>CM057835.1:85542689-86767324 GCA_030068075.1 Paguma larvata
TGTCTGTTTGCGGCAAAAGCGTGCAGGCCCATTCACCCTTAGCAGCTATGACCTCCATCCTTACCGTCACTAAAAACGTAACGCCCACTACTTACTCCCAATCGCTGCCGAATTACATTTTCATTCTTAAATCCACACTTCAATATTAGAAGCCAGCTAGTGAGGCAGCAGGAAGTTGATTAAATCACAAAACATACTTATTGGGAAACTGTAAATTACAGGCTATGAAATTGAACACTAACGGGGTTAGCAAAAGGAACAGTGACAGAGGGGTTATCTCATAATCCGATGTGTGAGCCGCATCCAAAGGTCAACGGGCTGGCGTGGGACATAGAGCCTAAAGAAAGGATCACACCTGCTTCGAGCCTGGATAGAAATCGGGAAACCTCCCATCAACGCCGCCACGATGCTTTCACCACCAGGGCTAAGATGTAGCCTGCCATTTACCCTGCAGTATGACAATGAATTCTGAATTCTCTTACTTTTTTCCCCCTATTTTTCTCCAAGTGTTTTAGTTCAATGATTGTGATGAGGGAGCGTGGGGGGCAGGCTGAGGGCAAAGTGCAGGCTAACAGCACCCCCCCCCCCCAAGGTGGGATCTGTGTGATGTTCCTCGGACACTCCTGGCCGCCCGAGAACAAAGGAAAGGGGTGTGAGTGCTGGCCACGGTGACGCGGGAACCGGAGGCGAACGAAAAACTTAGTTCCCTTGCTGCCTCCAGCCCATTGACAAGTCCTCGAGACCGGCAGAGTGACCTCCCTCTAGGAGCCCAGCTAACCGGATGATGGCACTTTGCTGGGGGCAAAGAGAATCCTGGCTTCACATTCTCCTGACCCCCCCGCCCCCCCCAGGAGCTGTGAGTCTACTTTCACATAAAAATTCCTTTGGAAACTTCCTTTGTCTCCACTGCCCCGAGACATACGCTGGCAGTCATACTCCAAGCTTATGGCCCCTGATATGCATGAGGGGTCTCATGACCGAGGTTTACGGTAATAAACGGTGTTTTCCTAACAGCAGCTAGCCCCTCAGGGTCCTGGAAACCTTGCTTCCCAAATTCCGCAGAGACTTCCTCTGTCCCCGAGGATATATACTCAGTTACCCGTCAGCGACCCCACTGCAGCTCCTCCTGCCCCCGGGTCCTGTCCCCCTGCCTTAATAACATCGCCTTTCTGCACCAAAGACGTCTTCGAGAATTTTCTTGGCCATCGTCTCTGAACTGACCCACCATCACCCCAAAACTTCATCAACTGCAGGTCCCTATTGATAGGGTGGGTGGGAAAATAATATCATTAAAAAGAGTTGGTTTTGGGGGCACCTGGCTGTCTCAGTCAGTAGAACATGCCGCTTTTGATCTCAGGGTTGTAAATTCAAGCCCCACGTTGGGAGGAAAGATTACTTAAATATAAAAATTCAAGGGGCGTCTGAGTGGCTCCATTGGCTGAACGCCAGACCCTGATTTCAGCTCAGGTCATGACCCCAGGTGGTGGGATCAAGCCCTGAGTCCGGCTCCACGCTGAGCGTGGAGCCTGCTTGGGATTCTCTCTCTCCCTCTGCCCGTCCCCTGCTTGCACTCTTCCTCTCTCTAAAACAAAATAAAAATTAAAGAAAAAGGAGAAAGACTAAAAAAAATAGAGCTGATTTTTTGACAGCTGAGAATTCACATATGAACCGTACCTATTATTCTATACACAGCGGTATGTTGAGACAACGTCTAAAATAGAATTAAGAAATAACATCAAAGGAAACGTAGCAGTATGCTCCCGGCCAGAGCCTGCAGCCACAACCGCTAGCTTGTAGGCGTGTCCCATTCCTCCCCTCCTATGTCGGTGTTTCCAGTCGTAGTTAGATACTTTTTAACATTATTTCACTTGGCTCTGGCTCCCACCCTTAAAATGTTTCAAGTTACACTTTCAGAAGTCAGAGAGTCTAAGAATGATGATCCCTCCGTGGTTTTGAGAGATTTCACCCACAGTTTTGAGAGTTCACCATACCCATCAGCCAACTTGAAACCTTTAAACATACACCCTCTGCGGTTAAGTGTGCAGTGAATTAAAACCTTTGAGAAGTCCTGAAATGTTCCTCTGAGTTTGCACCAAGCATTGCACTATGTATTTATTCCAACATTGTACATATTGAAATAATTGGCATTAATCGAAAGCATTGCCTTAGTGAAGGCGACCATTTAAAAGCGGCACTTAGAGTGCAAACTAGTAGCAGGCACGTGAGTCTTCCGAGGAGGTGGTTTACTTCCTCCGATGCCCCAGGCTGGCAGCCAGCACACACATTGGAATACAGCAGCGAGAAAATAAACGTGTGCCAGACGCTTCGGACGCAAAGACGCAAATCTTCCGTCGGCCCCGCGGCAGTGGAGCTGGAGGCTGGGAGTCACTGAAGTCAAGGGCGACTGTTTGCGTACGGGAGGGAGGGAGACAAGCTGGCGGACCCCACTGACTCGCTGGGGAACACGCCGGGTTGTCAAGGTGACAGCGGTCGGCCTTCACGGTCGAAGGGGAACTCCGCCCTCCTACCCAGCTCCGATTGGGCACGCCTTTTTCCGGCTCTCCTTTTGGATTGGCTGAGAGGAGCGGCTCATGCACCGGAACGTCTTGCGATTGGTTGGCGCGCAGGCCGCCTCGCCGCCCCGCGGCCTCCTGGGCTGATGTGGGGCCAGCTCTCCGCCAGCCAATCAGAGTGCGTGCCGAGTGTGGTGCGGCTTCGTCGCCCGGATCCTTCCGCGGCGCGGGCTGGCGAGCGGGCGGGAGCGCGGGCAGGGCTGCGAGGGTTTGGGCGGGGCAGCGGGGGGCGGGGCAGCGCGGGGCGGGGCGGGGCGGGGCCGCGGGCGTGCCACCTGGGAGAGCACCCAGCGGGGGTCCTCAGCAGCCTGGTCCGCAGGGGGTTTTCCCTTGCTTCCCAGCACCCCTCCTGCAAATACCCACTCTCCCGTGACAGTCTAAAGAGTACATTAAAAAATAGGGACTCCCGGGTGGCTCAGTAGGCTAAACATCGGACCTCGGCTCAGGTCCTGATCTCCAGGTTCATGGTTCGAGCCCCTCGTCTGGCTCTGTGCTGACAGCTCAGAGCCTGGATCCTGTTTTGGATTCCCTCTCTCTCTCTCTCTCTCTCTCTCTCTCTCTCAAAATTAAAATAAACATTACAAAAATTTAAAAAAAGGATACATTAAAAAACAAAACAAAGCAAAAAAGAGGAATCATGAACGCCAAGAGGAATCATGAACACAAACGAAAGGCTTAAATTGCCCAAAAGGTCCAAAAGAAACGCACGTTGGGACCCCTCGGGTTTCTCGGTGTTGTCGTGAGTGTGCTTGGGGCTGCCGGTGCAGGCGCGGAGCAGATGGCAGGAACCGGATGCCTTCCCCGAGCTTGCACGAGCGCTGGGGACTTGATTTCGTGCTTAGGGCTCCGTGTGGAGCCTGGCTCCTGGCGGGCGGAATCGGGCGCGACTTCGAGTTGTACCCCGCGTGCCAGGCAATGGGCCGGGGACGGTTTCCGTGCAGGGAGCATCCTTCTCCAGCCTGTGCGAGGTGCACAGGGGATGATACAAGGACGAAAGGAACTGCTGTGCCTGCATCTTTCTGACACCACCCGGCTCCTTCCTCCACCGTGTGCGCCAGCTGTATACACTAGAGACTTGGATGTATTTCATGATCCTTTCCTCTGGAAGCCTGGCTTCTATGCTGAGAACTAGACACTTACACAAGAGGAGAAAGAAGCCAAATCAGGCCAGAGGGTAGCAGTCACCTCATCTGGTGAGCGTGACGGACAGTGCGTTTAGGTGACAAATATTCAGGTGTGCCTGTCATGTCCCAGCCTCAGGGAACGTCATTGTACAGGGGAGAGACAGAAGATACAAAAGTAAACAAATTAACACCGGAATGACCTAGTCTTGCTTGCGCTGTGAAGGAGGCAAAATGCAGTGCGGGTTCCTGGGGAGGGTAGGAGGGGTGCTTGAGGAGTTAGTGATTGGCTGGCTCGGAAAGGCCTGTTTGACCGGTAGGGTGTCAGTTTGCCAAATAACCAGTTCAGTGGGTTTGCGGAATCACCCGAATTTACCAATTTCCCAGAAAACAACGGGTTATGGCATAATCTTCTCGAGTAAGATTCAGAGATTAAGAATTTAATCTTCTGTCGTTTTTCTTGACTATCGAATAGAAGGCGTGCTGACATCTTGCTGGAGGACCTTCGCTGTTACCCTGGAGTGTTCTCGTCTCCTTAGCTTGTGAGCGCCGGTGTGTGGGGGGAGGGGGCACACCACGCCTGCCTCGTTCCCTCTTGCAGGCCCTGACCCGTGCGAGGCTTTCACAGAAGTCAAAAGCGATTCTTGAATGATTGAGGTCCGCGTCCACACGGAGCCCATGGAAACCTCTGTTTTCAGTCTTAGGAAGGGAGGCTCCGAGCATGCCTGCACGTTTGGAAGTCCTCGCATAAACCGCGATCCTTCATTTGCTGACTCTTGAAGCTATTCCCAGAGCATCGCCTGGGCGCCAGACTCACGGATTCTAAGGGGGAGCCAGATCAGGCACAGGGAAACAAAGATAGAGTGTCTTTAAAAATTTAAAATATTTATTTATGGGGCGAAAGGGGCAGAGAGAGAGAGAGAGAGAGAGAGGGAGAAAGAGAGACTCCGAAGCAGGTTCCGCGCTGTCAGCGCAGAGCCCGCCGCAGGGCTCGAACTCACCAAGCAGGAGATCGTGACCTGAGCGGAAATCAAGAGTCAAACGCTTACCTGACTGGGCCGCCCAGGCGCCCCGAAGGTAGCGTTTTTGAGTAAACTCTACCCCCAACATGGGGCTTGACCTCACAACCCTCAGATCAAGAGTCTCCTGCTCCACCAACCGAGCCAGCCAGGTGCCCCTGAAGATAATACATCGTAACACTGCCTGTCCGTGACCGTGACCGGCAGGACCGCAGTGTCTCCCTCCCCTCCCCAGAGGGAACCACTGTCTACAGTGTAATGAACATTTGTATTAGTCTCCTGGGGCTGCCCTAACAAATTAGGACAAACCTGGGAGTCGACAACAGCAGTTATTCTCGCGCAGTTCTGGAAGCGGTGGACCGGGCTGTGTTCCCTCTGCAGTCTCCAGGGAAGATGCCTCCTTGCCGTGCTCGCCCCGGTGACTGCTGGCACTCCTTGGCTTGTGGCTGCATCCCTCCAACCTCTCTGCATTGTCACATGGCCTCCTCCCTGCATCTCCTCTGTGTGTCTCTTATAAGGACACTTGTCACTAGATTTGGGGGCCATGTGTGTAATCTAGAATGATCTCATCTCAAGATCCTTGCCTTAATCACATCCGCGAAGACGCTTTTTCCAAATAAGGTCGTATTTACAGGTTTCAGGTGGACACACCTTTTTTTGGGGGGGCATCACTCAACCCCCTATGATTTCTTTCCAGTTCTTTTCCTACACGTATATTAATGTATAGAAAATATATATTAAGTATGCCAAAGAAGAAATATTTTTAACACAAATGGTATGTTATATGTATGTTTCTACAGCTGTAGATAGTATTCTGCAACTTGCTTTTCCTCCTGAACGATCTCTTTGAGAACGACGCTTGTTGGTAAGTCAACCCCACTGTTTTCAGCAGGTACGCACAGTGTCGCGAGGTCTGGACTGTCCTGCATTAATTTTACTAGCCATTCTCCTATTGACGGAATTTTAGTTTGCGCACGGTTGTTCTTTTTAAAAAATTTTTTTAATGTTTATTTATTTTTGAGAGAGAGACATAGAGACAGAGCGTGAGCAGGGGAGGGGCACAGACAGAGAGGGAGACAGAATCTGAGACAGGCTCCAGGCTCTGAGCTGTCAGCACAGAGCCCGAGGCGGGGCTCGAACTCGGAACGGTGAGATCATGACCTGAGCCGAAGTCGGATGCTACCGACCGAGCCCCCCAGGCGCCCCCTGAGCCTTGTTTATTTTTGCTCAACGTGATGTTTTGAGGCTCATCGTGCCTTTTCGCTGCCGCATGGTGTTTGCGGGGTGACCGTCCCCCCGCCTGTGTGTGTGCCCCTTTTCTCGGGTTGGGACCACATTTGCCCGCTCTGCTTTCGCCTGTGGTTGGAGAGGAGGCGTGGGGTCGAACTTTGGGACATCGCCTCAGGCACACCTGGCCCTTGGGAGCTGGGATCCGTCCGATTTCCACAGCCCCGTGGGCGGAGGGCGACATTTGAGGCAACCGCACCCCAGAGGCCAGAACGAGAAATCTTCCAACAGCCCTTTCGCCTGATGCACCCAGGGCACTTGGCCGAGCCTCGGTTTGGACCCACCCTTCCCCCTCCCCCGGGCCAGCCTGGGAGAGGGGGTGTCAGCCGCTGCGGGAGATGGGAAGAGATCAGCTTCTCGTCGCTTCTGGTCTTCCCGCCATCAAGCCGACGCCTCGCTCCTTTGGTCCCGACTTGGGGACAGTTAGCTCTACGCCGGAAGTGGTTCTCAAATCACCCGGCCCCCCCAGAACTGCTACCTGGTGTCGAATCCAACACCCTACCCTCTAGGTCTGTCTTCCGAACTATCTCCACGCAGCGGTAAATACGTAAAGATGGATCTCAGGGCGCCTGGGCGGCTCAGCCAGTTACGGACGCACCCGACTCTTGATTTGGGCTCAGGTCATGATCTCGGTTGTGGGATCGAGGCTCACGTTGGGCCCCTGCTGAGTGTGGCGTGCTTAAGATTCTCTCTCTCTTCCTCTCCCCCTACCCCTCTCCCCGCTCTTAAAAAAATGTATCTCTGTCTAACCTTATGTTCACATGCAGGTTCATGAACACCCCCCGTCTCTCTCTATATATATCTTCCACCCTCCATCCTAGTAAGCCACCGTGATATCCCGCGTGAACCTTTGCAATATTTCCTTCTATCCCACTCCAGACTCAGCCCCGCCCACCCTGTTGCCACACAGCAGCTAGAATAATGCTTTCAAAATATGCTACATCCCTCTTCTACCCCTAACTTTCCAAAAGGCTTCTAATCACGCTTTAAATAAAGCCCACCATCCTTACCCTGTGGACTCTCAAGGTCCCGTATTGGCCATTCCCACTTGTGCCGAGGGTGCTGCGGGGCCTTTGCACTCGCTATATATATCCTGTTTCTGGAAGTTTCCTCCCAAAGATCAGCAACGGGGTTGGATGCTTCACTTTTTTTTTTTTTTTTGTTTTTAGGTGGAGCGTCTTCAGATTGCGATAGAGGGATACTAACTTGCGGGTGTGACTCACCCTAGTCGTTACTGGTGGCTGTCCATCTTTGGATCGGGCCCTCTAGGCCATCCCCACGTGGGTGCTGAACATACCAAAGCGAGCAGAAGCCCCTGCAGGGGGAAGCTGTGTGCGAGGGTCCCTCCCCCTGCCACAGTATATGCCCCTTCGGTCTTACTGGAAGTCGGTCACAAGCTCACCCACGAGGCAATCTGCCGAAGCAGCGGCAGGAGCTCTGTGATTGGCTGAGACGAATGGGCACATCGGTGCCTGGGGGTAGATATTTACCGGGGTGGATACCTGTTTCTCCAGAGTAACTGACGAAGTTCCAGCCCCGTCCTTACTCAGCTCTCCGGATTGCCAGAGAAAACATCTCTGTCCTTAATCCTCCTTCACCCACTGGACTCAGGAGGAACTCCTCCCGGTTCGTCCTGTGGCTCTCGCCCTGGGGCACGAACGTTGACGTGGCTGCAAAACCTTTCCCTTTAATGAGTAAACGCTGCCCTCTCCTTTCTCTGGCTTAGACCCAGTAGCTTGTCGGTACTGATTAACTTTTTACTTTTAAATGTTTCTAAAGTTTATTAATTTTGAGAGATAAAGAGAACACGTGCTGTGGGGGGAGCGGGGCAGAGAGAAAGGGAGAAAGAGAGAACGCCGAGCAGGCTCCTCGATGCCGGCGCAGAGCCCCACAGGTCCGTCTCACCGACTGCGAGATCACGACCTGAGCCGATGTGGACGTCGGATGCTTAAACCACTGAGTCACCCAGGCGCCCCTAGGTATTTTCTCGAAATGTCTCAAGTTGCCCTGAAGAACATCCAAGAGTGTATTTTAAAATGCAATGTTTGGGGCGCCTGGGTGGCTCAGTCGGTTAAGCGTCCGGCTTGGACTTTGGCTCAGGTCACGATCTCGCCGTTCCTGAGTTTGAGCGTTTGCAGGGGAGGGGCAGAGAGAGAGAGGGAGACACGGAATCCGAAGCAGGCTCCAGGCTCTGAGCTGTCAGCACAGAGCCCGATGCGGGGCTCGAACCCGTGACCTGCGAGGTCATGCCCTGAGCCGAAGTTGCACCCTCGCCCGCCTGAACCACCCAGGCGCCCCGTGCCTGCGATGAAACTTTCTAATGTCAACTTAAGTCAGGGCACAGCCCCTTGGGTTGGACACCATCCTCCCAGGAGAGACTCGGGAGTTGCATTTTGTGACATTCCTCGTAGGCGGGTGGCTGTCCGTGTCCGTGTTGTTTATTGCCCGGTTGTGTCTCTGCGGACAGACGTTTTCGGTTCTCTACCGGCTGCACCTTATCCTGGTGTTTGATTCTCTGGGCGCAAAGAAATACGCTTTGAGAAGAGAGGAGAGACATGAGCTTCATCGCGTCAGCAGCATGTGGGTAACCGCGCCTTGTACCCCAGCTGTGGGGGCCGCTCCTCTCCCGGACCATCGGTTTGGGGCCTTCTTGGGAAAACTCTTCGCTCTTTCCCAATACTCATGCTTTTTCCCTTGAAGCTGCTTTCAACATACTTCAGAGGGTCAGTATGTTTTCATAATTCCTGATATTAGCGAATAGTCATCTTGTAATAGCGAGAGCTTCGAAAGACGGAAAACCTAACTTACCGCGCGCCATTGTGGGAGAAATAAACAGGAAGGTCGGTGGGCTTGGACGTGAGAGGGCAGCAGGGTCGTGGGTTCCAAAGATGCGACCGGGAGCGAGGTGTGTGCCCTCTGGTGGGATATAGGTGCCTTCCGCCCTGGGAAGTTTCTGTCTTCTGTTAAAAGCTT
This sequence comes from Paguma larvata, assembly GCA_030068075.1. Lineage (NCBI taxonomy): Eukaryota > Metazoa > Chordata > Mammalia > Carnivora > Viverridae > Paguma > Paguma larvata. The sequence goes on from CM057835.1 coordinate 85,551,663, forward strand.
CGAAGCACCTCGAACAGAATGAGGAAGCCCAGATCAGGCGCGTGGGGTATAAATACGACCGTTCTAGGTCCCGAAATCCAAAGCAAGCAAAGGTGCAAGGGTAAGAGGGGAAGGCTACACATAGACGACAGACGGTGTAGGGTTCTCGGTCAAGAAGGGCCCTTCCGGCAATGTTCCTGTTTCGAGTAGGAAGACCTTTCTCGAATCTCTTCCCGGTCCCCCTCTCTGATCTCATTAAGAAGGATACGGGGCGGCAAGGTGAAACTCGAAAAGGCACCTCCGGATGTGTGTGTGTCTGGAAGACCGTCACCGGGGTGGCAACGAAGCACCCAGTTATTTTGGCTGTGGTGGGCCTCTTTCTTGGGTTCCCTAGGTGCCGTGTCCGGTTGGGGGGGGGCCAGGCTGAAGACAGAATAAGCGGCCGTTGGGTGTAGAATTCCAGCCCCATGGGAATTGGCCAACCCCCTGGCCAAACTCCGGTTTGCATGCCCCGTCAGGGGGAGAACTCTCTTGCCCAGCATTTCTGCATGAACGACTATTTCTTGAGGTCCTACTATGGATCGGGCTCCGGAAACCCCGGTGAACCAGGAAAACACAGATTTTGCTTCTGTGGAATTTGCATTCCAGTGTCAAAGGGAATGGACATGAATTATATGAATCCTTCAAGGATTCATGTCCTTCCAGGTCCGGGTGAACTCACGTCTTCACAAAGGTGGTAACTCAAAGAGCCAGAGCCGGCCCTACAACTTGGAGTTTAGGGGAGGCAGCTATTCTGGAAGTCATGTTTATATCGCAAGCATCCTGTTTTTTAATTATTATTATTATTATTTTATTTTATTTTTGAGAGACATAGAGACAGAGAGTGAGCAAGGGAAACGCAGAGAGAGAGGGAGACAGAATCTGAAGCAGGCTCCAGGCTCTGAGCTGTCAGCACAGAGCCTGACGAGGGGCTCGAACTCACAGACCGTGAGATCATGACCTGAGCCGAAGTCGGCCGCTCAACCAACTGAGCCACCCAGGCGCCCCTATTATTATTTTTTTTAATGTTTATTTATTTTTGAGAGAGAGGTGAGGAGGGGCAGAGAGAGGGTGGACAGAGGGCCCGAAGCAGGCTCCGAGCTGTCACGGGGCTTGAAACCACAAACCGTGAGATCACGACCTGAGCCGAAGCCAGACTGAGCCCCCCAGGTGCCCCGCAAGCCTCCTGTTTTAAATGAGAACCTATGTTTATTTGCGGTGATCGAGAGATGGAAGCTGTTTAAGATTTAGTGGTGGGGCTGATTCATGAAACTCCAACACTGCAAAAAAAATTGTGCCTGGGAGAAGCTGACTGGGTTGCCGCTAGAATAAATTACAAGGAGTATGGGAAGGTCCCTCGCGCAGCGCTAACCGGCGTACAGTAAGGAGTACGATAAATAAACCTTCAAAATATATCCCAAGTCCCATCTGTCCCTCCATTTCCACATCTGCCACCTGGCTTGGTCACCATCGTCTTTTTCAACACCATCCTGACTGGTTTCCTGCCTAGACACCTGCTGCCTGAAGACTCTTCTCAGCTCAGCAGCCAGAGGGATTCCTATTACAGCTACAGTCAACGTGTCCCCCTAATGCTCAAAACCTTCAGTGGGCTGGTCTCGCCCATGGTAAAAGCCAGTCTTCAGTGGTCCCCGGGGGCCACCTGGGCTGCCACCTCTTCATTGACTTTATCTTCTACCCCAGATCTCGACGTCAAAGAAAAACGCTGGGCACTATCGTAGTTCTCTAACCCCACCCAACACTCCTGCCACTGGGCCTTAGCACCTGCTGTCATCTCTGCCTGGAAACGTTCCCCCTTGATGCTGAATAGCTCATCACTCCTGTCACCTGCTTCAAGTCAATGGTAGTCGTTGTCTTTTCAATGGGACCTTCCCTGACAACCCTATTTATGTTGAGAGAGAGAGAGAGACAGAGAGAGAGAGAGAGAGGAGGAGGGGCAGAGAGAGAGGGAGAGAGAGAATCCCAAGCAGGCTTCATGCTGCCAGCGCAGAGCCCCACGTGGGACTCAAACCCATGATCATGGCCTGAGCCGCAACCAACAGTCCGATGCTCAACCTGCCGAGCCACCCAGGGGCCCCCTGACAACCCTATTTAAGTAGAGACACTCCTCCATCCGTGTTTTCTATCCTTCCCTGCTTCGTTTCTTTCCATAGTACTTAATGCTTTTTATTGTATGAATAATCGTGTATGACACTCCTTGGGATACCGTATGTTTTACTGTGTATGACGTATGTATGACAGACCCTCCCCCCATCTCCTGTTTACACAGGGCGGGAACTTGGCTTCATTCCCTGCTGTAACGGCAAAGCCCCCCCTCGGTGCCTGGTACCCAGCAGGCGCTCGGTCAATAATTGCAGGAAAAACAAATCAATAGCGAATGAATGAACACAGAACAGGCCATCGGCACACAGCTTCCGTCTTCCCGCGCCGCTTTAACCCCTTCCGGCCGCGGGTGAGGACTAGCAGCCCGGGGCCAACGCGCCTGCGTAGCCCCACCCACGGCACGCGCGGGTTCGAGACCCGGCGGCGCGGCGGTGAGCACTCCTTTGCAGGGCTCGGCGCCCGCGGAGGGTTACACGCGGGGGGGGCGGGGCCTGCGAGGGGCGGGGCCTACGGCGGGGGCGGGGCCGGCCGGGGCTCCAGCTGGCGGCGGCCGCGCCACGCTCAGTCTTGCCGCCCGCCGCCCTCGCCGCCGCTCCTGGACCCCTCCGCCGCCGCGCCAGCCCACCCCGGCCCGGTCCCAGTCCCGCTCCGGGCCTCCGTCCCCGTCCCCGCGCAGTCCCCGCCGCAGCCATGTCCAAGCAGCCGCGGGCCGGCGGGGAGGAGATCCTGGAGTGCCAGGTGATGTGGGAGCCAGACAGCAAGAAGAACACGCAGATGGATCGCTTCCGGGCGGCCGTGGGCGCTGCCTGCGGCCTGGCGCTGGGTGAGCGCGGGCGCGCGGCCTGGGGGCTCCCGGACACCCCATCCCCGCGGCCCTGGGCCCTCCGGAAACCCGGCTCCCCCTCGGGGCCCGGGGGACCACGCGGCGGAGGGGCCCCCTCCCGGGGACCCGGGCACCCCCGTCTCCCGGGCGTTGCCGGCAGGGGCCTGCCTCCTGATTTCCAGCTTCCTCCTTCGGGGGGCTTGGAGGAGCCATCGAAGTGGGGGCTCCCTTTCCGGGAGGGGGCGGGACTCCTGAGTGTGGTATCTGCGTCCCTGGGAGGGGCCCCGGCCTTGGAGCCTGTAGAGATTCCTTGCTGGTCTTCCCACTCGGGAGGCGAGGTGTTCCCTGGGGTCCTGCACCGTAGCCTGGCGGGGCCTTCCTTCCAGATGTACGGTCTTTCTTACTTGTGGCTCTCCTCCTGTATGTGTGGGGGTCACCCACCAGCCAGTAGCACCTGCTGTCCCCTCCTAGCCCCCCAAGTCCCCACCTGACCTTACGAAAGGGCGGGTGTGGAATTCAGGCCCCTGAGAGGAGATGGTCAGGTGGGAACCTTCGGGACCAGGGTGGAACTCCTTCCCGCCTGCTGACGCGCCCAGCTGAACCTGTCCCAGTCCCAGTCCCAGGCCTGCCGCCCGGCCCCCACCCTGGCTCTGAGAAACCACCCTGGCTGGGTGTGGGCTGGGCAGCCGGGGCCCTTCTCCTGGGTGAGGAGCGCCCTGGCGTGGGTGTCCCTGCAGCCCAGCTGGCTCGTCCCACTTCCTGCGGGACTGTGCCCACCGTTGGGAGTTTTCGACTCCTTTGGCCCCTTTCCTCCCCGTCCTGGCCCTCAGCTGGCTTCTGGGGCTCCAGCGCTTCTGCTAGTGGCATCACGTCAGTGTTTCAGTCCTTGTCCCCGAAGTGGAGACCGGTCGTCTGCCTGGCCTAGGGGAGTCTCCGCCTCCTTATGTCGCCTCCCCCTCTCCTGGGGCCCTTGTTCCCTCTACCCTGAACGTTGGCTGGTTTTCCTGCTTCCTGCTCTTCCTCCGTCCTCCCTTCGCTGCACCCTGCTTGCACAGGTCTGACTTTGTCGCTCCTTGGCTCCGAGCTCACAATGGCCCCTTGTTGGCCATGGAATTGCACACCGTGCCACCTGGCAGCGTCCGGGCCCTCCGCGGCACGGGGGGTGTTACAGCTGCCACTGAGCCCAGTCCCTTGGGGGACCCAGCTCTGCCCCTGTCCCCCTCTCCTACTCACTAGAGAGCGCGCACCTTGGAGACCGGCGTGGCTCATCACTCTGGGGCCTCTCAGGTCGCAGCTGGTACGTGAACGTGTGTTGGGCTGCGGGCGAACAGACGTGACTCCCAAGAAGAGCCAGAGTGGAACGTTCTTCTGCGTTCCCTCGCCTCGGCTGTTTCCTTGGCCAGCAGGAAAGCTGCTAGCCCTGCCGCTTTAGGAAGCGCCTGCACGTGGGTCGTGGTGTGGGTGAGACCCATCTAACCTGACGACCTCGATTTGGAACTGGCTCCACCGCTTACGGGCTGTGTGATCAGGAGACGGTCACTGGATCTTCCCAAGCCTCACTCTCTCCGTCTGTAAAATGGGCATGATGAGAGGGGCCTGTGTCAGGGGGTGGGGCGAGGGTGACGGGAGGTGATCAGGCCCGGCGGTCACCCGCGCCTGGCCTGCGGGTCGCTGTGTAAACACTACGGGCGTACTGGCAGCTCCCGGTTGGCCCGCTCCGGGCTGGTGGGCTGGGGGTCCGGGGCCAGACTGGAGCTGCGGCCTTGGGACCTCGCTTGGGCGGCCCCCACTGGGAGCCTGCACGGGAAAAGCGGTATTTCCAACTTCTGTTGAAAACCTAAAGGCCCGTGCTGCTGAGTCTGCAGCCCCACGCGGTGGCGCTGAGCTGGCCCTGCCGGGGTTCCTCTCTGGGTCTGGGGGCGGTTCAGGCTTCGGCGCCTGTCTTTTCCTCCTCGCCCGCTCCTGGTGGCCAGGCCGGCCCGCCGCGTCTCTCCCTTCCGGAGCCCTGGCCCCGGAGTTCGGGGCTTTAAGATTCATCTCAGGTGCTGCCTTCTCTTGGATCGCCGTCTTCGAATATTTTGTCCTTTCCCCTGCTCTCCAAACGCGCATAATTTGGACTTTCATCCTGCCTCACCTTTTCATTCACCTGTGGGCATTCTAATTGCTTTAGAGACTGCACCCTTGGACTCGAATCGTCCTGCCCCCCAGTGTTTAGTGTGTAGCTGGCAGGCAGGGTTGAGCAGCACCGTCGCCCGCATGCACAGAGAGCAAGGGACACATCCTCACAGGTCGCTCCCGAGGTGTCCTGGCCCGAGGAGGGATGGGCGGAGGGGGGCCGTCTCTGGCCTGGCCGCCTCTCCACGAGCCCAGACCAGGGCTGGCCTGAGGTTTGGCGGGGCCTTGGCGGGGCCCCATTTTCTCTTTCCGACTCTCAGGGTCATAGGTCGGTTGGTTCTTGTGCCTGTTCCTAGCCGACCTCACCTGAGGACTCTCCACACGTCCGCGTGGGCTTTGGGGGGGCCCCCCAGGATGTAGACGTCCCATGGACAGCCTGCAGCCGCAGCCCCGGCAGGTGTGTGTGCGAGAGACCCTAGGGGACACCCTGTGGGGACTGGCCTTCCGTAATTAGGGGAATAACACCCGCTTTCAAGGGCACGCTCTTTCGGGAACTTTCTGTATGCCATAAGCTGCAAACGTGTCTGTCTGTGGCAGCTGGGAGAGCGCGTGTCCCACAGACAGGAGGCTCGGTCCCCGGCCCGCAAACAGCCCACGTGCGGCTGGGACGCTCACGCAGAGTGTGCGCTGCGGCGGCATCCGAGCAGGGGCAGCCTGCGGGCGGCTCCCGAGCGGCTCCCCGCGTGCCGGGCTGTCCGATTGGGAGCTGAGACTCGAAGGTGTGGCTGGTGCGAATTCTCCAGCCGGGCGGCAAGAGGGGGGCGAAGGGAGAGAGCGAGACTCGCAGAGTCGGGTGCCTGCGGGGGGGGGGGCAGCAGCCGGCTCCCGGGGCGCGTGTCCGCCGACGTCATCCTCGGTCACCAGGCCAGGCGGGGGCTGCTGTCGCCCCCATTTCCCGGGCGGGGAAGCACGGGTCTCGGTGGGGTGCTGTGGCTGTGAGTGGCAGGGCCCGCTGTCAGTTTCCAGAATCGTGACCGTCTAACCGTGTTATGTTGCCTCTCGCGTGTGGGTGAGGGCCGGCGGCGGGGGAGGGGGGGACAGCTGTCACCTGGCTCCGTGGCTGCTTGTCCCTACGTGGTGCGACAGCGCCTTAGAGCCCCAGGAGAGCGAGGCAGGAGCTGCAGGTGGCCGTTGGGACCCAGGCTTAGAAGCCACCCTTGGTCATTTGCATAATATCCTGTTGGTGACATAGACATGCCCAGCTCCCTGCGGGGAGGGGACAGCATGGGGACATAAGTGCAGGGGCTGGGAGCCCCTGGCTGGCCACAGGAGAAGGCAGAAACCCCGGATTTTGTTTGAAAACCGGGCTTGTAGTTTGTTGGCATACAGGTGGGGCTCCTTCTGAACGTTGCACAGACTGAACCAGGCGTGACCGTGGTAGGTCACCAGGGCCTCAGGGAGCGCAGCCTGCTAGCGGGGGTGTGAGCGGAGGCCGCAGGGCCCCGCCCGGCTGAAGAGTCGTCCCTGAGCACTTGGCTGGGTGGTCCACGGTGGACGGATACCCCCCAAAGCCCATCCGCCCCCTGCTGTCTTCTGGGGGCCTTGCGATGTTAGGGGGCCGTCAGGACCACCCCTCCCCCGCACCAGCAGGCGGGTGGCATCTTCCTCCCTCACGGATGCTTCCGGAGCCTCGCTTTCGGCTGGGCTCGCTTTCCGTGCAGGCCCGGGGGTCGGACCTCCGTCCACCCCTCGTTCGGCCTGGGGACTTTCGGAGCTGGGAGCCTGTGCCGCTGGGTGAGGACGTGGGGGCCGGCGCGACATGAGACAAAGCGGCCTGGGAGGAAATGGAGCCAGGGCCCTCGGGCCAGCCCGGCCTCCCCGGTGCCCCAGCGCAGGCGGCGAGGCTGCCTCTTCCAGAACCGCCCTCCTGGACTGGGAGCCCAACGCGTGCTCGCCCGGCCCTGTCCCTACGTCCCAGGCCGCCCGCACCGCCAGGCAGTCCGGCACGCGCCCTCCTGCGCGATGACGGCAGGGACGATGGCTGACGCGCCAGGCGCTTCCCCTCGGCCGCGCTGTGTTCTTGGAGCCCCGTGTGCGTCGACTCCTTCAGTCTTCACAGTCGCCCCGTGACGAGTACGTCATCTTCTTCCTACGGAGGAGGCACGGAGGCCCAGAGAGGGTCGATTCCTCGTCCGAGCTCACGTGGAAAGTGGCAGGATCTGAACCCGGGCCGTCGCGTTCTGGAGCTGCCTGTGTCTTTAAGCCGCGCGCCCCGTCGGCGGGGTCCTCGTTCGGGGTCCTCGTTGTCGTCCCCGCTCGGCGGACGAGGAGCACGGGGCTCGGAGAGGTGGCGCGGGCGCCCAGGTCCCCGTGTAGTGAGTGGCAGGGCCCGCCCCGCCCTGGAGCACAGGGCTCCCTCCCCCCTGTCGTGGGAGGACCGTGCCCTTCTCCAGTCGGCTGCCAGGGGACACACAGGACGCGGAGTCCGGAGAGGCCGGGTGGCCTACCTGAGGTCCCCAGGCATGGTCTCCAGAGTCAGGGCTGACGCCCCGTCCCTGCGATTCCCCCTGCATGCCCGGTCGGCCTGGTCTATGGCCCCAGGCCTGCGTGCAGGGGGCGGGGCCAGAGGGCATCACTGCCACGAACCCGAACTGCTCCCCGGTCCTGCTCCCCCATCGCCGTGTGGCCCCCGGGGCGATCCTTGTCCGTCCCCGCTGCGACAGGGCGCGACACCACTCACCGCCCGCTCTTCACCCTGGGCTCCTGGCTTCCTGCCGGCGTCTCCAGCCTGTCCTCGCCGCCAGGGCCGGACCCCCCTCCCGCAGCCCGGCCCGCCCTCCGAGCTCTCTCTCCTCCCCCGCGTGCCTCAGGACAGTTCTGGACGCCTCGGTGGGAAGGGGCCTTGCCGAAGGGCAGGGGTCATCGTGTCCCTTCCTCTGTGTCCCCCCGCCCTGCCCCCCAGGACCGGGAGCAGTGAAGGCCTTTGAGTCCTGATGGTGCTGAGAGAGTTCAGCCCGGCCATCGCCGTATGCCGTGTTGTCCTCTTCCTGACGCCTGCTGGGGGTCCTCCCGCCCGGCTGTCCCTGGAGCCCAGCTTGAAAGCGTAGCCTGTTGGAAATTTGTGGAGATTACAAACACCCAGTGGGGGGAGGGGCCTTTCCCGAGGTCTCAGGATTAGGACCCAGTGCGAAGAGCCTGCTTCCGTTTGCGTAGAAAAGAGAGAGAGGGACGTATCTACTCAGCACAGAACCTCTGGAAAGACACATGTACATTGCTTATTCAAAGATCTAAATAAATGAGCCCCCCCCAGACCCCGTTACCCTCACGAGAACTCCTCGACACACTTCTGGTTTTGCGCCTCAGGGATTTCAAATCTGTCGGGCGCGGCGTTCCTCGTCTCGTGTGTCATGATCAGAGCAGGCCTAACGTAGCCGTGGTTACGTCCGGGGCCCTTTTAGCGTCTCGCGCGTGTGCTCATTTAAATCCTCCCAATAGCCCTGCGAAGAAGGGGCTGCCGTGAACCGTCTGCGTTTTACAGACGGGGAGACTGAGAGACGGCGGGCGTGAGTGGCTTCCGCAAGGCACACGGCTAATACGTGGCCAGGGCGGGATTCGAACCCAGGCCTTGTGCCTCCGGAGCCCATGTTCTTAGGCGTGCTGGTGAGGATATGAAATCACCGCCTCAGGGCCTTTGTTCGTTCTAGGGACCAGCGGTGGTGGGTTTGCTCTGGTAAAAACTAGGGTACTCCGCCTCCCCCAGACGGTTTCTTATCAGACGCCTTCGAACGACTCAGACGTGCCTGTAATTCCTCAGGAGCGTCCGTCTTGTTATTGAACCGCCAGGGCTTTCTAAGAATTATCTAAGCCATGTGCCGTTTTATTTTGTTTCTAGAAAATTACGATGACTTATACCACTGGTCGGTTGAATCCTATTCAGACTTCTGGGCCAAGTTCTGGAAATTCAGTGGAATTGTCTTCTCGCGCATGTACGATGAGGTGAGTGGAGGGCTGGCTCGCGTCCTGTCTTCTCATGGGTGCGGTCCAGAACGAAGGCTTTGGTTCAGGGAAGGCCGCATCGGATCTTCTCGCAAAGCCTCACGTCAGTGGGAAAAATCACCGTTCTAGAGAGCCGGCGGAAAGTCGTGTTGAGGTCACAGATTCCATGGGAACCACACAGCGTCCAGACTCTGTGGACCCCAGGCTCCCTCCTGGGGACGTGGGCGCCTACGTAAGAGGACATCGTTTTATTTTTATTTTGTTAAAAAAGTTTGTAATTGGGGTAAAACACACATGGCAAAATTTACCATTTTAGTGTCCAGCTCAGCGGTGCCGTTAAATCCATTCACACCGTTGCGTTTGAAACCGCCAGGAGGGGAAACACGTCTTCAGCCTGGAGTTTAGGGACCTTTATGCTGTCAGTCAGCGAGCGTCTGGGGAAAAGGGGGCTCCTGTTACTCAAAGTGTAATTCCTTGGGTATGACTGTGGGGCGAGCCGGCCCGAAAGACTCATATTCAGGCGCTCGGAGAAGAAAGTCCAGGTGCCAGCCCTTCGAGGAAGGAGGCGAGGGGCCCGGGTCGGGGAAATTGTGGGAGGGGGCAGGCACAGCCTGCGGCTTCATCACCTGGTTTTCTGTGTGTCTGGGACATTCGACAGGTGCCACGTCTGATCCCTTTCCGTCAGCGGCTGTCATCCAGTCGAGTGCTCTCAGAAAGAGTCCGTTAGTGGGGATGGTGTTTTCCCTTTGGCATTCATTTCTTTGAAAAAAAAAAAAGTTTTTTTTTTTTAAATGTTTATTTTTGAGAGCCAGAGACAGAGCGTGAGCAGGGGAGGGGCAGAGAGAGAGGGAGACACAGAATCTGAGGCAGGCTCCAGGCCCTGAGCTGTCAGCACGGAGCCCGACGCGGGGCTCGAACCCACGAACCCCGAGATCGTGACCTGAGCTGAAATCAGCTGCCTAACCGACTGAGCCACTCAGGCTCCCCTCCCCCCCCTTTTTTTTAAACTTCATGGAGGAATCATTAACAGTGAAACCTTATCTATTTAAAGCGTCCAGCGCAATGATTTGCTTTATGGATACTTTGTGGAAATTAACGCGCCCATCACCTCGCTTGCTTTCTCTTTGTGGCGAGGACGCTTAAGGTCGGCTCTCTCGGCAACAAAAATCCTTCCCGATTAGCTGTAGGGCGCTGATCTCTCTTCAGGTCCAAGTCTTTAGGCCTGTTCGGCGTTTAGTCTACGAAACGATTCAGTGATGCTTTGGGCCAGGTTAGCGGGCTTCCTGGGAAGCAGAGTGACTTCTGTTTAGTCCCGTGGGGGGGGGGGGGCGGGTCTCACCGGGTGCGTGTCCTGGTGCGCTGTCGCCCCCTGCAGGTCGTGGACACCTCGAAAGGGATCGCGGACGTCCCCGAGTGGTTCAGAGGCAGCCGGCTGAACTACGCGGAAAACCTGCTACGGCACGAGGAGAACGACAAAGTCGCCCTCTACGCTGCACGTGAGTCCTGACGGCTGTGTGGATTTCCTTCCTGTAGTGTCCTCGGGGCCACTCGGCCAGAGGGCCCCGCGGCTGGAGAGGCCCGGAAGCGCTCCCAGACTGCGGCGAGTGCCTCCAAGCAGTGTGTTGGCACCTTTTTTTCCTCCTTCCTTTTTTATTGTGAAAAAATGCTTCACGTTAAATGTACCGTCTTAACCGTTTTTAAGAAGATTTTTATTTATGTATTTTGAGACAGCAGGGGAGGGGCAGAGAGAGCGGGAGAGAAACCTCAGCTCAAAGTTCGCCCCGGAGTCACGTGGGACGGGGTTTCCTTCCTCTTTAAGGCTGCATAATATTTCCTCGTAGGGACCCCGCACACTTTGTCCGTTGCTCTGTCAGGGGGCCCTCGGGTCGCTCCCGCCTCTTGGCTGCCGGGAGTAAGGCTGTGACGAACGCGGGTGTGTACACAGCTCCCTGAGGTCCGGCTTTGGATTCTCTTGGGTGTATATCCGGGAGTGGATCGTGGGGCGAGCCTGGGTTTAATTTTCTTCTTTTTTATTGAAAACATTTTTTTAATCTTTATTTATTTTTGAGAGAGAGAGACAGAGCGTGAGCAGGGGAGGGGCAGAGAGAGAGGGAGACACAGAATCTGAAGCAGACTCCAGGCTCTGAGCCGTCAGCACAGAGCCCGACGCGGGGCTCGAACTCACAGACCGCGAGATCATGACCTGAGCTGAAGTCGCAACCGACGGAGCCGCCCAGGCGCCCTGAGGCGGGACACAGTGCTGACCTATGTTTAGATGGTGTGAAATTTCCTCCGTGTCTGCGACTTGGACCTTTTCTGTCGGGGTCGTCTCTACCGTGTGTCTCTACTGTGTGTCTCTACCGTGTGTCCCGTTCTCTTCCCAGGGGAAGGCCGAGAGGAAATCGTGAAGGTGACTTTTGGAGAGTTGCGGCAGCAAGTGGCTTTGTTTGCGGCAGCGATGAGGAAGATGGGTGTGGAACAAGGAGACCGGGTCGTCGGTAAGTGTTTCGGGTTCTGGCTGTGGTTCCGGGGAGAGGCCGAGGCGGAGTGACGGGCCTGGAAGACTGAGGTAGCTTCTGGGCAGACGGTGGATTGCGAGCAGCCCGGCAGGCCTTGAGCGATCCGATCTGCGCCTGGTGGCGGCTAGAGGACGAAGGAAGGTCGTGGCGCACCGAGAGGGCGGGTCGTTCCGGCCAGCGGGGACAGCCCGTGCAAAGGCCCGGAGGTTCACGGGGCAGGCGCCCGCAGGGGTGACGGGAGCACGGTGGGCCGGGCGTGCACCACAGGTGGCAGCGCAGGCCGGGGCCCTCCTTCCGGAAGGAACCGTGTGCGGCCGCTCCGGAGGTGGGGGGGGCCCGGCTCCTGCTCCCTCCCAGGTTTCCGCTTCCCTTGTTCTCTCTGCACCTGGCAGCGAGTTTTGATTTCCCTCCGAGCACAATCCAGGTGTGTTCGTACAGTTCTCCTTTCGCTGTGACTCCCGGGGAGGTTTCCAGCCGTGTGTGGGCCTGTTCTCCGCCCCTAGGACCTTTAGTTAATTTAGACGTGGGTGGGCGCGTCCAGGGGTCCAGGGCGAGCAGGGGGAGATAAGAAGGCTAAGAAGACTTATCCCCTTGCAGACGGGGTGTGTATGTGTGTGCGTGTGTGTGTGTGTGGCCGGGGTGCAGGCCCGCCTCCCCACCCCACGGCCGGGGAAAGGGCCACAGGGCAGGTGGCAGTCGGAGAAGCGCCTCTCCTGGGAGAACTCAACGTGTGTTTGCTCAGAGGGCGGCCTGATCACGTGTAAACGAGTAAGGGGCTGTGCCTGTGTCTCCGCCTGTGACAGCGGGCGGCCCGGAGTCCCTGCTCGCATGTCAGTCGCTGGGAAGGACGCAGACGGGGGAGGGTCCCGGCAGCAAGTCGCAGCCTGTCTCGGCCCCGCACTCCCGGGGTCCGCTTGCTCTGGCGAGGTCCCCGCTGTCCCACAGGAGACAGACGGCGCTCCGCACGCACCCTGCTTTACGCTCCTTTGTGGTCCTCGTCGCCCGTCTGCAATCTCGGGGTCATTTGTGTGCACGCCTGTATGTCCCACAGACGGGCTGTGTCCTCCGTGTGCGGCCGCGTCTCTGTCCGGGGGGCAGCCGGTGCGTGGCGGCGCGTGGTGGACACTTGGGGCTGAGTGCGTGTGAGCGCCGGGCCCCACACTTGGGGGTGAGTGCGTGTGAGCGCCGGGCCCCTGGGCGTGGCCGGCACCGGGCGCTTGAGGCCCCGACATCTGCGGTTCTGGTTACAGTGTAACCTTCCCACTTGAGGCCTGGAAAAGGAATTCAGAAGGTTCTTCTTCCCTCTGATTTGTTTCTTCTCTCCAATTCTTTTCTTTCCTCTGGTTTTCATGAAAACAAATCTCTTTGAGGCAGACGTTTTCTGAGAGAAGGAGAAATAGAGGCCAGGGCGTGTCGGGGAAGCGGTCGAGACCCCTCCAGGCCGTGCTTTCGAGGGGGATGTCTCGACCTGCGAAGTCAGGCTGGTGCCTGGTGACCGGCCCTCGCGAGGGTCTCAGCGTGGACACTGACTGACCCGAGCCTAGTTCCAAGACTGGGGGCTGTGGTTCCCGGAGGAGGGTGCCGGGGAGCGACTCCCGAGGAGGGGAGGGCGCGGGGACGTGCGTGGGGGGGCTTCAGACGCTCAGGGGGTCTGTCCTTGTGGGTTTCTCTGGTTTGTGACGTGTGCGCACGGCCTGGCGCCAAGCCTGGGTGCAGCCTCCCGGGGGTGGGTCCCACCCCGCCCTGGGGACACTGCCGTTTACGTGGTAAACTCAGGAGACCACAGGCCTGTCTGTGCTGGATACTGGGTGCAGCCCACTGGGTGCAGCCCGGGCTGAGCCTCGCCCTTTGGGGGCGCCCCCCGGGTGGCTGGCAGGGACGGACAGCGAACCCGGTACTGGCCGTGGTGCTCATGTAGGCAGTCGAGCGCCGCGGGGAGGGAGGCAGGGAGAGGGCTGCACAGGCTCAGAGCCCTGGGTGCTGGGGCCGTGCCGAGGCGGCGTTGGGTCACGGCCCCTGCTCCTCAAGGCCTCGTGTGGGGGCTTTCCCTCGGGACATTTAGGAGCGTCTGCCTAATTGACCAGAGTCCCTCTGGCCACCAAGGTGCTCCACCTCTGTCGTCGGAACAGCCCAGCCTCCTGCCTCGGTGCCCCTCCTAGGGCTTCTGGGTCTCTCGAGTGTCCCGCTCGTGGTCTTCATTCCCCTAGCGCCTCTCCTTCCCCCTTCCGTCTGTCCACCTGTCTGTCTGTCTGTCCGCCCATCTATCCGTCCATCCGCCAGCCAGCTCACCCATATCCAAGGGCCTTGATATGCAGGGCGTGGTGGAAGGCATTTGGTAAAGCAGGGAACAAGACGGGCAAAGTCCCCACTCTCCTGTGAGAACCAGATATGAAACTGGCAGTTATGATTATTAGACGCAGGTAATTTGGCATGGGACAAATAGAGTGTGCTTTGAGGGGGCTGGCCAGGGACGCTGAGTTGATCAGGGGGCCTTGGAGAAGGCGTCTCTGAGAGTCTCATTTGCGTTAACAGTTAAATAATGAGTTTGCAGAGTCAGGAAGGCTGGCGTGTGTGAAAGAGTTTTGAGGCAGAATGGACATCCTGTGCAAAGGCCCTGGGGCAGGAGGAGCTTAGAACAACTGGTGTGTGTGGAAGCGTGTTCAGGCAGAGCAGACACGCTGTGCAAAGGTCCTGGGGCAGTAGGAGCTTAGAACAACTGGAGAACTGGAATAGGAGATAGAGAGGAGGAAGAAGAGGCTGGGGCCGGGTCATGCAGGGGTGTGGGGATCGCTCTGGTTAGTGTGGGTTGGAGGAGGTGACAGTAAGGACGTGGACAGGCTGGGGGTAAGCGATGGGGCTGTCTGAATGGAGACGTCGAGGCAGCTGGGATGGGGTGGGGCTGGCTATGCTCCTTGGGCTGGTCGAAGCCAGCTCCTGTCCCCACTCCCGCCCTCTGCCTTTTGGAAGTCCACCGCATCCGACAGACCCTGAACCCGAACTTTCTCCCTGTGCCTGATTACAGGTTATCTGCCCAACGGCGTGCACGCCGTGGAGGCCATGCTGGCCGCAGCGAGCATCGGCGCCATCTGGAGCTCCACATCCCCAGACTTTGGTGTCAACGTGAGTCGGGGTCCCCACTGGGGGGCGCCCGTGTGCCCCGCGAGTGCCCTGGGGGTGCAGCCACTGAGGCCTCTGCCCACCCGACGTTTTGGGTAGGGGCGTGGGCAGCCATGGCACAGGACTGGTAGGCCGGGAAGGAGACGATGTCACGACAGCCTCCTGTCTCACTGGCCGGTGACGCTGGAATGATGGAAGAGAAGGTTCCAGAAGGAGCTGAGTCTGGGTGAGGCCCAGGCCCTGCTGAGTTCAGGGAGCGGGTGGCCGCCTGGACCTCACCGCTTGGCAGTGGTTTGCCTCCTGGGCCTTTCCTGGGCTTGTGCCCGGTCGCCCCACCGAGGACCACCGTGGGTCAGAGAGGACCCACCTGAGACTGGAAGTCTCCGTGCGGCCTCTCCGGTTCCCCTGGCCCTCGGCGAGGCCGTGAGCTGTTTGGTGTCAGCGGCACCCTGGCGGGAGGCTCCCCAAGCCCTGTTCCCCCAGACCCCCAGCAGCTGGCCTGCAGTTCCTGCCCGGGTTCAGACCGGGCTCTGCCACTTTCCGCACGTGTCCTCCGTGCGCCCCGAGGGGGGCTGGCGATGACTACAGAATTGATGCTTGCGTGGGCTTGGGGGCCCTGCTCGATGCACCCTGAAGGTCACTGCACCCCCGAGGTCACTGCGTGTTGGGTAGCCTTTATCAGTGACGTGGGTGTTTCTGAGTGACGTTGGGGCTTTTGAGCCGGTCACGAAGATGCTGGGAGAGCGGGTGTGGCTCAGGGCGGCCGTCGTGGCCCTCTGGGGCTGGAACGAAGCCCCTGCTGGAGACCTCACGCAGAGCTCCCGATGGCGCTGGGTGGCGCGTCCTGCCTCCGGGTACAGGGTGGCAGGGTGGGACACAGGCCAGTGTCCGGCCACTTCCTAGCCGGCCGTCCCCACGTCCATGCGAATCGTCCCCCGCAGGTGCCCCTGCAGCCGTTCCGCTGCCGCCGGCGCGCGCTAGAAGGCAGCGTGGCTCTGCCGTCCCCGCAGCCTGCAGCACACGCCTTCGGGGGGTTCTCTCAGCGTGGCCCGAGTCTCGGGGGAGAGCCCTCCGCGGGGTCAGAAATGACAGGGCCTCACGTCTTCCCACCAGGATGCTTCGCTCTGCCCCGAGTCCTGGGGAGCCGTCCCCTCTCCATCCTGCCCGGGGCAGGTGCGCGTGTGTGATCGGGCGTGACTCACCGTGGCCGCCACGTGTCCTTCTTCCTTCCACCCCTTCCACCTGTCCCCGCCCTCAGCCTAGAGCCCGGCAAGGTTGGGCCTGGGGGCGCCGCCTGCCTGGAGGGTGCGGTTTCCTGAGTCCCCAGCATCCAGGCCTTGCCAGGACCTCCGGGTCCTGTGTTTTGTTTTTGTTTTTTGGCGTTTTTGTTTTTCCTCTGTCTCACTGTTCGCCTTTGAGTTGGTGGCTTTTCCACAATGTTCGGGGAGTCAGCCGCTCGCATCCGCACATCCGAGAGCCGAGCCTGCGTCCTCAGGGAGCGCTCTCAGGGCGCTGTGCACCGGCCCGAAACGGGGCAGCTGTTCCCGCCCCACCGTCCACGCGCTTCCACGCCCGCTGCTGGTTCCAGCGCGTCCGTGGTCGCTAAGCACCGTCTTGGGGGCAGACACACGGTCCCGGGTGCACTCGCCTTCCCGTGCGTGAAGGCAGCAGTGGAGCGAGCGGCTCTCCTGGACCGGAAGGGCTGGCAGCTGGTTCCGGATGCTCAGAGATCCCGACCGGTGCTTCCCCAGCCTGGATGCCTCCTGGCCGGGCCCGGACCTCTGATTCTAGAACACTGGGCTTCACTGTCTGTTGGCTTCACTTTCTGTTGGCTGTCCCCGTGGCCGGGAGCTCTGTGACGTGTGAGCCCCAGGTGCCTGGCAGACTGGGTCCCTTCATCCTGAGCGTTG
This sequence comes from Paguma larvata, assembly GCA_030068075.1. Taxonomy (NCBI): domain Eukaryota; kingdom Metazoa; phylum Chordata; class Mammalia; order Carnivora; family Viverridae; genus Paguma; species Paguma larvata. The sequence continues at coordinate 85,568,282 of CM057835.1, forward strand.
GTGCCTTGCGTGGGGGAGAGCAGGGGAGGTGCTGCGCGTCCCAGAGACACGTCCGCGGCCGGCCTGGCGCCCCAGCCTCACCCTGGGAGCCCCTCCCTGATCCGAGGCTCTCATGCGGGCCTTCCTTCCCCAGGCGTCTCCCAAGGTGCCCTCTGCCTGGGAACAGCCTCTCCCCTCCCGCCCAGCTGTGGAGCCTGCGCCTGCGGCTGCCCCCGAGGGGAGCCCCCCCCCCATGGCTCCAGCCTGCGCCGCCCCTTCCTGCTCCTGCCTCGGGCTGCCCGGGCTCCAGCCCCGTTCTCTGCTGCTGCCCTTTGCTTTCCTGTCGCTGGGGCTCGTCTTCCCTCGTGGGGGCCGCACCGTGGGTCAGAGCACTGGCCGGCTCTGCCGTTGGGTCAGAGCACCCCGGCTCTGCCGTTGGCTGCTCGTTGTCTTCAGCCCCGCTACTTAACCTGCCCGTCCTTCCTCAAGGACGTGGCCGAGGGCACTGCCCTGCTCCTGGGGTTGTGCAGGCCCGACGCCTGCTGCCCGGGGCGAGCCAGAGTGGTGCCCGGCACGGTGAGCGCTCGGTACGTGTCGGGATTTTTATTGGCAAAACTTTCCTTCCCAGATCAACCAGAAACTCTCAGCTCATCTTAGAATCCTGAGCTTTAAGGGACGCCCGGGTGGCTCCGTCAGTTGAGAGTCCAACTTCGGCTCGGGTCATGGTCTCACAGTTTGAGGGTTCAAACCCTGCGTTGGGCTCTGTGCTGACAGTTTGGAGCCTGGAGCCTGCTTCGGATTCTGTCTTCCTCTCTCTGCCCCTCCTCCACTTGTGTGCGTGTGCTCTCTCTCTCTCTCTCTCTCAAAAAAAATAAGGAGGCATTAAAAAAATTAAAAAGAAGAATCTTGAGGTTTAAGGATATTCTGTATTTTGCTCTATTGAGTTTGTACGTCACCACCACGCCGTGTATCAGCCTAACGGGTTTCCTGGTGATGCTCACGAGTTTTCTTCCCGGCGCCTGCGCTGACAAACCGTTGCCTGGTCCTTAGGCCTCTCCCTTCTGGTTCCCACCTCCCAGCGTGTTGAAGACTGGGGTGTTCTTGGGAAATCCTGGTGTCACCGCTCATGCCCTGGGAGCGATCTGGGTGTGGATGGTGAAGCACTGGCCTCGGACGGAAGAGCCGTTCTGGGTGGGCCATCCCAGGTGCCTTGTTTGTGGGTGAAGAGGGCTCCACCGTGCTCTGGACGTGGGAGTGCGCCCCTGTCACCCCCGGGCTGACACTCAGGTTGTACCGAGCGTGTCCGTTCACGTCAGTGTCAGAAGCGAGTTGCTCCCCCCACGGGAGGCGTGCGGCCAGCCTGCCGTGTAAAGGGCTGGTTTACGAAGATACGCGTTTAGAGGGTCGTGCGGTTGGTTGGCAGAAAGTGCCGTTTGCAGGATCCGCGTGCCTCCTGACCGAGGATTGGGGGGGAACTGAGCCGGAAGTGCCGTGCGGTGCCCGAGCCGCCTGTCTGCGCGGCGATCTGTTTCGTGTGTGCGGAGCGCGGTGCCCTTCCCGCTGGAAGCGCAGATACTCACCCCGTAGGCTCCCTTTTCACGTGCTCGCGCTCTGCTGTCTCGGCGCACGTCTGTCAGTCTGTAGGTGCACGCTTCCCTCAGAGCGACGTTGTTTCTCAGGTGCGAGTCGTGGTGTGCTCGGCTTCCGTACCGGCCGCGGGTGGCGGGGACCCGGCGCGAGCCCAGTGCGCGACACTGCGCTGCTGCTTTCCCTCGAGGCGGTCCCTTGGCGCGGAGGGTTTTTGCCTTTGGCTGACTGATGGCAGGACCTCCTCCCCCCGCAGGGCGTTCTGGACCGCTTCTCTCAGATCCAGCCCAAGCTCATCTTCTCCGTGGAGGCTGTCGTGTACAACGGCAAGGAGTTCGGCCACCTGGAGAAGCTGCAGCAGGTGGTGAAAGGTGCGGCTCTCCCGGGGGCGGGGCCAGCGGGGCGGGGGCGGGGGCCGCAGGGCGGGGGCGGGGCCGGCAGGGCAGGGGGTGGGGCCGCGGGGGCGGGGCCTTGGGGCCGGCAGGGGCGGGGCGGGGCCACAGGGCAGGGAGCGGGGGTCGGCGGGGCGGGGCCGGGGGGGGCCCACAGGGCGGGGGCGGGGCCACAGGGCAGGGGCGGGGCCGCGGGGCGGGGGGTGGGGGCGGGACGCAGAGACTGGAGCCCCCTGGGGGGCACGAGGGCCCCCGCCCGCAGGCCGCACACCCCGCGACACACACCCCGTCTCGTGGTCGTGTCGCACTTGGTGGAAACCACAGCCGCCGCATGTGTGGTTCAGGGAGCCTGCTCCCCGCCTCCCACCCCTGCAGGACTCCCCGACTTGAGGAGGGTGGTGCTGATCCCATACCTCACCTCGAGAGAGAAGATAGACATTTCCAAGATCCCAAATAGGTAAGCCGGCCGCCGCGGCTCCCTGTCCCCGCGGGGCCTGCTGGGAGTCCCCCTGGGAAGTCGAGTCTGGGACCCCTTCCGCGTGGCCCATGGCGTTTCAGAAGTGCAGGAGGTGTCCGTGAAAAATCACTTCCTGTAGGGGCGCCTGGGGGGCCCAGTCGGCTAAGCGTCCAAGTCTTGATCTCACCGTTCATGGGTTCCAGCTTGGGATTCTCTCTCTCCCTGCCCCTCCCCTGCTTGTTCTCTCTCTCTCTCTCAAAATAAATAAACTTTGAAATTAAAAATGAAAGTCACCACAGTCGTAAACGGGCACCTGAGGCCCCCGAGCGGACCCCCAAGGCCACAGAGTGACATGGTGTCGGAACAGCCCCAGGAAGACTCGGTCTTTCTCTCTGCCATCCCTTCGCAGTGTCAGGTCGAGCCCCGCTCCCCGACTGAGTGGAAATAAGCAGGCGGGTGTGTGTACACGTGCACACAGGTGCACACGTATGTGAGCGCATCCGCACGCACCTCTGAACACCCACACACGTACGTTCCCCGTCTAGAACCGAGGTTTCTCCTTGTTGCCAGGAGTGTCTTCCTGTTTCTCTGACATTTATAAGCTGGTGCAACACACGCCCTGAGTAGCAAGTAGTGTTGTGAGCGGTTTATTTTGGAATGGGGATTAAGGAAGTGGGTTATGGTTTGGTCAGAGTTGAATTGGTCTCCAAATTCTTTTTTTTTTTTTTTTTAATTTTTAACGTTTATTTATTTTTGAGAGACATAGAGACAGAGCGTGAGCAGGGGAAGAGAGAGAGGGAGATACAGAATCTGAAGCAGGCTCCAGGCTCTGATGAGCTGTTAGCACAGAGCCCGATGTGGGGCTTGAACTTGCAGACCGTGAGATCATGACCTGAGCTGAAGTCGGCCGCTTCACCGACTGAGCCACCCAGGCGCCTGGTCTCCAAATTCTTGAAGTCGTACCCCTTTCCTCCTCCCTGGAGCAGTTGTGGGGAGAGTTCCTCGGTCAGGTGTGTTTACCTGTGTGGGCGGACCCCTCCCTTTAGCCCCGTGTGGGGCCGTGGCAGGAGCCTGCGTGGGAAGCATCACACAGGTGCGCAGTGGGGTCCTTGTGTCTCGTGGGGGGACAGGGAGGACTTCTTTGGAGGGGAATGAGGGGCGGAGGAGGGGGAAGAGAGAGAGAGAGAGAGAATCTCAGGCTCCATGCTCAGCACAGAGCCCGATGTGGGGCTCGATCTCATGACCCGGGAATCATGCCCTGAGCGAAATCAAGAGTTGGCCGCTCAGCTGCCCGAGTCACCAAGGCGCCCTGCAGGCAGGCAGTGTGGTTTGTGCAGGCTGCTCTCTGGGGGCACCGAGAGGGAGGACGGGAGGTGCTGTGCTCGACGGGCTGCGGTCACAAGGGAGGGATCGGGCAACCCCTGCAGGGAGGGTGAGCCATGATCGCTGGGCCCAGTAGACACAGCCTTGCCCCTTGAGTTGGTGGGGGGACAGGAAGTGCCCAGGGGCTGAGAGAAGGGCATGGAGTCTGGGGGAGGGGGCACCTAGGGTGACCTTGAGAGACAGACAGGGTTTGGGGATTCCTGCCTGTGTCCAGATTCCAGAGGCCGGAGGGTGCTGCCTGCAAGGCGCCTCTTCCCTGCGGGCCGTGGTCTCAGGCCCGACTGCTCAGGTCCAGACGTCCGCTGTGTGGCCCTGTGTGAGGGATTAAGCTGTGTGTGCCCTGGGTTGGGGATAACAGAAGCTTCTTCACGGGCTTGCTGGGAGCGTCGAGAAGTGAACGCCGGGCCAAGTGCACTTAGTCGTTAGCCCTTGGCAGCGTTGTCTGTGAGGAGCAGGTGACGGCCGCAGGCGGCGCTGGGCTCTGTTCCGTGGAGCGTCCGGCTCAGAAGTGCAGGTCCTTCCGGGCAGGCGCGGGGCGTGGGCTGGTCCCTTGTGCTGCGGGAGCCCTGCCCACTGGGATGCGTTCCGGCCGAACGGCAGAGCCCTGGTTCCGTTCACACTGCAGGCACAGCTCCCTGCTCCCTGTTGGGGGCCGTCGTGCAGAGGCCGGGAGGGGAGGCAGGCGGGCTTGCTGGCCCCACGGTGGCCCAGCCTTTACCCATCTGAACGTGTTTGTCGGTAACTGGAGTCGAGTGAGAGCGACGGATGTGCCCTTGTCGGAGACCGGGCCGGTGCGGGGACCTCCCTCTGGCAACAAAAGTACGTGCTATTTACTGTGATTATAAATCACAGTGTAAATAGACTGTCGGGAAGAAAAGGCTTTTCTCCGAGTGCGTATCCGATTAGATTGGGGCTTCGTGTAATGGGATCCGGATGGGAGGTGGGGAAGGGGGACTGTCATTGGCCGGAATGTTCCACAGCGAGTAAGTTCCCTGATGCTGCCGAGTGGAAGGCTTTGTTTGTGGACCGCTCAGTGCAATTATACTGGGTCCCCTTTGTAACGCCCCGCGGTCCCCAGGAGACGAGCTCGTCCCGACGGACGCCTCCCCGCGCCTCCCCGGCCCAGACATACACGGCCAGTCTCTCACTTTAGTGTGTGTGCATTTGCGTTTCGGAGTGATTATCCTTAGCAGGTCGCTGCGGGCTGCGTTTCACCCATTCTCCCCCTTCTCTGAAAGAGAGAACGTCCCATTTGTCAGAAAGCGGGTTCCCCCCCAACTCGCGTCTCCCTTTTAAGCCAGTGGAAGGACAGGCCAGGACCCCCGTTCCTGCCTACCTCCGAGTGGAGAAGGCACCTCTGCCGACGCCGGCGCAGCTTCAGCAGCCCTGCGTCTGCTCAGAACCCAGACCTGTGCCGCCTCTGCTCGTTCCTGGCCGCAAGCGCCGGTTCTGTACTCAGCTTTGGGGCGGCGTTCTTAGGCAGTAGTCAGTAGCTGAGCTTCATTTTTTTTTTTTTTTTTTTTAATTTACATCCAAGTTAGTTAGTGCCGGGGTCGGTCCTTGTTCCGGCGAATCGAGGGGTCCACGAAGGACGGACGGTCAGGCGAAATAAAGCGAGAGAGCCACGAGTGAGATGGAATCTGATGACCAAGCAGGCAGCCCTGGCAGTTCTGGCGTCTCCGCCCTGCTGGTCTCAGTGTCTTTATTTTTAAAGGTAGCGAGTGACAATACATCCGTGACAAGGCATCATTTACAATTTTTCTTAGGTTGACATATTTGCGAATCCCTCCGACTTAGATTAGGCAGTAACTGTTTTTATGACTTTGTTCCAAAGTTACACATTGTTTTTTAGGCAGAGCAGAGGAAATAACAAGATAAAGATTTTAGGACGAGAGCAGGATTGTCGCAGCCCTCGGTAAACAGAGGGCGCATACATTGTTGCCTTAAGACCTATGTTAATCATCTATAGATAGTTTAGGAGACATTCTATCCATAATCTTTAACCACGATGGAGGAAGTAGAGACATGATCTCTAAGTTCTTTTCCTTTATGAGTGAGTGAGCCTGTATCATAAGGGCTCATGATTATCTGTTCTTTATACAAACAGCAGTTTCTGTAAAAGTATTTTGTTATTGCCCTTTTATTATAAAGGAGCGTGGGGCTGGGAATAGCAAAGGGATCCGTGAAACGTTACCCTCAGGAAGGTGCTCAATGTCTGTTGTTGCTCAGTGAAGATATGTGTAGCTACTTTTGTTTGGCTACTGTTTGTACCTTATCTGTAAACAGTGCTCCTAACTTCTGGGCTAAGCCAACCTCCGGAGAAGGTCCCAAGTCTCTTTCCAATCTCTCCCATCAGTCTGTTAACCAAATACTGAGAGAAGCTTCAGAGATGTGCCTTGAGGTTTTATGGTGGGGCTGAGGGGATGATTAACACAACGCGATACCTGCAGGGAAAATCTAGTTTGGCTCAAGGAGTCTTGGGGCCTAACGTCTGCTAATTTCTAGCCAACTCATAACTGCTATTCTGTATAATCAGTTTGTGTAAGCTATCCCCAAGAGACAACCCTGAGGTTACTTCTGACCAGGTTACTCTCATTCAGATTTTATCCATCAAGACCAGGTCCCCTTTTCCATGTGCCATAAACCCAAAGAGCATCACATCCCCTAGGCCAACGAAAGCAGCTCAAGAAATCCAGGCCTGAAAGATTATTTAGAAGGAGGTAAGATTAGGCGCCAGTTTGGCTGGCGGGAGCTTTGCTTCAACCTTTTCCACACAGAGAGGGGTCTCAACCTGCGAGCCCAAAACGGCTCCCAACAAGTTAGCATATAGTGCAATAACGATTTCAGGAGATTTCAGTGACTCATCGCCTACGTATAACACCCAGTGCTCCTCCCAACAAGTGTCCTCCCCAATGCCTCTTGCCCATTTAGCCCATCCCCCCACCCACGGCCCCTCCAGAAACCCTCAATTAGTTCTCTATTTAAGAGTCTCTTATTTTTGTCCCCCTCCCTGTTTTAATTTTATTTTTTGCTTCCCTTCCTTTATGTTCATCTGTTCTGTATCTTAACTTCCACCTATGAGCGAAGTCACGATATTTGTCTTTCTCTGACGGAGTAATTTCACTCAGCGTGATACTCTCTAGTTCCGTCTGTGTTGTTGCAAATGGCAAGATTTCCTTCTCTTTCACTGCCGAGTAATATTCCACTGTGTATATATTCCACATCTTCTTTATCCATTCGTCCGTCGATGGACATGTGGGCTCGTTCCATACTTTGGCTCTTGTTGATGGCGCCGCTGTAAACAGTGGGGTGCAAGTGCCCCTTTGAAACAGCACCCCTGTGCCTTGGATAGACACCTACTAGTGCAGTTGCTGGGCCGTGGGGTAGTTTGGGCTGCTTCTTTTTTATTTTTTTTTGGTTTATTTATTTTGAGAGAGAGGGAAGGAGCAGGGGAGGGGCAGAGAGAGAGGATCCCAAGCAGGTTCCATGTTTCAGCACAGAGCCCGACGCGGGGCTCAAACCCACCAACTATGAGAGCATGACCTGAGCCCAAGTCAGATGCTTAACCGACCGAGCCACCCAGGCGCCCCTGCCTACAAGTGTTTCTGCCTTAGAAACTGTCGTTTTTGGCCCTTGGCCCCACCTTCCTGCTCTCGACCTTCTGTGGAGAGCTCGGGAGTCTGGCGTCCTTTCCCTGCTCCTCACCGGGGAGGGGGGGGGTGTCGGATCCACAAGCTCCTTCCCGAGTTTGCCCACAAACAGGAAGCGTTAATTGCGAGCACTCCTTCCCCACAGTGCTCGCGAGAGCACTTGGCAGGTTCTCAGACGAGACCCCCCCCCCCCCCAGCCCCCGGCCCTGTGAGCTGCTCATTAAGCAACATGGAATTTTCAGTCTATCAGCTTTCCTTCAATTAGCGTGAGTCCCTCAGATGGGAGTTTTCCCGGGAAACCCTGCAAGGAAGCAGTAGAGGGCCGCGAGCGGCCGGGTCCAGCCTGGGAGGACTCGGGCTGTGACCCGGCATTCTGGAACGTTCACTGTGTCCGTGTGCTTTGCCCGCAGCGTGTTCCTGGACGATTTTCTCGCCACCGGGATGGGCGAGCAGGCCCCGCAGCTGGAGTTCGAGCAGCTGCCCTTCAGCCACCCGCTCTTCATCATGTTCTCGTCGGGCACGACCGGGGCGCCCAAGTGCATGGTGCACTCCGCCGGGGTACGTCTCTCCGACCGTCCCTCTGCTCTCCCGGGGGCTCCCGACCGGTGGGAGCGGGCATCCAGGTGCAGACCCCAAACCGCCACCCCGGCCAGGCTGCGCCCCCTCCCCAGAGACTCCAGCACGCGGCCCCTCTTTGAGTTGGGGGGCGGACTGGAGATCAGAGACGGAGCCCAGGCCCCTGGAGCTGCTGTTCCAGGCGCTGCTGTTCCAGGCGCTGCCGTGGCGCCCGTCGGCACAGTGAGGGGTGCAGAGGCCCCGCGGTGCCTCCAGGCAGGGTGTGCGCCGGGCGAGCCCCTGACTTGCACACCTAGGGCTGGGCGAGGCCCGCGCTGTGGACGGAGCAGAGAGGAGAACAGCTGTGAGCACATCGCGGGTCGTGAGACGTGCCGGTGTTGTCCGTGACCCCGTCGTGTCAGCGCGTGTGTGCGTGCGTGCGCTCGGCGGCGTGGCGAAGCGGCTGCCTGTGGGCTGCGGCAGCCGCCAAGAGTCGCCGGGTTGTGTTCTAACGTGCAGGTAGCGCAGGAAGGCTCACCGCGTGGGGTCGTCGGCTTGGGCTTGGGCGGTGACTGAGGACCGCGGGCGGCGGCTCCACAGGACAGATGTGCGTCTCAGTTCCGGGGCCGGAGGGCAGGTCGGGGGCTCCTTCCCGGGGCTCCTCTCCGCAGCCCTGGGGCTCTCGCCCGGCCGGCTCACAGTTTCTCTCCGAACCTGCTTCCAGCTGCTCCCTCGGGGGGCGTGGCCCGTAGGGAGGAGAAGAGCCCGCAGTCTCTCGGTCAAACCTCGCTGCGGCCGCCTTTTCTCCCGCCGGCTGCTCGGAAGAAGTGGGTTATTCAAGTGGAGAAACCGCTTTCCAGCCTTTGCTTGACAAGGTGGTGGAATCTGAAAATCAAATACAAAGTTTCTTCTCTTCTGGTGCCTTTGGATCTTCCGGAGGTTCCCTCTGCGGGAGGCAGTTCGAATCCCTTCTGTACAAAGGGAGCACTTACACTAGAACCGTTTCGGAGCCTCCGCAGAGTGCCTCCACCCGAACGGTCAGGAGTTGGCAGCGGCTTCGGATTACCTGGCTCCGATTCGCTGCAGGTCTGAGCGCAGGTCAGGGAATAGAGCCTCCAGGGAAGCACCGAGAGCCCCTGGCGACTTCTCGGGAAACCGCAGCGCAGCGGGGACGGGACGTCTGGGGCCCGAGGCTCCGTCACTGTGCAGAGTCGCGTTGCCTTTTCGCAAGAGCGAGTGGACCTTGTTCAAACCATCCCGGTTCATTAGATCAAGTCGGGAGATGTCCTTTGCTGGGGTCGCTGGAGCCGCGCCTTCCCTGGAGAGGAGGCCCCGGTCCGCCCGGTCCCAGGCCTGTCAGCGAGCCGAGGAGGGAGCGTTTTTAGGAACCTTGTAGACGGGGGTGGGGTCTGCGTGGCACAACAACACACGCGTGTTAGGAAAAACCGAAATGTCTAACTGTGCTTTTATTTTTAGTGCTTTTTGCGTAGTGAATGTCACTTAAAAAAAAATTTTTTTTTTTTTAGTGTGTTTATTTTATTTTTGAGAGACATAGAGACAGAGCGTGAGCAAGGGAAGGGCAGAGAGAGAGGGAGACACAGAATCCGAAGCAGGCTCCAGGCTCTGAGCTGTCAGCACAGAGCCCGACTTGGGGCTCGAACCCACAAACCGCAAGATCCTGACCTGAGCTGAAGTCGGCCGCTCAACCGGCTGAGCCACCCAGGCGCCCCTGAATGTCACTTTCTTAGGAGAGGAATATAAAAATGTGTTCGATATAATGTAGCTTGTTCATAAAATCATTACGCCCGGTTTATTTAGAGGGTGGGAAAGTCAGGAAAAATTATACTTGTCTCTTCACTGGGCTCTTGCATCTCCAGAGAAGTGAGAAGCGTCCTGCCTGTTTCCAGGAGTTGTCTCCGCAGGAGGCTCGGAGGCAGCGGGGTGGGGGGCCGCGGCGTGGGGCGCGTGGGGACATGCCCTGAATAGGAGCCCCGGCTCTTGACCTGGAGAGCTTGTCGGCGAGGAGGGTTTCCGCTGAGCTTTGAACTTGAACATCTCCCCGTCCTGGCTCATTTGTACTTGCCTTGGATACAAAGAGGGTCGGCCATAAAGGCTGCTCGTGCTGGTGGGTCCTTGCTGCAGCCCCGAGAATCCCTAAACGTCGGGCCCATTGACGTCAGCCGGGTGCTCCCATCCGTGGACCAGACTGAAGCGCGGGGCCAGCCCTCTCCGGGGGCTCGGAGGGGCAGTGCCGCGTGTGGCCTGGGGATCGCGTGTTAGATCCCTGCAGAACGGGCGCACCGAGGCCGGGAGAGAGGCGGTTGGTGGGGGCCCCTTGCTCGGCTGTCTGCCCGGTGCTCCCCCCCCCCCCAGCTCACAGCAGGACCGGCAGAACAGGTGGGGGAACGAGGGGGTGTGGGCAGCGAGGGTTACAGAGCTGGAGAGCAGACGCCAGGAGGCTCCCTGTGCACTGAGAAGGAGCTCGGAGGCACGTCACGTGGAAGACACGAGGCGCGGGGCCACGTGTCCGAATACGAAAGCCAGCGGAAGGGAATATTTGTATCAGATCAGCCGCTAGGCCAGCAGGGCACCTGGAAATCGACGCGGAGCGGGTGTCCTGGGGCAGGGGAGGGGGCCTCAGAGCACTGGGCGCGGCCCACATCCTGCCCGGTCAGCGTTCACGGAGAGAAATAGTGGCCCGTGCCCGGAGGGTGGAAGGTCCGACTGGGCCTTTGGGCTGGAAGCAGGGTCCCGTGCCCTCCCGCGGCCAGGGGTCGTGCAAGCTCTGGCCTGAGGCTTGCCGAACATCCCTGCCGGTGTCGCCCGGCCGGCCCGCGTCCGCGCTGGGGGTGTGTGCCGTCATGCTGAGACCCTGTTCTTTTTGGTCCTGTCGTGGACTTTGCGTCTCTGCTCCTCTCCGCCTGGGGTTGGGGTCCCACGGTCTCCCCATCTCTCCGCACCCGGGGCTCACAGGCCTCCGGCAGTCGCTGCCTCCGGGCAAGGAGCGGGAGACGGGCTTCTCCCGGGGCCCTGGGCATGGGCGCCCGCGTCACGCTGTGCCCCTGCCTCTCCCCAGGGCACCCTCATCCAGCACCTGAAGGAGCACGTCCTCCACGGCAACATGAGCAGCGGCGACACCCTCCTGTACTACACCACGGTGAGTGGGCCCGGGCGCCGGCGCGGTGCACGCGGCCGGTGGGCGCCCTCCTGCCCTCCGCGTCCCTCCCGTCCCTTGCTCTGGTTGGGTGGGTGTGATTCAGTCAAGGGTTTGGGGGGGGCGGGCTACTGGGAGCACAGGGTCCTCGTGAGAGAGCGGCGGGAGGGTCGGTGTCCGAGAAGGAGCCGTCCAGGGGAAGCGGCGGTCAGAGTGATGCGGGGTCATGAGCCAAGGATGGGAGTGACCTTCTGAAGCTGGAAGACGCGAGGGAGATTCTCCCCAAGGGCTTCCAGAAGGAATGCAGTCCTGCCGATACCTTGACTCTGGACTTCTGACCTGCGGAACTCGGGGATGGGAAACTGGTGTCGTTTCAGAGTTCCTGGGGGGGGGGGGTGGCCCTGCCAGTTACTGTGACAGCTGGGGGTCCAGGTGTGGAGGCCGCCCTGGGGACCAGAGCCGCCTCCCGCCAGAACCCGGCCTGGGGGCCCCCGTCCCTCCCCCGGAGCGGGCGTGCGGCTCAGGGGCCACCTCGCCGAGCCCAGGCACTGGCTGCCGTTGCCTGCAGTGAAGCTCTTCCCTGCCCCGAGTCCTTGCCGGCGTGTTTTGTGGCCAAACCCAGATCACCTGCCCCGGCGGCCCAGGGGGGCGCTCGGCCACCTCGCTTCTCACCGCGGTGTTCACCCCCAAACCCTGTGAAGGCCGCCCGCGTGCTGGGTTTGTGAGGAGACAGAGGCCAGACGCAGGTTCTTGGCCCGAGAGGTCAGTGCCCGGGGCTCCGGCTGTGCCCCCAGGGACGGAGCCCGGACTCCACACAGTCACAGGGCGGGAGCTGGGGAGCCGGGGCGTGTGGCCGTGCACCGGCCGCCTCGTCGCTCAGGGCGTCCGGCTGCAAACCCAGGCCTTGGGCCAAATAGATTGCGTCTCCGTCGGCTGCAGGATTGATCCCAGACTGCTGCTCACCCCGTCCCCACAGGAGGCCAGGGACGGCGGGCCCTGCCAGGCTCTGGGCCCTTTCCATGTGGAAGCCCAGCCCAGCCAGCGGTGTTGATGGAGCGTCGTGTTTGAGTTTCGGGAGGACCCCGGCAGCTCCAACAGCCTCCGACTCAGCTGCCTCCCCGGGGAACACGCGGTTTAAAATGACAGGGTTTTGCACGGGAGGAAGTGCCCAGAGCATCGCAAGTCTGGAGTGGTTCTCCCAGAGGCGTTTCACTGTCCCTGGAGGCGTCCTGCCCGCGAGGGACAGGTAGTCGGCTTGTCCCGTGGAGCCAGGCCCACGCCGTGTCACTGGCTGACCCGCTTTAGTGGCTTCCTCAGACAGTGAGGCGGCCGGGCTGCGGGCTGCGTGGGCTCCCGGCCCTGGTTTCTGGAGAACGAACTCCTTAGTAAAAGAAACTCCGCGAGGGACGTCAAAGCCTTGTTAGAAGGCAGCTCTCGGAACTTGAGGTTTTCGTGCGACCCTGGTGGCGCCGAGGGGAAGGACAGGTGGTTCGGGGGGCCACCGGGTTCCCCCAGGCCGCAGGGGACTTGCCAAGGCTGAGTGCCGGTCGTGTCTCCGGCGCCCTTGTTTGGGCTCTCTGCTGGGCTGTCCCGGAGGGCTGCTTGCTCGGGGCGCCTCATGGCCACCGGGACCCCGTGGGATCTGCCACAGGGGTGCCGGGCGAGGCCGTCTTGCTGGCAGCGTCCTCCGGGCCCTCCGTGCAGAGGGGGTTCCTGCGGGAGCTTCCTTCCGCCCCCCTGCTCTGGAACCCCCCACCGACCCCCTGCGTGGACGGGAACGCTGTTGCCCCTGGGAGCACTGACGGCACCGCGCGCCTCCCGTTCCAGGTGGGCTGGATGATGTGGAACTGGATGGTGTCCGCGCTGGCCACGGGGGCGGCCCTGGTCTTGTATGATGGCTCCCCCTTGGTGCCCACGCCCAACGTGCTCTGGGACCTGGTTGACCGGATCGGGTAGGTACCCGAGACCCCGTGCCCGGCCTCAGAGCCACCCCGCGGCCGCACGCGGCAGAGTAGGTACCCTCTTCGGGTGCTTGGTTCCCCTCGGGGGGGGGGGCGGTGAGGGGAGGCCGTGGGAGGTTGAGTGGCCAGAGAGGGTGGGAAGGGGCAGGCGGTCTTGACAGGAGCCCACCACGGAGATGGGGAGTCTTCGTGTAGAGTTGGGGGGCCAGCCCCAGGACCGGGAGGAACTCTGAAACATCAGGGTATCGGGAGAGGGGTCTGATCCTGTTTCTTGAACTCTGGAGTCCAAGAACCGGCCGAGAAGCTCTGGAGGAAGGGGGACCGGGCCAAGGGCCAGCGAGGATCTGTGCAGGGCTCCTCCAGCTCCAGGCTGAGCCGAGGGGAAACAGACGGCTCGGGGACGGTGTGGACACGTCCAGTAGGGCAGGCGTGGAGCCCAGCCCCGGGGCACTTGCAGGGTCTGGGCTTCCCACCGCCGGCCTTCTGGGCCCGTGGCGAGAGGAGAGTCTTGCCTTCGTCCGCTGTCCCACGGCGCTGGCCTGCTGTCCCCTGGGTCCCCTCGAGCCCATCACAAGATCGTTCCAGGATGCTCTCGCAGATGCCGCGTGAGGGGGTCTGTCCTCCACGAGTCCTGCCGACGGCTCGTTCCTTGGTCGGGTGACCAGCAGGGATCCTGAGGGGCAGAGGCAGAGGGCAGGCAAGGACGCGGGGGCCCGTCTCTGCTAATTCCCCTCCTCCTCGTCACCGTGGGAAACGGTGGGAGACCGTGCGGGAGTGCTTTCTCCGCTAATGAATTAATCGTAACCGGCTGAGGTGTCCTCGCCACTGCGCTCCGCGTCACCGTTGGCCTAACGATCGTGGTTCCCGGAGCGAGAACCCAGAACCAGCGGCCCGGGGGCCGGAAGCAGCCGCCGTGCTCGTGACTTCAAGTCTGAGGCTGTTCGTGGTGGAAACAGAAGGAACCGCTAAGGTTCTCACGTCCTTGGCCGTTAGTGTTTCCTTGGCCCGGCCCGGGTGACACTCAGCCTGACATTCTGGCTCACAGGATTGGTGGTTTCCGTTAGAGACTGTTTTCCAGCGGAAGGCAAATCGGATCCCTGGGGGCGTGGATGGCTTTAAAACCTTTCCCTAATACCTGTGAACCAGGCTCCAGGTGGGAACACTTTCTGGTGTGTGTGTGTGTCCCAGGAGGAGGGACAGAAACGTGCGTTATTGGGGCTCCGTGCTAGAGAGCTTGAAGGGCGAAGAGCCCCAGGAAACCCAGCTCCGTACGTGTCTGTGTACGTGCAGGCGTGTGCGCACAGGTATGAGCGTGCAAGTGTGTGGATGCGTGTGCACCAGCGTGAGCGGCCGTGAACGTGTGTCTGAGCGAGAGCCAGTGCATGTGGTTGCGCCTGCGTGTGCGTGTCCGTGTGTCTGTGGGCGGGTGGGCGTGCGTGCGTGTCTGTGTGGGAATGAGCGTGCGCGTCTGAGCGCTCCCAGGTCTGGGGTCCGGGCCGCTGTGGTGGGCACGTCCTGGGCACGTCCTGAGCCCCCGTCGCTCGTGCCCCAGAGGCTGCCGGAGACGTGGCCTTGGCCGTCTGCAGGGCCGCCCCGGACCCGCCTGGGAGAGCTCGCCGCCGGGTTCGCAGAGCCTGGTGCGGCGGCCCAGCCCGGGGAAGGAGCCCGGGGTGGGGTTGGGGCGGGGGGAGTAGCGCTTGCAAGCAGGCCCCCGACGCCTGTTCCGACTGCTGACGGCGATCGAAAGTGGGGCGCGGGTCAGGCGAGGCGGGACACCGTCGTCTGCGCGCCGCCCGCCTGCCGAAAAGTAAAGCTGAGTTGCACGTGGTCGCGTCCCGTTCTGTCGGTCTGTAGCTGCGGCCCTTCCCAGTGGGTGGACGGCAGGGGTCTCGCAGGGCCGTTTCGGGGCCTGTGGTTTTTAAAACCATGTCGGTAAACGCAGGAATGAAATTTTCGTCCATTAATAACACATCAGCGCCCAGACTCACTACCACGGTTGGTAACTGAGTGTTCGCTGTGTAAACACGGACAAGAGTCTTTCAAAGGATAAATTTTCTTTATCACTTCAGGTGTATTTCTGGGCTCTGGGAGTCTGGCTCGGAGAATATTCAGATTAGGGTTGGGGCCAGAACTGTGGGGTCTTCTGTCCAGGCGTTGCCAGTAACTGGGCCAGCATCGAAGCCAGCTGAATTACCCCGTGTCGCCAGTCTCTGAGTACGAGAGTTCTAGGCGGCTCGTGGTGACGGGCTCACAAGCTCACCTTGCAAAGTGAGCTTACTGATGGCCGTTTCCCAGGATCATTAGCACACCCTGCACGTATCTGGGTGTGTGCCCTGGGCCGAGTCCCCTGGTGGAGGTGGACAGGTCCCTGTGCTCGAGGGGCCGACACCCGAAAGGGGGAAGAAGGAGAGAGAAAGAAGTGGCGTTGGCGCCCTGGGGTCAGGGAGACCCTCGGAGGCAAGGGTGCCGGGGCTGGGGCCTGAACCTCCAGACCCGGGGAGGGGACACGACGCGTGTTCAGGGGAAGGCAGTGCGGGAGCCCGGGCCCTGCGTGGGACTGAGACCACTGTGCCAGGGAAGGAGACGCCTGTGGCCTGAATGTGAAGTCGATGTGGGGGTGGCCAGGGGTCTTGGTTTGTGGCCTCCTTTGGCCGGAAGAGGGCCGATGTTCTGTAATCGGGAGGATAGTGGGTGCCGCGTGGGTCGTCGTCACTGCGCGTGGAGCCCCGTGTTCAGGGCCCAGGGTTGTGGGCACGTCGTAGTCGGTGGGAAGACCCGTCGCTGCGGTGCCCCGACGGTACGCACGGTGTCGCGACTCACTCTCCACTCGATAGCGAGTGCCCGTTCAGCCCAGAAAGCTGGATGTCTTGGATTTTGCGAGCTTGTCAGAAGCAAGTCACCGATTTTAGAAAGTTCTGGTGCATGCAACACGCAGGAGCCCTGAGAGCGTGTTTTCTCTCCCTCCCGTGCCCTCAGCATCACCATCCTTGGAACGGGTGCCAAGTGGCTGACTGTGCTTGAAGAGAAAAACTTGAAGCCGAGTAAGTGCCCCTCGGAGCAGCTGGCCCGCGCCCGCGCCCGCCCCCGCCAGCCGCGGAGTCAGCCGCCACGACCTGCTTCCGGCACGTGGGCCAGGCCGCGGGCGCCGGGTCCAGCTTTAACCTTTCCGTGGTCCTTCGCCCTAGTGGAAACACACAGTCTCCAGACGCTTCATACGATCCTGTCCACCGGCTCCCCGCTGAAGGCCCAGAGCTATGACTACGTCTACCGCTGCGTCAAGAGCAGCGTCCTCCTGGGCTCCATCTCAGGTACGCTGCCCTCCGTGGGCTGGCGGGGAGGGCGTCCCGGAGGGCGCGGGAGGTGGGGCCCGAGCAGGCCGGCCCCCGTCAGTGTGCACAGCCTCTGACCCAGCGTGAGGCACGCGTCTGTGCCCGTTGGCTCTCCTCGTTCACGGTGGTTAAGTTCTAGAAAGTCGCCGAGTTGGCAACTGCTGAACCGTTGCCCCTGGGGGAGATACCACGCCTCGTGTCTCCCGCCCGTTGTAATCTTATGTCCCAAAAACAGCTTTTTCCGGTAGATTTTGTTTTCTTTATTTTACAAAAGAGAAAACTAGGTTCAGGAGTGTTGGCTGACCTGCCTCAGCCGCCCACTAACCGGGCGCGGCGGGGGACCCACACCCAGCGCGGCCGCCCCAGGGCCTGAGCCCCTCGCCTCGAGCTCCTCTGGTCTTCGAGGAACGGAGCTGAAGCCCGAGGGCGGGGCTCCGCCTCGTCGGACCTCATCCTGGAACCCGGAGTAGGGCGTCTCGAGATTCTCTCCGCTCGGCACTCAGGTCGTCTTCTCAGACGGCCTGGAGAGCACCCGGAGTGTTGATTTCGGGGTTACGGTTGTTAGCGGGTAGGAGAATTTGCAGACACAGAATCTGTAGATAACGAGGCTCGGCCGTGCGTGAGAACGGTCGCTGCGACGGTGTTGATGTTCGTCGTAAGCCGGAAATTACCCGCGTGCCCAGGAGACGGGGATTAACGGAACCATTCATGGTGCGTCCTTCGTGTTTGCACCTGCTAGCCGGGACATGGTGACAATTTTCATTTGGACGGGAACATACTTGTTAGTATCGAGCGAGGGTGGGGACGTGTTGAGGAAAGCAGCCTCCCGAGTCCTGAAGGGTGGCCACCTGGGTAGACCAAGGAAAGGCGTTTGCAGGTGCGTGGACGCCCGCGTGCGCGTGCTGGCGTCGGGAATTCAGGTGGCTTTTTTTCTCCTCACTTTTTTCCTAACATTATGTCGTGTGAGGATAATCTGTGTATGTGGCAGAGTTCAGAATCCAAAAGGAAACAGGGTGGCGCCCCCCACGGCCGCCCCATCCCCCTTCCCGTGCTGGTGTCTGTCAGAGGCCGTCCATCTGTCTGTGCGGCTGGGCAGCATGTGTCGGGGAGGGGGGACCCTCTAAGGCAGGGTTCACGCGGCTCCTTATTTCCCCTAACGGTGTGGCCGGGGCTCTGTTCCCTCGCAGCTCATCAGAATCTTTAAAGGACTTTTATTTTTCTGGAAACACGTCTTTAAAAGATGCCATTCGATTTGCCGGAAGCCCAGGGCTGAGGGCGCCCCCGCCGGCCCTCCTCTTTCCAGCTGGACCCTTGGCCGGGGGGCTGGCGTCGGGGCGAGCAGGGATCCCGCCGGCATCTGACACTGGTCCGGGGACCTCCCTTTCCCCTCCGGGCCTGTTTGCCTGCCTTAGGAGGAGGAGTGGACCGTCGCACGATCTCCCGGGCCGCGAGGGCTGGCCTGCGGGGCCCTGGTCCTGCGTTCATGGAGTCACGGGCCTCGTGATGGCTGACATCCGTGCGTGTCCGCTGCCCGCGAGTCACTCAGTGGAACGCCGTGAAGCCTTGAGAATGACAGCCGTGTGTCCTGAGACGAGACGCTCCTGCAGACACTTGACGGGGAGCAGGGACGGGGTGGGCGAGGTGCTTCTGTTCGTGCGAGAGGCTGTCTGTGCCAAGGGTCTCCAGCTGCCGGGAGGGGAGCCAGGCGTCGGGAGACTCACGGCCACCCCTCACCCGCCTGAGAGGTTTGGGTCTCGAGCCCTCCGCGTTCCCTGCCTTAACTGCTGGTTTGTAGAAGCTTCGGGAAGCGGATTTCCATGGTCCCCCTGGGCGATTCGGTGACATTCTGACGGCGGCACGTCTCGGCTCAGAGCCCCTCGGCGCTGGGCCGGTGCTGTGTGTGTCACAGCATCACCCGAGAGCATCCGGGGCTCATCTGGGGACAGCGCCGGCACCTCCCTGGGGCCCGGGGCGCTGCTCAGGCCCTGCGGGCGCTGAGATGAACTCGACCCTGGTTTTCACGGGGAGGGGAGCGAGGGGACATTGTCGGCAGCAGGGGGTCCGGCTCCGGGGTTCCTGCCGCTCCTGTCTCCATGGCTCTCGGAATCGGACTCCCTTTCGAGCGCCTTCCTGGATTGGAGAGTTTCCCAGCGCACGCTCTCCCGTGGGAGACCCACGCTGCGCCGACCTCAGGGTTTCTGCTCTTCTAGCAGCCGCGTGCGTGCGCATCCGGCAGAGGGCCTCCGTGCGTGACCGTCTGGGAGGCCGGCGGATCCGATGGGCGAAGCTCCCGTGTTCCCTGAGCCCGAGGCTTGGATTTTGCGGTGACCTCGAGAGGTCATTTGTGTTGTGGGTCCTGCGGCAGGAAGCCTCGGTCAGAGACTAGCTCACCCAGACACGGGCGGTCTGCTGCGATTCGCTCCTCTCTTTGGAGGCTGGAGCTGTCCGGGCACTTTTCCGTCTTGACCTTAAGGAGGAGCAGTAGTGGCTGCCCTTCCGGGGTCTCCCCCCCTGGGGCGTTCGCCGGTAATAAACACGGCTGTTTGTCCCCGTTTTCTGAATGTGCGTCTCCTTTTGTCGTGTCTGCAGGCGGCACCGACATCGTCTCCTGCTTTATGGGCCAGAACTTCTCCGTTCCCGTGCACCGAGGGGAGATTCAGGCTCGGAACCTGGGCATGGCCGTGGAGGCCTGGAATGAGGAAGGTGACGGCTTCCCTGACCACTTCGCTCGCCTGCAGACCAATGCAGCTTCTCGCCCGGCCCGGCCCAGCGCCCGCCCCCGTCAGGCTGCCCGCCCGGGAGGCCAGCGCTGGGCGGGAGCGCGGGGGAGAGCCGTGTGTGCAGGACAGCGGGACAGCAGGAAGGTGGTCGGCCCCCCGGCATCCGAGCGTCAGAGATGCCACTGAGGCTGTTGTACTGCCTCTCGAGTCCGACGCCCTGACCCTGACCAGGACCCAGTGAGGGAGCTGGGGGTCCCTCTCTAATGGCCAAGCTTTGGCTTTGTAGCCTGTCAGCGGCCACTGGCTGTCAATCAGCAAAGCCTGTTTGTGTCTCTGGCACCGCACAGGGTCTGGCGTGTGGTGCGTGCACTGTACAGATTCGCACCGCGGCCACCGTTATTTTAACCTGGCGGCGTGCACGGCAGGTTGTGCCACTTTGCCTGAGGGAGGGGGGGAGACAGCAGCGGTGGGGGGCACGTCAGGCTGGGAGTCTGGGGAGCGCAGGAAGGGTCTCTCCCTCCTGAAGTTCACGGAGCATGTTGCCCGAGACCTTTCCGAAAAGGCTTTTCCCTGGGGCTGCCGGGGTCGTGGCCCACAGCAGTGCTTGGGTCCGTGTGTCTGTTTTGCTCCGCGCCGTCCCAGCCGTTTCTCTTGGTCCCGGCTGCTGCCGCCTCCAGCCGCCTGGTCGGGAGGGAGATGTTCCCGGCAGAGAGACACCGACGCTTCCAGACGCACCTGGTCACCAGATGGCTAGCATCCGTGTGTCTCGGGGGTTCTGTGGGATGACGTGGGCCAGGCGAGGCGAAGGACGGGTGGTAACCCGGGAGCCTCCGTGGATGCACGGCGGGGACGATGGCTCTCAGTGCGAGTCCTGCCGTGCTGCACCGTGGAAGGTGCTGGATAGATGGACACCGGCCGGCTTTCCGCCTTCACAGGCCCAGTTAGCGCCAGGGCTGCAGTCCTGCCCCCTTGCTGTGGCCTCCACGGCCTGTGCTAGAAACCAGGCTGCCCTGGTGGGAGCAGGTGTGACTCAGCGCGACTTGCTTAGCCCACGATTTGGTGAGAGGGTGAAGGTGGGTACCCTGTGATCCAGGAACTCCACCCCTGGAGAAGCATTGGGACCTGGGAGCAAGAAGACCTGCACGTGGGTGCCCCCCGTGGGGTGTGCGAGTGCTCCTCTTGGTGTGTGCATAGGTTCTCCCCGTCGTGTGTGCAGGTGCTCCCCGCGATGTGCGTGGGTGCTCCCCGTGGTGTGTGCACAGGTGCTCTCCATGGTGGTTTGTGGGTGCTCCCCACTGTGTGCGGGTGCACCCCGCGGTGTATGCGGGGTGCTCCCCGAGGTTTGGTGCAGGTGCTTCCCACGGTGTGTGCAGGTGCTCCCTGTGGTGTGTGTGGGTGCTCCCCGTGTTGGGTGCTCCCTTCGGGGCACGCGGGTGCTCCCCGTGGTTGTGCGCTGGTGCTCCCCGTGGCTGGGTGCAGATGCTCCCCACGGTGCGTGTGGGTGCTCCCCATGGTTGTGTGCATGGGTGCTCCCCGCGGTGTGTGCAGGTGTTCCCCGCGGTGTGCGCGGTGCTCCCCGGGGCGTGCGCTGTAGGGGACAGAGCTGGGGGCCGTAGAGAGGGGCATCTCCAGGGGGAATAAATGGTCGTGACCGCACGCAGGGAGTTACAGGCCCCGAGAGGAGAGACCGGAGCCCCACACAGTAGACGAGTGACCCCCGAGGGCACGCCCGGGAGGGGGGGCAAAGCGGTGCTGGACACACGCGGCACGACGCCGTTTCCGCGATTTGGAAACGCACAGGACAGTGTCCGAGCGAAAGTGTTAATTTACATGTGGGAAAAACAAACTGCTTTTGGAAGAGCGGTTTAGGGGGATGTGCGGGGGAGGGGGGGGGGCGGAAAGCCTTCGGGGCAGGGATGAGCTCGGCTCCGGTGGTGCTGCTGTGACAAGGCGCGTGCCCTCAGTGGGTCCCACTGCGCATAAGTGGTAGCCCCGGGGAGGGGGTGGGACCCCGGGGGCGTGGCTGCCGCGGGCGCTCAGGCCTTCTCTCGTCTCGCTCTTCCCCGAACCAGGCAAGGCGGTCTGGGGCGAGAGCGGCGAGCTGGTGTGCACCAAGCCGGTGCCCTGCCAGCCCACGCACTTCTGGAACGACGAGACCGGGAGCAAGTACAGGAAGGCCTACTTCTCCAGGTTCCCAGGTACGTCGCCAGGGACGCCCGCCGGCCTGGGCCGGGCCTCGGGCTCTGCTCCTGGGTGTGCGCCCTCCGCCCGCGCACGGGGAGCGGCTCCTAGCCACCGGGGCGACAGCGAGCGTTTGCTCAGAATCTTGTCACCTTCCGCTCGAAGCCATAGTGTGAAACCGGCCTCTGGGTTTAGTGTATCCGTAACCAGCCTCTTTGCGCAGAGCCCCCCCGGGTCCCAGTCGCTGCTGCCTCGAGCAGTGGGAGCCACCGGCTTGCCCGCGGCGGGGTGGGGTGGGGGGCAGCTGCAGGCGCTCAGAGAGAAGCGGCGTGCTCAAGCGGATCGTGGCGCGGGGCTCTTCCTTCCTGCCGCACGCACCCTCACGCTGTGCTCCCTGAGGGCTGGACGAGGAGCGCTTTGGCGGTGGGACGATTTACAGCCCGCTCGTCCTGCTCATGCAGCCCCACGCCCCCTGGGTTCCAGTTCCGCGCGGCGCCTGGCCCCCGAGCAGGCAGGTGTTTCATTTAGAGCCGCCTCCTGCCTCCCTTTGACCTTGCGGCCGAAGCTCCGCTGAGTCCCCGCGGCTGCGTAGGTCACAGGTCAGCGAGCCCTCTGTCCCCATCGGTTTAGCCCAAGTCCTTGCTTCGGGCTCTGGGAGGTGATTCGATTTTGCATTAACCGCGTGTGGACAGTCCGAGAAGGGCAGGTGGCCGTCGGTGGCAGAATTTGCCACGGACCCCTCCCATTTCCCCGCTTGGCCTCGAGTGCTTGCGCAGCCTGCGTGGGACCGTCGTACTGGCGCCGCGCCTCGCACTCGGTCATGGGCGGTGCGTGAGCCCCACCTCGGGTCCTGCCAGTGCGCAGCTGTCCGGGCGGTGAAGGCGGGAGCGAGGGAGCACGTGTATGGAGAGAAGCGTCCCTCAGATGACCTTAGGGGGAGGGCAGCGGCTTCTGTCTTAGGGAGAGAGGCCAGGAGGGGTCGAAGTTCGGCTCCAGGATTCAAGAAATTCATCTCTTCGTCTTCCACAGTGCTGCTCGCTGGTCTTCGGAAACTGTCTTTGCCCTAACTTTTTATTATGTAGGCAGGGGTTCGCGTGATGAATGTCTCTCAGGGCTAATATCAGACTAAGTGCTTCTTTCTTTCCTTCCCTTTCCTTTCTTTCTTTCTTTCTTGAGCTCTGGTATTCACTCTTGGACAAAACAAGTAATTTGTGACCGGTTATATTTCCATTTTTACCTTGGTTGCCGGGAAGCTCAGAGTTGAAATCATGGCCTGGTTATAAGAATCCTCTCACCCCCAGGAGAGAGTTTTTGATTCTCTTTAAAGAATCTCATTGTGTAGTCTGTTTTGTAAGTAGTTTCCCCAAATATTTTTTGGGAGTGGGTGCGGTATAGGAACCAAGGTGCCCAGAGGACGGCGGTTAAGATAATGGGACTCAGAAGCTGTTGGTCATGGACCGATGACCACAGGTTGAACCCTGACTGTCCCTCCAGCCCCAGCACGGGGAGATTCTTACACCATTTCGGAATCGGTGATGAAAGAAAACCGCTGGAGGGCAAGGTTGTCCTTTCTGTGGCAGGAAGCAGACTCGCAGACACCGTTGGGCCGGGAGAGAATGTCCACGGGCAGGGGCGTCCGGAACGTTAGTGGGCGCAGCAGGAGGTCAGCCCAGAGGGCGTCGTCTCTCTTTTGTGTCTGAAAAGGAAGTTTGTGTCAGTCTGTGAATAAACGCACGACAGAGGGCTGTCCGGTGGGGGGAATTAGGAGTCGTTTGGGTTTCCTTTATGACACCTTACTATTTTTAAAAGCCCAATGAAAACTTAAAGAGAAGTTAAAAAAAGACCAAAGAAAGATTTAGACCATTCTAATTCTACAGAGCAGTGACTTCGGCTTTGGGTTTCCTGGCAGCCAAGGCAAAAATGGAAACAAAATGGGTGCCGAGAAGTGCAGAGGGCGAGTTCACACGGGACCCCAGGCCTGCCCGCCCGTGAGCTGTCACGGCGCTGCGCTCGATGGGGTGGAGACGGCTGCAGGCGGCCCCAGCCCTCATCAGCACGAGTTCCAAGCGGAAGGAGGTCCCGCGGGAAGAGGGGTGTGCGCCTGTGCGGTTTCTTCGTGATGGCGCGTCCGCGTCCGTGGAGGGTCGTGCCGTCGTCCTTTACTGCGTGGAAGTACGTGCTCACCGTTCGAGCCGTCCTGCCCGGGTCTCCAGGGGGAAAGCGGGAGCAAGGCCGGGTCTCCTCCTTCACGCTGGCGTGTTGTCCCCGGGTGCCGTCGGTGACCCGGAGGCAGAAGCGGAGCCAGTCTGCTGTGAACACCGTGGGAAACCCGCACGGGAGCCTGCGTTTCTTCATCGTGGCAGCCTGGCACCAGAGCTGCAGGCCCCTTGGGAGTTCTTCCTCCCGACTTCGTCTGGGACGAGGCGGAAGCGTTTCATTCCATTTTCACAAAGGACAGCTCCTTCAGGCGCGTCTGTGTCTTCCGGACCGTGCGTCGGTTATCAAACCCCTGGGCCACCGAGCTCTGCACACACCAGACCCTGCGCCGGCGCGGGCACCCGAGTCCCCGAGGAGCAGGGCGGCCCCGCTGTGCCTGCGGCTTTCCGTGTCCCGGGGCCGCGCGCACAAAGCCGGTCTCCTGAGTCGCCCACCCACGCACTCCTGAGAACGGCCCCCCGCAGTTCAGTCCGGAATCTTCCCGAGTGTGGAAGCGGATCTTTTGCAAGCGCCGTCGGGAAGAGAGGGGGCTCGTTCTTCAGCTTGGGGACGAGGGAGGAAGGACCTTGGGGCCTTCAGTCCTTTTCTGCATCAGATACTGAGCTCAGGGGTCCTTTGTTCTCAAACTGCCTCCCAAGTACCACGCTCCCTGCAGACGGACGGACGGACGGACGGGCGGGCCTCGTCTCGGCAGGCCTTAGTCCACGCTCCTGGCGTGTGGTCGTGACCGCGAACGAGCGAGTGCGTAAGCAGAGTTGTCGGGGTGACGCCTCCTGGACAGTTGTGAGCCGGTTGGGTTAGCCCCTCGAGTCCGGAAGCTTCTGTAGGGTTGGAGAGGGAGAGGTGCTCTCGGTGAAGCTGCACTTCCCCCTCTGGGCCGCAGGGACCTCGTTTCCGGAGGCCTGGCTGTCCCCGGCGGCACGTGCCTGGGATTCGTCACGCCGTTCGGCCTCCGCATGCATGGCCGGCCGGGGGTCCCCGCGTCTGCCGGAGGAGCAGGCCTCTGGCTGGCTCGTCGCCTCTGCGGCGTGGGGGGAGGCCGTGGCCGAGGCTGGGGCCGCGATCCCTTGGGATATTAGCTTTGCCGCTCCCCAGGACGAGGGCCGGCCCGGGACCCCGTCGCACAGGGAGCACGCAGCTGGTCGGGTCCCGGGTCGCCTCCGATCCGCCCGCCACCACCACCTTCCACGTGCCCGGGCTTTCACCAGCGAGCCAGCTCGGGCCCGACGTCGCTGAGACCTGCGGCCTCCCCTCCGCTGCTCGTGCCGCCTCGCTTTTTCTCACCGAGAACGGCCCCGACCCCTCCAGACCGGCTTTCCCAGCTGCCCCAGACCACCCTGTCCTCCTAACGTGTGGCCCGTACCCCTCCTGAGGCTCCCACTGACCTTGCCCGGCCCCAGCGGCGTCCTCGAGGCTGGCGTCGGTGGCCCCCGATTTCCCGGGCTCCGTGTCGGGGCGGGGCCTGCAGGAGTGGCGCTTCTCGCCTGCTGGTGCACGTCGGAGCCGGGTGTCCGGGGGGCCCCCTCTGAAAGGGGTGTTCCTGGGGCGGGCCCCGCCTAGTACGGCTCCCCCCGGCTCCCCAGCCTCATCCCTTCCCGGTTTCTGAGCCTCGGCCGCGCCTGCCGACCAGAGTTATGTGGCGGAATTGCGGGCATCCTGTCACCGTCACACCCGCCGTGGGCGTCTGTCTGGGCGGCCGGTCAGGACCCCTGCTCCTCAGGGTGACCGAGCACCTCTGCCTCCCCGCAGGTGTCTGGGCGCACGGCGACTACTGCAGGATTAACCCCAGGACCGGGGGCATCGTCATGCTGGGCCGGAGGTGAGGCGTCCTCCCCAGGCGTCCGGGCGGGGCCGGGCTCGACCCGCCTGTCTGTGCCCCGGGGCGGGGTGAGGCGGAGGCCTGTGGCCCAGGCGCGGCCAGCGTCCGTCCACAGGAGCAGCGGCCCTTTCTGAACTGGGGTCTGTGCGTATTGAGCGCGTACCACGCCTGCAGAGGTGGGAAGGGACAGCGAGGGGACAGGTGTTTCCACACCTAGGGGACTCCCTTGTTGTCTGGCCTGGTGTCGAGATAGAGAGAGAAGGTGGCCGGTGGGGAGAAGGACGGGGCAAGGAACCTTCCAGACGGCGCCGTGTTGCCGTGTGGCGAGGGGAGCGATGGCCCCGGCCCCCGTGGGACACGCCTCACTCCGGAGCCCCTGCCTGTTTGTGACCTCGTCTCTCTCTCCAGCGATGGCACGCTCAACCCCAACGGAGTGCGATTCGGCAGCTCGGAAATCTATAACATCGGTATGGTTTTTCCGTGGTCCTGGAGTTATCCTCAAGTCCTTTGGAAAGAGGGAGGGGGGCGTGTCCTAGCAGGGGGCCCCTGGAGCCTGCTTTTGAGAGACCCCACCTTTCGGCATCGCTCCGGCCATTTCCTCAGCTGTGAGAATGGACATTTCTGAGCGTGTCCTTCTTTCTAGAACTTACCTCGACCACGTTGCTTGTAGCCACGAGACCCCAGAGCTGTACTCTTAGGGTCACAGGGCCCATCCCTGCTCTTGACATTCTGTCTTCACAGTGAGCTTCCTTGGGTTGCTTAATTGTGTCCGCTTTTTAAGGGTGAAAAAGAAGCACAGAGAGGTTCTGTGATTGCTGGAGGTCACTCAGCACCGTCAGGACGCTAAGTAAAGCTGCACAGTCGTCCGTGGGCCTTTAAAATGCCCACTGAGGTCTTAAAACCTCCTCCTTCCGAGGAGGTGGCTTCCTGCTGGTGTCACATAAGGTGGTTTGTGCAGGAGGAAGTCCTGATCCGTGTGCTTCCAGCCTTTGTCCCCCCACCCCGCCCCCCCCCTGGCCGCGAGGGAGCCCTGCCACGGGCACTTGCTTCCTTGTTACTTTTAAGTTCTTCGGTCATTAAGTAAGTCAGGCCTGTGTTTGCGTTCTCATAACCATCCAGCCCAAGCTGCGGCTGTGACTCCCGCTAGTGACGGGCGTCGTGCTCGTCGCCCTGGGGGGGGCTCTCCCCGGGGCGGTGGGGGGAGGGGAGGGCCTGTCAGGCTCGGGGACCAGTGCGAGCGTGCGGCCCCGTCCCTTGTCTCTGCAGTGGAGGCCTTCGAGGAGGTGACGGACAGCCTCTGTGTCCCCCAGTACGGCAAGGACGGGGAGGAGAGGGTGCTTCTGTTCCTGAAGATGGCGTCCGGCCACGCGTTCGGGCCTGAGCTGGCGAAGAGCATCCGGAGCGCCATCCGGCGCGGCCTGTCCGCGCGCCACGTGCCCAGCCTCGTCCTGGAGACCCAGGGCATCCCGGTAGGTGCCCGGCCTCGTCCCGGAGACCCAGGGCGTCCCTGTAGGTCCCCCGCCCCCCGCCCCCCGCAGCGGCGACCTGAGCGCCCCCCACGCCGCGGGGACCCTTGCCTGGCAACGCCATCTTTCTCTTCTCTCCCACCATCTCTCTCTCCTTTTTTGAACCCTTCTGGCCTCCCGTTCACAGGAACTTGTGCTAAATGCCTGTGTTGGGAGGGTGGGCGGGCCCAGCCCCGCACACCCAACGCGCATTTCCCCGGTGCGGCGGCTTGGTGTGTCCTCAAAATTGTGAATGAGAAAATTAATTTTAACTTCATAAAGAGCCGCTGGGGTGCTGTCGGTCTTGCCTTTTAATTTTGAGTTTTGCCCGCGGAAAGAAGATTCGAGTCTGTCTAGAGGCTTGTTGCCAGAAAGCGGCGCCCCCTTTCACTCTGTTTAGGCTTCGAGGGGGGCAGGAGGCGTGCCCAGGTGGGGTCTCCGCGTTCGCTTGGAACGTGCCCATCAGCCCTCAGCACGAACTGCCGTGTGCGTGTGCGCGCTTGTGCACGGAGCACACCGAGTGCACCGACGAGCCGGGCCGTCTCGGAGGCCTGCAGTGTAGCTGGGGGGGGCAGCTGAAGCAGAGCCCTGAGGGGGGCGGGGCGTGGGGGCAGAGCCCTGGTGTTGCCGCTGGCAGCGATGCGTCTGTGAGGGGCGGGCAGCGCTGGGACTTCTTACAGCATCCACACACTCCTTTCACGTTTAGGTTAATGCACAGCTTGGGAGTCTGTCTGTCTATCTGTCTCTCCTGGTTGGCGACTCCTGATGACTCTAGAGACAGTGGCTCTCGTGGGGAGGGCAGGATGTCTTGACACTCACTGGGTCAGTGGCACTTTCTGTCTTCTCTTGATGAGGGCCTAAGGCTTCCCTTCAGTGAACCAGTTCTGTGTGCTTCTAGAACATTCTGAAGTAGTAGTTTGATCTGCCCCTCGGTTTTCTCTCGGGGAGACAGAACGGGTGTGCTTTGCTGCCGGGAGGGTTATTCCCAGCTGTACCTGCTCACGAGAATTCAGTTGAGAGATGGGAAGTGGTGGCCGTCTTTCCATCCTCAGCCTGGCACTCAGGTCACTGTCAGCCCAGCTCTCTCTCCGCTCGGTCCCCCAGGTGCTGTCGCCTTTGGTTGGGCTGGGGTGTCATTTCAGGCGTTCCTTGAGGTTTTCCAAGGCCCCGTATTTTCAGACCCTCGTGGTCTGAACTGATGGGTTGGGTTGGCCCATGTGTCACTGAGCTGGGGGGACTGCCCAGCCGAGGAGACTCGGGGCACTGGGGGCACGGCGAGGCTGGCAGGCGCCAGGTGACCACGGCCGCCCCAACCCCCCGCACATCTCTGTCCCCGCTCACAGCTGAGAAGCCGGCCCGTCCGATGGGAGGCGGGTGATGCTTCTCTCTCAGGGGAGGCCCGAGCCGGAGCTGGGCGGTCCCTGCCTCCCGCCACTCTTCTCGCTAGAGGAGACTGGTACCAGGAATTCCTTCCGCAGTGAAACAAGGTCTCCTTTGTTTTGTCAGCCGGTGGAGGATGTAAGTTATTAGCTCCCCTGAGCGTCCTCGGAGCTGCTGTGTACGGCTTACGTGCGCACGAAGCATGAGACAGTCTCGCATTTCGGGGCGAGAGGGGCTGAGGCCCAAGTGACAGGACTTCCCCTGGAAGCCGGTCCTAGACCTGTGATTAGTTCACATGTCGCCTGAGTCTTTCAAGTGAATGAATTTTAATTATATCTCAGGTTTAAAAAAATGGTAAAAACATGGCGTCGTGGAGAGATGAGGGCACCGGCTCTTTTACTGACGGGCCCTGTCCTCCCCTCTGCTGGCCCGACGCCCGCACTGCCACTAGAAGCCTGTTGGGACCACGGGCTGAGCCCTTGAGGCGTGGATTTTAGAGGGAGCTTCGAACGTTCGGGAGGCTTCTGACTGCGAGGAAAGCAGTGCTCCAGCCCACCCAGACGAGTGGCCCCGAGGAAGGGTTTGTGGCCAGCCGCTCAGTGACGAGGCTGCAGGAGGCCAGCCGCGGCTCACGCGGTAGGACGGCTGGTTCCGACGCCACAGGGAGGTGTCCAGAATCAGGAAAACTAACGAAACAGAAATAGTCTAGCGGTGAGCTCCATGAACCCCGCCCACGGCCGCGGGGAGGGGTGCTGGCGCCCCCACTTCACGCTCGAGGGGACAGACCCGGTGTAAGGACTCGGCCCTGAGCCCCCCAGAAGCCTGCCATGGTGGACAGTCCCCTTCCCAGGCACGCCTGCCCGGCGGCCGGGCCACCCTCTGTCTGGCCTCGGGTGGAGGTCATCTGGTCTTGGTTTGGACGCCCGGCCCTCGGAGCCCTGGGGGTCTCTTCCCCTGGGGGCTCAGGTGCCGTTTGTGTTTCTCTGTCCCCCCCGCCCCCCGGCAGTACACCCTCAACGGCAAGAAGGTGGAGGTGGCCGTGAAGCAGATCATCGCGGGAAAGGCCGTGGAGCACCGCGGCGCCTTCTCGAACCCCGAGGCCCTGGACTTGTACACGGACATCCCCGAGCTGCGGGACTTCTGAGCCGGCCCGGCTCGCACGACTCCACGCCGCACGCCTCTGTGCTGTGACCCGCGTGCTCCAGAACTCACTCAGAACCATCCAGCTCTCGGGAAGGCAAGTGTCCGTGGGCTCAGGGAGAGTCATCTTCGCTCTGCGGTTGCATCTGGAGGGCGCCCGAGCCCTCCCAGGCCCGATCCATCCCGACCTGCGGAGGCTGAGAGGCCACATTTGGCTGCGTGCGTGGCGAGGCTTCTCGGGGGCGGGTGTCTTCGTGCAGGTGTTCGGGCGAGAGGAGCCGGGGCTGTGGGGGAGGTTACGGCCGCCAGCCGCGGTCACGGCCACGCTTCTGGCAGCGGTGCGCCTCCGCCCGTGGCCTCGCGCCCGTAGCCCTCTCTGCTCTCTCGAGGCGTCGGTCTGTGTGTCCTCCCGGCTCTGGCCGTTGTCGCTCAGGGCCTGCCCGTCGCCGTCGCCCGCGAACGGTCCCTCGGCGGCCAACCACTCCAGCGTGCGTGCGCGTCACGCACCGAGTCCCCATGGTTCCTGGCGGGGCCGTGTGTCACGCCCACTGGCCCGTGCTGACCCGCAGACAGAAGCTCCTTCTGGAAAACACGGGGGGTCGTGCATTAACGGGGTCTCTGTTTCATGGACTTTGAAGGCTTAAAAATGGTTCAATGTCCGTTATCCGGTGTGCGGGGGCGTTCGCAGAACCGCGTGTCTGCCCCGTGGGGTGGCGGTGCTCTCGGGGAATCGGCGGGCCTCCCGGGCGGCCGTCACGGGGTCCTCCCCAGACGGAGCCGCCTGGCCTCAGGGGACACGGCCTCGCCGCGCCCTCCATCCGGAGCCCCGGGAACCTCGTGTCACAGCTGTGTTACCAGCAGTCGTAAATCGAGTCACGGGCGTCATAGGCAGGTGGTTGGTATGCACTTTTTAGTTCAGCATTTTAATTAATTCCTGTAATTCTAATGTTCGTTTATGTATTTTTAAAAACTGAGCACCACGAAAACCTTTCTCAAATCCCCTTTTTTCTGGATTACAAAAACACGGGGAGAAAGTGCTATGAAGAATTTATGCAATAAACATATATACATACACACACATACGTACACACATCTGTCCATGTGCGGCGTGCCGGCGTGCTCTCCGTGGAGCGGGTGACAGGATCCGGGGAACCAGAGGGGAGCCCCGCCCTGGGGGAGACGCTTGGCCAGGCGATCGAGGCCTTCCCGGGCCCCTGGGGTTTAGCACCCTGCCCTGGTGACCAGGTGGCTAGCGAGGACTTGTCAGCGTGAAGCCGGCCCCCACAGGAGGGCGCTGTCCTTACCCTGGACTCCCCCACAGGTTCCAAGCGCCTGCGTCTGGACGACACCCCGTGTCCTTGCAGGAGCCGTG
The DNA here is from genome assembly GCA_030068075.1 of Paguma larvata. Taxonomy (NCBI): domain Eukaryota; kingdom Metazoa; phylum Chordata; class Mammalia; order Carnivora; family Viverridae; genus Paguma; species Paguma larvata. Next base: position 85,599,063 of record CM057835.1, read on the forward strand.
TGTCTCGCTGTGTGTCACCGAGTCCGGATGCAGCCGGCAGTGCTTCCTGTTCTCCCGTCCCGGGAAGCGGGGGGCAGGCGTGTGCCCGGGGCCGTGCGGCAGCTGCAGGGTGACCGGCGTCCTTCTGCGCCCTGCCGTCCCCCGGCTCCGCCCACCTCCCCGGCTCCCATGTTGCTCCAGGCAGGAAGGGGGGAGGGCGTGGAGGGAGGGTGAGGGGCAGAAAGCTCCCCCCTCCGTCTGTCCCCTTTTAATCGGCCAGACAGTGGCTTTTCTGGAAATCCCACCCGTGTACGTCTGCTCGTGCCTGCTGACCAGAGGTGGGCACACGGCGGCCCCTCGCTGCAAGGGAGTCTGGAGGTCTGAGCACTGGAAACAGGACCTGCTGCCTTTTTCCTGTCGTTTCCTGTCGCCTGCTGTAACAAATGACCGCAAACCTGGTGGCTGAAAACAGGTGTTTTCCGGTTCTGGAGGTCGGAAGCCCCACACAGTGTCACTGAGCCACAGTCCAGGCGCAGGCAGGCCCCGCTCCTTCCGGAGGCTCTTGTCCTTGGCCGGGGGCTCCTCCCTCGGTCCCCAGAGCCCGAGGCGGCTCCTGCCTCCCTCTTCTACACAGAAGTCCCCTGGGATTACCTCGGCTCCACGCGAATAATCCATCTACTGAAGCCTAATCCGACGCACAGCCTCAAGTCCCCTGACCGTGTTTCCGCCCGGCACACCGGGGGCCTCCTCCTGCCTCCTCCCTTGGCCAACACGCCGGGTCCTGCCGCTGAGGACGCCGGCCGGTGATCCTCCGGCGTTGACTGACCGCCGCCTGTGGGACCCGCCTGCCAGCCTCCCTGCCTCCCCGGACTCGGGCCCGACCCCTTCAGACCGACGGTGCCTGAGGAGTCGTGAGGGCCGACCCGCCGTGCCCCTCGAGTTCCGGCAGGACCTCCCAGGCTGGCGAGCCCACACGTCCTTATCACCAAGGCCACGGGATGACTTCCTTAACGGGAGACAGCTGGTCTGAACGACGGCCATTGAGCGCCCACGGCGCCTGACTCTCCCGAGACTCTCCCGAGACGGGCCTGGGCCCCGGGTCGCCCTGCCGGCACCTGCCAGCCAGCTGCCTTTCCCTCTTTAACGCCTGCAGGCTGCACCCCGCCCCCCGAGACCGTCTCCTCCTCCTCCTCGATCCCCACCACGCCCGCCCGTCCCCATGCGGAGCCTGGGGCCTGAGTGTGGCCTGGCCGTTGGGGAGGGGGCCTCCCACAGCCCGCGGGCCCCAAGCAGCTATTCTTCCTCCTCCGGGAACTTTCCCTAGGGGGCCGGCCCCTTCCCGCTCACACCCTGCCCACCCTGCCGCCTCGCCTGCACAGACAATCCTAGACCCGCTGGAGCCCCGTGTCGGGGTCCCTTGATCTCTGACCCCTCCCCCTTTGGTGCTGTGCTCCCTGCACCGGCCCCAGACCTACCCCTCTTGCTGCGGCACCTGCCTGCTGGCCCCCTCCCTGCGCGTCGAGCCCTGGGGGACCCCAGGTTTGCTGCTTCATCTGGATCCCCGGCCCCCCGCGAGCCCCTAGCAAATGGCCCGAAGCCACCCAGGCTTGGGAAAGTCTCCTTGGCCGCCTCACCTGCCATCACCTGTGGACATGTGTGGCCAGGAGAGACCCTCCCTCGGGCTTCAAGGTCCCAGGGCACCGTCTTGTGGGGAACAAACCCCCCTTGGGGCCCAGCCGTGTCCCCTAACTCCGGGCTTCCGCCTTCACGGGGAAAGTCGCACACGGGTTTCCCGGGGATAAGTTGTAGTCTTCGGGGTACGGGCTCATCTGCTATGGTGAGTGTCCCCTACAGGAACTTTGAAGTAAAGGGGCGGACTGGGGGCGGGGCTGGGCAGGCGGCTTGGCTTTGCAGGGTCACCCAGGTGACCTGAGTTTCTCCCGTCTGGTTGCCGCGCCGTCCCCTGCACGGCGGTCTCGCGCACGTGACCCGCGCTGGCTCCCCGCACTCACACGCAGCCCAGCGGACCCTTCCGCCCGCAGGTGCACGCAGGCGCAGGGGGCCGGCGGGGGCGCTCCAGCTGGGTCACCCGGCCTGCGGCTGGAGAGTCGGTCCGCGGTAGAGCTTGCGTGCGTGCGCGCCTGGATCGCTGCGTCTCGAAGGAAAACCGCAAGGTTCGTGAGACAGACTTGTCGGCTTTTATAGCATTTCGGCCGTGCGTGTGCGTGTTCGTGTGTGTAAACATCCGTGTGCAGGAAGGCATGTATTTATGTGTGAACACGTGTATGTGTGTGACTGTGCGTATGTGTGCTGACTTCATGCTCTTGTCAAAACCCAGAAGAGTGGGGCAGGCAACACATCGGGTCTTTCTGTTTAAAAAATTTTCTTAAATGTTTATTTTTGAGACAGAGACAGAGCATGCGAGGGAGAGGGGCAGAGAGAGGGGGACACGGAATCCGAAGCAGGCTCCAGGCTCCGAGCTGTCAGCACGGAGCCCGATGCGGGGCTCGAACTCAAGAACCCTGATATCATGACCTGAGCCGAAGTCGGCTGCTTCACCGACGAGCTCCCCGGGCGGCCCAGGTATTTCCGTTTTAACCCAGGCCAAGCGACAGGAGCCTAGCGCCCGCTCGTGGGCCGGCCAGCAGGCCTAGTCCCTGTCTGTCTTGTCTGCCTCGTCTAGCTGTGGCTGCTCACGGACACGCCACCTCCGCCTCGGCCCTGAGCAGTTTCCGGTTTGGGGACAGCTTCCTGTGTGCAAGTCAGGAGGCTCTCCCTGGGTGTTCTGCGGAGCCAGGCACCAGGCGCTAACTTCTTCTAGGCGGCGCACCCTGTGTTTGTCCCCGGGGCCGGTGGTCACCAAGGGCGGTGAGCTTCTCGCGCCGTGGAGTGAGCCTCTCAGGCAGGGTCCGCGGTCCGCAAGGAGAGAGGGAAGGTCTGACCAGACACCAGGCTCGAGGCCTGTCCCAGCGGACGGAGCTGAGTCACAGCCTAGAAGGGCGATACCACCATGAGAGGGTGGGGGTCAGCCCGCGCCGAGGTCTCGAGAAAGAGGGGTACAGAGCCAAGCGGGAGAGGGGCCACAGTGCAGAGTGTGGGCGTGGGTTGTGTTCTGAGATCACCAGGACACCGCGAGGGTGTCGAGCCCAGCAGTGACACCCGTGGATGTTCACTGGGGGGGCGGGGTGGCAGGAAGGGTCCGGACTGGGCGCCGGCCGCTGAGACTTCTCCGCTTCCTCTCGCCTCCCCTCTCCTCGCTCGACGGCCCCAGCACCGCCTGTGCACAAAACACGAGACCCGTCCTGGCTCATCGAGCAAATCGGTGTTGAGCTCATGGCCAGGATGGGCAGGATCACGCCGGCCTCGGCTTTGACGAGCTGCTGCTCCCTCTCCGAGCCATGCCTGCCTCTTGCGTCCGTCCTAAAAGCCCGCTGCCGTGTGGTCCCCACGTCTTCACGACTGTCCTAGGCCAGTTCGCGAAGGCCGCCTAAGACGATGCTTCCCATATGTCCCACGCTGAGCACCGACTCCCCCATCATGGGCAATCACGCTGCAGCGCACCCTTGACCGTGGCGGCGGTAAGCCGATGGCCTCGCGACGTCCTCAGACGACTTCCAGGGAAACAGTTGTCGGCCGCCTCGTCACGCGCTGGAAGGGTTCCCGGCCTTCTCTCTCGAGGGACGCCCGTGCCGTTCCTCCCGCCACGTCCTCCTCTCCCTGACCCAGACGGCTGGCTCGCAGGTCGGGGTGGGCTTGAGGAGCGTTAGCACGCGTGGTCGTTGGGCGGCGCCTCGCGGCTTGGACCCGCTTTCCGTTTTCCAGGCTCTGACTTCGTTGTCCTCGCATCCCCGCCGACCGTTTCCCTGCTCGGCGGGCTCGCTTCTTGGTGGCGTCCACTTCCTTCTCTGAATCACGACTCAGGGTTTTCTTGGCTACGAGTAACAGAAACCCCACCGCAGACTGGCTCAAGCCAATAAAAAGCGCGAGTGTGAAAACTCCAGGGCCAGGATTAGCTTCAGGTGCGGCCGGATCCGGGGGCTCTGGCCTTGTCGGGGTTCCCCGTCTCCGGGTGTCAGCTTCGCCTTCCTCCGTGTTGACTGCATTCTCAGATGGCGTCTCCCCTCCCATCTGCCCACAGGTGCTGGCCCGTTCCCCTTCCCTCCCTGCTCCTCCCCCACCTCCCCTGTCCCTCTGCTCCCCAGCCCCGGCCCAGCACTACGCATGGCCTGGGGGCGGTTAGGATGGACTTTCAGAATGAGAGCGTTGGTGCCGAGGGAAGTGCTTTGTTTTTCCTTAACACGGACTCTGGAGATCGAAGCCTAGAATCCACGCTTGGCTTTCAAAAGCCTGCGAGACTCTGTGTTAAGGTTCAGCGGTCCCCGCCCTCCACATCTGAGTCCCCTGCAGCCCCCGGGCCGGGCCAGGACTGGCCGGACAGAAGGGCTGTGTGTGCGCGAGGGACCCACCCCTCCTGGGGGGGGCCCTTCCTCCTCCCCCTCCCCCTCCATCCCCTCTCTCCTCCTTCCCCCCTTCACGCTCCTCGCCACCAGTCCTTCAGAGGCGGGGTCCCAGCCTTTCTCTCTGGGAAGCCTGTTGTGCAGTCTGGGCTGACTCGTTCCCATCTGTGGTGGATACACCCCGCGGCGGCCCCATAATTCCTGCCCTCGGCACCCGTAGTTTCGAGTTACCTCCTGCTCTTGCATGGGGGTGGGGCCCGGGGCCTGCCTCTAACCGACCGAAGAGGGCAGAGGTGGAGAGGTTCTGCAGATGCAGTTAAGGCCACTAATCAGCCGACTTTGCATGAATCCAAAGGAAGACCGTCCTGGTGGGTCCGACATAATCAGGTGAGAGTCCTTTCTGTGAGGCTCTGGGCCTGCCCTGAAGTCAGAGACTCCAAGTAGCAGAGACTCACGGCTTTGAAGAAGCAAGCGACCGTGACTTCCACAGCCTCAAAGAAACGGATCCTACCCCAAACCCGAGGGAGCTTGGAAGGGGACCCTCCCCGAGCTGGGCCCCCAGACGAGAATGCGGCGTGACCTTCACCGAGATGAGCTCTGAGACCCTGAGCTGAGAACGAGCTGGGCCCTGCGCGGACTCCTGGCCCACAGAGGTGATACCCCAGTGTTGTTTTAAGCGACCGCATCTGTGATGACGTGTGTATCCGCAGCAGTGGGACGTGCACAGACAGTCTCAGCTGTCCCGGCCTCAAAACAGGATCACACGCCACTCAGCCCCCTTCTCGGCTTGAGTCCTGACTCCTTGGCCCCACGCAGGGTCCTGGAGGATTGGAATCTTCCTCCTTCGCCTCTTTCCTGTCTCTCCACCCCTTGGTCCCAAGCATAAGTAAGGCTTCATTTCCGTTGGAACTGGCACTGTGACAGGAAGCCGCCTCTTCTGAGCGGCTTCGGGCTCAGCGGGACCCAGGGGCCGAGACCACGTGATCACAAGTCGGTATCTTTTCTGGACTCTCTGAGGGCAGCGGAGTGACATGGTTTAGAGCGTGGACTCTGGAATTGGGTTGTCGCCTAAAATAAAGGACGTTCACGGGGCCACCTGGCTGTGACTCCGTTGCTTAAGCGTCTGACTTTTTCTCTCAGCTCAGGTCTTGATCTCAGGGTCGTGAGTTCAGGCCCCTGCACTGGGCTCTGGTTCCAGGCATGAAGCCTACTTAAAAAAAGAAATACATAAAAATAAAATCTGTTAAAAAAAGGTAGGATGTTCAGTTATATTTGAAATTTTTCAGTAAATCGTTTTTTAGGGTAATAAATCCCAGAGGCTACACGGACATACTTACATGGCAAAAAAAGCACTCAGTGTGTGTCTGAAATTCAGACACTTAGCGGTCCTGGAGTTTTGCTAAGTCTGGCAACCCTGTTCTGACCCCAAGTACTTGGATCTGAAGTATGGTTCTTCTGTGTGTGTGACCACAGAAGAACTCCCTTAACCTCTCTGAGCCTCATTTTCCTCCCCTATAAAAGCGGGGGTTAAAAGACTGTATCTAAAGGGGTCGTGATGAGGGTGAAGTAATCCCTTGGCCGGTGGACCGAGCCAGGCATCTGGTGGATGCTGAACGAACATTAGCCACACTTCCCTTGCAGCCCCTCGGCGTCCTTGTGTGTAAGCTTCCTGCTGACTTTTTTTTTTTCCTCCTAAGGCCTGGGGAAGAGTCCCATTGGCCTAGCCGAGGTCATGTGCCCCTCTCAGAACCAATCACTTGTGACCAGGGGAACGGGAGGTTCTGATTGGCCACAGCCAGGTCACATGACCTCCCCTGCAGGTGGCCTGCGGGCTCGCCCTCCTGGAAACACCAGCAGGGAGCGTAGGGAAGGGGAGGCCCCTCCCGGGCGATTTCGGGGAGCCTGCTGAGGGTGGAGGGGGCGTCTGCGAGGACGGCTTCCCCGGGGCGCGGGCTCCTCCCCAGCACAGTTTGGGGGCATCAGTGAACCGGCGGGCTAGGCGGGGAAGAAGTGCTGTTGAACTTGGAGCTTAGGGTGCTGCCTCCCCCAAACTCACTAGCGCCCCCGTGGGCCGTGGTGCCCCCCACGAAGGCCCGTGGGCGGCGGGGGAGGCCTGGCTTCAGGAGGAGGAGGGGAGGGAAGCGCGGCCCGGATCTTGCCCGGAAGAGTTCCCTAACAGATTTCCCGAAGCAAATCGGTTTTCCTGGCTCTGAGCTGACGCGCACAGACGGCAAATGCAGAACTGGGTTTTGGGGATCAGCCGGCTTCAAGCCGGGACAGGTCACCTTTTGAGGAGCAGCAGCTCCGTCTGGGATAAATGTATTCTCTTAAAATTGTGGCACGCTGGCGGCTGGCGTTTCCGCGAGGAAGAGCAGTGTCTCGCGGTCGTGGCGGCGCCAGGAGCACGGCAGGGCATTTTCTGAGGCGCGTCCTGGTGGGGAGGGGTGCGTCTGTGTCCCCTCTCCTTGAATCTGAGTGGGCTGGTGACTGGTTTCACCTCCAGACTAGGACCGATGATGCTCAGTGGTTTCATGGGCGTGGCCGGGAAAGCCCTGGAACTCAGCCTCGTTCTTTTAGGGCCGCTGGCTCTGGGGGAGACCCTGACCGAGTAAGAAGTCTGGACATACATGCAGGGAAGTCTAAAAGCAGGATCTCAGAGAGATACTTGCATGCTGTGTTCAGTGCAGCGTTGTTCACAACCTCCAAGATACGGGAGCCACCGCCGTGTCCCTCAGTGGGCGCGTGGATAAAGGTGATTTATATCTATATCTATGTTTATATCTATGTCGGTGTCTGTTTCTACATCTATATTCGTATTTCTGTATCTATGGATCTATCTCTATGTTACGCCCAGAATTCGTGACCCCAAAAGACCACCAGGGAGCCGAGTCCGATGCAAGAACCAAGAGCCTTTATTCGAGCTAGCTCAGGCTCCATCTCCTACCCACACCGACGCAGCAGATAGGGGGGAGAGAGAGAGCCTAGGTCCAAAGGTGCAAGGGTTTGGGGTCTAGGGTTAGTGGGTGTGGTGATGGTTGTGGCTCTAGCTGATTGGCTAAGGGAAGGATCAGAGTCCGGTGTCCTAGGCCAGCGGGCATTGGGCAGTTTTGGGGAGCCTGGAAGTCATGGGTCTCAGGCTCTTGCGCAGGCGCTGGAGGTTAGGCTGGGGACTCAAGACGGAGGACACAGAACAAAACGGCGTCGGCTTCAGTTTGCCCTTACGCTCTCTACTGCCCGGACGGACCGTGATGGCGTTATGCTAAGTGAGATAGGTCCAAGAAAGACCAATACCGCACGCTCTCACTTCCATGTGGAATCTACAAAGTGGAATTCATAGAGCCCGCGAGCAGGATGGTTCCCGGGGCTCAGGGGAGTTGGGAACATACCGTTTTAGGGCGCAAACTTGCAGCTACGGGAGGAATAGGTTCCGGAGACCTGCTACACAGCCTGGTGGATCAAGTCAGCAATACCGTGCTCCGGGCTTCGAAGCGGCTAGAGCCTAGAGCCTACGCGTGCTCACGATGGGAAAGACATGATGGTGATGGGGGGTGACGGGGGAGCTGGCCGACGCCCCAGTGGTCAGCACACTGCAGTGATACAAGCGTATCAAATGGACACGTCGTACATCTTAAATGTACCCAGTGTTCTATGGAAATTAGATCTAAAAACACCGAGTTTGGCTACTTTGAGGTCACCGAGCTGGAGAAGCCACATGGGGGCGCTCTGGTCCCAAGTTCCTGCAGAGCCCGGCCTTCCAGCGTCCCTGCCAAGGCCCCTGGCACAGGAGTGCAGGCATCTCTGACCCTCCAGACCAGTCGTCCGCCAGCCAATTATCTCTGAGTGACCTCAGCTGACGCTCCGTGGAACAGAAGAGGTACCTTGAGCTCTGCCTGCATTTCTAACTGTGGGATCCGGGAAATATAATAAAATTATTTTTGTCTGTGCTGCTACGTTTGGGTTAGTTATGTAGCAATAGTCTTCAGAACACGGCCCCTTTAAAGCAGGGCCCAACCGGTGGTGTGAATACTAGAAGGAGGTTGGGCACAGCCTGGAGAAGGCCGGGGACAGCAGGAGCCCCGCTCTGTGTCCAGGTGACAGCCATTACTGGGAGGCACAGGCGTCAGAGGCTGTGAATCTGAAGCCGACACTCTGGGTTCAAGTCCTGGCTCGGCCAGCCGGGGCACAATGGGTGTGGGTTTCTCAACTACACGGCCTCAGCTTTCCCATCTGTAAAATGGGTTTTCTCGGAACTGCAAATTTGACGGCAAGAAAGAGATGTCTCCAACCAGTGGCCAAGGGTTCAAATCTAGCCTGCAAGCGTGTCTCTCTAGACCCTACTCGTTTTATTATTTGAATCCAGTTTAGACACTGGGAGAATTCACCACTTTTCTTGCAGTCACGTGGCCCGAACAGCTGACGTGGTCTGACTGCCTGGCGCGGGCCGGACACCATTCCGAGGCTTTGCACGGGTGACTCCTCTGACCCCTGTCCCATCGTCGTCCCCGGGGCTCTGCTGGAAGTGATCCCGAGAGCAAGGAACCACAGCGGGAGAGAGGACCACGAGAAAATGTTCCCTCTGGCCCCTGCCGCGGCAAGACACACCCCTGCCCGGATTTAGGCACGGCCCTGGGGAGGGGGAGGGACCCCGAGTGTGACTGACGTTGATGTCGGGTCCCCAGGAGAGTGGGGTTCATGGGAGAAACCCGCGTTGGTAATGGAAGAATGAAGTCAGTTTCTGCCAAGTCTGGCTGCTGCGCTGCCTCTGTCCCCTGGTAGCCCCCTTCCGGGAGAGCCGGGACAGTGTCCTCTGTGGCCCGGACAGTGGGTCCCCTGCAGGAAGGAAGCCCAGGGTGGCCTGGAGCGTGGCTGTCTGCCTGCAGACAGTCGCGCTTACGGGCTGCTGGTGAGAGCCAGAGACAGGACAGGCGTCCGAGGGAGGGAGGGGACGGCTGCTCGTCTCCCCCCCTGCCCTGGGCTGGAGGAGCCGATGCTGGCACACAGCCTCAGGCTGGCGGTGGTCCCCTCGGTGTTGGTAATGACTGCCCGGGTCCCCTCTGCGCGCTGGCAGCCGAGCCGGGTGCAGTTGCTGGAGGCGACAAGGCTGTCCTGTAGCCGAGCCTCGTGGCTCCCCCGGGGGTCCTTCTACGACGGGCAGGCTCAGGACCACAGCTGCAGGGGCCCGAGCTATCTGTCCAGGCCCGCGGCTGGCCGGAGCTTGTCCTAGCTAACGTGGCCGTGGCACTGAGGGTGTGCCGGGCACTGTTCCCAGGCACCGTCCTGACGACCAGCCTGCACAGTGTCCCCCTTGTGCAGATGGGGGGTCAGGCACCGGGGTCGGGGAACTGGCCACAAGGGGGCGCAGACGCGTCCGTTCAGATGCTGGCCTTGACCTTCCTGAACCTGTCCGGAGGAGCCCCCCACCCTGGAGGAGGGAGAGACTACCCCTTCTGATGAGCCTCACCGTGTGGTCCCTTTTTGGGGCAGCGCTTCAATGTCTAGGTTGATTAAAAAAAAACGGTGCCCCAGTGGACAAGATCAATTACCACGCACGGCTCCGAGTCACTTCGATGCCGTCGCAAACCCTCTCGCATGTTGGAGCCTCTAATTAGATTTGGAGGGGAATGAATTCATGTGTCATGAAATTTTAAAAGAAAGCGTTCCATGAATGGTATTTCCCATTATTCCAGCTTGATTGAAATTGTGGGGTTTTAGGCGGATGCTATTTATTCTCTGAAGACAATGGAGCTTTCAAAAGGCTTCAATTCCCGAGTCTTCATACGTGGTTTCTAGGGAAGTGGAAATTTTCAAATTTTCGTAATGAATGTGTTTTTGTAGCTTCCCTTCTTCTCTTCCTTCCTTCTCTCCTTCTCTCCTTCTTTCTTTCTTTCTTTCCTTTCTTCCTTTCTTCCTTTCTTTCTTTTTCTTTCCTTCTTTCTTTCTTTCTTTCTTTCTTTCTCTCTTTCTTCCTTTCTTTCTTTCTTTCTTTTTCTTTCTTTGTTTCTTTCTTTTTCTTTTCTTTCTTTCTTTCTTTCTTTCTTTCTTTCTTTCTTTCTTTCCTTTCTTCCTTTCTTCCTTTCTTTCTTTCTTTTTCTTTCTTCCTTCCTTCCTTCCTCCCTTCCTTCCTTCCTTCCTTCCTTCCTCCCTCCCTCCCTCCCTCCCTTCTTTCTTTCTCTCTCTCTCTCTCTCTTTCTTTCTTTCTTTCCTCCCTTCCTTTTTTCCTTCCTTCCTTTTCTTTCTTTCTTTTCTTCTCGAGTCGGCAGCATCCCCGCCCCCCCCCCCCCCCCCCCCGCCGATGGGAACTTTAGTTTCTTGCCAAAGTATGTATCACATAATTGCTTTCGTGTTCAGATGCCGCGAGAGCACGTTGTAAATGGCTGAGACACAGATGTGACGATTCTATCAGGCCTGGGTCCTTGCACAGCCGACCTTGCCAGTTGAATTCAGGGAGCTCAGCCCTAACGCCTGGCTGCTAGGGTTCATGTCCACGGTTTGGGGAGAGGCCGGGCGGCCGCTCTAACTCGCCCCGTCCCCCGTCCCCCGCCTCGTGTCCCGGGGTCTTCCTTGCCCGCCCGCTGCGTCATCAGCCACTCCGTTAAAGTGACAGCGTCATTTTTAATATCGCATCTTCAGGTCCGAGGTTTATTTTTAGGTTGGGAGTCAGCCTGCCTTTCCAGAGAGAGAGCCACAGAAAGTTGAGGGCACGGTCCCCGGCCCTGGGTGCCGAGGAGCTTTGCAACAATACCCGTGCCCGCGAAGGTGTCTTTTGGGGAGCAGGAAGTGTTCTGCGTTTTGATCCCGGGGTGGTCGCTTGAGCTTCTACCTGTGCACCGAAAATTGAGCTTTGGTGAGGATGCGGGGAAATCGAGCCTCTCGCTCGCTGCTGGGACACGAAGTGGGGCGGCCGCTGTGGAAACGGTTTGGCAGGTCCTCAGAAAGGTAAGTGGAGGGGCGCCCGGGGGGCCCAGCCGGTGGCGCGTCCGACTTCGGCTCAGGTCATGATCTCGCCGTTTGTGAGTTCGAGCCCCGCGTCGGGCTCTGTGCTGACAGCTCGGAGCCTGGAGCCTGCTTCGGATTCTGTGTCTCCCTCTCTGTCTGTGCCCTTCCCCTGCTCACGCTCTGTTTCTCTCTCAAAAATAAACGTTTAAAAAAAAAGGTAAGCGTAGGGTTACCGTGTGACCCAGCGATTCCAGTCCTAGCTGTATTCTCCAAAAGACTTGAAATCGGGGACTTAGACAGACGTCCGCACACGCGTGCAGAGCAGCACTATTGGTGACAGCCACGAGGTGGAAACAACGCTGGTGTCCGTCACCAGACGCCTGGAGGCACAGGATGTGGTCCTCCCACGCCCTGGAGTATTACTCAGCCATAAAAGGAGGCGAGACTCTGACCCACGCGACAGCCTGGATACATGCGGAAGCCACGCTGGGGGAAGGAGGCCAGACACGAGGACAGATGTCATATGACGCCTCTTGGGTGAAATGCCCAGGAGTTTCAGAGACCCCGGACACGAGGCGGAGAGACGGGAAGTAGAACAGAGGTCTTTGGGAGGCGGCAGGAAGGGGCGTGGGCAGTAAGAGTTCAATGAGATTGTGTTTGGGAGGGTGGAAAGTTCTGGGGCTGGATGGTGGCGATGGCCCCACAGCAGCGTAGACGCGGGACCACTGACCTGTGCGCGCGTCGGCGGTGGAGACGGGGAGTTCTGCCTTGTGTGTATTTCACTGCAGTCAGATCTGACTAAGGTGCACACCCAAGATTCGGGCGCTGGAGGGCGCCCGGGGGGCTCGGTCGGTTACGCGTCCGACTTCGGCTCAGGTCCACCATCTCGCTGTTAGTGAGTTTGAGGCCCACGTTGGGCTCCCTGCTGTCCCAGCGCAGAGCCCGCTTTGGAGCCTCCGTCCCCCTGTCTCTCTCAAAATAAATAAATAAAACTTAAAAAATGCTGATTCCCAGGTTCTGCTCCTGGAGATTCTGATTTTAATGGTCTGCAGAGAATGCAGTGATATTTTATTTTTATTTTTATTTTTTAGAGAGAGAGAGAGAGAGCACGAGCGGGGGAGAGGGGCAGAGGGAGAGAGCGAGAATCCCAAGCAGGCTCCCGGGGCCCAATCCCACGACCAAGAGTCGGACGCTCAACGGACTGAGCCACCCAGGCGCCTGTAGGCATCGGTGTTTTCAAGACAACTCGCCATGAAGAGTTTGTGACCTGGAGAAAGGGCAGCACTCAGGCGCAGAACGCCCTCCAGAAGAAGACAGGGCTGGGGGATGGAGGCCGAGGCTGTGCCATCTCTGAAGGCCAGTGTCCCCCGTGGCTGGGCCAGAGTGCCTGCCGCCGTGAGCCCCGCCCCCCGAGCTCCCGCCTCCTGTTCACGGGGTCCCGAGTGACCGTGATGACAGAGCCGCCGCCCTCCGGCTTGCAGGGGAGACAAACACGCAGGACACGGGGGCTTCCCTGTTACCGCGGCAGGAAGCAGTGTGGCCCTGACTGATGGCGGGGCTCCGTCTCGGCCTTGAAGGCGGGATGGGACCCCACGGGCAGAGGAGGGGAGGCCTCTCGAGGGCTGGAGGCTGACCGGGCAGACCCGGGGGCCGGAACCGTGCAGAGCCTGGTCGGGGAGGAAGGGAGGAGGCCCCCAAGGGGGAGGGACAGGGTGGAAAGGACCCCAGTGCTTCGTGAAGGATCTTGGGGGGAGGGGTTGATATTTGTCAAAGTCAGTGATCTTTTCCTTTATTTATTTCACTCCTCCCTTGACCTTTCCCGCCCCCGGGGAGCTGGGGTGCTGAGTGCCCTTGTGTCAGGGACGATCTGTGGCAGCACCGGAGAGAGAGAGAGAGAGAGAGAGACAGAAGGAGAAAGGGGGACCGAGCGAGTGGGGGAGGGGGGCAGAGAAAAAGTTGTCTTATAGCTTTTCCTTAAAATTTTTTTTATTATTTTTATTAATTTTTTATAGCTTTTACTTTTAAAAAATGTTTATTATTTTTATTTTTACTTATCTTTTATGGCTTTTATTTTGTAAAGTCTGGAAGTGGGTGTGTAGGAAGCACAGAGGAAAAATAGGGGAAGAAGCATGATGAAGAGCGGGTTTTCTCTGCCCCCCCCCCCCGCCCCGGCAGGCCAGAAGATTCTCTGGACCTGAGGAGAGGCTGAGAGAGAGAGAGAGAGAGAGAGAAGACATCGACGGGGAGGGGTGAGGGGAGCCCGGCTCCCCGGCGAGTCCCCTGGCAGCGAAGTCCCCAGATCCCTTACTGGCTCTGAGAGCAGAGGGGCTCTGTCTCCCGGAGAGGTGGCGAGCCTTAGGAGAGCTGGGGACGCCTCGGCAGCAAGGGACAGAGTGCCCGGACGGTAGGGATTTAACGAGGACAGGCATTTAGCGATCTCACGTAACCTCCGAAGCAGGGAACAACCAGAGGCTCTCTGGGAACCGTCTTTGCGGGCTACTGCCTTCTCCTCATGGTCACAAGGTGGCTGCTGCGGCGCCGGCATCACCTCCTCACGCGTCTGTGTCAATGGCAGGATGCAGGGCGGCCGGTGCGGCAAGGAGAATGTTTGTGGCCCTCCCTGTGGGGAGTGTTTCCCCCAGAAAGATCCCGGCAGCCTTCCCCTCGACTTCATCGACTGGGGCCGCTGCTCCCGGCCACCCCTAGCTACAAAGAGGCTGGGAAGCAGGTCCTGGACTTCTTCTCTTCTGCCCTCATATTTTGCTTAGACGCAACCTCACACTAGAAGACAAGTCGCAAGCATCGCACAAAAAAATACCCAATGTCCTTGACTCACTTTCCCCGAGTGTTAGCAAGTGCTTTCTTCTCTCCGCTCACAGGCGCACACGCTCACACGTGCGTGTTTTTCCTGGATCGTGTCAGTCGGTTGCAGACATAATGTCCCTTTATCCCTAAATACTCCATTGTGTGTTTCCGAAAAACAAAGGCATTCTCTTACGTAACCGGAGCCCCGTGATCACAAGCAGGGAATTCGCATAGAAACAGTGCTATTATCCAGGCTCCGACCCTTTTCAGATTTCACCCCTCGTCCCGGTCACGTCCTTCACAGCGGAACAAAGCCCCGATCACACACCGCACTCAGTTGTCATGTGTCCCGAGCCTCCGTTAATCCCAGCCGCTGCCCGAAACTTCCCTTGCCTTCTGTGACGCTGATCTTCGGAGGAGGGCAGGCCGGCGACTCTGCGGCGTGCCCCCTGACGCCATCCGACGCGACTCCGTGGGAGCTTCTGGCCGGACCGCGTGGAGGCGATGCTCCTCGATGCGTCGGACCCGGAGCCCCGCGCCGTCCACCCGGCCCGTTTCTGGCCGCGAGGCCGGGCCGGCCAGGGTTCTCCACGGTGGGTTTGCCGTGGCGAGGTGATCTTGCATACCTACTACGCGCCACGCTTCGGGCGAGGCCCTCACGTGCACTGTCTCATCGAAATTAGCATCTCAGCTCTAAGCGCTGGTACCGAGTAACCATTTGGGGGGGACTCGATTCATTCCGAGAACCGGGGAAACCATTCGCAGCCTCGCCGGCGGCTCCCCTGCCTCCCCTCACCGAGTACGGTTTTTTTTTTAAAAGCATCTGAAATATTTTCCGTATCAAGTGTTTCAAGGACCTAATTATGAACCTCATTATAATTGTTCATTAGTTATATTTTGTTCAATTACTTTAACAAGTTGCCAAATGGAACACAAAGCCGGCAATTAGCATTATATAATTGTAACGAGACACTCAGATTGGGTTGGAGAGCGTTGTTTTCACCTGTGTGTTTTCTCCCCAGAGGAAGACAGACGGACGGAAGGTGGTGGCTGGCCGTCTGTCTGTCCAGCAGCTCCATCCGAGCCGTCAGGGGTGGGAGCAGCCTTTGCTTTCGTACCAAGGTCGTTTGGAGACACGCAGGTGTGTAAGGGCGGCTTCTGTTCCAGAAGACGCTTGTTATACTATCATCGATGATGATTATATCCTGGGTGACAGTATCCTCTGACTTGTTACGTGGCCGTCACTGTTTTAAGCATGTTTACAGTCACGAATTCATTCAATCTTCCTGGGAGGCGCCTGAGGGTGAGTGCTGTCGTTTCTCCGAGGCACAGAGTCTGGACCACTTGCCCGAGGTCACACAGCTAGGGAGTCCAGAGCTGGCCTCACACTCTGGGGTCTGTAGTCTTGACTGCTACTTTCTGTTGGTTATTGGGTCTCAGAAAAAAATCGTCTATTTTGAAAAATGTTAATTACCTTCTGTATCCAATAGGAGACCATCAGTGAGAAAAAACAGGACATTGAATTTTGGCTCATTAGTTGGTAATACCTGAATGTGTTCTAGAGATAGGGATACGAATGCAACCTGCTGAACTTGGCCCTCGAACCAGGTCATACGCGGTCTCCTGCGGCTGCCCGCGACCCGGTGGCTGTGACCGAGGGGTACTGAGGGGTGCTGTGCCTGCGGGCTATGTCCCCTGCTCCCTGTGAGCCGTGAAGATGTCACCACGGGTTCCACTGACTCAAATATTCACTCGTCAAACTCCAAGGACCTGCTTCACCAAGAACTTTAGATTCTTTGGAGAGCACGTGCAAACACCCAACGCATCTGGCTTTGGAAGAGGGGGCACCTGGGGCGCCCAGGCGGCTCAGTCGGCTAAGCGGTTAAGCGTCCCGACTCTTGGTTTCGGCTCAGGTGGGTCATGGTCTCCTGGTTCCCTGAGATCGAGCCCCACGTTGGGCTCTGTGCTGGCAGCGCAGAGCCTGCTTGGGGTGCTCTCTCTCTCCCACTCTCTCTGCCCCTCCCCTGCTCGTGCGTGCATGCTCATTCTTTCTCTCTCTCTCAAAATAAACAAACAAAAAAAAGGGACGATCTATTGGCTAATGTCACCGAGAAGTCTGGGGATGGATTTCAGGCGTGGCTGTATCCAGGACCTCAGACCATGTCCTTGGAGCATCTCCTTCGTCCCACCGAGGGCGCTGCTGCCCTCTGTGTCCAAGTCACTGTCAGGCCACTGTCCTCGCCGGGGGGCCAGAGGCCGCCAGAGTCCCGTGTGTCCTGCCCTGGGGCCGCTGTCCCTTCCGCAGCAAGTGACAGGTCAGTGGGCAGCCCATGGGTCTGCCCGTGCTCTGAGCTGCACCCCGCTGGCGACCGGGACTTGGACCGGAACCGGGGCAGCAGAGAGGGGTGGCAGCCCGGCACCCGTGACCATGCCGTCAGATCCCCGTGGGGGCTTTGAAGCTCCCGCCCGGCCCCGCCCCCTCCCCCCGGGACCTCCCGCAGGGGCCCCCCCTGCCCCCCATCTCTTGCTCTCCTGGCTTCATGTCCGCGCCTGTGTCCCCAGTGGCTCACTGTGCGTCCCTCGTTCCTTATCTAAGAAGCCGGCTTTCCCCAGAGTTCCAGCAGAGTCCCTGGGCCTGACCCCCAGGGCTTGGTACTGGGGGGATTCTCTCCCCGTGAACTGGCCCGGCCAGGCTCGGGTCCTGTGGCCGCTCGTGGGCCTACGGCGTGACTCCAGGGGAGAACGCAGCTCCCAAAAGCCAAGCCGGGTCCTGGGCACGGAAGGGAAGGGGAGACGCTCCTGGTCAGGTGCAGCGAGCGGACCCACCCTGCCAGGCTGTGACTCCGTAGGGCCTGGCGCTTAGCCGGCTGGTCCCGCGGGACTCAGTGTCCACATCTAGGAAATGGGCCTCTGGCAAATGGACCTCATTCTGTCTCGGTCTCCCCTCTCTGTGTCTTTCTCTCTTTCCCTCCCAGCCGATCTCTGCTCGCAGCGCTCCTAACAGCCTCCATCTGGACTCCACGCTGTTCGCGAGAGGCCGGTCCAGATGGCCGGACGGATTGGAGCCTCTGGCTCCGCGCGCTAATGACACAGAGCTAATTCTTAATCGTGATGAAAGCCATAAAGTCCGCATCTGGGTCGGAGCGAGGTGCCTGCTCCGGCCACGCTGTCTGCTGCTGCCCTGGCCACTGTCCCCAGGATGGGGGTTTAGCCGCGGCCCTGGTCCCCTGCTGGGAAGGCCTCAGAGCGTGGAAAGCCTGGGTTATCCGAATCCAGGAGGGACCGGTGGCAAAGAGCAGGCCCCCCTTGATCTTAGGGATGGAGTCACAAGGCAGCTGGCTAACCGTAAGCACGGCGGCCGGAGAGCTTGGGTCACAGGTGCGGGCGTGCATCCGACGGAGCCGTGTCCGCCTGGACGCCCGGGCGCGCGCAGAGAAGACCGAGCCGTTGCTTCAGGCCGAAGGGACTTTGTTGAAACAATACCGGGAGTGCTCCCGGGGCCGTTGAGAAGCGGAAAAATACGCTCCCCGAGTGGGTAGGTCGAGGATGCCCAGACAGAGAAGCAGGCACGGGGTCAGCCTGGGGAGGCTGCGGCCCCCGATTCCCAGATGGTGGAGACCGCTCTGCCCCCGGGATAGCGTTTCCCTGTCCCTCTGCCGCTTCTGCTTCCCTCGGCTCTGCCCGGGGGTGCCGCACTCTCAGGCGCCTGTTGGGGGGAGGCGGGAGCCAGCCCGCGTGGCCTGGACTCCGGGCTCTGCCCCATAGTGTCTGTGTGACCTGGGGCGACATGTGTGCCCCAGTTTGCTCATTTGCATTAAAACAACTGTGCCCACGTCGGGCTCCGTGCTGCTTGGGACTCTCTCTCCCTCTCTGCCCCTTCCCTGCTTGTGCTTTCTCAAAATAAATAAACAAAAAAGAATGTATACCGTAGTATGTATTCCAGAAGCAGTCGTCTTTGGGCGATGATAACACCGCTGAGGGATGTAAGGGCCAAAAATCCCTGTGATTGCTTTGGTCCTCTCTTCACGGTCGCAAGATGGCTGCTGTAACGCCAGCAATCACGACAATGTTTAAGCCCGGCAGCAGGGCCGGGGCCTGCTCAGGCTCCCCTGTCCCATTTCGGGTAGGCAAAGGCGCTCCTGGACTATTTCCAGACCATCCATCTCACTAGACGGAAGGAGGACTTCAGGAAGGCCCGGGTAACCGAGGGTCCAGCCGTCCCGTCTCGTGCACGGTGAGGAGGCGAGGGAGAAGCAAGCCGGTCACGAGCGTCGGGGTAGGTCGCTCCCCGCGTGGGGAATAACGGGCGAGTTCCGAATGGCACAAACGGAAATTGTCCTGTCAAACCACCGGAGGATTTGGACGCGTCCCCTTGCGATCGCTGCCCCCGTTCCGCCGAGCCCCTTCCCGGGGCCTGGCTCCCTTGAACAGCTCGCGTTCGCCCTCGGAGGTGGAATTATATTAAAAATCAGATGCTCGTCATTATGCAAATGGATGTCTCGCTGTAGCTCGGGGTCTTCATTTTTCTGTGAATTATTCCCTTCCCGCTGCTCCCCGCCGCCCCCTCCCGTCTCTGGGAAGAAATGAAAACAACCACCGACGGATCAGAGGAACTTTCCAGGCGCTCATCAGTGGGTGTTTATGGAGCGTCTCCTGCGTACCGGGAGCCAGTTGAGGTTCCGGGAAATGGCAGCAAAAGGCACAGTGTCTGCGTGATTTGGGCTTCAGTTCCGGCGGGGGGGATGGGAGGCACGTAAATTAATAAGGGCGACACGTTTTGAGAGTGACACCCGCGAGGAAGACAGTAGGACGTGGTGGGCAAATAGACGTGCAGGCGGGGAGGGCTTCCTGAGGCGGGGTGGCTGGAGGGGTCTGTGAGGAGGTGATCCCGCAAGAGAAACTGCAGCGACGAGAAGCCAGGCAGTGTGACGATCTGGGGCAAACGCATTGCGGGCTGAGGAAATAGCAGGTGCAAAGGCCATGGGGTCTGCACAGTTCCCAATCTGGGCCGCAGGTCTCCATTTATTCCTTTTTGCCGGGGGCCCCCAACCCCAGGGCCTTTGCACTTGCTGTTCTTACAGTCTCCCCCGTGCGGCTCATTCTCTCATCCTTTCAAGTGTCTGCTCAAATGTCGCCTTTTCAGGGGAGTCTTTTCTGACTCTTTTTTTCTCCCACTCTAAACACACTTCCTTTGGGGGCACCTAAGTGGCTTAGTGAAGCATCTGATGTCGGCTCAGGTTTGGGAGTTCAAGCCTCGCGGTGGGCTCTATGCGGACAGCACAGTCTGTCTCTCTCCCTCTCTCTCTGCCCCTCCCCAGCTCATGCCCTCTCTCTCTCTCTCTCAAAAATAAAGAAACATTAAAAAAAAAAAACAAAACCTTTGAAGGTACTTTCCCGGGGCCTCAGTCAGTAGAACACACACCTCTTGATCTCCGGGTTGTGAGTTTGAGCCCCACATTGGGGGGTAGAGTTTACTTAAAAATTTTTAAATTCAAAAAATAATAAAACCAGGATATTAAAAAGAAAACACTTTTACTTTTCTTCGCACTGACTTTCGTCTGACCCGCTGTAGGTTTAGCCTGGTTATTTGGTTGGTGGTCTTTCTCCCCACACTAGAATGTCCGCTTTTCTGTGAGCCTTCTGGAATTTGCTCTGGTTCTGGGGCGCACAGTGCCTGGCGCCTACGAGGGGCTCGGTAAAGATCTCTCCGGAGAATAAAGAATGAGTGAGGCTTGGGGGGGTCAGTGTTAACTTTTTTTTTTAAAACCTGTTTTTCCTTTTTGTTTGTTTTTTTTTTGAAAACCCCGAGCAGGCGCCAGGCGCCAGCGTTCCTTCCCCGGCAGCCTCGTTATGTAACCAGGACCTTCGCGCTGCAAGGAGCTGTCAGCGCGGCTTCAAGCCGTTATACTCAGTACTCACAGCCAGCTCTCCGGGAGAGCCCCGGGAATCAGGCCTCGTGTCGGCGCGGAGAGAGGGGGCCCCCGGGGCTGATGGGGCGCCTGCGGGCGGCCGTGGCCAAGCCGGTGGCCCGTGTCGTGATCTGAGCCTCCGCGTCTATGGATGGAAGGGGAGCTTTGTTCTGTAAACCACAGAGGTGGGAGAGGCCGAGGGGGAGCAGAGGCAGCAGTAAGGGTTCCCCTCTGGGCCCTGCCACCTGTTAGCCACGCGTCCCAGCGTCCCCAAGGGATTCGGGTAACACGGCGACCCCGGCTCAGAGACTCCCTCGGGGTTCCGAGACCCGCAGGGGACATCCGCCCGGCCTGCCGCCACCAGCAGCGTCTGTCCCCTCTCGCACCCAGCCTGGGGACCCACCCAGCCTGGGGACCCGCCGCCCGGTCCTCAGATCCCCAGGAGTCACGCGTGGGGAGCCCCCTTCCACGGCCAAGGTTCCTGGCGGTCGACACCAAAGTCAACCCGGTTTGTTGTGTTTATTCATTTTTATTATATGCTCTCCGTTTTATGCAATTACTAAAAGATTTCCACTTCGGGTTAGCTCGTTATCCGGGATGAATTTGTAAATGTCAGGATGGTCGCGGTGACACGTGGATGGTGTGGTTCCCAGGAGGCGACGCCCGCGGCAGGGGGGGAGGGGGGGGCTTTAACCGCCGCATTTAATCAGGCGAGCGGCACCCCCTGTCCCGGAGCAAGTGCGGGGGGTGCCTGGGGGCCGCCGCGGAGCTCCGCACGGTGGCACCTCGGGCGCACGTGAGTTTTCACCGCGGGGACCCGAGGGCTTTCGGCAGCCCCCGCCATCCCAGGCGGTCAGTTTCTGTACGCGAGGCTCCGTCATCGGTCCCAACAGCCCGGGCCTCACCCCCGGTCCCAGTCCGGCACTGGGGGGAGAAGCCGAGCAAGTTGGCGGTCACACAACCCTGTGGCCGTGCCAGCGAGACCCCTCAGGTGAGAGCAGCCTCCTATCCGGGGAGGGGGTGACAAGAGACCCCGCTGTTTCCTGCTGGCCGGCAGCTCCGCGTTTGTCACGAATGGCCCTCTGAGGGGCCCGAGGGAGAACTCTCTGGTGGCTCGGAGAGGGCTTTGGGCACAGCTAGTCTTGCTTCAAACCCCAACTCTGCCACTTTTAGCGATTTCAAGCACATGGATTCCACCCCAGAGCCTCAGTCTCCCTATCTGTAAAATGGGGTGAAATTACCCCCTCTGATTTTCCGGGACGGTTCCGTGGCCTGGCCCACCCGAAGGTCTTAATACACAGTAAGAGGAAGAGGCTCACCTTCAGTCAATCAGATGTTAGGGAGCGCCCGTCCCTGGGGGCCTGAGCTGATGCCACGGGGTGTCCTCCGGTAAGGCGGGGGCGTCATGTCCGCACCAGACACGCTGAGGATTCCTTAGTGAGTTGGGCTTCTCTCTGGGACTGCCGCTGTGTGTTTAATTAAGCACCACCACCTTACCTGGAGGTGGCGACGGGGACAAATTGGGGTGCCCCAGCTCTGGGGTCCAAAGCGCAGGAATTGCTCACTGCAAACATGCTTCCGGAAACGTGATTGCATAAAAGTTTCAAATTTATTCCTTTTAAAATGTTTTTATTTTTGAGAGAGAGAGCATGATCGGGGGAGGTGGAGGGGCAGAGAGAGACAGAGAGACAGAATCTGAAGCAGGCTCCAGGCTCCGAGCTGTCAGCACAGAGCCTGACGTGGGCTTGAACTCACAGACCGCAAGATCATGACCTGAGCCAGAGTCAGACACTTAACCGACTGAGCCACCCAGGTGCCCCCCTAATTTACTTTCTTAAAGGCATAAACACGACCTGTCTTCTGCCTGCTGGATGGAAGTGTGTTTTGGGAATGTCCAAGGGCATGGACGGAGCCCTCATCGGGGGGCAGTGTTCTTTCTGGGTCTGTTCTTCGCTTGGAGTCCACTTGCCGTGGGCGTCTGTCCTTGACTCTCCATGTACGCGCGCTCCGGCTGTGTGGTTCCGACTGGGCCCGTGACTCCAGCTGGCCAGTGAGCCTCTCCCGTCACTGAGCACAGGGATTGGTTCAGGGGGAGGCCGGTGACCTCACTGAGGGGATAGTTCCTGTCTGCCATTCTTCTGCTGCTTGGAACCCTGAGGACACTGGCTTCCTGGAACCAGCCAAGCCTTCAGGGCGCTGTGACCGTCTGAGCCAATCATCCCTGTTGGCTTTGGTTTTCGTCATTATAAAATACAACACTGCTCTGAGCCCCATGGTTCCAGACAAGAAGACATCTCTTGGTCCTCCGTAGCTAAATGTAGTGATTTAACGAGTGATCAGCGCCAGCTTGGGTCGCCCAAGAGGGGAGCGCGTGGGACCACGTCGTCAGGCCCTGGTCACACTTCTCCATGGACACTTCCGTAATCTGATCCCATCCTGTCCCGTGCTCTGTCATTTCCCGTACCTCCTCTGGAGCTTGGCAAAAGCGAGCCCCCCTACACAAAGACTAAAGGATGAATGTAAGTTGTGGGATAAATAAAAAATATTTGAAACTGGAGAGGCATAGGTGCGC
Source organism: Paguma larvata (assembly GCA_030068075.1). Classification (NCBI taxonomy): domain Eukaryota; kingdom Metazoa; phylum Chordata; class Mammalia; order Carnivora; family Viverridae; genus Paguma; species Paguma larvata. The sequence continues at coordinate 85,621,721 of CM057835.1, forward strand.
AGACGAAAGCGCTCTGTAGACGGGAAAAGCCCACCCGTTTTCCTGACAATGGCACAGAGCCATCCCCCGCACATATTTTACCAAAGGGCGGTGAATTCAACGATCACAGTAAGTGACGACGATAAAATTGTAACTAGTGCTGACTTCATTGAGCTGCTAAATTTCATGGTGACCGGCTCCTTGACATTGACAAATTCATAACGTATGATGGACTAACCGAGACGGGAAATCCTTTATTAATTGGATAAACCGGAGATTGTATATTAAAAATGAATGAACAAAACGACCGAGGTTGAATTCGTAGACCTCAAGTTAAGATTTGAGGGGCGCCTGGGTGGCTCAGTCGGTTAGGCGTCCGACTTCGGCTCAGGTCATGATCTCACGGTCTGTGAGTTCAAGCCCCGCGTCGGGCTCTGTGCTGATGGCTCAGAGCCTGGAGCCTGCTTCGGATTCTGTGTCTCCCTCTCTCTCTGCCCTTCCCCTGCTCACACTCTGCCTCTATGTCTCTCAAGAATAAATAAACGTTAAAAAATGTTTAAAAAAAAAAGAAAAAAAAAAGATTTGAGCGAACCGCTACACACTCCTAGGGATTTGAATTGGTACAACTTTTCCGAGAGGCACGCGATGTGAAAATTTCTGAACTGTGCCCGCCTTCACTCGATCTGTTCTTTAGGGACCGACCCTGAAGAACTACTCATGCCTACGTGTGAAGGCGCAGGAACGAGACTGTAGCTTTTTTAAGAAAGGTGTAATTTTCTTAAGAAATCTCTAACACTCACTGTGGGGCTTGAACTCACAACCCCGAGGTCAAGAGTCTTATGTTCCACCAACTGAGCCAGACAGGTGCCCCAGGTGAGCCCATTTAAACATTTTTTTATGTATTTATTTATTTTTGAGAAAGAGAGAGAGAGAGAGTGCGAGCAGGAAAGGAGCAGAGAGAGAGGGAGGCACAGAATCCGAAGCAGGCTCCAGGCTCCGAGCCGTCAGCACAGAGCCCGACGCGGGGCTTGAACCCACAGACCGTGAGATCATGACCTGAGCTGAAGCTGGATGCTCACCCGACTGAGCCCTCCAGGCGCCCCAGGAATGTTTTTTTGTTTTTCTTTTGCCAGGAATGCATATTTTGAAAAAAAAGATTTGAACCCTCACTAAGTCAGTATAAAATAATTTTTTTTTTGAATTTTCTACCACTTGATATTTTGTTGAGCGGTAAATACACGTCACGGTCCGTTTGGGGCTTTTCCTGTACCTGCTTGTATCCAGTAGGCCGATCTTGGCCACAGGTGGTTCACACCCAAGCTCAGTGTTTCCACCATTCAGCTTATCGCCTCAGTGAGCAGAACGCCTGGACCGGAGGCTGGTGCTGGGGCTCAGAGAGGTTGCCAGGAGCTCTCCGTCTTTCTATCCCACCATCTGTAGTTGTGCTTGGTGCCTCGAGGTCAAAAGAGGCTGCCAGAGCCCTCCTATCACACCTTCACTCTCTAAGATGGCCAGAGGAAGGGGTGGGGGGCAAAATGGGCCCTTTGCCTCTCTCATCTACCTAGGAAGGCAGTCTCCCCACAACTACCTTTTACGGGGGTCTCCTGGGTCAGCACGGGGTCACATGCCTGCTCCAGACGGGGCCCTCGCCAGGACGGAATGTGATTGGCTGACACCCATCGGGACGCCTCCCCCTGCCCAAAGGGCTGAGGTTGCAGCTTAAACCAGTTGGGAGCTTGTTGGGAGGAGGTAAGGCTGCCTCCGGTAGTTCCGGGGGGTCTTGGGCTGTGCCGAGGCCACCGTGGGTGTGAGAGGCACCACCCCTCCGTCCCGGGGGCTAACAGATCCCGGAGTCAGACTGGGTCAGATCTGCGTGTGGCCGAGGCTGGCCGGCAGCGTGACCCCAGGCAAATTGCTTAGGCTTTCCGTGCCTCAGTTTCCTCAACCATAAAATGAACAGATGGTTGTGAAGGTCCAAAGAGTTGAAAATGTGTCCGCCCCAACGACTGAAAACGGGTGACCAAAAGTTGTCCCCAAGCGTTCAGAGCAGCACCGCTCACAGTAGCCAAAGGTGCCGACACCCCAAGTGCCCAACGGCAGATGAACGGACACGCGGAATGTGTCATGCCCACACGGCGGAATATTCTTCGGCCGGAAACACGCTATGAGGTCCCGATTCACACCACAGCCGTGCGCGGACCTGCAGACCCCACGCTGAGTGCGTGGAAGCCAGGCGCGGAAGACCGCAGGCTGAGAGATCTCATTTGGATGAAGTGTCCAGAATCGGCAAAGCCGTGAAGACAGGACGTAGCTCGGTGCTTGCCAGAGGCCGAGGGGAGCAGCGGGGGGGGGGAGGGGGGGCGGAGGGGAGCTGGGCACAGGGTTTCTGGGTGATGAAACAGTTCTGGAACACGGGACCGTGAATGTACTCAACGCCACTGAATTGTATGTTTTGAAATGGTTAAAAGGGGTAAATTTTATGTTATGTGTATTTTACAACAATAAATATAAACAAGAAAATAAACCAAACCGTGTAAAGCCCTTAGAGCGGTGCCCGCCCGGTGCGTGTTAAATGCTTCATTCGCCCCAGAGCGGTTAAGACTTGTTCCAGAATCCCTGCTGGAGGCTGTGCATTCCCGTCCCCACCCTCACCCCCGCCCGGCGGGTCCTGGGCCCCAGGGAGCCCAGGGTTGGGGGAGGGCGGCTAGGGCGTTTTCTGCTGAACTGCACCCGGAAGTCATTCTTCCCTGGGGCCTCCCCACCCATCGGGGGTCTACCGGAAAGCGGACTCCGGCCCCTCCCATCCTCAATTTCCCAGGCTTTTCAGGGTTTCTCTGCCACCCCCCACCTCCCACCCCTGTGCGGAGGGCTCAGCTCTGAATAGAGCGCCCTTTCATTCCCTAATTTCACCCCGGCTACTGGACTTTCCCCCGCGCCCAGCCCTGTTCCTGTCACTGGCTATTTGGTGAACAAGACAGGGGCTGACCTCCCAGCGGGGGAGACCAGCACTAAGGAAGTTTCTCTGCCTGGACGCAGGGTGCCAGGTGGTAACAGCTGCTATGCAGAAAACACGGAAATTGGACAGAGAGATGTGGGGCACTTTTGCATTGCGGGGGTCCCCAGAAAGGGACCCCCTTCCTCCCATCACTTGTCCATATATGCAGGTGTGCTCTGTGCAGGTGTCCTACCCACGGGAGCCCAACGGCCAGTGGGAAAGGCTCTCCTCACCCACATTCACCCGGAGGTGGAAACCGGATTCTGTTCCCTGGACCATCCCAGCTAAAGTCGGGTATTTGCGCTGGAAAGGGACAGTCCGCCTTGGCAAAGAACATCTTAACTGGTGGGTCACGACCGGAGTGGCCGCATGCGTGCTGGAAACAGAGGTGTTCCCAAGCCGGGGCAGGGGTGGGAAATCTCCCCTTCCTTCAGCGGTTCAGGCGGGCCCGCAGTGCCAGCCACAGCCACGAGATGGCAGTGTCGCTCTATGCTTGTGGCCGGGCGGGCGCGTGGGCTGAGCTTCGCAGAGCTGGGGGCGGGGAAGGGCGCCAGAGGGCCCGCGTGGGGGCACCTGCCTGGCGGGTAGGGGGTGCGGGACCTGGGGGAGCCTAGCTCGGAGCAGAGGGCCTTGGGCCTCAGTTTCTCCATCTGCACACAGGAGGAGAGTTTGGGCTGGGTAATTTTTACGATCTTGTCTCAGGCCCTGAGGCCAGCCGACTGGGGGTGAGATTCTGGGATTGCTGAGTGGGGCTGTGGGGTAGGCGTGAGAGCAGGGCTCAGCCGCGCTGCGGGGAGGGGGTCTCCTAGGCCACTGCTCTCTTCTCTGACCCCTTCAAAAAGCCCTTTGCCTGCCCAGAATAATGCTGGAAATACTCCCATTATAATCCAGACTCTGGAGCCCGGTTAATAGGTGGGAGTCCTTACCCGACCACAGGACAGTCTGAGGCAGGGCGGGAATTCTCATCTCACATAAGGAGCTCAGAGAGGTTTAGGGGCTTGCCCAAAGTCACACAGCCGTGTGGAAAAGCCATCCTCAAAAACCAGACCCCTCTCCACAGCCATCATTAGCAGAGATCAGCCTGGGGAGGGGTGGGGCAGAGACAGAACCATGCCTGTCTACTTTAGGTCTGTAACAGCAGTACTTAGAACAACATGCGAACAGGGGTGGAGAGCTATTTTTCAATAATTTTTAATTATTTTTAAACGTTTTTAAATTTACTTTTTTAAGTAATCTCTATACCCAACGCGGGGCTTGAACTCAGGACCCCGAGATCTAGAGTCTCCTGCTCTTTCCTCTGAGCCGGCCTCCCTCCGGGGAGGGAGTCTGTTTTAGATGGCTAGTCTCGTCTGGGAAGGCCTCTCGGAGGAGGTGAGGGACTCACCAGACCTATTCACCCCCTCCCGTGCATCCCGGCCAGAAAACGACTTGTTATCTCCGGTCACAGACCGCGTGGCACCCCACAGACCGCGTGGGCGCCTTGCCCAGAACACCCCAGGTCTTCCTGCCGTGAGCCCCCCACCCAAGATCACCGGTGTGTGCATTTCCTCCTTTTGAGAGAGAGAATTGGGGGGAGGCAGGGCCTAGATTCCATTCGTGTTTTTTTTTTTGTTTCCTGTCTCCCTCCCCTCCCCCCTGCCCCTCCAGGCCTGGCACACAGTAGGTGCTCAGCTCGGCAAACACTTATGAATGCAGACACGGAGGAGGCATCTAGGCTCGGAGGATCTCAGGCAACGCTGATGGCATCTGGGGGATCATGCTCCCAGTGCGGGGACAGTCACAGAGAGCGCGGGGACAGATGGGCCCTTCCCAAGGGCCACCCCAGACCCAAGGAGACCACCCCTTGTCCAGCCTGGTGTCTGGTTCTCCATGTTTGGATTGCAGGCCTTGCCAGGGAGACCAAGGGGGGCTCGGCGGGCACTCGGGATCCTTGAAAAGGGAGCCTATTAGTTGCCACGGGAAATTCCCTTTCTGTCTCGAAATTAACCTGGCCTAGAGACGCGTCACCTGCCCCTGGCGCTTTCTTCCTTCTTTTATCTAGGAAGAGCTGAGCGCTGCCTCTGCTAATGAGCGTGTCTGTACTAATGAAGCAGGTGCCCGGTCCCCCGCCGTCCCCCCTCACCAGCTGGGTGGGGGAGGATTGTTCTTCAGATGTGAGCTCTGGCCCCCAGAGGAAAATCAGACGCATGATGATAATGACCATGATGATGGGAATGAGGATGTGGACAGTGGAGCCCTTTAAATGAGCTCGGGCTTCATAGGTCAGGGGCTCTATACGCCGCATTTGGGACCCCAAGTGGATGGTGCGATGGCTCCCATTTGTCAGACGGGGAAACTGAGGCTGTGGAGCCTAAATGACTGGGCATAACTGGAGTGGCTGCAGGTTCTCAGCCAAGATTCTGGGACTCCGTTTGCTCACGTTTCTAAATAGTTTGACCCACTTTTTTATGGAAAACCTATGGAGCCAGTGGCTGGGACCTAGGAGCTGGACGGAGCAAGGGCTCCCACCTCAGCTGCCTCCCCTCCCCCTGCAGCTGTGTTGGGCAGGTTTCCAGGCCTCTGAGGACTGCCGGAGCCCCCAAGCGCGCCCAGCTTGATTTCATTGAATTTGCTGAGTCCCCGCTGCCCGGCCCGGGTCGGGGTGAGAGGTGCCCAGGGGGATGAAAGGTGCCGTGACCCCCAAAGAGGCCCTTCCCCCAGGCTGGAAGGGTCCGACCACCCGGTCCCTGTCCCGGCCTCCTCCGTTACATCCTTGCGCAGTTGCTGTGACCCTGCCCCCGGGGCTCGTCCCTCGCCTCGTCCCCCCTCCGCCTCCAGGGCGTCCTCTCCTCCAGTAACTAAAGGCCTCGAGGGTCCTCGCCTCCCAGCTGGGTAGACATCCCAGACGCCTTCGGTGTCTTCCAGCATCCCTGACCGCGCCCAGCCGGTGCACCCCCGTCCATGTCCTAGCGCTTGCCGGAAACTCCTCAGGTAGCCCCCGACTCCCCGAGGCGACCCCTGCCCTCCCTTCCCCCCCAGGCACCCCGACCTGTGCCAAACGTATCCCAGGACCTCTCGTCCGCGCTCAGCCTCGCATTCCCTGTCCCCCGCGGACATCCCTCCCCCCACCCCCGAGACGTCGCTGCCCTATTCCGAGGACCGCCCCCCCACCCCCTGCGACCTTGGGAACTCCCGCCACTTGGCCCGAATACGCCCCCTCTATCTGCTTTCGGCCGGCAGGTGCCCCCTCCCGCCGCGCGGTCCGCGCGCACGCCCCCGACCACCCCCGCGGGTCTCTCCCGGCCTGCGCGGCCCGGCGCCCTCCCCCGGGGACGCCCAGGAGTGGCACGTCCCGCCGCCTAGGGCTGCGCGGCCGCCCGGGGCCCTGTCTCCCCTCAGGCCCCGCCCTCCGCCGCCGCCCCGCCCCCTCCCGGCCCCGCCCTCCGCCGCCGCCCCGCCCTCCGCCCGGCGCTCGGCGCTCGCTCACTCGCTCGCGGGCCGAGGGGCGGCCGGCAGCTGGCGCGGCGCGGGCGGCGGCGGCGGCGGCGCCACGGCGATGGGACGCGCGCTAGGGCGCAGGAGCCGCGGCGGCGGCGGCGGCGGCGGCGGCGGCGGGGCCCGCGCAACTCGGGCCAAGTGCTGGGCCGCCGGCGCGGGGCGCTGAGCCCCCCGCCGCCCCCCAGCCCCCGGGCCGCGCACGGCCGAGTCGCGGAGAGCGCGCAGGGCGAGCGGAGGAAGCGCCGCCAGCGCCGGCCGCCTGCGTCTGGGGAAGAGCGGCACCCCGGGGGCGAGCCATGCCCGGCGCCCGAGCGTAGCCGCCGGGGGCTGCCCCCCCCGCCCCCCCAGCCCCCCGGGAGCCGCGGGCCGGGCCGGGCGCGCGACAGGAGCAGCCCCGCGCCGCGCCCACCGCGCGCCGAGGACCATGCCGCCCCCGGGCCGGGCGCCGCCGCTCGGGCTCCTGCTGGCGCTGACCGCGCTCCGGTGCCCAGGTAACGCGTCCCCGGACCCCGTCCCCGACCCCGGCCGCGGCGCGCAAAGTTGGCTCCCGCGCGGGGCGGCCACCTCCTCCGCAAGTCCCCGCGGCAGCTCGCGTCTCCCGGACCCGGATCTGGGGAGACCCCGGGAACCCAGGGGTCCCCAGCACGTACCTGTCTGCGCGGCGCGAGAGCCCGCCGGCCCTCCTCCCCGGACCCCAGCTCCCCTGCGGAGCCCTTCCGGGCGCGCGGGGGCCACAGACCCGAGGCGGGTGGGGGCGCCTAGCCCCCTGCCCGCCCCGCCTGGTCCTGTTTTCCCCGCGGGGTTTTGCTGTGACGGGGCGTCGGTGAACCCCTTCTCCCGGTTTCCCGATGCCCACGGAGGACGCACGGCCGTGCGTTCCCAGGACACCTGCGGGGGCCCCCGCCTTGAGGTCGTCTCGGTCGGCGCAGTCTGTCTGGCTTGTCCGCAGCCTCTCCCCGCTCCCCGCCGCACCCTCCTGCTGCTTTTCCGCCCCCCTTCCCCGAGCGTGTCCCCTCCCCGAGTGGCCTCCCCTTAGCCCGGGCGCAGCCTGCTGCTGCCTCTCCGGAGACGCGTGCTGCCCCAGCGCCCTGACCCCAAGGCGGCCAGGCAGCCCCGCGCGCGCAGGGCCGCCCGGAACGTAGTGGTGCCCAGAGCCATTGCCTGGGTGCCATGGAGCCGGGCTCCCTGCTGGTGCCGGCGCAGCTGTCGCCGAAACCTAGTGAGTGGGAAAGGCAACCTAGTCATGCATTTTCTCTCTCTGCTGGAGTTTGGAAAGCTTCTACCACCTTGGCGTGGCTACATGTTGGTGCTAGAGGAAGCTTATCCAGAAACGCCAATCCCTTCCCTCCCCTTCCCCCACCCCGAGCAGTGGAGACCATCCCGAAGGCTCAGACGAACCCGGAACCGTCACGAGCAACATTCGTGTGCATTTGGAGAGCTCAGTTCTCCAGCCCTTTCGAAACCAGGACCCGTGATGTGGGAGCAGAGAGCGTTCTCTTTAGAAAAAAATTCTTCTCCTTTTCTTAACAAATGAACCGCACAGACGCCCAGAATGCAGTAGAAAAATAGAACTTTAACTTTTCAGCTGTAACCGCCTTAGGGAGGTTGCATTTGGGAACAGACCTTGTATGCCCACTTATCGTGTGATGTATTTGCATGGCCAGAGTAAACACCGTCTTCCTTTGAGATGCCCCGAAGTGACCCCAAATATTTCATAAAACCTTCCACTTGGAAAAAAACCCTGTGCCCGAGCTCTCCATCAGCGTTTGGCGTTGGTCTGCTGCTGGATGGATCTTCAGTCTGCTGGGCTGAGAAAGCGGCCAGCATGGTCTGCTGCCCTGGGCATCCTTCCGGGCTACCTAAGGCGGGCTGTTGCCGGGGTCAAGGCTGTTTCCTCTTAGCTGAAACCCTCCCTGGGACCTGTTCCCAAAAGTGCAGTCCCTTGGACTTGAAAATTGCAGTTTTGTCTCTATTTTATTTCTCCACGGGGGTCAGCCTTTGGCTGGATGTGCTGGGAAGCCAATGCTGGAAGTCCCTCACCGAAGCTGCCTGCCTAATGCTTGTAGGAGAACATGGAGGAACCCCCCCCCGCCCCCCCCCCCCCCCCCCCCCCGCCCTGCCGCCTCCCGCCCCCGTCCCCTAGCAACGGGAGAGCTTGTGCCTGGCTCCGGGAGGAGGCCGGGTCCTGGCAGGGAAGGTGTGAAACCTGCTGCTGGCCCCTGGCCGTGCTGCCCGGCTCCTGGCCCTGCTGCCTTGCCGCTTCCCCAGAGCCTCAGCTGGGCAGCTCGTACTGCAGGGGCCGTGAAGGCAGACCCCCCCCCCACCCCCCCACCCCCGCGTGCCATCATCAGGTTCTTGGGAGCACATGTAAGTCTTTTCACCGGTCCCTACCAAGGACATAAAGAGAGCCAGTTTGATAACTCTATATTTAGCACTGGGTGGGAGAGCTAGGAAAAAAACAAGGCTTCGATTCTTGAAAGATACTTAGCTGCCTACTGTTGGTTGAAAGGTTCAGAGGAATTAGCTAGGGCTTCCTTCAGAGCCGGTTGGATCTTCTGGGTAATTTCTGGCATGATTTAGCGACCACGTCTGGCCGAGGTTTGGGAGAGGGGCTGGAAGGGCGCTGGGGGAAGGAAGGGCGCCCTCTCCCCCATCACACGCAGAGACTGTCTGCTCTGTGCGCGCCCCCCCCCCCCACGTGGGCAGCCGCCATGGTAAAGAGTGTGGTGGGCGCACTCTCAGCCTGTAAGCGCTTCAACATATGGAACTGTGCTTGGTAAGAGTCAGCACAAATCCCCCCGCTTAGCGACTGGGGGCCCCCCATTATTCAAGCCACTTTTGTGCGAGCTCCGGCTTTGCAAATTAGCGGCGCTGTTGCAGTCCCTGCCGGGGAAGACGGGCGCGCCTTGCTTCATTGACCCATTGTGCTCGGGGTCCATAAAATTGGGGTGGGTGGAGAGCCCCCAACAGAGGGGCCTTGTGAGTGGCAGAGCGAGCTGGTGTGTGTGCGGGGATGGCTTCGGCCTCAAAGCGGAGAGACTCTCCGCCCTGCCTGGCACCTTGGCATGGCGTGTGGTATATTTCTTTCTCACGACAACCGTGATTTGGCGGGGGGGGGGGTGCCTGTGTATGGTGCTGCTCTTCGGGGCTGTGTCATCCGGAGGTGGTGGGGAGTGGTATGCAAATGCTGTCACCTCCCCTGAGCGATTTAATGGCGGTGCTGTGGAGGTTCCCAGAGTAAATCATTTCAGTCTCCGCCCCCCCCCCCCCACCGGATGCAGGGAACTTGGGAGGCGTGAGGCTTCTGTGTGAGCTCCAGTGCTCGGAGCCAACAATGAGATGGTGGTTGCCATGACCCGAGAGAGCAAAAGAAACCCCTCGCCTGTTGGTGTGCAGTCCAGGAGGGTGGTCTCTGGGCTGGCAAAGCCCTTCCAGGGGCCTTGTTGCCGGAGGAGCCCCCCGCTTGTACGAGGCTGGGGGGCTCCTTTCATTTCTCCTGGGTCTAACATGGAATGGGCACAGAGAGGGGACATTTCCCTTTGTCGCCGTGGGGTTGAGCAAGTGCACGCGGCCCATCACCAGGGGGAGATGGAGGCGCCCTGGCGCCACGGATGGCATCGTGGGGGTGAGTGTGGCCCCCCCAGCTCTTTCTTGGAGTCAGCGAATGGTCTTGCAGAGCGAGTAGGCATCCCGTCCTAGAGCCCAGCCACCCCCTGTGCAGATGGGAAGGAAACTCAGACGTGGGGAGTGACTCGCTCAGGGTCACACGGCGGGTTGGTGTCCTCAGGCGCACGGCTTAAGCTTCACCCCGGCGTTTCTCACTGTGCACAGGGGAGTCTTCCCGGTGAAGGAGCGCTACCCGATGGTCCTTCGAGGGACTGTGGCTACATTTAAGGAGCCCAAGGTCGGGAGAATGACAGCTGTTAGATGATGCTCACAGAAGCAGCAAATCATGACGGCGGTGCTGGTGCTGGCGGGGACGGGGCGGTGGAAGCCAGAGCTTTCGGCGCCGCCCACCAGGCCGCCCGCTGCCCGGGACTTGCCCCGTGTGAACGCAGGGGGGACCCACCTCGTCGGCGGGGGGGACCCTCTCGCCACCCGCGGTTTACAGGTGAGGGTATTGAGATCCAGAGACGCTGAGTGACTTGCCTGAGGTCCCACGGTGTCAGAGTCAAGCCCCGGGGCTGGCCTGTGGCTCACTCGCCACCTTAGCCGGCCAGATTCCCCTGTGCGGCCGCCCACGGAGTGGTGTGGACGGGCTTCTGCGGTCCACTCTGGGGGGGCGATTCCTGAGTCCCCTCCGCGTGCCAGCCTCTGCTGGGGGCTTGCCCGTCTGTGTGCGACATCTGTGAACGGGACCCGAGGTCGCGAGCCGTAGGCATCCACCAGATGGGAGTCGGCTGGGCAGGCAGCTGGAAATCCTTTAAGTTTGGCGCCCTCGGGGGGGCTAGATGGTTATGTTCAAGGCCGAGACTTTGGCAGACAGACGCCCCCTCCTTTCCTTTGGTCTCCTTCCCTGGCTCTTCCATTTCAGTGAACCTGGGAGTCCGAAGCCGCGCGGGGCCCACAGCCGTCTGAGCGTTCCGAGCCCTTCACAGATTTTGCTTCGCCGAGTCCTCCGCAGCCCCGCGGGGTCAGGACTGGCATTTGCCCCATTTTACAGATGAGGAAACTGAGGCTGGGGCTTATGTGAGGTCACACAGAGGGAAGGAGGCCGGACGTGAACCCGCGGTGAGCCTGGTTCAGAGTCGGTGCTCCTAACACTTCTGCGTGTTCATGGCACCAAGGTGTGGGGGCCATTGGTTGGGTGTCGAGACTAAGTTGGGCCCGTTGGGGTTCAGGGATCTGTCTCGGGTTGAAGGTAGCCCTGGTTCTTTTTTGAGAAAATTGTTCTGGGAGCTGTTGGCCACTCTGAAGTCGTCCCCCTCGGTCAGGAGCCTTGGGGTGTATCTGCAGGGCAGGCCTGGCGTTTTGAGTCACCGAGCCTGCTTGCGAGTCCAGGGGAGGGTGACTTCCTTTGCCCTCGGGCCGCGTCTGGCCTGCAGACTTGTCTCCTTAGTCACCAGCACTTAAAAAGTGGGAGGTGTCAGTGTCGCGATCCGGGTTTCTGGCTGCTCTCAAGAAATTGGGAGATCTCGCCTAGCCCTTGACCGCTCTGAGACTCAGTTTCCCCCTCTGGAAAATGGGCCCCGTCTCAGGCCATTCAGGCTGCCGGAACAGAATACCACAGGACGGGTGCCTTGTAAACCACCGCCCTCTCTTCCTCATGGTCCTGGAAACTGGGAGCTCCAAGATCAAGGACCCCGTGCGGTCGCGTGCTGGCGAGAGCCCTCTTCTCCTCGCCCCTGTCCTCACGCGGTGGAAGGCTGTGGAGCTGGGGGAGGGGTCTCCTCTGTGAGGGCACCGATCCCACCCATGGGCTCCACTCTCCAGAGCCGTCACCTCCTGAGATCACCGCCTTGGGGTGACGTTTCAGCGGGGAAGGCCAGAGGGGCTCTTCGCTGTACCGGTCAGAGCCGAGAAGCGAAGGTGAACGGAGCCTGGTCCCTACCAAGTGGCTGCTTCCTTCGAGTTTCCCTGGATTCTTGGGCGACCGCCCAGGGAGAGGTCAGGGGCTCAGAGGCATCCCAGGTGGGGATACTAAGGTCAGAGGGACGCAGGGACCCGATTACGACAATGCAGATTGTGAGGGGCACGGCGGGGTCTCCTCCCCAAAGTGCCCGACTCCCATCTCCCCTGCCTCGACGGGGCCTTCCTGTCCTGCTGTTTTCCCTCGTTTCCCAAGCTCCCTGGCTCAGGTGACGGTGAGCTCAGGGGCACGCACTCTAGGGCAGGTTCGTGTGACAGAGAGCCAAGGAGCAACAAATACACAATCAGAAAAGTCCTAAACAGTAAGTTGTGCCCCTCATATTCAATACAAGGCAATGGGATGGGGAGGGACTGGGTGATCCAGGAAGGCTTCCCGGAGGAGGTGGCATTCCTATCCAAAGACCTACATGATCAGGAGGAGCCAACCTGGAGAAGGGCGTTCCGGGCGGAAGGAGCGTGAGGACTTGCAAGGTGGTTTGGACGGTGCCCGGCACACAGCAAGTGCTCACTGACTGCTTGTTCCTTCGTTCGTTCGTTCGTTCGTTCGTTCGTTCGTTCATTCATTCATTCATTCATTCATTCAGCAGACATATCTGAATCAGCTCTGAGCTCCGGGGACACAGCATGGAACAAAGGAGACACATTCCGCATCCTGAGGAGCTGTCACTTGGGGGGAGCGAGGCCATGAGAAAACAACAGACAAACAAATACATAATTTAATGGCAGGCGGTGATAGGTGCCAAGGGAGCGATAAAGCCACCGTCGTCCCTTTTCTCTCCATCCACGCGCTTGTTTTGCTGCTCGAGTGCGGGTCCCGCGATGCCCGCTGCCTGCCAAGGGAAGGGGAGAAAGAAGCCGAGGTTCTTGGCAGTTGAATTCCGACGTCGTCCCTTGCCTCAACCGCCTGGGTCCACGGGCGGGGGCTTCCGCACTCCCGTCCCTGTCACCTGGCTCCTTAACCGATCAATGCCCTCCCCTCACACTCCAGTCCCAAAATAGTTACATAAAAAATCAATGGAGCCCAATTCGATTTGCGGTGTTTTATTACCGAGGGTGATGGAGTGTCTGGAACCGCCCGGCGCTTCTGAGCCTGGCGGTTTTGCGGCGTTAACCTAAATTAACCCGTCGGGGGACCTCACTCATCGCGGCCGCGCTTCGGTGCCCAGAATTCGGTGCCCGGGAAGGGTGACTCAGTAAATAACGCATCTCTGATGTCTGCTTTGTGCTCGGGATGTCCCCCCACCCCCAGGGCTCCCCACGCGCCGGAGCAAACGGCCACGTAGCAATAGTGCCGCGGCTGCAGCCGGCGCGCCCGGGGCCGGCTCCGTGGGCCTGCGGGAGGGTCCCGTCCTTCCTGCCGGAAGTCCGGAGCGGCAGGCCGGCTCTGCCCGGCCCTCGGCGTCCGTGGCTTCCTTTGTTCGCCCGGTTCTCTTCACGGTGCGTGCTGTCGACGTAGTTATATCCTCGGCTCGGCGTTTTTCCCGTCTGTAGTCTTGCCATCTGCCGCTGCCGGCGCTCCTGGGTGAGCCGAGGGGGCCCAATTAGTGGGGCCGGGGGGCCAGGCGGGAGGGGACCCTGTCCTCCAGCCGGAACACGGGGCAGGGGCAGTGGGAGGGGAGGGGCACGGCGCAGACAGAACTTTTCCAGGTCGGGGAGGAGCCTCTGGGCGCCTCTGGGCCATATTTGGCCTGCAGACGCGTCTCGTCAGTTGCCAGCTTTTAAAAAGCGGCAGATGTCAGTATCCAGGTTTCTGGCTTCTCGCAAGAGATCGGGGGGTGGGGGGGATCCGGGACGCGGGTCTAGCTCCCTGAGCTCTCTGGGACTCTGTTTCCCCATCTGTAAAACGGGTCTTGAACTCGCCTCCTGCTGATCTTCATCCTTGAAACTCCACCCCGGTCTGCTTCCTTCCTCCTCGCCTGCCTTTGCTTATTCTGACACATTTCTCTCGTGCGCCGCTGCCGCCATGGCCCTGCTCTCGGAGCCGGTGAGGCGGCAAGGGCCCCGTCCTCCTGGGACCAGCATTCAGGTGGGGACAGACAGATACCGAACTCAACAAATAACCAAAATGCAGTTGCTTAAACGGTAGCAAGTGCTACGGAGAAGCGTGGAACAGGGCAGGAGAGAGGGAGCGCTGGGAAGGGGCGTTTTGCAGTTTTATCTTAGTTTTTCAGATCGATATTTTTAAAGTAAATTGGACACCCAATGTGGGGCTCGAACTCACAACCCTGAGACCAAGAGTTGCACGCTCCACCGACGGAGCCAGCCAGGCACCCCTGCAATTCTAAACAGCAACCTCTGGAAAGGTGACTCCCTAAACAAGTAAGGGAGTAAGCTATCCGGTGGCTTTAATGGGGAAGAGCGTTCCGAGCAGAGGAAACAGCCAGTGCAAAGGCCCTGAGGTGCTAAGGACTGTGGCTCGTCCCCTGAGTGAGGAGGCAGCCGGTCCAGGTTTGACAGAAGAGGGCTGTGCTCAGACCCCCAGGAGCAGAAGCAGGACGCGCCGAGAGCGTCTACTGCACGAGTCCAGGCTTGGGTCCCAGTGGCGGCTGTGACGAGGTCGGAAGTGGGTTTTGGGGGCAGTTGGAAAGTTATGCCACAGGACCGGCTGACGGATAGATTCGTTTGGTAAATATTTACTGGGTGCCGACTCCCTGCCTGTCACCCTACTTGGAACTGGGGCCAAATCGGTATTTGTCAGCGATGAAATTAACAAATGGAACTCACATTTGCCTTTTGTAAGTTCTTCCCCAACGGCCCCGGGAAGCAGGTTGGGGTGGGCGAGCCCGTGTTCCCGCGTGTGCGAGACGGACCTGGTGGTACACGCCCGGACTGAGAATACAGTCAAAGCGATCCGAGGCTGACCCTGGATGCAAAATGCTAATGAGCGCCGTGTCTGGCGCATACTAAGTGCTCAGTAAATGGGGCAGTGATGAATAGCACCGTCAGGACGGTTGCGGAAACCAGGACCCCGTGACCCGACTTGCCCCTGGAAGCACAGTTGGTGGAGGGTGGATTTGACCTCTGATCTATCAGACTCAGTTTGGTGTTCGTTTTTCCTGCTGGAACCGGTAATAGTAAGAGAAAAACAGTTTCCAGGGGCGCCTGGGGGGCTCAGTCGGTTGAGCATCCCAGTTCAGCTCAGGTCATGATCTCGCGGTCTGTGAGTTCAAGCCCCGCGTCGGGCTCTGTGCTGACAGCTCAATGAGAGCCTGGAGCCTGCTTCGGATTCCGTGTCTCCCTCTCTCTCTGCTTCTCCCCAGCTCATGCTCTGTCTCTCTTTCACTCTCTCAAAAATAAATAAATATTAAAAAAAAGTAAATAAATAAAAAAAAAAGAAGAAAAACAGTTTCCGGCCTCGCGATGTGATTATTCTGGCACAGTTCGTTGTTCGTTGCCAGTTTAGGCATCCTCGCTTTATCTGGTAGACGCGTGGGTGAAACACTGTGTCGATCAAATTCTCTCTTCTCCGTCGCTCCTGCCACCGTTTGGAGACGTGTAACTTCCGTCCGACCCCGGGCTGGCTTTGGCTCCTGACATGTTGCGTGCTGGTTTCTGCACCCCTTAAACCGGCATCCCCAGACTACGGCTCAGGGGCTAACGCTGGCTCTCCCCTTGTGTTTGTCAATAAAGTTTTATTGCAACACGGCCACGCCCGTTCATTTACATACTGCTTTCTCACCACGACGAGAATCGAGTGCTGTCAGCTTGCGTCTTGCCTGCCAAGCCGAAGTCACCGACGGACTCCCTGGCCCTTTTCCAGACGAAGCTGGCTTTCAGCGAAGGCCACAAGAGAATGCTCTGTGCGTGTGTGTTCCTAGCGCACATTGGTAGTCAAGGACAAGCATCCCCTTTTAATGTCAAAAAAATTGCCCAGCTCGTCTGAATGGGAAGAATCGTGGGGTTGGTATCTCTCGGTTGAAAAAAAAAAAAAAAACAACAGAACAAACCATATTGATTGAAAGTTGCCTTCAGTTCAGTAATGCTCTTGAATGAGTGGGTTTGGGTAATTACAGTAGCTTTTATGTAACATTTTAAAAATAGTAGCACATGTGTGTGCAAGATATTTTTACTCCGTAGGCAGAGCTGGGTGGCTTACAGCTCGGAAGACCCTTGTAGGGCTGCTGCTGGAGCTAAAGGAGCCCGCTGGTTAATTATTTTATACTCGGAATGGCTCTGATCAGTGGATCTCATTTATTGCCTTGTGTTTTTTCGTTTTGGATTGTTTTAAAGATGAACATAGCGTTCCGTGTATTTACTTGTGACCCCGGGTCCGCGACATGTTAAGTTTTCAGGGCTAAGATTTTGAGTTCGCTTCTGGAGGTGAAGGTGCCAAATGCAAAGTGTGGGTCCCTGTATTCATCTGGATTCTTATCCCTGCAAGGGACACATTTGGGAACCGGCTGGACTCTGGAGCTAGGAAGAGCCAGGAAGAAACGCCTTCAGGCGTGACTAGATCCAGGGGCTCAACACTCCTAACGAGCGCTGCCGCTTCTCACTCTGTCTCTCGGTTCCCTCTTCTTCTGTGTGCATTTGATTCTCAGACAGCCTTTCTCTGCCTAATGGCAAATCCGGCCACTGTCGGCTCCAGGCTCTCCTCCAAAGTCACTCGTCTCTGCTCTGATTGTACCAGCCAGGACCCCTGGACTAACTCGGGGCGTGTACTGAGCCCTCCGCCAGGGACCGTGACTGGGGATGGAATCCTGTATGTGATTAGCCACACTTAAGTCAGAAGCTCCTCTCTGGACTTGGAATTGGAAGCACGTCGGCAGAGAGAGAGAGAGAGAGAGAGAGAGAGAGAGAGAGAGAGACGGGAGATGATTTCCCAAAGGACAAGCCCGGTGCTTACACCAGGACGAGGAAGGAGTCGCCGCAGCAGCCTACCAAGTGAGCTGGGGAGAACCCCGCCAGGCCGGGAGAGCCGTCTCC
The DNA here is from genome assembly GCA_030068075.1 of Paguma larvata. Lineage (NCBI taxonomy): Eukaryota > Metazoa > Chordata > Mammalia > Carnivora > Viverridae > Paguma > Paguma larvata. The sequence continues at coordinate 85,638,687 of CM057835.1, forward strand.
CGTGGGCTGGAGCCTCTGGTGCCCCTCCTCCACCGAGCCAAACACCGCATCCCATCCTGGCGCGTGCCCTCGGCCGCCGCCGGAACCGCCGGGCTGCCTCCTCGTGCGTGGGACCTCTGAAGCCCAGTCCAGTGGTGTCACACGTCTTTTGAGTGCTTTGATGGAAAACACGGAGTGTCTGGGATGCCATCTGCTCGTATCTGCGAAGAGAGGAGTTGGGCTTTGGCCCCGCAAGCCCACTTCGGGGGAACCTGTTGTTTTTTTAGAAGTGGAAGCACCACTCTGTAAGGTTCTACGTTCCGGGATAGTTACAGCAGCGCCGTCGCTAGTGCCAAAGAAGGGAACGAAGCAGCCCGACTGTCCGTCAGCAAAGTAGTTCTTGACTACGTGGCGTTTCCACGCGCACGCGCACGTGACCGTTAAAAAGAGCAGCTTGGACGTGTGTTCTGTTCTCCCGGAAGGAGGGCCTGGCTTCTTGTCAAGAGAGAAAAGTGAGTTCCGTGTAACTTCCGCTGTGCAATGCCATTTCAATAAGAACGAAGAACCTGGGGCGCCTGGGGGACTCAGTCGGTGAAGCGTCCGACTTCAGCTCAGGTCACCATCTCACAGTTTGTGAGTTCGAGCCCCGTGTCAGGCTCTCTGCTGTCAGTGCAGAGCTTGCTTCAGGTCCTCTGTTTCCCTCTCTCTCTGCCCTCCCCCCCTCAAAATAAATAAACATAAAAAAGTTTAAAAACATCTACTTCTTTCTCTTCCCCAATATTCACCTGCGTAGAGAACTATCTGATTTTCTTGAACTGTTGCGCAATAGTCCATGGTACAGAAATATCAAGGAGTATTTGGTGATTTCCCACTGCCTCGCGAAATGGGGACTCTCCAGACCTAGAAGAGGGGGTCAGAAAGTAGGGGTTCACCCTCCAGGAACTCGGTGCAGAGATCAGCACCCAATGGGACCTGCAGACGTCAAGGCCGGGTGGGACTGAGGGCGAGCAGGCGAAAGAGCTGACACCTGAGGAAGTGGAGTTAACGGAGCAATGGGGACGATGGGGGAACGGCTCTCGGAAACCTACAGGAGCTTCCCAAGGTTCCAGTCCCCGCGGCTCCCACTGCGGAGGGTGCCCCGAGGACTCGGAATGCCAGGCCATCTACTCCTGGGATCTCTCCAGGTCCTGGGGGCGTCAGTCTCAGAGAAGGGACGCCCTCCAGTTCCCCAGTGTCTGCCTCCGCAGCCCTTGGTGCAAACCCCTTTGTTTCTAGTGGAAGAGGCTCTCGAGAAAGTGCTGTGGATTTAGGATGAAATTTTTACTTCCTTATGGTATCTTTTTCTCTTTCCACCCACCACCCCCTACGCCCAGCCCGGTTTAAGTGTTTTTCTCTGAAATTCATGGGCTGAGCCGTTGGGAGGGTCTGCGTGTTTCGGGAGGAAAGGTATCGGGGGAGGAGGTGTCAGCCTTGGTCTTCACACCAGCCGCACTCACACAAGCTCCGAAGTGGCCGCGTCTTCCCGCAGGACCCGTTTGCCTGTCAGCTCCCATCGCTTTGCGAGGGCGCCCGCGTTCTGCTGCTCTGTCGCCGCGGCATAGAGACAACACGAGGGAGGCAGGTGCCGGGATTCGTGTCCCAGTGTTTCCCATCCTTCCAGGGTCCCTCACTCCTCTCGTCCTGCATCCTGCTTTGTGAAAGGTTTTAATACATCTTTGAATTCGGGATTGGACGTGTATCACGTCTCTCCCTGCTTCGTTCCGTCCCGTTTGCGGCTTCCCCGGCTGCTTTCGTCTTGCTGACTGTTTCAGGGTCCCTCACTGAAATTTAGGGCACGAGCTCAGGCAGACCGACTGCCCGGGTTTGAATCCCAGCCTTGCCACTTGATAGCTCTGTGCACTTGGCTTGGTTACTTAGCCTCTCTGTGCTATAGAGCATTCTCTTCTGTGAGATGGGGAGAGTAGGGGCTCCTTGGGCTGCCGAGAAGACTAGGGGGCGTTGCACGTGAACTCAGCACAGTGCTCGAATTCCCAAGATTCCTCGATATGTGTGAGTGCTGCTTTACTCGTCTTCTCCATTTCCTGAATGTTTAATTGACCACCTACTATGTGCCCTGGTGCTCATTTTTGTCGTTTTGCTCATCTCTGCTCCGACTTCGGTTCATCTCCAAATCCCGTCGTATGAGAGTGGTGGCCTGCTATTTTTGCCTTTCTCTGAGAAGAACACCCAGATTTTCTTTTTTAAATTTATTTTTAAAAAGTAAGATTATAATTGGCAAACACTATTATATTAGTTTCAGGTGTACAGCGCAGCGATGCCTTATTTACATACGTTATGAAGTGATTGCCGTGATCACTGCGGTTACCATCTGTCACGGTACAAAGTTTTTACAATATTATTGACTGTATTCTCTATGCTGTGTTTTGCGTCTGCGTGTCTTATTTATTTTATAACTGGGAGATGGTACCTCGTAATCCCCTTCACCTATTCCGTCCACCCTCTGGTCCCTCTCCCCTCTGGGAACCATCGCTTTGTTCTCTGTCTGCGAGTCTGTTTCTGTTTCGTTTTGTTTGTTCGTTTCCCTTTTTAGATTCCTCATACGAGTGAAATCTGACGGTATCGACCTTTCTCTGTCTGACTTATTTCACTTAGCATAACCCTTCACCTTCATCCATGTTGTACGTGGTAAGATTTCATTCTTCTTATCGTCGAGTAATATTCCTCTGTGTGTGTCCGTGTGTCTATAAGGCATCTCTTTATCTATTCATCTACGGTTGGACTCTTAAGTTGCTTCCACTCCTTGGCTATTGTAAATAATGCCACAGCAAACATAGGGGTGCATATGTCTTTTCCAATTAGTGTGTTTGTTTTCTTTGGGTCAATGCCCAGAAGTGGAATTGCTGGATCATAGGGTAACTCTGTTTTTCATTTTCAGAGGAACCTCTATACCGTTTCCAGCAGTGGCTTCTCCAATTTACATCACAGCCGACCCTTTTCTCCACGTCCTTGCTGACGTGTTATTATTTCTGGTCTTTTTGATGCTAGCCATTCTGACAGGTGTGAGTTGATATCTCATTGTGGTTTTCACTTGCATTTCTTTGATGATGAGTGTTGTTGAGCATCTTTTCATGTGTCTGTTGGCCATCTGGATGTCTTCTTCGGAAAAATACCGGTTCGGGTCCTTCTCTCCATTTTTAAATTGGATTGCTTGGTTTTTTTGATACTGAGTTGTAGGAGTTCTTTACATGTCCTGGATGTCAACCCCTTGTCGGATATGTCATTTGCAAATATCTTATCCCATCCAATAGGTTGCCTTTTCATTTTTTGAGGGTTTCCTTTGCCGTGCAGAGGCTTTGCATATTGGCGTAACCTCAGGAGTTTATTTTTGCTTTTGTTATCCTTGCCTGAGGAGACAGAGCTCAAAAATTATTGCTAAGACCAGGACCAAAGAGCTGCCTGTGTTTTCTTCTAGGATTTTTGTGGCGTCGGGTCATATCTTTAATCCACGTTGAATATACTTTTGTATATGGTGTAAGGAAGTGGTCACTGCCATCCGTATGCATGTAGCTGTCCCGTTTTCCAGCACCGTTTATTGAGGAGACTGTCTGTTCCCCATGATTGTAGGTGAAGCGACCATGTAAACGTAGGTTCGTTTCTGGGCTCTCTGTTCTGTTCCACAGGTCTGTGTGTCTGTTTTTGTGCTGATACCATACTGTTTTGCTTACCATAACTTTGAAGTATAGCTTGAACTCTGGGAACATGATACCCCCTCCCCCCCCCCCCAGCTTTGTTCTAATTTCTCAAGATTGCTCTGGCTCTTTGGGGTCTTTAGGGGTGCCATGCAAATTTTAGGATTATTTGTTCTACTTCTGTGAAAAATGCCAGTGATGTTTTGATAGAGATTGCATTGAATCTGTAGATTGCTTTGGGTAGCAGGGACATTTTGACACTATTTTTTCTTCCAAATCACGAGCACACTGTATCTTTCCATTTATTTGTGTTGTCTTCAATTTCTTCCCTCAATGTCTTATCTATAGTTTTCAGAGCACAGGTCTTTCATTCCCCTGGTTAAATTTATTCCTAGGTATTTTATTTTTTTTGATGCAATTGTCATTTTTTTTTTTCTTAATTTCTCTTCCCGATAGCTCATTGTTTGTGTGTAGAAATGCAACAGATTTCTGTAGACTAATTTTGTGTCTTGCAACTTTACTGAATTCATACTTATTCCAATAGTTGTTTGGTGGAGTCTTTTGTGTTTTCTATATATTGTATCATGTCATCTGCAAATAGTGACAGTTTATGCCTTCCTTTCCAATTTGGATCCTTTTGTTTCTTTTTCTTGCCTAATTGCTGTGGCTGGGACTTCTAGTGCTGTGTTGAATGGAAGTGGGAGGAGTGGGCATCCTTGTCTTGTTCCAGATTTTAGAGGAAAAATGTTCAGCTTTTCTCTGTTGAGTACGATGTTAGCTCTGGGTTTGTCATACATGGGCTCCATTATGTTGAGGTATGTGTGGTTCCTCTGCACTGGCTTCGTTGAGAGTTTTGTCATAAATAGATGTTGAATCTTGTCAGATGTTTTTTTCTGCATCCGTTGAGATGATCCCATGATTTTTAAAAATGTTTTATTTATTTTTGAGAGAGTGCACGTGGGGGAGGGGCAGCGAGAGGGGGATAAAGGATCTGAAGTGGGCTTTGCGCTGACAGCAGCGAGCCCGATGTGGGGCCTGAACTCACAGACCACACGATCACGACCTGAGCCGAAGTCAGACGCTCAACCGCTCAACCGACTGAGCCACCCAGGCGCCCCTAGTCATATGACATTTTTTATCCTTTGTTTTGTTAATGGGGTGTATTATATGTTGATTGATTTGCAGATATGAAACCGTCCTCATATCCCTGGAATATACCCCAGCCGATCATGGCGTGTGATCTTTCTTAATGTATTGTTGAATTTGGTTTGCTAATACCTTGTTGAGGATTTTTGCATCTACGTTCATCAGGGATACTGACCTGTCATTTTATTTTTTTTCCTTTTTGTAGTGTCTTTGTCTGGTTTTAGTATCAGGGTAACGCTAGCCCTGTAGAATGACCCTGGAAGCATTCATGCCTCTTTAGTTTGGTTTGGAATGACTCGAGAAGAACAGGTATTAACTATTCTTTAAATGTTTGATAGACTGGAAAACGAATAAAAACAAACCCAAAGCAGAAACAGACCCATAAATATAGAGAATAAACTGATGGTTGCCAGAGGGGAGGAGGGCTGGGGGGATGAGCAGAGTGGGTGAAGAGAGAGGTGGGAGGTGCAGGCTCCCGGTTGTGGAATGAATAAGTCACACGGGGGAAAGGTACAGCCTAGGAAACAGAGTTAATAGTACCGTGATAGTGCTGTATGGTGATGCATGGTTACTCTTGTGAGTATAACGTAATCTATAGACTTGTCGAACCTCTAGGTTGTGCTCCTGAAGCTAATGTAACACTGTCGTCAACTATATTTCAATACAAATAAGTAAGTAAGTAAATATTTGGTAGAAAGAATTACCTGTGAAGCTATCTTATCCTGGACTTCTGTTTGTTTGGAGTTTAGTTTTATTTTATTTATTTTATTCTATTCATTTTTATTTTATTTTAATTATTTTTTTAAGTGTTTGTTTATTTTTGAGAGAGAGCCTGAGCACGAGTGGGAGAGGTGCAGAGAGAGGGGGACAAAGGACAGAAGCAGGCTCTGTGCTGAGAGCAGAGAGCCTGATGCGGGGCTCAAACTCCCGAACCATGAGATCATGATCTGAGCCGAAAATGGATGTTTAACTGAGTGAGCCACCCATGGGCCCCATGGGGAGTTTTGTTTTAATTACTGATTTAATTTCATTGCTAGTAATCGGTCTGTTCAGATTTCCTGTTTCTTTACATGACTCAGTCTCGGAATTTGTGTGGGTTTTAGGAATGTGTCCATTTTTCTAGGTTGTCTGATTTATTAGAACACCCTGATTTTCATTTGGGAAAAACTATGTGGTTCGGGTCCTGCCCATTTCCTCCTCTTCCTTCGTGGGCTGCCTGATGACTTTCTGACCAATCAGAGCATCTCAGCAAGGCCTCAAGGATCGGATCACGTTTGGGCATGTGACCCAAGCTGGGCCAATGAGGGCTGGCCCCGGGATGTTTGTCGCAAGCATTGGGTCAGAGGTCTTTCTTTTCTGCTGCAGTTGCTAAGCTGGTAGGATGTGAGCCCGGAGGTATCACTTAGTATTGCTGTGTAACAAATTATCATAAACGAATGGTTCAAAATGATACACTTTCATTTTTGGTTAGGAACCTGGGCGTGGGGTCTCTTCTGCCTCCAGACCTGTCCCAAGGCTGCAGGTAAGATGTGAGCCAGGGCTGGGGTCTCATCTGAAAGCTTGCCTGGGGATGGGGCGTCCTGCTTCTATGTTCACGTGGTCGTTGGCGGGATTCACTTTTCGTGGGCTCTTGGACCCCGGCCCTCAGTTCCTTGCCACGTGGCCCTCTCTGCATACTGATGAGCAGTTTGCCTTATCAGAGCCGCTACGTGACAATCTTGCAACCTGATCACGGAAGTATTCTATCGGTCAGAAGGAATTTACTCAGGGGGAGAGGCTGCACATGCCAGCAGGTGGTGGTGGTGGGGGGGTCTGTGTGAGAAGAAAGCTCCCCGGAGCGGGGGACGATGCGACCAAGAGACGGAGCAGGCGGCTTTCCCGGGGACCACATCAGAGCGCCTGGAAGTAGCGATTTCTGAGATGAGCTCGATCGCGAACTTCCCCGCTATATGGCCGTACCCTTTTTTTTTCTTTTTTTTCTTAAGCTACTTTGAGTCGGGTTTTTCTCGCTTCCAACCAGAAGCGTCCTGACGAAGTGCTGCGGAGGCTTCTCAGATTCCCTAGGCTGGCAGCGACGGCTCCTCCCTGGAAAGCCGTTGGCATTCCGTGTGCTGTAGAAAAGCTGCACACACCTCATCTCCCCCTCCAGGCTGAGCTCATCGAGGGCAGAGTTATATGGAGGGTTTTTTTTTTTTTTAATCTTCCTTCCGTGCTTTACTTACAGTGCCTAGAATGCTGTCAGACACAGTCAATGCCATCTGCTAGTAATTACTGGTACGAGAGGTTCTTCCTTGTCCCTCCCTCTCCCCCTCCCCTTGCCAATCAAAAATGCTTCAAAGATGATCTCAAGCTCCTGCACCTGGCTTAGGGTTGGAACGCCGAATGTCGAGGATGAAAACGTCGCCGATGCCGCCCCCTAGAGGCAGCGCACAGCTGCGCACGGAAACCCTGGCAAACACGCACGCTCCGCAGCGTCGGGTGGGGTCGTCCTAACAGACCTGACGCGAGGTGGCACTGGGCTAGTGGCCTTCGCAGCCTCGGTTTCAACGCACGACAGCCCTGCCCTCTGTACATGTTTGCCGAGACCCACGTCCTCGTCTCTAGTGATCGGAGTTTATGATGTTTTCTAGGCGTAGGAGAGTTCGTGGCACGTCCGGAGCTTATGATCCCCTCTGGGACGCCAGTACGTAAAACAGAACAACAACAAAAAAAGTAAATAAATAAAGTAAAATAAAAAAAAAAATCGAAACGTTTTCTCCACGAATCCACTTTAAAATGCTTTTCGTTAATGCAGTCGGTCCATTGCAATGACCCGGCCTCCGAAGTCACTTGGGGTCACTTCTCTGTGTTTTATTCATTGGATGTCGGCCCACAATCAAGTGAAGGGGAGTCTGACTCCCTCTCCTGATCAGAGACGTGTCGAAGAATTTGCAGACATGTTTTGAAAGTCCTCTGACGAGGACAGCGGTGGGGGCGGGAGGGAGGAGCGCCTGCGGATGGTGGGGGAGGACCGGCGCCCCCCCGGCTGGCAGTGGGGCTCTCGGGGACCTCGGTCGCTTTCCCCTCTGCCTTTTCCAAAGGTGGCGACGTCCTGCCCGTCTTCCTCAGAGGCACCAGACGCCCCAGGCACTTTTCTGGCCTCAGGGCCCTCTGATTTTTTTTAAAGTTTATTTTGAGAGAGAGAGAGAGAGACAGAATCCCAAGCCAACTTTGCACCAGCAGCACAGAGCCAGATGCAGGGCTTGAACCCACGAACTGGGAGATCATGACCTGAGTTGAAACCAAGAGTTGGACACTCAACCAGCTGGGCCATCCAGGTGCCCCAGGGCCCAATGATTAAAAGAAGTTTTTTTTTCTTTTAATGTTTGTTTATTTATTTATTTATTTTATGTTTATTTATTGAGACAGAGAGAGACAGAGCATGAGCGGGGGAGGGGCGGAGAGAGAGGGAGACAGAGAATCTGAAGCAGGCTCCAGTCTCTGAGCCGTCAGCCCAGAGCCCGACGCGGGACTCGAACTCACAAATTGTGAGATCATGACCTGAGCCGAAGTCAGACACTCAACCGACTGAGCCACCAGGTGCCCCTGGGGGCCCTATTATTTAAACATGGCCTCTCACACAGTCCGGCCCTATTCCTGGACAGCGGGCTCGGTGTGGGGTCCTCCTGACACGTGATCCTGCCCGTGGCCTTGGCACCCGGCTATCCCTTCCCCACTGCCCCCGCCTCCCTCTCTCTCTTCATTCATTTGCTCCTTTACGCCCTTAGAAAGGGTCACCCCGAGTGGTGGGCACTCCAGGACACTGGCAGGGCTGCCTTTGTCAACGTGAGAGACTGGAGTTAGAATATTAATATTAATTAATTAGCATAGAATTGTTTCTGTGCTGTGCACATGTTTGAAAGCAGGAAAATGTAATTGGCTCCTTCTCCCGTGTCCCTCCTGGGGAGGGGAGTGGGAAGCTTCAGCGTGTCTGTGACCTGCTTGTTTCTCTGTGCAGGGTCTCCGGTGCGCACCGGTGGGAGGAGCCTTGGCCTCGTCCTAATGCCGCGGTCCACGGCCAGCCCCTCTCTCGTGGCCACCTCCTGCCCAGGGGCAGGTCTGTTGGGCCAGCACAGTGCAGGAATGATTTTCCAGCCCATATTCCAGAGAGAGAAGATTTCGTATTAAAATCTGGATGTTTGGCTTCTTCTTGAAGAACAGCAGGGCTGGGACCGCGGGGTCCACCTTCCCCAATGGTGACAACTGGTTGCAGCGATGTGGTCTCTAACTCATGCACGAGCTATTCAGTGAGCCCCCAGTATGCGGCACGCCCTGCGGTAGGGACCGAGGACACAGCCCTTCCTGTCCAGGGGCTCACGTTCCGTCTAGAATGTGTGGCTTGTGTCTGCTGCCTGTCGAGCCCTCCGGGCCAGCACTGTCCGCCTTTCTACGACCACGGACGGGGGCGTTTGCTCTGCGTGCTGCTGTCCGGCGTGGTGGCCGCTGTCGAGCGTCGGAAATGTGGCCGGTGAAACTAAGGAGCCGAACGTAGGATTCCAGTTTATTTTAACTCACGTACATTTAAAACAATTGTAAGCTTTTATTTATTTTGAGAGCAAGAGCAAGCAGGGGAGGGGCACAGAGAGAGAGAGAGAGAGAGAGAGAGAGAGAGAGAGAGAGAGATCCCAAGCAGGCTCCGCACGATCAGCGCAGAGCCCGATGCGGGGCTCGAACTCACGAACTGTGCGATCGTGGCCTGAGCCGGAACCGAGAGCCCAACGCTTAACCGGCTGACTGAGCCCCCGGTGCCCCTAATTCACGTTCTGGGTGCTCAATGAATTAATGCCTGAATTAACTTGTATTTAAACATTTAAATACAAGTTTCACCAGCTCCGTGTGGCTACAGCTGGAGAACTGGGCACTGGAGCTCCAGGTACGTGAATTTGCAGCTTCCACTTACCGGCGAATCCAATGCCCTCATTGAATAGTTGGGGAAACTGAGGCACGCATCTCGGGCAGACTCAGGACTGGAACTCCTTGATGGCTCGCCTGGGGTGTCCAGGGTGACCAATATCAGATAAGTAGCAGATGGGCCGAGGTGAGGTGGACAGGGCTTGGTTACGCAGGGCCTCGCAGACGAAGGGAAAGAATCTGGATTAAAAAAACACCGCAGGGGGCGCCCAGCGGCCCAGTCGGGTGAGCGTCTGACTTCGGCTCAGGCCATGAACTCACGGTTTCGTGGGATCAAGCCCCGTGTCGGGCTCTGCGCCGGCGGTGCGGAGCCTGCTTGGGATTCTCTGTCTTTGCCCCTCCCCCGCCTGCGCTCTCCCTCAAAATTAAATAAACTTGAAAAAAAAATTTATGGAGGTGGGATTCACATACAGTCAGACCGTTTTAACACGTACAAGCCAGTGGCATTTGGTAGAGTCGGTGCTGTGCAGCCTTCAGAACGCCTTCATCCCCCAGAGGAGACCCCACACCCATTATGCAGCCTCCCCCGCCCCCCCAGCCCCTGGCCACCGCCTGCTGTTCTGGACATTCCCCATGATGGTGTCACACCCTCTGTGGCCTTCTGCGTCCGGCCTCTCTCGCCCAGCACGGTGTTCCGAGGCTCACCCGCGCGGTGACAGGCATCCACGACTCCTTCCTTTTTAATGGCTGAGTCGCGTTCCGCGGCACGCCTAAGGAATTTGGATCTTTCCTAAGAGCAGCGGGGAGCCACGCGGGGTCTTCTTCCCGAGCGTCGCTGGTAGACGGCTTCCTCTCCTGGGTCCCACCAAGCTGGTTTTCGGCTTTGTGTGTGGGTTCAGGGCACGGGGCCGCCCCACCTGCCCCACCTGCCGCACCAGGTCCTCGATGCCCCTTGGCGCCATCGCCACGCGCGCCCTCCCAGGACCCCCTCCGAATTAATTTGATCTTTGGGAGAAGGGTCCCCTTCTGCCTGGCTCCCGGCCCTCAGGTGCCCACCAAGGTGCGCGTGAGCGGTTTACACGAGGCAGGTGGTGTTTGGAAATGGATTTGATTTGGAAGAGGCTCCCCTTCCAAAGGGCCCGTGTCCCCTCACTCGGGCGGTGGGGTGGCGGGTCAGAAGCTTGGGGATTAAAGAGAGGACATGAGGACATTGAGAATCCCTGTCCAGGCCGCAGCGTCTCTGTCTGACTCGGTGCCAGGCTGGCTTGCTCAGGGCAGCGGGCGTCTCTCAGCAGGGTCCAGGCTCGGGGACTGCCTGTCCCCAGGGGAGGGGGCTGGCCTAGCGGCCAGCTGGGCTCTTTTGTCCCAGCCTGGACAGCAGGTGCAGGCCAGGCAGAAGAGCAGCCTGGTCACTGGGATGGTGCTGCCCAGGGTGCGGGAGGCCGTCCTGTGTCTGTCCCTTGTCACCTATGCTGGGGGTGGCCCTGGGAGGGGCATTTACTCGCTGTGCTGTGCTGTGCTCCAGGGTCTGACGCAGGGCCGGGGGCAAGGACCGCCGTCTCCTCTGGGGCCCCTCTTGTAGCCGCTCCTCCTGGCCACCGCTGTGCTGGACACGCCCGGGAGCGTGAAGACACTCGTCCCTTGTTTCTCAAGCCCTGTTGGTCACTGGCCTGAGCCATTTGGCAGAGCTGAGTCCCAGTGACTCAGACAGGCTTCTGTTTTGTGTGACAGCTCTTTGTTCTACGGGTTTTCTTTTCTCTTTTTTTCTCTGGAATACAACGGCTATTGATTCTATTCAAAAAATGTAATGATACGAGTTGTACATGGATATCCTCTCCTAGGAGAAAATTAAAATGTTCCCCAATACTGAGTTCTCCTCTCCTTCCCGGGAGGTAACTGCTCGTAGAAATGTCGTGAGTGTCTTTCCAGACTTTTTTCTGTGAATTTAATCTGTCTCTGCTCACTTGTTTGAACATCCGCTTTTTTTCATTCAACACATAGTAATTTATTGAGTGTCTACTATCCATGTCAGGTCCTGCTCTAGGCTCTGGGGACCTGTCAGTGAACGAGGTAGACCAGAAACCTTGGCTCTCTGGTGGGGTAGACGTTCTCGTGGAGGAAGGAAAATTCTGCAGGGAGGGTGTTGGGGATCCTGGCTGGGGGACCTGACTTCATGCAGAGGGCGGCCGTGGGAAGAGGCAAGCCGGCTGAGAAGCCAGTGCTTGAGCAGAGACCCCGGGAACATCAGGGAGCAAAGCTCGAGGCTTTCCGGGAGGGAGGGTGCTCTAGGCTGTGGGAGCAGCAAGTGCAAAGGCCCTGGGGCAGGAATGGCCAGGTGTGTTAACGGAACAGCAGAGAAGCCGGTGTGGGCTGAGGAGGGCCCACGAGGGCAGAGGAGACCCTGCTGGTGATGAGGGCAGATCACAGAGGGCTCAGTGGGTCCCTGCAGCGCTTTCGACTTTTACCGTGAGTAGAATGACCACTGGAGGGGTTGAGCAGCGAGCGGTGTGGACCGATTCCCATTTTAAAAGGTTCGTTTCCCTGAGGTGTAGAAGACGCAGCCGTGCCTGGTGGGGTAGGGCTGGGGGTCCGGGTAGAGACCAGAGAGGAGCCATGCCCATGCTGGGCGCTTGGATCTGGGGTGGTGGAGGTGGGGAGAAGGGAGGCGTCAGAATTTTGCCCTGAGCTCTTAGAAGAGCTGGCTTGCACCAGCCGTTCTGGGATGGGCCGAGGGCGAGACTGGGGGAAGGGCATGTTTGGTGTGAGGGGAGCTCTCAAGTGCCTGGCTGGGTTTATGGGTCTTGGGTGGGAATTTCAAATGCTTCCTGCTCTGAATATTTGTCCCCCAGTCAGCTGTCCACCGTGCTGTCTTCCTGTCCCCGCCCCTTCCCCAGAGACAGCCTCAAACCCCGCAGCCTTCCCTGAGCTCCGCACCCCGCGCGCCCGCCCCGGCCCCCCGGGAGTGCACCTGTTCCCTGGAGGCCCGGTTCCTCTCGTCTGGGTTTTTGAGCGGTCTCCACTGGTCCAGTGGCCTGGAGGCTGAGCGCTGCTGGGAGAACTGAGGCGCAGGACGGGAAAGCAGGGCACATGCGGGTGGCCCCCGCTCCGCCCTCGGCCCTCCCTTTGAACTGTTCCACGCTAGTCACCTTCTGAGCGCCCAGCCCAGCTTCCTCTGTCGCCAGAACAAACGCCTTGTTGTCCTGGCCTCTAGCTGGCAGGGATGAGCGAGGGATGACCTCTCTCTTTCCTGTGCCGGCCACCGTCACCCTTTGTCTCCCCATCTTTTCCGGGAATCTGAGCGAGCTGGGCTCCCCTGCAAAGCGGGCCCGGGGGGCGGGGGCGTCTCGGTGAAATGCGGCCGTTCCTTCATTCGGGGCCTGTAATGAAGGCACGGAGGAACGCGCATATCATCGCTCGTTTCAACAGGAAAGAGAATTCGTGGGTTTGGTTGTCTCTCTTTTCTCTGCTTCCCTCCCTAAGCAGCTCTTCCTGCACTGTTCTTCTTAAAACCGAGGTGGAGTTCGCGTCACAGAAGATGAACCATTTTAAAGTATACGTACGATCCAGTGTTTTTTAGCACATTCACAATGTGGTGCAACCATGGCTTCTAGAATGTTCTAGAACATTCTCCCAATTCCGCCCCTCCTCTCACCCCCCTCCCCCACCGCCAGCCTCCCGCAACCACTCATCCCCTCTTGGCCTCTGTTCTGGACATTCCCTATGAAGAGAAACGAACAGTATGTAACCCTTTGTGTCTGGATTCTTTCACTTCCCCGACGGTTCCAGGGCTCACGTGGGTTGTAGCGGGTGCCCAGGCTTCCTTCTCAGGGCGACTCCTCCCGCCCCAGCCCACGGTAGACCCCGGTCTGTGTCTCCATTCGTCTGTTGCCCGACAGCTGTTGGCTGCTGTGAACGTTCACCTACAAGTATCTGTTCGAGCAGCTGTTTTCAAATTTTTTTGGGTCCGCCTGGCTGCTTTTTCAAAGCTCTCAGGCCTGGCTCTCATTGGCTGGGGTCGGGTCAGGTGACAACCCTTGGCTCAGCTGCCGTGTCTCTGACTGGCCGGTCTAGGGCCCGTTTCGTCTCCCGGAGAGCGGAGGGGGTCCTGCAGAGGAGAACGGGGGTGGGGGCGTGGTCGCGGGGGGAAGGGGCAGGGATTGCTGGTCAGGCCAGAACCACAGGTGCCCCCCCCAGGGAGTAAGAGCTCGGAAGAGCTTAGTGTCCGTAAAGGAGGATGTGCTGGGCGGTCCTCAGTTTTCTTCCACCCAGAACCGTCCTTCAGGCTTCCTCGCCCCTCCCCCACCCTCCCCCCGAGGCCGAGTCACTGGACATCTCTGCCCGTTGGATGTGGCCAACCGGAGACCAGGCCGCAGCGCCGAGTCAGGCGGGAGAGAGGCTGGGGCGTCCCTTCCCCGCTCCCCTGCTCTGTCGTCACCGCAGCTCTGCCAGGGGCTTCGTCTCCTGTTCCGGGAGGAAGCTCGCCTCCCAGACACGGCTGCCGCTGGGCTCCTGGGCTCTCTCCTTGTCCCTCAAGGCGTGGGGGGAGGTCCCAGCCTCCCGATCTTGCCTGTCAGTGTCCCCCCTCCTCCTGTGCTTCTGCAAAGAGACCCCCCCCCATGGGAATCCCTCCATGTGAACCATCCTGCCAGGGCCCTTACGGACACGGAGGAGACGTTTGCCGCTGCATTCGTCTCTTACCACAACTGCCTGGTGGCTTCACGCAGCATGAACTTGCTAGCCCACCATTTTGGAGGTTGGAAGTCCATCGTGGGTCGTGCTGGGCTGATGTCGAGGTGTGGGCAGCTCTGCGTTCCTTCCGGGGGCTCTGGGGTTCCCCCGGGGGCCCTCGCCCTGCGGCCTCGTCTCCCCTGCCCTGCACTGGAGCCCGCGTCTCGGGGCTCCGGGCGCTCTCCTCCTCCGGCCAGCTTCCTTCCTTCCGTTTCCCTTCTGACCTCCTGCCTCCCTCATAGAAGGACCTCGTGATCACGTGGGCCACCCTGATAATCCGGGGCAGGATCCCTTTCCCTCTACGGTCACACTCGTGGGTCCCCGGGGGTCCCATCTTGGCAGGAGGTAAGCACTCTGCACAGGCAGCCACCTTTGTCCACGTCTTCAAAACCGCTTTGACCTCTGACCTCGGGCTTCCCTGGAGGCTCGGTGCCACCTGCCTGCTCTGCCGGTCAGCTCGGGCTGCCGTAACAGAACACCACGGATGGGTGGCTGAAACAGCAGACCTTTCCTTCTGGAAGCTGGGAGGCAGAGATCAGATTCGGTTTCCGGGGAGGACTCTCCCTGGCCGGCGGACGGACACTTGCCCTCCGTTCCTCGTCCTGGGGAGAGAGAGCGAGGCAGACAGCTGTGCGGTCTCCTCTTCTGAGGACACTCGTCCTGTTTGCTCGGACCCTGCTCTTCCAGCCTCGTCCCCCCAATCGGCTGCACAAAGGCGCTATCGCCAGATACTTCACACTGGGGTTCGGGCTTCTGCCCATGGATTTTGGGGACACGGGACTCAGCTCTTCACACCCCCGCCCAGCTTCTTTCTCGAGCCCTCCGTCTTTGTGTCTCTGCCGAGAAGACAAGAGCCGAGATCCTTTTCCATCTCGCGTCGCCCCTGAAATTACTCTATTATCGCAGCCGGCTTCTCTCTGCTCTGTGAGTGTGGGCGAATTGACAGGATGTTAAAGAATGTTCCGGAAAAGGTCACCGATAACAGGCCTTCCTTTGATTAGTTCCTAAGGAAAGGAACCGGTGTTTCCTTCACTGGACAGGAATGGAGGGTGCGTCCCCGGGTGCCAGGTGTCTGGGCAGGAGGGGCCCCGCTGGGCCGCCCCCAGGCCGGGGGCCGCGGGAGCCATCGCCTGTCCCCACCCCCGTTCAGTCATCCACACAGGCCGCCTCTGCGCGTGGCCGCTGTCCGTGGTGCTGGCGCTTCACAAGCTGGAGCCGTAGGGCCCCTGAGCCCCGTGCACACGCCTTCCCTGCGCGCTCCGGTTTGTAATTAAGACGCGACTTGCCGTTCTGATTAGATCGAGTGGGTAAGTTCATCTGGAAGAGTTTTTCATCCGTGTTGTGTAATTAGCAACATATGATGCTTGTATTAGCGCAATTAAAAGTTACGGTGATTAATACGGGTATCAGAGCAGAACCATAAATCACCAGATTCCGGGCACTTGGAGTTCACGGGCTGGAAGGCAGGCCGCCAACCGCGGCCCGCATGGCCCAGCGCTGTCCGACTTCTGTGCAGCCTGGCTGGGCCGCTAGGATGAGGATAGAGCCCAGGCTGGGGGCCGGGGACCCGCTGGGTTACTCGATGGCATCTCTGAACCTCAGCTTCCCTGTCCTGAAAATGGGGGCATCAGCACGTACCTCTCAGATGGTCCTGAGTTTCAGGGCTTGGGATAGTTCACATGTAGTTACTCTCTTTCCCCCAGACTCTATCCCCTTCCCTTAATTCCAAAGTGCGCAGAAGGGGCGCCTGGGCGGCTTAGTCGGTTGAGCGTCCGGCTCTTGATTTTGGGCTCAGGTCATGATCCCAGCGTAGTGGGATTGAGCCCCGTGCCAGGCTCTGAGCTCAGCGCATAGCCTGCTTGAAGTTCTCTCTCTCTCTCTCTCTGCTCCCTTCCCTCATGTTCTCTCTAAGATTAAAAAAACAAACAAAACCCACAAAATGCACTGAAGGGCATTATCTGTTAGAATGAACACCATCCATACCTTTGACCCCGGCGCCCACGCCGATGTATTTGTCAGTTACAGACATTGTCCGCGTGTGCAGAGTGAGCGAGGGCAGTGACCGTTCATCGCAGGAGGGGTCTGGGACGGGCCTGCGCTGATGACATAAGTTATGATGTGTTCAAGCAAGGAAATATTGTGCAGCTGGTAAAAAAAAAAAAAAGAGGCGGATTGTTTACGGTGCTAAAGCCCGAAGGGTGAGCTGGCAGCAGGAGGAGGAGATGGGGAACGAGGGGTGTGTGGACACGAGGGGAAAACGTCCGTCTGCAGAAGTGCGGTCAGGGCTTCCTGCGTCACGGGCAGGTCCTCCTGGCTGGGGGACAGGATGGGGACAGTCATTTGTCCCTTTCTCGTTTTGGGCCACATGCATTTATTATTTACTTAAATAGTTTAACGCACAAATGTTTTATTTTTGGGGGGCATCTGGGTGGCTCAGTTGGTGACGGGTCCAACTCTTGATTTTGGCTCAGTCATGATCTCATGGTTTGTGAGTTTGAACCCCGTGCCAGGCTCTCCATGGACAGCGTGGAGCCTGCTTGGGATTCTCTCTCTCTCTCTCTCTCTCTCTCTCTCTCTCTCTCTCCTCTCTCTCTCTCTGTCCCTACCCCACTTGTGCTTGCTCTCTCTCTCTCTCAAAATAAATAAACTTAAAAAAATCAAAATGTTTTATTTTTTATTATTAAAAATTTTTTTTACATTTATTTTTGAGAGAGAGGCGGGGGGGTGGGGGAGGAGCAGAGAGAGAGAGAGGGAGACAGAGCATCTGAAGCAGACACCAGGCTCTGAGCCGTCAGCACAGAGCTGGATGCAAGGCTTGAACTCATGAACTATGAGATCATGACCTGAGCCGGAGTCAGATGCCTAACTGACTGAGCCCCCCAGGCGCCTCAGAAGAGGGAGAATCTTAAACAGGCTCCACACTCCGCACAGAGCCTGAACTGGGGCTTGATCCCACAACCCTAGGATCATGACCTGGGCTGAAATCAAGAGTTGGATGCTCAACCGACCGAGCCACTGAGGCGCCCCTTAAAATATTTTAAAAGAGCAATAAAAAAGGCAGCTGCCCCACCCACCTTACCCGCCCTCACGAAGGGGCAGAAGGGCCGGCGGAGTACGCCGTGCACATTCTCTCTCATGTAGTCCTGGGACCGAGAGCTTTGAGGGTGATTTTTCTTTGCTGTGGTGTCGTGGCATTTGGCACCCGGCTTCTAGATTTCTAGCGCAGAAATGAAATCTAAAAATCTCAGGCACCCACGCCATGGCATTCTAGGGCGGGAGAGAAGCAGCCCTCGCCTGGACTGTGTCCCTCCTGGTCGGCCGTGACCTGGATTTGGGCGGAGACCGAGACCATAGTTATCGAGAGGTCGTCCTGGGCCTTTCCCAGCGGCCTCTGCCGCTGGGCCACCGAGGACAGGCGAGAGCTCAGGACGGCGGGAGAGGAGGGATCATTTAATTCTTACGGGGCCTTTTTTTTTTTTTTTTTTGAGTTAGAATTACTCAGCATTTCCGCGTGTAGGTTTATACCCGAGAGACTTGCAAACAGGTGCTTGAACAGAACCCTGTCTGCGGATTTTCCCAGCTGACACTATTCACGACGGCCAAAGTTAGAAACCACCCAGGTGTCGGTCAGCCGATGGACAGATAAACTGTGGTCTGTCCGCACACAGCGGTGTCACGGAGCCGTATGGAGAAGGAAGTGCAGACACACGTCACACCACGGATGAGCCTCAAACACACACCGCCGAGACCCAAGAGGCCACATACTGTACAATTTTATTGATAACGAGACGTGCGGAACAGGCAAATCTCTAGGGACAGAATCCAGATTGGGGGGGGGATTCCGGGGGCTGTGGGGAGACGTGGGGAGTGACAGCTCATGGGTGTGGGGTCTCCTTTCCGGCTGATGAAGACGCCCGGGGGGCTACAGGACACTGAGTGCGCTGAGTGACGCAGACTCGTTCGCGTTAAAATGCTTAATTTTATGTAGTGTGCATTTCACCTCAAATAAAAAACAAACGAAAGCCGTCTGCAGGGAGAGGTCCTGACCCTTTTGGTTATTCATTCCTTGTTCAAGAGGTCGATACTTGGCCTGTCGAGATAAATGGAATGCTTTTTTCCGTTTGGTTTTGAACACGTCGCCTGAGTGGCGAGGTTTCCAGCGACGTCCCTTGAGGCAGAGATGCAGAAACGCGGTCTCGGAGTTTGGACGAATGGCTTGGATGGGGTGGACAGCGCAGTCCGGCCTTCGCTCCGCCGCGTTGTGTAGAGGCGTTTGTCACCTGTATGCGCACCCAAGCCGCTACTTAGGTGCATTTTTATTTTCTTTGCTTTTCCTCTAGGAGAAGCGGCAGACCCCGTGCGTGGCTCCGTGGCGTGCTTAGTAATACGTGTTGGCGGAGGGCGTGTTTTTCATCGAAGTTTAGGAAGGGGCCCCCTTCCTTCCTCAGATCACCTGTTAGGAACGGAGGCCGTTCCTTTGCCCTAAATTCCCGGGTCAGTGTGAGCGCCGGGGGCGACTGGCCTCACCGCCTGGAGGTGGGGAAGGAAGCCGGTGGGGTTGTGTCCGGCCGGTTTGCACGCGCACGAGGCGACGCTGTCTCACGGAGGCCCCGCCGCCGCTCAGACCAGCGCGCAGCAAACCCCCGGGCGCCCGGGATTGATTGGGTCTGGGCGTCCTGCCAGGCTCGGAGGAGGCCGGGACAGTGCTGCAGACTCTTCGGTCCTGCCACCGCCTCCGAGGGGTCTGGGAGACAGAGCGCCCGGGCTCCCGTTTTCTGACAGTGGGCGGGGGCACCGGCGGGCTCCCGGCTTTGATGTTTTCTCGGTTGACCGTCAGGCTGCAGGTTCCGGAGGCGGCAGCGGCCTCCTAGTGGGTCTCCATGCCTTTTTCTTTGTCGTCCTGTGTCTGTTTTTCAAGATGCAGCCAGAGTGAGCCTTTTAAGATGTTAAACCCGCTCCCATCCCTCCCCGCCTCCAGGCCCTCCCATGGCTCCCAGCTCATTCGGGTCACTCAGAGTAAAAGTCCCAGCTCCTGGCCTCCTTCCTGGCCCTCAGAGGCCAAGAACACCTCCCGCAGGGGCTTTGCATGTGCTGTTCCATATGTCTGGAATGCTCTTCCCTGAGGTTTGTACAGCCCACTTCCTCAAGGGAACACGGTTGTTATCCACCATCTGGCATCACACCAGAGGGCATTTCTGGCCTTCCTGCCTGTCACAGCACCCGACACCCTTTCTCCCTTTGTCCCTGTGTTGTTTTTTCTCATAGCATTTATGGCCACCTCACGTAGGATTATAAGTATCCGGTTGTGTTTTGGACTGGAATATTAGCTTCTGGAAGAGCAGTGATCTCCTTTGATTCGTGGATGTGTTCCAGGACCTGGTACGCTGCCTGGCACAGAGTAGGTGCTCATTAAATCCCAGCTGGAGGACTGTTTAATGAGCACTTACTCTGTTCTGTACTTGGCACATTGGGATTCAAGGAGAATAAGGGAACTTCCTTCTCTTCAAGAAGCACCATATCTTTTCGGAGCGATGAATGAGGTCATTGTATCCATGAGGACGGATACAATAAACCATGAGGTTTTATAGGTATAGTGTTTAGGGCTCATGAGTATATCTGAGATTATACCTCAATAAAGCTGGGAAAAACTCGCAAAGTGTGTATTCTAATCTTCTCCTTGGTAGACACATAGATTACAAATCTGCCCTCCTTCATTTTAACGAATCAGCGGACATCAAGGTTGTTTCTAACTTTCTGCTTTCCTGTATGCCGAGCCGGAGATAACGGATTGCAGATAAGTTAGAAATAAAGAGCAAAAGGGGTGCCTGGGTGGCTCAGTTGGTTGAGCATCCGACTTTGGCCTAGGTCACGATCTCACAGTTCATGAGTTTGAGCCCTGCGTCGGGCTCTGTGCTGATGGCTCAGAGCCTGGAGCCTGCTTCGGATTCTGTGTCTCCCTCTGTCTTTGTCCCTCCCCTGCTTGCACTCTGTCTCTCTCTCTCAAAAATAAATAAGCATTAAAAAAAAATAAAGAGCAAAAAAAAAAAAAAAGAGGTTGAGATCTGAAAAAGGCATTGGTTATTAGTTCCCAAATAGTGAGAGAAAGCGGTAATCCCAAAACTCGTGTTTAGACCATCACAAATAAAATATAACGTTGCCCAGTCAACCTCAATTTGCCTTAGCTCTCTTGTAAGGTAATTTTATGTAATGTGGACTGTAGGTTTGGTGCAGCGGAAGCCTGTAAAGGAAGATTGCTCGGGACCTGGGAAGGTCCTAACACTGACACGGACATAACTGGATTGCCCAAAACAAGGTGATTCAACAGAAGGGCGAGCAGCAGAGGTTCAGAGAAGGGAGAGCCACGGGCAATTCTGGGAAGACTTCCTGGAGGAGGTGTGACTTGATTTGGGCCATGAAAGTCTGGCAGAATTTGGAAACTTGTGGTGGGAGGGGAGACTGGAAGGAAGACTCGGTTTTCTGACTGCGGTCCCTGGGACGATCCAACGAGGTTGGGAAAATGGCGCCCTCCCGGAGGGCCCACTGAATCCTAGAGCCGTGGCTCCGGCTTACAGGGCAATGTGGTCTTTTGAGGTCAGTGAAACTGTCTTGAGGTGGACTCCAGTCACATCTTCCCTCGGAACATCTGTGTAAGGAAGACTGGATTGCTGCCAACGCCTCACGCTATGATTCCGTGACCAGGCACCTGGTATTTCAGGGAGAGGGGGACGAAACCACGCCATACACCCTTTGCCGCCACGGGGGCGGAGGGAGCAGCGGTGTTGGTGATTCCGAGGGGGGAAATGTTTCTCTTATTCCGAAGTGTTTATTGTTTATCTATCCCTCCTTCCTCCATGAGGACTCAAGGCAGGGCACGCAGAGAAGAGTCAAACAGCTGGGAAAGGAACATGAGGGCAGGCGGATAGTTCGTGTAATGGCGGGGCGGGTCCGTGTTGGAAATGCACATCGAGAGGTTGACTGTGAATTTGGCCCCGGGCATCCTGGCTGCCCGAGCGAGTAAGGAAAGTGTCACAGGAACCAGACTTTCCATCGATAGATAGTGACCCAGCAGAGCAACGCGGGGGCTCCCGACACGGGCATATTCGTTATCGGAATTCCTGCTGTCACGTGGCTGTCTGGAGATTCAAAACTGGCCCTGACCGTCTATGTATTGGTTGCCATGCACCATCCTGGTAGGACGGTGTTTCTCAGCCTCGGCACTACTGATATCATGGATTGGATAACTCTTTGTTGGGGACGGGGTCTGTCCTGTGCCTTGCAGGATGTTCACAGCATCTGGGGACTCTGTCCTCCAGAGACGGTCACCCCCCCCTCGCCCCCCCGACATGTCGTGACAATTAAAAACGTCTTCAGACCTTGACCAGTGTTTCGTGGAGGTGGGGCAAAATCATCCCCATTCGAGAACCACAGTGAAAGGTAACGTTTACCCCGTCCGTCCCATTTTAGTGATATTTTTGAAGGACCGCGCAGGAACTGTAGATTCAATAAATTATACCGAACTGTAACTTCAGTGCAGATTATAAAGTGAAATCGCAGGTCTTGCAAGAAATGTAGGATTTCGGGAAGTCAATGAAAGTGATGTTGGCGTCCTGCCGGACCCACGGCAAGACCATTGACCGACGAGGGACTCGCAAGAAGTCAGAGCAGTTAGCACTTGAGGAAAAGGAAATCGACCACACTGCTAATTTAATGGATACCTCAGAACAGAATCATCTGAATAGCAAAGGATTAGGAGATGACCTTGGCGGAATCAATGACGCCCTGATATATTTTAGCAAAGCCGTGCATCTTTATGGTCATGTCACCGAAGTCAGATGAGGAGGGAAGGACTTTGCTTCCTGCTCCTAATGATTTTGTTGGATGAATTACGTGATGACTCTCAACATTTTATTCGTGCTTTCATCTGAGGATTGGTAGATAGTAGCCATTATAATTTGCGTTTTGTGGACAATAAGAATGTCTTATTTGCAAAATTTCTATATTTTCTAGATCAAATGCTCGTTGTGCCTTTTTTAAAATAAAAAAATGTTTTAAATGTTTATTTATTAAAAAAAATGTTTATTTATTTATAAGAGAGACAGAGCATGTGTAGGGGGCAGGGGCAGAGAAAGAGGGAGACACAAGATCCGAAGCAGGCTCCGAGCTGTCAGCACAGAACCCGACGCGGGGCTCGAACTCACAAACCCTGAGGTCATGACCTGAACCTGAAGTTGGACGCTTAACCGACTGAGCCACCCAGGTGCCCCTTTTTAAATATCTTTTTGGTGGTAACATTCATGTCACCTAAAATTCACCATTTAAATCATTTAAAAGTATACAGTCCGGTGGCATTTAGTAGATTTATCCTGCTGAACACCACCACCTCTGTCTAGCTCCAAAACATTCTCATCACCCGCAAATAAAACCATACCATTAATATTTCCCCTTCCCTCCAGCCCCGGCAACCACTAATCTCTAGACATTTCCATCTCTAGATTTTCCCGTTCCGTATTTCATTCGGCTGAGCTCATGCACTACACAGTCTTTTGTGAAAGTTTCTTTCCCTGAGCGTGTTTGCAGGTTCATCCATGTTGTACCATGTGTCCGAGCTTCATTCCTTTCTGTGGCTGAATCATATCCCATTTTACAGGGGCGCCTCAGGGGCTCAGTTGGTTAAGCGGCTGACTTCGGCTCAGGTCATGATCTCACGGTCTGTGAGTTCGAGCCCCGCGTCGGGCTCTGTGCTGACAACTCAGAGCCTGGAGCCTGCTTCTGATTCTGTGTCTCCCTCTCTCTCTGCCCTTCCCCTGCTTATACTCTGTCTCTCTGTCTCTCAAAAATAAATAAACGGTAAAAAAAATCCCATTATACGGATGGGCCGTATTTTGTTTATTCATTCATTTGAGCTGTTTCTACTTTTCGGCCATTGTGATTGATGTTGCCATGGACGTTTGTGCACAGTGTTTTGTGTACACACTTGTTTTCATCTCTCTTGGGTGCACCCCGAGGAGAAGAGTTGCTGGGTCATAGGGTAACTCTTTGTTAATTGTATGATCGTTATAGTGGGGTGAGGCTACGATAATTCTAAGTCATGCCTTTAAAAACCTTTTTTTTTTTTTTCATTTTATTTATATGAGAGCGAGAGAGTGTGGGGGGGCGTGAGGGGGCAGAGGGAGAGGGAGAGAAGATCCCAAGCGGGTTCGGTGCGGAGCCTGACGCGAGGCTCGGTCCCGCCATCCTGGGATCATGACCTGAGCTGAAATCAGGAAGTCGGACACTCAACCGACTGAGCCACCCAGGCGCCCCTAAGTCATGCCTTTTTAAAACTGTGGCGTTTCAGTCTTTGCATTAAGTGGGCCCACTGTAAATAGACTTTTCAGAGAACCAGATCTTCTCTGGTGTTTCGGGCCTCAGAAAACAGCCGCCTGGAGACAGACCTTTCCTCCACCGCCGAGTGGCACCGCCGCGTGAGTCACGCTGTGCTTTGGCGGGTGACTGTCTGCTCAGAGGTAAGGGACTGGAGACCCCCAGCCAGACCCCTTCCCTGCCGGTCTTGGGCAGCCCTGGAGAACACACCTCCTCCCAGGGATGTTTCTCGGGCGAGGCCGGGACAAAAACCAGCCTTGTATCTGCTGTGACTTCTTTTAGAAGGGCCCCTGCATCTTGCCTGGCCTTTTCTGGCCACTTAAAAAAATGTTCATTTTCTTGCAAGCAGGCACATAGGATCAGTATGCCAAATGGGGGCATCTGGGCGGCTCAGTCGGTTAAGCGTTCGACTTCGGCCCAGGTCACGATCTCACGATCGGGCTCTGTGCTGACGGCTCGGAGCCTGGAGCCTGCTTCGGATTCTGTGTCTCCCTCTCTCTCTGCCCCTCCCCTGCTTGTGCTCTGTCTCTCTTTCAAAAATAAAACATCAAAAAAAATTATTAAAATAACATACAATTTTTTAAGTAAAAACTTACATGATAAGAACTCAGTCATAAAGAATACAAAATTGGGGCACTCGGTGGCTCAGTCGGTTCAGCATCCCACGTTCGGCTCAGGTCATGATCTCGTGGTTCGAGAGTTCGAGCCCCGCGTCGGCTTCTGTGCTGACAGCTCGGAGCCTGGAGCCTGCTTCGGATTCTGTGTCTCTTCTTTCTCTGCCCCTCCCCTGCTCATGCTTGTGTCTGTCTGTCTCTCTCTCTCAAAAATAAGTAAATAATAAAAGAGAGCAGGTGAGCATCGCGTGGAGTTTTTAATGGGCAAGGTCTGGCAGGAGCTCACCTCTCTTCTGGTATTTTATTGGCTGGAATTTAGTCACATGGCCACGCCTAGCTGCAAGGGAGGCTGGGAAATGGAGTCCAGCTCTGGACCCAGCACGAAGGGCAAACGCTTCAGGAAACAGCTAGCTTGTCTGTAGCAAACTTATATTCGCAACAGGCACTTCTCTCTCAGGGAATGCCTGCAAGTCCCGGGCCCGCCTGGTTTTACACCAGACCCAGGGTTAGTGTGACCAAGTCGCCACCTCACGGGAGAAAATGGACACAGGGCCTAGGTTTTCCAGGACAATACAGATTTTATTTTTACGTGATCTCTACACCCAGTGTGGGCCTCGAACTCACAACCCCAAGGTCAAGAGTTGCTTGCTCTCCCAACTGAGCCACCCAGGCGCCCCTCCAGTACAGGAACTTGCTTTTAACTTGCCGTCAGTCCAAAAATCCCATTTTACCCTGTGAGGGACAATTGGGGTTGTTTCTAGTCTTGGCCTCATGGGAAAGTCTGTAGCAGTGAGTCCTGGTAGGTACATCTCTGTGTGCAAGTTCAAACACACCTCTTGGGTTTTTATTGTAATGCAATCAGGTCAACTCTCCACCCATTTTGCAACCAGGCTCCCAGCTCAGGGTGTCAAAGTTGCACGTGAGCGTGGAGTCCCACAGAGTTCTGTCGGACCACATAAAGGGCCCAGGCCTGGGAGTTAGCGCCCTGGCTTCCGGAACCAGCTCCCCCTTAGACCAGCTACTCAGCCGCCTCACGTCTGATGTGACTGCTGACAATAGGAGCTGGCGTTGCCCGCACCTGCTGCGCTGGGCTCTGGTCGAAGCTCCTCGTGCAAGTGCACACACCAAACCCTCAGAGCCCCCTCCTGCGGGGGGGACTGCTGTCCTCGACATTTTGCAGGTCAGGAAACACACAAAGAGCTCAGATTATGTAGTTAGTGAAAGTACTCTCTATCTGGTAGGGCGATCGGGAGGGTCCAGTTAGAAGGCTACATGGGTGCGCTAGGAAGAGCCAGACTTTGGAATCAGGTCTGCCCTTCCCCCCGACTCAGTTTTCCCCTCTGTGAAATGGGAGTAAGATCTACCTATTAGGGTTTATTGGATTAGTCATTCCTCTGTGTATTTAGCCAGCCCTCCACTCCATTTAGCACTGGAGGGTGATGGAGAATCATTCCGACAAGCTCCTGGCTCTCATGGCACCCACAGTCTAGACGGGAGGTTCTTTAGAGTTAGCGTGAATGGATGTTTGATGCCTGATTGCACCAGGGGCTTTGCGGGTCTTTGGGGACTGGTAGTTGTAATAATGAATAATCGGATGCATCCTAAACCGTTAGAGCCTGACGTAGGGCTTGAACTCACAGACTGTGAGATCATGACCTGAGCCGAAGTCAGTCGGTTAAGGGGAGCCACCCAGGCACCCCTGCTTTAACATTTTTAAAAAGTTTATTTATTTTCGAGAGAGAGAGAGAGAGAGAGAGAGAGTGTGTGTGTGAGAGGGTGTGGGGGAGGGGCAGAGAGAGGAGAGAGACTCCCAAGCAGCTTCCCTGCTGTCAGCGCAGAGCCGGGTGCAGGCCTCCAACTCACGACCATGAGATCATGACCTGAGCTGTAATCAAGAGTCAGGTGCTGAACTGACGGAGCCCCCCCGGGCGCCCCTGGAGCCTGCGGCTTTCATCACTTCGCTCTGTGGGGCTCCCGCGATGGGTCCGGAGTCCCGGGGCAGGTGCCTTCCAGGCCAGTGCAAGCGGTGTTGCGGCGCCGTAGGGAGGGGAGGGGCCCTCCCGCTCGGGTTCTTCTTGATCCCGCGGTGCCTTCCCACAGGGTCGTGCGGAGCCAGCAGCTGGGACACCGAGGCAGAGCTGGCAAGTGGAGACGGCGCTCCCATCCGCTGCCCCCGCCCCTTGCCATTCTGTGCCGCCCAGTGTCCCACTACTGACACCTGCCGGCCCCTGGGGCCACGTGCTTGTGTGCCGGGCTGAACAAAGGCGCCAGGAGCTCCAGGAGTCCTGAATTCCCCTTGGGGTGGGCGAACTCCCCGTGTTTGTCCACCGGCTCCCGGGGCTGTCCGGCGGGTGGAACCGGGAGGCCCCCAGGGCTGGGAGCCGCAGGGCCGCCCGGGCTCGGTAACACCCCCTCCGTGGACTCCCTCCCTTTCCCTGCCTCCCTCCTCCACTCCCCGCCTGACGTTTCCTGGGGTCACCTCCCAAGTCGCTTACCTGCACTCTGATTCTCAGGTCTGCTTCTGGGGGTCCCTTAGCTGGGGTCTGCCGCCTCGTCGTCTGGAGCCGGCGGCACAGCAGGCCCGGCTCTCCCTGCCCTTGGTCTCCGAGCCTCACGACGCGGACTGTGCAACTTCGTTGAGCTGGACTGGCCGGAGTTTGCACGGCCGCGTCCCCGGCCTGCTGCCTTCA
This sequence comes from Paguma larvata, assembly GCA_030068075.1. Taxonomy (NCBI): domain Eukaryota; kingdom Metazoa; phylum Chordata; class Mammalia; order Carnivora; family Viverridae; genus Paguma; species Paguma larvata. The sequence continues at coordinate 85,665,786 of CM057835.1, forward strand.
TCGGCACGTCGGGGGCTCCCGGGGCCAGAACACGGCTGTGCGAACCACCGCAGACGGTCGGCGGGCGAGGAGGGAGCTGGCTTCTGGAAGCTGATGGATGGAGAGGGCTGGAGGTGGGCACCTCCTGGGCTCTCGCCGCCGCTGACCCTGAGGAGATCTGGGGGGAGAGCCGAACGTTTCGGGTCACGATGCCCTCCTGACCTCAGCATTTCCGACATCCCCTGCGTCCGCCGCTGCAACTCAGGCGGAATGGGGCTCAGCTGCTTTTGCAACCGGGCTTGTGGTCAGGGCTGAAACTTTCCAAGCTTGGAAGGATCACTTCCGTGGTGGGAAATCTGTGGTGGGTGCGCGGTGCGCGGGAGGGATAGAAGGACAGAACGAACATTCTCCACAGCGGCCGTGACTGGTGCCGGGCCCAGCAGCCAGGTGGCTTCTTTGCCTGAAGGTTCATTCTGGAGGAGCTGGACCTGACTCTAGCGGTGATTGGTCCTCGCGGGGTGTCAATCAGCCCCATCTTTGCCAGCGATTGGTTTAGACCTGGCCATGTGACACGGGTCTGGCCAATCAGGTAAAAGTGCTGTTTTTAGACATTTCCCCGCGAGAGGAGAGCCGTGTGGTGGAGCGCGTCCGTGTGCCCCCGCTTCTCGCCCGCTAGAGGCGCCGTCGGGTGAGGACTCGGTGAGTGGCCGCCGGGGCCCGACGACGCGAGCGGCCCACGCCTCGGCCTCTGGTAAGGAACAAGTGCCCTGCTGGCTCGAGCCACTTGCAGTTGGGCTTCTGTTATTTCAGCCGGCTGCATGAAGGTCGCCGTTCCCGAAAAGCCTTTAATATTTTACCTCCTGATCCAGGACCTGCTTTTGAATCCTGAGGACTTTTCCAAGTAAAAACCTTCTTAACATTTCGCTCCTGTGCTATGTAAGTGCACGGAGTCCTGACCTAAAGGGCCCTTGATGGCACTTGGTTCATCACCCATCTTGAGTCCCCTGCTTCTTGGAAGACGGTTTTGAAATCTGTACTCAGAATCCTGTGGTTGCCATGGAGAGAAACCCTAGTCAAACCAGCTAAGTAAATTCTCTGTCTGTCTGTCTGTCTATCTGTCTGTCTGCATCAAAAGATTTTGTCGGGTCTGCAATGGAAGCGTCAGGGCACGGATTTTCTAGCTCGCGGCTGCAGGTATAGCTGCATCCAGGGGCTCAGATGGCAGCACTGGGGATTTCCTCCGCGACTCCTGGCTGTGCTGTCCTGTGCTGCCTGCGACCCTGGGCAGGTTCTCCCCACGAGGTGTCAGCGGAGTGGCTGGTGCCCCCAGATTCCTCTGTGCCTGTCTTCCCAGCGTCGCGGTCCCAGGGGAGAGAGAGAGAACTGCTTTTCCTCCTTAGTGTCGTCTTCCTCCCAGAGTCTCATTTAAGGGGCCCAGCAAGTGCCCATCCTGGAACCAGTCGGTCTGTTCTTCCGTTGGCCGGGGTCACGTGCTAGGTGGCTTCCATCCCTGTGGACCCCGTGGGGTAGGGGTGGAGGGAGGAAGGCTCCCCGAAGGGAAGCGGGGAGAGACTGGAGCCCGGGCAGGCAGAAACAACAGATGTCTCCTACCCGGTGTAAGGTGTTTTGGGAGGAGAGGAGACCCTGTAGATTTCCTGAAGCTTCTTTTTTACACTGCTGGTTGTAGAACCTTTGGTTAAAAAAGCCTCACACGGGAGGCTAGCCTGTAAAGGAGAAGGAGGTGGCGGTTCTCAGGTGGCAGCTTCCGGGAGGGGTGCCCTGCGCCCTCAGCTGTTTGCAGCCACTGAGCAGAGCCTCTTAAAGGGCGGTGGGTCCAGGGACCTGCAGCTTCCGCGCCTGGGGACCCGTTAGAAGTGCAGACCCTCAGGCCCCCGCCCCACACCCAGGCCAGCAGAAACCCTGCGGGGGGCGGAGGGGGGAGGGACACGAATCTGAGCCGGCTCAGGTTTGACGGCTATGCGATCGAGAAGGTAACGGTGGGAACCTCTTTTGGTTTGGATGTTGGTTCCTGGCCTGTCCGGTTTGCCTCGTTTCCAAGGGCTGTCGCAACGAATTGTGACAAACCTGGTGCCTTTAAAACTGGGGTTTCTTCGCTTATCGACACATTGCCCCCATCTCTGCCTCTGTTGTCACCTGGCTTTCTCCCTGTGTCCTCTCCTCTGCTCGTGAGGTCACCGGTCCTTGCACTCAGGGTCCGCCCCCTTGCAGTAGCAACTCATCTTAACCAGTGGCATCTGCCAAGGCCATGTATGCAAACGAGGTCACGTTCTGAGGTTCCTGGTACTCACGAAGTGTGTGCGTGTGTGCGCGCGCACGCACATGTGTGTGTTGGGGAGACGGTGTTCGTCTTACTACTGGAAAAACCTCAGTGATTCTAGCCGTGTGGATTTCAGATACGTGGACGTCACTTCCTGAGAACTGAATAAACAGCCTTATTTTAAGTCTGTGCTGGAAACCTTGGGCACGTTTTTTCTCAATAAAAACAACATAAATAACCTTACACGTTTACGCTGCCCTCGTCCCAGTGGATTTTGAGCTGTATTTTTTAGTGGTGGAACTCTTTTATTCCTGCAAGAAATACTGCCCAGGACCATAGGCTATAAAACACAGCTGCTCCGGCTGGAACCAGGTTGGCGGTCCTGCCCACTCCTTGCCCGCCATATTTTTAAAATTCTCGGATTCCAGAGAACAGAGTTTGAAAGCAGTTGCTTATACATTTTTTTCCCCCTCAAAAAAAGTTAAAAGAAAAAAAGGCTTGTAACTCTGGTACCAAACCCTCTTAATCCTTAAAAAAAATACACGTGCTTGGTAAAACAGTTCAAATAGTACATAAAGTTACAAAATGAAACGCCTTTTGGGTCCCCCTCCCCCAGCCCAAAGTTGGTCTTTCACTCTAAAGATACCACCTATCTGTCTTTCTAGAAAGATCTTATGTGCATCTCCTACTCTGTGTGTGTGCCTTCTTTTTAACTCTGTGAAGGAAGACGCAGTGCATATAATACACTCTTTTTTATTTGATTAAAAAAATTAGCTTATATTCTAGTGCTTTTCCCACAAATGCGCATACTCTTTCTAATATTCCACCCGCCTGCATATATGGTAACTTACTAGGGCGTCTCCCTGTTGATGGGTAATTATGTTTCCATTTTGTTTGCCCGCTATAAACAACGCTGGTGTGAACATCTTTGCCTTTCTCATGCGCCACCGTCTCCATAGTCCCTTGGCTAGATCCTGTCTTCAATCCTTCTGGAACTTCCCCGTTCGAAGGGGACGGGAATTTCAAAGGGTACAGGCACTTGATTTTTATAATTTCCTCCTCCAAGGATTTCTTCTCAAAAAAAAAACCCCAAAAAAATCAACTCGCTTTTTAAACTTCTAACCTACCTTTTTTTTTTTTTTCCCTCCAGACAGATGCCTGCAATAGACTAGCCCTGGTCATGGAATTTTCCTGATGAATTCCCGGCCAATAAACACCTCCTGATTAGGTGAATGATAAGTTGGCTGTAGGAGAAAGTTCTAGGCACAAATATAGAATTGACACCTGCTTGCCAAGACAGACAGGAGCGAGCTGTAAATATTGGGGCAGGGTTAAATGTGCCAAGTCACAGTATTTTGCATTTTCCCCCCTCTCATAAATATATAAATAGATTCCATGTTGTTCCTAAGGACCCGAGCTTGACTTCTTTGGGCAATTAATTAATTGAGATGTTCTGTGAAATTGTTTTGTTGTTCTTTTCTGTTTTTAGATCTGGCAGAAGTGCCGTTATGGCCTCCTCTAGTTGGTGAGCAGATCTTTCTGGAAAGTCGCGTTAGCGTAAAGAAGCCTAGCCTGGAGAAGTTGGGAAAAGCTCTTCTCCTGCCCGGGGTCTCGACTTCCCCCTCACCTGTCAATGGGTTGCTCGGATCAGAAAGTCTACGAGACTTTTCCAGTCCCATAGCTCTTTGAGGAGCACCCTAGCTTGCTTGTGTCGGTGGTGGTATCACCAGCTTTAGGTGTCTTATGTCGCAGTCGGGTCGGTGTGTTAATCTTGGGAAAAGAGGCTTATCCAGGCCAGGAATGGGATTCTTACTTAACCCAAGTGTCTGGTAAAATTGGTCAGCTGGCCCTCAAGGGTCATCCAGGGCTAGGTTTGGTTACGTAGAACAGAGAAAACACACAAAGAACAAGACAGCAGTTAATTTTCATCTCTGACCACTGGTGTGGTGATTCCATGGATCAAAAAAAAAATCACAGTCTCCTCCGTTTTGGCTTTGCCTTCCTCAGCGTGTGACCTCTGTCCTTATGCTCACCTCGTGGTCAAGGTGGCTCCCAGAGCTCCAGCTTTCACCTCCACCTTCTAGGCGGTGGCTGGGGGAAGCAGGTGGCCAGGCTGGCTGTTTGAACTCTTTTTGGGCGGACTTCTGAGAGGACTCACACCGAGCTGGTTACGTTTTATGCTGAGGACCCTCTTGACGCAGACATCAGCTTGTGCTTCCAGCTCGGGGAGCCCGTCTCGCGCAATGGTCTCCCTGCGGGGCTCGGCACAGCGCTGGCCGGGAGTGCGGTAAGCACTTCCGATTCGATAATGGAATTTCCGCTCAGGGTACGGGGGCTGGGGAGGTCTCTGACCGGCGTGATCACAGAAGGATGTGGAAGGGTCTTTTCGCTCATTGGAGACCGGAGGGTCTTGGTGGCCGGGGATGTGGACGCTTTGCCCGGCAATCCCTCAGCGCGGTTTCTGGCATAGGGCGAGTCCTTTGTAAAAACTGCTTGGGTTGGATTCCGGCTGGGGCGAATGATTGTGACCAGGGACAGTCCTGGGCCACCTGGGAAGTGGGTGGCGTGTCTCGTGTGCCCTCCTCTTGGGCCTCCGCCTTTTGCTGCCTCCATTCCTTTGCTTTCCCCGATCACACGACTCTCGTCGCTCCAGCTGAAATACTGCCTTCTGGGGGCGTCTGATCTCGCACGTCGTGACTCTGAGCCCCGCATCGGGCTCTCTGCGGTCAGTACAGAGCCTGCCTCTGATCTTCTGTCCCCTCTCTCTCTCTCTCTGACCTTTCCCTGCTCACGCTCTCTCTCTCAAAAATAAACATTAAAAAAAGAAAGAAAGAAAGGAAATACTGTGCTCTGTCTTCGCTCCAGAGGACCGACACTCTGTATTCTGTGGCGCTCACTCACCGACCCGATTACATCAACCCGATGACCTCATCCGTGTGAAGAGGAGAAGGTAGGTGCTCCCCGGGCCTTCGCCTCCCCTCCCTGCGCCCCCAGCCCCCACCCCTGCACCGCCTGCTGGTTCTAACTCCTGATAGGATAGCACAGGGCCTTCTCAAAGGGTCCCCCCAGCCCCCAAGCCGGCAGCGTCACCTTCTCGGGGGAGTCTACTAGAAATGCAGCTTCTCGGGCCCCACCTGCTGCATCAGGAGAGCTGGGGCCGGGACCCGGTGACGAGTGTTGTAACATGCCCTTCAGGTGACTCTGCTCAGGTGTGAGAGCCCGATGGCTTCTAGGTCCACCCGCCACCCCGGCTGCGCGACGGGAGCCCTGACGAGCCGTTCGGGGGGGGGGGAGCGCGGTCAGCGGGCTGTTTTCCAGGCGGTGCCGATCCGCGCTCCCCACCCCGCGTACTCCCGGGCAAGAACTGCCACTGCTCTGTAACATTTGTGACCAGGTGACCACAGTTCTTCCCTTCTGGCCCAGAGCTGGGGTGTTTGCGTCTTTCTCGTAATAAATACGGAGATTTGTATGAGCTTGGTCCTGCCTTTGCTGAGTCTGGACATTCGGGAGGCGCCCTTGTGATCAGACCGTGGTGCTCCAGCCTTGCTGTGTCACGCCATCGCTTAGTGAAAAATGCGGATTCCGGGGGGCCAGCCGGTCTGATGCGGAAGGGTGAGGCCCGGGCCCAGGAATCTGGATTTTCATCCAGCAGAGCGGGTGATCCTGACGCAGGCGGTCTGGCGGCCAGCTCTCTGAGGAACACCTGTCCCGGGGAAGGCTTCAGTCTGGAGATGTGATCGTACGGACCCGTGCGGTGTCCAGGAGGGGGTTCTGCGTGCCGCGGGATGCCGGGATTCACCGGAAAGCGGCCCTCCGGGGAGCCTCTCCCGCTCTGGGGGAGAGAAGGCTCCTCGTCCAGTCTTGACGTCCCGTCTCGTCATTATTCCCGTTGTGGGGTCACGGGGTGTGGGCCGTCGCGGTGGCGCACGTATCCAAATTCCGAACCCCCGAACTCTGGCAGGCTGCAGCGGTGGTGCCACTGGGGCGGGTACATCGGGTCTCTCACCGGTACGGTAAGGAGTTAACAGGAAGTTCAACTCAAGAGAGAGCGCCCTGCTCGCTCTTGCCCCAAGTTCTGCCCACGTCGGAGGCCAGCCTGGCAGTGGCACGGAGGGTCTCAGATGGCCCGTTCACTCCGGTTCCCGGGAGCTGGCCGCACCCAGGCTGGCACCACGTCAGGCCTGGAGCTCCTGTCCCCACCTCCCCGCCTCCCTCCTCCACCCAGCCCATGCTGCAGCTGCGAGCCAGCGGTCCCCTGTGCCCTCCTCCTCCCACCTTCCTCTCCTTCCTCCTCCTCCTCCCCCCGCCGCCGCCTCCTCCCGTGAAATCCACATGAACTAAAACATTTTACACCGAATGGTTCAGTGGCATCTGATTCGAGCACAGCGTTGTGCAACCACCACCTCCGTCTCGTTCCAAACGTTGTCATCAGTCCAAAAGGGAACCCCGTACCCCCACTGCTGGCGGCCGCCGACCTGCCCTCCGTCAGATTTGCCTGCCCCGGACCTTTCACCTAAGGGGTCCTACAGATAAGCGGCTCTTTGTTCTTTCCGCTGACGTCATGTTCTCGAGGTCCATGTTGTAGCGTTGTGAGTGCCTCATTCCTTGCTTCGGCCAAATAACACTCCATTGTGTGGACGGGCCTCTTTCTGCCCATCCAGTTGTGGACACAGACCTAGGGCCTGCGGGGCATTTAAAAAATTTTTTTAAATTAATTTTTTAAATGTTATTGTCTTTGGGAAAGAGAGAGAGAGAGACAGAACCGCGAGATCATGACCTGAGCCCAAGTGGGGCGCTTAACCGACGGAGCCCCTCTAACGCCGCCCGTGCCATCCCCGGCTCCCTCCTCGTCCGCATCTGGCCTTTCCGTCCTCTGAAAAGCTGAGCTCTCGGCCCTACGGGCCTCGGATAGGCTGTTCCCATCACCCGTTCGTGGCTGCCTGAGTTCGGGTCTCCCGAAAGCAGACCCGAGACAAAGATTTGGGTGCGGGCAGGCGGCAGGCAGTGACGGGACGGAGAAGGAAGGCGAGAACAGCAATCACAAGCGTGTCAGCGAGCAGGTCCCTGGGGCTCCCTGGGGCCACACCTCCACGCAGTCCTACTCAGGTGTGAGGAACCGGGGTCCTTCATCCCCGCCTGTCAGCCCCTCGGCGGCACTGACTCTCCGGTGCTGCCTGCATCAGGTAGGGCATGCTCCAGGTGTGTGAGAGAGAGAGGAGAGAGAGAGAGAGAGGAGGGAGGTGGATGTTCCCGCGGAAGCTGTCAGTGTCCAGGGGCCGGCCGTCACTGCTGCAGGTGACCTCCAGGGGCGCCCAGGGGTTGCGGCTTCTCTTGGACGTCCCCAATTCAGACAGGCTTTCTCGGGCCACCCGGATGTTTTCTGTCTGAGGACCCCGTCCGTCTCCTGGGCAGGCATCACCTCCGCCTGTCGGGGCGAGCCGGCACACTTCCTTAAAGTCGAGTCCGCGTCCTGAACAGCGAACTTCGCCGTTGCTGGACGGCGCCCACCGTTTGCCGGGGAGGCTTAGCCGCCGTGGCGCGCACAGTGGACCTCAGTGTGTCCTGCCCGTTGGCCCCCTTCCGCCCCACGGGAGGGCCGTGGCTCCAGGAGCAGGGGTGGGTGCCCCCGCGGGTGTCACAAAAGGCTGAGCTGCAGAGAGCACAGAGCGACTGCTCATGTTTGTTTTTCGAAACCAGACTTGATTGCATTTGGATTTTGTTCATCTTCTTCTCGTTTCTCCTAAAGGGGCTGGCTTCTCAGAGTAACGACGTTGGGGAATTTCTGGGAGGTTATTACATGTTTTCTCTCACGTGGCCGCCTCTGTTTGTCAAAACAATCTCGGATTCAAGCTTTTGCTTTTCTCTGCTTCACGCAATTTGGTTTTCTCTCCCTGTTTCTTTCTCCTTCAAGCTTCGGGCTGTACTGTGGAGTTAATTCTCAGGAGCATTAGGTGTTGATTTTGTATTTGTTCATTTATTACAGTGCATTCAAATAGCTGTTTTTGTAAGTCTGGTGGTTCTGTTCTATGGGCTTGATTTTCGAGCAAGATTTTCGTTTGGGAAGCTCCGAAAGGCAGAGAAGCAAATGGAAGGAAGAGATGGGAGAAGGTGAGGGAGCCGGTTAGGAGAGACGCAGGGCTGGGCCCGCGTGGGAGCTGTACAGTTTTACAGACCAGACTCGATGGGCTTTCTCAAAACTCGGGCTGCCTACCTTGAAAAGTGCCGAGAGTAATTAGAAAGAAGGGACTCGGGGAGTTGAGAAGAGAAAGAGGGGGGCCAAACAGATGGCAGACCCAAAGGAGATGCGTCAACTCCGTCTTTAAGAAAATCTCCGCAGAACCCCAGCAGGCCAGGGGCTTCTGTGAGCTCTGCCTTGTTCTGGAGAGAGCTAAGGTTCGGTGGCCTTGGGTGTTCGACTGTAGCCCTAGTCAGGATTCTTTTGGTTGTAGGTAACAGAAACTCAAGTCAAAATGCTTAAAGAAAAAAAAAAATCTTTCCCCGTGGGTGTATTTAAAGGAGAGGTTCCGAGGGCTGGCTTCAGGCACGGTGGGATCCAGGAACTCAGGGCCTTCCACTGGAGCTCAGTTTCTTTGTTCTCTTAGGCTCCTGGCTCCGCTTTTCTCTTTGTTCTGTTCCTCTCGCAGCGGCGGGGCGTCTGTCCGCAGGCTGAGCTCACCTTCCTGCCTTCCCCAGGCCCGGCAGAAGGCAAGGCCCTTCCTCACGGCGCCAAGTCCCAGAGTGGAGAGCCGGTCGGCCCGGGTTCGCACACGCGAGATCCGGGAAGCGGAGGTGAGGCCTCGCCACGCTTCCGCCCTTTCGGTTGCGGAGGCGCTGGGTTTCCGGGACGGAGTCTGCAGATGTCCTGCCGGTGGCTCCGTGGGGGTGGGGACAGGCCTTGCGGTACGGGCTTGGATGGCGTGGACGGGGACAGGCGAAGCGCTGTAGAGGCGGCGCGTGGACTGTGACTTTCTGCGGTAGCGGTGGCTTTCCCATGGGGCCGCCTTCCAGTCGTGGCGTGGGGGCGGGGCCAGCGGCCGTGGGGGCGGGGCCAGCCGCCGTGACGGCAACTTCCCAGTTCTCTGGTGGCTTCCCGGCCCCACCCGAGACAGCCGGTCCTGCGTGCCTTGGATCTGCAGAGGACGCGGAGGTTCCTTTACGAAATACTAACATAGTGCTTGGTTCTTCCACCTGCCCAGTGATCCGTGATCCCTTCGCTTCTCCGTAAGAGATCCAGCTCGGGGCGCGTGGCTGGCTCAGTCGGTTAAGCATTCAAATCCGGGTTTGGGCTCAGGTCACGATCTCACGGTTTGTGAGCTCACGTAGGGCTCTGCGCTGACGGTGCGGAGCCTGCTTGGGGTTCTCTCTTTCCCTCTTTCTGCCCCTCCCTCTGTCTCTCTCTTTCTCTCTCTCGCTCTCAAAATAAATAAACTTAAAAAAAAGCAAGTTTTATAAATGCATATAATTAGATGAGAACTCAGAAGTAACCAATTTTATTGAAATACAGATACCAAAATATAAGGAAAAGAATCTTGTGTTCTGGCAGTCTGCCTCTCTGACATGTTAAATACTGAAATATAGCTGTGGATATAATTGGCGCCATACTTCAGAAGTCGGGGGACACGTAAATGGTACTTTGGGATCGAGGGAGCATAGTGTGGAAGTCCCTGTGGTTCTCTGGAGGGCAGGAGCACGGGGGCTTTGTCGCGGATGTCACGGTGGACGGCGGCTCTGTTTCCGTTGGGGTTCACGCGCTGTGAGGTTTCCCAGCCGTGCTCCTGGCTCTGCGACAGTCCGCGCACCCTGGCCTGCTCTCCTTGTCTGCAGGGATGATGCCCGGACCTACCCTTCCCGCTCACCCTCTTCTCTGGCGGCTGTTCCCGGGGCTGCTGGGGAGGCACAGGCGTGTGGGGTGCGTCCCTCTCCTCTGATCTGTGTGATAAATGGGGGGGGGTTGGTTTGATGAAAAGAATTTGCTGCTAAGGAAAACAGTTAAAAGTCACTGCCGTGGACTTGGTATGCACAGCCAGGTGCTCCTTGTCCGGGGATGACACCCATTTCCCGAGGGAGGTGGCTCCTGTGGCTGTCAGTGTTCCCACCTGTCCCCCCGGGGCACTGGGTCATCTCTGTACTGGGTTGTCCCCCCCCCCCAAAATTCATGTCCACCAGGAACCTGGGAGTGCCACCTTATTGGGACAAATGGATGAGGCCATTGTGGAAGAGGGCGAATCCTGTGACAAATGTCCTTACAAGAGCGAGATTCAGGGGCGCCTGGGTGGCTCTGTCGGTTGGATGTCCGACTTTGGCTCTGGCCACGATCTCACAGTTCATAGGTTCGAGCCCCGCGTCAGGCTCTGTGCTGACAGCTCAGAGGCCTGGAGCCTGCTTGGGATTCTGTGTCTCCCTCACACTCTCTCTGCCCCTCCCCTGCTCACACTCTGTCTCTCTCTCTCTCTCTCAATAAACATTAAAAAAAGAGAAAGAAACACGAGGCGACTAGAAGGCAGACGCGTGAGGAGCATCAGAAGTCTACAAGCTCCAGGGTGGATGCTCTCTTTTAACACGCAGTCGGTCCTCACGATGCGTGTTGTCCGTGAATCCAGTGACGGCCGACGTTTGTTGAGATACTGCTAGACGTCAGGTCCAGTGCTGGACCACTCTACAAGAGTTCCCTCTTTTTGTTTTTAAGTTTGTTTATTTATTTTGAGAGAGAGAGAGAGAGAGGGAGACAGAGAATCCCAAGCAGACTCTGCACTGCCTGAGCCTGAGGCGGGGCTTGAACTCACTAACTGTGAGATCCTGACCTGAGCCAAAACCAGGAGTTGGACGCCTAACCGGCTGAACCATCCAGGCGCCCAAGAACTCCCTCTTTTAATCCTCATAACAACCCGGCCGAGTTGCTTCTGTTATTGTCCCCACTTGACTCTTCAGGAGACGGAGGCTCAGAGAGGTTGAGTAATTTGCCCCGAATCACACAGCCAGTAAATGGCAGAGCTCGGCCTGGGTGGGTCAGCTGCGGAACCTAGCTCGGTTTCGGTGGAGACGGAAAATCTAGGGCCACGCCGGGGCCGGGATCTCCCGTTCTCCTCCCCTCGCTCCCCTCACTTGGAGGAAGACCTCAGCGCAGGGGAGGGTGTTTGTCTGGGCCGTCTGCGCAGCACAGGGGAGCCGTCGGCGGGATCTCCAGCCTCTTTGTCCTTCGGCGTCCCGGGTAGGTGGTCCCAGGTGCCCCCAAGAGGCACTGGTCCTCTGCTTCCTGTCCTGAGGCCTTTCCAACGCTCCACCCTGTCAACGTGCTTTAAAAAAAAAAATCACGGTAAAATACACATAACAAAATTTAGCGCTAGCGACACTACGTCCACGGTATTGTGTGACCGTCACCACTGTCCAGTTCCGGAATTTCTCATCACCCCAAAGCCATTAAGGACTCCCTCCTCATTCCCCCTCCGCCCGGCGTCTTGACAACCCCTCATCTGCGCGCCGTCTCTGTGGACCCGCCCCTTCTGGACTCTTCCTGCCGCGTCGGTCCCGTCCCCTCTGGCTTCTCTCACGGAGCGTCGTGTTTCCAAGGTTCACCCTGGTGTATCAGTTCTCTGTGTGAACGCACTGTGTTCCTTGTGCTGATGGACCCCGGTGCCCCCGGGTGTGTCCCCGGGCACAGAGCCGCTGAACTTCCCAGGGGGCGCTGTCTGCTTCCCAGACGAGGGTGGGCGTGGGCCGAGGGGGCTGCAGTCTCGAGCAGGTGCAGGCCTTCGAAGCCCTGCTCTGCCCACCAGCCGCCCTTGCCGGGCGAGCTCCCTTGGTCCCTGAGTCGGTGGGCAGTGGCGGGCGGGCTCACGGTCCCAGGCCGCCTCTGTCCCCAGCGCTGTGTGTCCTCACCGCCAGCCTGGTGCCACTGAAGACTTCCCTTCCTCCCTCACCTCCCCGAAGGGGGGTCAGTTCATCCAGGCTCGCTGCGAGCCCCCCTTGGGGAACAGGTTCGGAGCCGCGGGAGCTGCAGGGTGGTGGAGTGGAGACCCCCTCCTGGACGTGAGCGCTGGTTACAGCTCCTTAGATGCCGAGGGAGGCACGGGGGGGGGGGCGCGCGGGGGGGGAGGCCGAGGCTCCCTCCTAACGTCTGCACCAAGGCTCTGCCCTCTTGGGGCTCCGCCCTCAGGTTCCCTGTTTGTGCAGCGAGGGGACTGAGCGAGATGAGTGGTTCCCAAATTACAGTGAGCGCCAGCCGTCCCTCCCAGGTTTTCACTTAAATTTGTTTACTGACAAGGACAACGGTCCGGGGCCAGCGCTGATGGGAGACCAGCCTCCCCGAAAGAATTCAAAGGCAGCCACGACAGTACTTTCGTTGGCTTCCTTTGTTTCATTGGATTTCATTTTTACCCTCTCATTTTGTTGATTTCTTTTCAGAATCCTGTATGAATGAACAATGTTGAGAATCTAGGCCCTGGAAAGAGGGCTGGAACCCTTCCTTCCTCCCAGGAGCCCTGCCCCTCCCCAGCTGGGCCGCAAGCAGTTATGGGGCGGAAGCCTCGTTGCTCTCCACCCCCACATGCTCGCCAGGGAAAGACCCCCACCCCCACCCGTGAGCCCTGGCCCTTGCTGCCCGTCTGCGGGTTGATCCTGGTCACAGGAGGCCGTGGCGAGGACTGGGGTCTGTCGGAGTTCTCCCCAGGAAGGCATGGGCCCAGGGCAGAGCTGGGAACCTCCTAGCACCTTGCTGTCCGACACCAGTCTCTGGAGCCTGGATGGGGGCTTGCCCGGGAGCTGGCGCAGGTGGCATGACCAGACTCGGGGGGTGGTGGCCGTCCTGCAGCATGAAAGGCCAGCATCTGATTGGCTGGTCTGAGCTTGTGGGTTCCAGTGCACTGGCTTCCCGCTTGCTGGGACTGTGTGGGGGACGCGGCCTTGATGTCGCTTCCTTTGCTGAGTGCACAGACAGCCCGGGCAGTGGGCCTGGGGACGAGGCGGGCGGTGCACCGCAGACCAGTCCGCCTCTGGCTTGTTCCGCGTCGTGTCCTTGCAGACGCTCACGCCCATCCCGCTGCCCTGCCCCCCAGCCGCACCCCAAGGTCGAGGCTCTGATGTGGGGTCACCAGCTCTCGGTCCAGACCTGCCTTGGGGTGCCTGAGTCGACTCACTCAGACCTAGGACGAAGCCTAGGGTAGCCGTAATAACGGTGACCAAGGTAATACAAACTAGCATGCGTGTGTGCGTCCCCCCACCCCCTGCCACGAGGCAGGCCGGGCATCCCACTGGTGACAAGCAAGTGCGCTGACCGGCGGGGGCCCTGGTCCTGGCAGTGACCGGCGGCACCTCTCCTGTGATCCTTGCGGCTTTCTGCTTGGTGACAGGTGGTAGCTCGGTATCGATTGGAAATTGCTGTGCGCAGAATGGAGTGTCAGTCCCGTTGCAGATCACGAGGCACGTGCTGCTGTCAGGACGAGCCTGGGTGGCCAGGACGCCGGCCCCTGCCCTTCCCCGCACGGGGGATGAGAGCGGTTTGGAGTTAGGGAGAAGGTTGATCTGTGCAGACAGCGCATAGGATGATGGGTATGATCAGGGCTTGTTAGGTTCACGAGGAAGTCGGCTTCCTGGGCTGCGTCTCGTGCCCTGTCTGTGACAACGCCACCCCGACTCGGATGCCGTGTTTCGAAACAGCACGCCAGTGTTATGATTGCGATTACTGTTATTATTCGTACGGCATTTGGAAGCCCTTATTAAGTGATTCCCGCTTGCTTCGGCGTGAATGCGCCACACTGGGGCCTTCGGGACACGCTCAGTGTCTCCCGCGCATAAGGAGGAAGCCCCGGGTTCCATGCCCTGGTGCACATCCCGAGTTTTCCGCTTTGGACCCTTTTGTGACATGTTGAAGTGCTTCGATTTTTCAACCCGAGACGGCTCAGGCGCGCCTCATCTCGCCCTCCGTTCGTGGGTACGAGTGACGGATTCTGCAGTCCGGAGGAATCCATCATTTTGCCTCCGTCTGCTCGTTAGGCGTCGCCGGTGTCTCTGATGTGACACTGTTTGGGGTTTCAGCATTTCATCTCGTCTCCCCGGGAGAGCCGGGGTGGCTGGCAAGACGAAGGGGAGAATTTTCCACTTGTTTAAAGTTGTAACAGTCTTGGGCTTGAGATGCATATTTTTTTATATTTATTTTATTTTTAAAGGTTTTATTTATTTATTTTGAGAAAGAGAGAGAAAGAGAGCGCATGAGCAGGGGGAGGGGCAGAAAGAGAGGGAGAAAGAGAATTCCAAGCAGGCTCCACACTGTCAGTGCAGAGCCCGCCACGGGACTCGATCTCACGAACCGTGAGATCATGACCTGAGCTGAAATCAAGAGTCAGACGCTTAACTGACTGAGCCACCCAGGTGCCCTGAGTGTGCATATTTTTAGGAAGCATTAAGTCAGTGAAAGGGATCCGAGAGACCCTCACCCTCTGCAGGGATGTGCCTTCTGTGTGCTTTTGGTTACCCCCAGTGATGAGGCACTCACTACTTAAAAAGGTAGCCCACTGCATCAAAGCTCAGGTCTGATTGTTATAGTTTGTTTTTTTCTTCTTTCTTTGTGTCCATAATCTCCCACCCCTCCGAGTTTTCCAGTTGTTCAGAACGAGTCTAAGTGTGCTTACCGAGCTGATAAACAAACACCACGTTAACACCTTTGGGCAAAACATTCTCTGTTCCTTCTGCTTGTCGTTTGATGACAACTTGCCAGGGGCGTTTCACGTGAAAGGCTTTAATTAGTCCAGAACCTTCTCAGAGATAGGTTTTGGGGGATCCCTTGGGGATCCTGCCTATTCACAGAAGGTGGGACAGAAGCTAGTCTGCTGTGCCTCAGCTAGTCCACTCCTGTCTGCACTCTGCTAATAGACATTCCTTTACGATGCTGCCCTCCGGCTGGGTCCCAGCCCTGATCCCCGCCCCCGCCCCCCAGCTATCATTTCTGGTTCAGGGGCTGCTGACCTACCTTTAGCCCCAGAGAGGCACGTGACCAACCAGCATCCTCTGCTGTGGCGTGGCTGACCTTGACTCTGGGCGGGGCCTGACCTGTTGGTCCCAATCTCCCCACCTTTGCTGGGACGACTGGGAATGTGGTCCTCCGCCTCCAGAGGGCGCCGCGTGGGACCTCCCCCTTACCAGGCTCCTTTCCTTCCGCCAAGAGACTCCCCTTTTCCACGTAGGCCGTCTTGAGTTAGTTTTCCGAGATTTGCAAGTAAGAAACATCCTGAGACGCTTAATGCCTCAGGGCACAGCCTTCAGCGTTACTTTGGATCCGCACGTAGATTCCGTGCAGCCAGGACACACCGCAGAGGCTTTCCATAAAATCCCAGCCCGCGTGGCTGCCATTCCCGGAGGCGCGTCTTGGAGGCCGTGGCCAGGAAGGGGGATCTGGAAAGAGACTGTAACTACCCCCCGCAGGCGTGCTGTTTGATACTCACGGCTAGTGTGAGCAAGGGTTCTGGGGTTCCGGGGCCCCCCGATCTTACCTTCCTTCAGGGGGAGAATTAGGAGCTGTGAGAGGCACATCCAGCCGGAGCCTCAGAAACGCCTGAAGAAGCATCTTGATGAGTGTAAACCAGATTAATTCAATCTAGCCTTATTTAAATATCTTAAAGCTCAAAACAGGTTCATCTCAGGGGACAAAAAGAGAATGAAATCTCTGTATGGAAACTTGAGTTACTGTAATACTTTAGGTAGGTTACCAGGGGGCATCAATTATTACATCGCCTTTGGTCTTTTACTACCTTAACTTTATTACCTTTATCTGGGTTTATATAGCGTTTGATAGAGTTTATATCGCCAGGTGCATAAAAAACATTTGAATGTATTCATAGCTTTGTATCTGAGTGTGCCCCTTGGAAGGGCCAATAAATTATAAAGCAATCAATCAATTCTGCTTAAAGTTATAAACCCAGTTGACTCAGGCTGCTTTATTTATGTGTTGGCTTGTGCCCTAGACTGTTGTTTTGTGGGAAAGCATCTGACTCCGGGGAGGGGGCCTGAAGTAGGGGAGCGTCTGCAGAAGTCGTTATAGTCAGTTGTGGGCTTATGCTACCATTCGCCTCTGCCTCTGCCCATTCCTGCTCCCCTCCCTCCCTCCCTTCCGCGGTGCTGTGCCAACGGCGTGTGCAGATGGTCTGCATTCTCGTGTCCACCTCTGTCTCCTTCCTGGGGAACCCAGCCTGGGACACCTCCCTCTTGTAAACCACCTGCTTAGCCCCCAGACCGGCAACCACTGGTTTAGGGCAAAGGTGAGGTCTGGGTGCCGCTGAGTCCCTTGGAGCTGTGTGGCTTGGGGGTGAAGCCAAGGGAGGGGGGTCCATAACCCCTCGTGGCTCATGTTTCTGGCACCGCAGGGATTAATCCACCTGCCCACCCTTTCCCGTCCTCGGACCCCAGGATCTGAAGGGTCTTGGCAGGTAAGTGGCAGCTGTGAGGGTTCCATCAGCCTGGTGGTTCTCACGCCCGCGATGCACCAGAGTCACCGGGGGGCTTGCCAGTGCACATCTGCTGGCCCTGCCCGGGGTTTCCGGGGTAGACCTGGGACTCTGCATTTCTGGCAAGTCCCCAGATGCTGCTGGTTGGAGGACCGTCCTTGGAGAGCCACTGAGTTAAACAGAAGGAAAGTCCACACGAAGGCAGTTGCTGTTGGACCCTTCTTTGAACCATGTTGCTGAGGAATTGTCTGGAAAGTTGCTCTATGGAAGGTGACGAGGTTGGGATGGGGCCCAGAGCCGTCTCCCACCCCATCGTCAGCCAGGTGCCGCAAGAGGCCAGTCTTGCCGTGAGATGAGGATGAAGGGGAAGAGGAAGGAAGAAGTCCTGTGTCTTCCAGACTTGCTTCTGCAAACGGAACCGTCCCTGACATTTGGAGGCAGTTCGGCCGCTGTCTTCAAGCACCAGGTGACTGACTGTCCGGTTAGCAATCTGCAAGACCCCCTCAGACCCTGTGGTCTGAAAACAGGAAGAAGCGGGCAGGTGCTGTGAGGCCCATGTCACGGTTAGAAAAACAAACCAGAGAGGTTACGTGGGACTCCCCGGCCCTCGGCCACACAGCTCGTAGGGAGCTCCTTGGCACCCAGAGCTTACCCCCGCCCTAAACCAGTGGTTACCAGTCTGGGGGCCGGGCAGGTGGTTAGTAAGAGGGAGACGTCTTTTTTTTAAATCTTTTTTTTTTTTAACGTTTATTTTTGAGAGAGAGAGAGAGAGAGAGAGAGAGAGAGAGACAAAGCTCAAGTAGGGGAGGAGCAGAGAGAGAGGGAGACACAGAATCCGAAGCAGGTTCCAGGCTCTGAGCTGTCAGCACAGAGTCCAGCGCGGGGCTGGAACCCACCAACCGTGAGATCATGACCTGAGCCTGGTCATGTTGGACGCTTAACTTACCGAGCCGCCCAGGCACCCCTAAGAGGGAGCTGTCTTAATGAGCTCAGGCATGCTCCAACAGTGAACATACATTTCTCACACGTGTGGAGACTGGGCGCCTAAGATCACGGGCCAGCACGGCTGGGTTCTTGGCGCGGGCCCTTCCTCTGGCCTGCAGGTGGCCGCCTTCTCGCTTGTCCTCAGAGGGTGGTGAGCGGAGAGAGGAAGCAAGTTCTCTGGATGCTGACCCCCCTGGTGAGGGCTGCGGCCCAGGTGTGATCACCTCCCAACAGCCCGGCCGCCCGATATCATCACGCTGGGGGTTAGGGTTTCAGCGTATGGATTTCGGGGAGACACAGACATTCCGTTTGTGAAAACAGGAGGTGTTGGGTTCCTAGGAGGAAGACTCTTGGAAGTAGAGGTTAGAGTGTGGGCTGTCTAGTTGGGAGTGTCTCCCATTGGGCCCAGTTGGCTGGGCCTTCGCACCCTGAATCCCATCAGTCATTGGCTGGGGCTCACCCTGAGAGTGGGCATGACCTTTGGGCTCGTTGACCTAACAGCGTGTGCACCCCACACTCACAGCAGCTGGGGCAACAGGCCCCATACAGAGGGGGGACCTGGGTGGTGCATCCCCAGGCTCCCGACAGGAGGGAGGTCTGGGTGGCTCATCTCCATGTAAGAGCTATAGTCGAGGTCTCCGACGAGCTAGTCTCGGTATTTCAGACGCCTGCAGGAAACTGGCTCGCTTACCTGCAGTGACTCCCTGCCGCATCAGGAAAATGTCAAGTCCTTTTGCCTTAGACGGAAAGAGTTACCTTGAAGTTCTGTCTTGTGCTTGTCGGACCTTCTCTGGGCCCTCTGGTGCTGGTCTTGGGCCCTGGTGACCTCCACCCTCGTCCCGTGCCCTTCCCGGCTCCTGTCCCCACCTCTGGGGGACGTGTGCGGTCTCCAGGAGGGAAGCTTCCCTCTTGCTTATTACCTATTCCTTCAAATCTTCTGTCTGAACACAGGAGTACTTAGTGCGCCCCACGAGGCCCAGGCTTTTGAAACTCAGAAGCCGAGCCTGCATTCTTTTTGCAGCTCTCTCTGGGTCCCTCCTTCCCCGAGGCGGTGGACACGGGAGGCCCAGAGGACCGGCTGGGAGAGGAGCAGGGACGCTGCGCCCTGTGAGCGCACGATTTACATTTCAAAAATTCCATCCCAGCTTTTCCTAAGAACGTAGGTGTTGGGTGTGTCGTGAGAACATTGGGGCCACGGGAGGAGACAAGGACAAGGCTCGGAAGGAATAAATGGAGTATGCTCACAGGCCCCGGGCGGGGGGGGCCCACCGCATGCCGAGAGGGGGTGGGGGTGGGGGGGAGGTACCAGGGTGCTCAGGAGGCCGAGGGAGCAGGGAGAGAGCCTACGCCAAGCCTTCATTCGGGTTTCCGTGGGGAAGGCAAAATGACCAGGAAACAGCTTAGCATTGGCTGGTTTGGCGAATTCCAGGCGAGGCTCTCGTGGCCCGGCCCGTGGTCCTGGATTATTTAGGGCAGGACGCCATTGGCCAGGTGTGTGAGGGGCAGACGAAGAGGTGGCTGGGGTTACAGACCAGGGATCGGTTGGTTTGGGTGTGAAAGCGGGGCTTTCGGGCAGGTCGTGGGTGTCTTTAGGCATCAGCCGTCCTGGGAAGGGCAGCCTCTCCCTGGCTCTGTAGGCCTCCCAAATCCAGAGCGTGAAAAATCTAGACTACAAGAAACGGTGGTTGGTATCAGCGGCTCTGTAAGGAAACGGATGCCGAGCAGACAGACACAGGATCCAAGTTAAAGCCGCCTGCCCTCCTGGTCCGGAGGACCCTGCCTGGGGCCTGCCGGGAGAGCGGACACGCTGTCTGTCCTCAGCCCTTCCTTTCTGGAATCTGTGTCTCCATCCATCCCTTCCCCTAAGGAGACCCCATGTGCCGGCAGCTCCTAAGGTGACCTTCAGCGTTCCCTACTTGAGTGCCTCCGTTTCCTTATTCGATTTCGTGGTGACACTTCATGAGGGTTCTCCGTCCACAAAGAAGAGATCGTTTCCATCCGCTGCTAACTTAGTCCTCAGTGCAACGGCGGTTCCCAGGAGTGAGGGGAGGCCCCTTCGATTTCTTTAATCCCAAATTGCCAGTTCCAACGGATTTCACTAGGGCATCGGTGTCTTCCTGGGCCTGGCCTGGGAATATTGGGATTCAGTGACACAGAGGAGGGACTTGCTGCTTTACTCGTGGTGCATTGGGCCCAGAAAGTGTCGGAACTATCACAAAGTATCTTCAATTTGGGCAGAATCAGGCTAGTTTTAAAATTCAGCATCAAATACTGTGAAAAACCGTTTGAGGAAAAAAGTAGCCGGTTGGGAACGTTTTTTGTCAGGGATGGGCCTCGGTGCCTTGCTGGAAGTGGTTCTGGGAGCCTTTAAACCAGGGACTGGAAACAGAAATCCCTGCAGGGCTTAGGGAATAAGGGTTTACTGGAGGAATCAGGCTCCGTGTAAGAAATTGCTGTACTCTGCTTATCTTTTAATTCTTCTTTTGATAGGAGCTTGGGTACAGGGAATGACTACTGGAGGCAGAGCAACAGTGCCAGCTTGAGAAGGCAACTGATACCCAGACGCAGGGTTGATGGGACAATAGGGAATGGAGAGGATTGTGGCAAACCGCCGTCTACGTGCCCCAGATAAAGGAGATGGTGACAGGTCAGCCCTCGTCGGTTGGATTCACGTGGGAATACGGGCCTGACGGTGTCCGACTTGATTTTCCAAGAATGGCCATATCTTTGGGTTTTCATGAGGAACCTCCTAATTTTATAAGATCAACAGTTCCAATTAAAAAAAAAATAGGCAAAACACAAGGATAACAGCAGCTGGAACATGTCTAGCACCACATCTGATCTAAGACCCGTATGTGCATGTGTGATCTCTGTGCCCTGCGTGGGGCTTGAACTCAGGACCCCAAGCCCGAGAGCCGCATGCCGTATCGACCGAGCCAGCCAGGTGCCCCTGATCTAAGGTCTTTATATAGGATCTCAAGTTTCCTCAGCTTTGGAAATGGGAGGGTTTCTAAGGCACACTGAATTCAACCTCCTACTAATTGAGGAGAATTATCCGTGTGGCCTTCTTCTGACAGCCGGTGCTCCCACCACCTAAAGAGATGCGATTTCCCACCATTGGCTGGCCAGAGTCGGAAGAAATTCTCTTGGGTGGAAAGGAATGGAAACCAAAGCAAACCAAAACGAGTCTTGGAAAGCCAGAGGGTAGAATGCAGCCAGCTGGACCTCAGGAAGGGAGTGCAGTCAGGATCCCTCGTCTCTTTCCCTCGCTCGTCTCTGCACGCCTGCTGTCCTCTGCTCTTCTCTCTAGGGAATGCTCTCCAGTCCCCATGGGGGGATGTGGTCACCTCCTAGCTTCTTCTCGTAGGCACTTCTGTCCCAGCTTTCCGTAGAGACCCACACAATCCCTGCTCCTCAGGCCTGGGGGAGGGAATCCGACGGCCCGCCTGGAGTCAGCAGTCTGGTGCCGGCCCCATCAGCTACGGCCAGCGCCGGGTGGCCCAGAACAAAGATGGCTCTGGCGTAGAGCTGGCGGACTCCATGGGGGGATCGTATTTGTGACTCCCAGGATGGCCAGAGTGGTTTAAATCCTCATGGAACTGCTTTCCAGAATGGCCAGGAGCCCCAGAAGGTGTCCGTACGGTTCTGTGGAGCTGAACTGTGTTCTGGGGAGATCTTCCTAGTCCCGCCTCCCACAGAGGCTCACCGAGTGCACCTGCCCGTCGCTGAGGACTCACGTCTCCCCCACTGTTTCTGTGTCCTCTGTCCCAAACAGTGAGGTCCCAAGGTCCTCCTCTGCCCTGGGCGCCCCCTCAGGAAAAGCTTTCATAGGTCAAATAGTTGTTTTTAAAATTTTTTAATGTTTATTATTTATTTTTGAGAGAGAGAGACAGAGCATGAGCGGCGAAGGGGCAGAGAGAGAGGGAGACACAGAATCTGAAGCAGCTCCAGGCTCTCAGCTATGAGCACAGAGCCCAGTGCAGGGCTCGAACTCACGAACTGTGAGATCATGCATGACCTGAGCCGGAGTCGGACGCTCAACTGACCGAGTCACCCAGGCGCCCCCCAAATTTTCTTAAACTGTGTTATCCCATCCCAGCCCCGGGTACAGTGGTAAAAATAGTGACATTCCTAAGAACTCAAAGGGGTTAACCAGAAGATGAAGGCAGTCCCACCCCGCCCCCAAAAAAAATCCGCCTGCTGTGTATCTGGAGCCCTGCGGAGCAAGGAGGGGAGCCAGCTGCCTGCCTCCCCTGCAAGATGGGAATGGGAGCTGAGTTTGGAGAGTCCATCTGTCATCGCCAAGGAGCGTGGCAGAGGAAATAGCCCTCTGGCCGAGGCCGCCTCTGACCCTCTCCTCCCCAGGCAGAATTAAACCCGTCTTAGGGCGGCCGTGACCCTGCGGAAGCATGGCCGTTCACGCTCACGATTACGGAGCATTCGCTGTGAGCCGGGCCCCGTGCGAAGTCCCTCGCAAAGAGTGGCCGGTTTGTCCAGAATGTGCTAGTCCGTATTTAAAACAGTAACGCCGACATATCGACCACGGTGCCAAGCACGTTGCGTGCATCGCTTGTTTTTCCCTCCCCTCGCAGTAACCTCCTGGGGTTGAATTATTCTCTCCGTTCGAGAGCCCCAGGAAGATAAAAGAACGCACTCGAGGTCACCCAGCCGAGAAGTGGTGGGGCTGGGATTCGAACCCGGGTCTGACCTGGGCGTGTGCTTGCGGCGTGGGTCTCCTGCAACTTTGCGTTCGTCCTTGTGGCTGCGGGTCTCGGGCCACAAGGAGGAGCTTGAGGGAAGTTAGGCGAAGGGGAGGGGCGAGAAAAAGCCAAAGTCACTTTTTGGGAAGAAGGGGCAAGACCCGAAGCTCGCGGGTGACACCGCGGGGCATCTCGGGGAGACCCTGGCCACCCCCAGCCGCAGCTCAGAGCCGCGGGGGCGGCCGCGGGAGAGGGCCAGCAGCTGGAGCGCGTGTGTGTGGGTGTGAGCGTGTGGGGGTGTGTGTGAGTGACTGGGTGTGGGATTGCGCGTGTGCGCGTAGGTAGTCAAGCCACAGTTGCCCACGGGGGCGGCATGGCTGCGCTGCGTGCTTTAGGTAATTACCAGCTCTCTCTCTAATTCTGTTCAAGGTGACTGTCAAAAATCCACAGAAGACTCTCCTAATGAAATGGAAAAGTGTGCAAATTTATCCTCCTGCATACAGATGCCTTTTCTTTTTATCTCCTAATAATTGCTCCCTGAGGTTCAGCTTCATGATATTAAAGGGTCTTTTCTTGTTCGACAATTAGTGGAAACAGTCCACCTGACGCGCTTTCTGGGGTCTGGACTTTGGAGGCTGGCCGGCAGGGACCGGGGGCCTGGAGCGAGGTCTCGCCCTTTTTCGTCCTTCCTCTTTTTTTGTTTTATTTTATTTTATTTTTTATTTTCTGGCACAAAGCGGTCTGAATGCAGGTGAGCTGAGATGTTCTTGAGAGTGGATCTGTCTGAGGGAAAAATAACATCTTTCAACAAGAAAAGATGAAAAGATGGTTCTGGAAGCACATGTTCTGGTTGAAGTCGTCACGGCGACTGATAGCGGATTTGATGGGACTCATCTCTGATGCTGGGGAGCAATTAGTAGATTCACCAGGGCTCTGTTCCGGCGTCTGTTGTCAACCTTAATCACTGAGTTTTAAGTCATCCGGGGCTGTGCGTGTGCGTGCGTGCGTGCGTGTGTGTGTGTGTGTTTTAAAGCTGCATTTGAATTCCTCCTCTCCTGGATTTCACAGAAGTGATTCTGGGTCAGTCGGTTCACTTGTGCCCTGGCACCTGTCATCAAACCCCCGACATCTTGCTGCTGCTGAAAAATGATTAGCTCCCCCTGCAATGAGGCGAGGCCAGCTTCAGGAATTCGCTGCTCTTTTTTCCCTGACAGCCCTGCCAGGAAACAGAGAGGTGGTTTGAAATCACAATAGAGTCTCTAAAAGAGGGGGTGTGTCGCTCCCCAGGATTCTGGAAATGCAAATGTCTCAGCCGGGCTTTAAGGAAGGTCCGGGCAGGTGGGGTTGCTGCAAAGCTTGTGTTTAGGTTTTCTTGTCTGTCAGTTATGTTTAGAAGACAAAAACTTTGACTTCCTTTGGCTGAGGTTGGGAAACTCCAGAGCTTTGAGCCAAGTCTGGCCCCCAGCCTGTTTTTGTAAATAAAGTTTTATTGGCACACAGCCACGCCCCTTCATTTACATATCATCTGCAGTTGCTTTCCCGGGCAGTGTTGAATGGACGTGACATGCAAAGCCTAAAATACTTCCTACCTGGCACTTTGCAGCCAGCGCTCCCCCTCCTCTCTGTCAGGGGTGGTGTGCTTGAACCTTTCCGAACGCGAAGATGGAGGGAGAGGCGGCTAGATGGTGCAGCCAGCCCTCCTGTGAAGGACCTGCTCCTGCACCTTTGTTTCCCCTCTTCTCCTGAGGGAGAGCAGGTGACAGAACGGGACACTTCTGCAGGGTTTCTGCTCCTTGGCAGCAGTTCTGACCAGAGGCGTCTGGGGCAGATGTTGGAGTTCCTTGTCAGCGGGCCGGGGGTCGATTAGACACTGTGGTGTTTGTAGGTAAAAAATTGGTCAGACAGCAGCAATTTCACATGGTTCAAGCTTATACTTGTGCATTTCCTGCCCAGAGGCTCCCAGTTTTCGCAGAGGTCAGCGGAGGAAGAATAAGCCGTCAAGCCGGCTTTTCTCTGCACTGTTTATTATTATTATTATTAATGTTTATTTGTGAGAGAGAGAGAGACAGAGCATGAGCAGGGGAGGGGCAGAGAGAGAGACACAGAATCCTAATCAGGCTCCAGGCGCTGAACTGTGAGCACAGAGCCCAGTGCAGGGCTCGAATCTGCCGACTGCGAGATCACGACCTGAGCCGAAGTCGGACGCTTAGCTGACTGAGCCACCCGGGCGCCCCTTCTCTGCACTATTTAATCTCTTGATTCTGCAAACACAAGGGGTTCCGTGTTTCTGGGTGTGGCATCTGGCAGCAGATGTGGTGCTGGTGGTCGTGTGGGTGCTCCAGGGGGTGCTGTGTTGCCAGGGGCTGGGTCCGCTTCCATGGGTGTTGTGATGAGCTGAGCAATCCCCCTCCCTCCCGAGGTGATTCTAGTTCCTGGGATCTGCGTATGTTCCTTTACCCAACGAGGACTTTATAGATGTGATTCAGTTAAGGGTGTCGAGATGGGGAGATCGTCCCAGGTTATGTGGGTGGGCCCTCAGTCTCAGCAAGTGTCCTTAGAAGAGGGAGGCGGAGAGAGGTTGGACACAGGTAGTGTGACCCCAGAGGCAGAGCCTGGGGTGATGTGGCCACCAGCCAAGGAACACATGTAGCCGTCTGAAATTGGACGGATTTTCCCCCAAGAGCCTCAGGAGGGAGTGGGGCTCTGCTAACGCTTTGATTTAGACACAATGGTGCTAATTTTGAGCTTTTGGTCTTTGGAATTAAGAGAATAAATGTGTTATTTTAAGCCACCAAGTTTGCCTTGCCGCAGTTTGTCCCAGCAGCCGTAGGACGTTAATACTATGGTTTTCAAACTGGGTCTGAAATGGCCTGTGTTGGCCATTGTTGTTCGAGAAATATGTGTGTGCCTGTGTGTGCCGGGCACTGTTCAAGGGGCATGTACAAAAGGCCCAGGTCCCGCTTCGTGGAATGTTGCACCCAGTGCACAAGGCAGATAATCAACAAATAAATGAGGTGATTTCACATCCGGGGACGCTTGGTGCATGAGAGATTACCCCCACACTCAGTGCCTTAGCAGCAACGGTTTCATCATGTTACCAGCTTCTGCAGGTTGGGAACTTGCACAGAGCACAGTGGGGGTGACTGTTCTGTCCCACAGTGTCTGTGGCCTCAGCTGAGAGGCGACTCGGTGGCGGGCGCAGGAATTGCTGACGGCTCGCTCACTCACACGTCTGGCCCCTGGGCTGGGATGGGCCGAAGACCAAGACCGCTGGTTGGAGCGTCTTCGTGCTGCCTCCACCTGCGATGGGGCTTCCTTACAACATGGCCGCCTCCAGGAGCCGTGTGTGGGAAGCTGCATGCATGGCCTTTGAGGACCCTGCCTCCAGAGTCACACAGTGTCACTCGTCCTGCGCTGTGTGGTTGAAGCAGACACAAGCCCACCCAGCTTGAAGGGGAGGGGGGTGACATAGACCCCCCACCTCGGCGGGAGGAGTGACAAGATTACATCGTAGGCGAGCATGCGGGGAAATGGTGTTGCTGCCGTCTTTGGAAAACAATGTGTAGGTGACACAGCGGGAAATGGGAACGATAGTGACTGGGATGCGGGGGCGACTTTAGATTGTTGGATGGTCAGCACTTCTCTGGAAGGTGATGTTTCGCTTGAGTTCCGAATGGGGAGAAGGAGCCAACCTTGGCAGGACCCAGGAGGAGGACTCGTCCAGGCCAGGCGACATATTCTTACCCTTACCAAATGTATGGTATGGGCGTTGACCCATCGGCGAGACTGTCTTGGACGTTTGGAATGGACGCCCGCTGCGTGCTGTGAGGGTGACTGGAGTGTCTCAGGTCCCTGCCATGGCAGTGAGCTTTGCTTCCCCCCACTCTGTCTAACAATCACCTGTGTCGTCCTGTGTGATTGCCCTCTCTGCAGTCCACTTTCTGAAATTATCCACTTTCCGAACACCTCTTTTTTATTTTTGTACTTTTTGGTAGACTTCACACCCAACATGGGGCTTGAACTCACCACCCTGAGATCAAGAGTGTGCTCTACCACTGAGCTAGCCAGGCACCGCTGAAATTATCTTAATTTTCCACTTGTCGATGCTTTGTTTTCCCCACTAAATTAAAGCTCCGTGAGAATGGATTCCTTGTCCATCTTGGAACCTGAGCATGTGGCATAAGATAAGGTGTCAGGTAAAATTGGTTGAGTGAATGGTATGTTTCAGAGTGGGCTCGTCTCCGAGGCACAGGGCTGCCTGGCATAGTGTGTCTCCTTGATTTTGATTTCTGTAGCTGCAGTAATTGTCTCAAGATTAAGTAATTAGAGAGAAGCCCAAGAATGTCGTCAACCTTCTGGACAATGGAGATTTGTCATTGGGTCGAATTGGAGCCGGTAATGATGCTACTTGTATGGGCCATTGGTCTTTTAAATGAAATTCTCTTTCCTTGGTTTGAAAAATACTCGAAGAACCAGGAGTGAACCGAGCCTAAGGAACCCCTTTGTAAATGGTTCCTGTAATTAATCCCCCGGGACTCGTCGGCAATAGCATCGCGTCCATTACTTACGCACAGAAATAAAGATAAATGTGCCTGGATAATAGCCGTGGGAAGGTATAAATCTCGCTTGTTTATGGGGGAAGGCAGCGCACGAGGACGTGTCACTGTGATCCAGGTTCCTTTCGATTTATGAGAACACGAAGACTGATAGGAGCTGAGACTTACAATCAGAATGTTACAAGAAAGGATGGGCGTGTTCAGCCATTCTTGTGACTTCGGGGCCACTGTCCTTAGGAAGGACTTCTTGGAGCCACGGGAATTGTATTTTGCCCATGAATGAACCATGGATGCAGGTTAATTTGGTAGAAGCTGCTGATACCCATGGAAGACATGGTGTTAACCAGGACGGAGCTATGATAGACATCAGAGTGGATGTTGGTGTCCAGGGACGTATTTTGTTTGCTCATTTGCTGTCATGTATTTACATGTTGATTGGTATTTACCGAATTCCTGCTCTGCGCAAGCCTCATGCTAGATGCTACAGTTCCTTTAGAGTGAGTGTTGGTCTTGTAGCTGGGACACACGCAGGGGTGCAGGGGCACCTGACTCCGGGGGTCCCAAACAGACCAGACTCGGCCACTTGCCTCTGATAAAACCCAAAGGCAAAGAAATGAGTGCAGTGCTGGAAAAACAAAAAAGAAATTTATTTCAGGGAGGCCAACCCTGGGAAGACAGCAAACTAGCGTCTCACAGACTGTCCCCAAAATGCTGAAAATACAAGTTTCCATAAGGAAAATGTGGGATGAAGGTGGGTGCATGAAGCTCAAATCAGTCCCTGTCGTGGAGTCCGTCACGGGTGGGGTCTTGCTGGCTCAGAGTGCTCCTTGTTGCTTCAGGGAGTAGTTTTGGCTCAAACCCTCAGGGGATGCTTTGTCCTCAAGGTCTTCCGTCTCAACCAAGAGACAAGCTGGGAAGAAAAGCCCACCAAAAAGTTGGAGGTCAAGATGGAGGGGACTGGAAGTCCTGTTGGGTCTGGGAAGTGCCTCCTTCCTCAGATTGCATCCGGTGATTTCCCTAACTGCTGCTGCTTCCCAGCCAGCCTGTCAGCAAGCACTGACGTTACTATGACTTCTTAATATTTACCTTTAAGTTGGTCTCCTTGTTTGGAAACTTAAGTGCCACGTTTAGCTTTGTCCAAAGTTGTAAATCTTACTGGTTCGTTCATCTAGTTTGTTACCTCAGTTCTGTTTCTTTCTAACTCTTATTACAATAAATGTAAGTGTTAAAAATTTCCCTTGTTTCCTTCCTAAGATGTTGTGTCTCACCTAGACAACCTTCCCTAGTGAGGGTAGTTTGCATACCTCACTTCCAGAAACAAAATGTTTGCTTTGGCTGAATGTCTTATTTTTGGAAACTCCATGAAACTTGTGACTTCTAGCCATTGTTTCCTGGGGTGGCTAATTTTATGCGTCACTTTGACTGAGGCTCTGGGCTGCCCTGATAGGTGGTAAAACATTATTCTCAGATCACTGTTGTCTGACTTCCAGAAAATTCAGAGTGATTCTTCCCAGAATGACATGCCGGTTTTCACGGATGCAACTTGCAGTATTACCTTCCTCTTGCTTCTTTCCTAGTGCTTAGAATGAGACCATGAATCAGATGGACTTCGTCGCTCCAGTATCATTGTCCCATCTAGAGGTCTGGTGGAGCCGACTTTCGTAGCCAGCCGAAAGATACAAATGCTGCTTGCTGGTGGTATTTGGTGTAGAGGTGAACTCATATGTATCATGACTATGTTTTCTAGACCCCTGATATTTTCAGCGGTGTATTATCTGAACTAATCAGTACATAATGCCCGTGACAGTTGGAAAAGCAAATCGTCATCAGCTCTGTGGTTAACCAATGGATTTTACTGAAAGCATGACATTACACGAAAACGTAATGGTTTCAGATAGACCGAATGGAGGATTAGTCAAACCGGGAGGCCAGGGAGGGAGGGTCCTATGTCCTAGACACTGGAATTTGTTTCTGTCATCATGGGTCTTATTTCTCCCAAGCAAAGGATGCAAATGCAAATGACGCTCCTCGGGCCGAATCTGGCCAGCGGATATATTTTGTTTTGCTCAAGGAGCCCCTGGGAAAAATAGGGGCCAACATAAAACATTGGACTGTTGCTTCTAAAGCATCCGGATTTTTGGTCTGTCTTGAAACAGAGGTGGCGGGAAACGTTGGCCCTGCATTCCCCTTGGACACAGACTCTTGGAATGAAGCTGATGCGTGCATGCCCCCTGTAGACAAGGCCGTTTTGCCACAGGTGCCACCATCTCCTTTTGCATACACACACCAAGGCCGTCGGTTACCATTTATAATCTTCCTGGAACTATAGTTTTTCTTACGGTGGACAGTAATTTGCAGACACTGTAAAAATGGGAGAGAATCCCAGAGGGTTGTGTGTGTCGAGAACAATAGAAGAGAACATCATTGCAGAAGCGAGGACCATTCCTGCATACTTAATGCACAAGCAAAGTGCGCTGGCCGCCTCTGTTCATTTACTGTTGCTGTCTGGTCCCTGCAGGCATTTGACTTTCTGACCCCTGCATCCAGCTCAGGGGTCAGGGAGGAGCCCTCGGAGGCAGACAGTCTATTGGGAAGCCCCTCGCAGTGTCTGGTGCTCCCAGATGCAGTAAACTGGTCTCCGCGCCCCTTGGGGATGGAGTGGATTGGAGCCTGTTTCATCCTTAATGAGTGAATTGAATAGCTCACAGCAGGGGGAAGCTTTTACCCAGCAGTTTTCCACTTAGAACCATTCTCTCCTTCTCTCCTCAGCTAAACAACTGAGCTCATTCCTGTATCTTGTCCCCTGGTATTGGAGAGTGGCAGTTTTACATCTGTGGGGACACTCCTCTCCCCAGTTTGAAGTCAAATTTTCCTTCTATTATGTCTCTGGACCCTCTGCGTCATTTAACGCAGGAGGCAGCTCACGGAGGAATGAAAAGTTGACGTGAGCAGGTGCTTTCCTGCTGGACAGTGTCGAGAGGGGAACGAAAGCAGACTGCTCGGGACACCAGGCAAGCTCTCTAACCTTTCTGGGCCTCAGTTTCCCTCACGTGTACGATAGGCATAAAAAAGGCAACACTGATCCTGCTAAGGTCAGTGATAAGTTCTTAACGTGTAAAGTCCTTAGTGCCTGATGCTCAGCAGGAACACTGTTCCCGATGGCATCCCGGGCCCTCGGAGCGCTTTGTTAGCTGTGTAACTTCAGCACCTGGAACAGTTCCCGACCCCTCGTTCCTGGTCAATAAATAGTTACTGCGAGAAGAATGAATGAATGGCTTCAGGATAGGTTTTGAAGCCAGTGCGCATCTGAGATATGGGTACAAAGACACAGCCTCCATACCAGAAGTGAGACATTTGGTTTGACCAAAGGGGATTTTGGTGTCCCTTCCGGATACAAGAGGTAGCCTGGGACATACAGTCTGGATGCGAATTTATGGGTGTATAGTGTTCTGTAGGGAGATGGGGCGTTCTCCAGACAACTGTGCGGTAGGTTTGCCCCAGATGGGGCCCTGAGTGCTGCTGTTCGGGGACCCTTGTCTTGTGTGCCAGTTTCTTCCACCTGCCGTAACAACTTATCACTAACTTAGTGCCTTAACCGAGTGCAAATTCTGGGGGTCAGAATTCTGAAATGGGTCTTAAGAGCTCAAATCAAAGTGTCAGCAAGGCTGCATTCATTCCTCCCACAGGCTCTGGGGAAGATTCTGTTTCCTTGCCTTTTCCAGCTTCCAGAGACGCCTGCGTTTTCTTGGCTTGTGGCTCATTCCTCCGTCTTGAGAGCACATCTCTCTGACTCCGCCCCTCCTGCCTCCCTCTTGGAAGGACCCTTGTGATTACCTTGGGCACTCCCGTTAATCCAGGGTAATCTTTCCATCTCAAAAATCCTTAACTTTAACCACAACTGCAAAATCCCTTCTGTCCTATATAGTAACATTCACAGGCTCTGGGGATTAGAATGTGGGCATTCTGGGGGCCGTTATTCTGTCTGCCATGCTAGACGGGGCCCTGGGGTGTCAGCGAGTAGATGACGCCCTGGTGGAGCTGTCACAGTCAGGAGGGCCCCATGCCACACAGGAGGGACCATTCTCTCAGGTGGGGCCCCAGGCCCGGGATCCAGGTGCGTGTCCACGAGTGCCAGGTGAGGGCCCCGATGGTGGCTGCGGAGTAGGCGTCTTGATGCAGCAGCTTTCCCCAAGCTGGGGAAGTTCACGCTCTGCACACGCTGCCCGAGTGAGTGGTGCAGAAGCACGCGGTGGGGGGACTGTCTTGGGCTGGAGGAAGGTTGTCGGTCATTCCCAGCCCGGGTCTGCGGGGGTCTGAGGAACAAGGAGAGGGAAGCATGACAGCAAGGGTACCCTTGCCGGGCGCCAAGCACTGTTTTAATAAAAAGTGCAGCCCTTCTTCTCAAAACACGACGTTAAATGGCCTGATTTATCTTCCAGTCTGTTTTTCCCCCTTCGATTGTAAAGGCCATTTGCATTCATTGTAGAAATTTAGAAACTGCAGCAAAGTGGAAAGAAAAAAATAAAAGTCATCCAACACTGGGAACCCTAGAGATGACTACCGACGGCGTCTTCCGTTTCTGGTCCCTTTTCCTGCGTGAGTGCAGGTACCCACCCGCGTGCGCATACGAACTCACGTCTTTCCTGTGAAATGCACTGGTTTTTATTACTGT
This sequence comes from Paguma larvata, assembly GCA_030068075.1. Taxonomy (NCBI): domain Eukaryota; kingdom Metazoa; phylum Chordata; class Mammalia; order Carnivora; family Viverridae; genus Paguma; species Paguma larvata. The sequence goes on from CM057835.1 coordinate 85,697,387, forward strand.
TATTGTTTTGTTGCGATCTAATATGTGTGCAGAAAGCACAGATCAGAAGCACGCAGCTCTATAACTTGTACAACATGACACATGGATGTGTCCGGCTCCCCAGAAGCCTCTGCAGCCCGCTCCTAACCAACTCCGGGTGACCCCAACCCCACTATTCTGATTTCTAAGAGCATCGATTACTTTCTCCTGTTTTTGAACTTCATTTACGTGAGATCACGCAGTAGGGCCTCTTCAGCTCACCTTTATGTCTGTGGGACCCGTCTGCGGCGTTACCCGGTCACAGCTGTGGCCCAGTCATTCTCGTTGCCATCGAGCAGAGGTTTGCAGACTATGACCTTGTGAGCTGAGAATGGTTTTTACTTATTTATTTATTTTAATTTTATTTTTAAATTTTTTAAATGTGGTTTTATTTTTCAGAGAGAATGAGGTAGTGCAAGTGGGGGAGGGGCAGAGAGAGAGGGAGACACAGAGTCCGAAGCAGGCTCCAGGCTCCGAGCAAGCGGTCAGCATGGAGCCCGATGTGGGGCTCAAACTCACGAACCATGAGATCATGACCTGAGCCGGTCGGATGCTTTACCAACTGAGCCACCCAGGTGCCCCAGGTTTTACTTTATTTCTTTTGAGAGAGAGAGAGAGACAGAAAAGGGGAGGGGCAGAGAGAGAGAGAGAGAGAGAGAATTCCAAGCAGGCTCTGCACTGTCAACACAGAGCCCAATTCAGGGGCCGAACGCACAAACTGTGAGATCATGACCTGAGCCAAAACCAAGAGTTGGACACTTAACCGACTGAGCCACCTAGGTGCCCCTCTGTGATTTCTTATTAAAATATTTGATATTTGGAATTTGTTTTAGTGTTAGGGCGAATTAGGCAGGGCTCCATGTCTAAATCCCAACAGCTCATCAGTTGTGTCAACGTGAATTAGCAAATCAGCCTTTTCTGTTGTGAAGTGGTCATTTAATTTGCAATTGAATATGCATATGGCCCTCGGAATGGGCTACCTTGGGAGGCCCACGCTGGAGGGGAAATCTGTAAACAGGCCTGCAGATGGACGGCTGCCCTACAAACCCAGGGGCCTGCAGAGGCCAGGCAGGCATCATAAATGGTGAAGCAGGCTGGGTATTTGCATGTTCAGTGGTCCGGAACATTCTACCTGTTCCCAAAAAACATGCTTTCTCTCTGTCTTTGGGAATAGGAAAAGCTGCTAGATCATGGAGACTCCCAAGTCCAGTGGCTCAAACAAGATAAAGGTTTTTTCTTTCATGTAACCATCCCGATTTGGGCGGGAGGTCCTTCCTGGGGAGACAGTTGCTCTGATCTTTGGGGTCATCCTGGGATCCAAGACTTTCCTATCTCTGTTCCGTCATCTGCCAACATGGGGTCTGTATCTCACGGTGGAGTTTGCCTCACCGCCCCCACTCCCCCATTCCATGTAGGAGAGGGAAAAGAAATAGGAAGCGGAGTGTGGGAAATTCCCTTTTCCAAGGATGTGCCGTTGGAATTACAGCAGCTTATGTCCCAGAGCCTGGGCCGGAGTCACGTGGCCTTGGTTGGCTGCAGAGAGACCAGGGAAGATAATTTCTGGCCTCGTGCACAGCCCAAGCTTGGAGGGTTCTATTGCCAAAAGGAAGAAGGAGAAAGGAAACTAGAATCAGCCATTTTCTGTCCTATCCTCTCTCTTTCGCTCTTTCTGATAGGCACACGGGTATTACGGAGTGTTTCTGTAAGGAAAATAGCTCTACAGGTGGGATGATGAGAGGTAACTGAAACTTGCCCTTGTGGTTGGGGACGCAGTCGGGAGAGGTGGCCATTGTGGCTCCTTGGAGAGCCCGAGCATGGGGTGGGGGCGGGCGTCTGCCAACAAGGCTCTGCTGCTTTTTGCCCTGCGGGAATGCATGCTTAGAGTTAACAGGTTTGATTTTTCAAAAGATGCCAGACATCAGCTTTTTGCTTTTAAATGAGAAGTTGTTTGATTTTTCAGTCTTAGTTCAATTTAAGCAACGCTGTGTTGACCAGTCAGCATAGGTGTGCGAGGCACATTTGGCCTGCGGACCTCAGATTTAGGATTTCTGCCCCGACCGTGCCAAGTCCAGACAGTACTGTCATCTGGACCGGGAGAGCCTGGGGATACCCTGGACTGTCAGCTCCGTAAGTGGGGAAGTCGAGACTTAGACGCACTGGCGATGGCCGTGTTGGTTCACTTTCTAGGAAAGGGCAATTTGATATCGTCCATCGAAATTACAAATGTGCATACTCTTGGACCGATCAGTTCCTCTCCTGGGGACACGTCATTCAGGAAGAGTGTACACGTGTACAATAACTTATTACAAGGCGATTCATTGCAGTCCTGCAGCAGCAAATGGCTGGAAGGTGCCCGAATGTCCCCTGGGAGGGACTGGTTAAGTAAATCTCGGTGCGTGCATGCAGTGGAATGAGACGCAGCATAAAGAAGAGTGAGGAGCGTCTGGGCGGCTCAGTCGGTTAAGTCTCCGACTTCAGCTCAGGTCATGATCTCAGGGTTCGTGAGTTCGAGCCCCGCGTCGGGCTCTGTGCTGACATCTCGCAGCCTGGAGCCTGCTTCGGATTCTGTGTTTCCCCCTCTCTCTCTGTCCCTCCCCGGCTTGTGCTCTATCTCTCTCAAAAATAAATAAAAACATTAAAAAAAGAAAGAGCAAAAACACTCGCTATATTGGCTGTAACCATGGGATATTGCCAAGTGAAAACCAAAACAAAACAGGACACAGAGCAAGGGGGTGTAGTATGCAGTTATTTGTGTTAAAAAAAGGAAAAAACATATAGTTGTGCGTGCATGCTTCTGTATGTATCAAATATTTCTGGAAGTTTCGTAAGAAACTGGTAATCGTTTGCCTCTGGAAATTCAAACGGCTTTCAGAGAGTAGTAGAGGGAGATGTTTTACTTGAGAATCTTGTACCTTTTGAAGTCTGAACCAAGTAAACGTTGTACTTAGTTAATAAATAAATAAAGCTAAGATTGCAAAACCAGCAGGATGAGTGGGGCCCAGAGAGGGCAAGAGAGTGTGCCGAGTGTCACGCGGACGACAGCAGTTTGGTGTCAGGAGCTGCATCCATTCTGCGTCTCTCTGCAGGCGTTGTGTTTCCCTGGCAATCTTCCCACGCTGCTGGCTCCTGCCCTCCAGGCTGTTCGGAAGAAGCTCTACCTTATTAACTAGCAAGTTGTAATATATTTGACCAATTTATATAATTCACTCGGTTCTTTGCTGGACCCGCTGTCTGCCTCTGCCTCAGTAAGAACAGTCGTGAAGCAAGACCGTCTAATGCAGGATCTCGGGCTCCAAGGTACCTTCGGGTTCATCCACAGCCACGCTGCCGTTCACGGAACAGACCTGAGCCAGGTTCTCTGTGTTGGTTTCATCAGCTGAGCGCCTGCCGCCACTGTAATAGCTGACGAGGGGGCCGGGCACCGCCGAGTTACCTTGGTGGGTCTCCCTGCCGCTTCACCTTCCTCCAGTGGCGCCAGGAAAAAGAGTGATTTCTCGGCTGTGGAAAGCTGGGGGTGGGGTGGGGGACAAATGCAGGGCTTTTGTGAAGTGAGGCAGGCGGCCTTTCTGGTTCCTGTTAGAGAGGCGCCGTTTAAATGACATTTGTCTTGATGATTAGAGAGAGATATTGAGAGCTGCATTGGGACTGGAGCCTGGTAATTAGCCCTTTACCTGTGTCCCGAGGATTCTCAGCCCAGTCGCTTGTCGGGGGAGCTCGGGAGAGGATGTACTGTGCTCTGACCCAACAGGAATTAGAATGTACTTCTTGTTTAAACAAAATGAGAGATCCAGGTGTCTGGGGCTTGTACTGTCGCCTTAAATGTCCCTAGTGCGGAAGGACCCAGCACGGTGCGCGATCGATCGCTAACACTGTGTGCGTTAAGCTAGAGTATAGTTTGGCCACAGATAACTGGGGCCTTAAATAACTCTGGTTTGAACACAATGGAAGTGGATTTCTGTCTCATATAAAAGGGCGTAAATAGGTGTCCAGAATTGGCGCAGCGGCTCCAGGCTGCACAGCCGTCAAATTCAAGTTCCTTTCCGTTCACCGCCATTCCTAAGGGATGGGTCTGTCCTCACCGCCCGAGCCCCGGGCGTCCCTCCCACAGTCTGGGCAGCAGGACGGGGAAAGGCCGTACGTCCAGCACTTTTTAAGAACTTGCTTGCAGACCCTCCGTCACGTCTCATTTCCAGGACTCAGTTATGTTAACTTGGCTGCCTCCCCTTGAAGGCAGAACCTGGTAAAGGACTGAGGAGCAGGTGATCTGTTTTGGGAAGGATTCGGGGGAAGCGGCATGAGGTACCTGGGAAGAGGAGACCAGGGGAGGAGGGAGAATCGGTGGTTACCACTGTGAGCAGGTGGGGCTCAGCCCTGCGGAGATGGCTTCTGAGAGCCGCGTGGGGGACGCCTTGGGGCTGTTTGCCTGAGAGGCAGTATTGGAGAGAATTTACCCCATTGGGCGAGGGCTGCTCCCAGATCGCGAATTCCCTTGCACGTGCAGTTTCACCCATGTACAGAATGCCTGGGAAGAGCCTCTTCTGAGTCACTGGCCAGCCAGGGGTCCGCAGTGCCACCGGGGTCTGTCACACTGCCTGTGTACTCCCTGCGGCTGCAAGGATGCGTGATGGGGTGTGTATGCTCAGGAATTAGCTGCAGAGGAACCTGGGAAGTGTAGTTTGGGTTCGTAGTGGTCATGAGCCTCCACCCCACCCCAGCAACAGGGGGGCTGATTATTGTCGAGAGGATGTTGGAGAATAAGTACTGGAAGCCGGCACACCGTAATCTTTCTTCGTCTGTGAGTTAGGGATTTGCCGTTCTCGGTGGTGGGGAACTCAGCCGAGAAGATGGAAAAGCCCCAGTGGCCCACGGAGCTGTCCAGGGTACTGATGCGCGTGTTCCCAGGGTGGCCTCAGACCCCGCTTGAGACCTACTCCCTCTTACTTTGGACGCGGTTCAGACAGGCATGGTGGTCTGTCTTCCCAGTGCCAGCATGTGGGAGCAGATGGACTCAGGCAAGTTCCTGAGGGTCTGTCTTTGGAGGGACCCTACAGTCTCCGTCCAGCCCACTCCGTCCTTCGTAGGCGTTCAGAGTGACTTCTAGAAATGCAGGTGTCACTTTCTTGTTTAAAATTCTCGGTGCCCTTGGGAGCTGGTCGTTGCCTTCTCCACTCTCTCGCCTGTCTCCCTCAGAGCCTCATTCCATGCAGAATTTCACTTCTTCCAGTGTCCTCCACACATCCTGAGTCCTCTTATCCAGAGTCGTCTTACTCATCCTGCCCCTTGGCCACTCCTCATCATCCTTCAGCTTTCTCCTGAGGATTAGATCGGCTCGGCCCTTCGAGCACAGGCTCTTGGTCATTATTTCTTGTTCAGTGGTCTTTCCACTCGACTGGACTGTGTGCTCTGTGAAGGCAGGGATGAAGCCGTGGCTGTCCTGTTCATCGCTGTATTTCCAGGACCCTGCACACAGTTGGTGCCAGGAGGTCTCTGTGGAGTGGATGGAAACACTCCACATCTCTGGTCCCAGGTAGCTTCTTTCCAGTGTTTTGCCCTTGATTCCTGGGCGAGAGGGGCTGTTAGAGTTGATGCCAGGCCTCTCCTGCTGTTGGGTGCCATTCCAAGCTCATGCTTTATTGCTGGGGGGCTAAAAGGCCAGCGTGTGGCCCTCTGTTAGAAGTGCTCTTAGTTGCTGCTGGTGCCCAAGGCTCCACACAGATTCACAGAAGAGGGAGTTCAGTGCATGAGTCAATTACCTCACAGGTTAGTGGTACTCAAAGTGGGACTCTGCCTCCTACTGGCTCCTGGGTGTGTTGGCGGCCAAGGTGCTGGGCATTTGCAAAGCAGGTTCTCTTCAGTTCTTACTGCTGTCTCTGTTGCTTTCAATTAAAAATATTCACAAACTTAAGCTATTTTCTCCCAAATATAAAACAAACTCGATGAATATTAAAGCTAAAATGTTTAGAAAACCTTCTTCCTCCCAATCCTGGTTTTGAAACTAATATTGAAAATTTAGAGAGGGGCGCCTGGGTGGCTAGTCGGTTAAGTGTCTGACTCTTGATTTTGGCTCAGGTCATGACCTTGCAGCTGTTTGATTGACCCCCGAGCTGGGCTCTGTGTTGGGCGTGGGCCCTGCTTGAGATTCTCTTCCTCCTTCTCTCTCTCTCCCTCCCTCCCCCTCCTGCTGTCCCTCTCCCCCACTCATGCTCTCTCTCTCGCCCAAAATAAAGAACAAAAAAAAAAAAAAAGAAGAAAGAACATGTAGAGAATACAGAAAACTATGAAGAGTCAAAATAAAAGTCATCCAGGGAAAGTCGCCATTAATGTACTCCCTCCAATCTCATGTAAACACGCACGCGCACGCACACACACACTCGCACAGCCTGAGATGATCATCCTAAATGTCAAGGTTTATACCTTGATTTTTTTTTCCAGTTTTCATGAGATTTTGAACATCATCTTTTGTCTTTAAATATTCCTCAAGAATGAATTTTTTTCTTCAAGAGTGATTTTTGAAGATTGCAGAGTACTTCTGTGCAGGGGCGTACCCTTCAAAACTTAAGCAACCTATATTTTTCTTTTTTTTTTTTTAAGTTTTTAACGTTTATTTTTATTTTTGAGAGACACAGAGACAGAGTATGAGCAGGGGAAGGGCAGAGAGAGGAGGAGGTACAGAATCCAAAGCAGGCTCCAGGCTCTGAGCTGTCCGCACAGAGCCCGATGCGGGGCTCGAACTCACAGACCGTGAGATCATGACCTGAGCTGAAGTCGGCCGCCCAACCTACTGAGCCCCCCAGGTGCCCCTATATTTTTGACCAGGTAGGTTGCTGTAGGCTTTCACTCACAGCCCTGGGTTTATTGTAATGAATTGTCTCGTATCTCTGAGTATTTCTTATAGATTCTTAGGAATATAGTTCCCAGGTTAAGGGTGTAATTGTTTCTCAGCCTTTCAATTCATGTCGCCAGATTAATTTTTAGAAAGATTATCTGCTGACATCCACCAACAATGTGCTTTTTCTTCTTTATAACTGCGCCTTCAGCAATAGTGATTAGTGTAAACTTAAAGTCAACTTGATAGTCTCCAAATTGCCTTCTCAACTTCCGGGATTGGATGGGTTTTCATGGAGCTCTGATTAGTTGTGAAGAAGGCTGCTTTCTCTCCTTATTAAAGTGTTCCTATGTCACCTGTTTCCAACACGGGAAGAATAGTAGTCCACAGCAAAAATACACAGGACTATGGCACAGTCGCTAAAAATAGCTGTTTTCACGTCCCATTTTATTAAACGTTTTGGAGTGTGAGAAGTATTCACACACATACTGGTGTGATGGGTGATTGGTTGGCGTGTCTGGCACAGGTGTGGGTGTTGGGGGCGGCGTAAAGGTTGTGTGGAGAGTCGGCTGCTGGTGCCCGTGGCCGTATGTGGCCCCTCGCGGCTCGTCAGCTTGGAGTGAAAAAGGTTAAACAGTCGGTCAGAGTGAAGTGGCAAGAGACCCCTCTGGAGCTGGTATTGAGCCAATCCTGAGCTGTACCTCTTTTTTCTAGTGTCTCTGGTTCTCCTTTCTATTTTCAAGTCTTGAGCTGCAGTCCTACTGTGTGCACAGCCGGCATGGGGCTAGGTAGAAAGGACAGAGGGTGTACCGAGGAAGCTGTATTTCTCAAACTTTGGTCTTTGATGTACTACCTTTGCGACTTTTTTATTATTGTTTGGGGTATTCCTGTGCTGTTTTTAAATTTAATAGCGCTTTTAAAATGGACACGTGGGTTTCACCTAAATATGTGTATTTTAAAAGCAGTCTCTATCACTCTCACAAGCAGAAAGCCAGTGCGACTTGCCATAAATAGATGAAAACCTTCAAAACAGAGACAATGAAAACAAAACAATAGTCTTAAGTTCCAGCTAGATATGGTCGCTTGCCAAAAGCTTTCAGACAGAGGCGTGCTGTGTGCTGTCTCCTGGTTAACAAGGGTGACGAGCCAAGTGTTAGCCACTCGTTAGCAGGAGGCTTTCTCTCTTTAGGAAAAGGATTGCAGAAGGAAGAAGGGAGTGACTTTCTAATTGTGGGATTCCCTGTTCCTGAAAACATTTTGATAAATAACCTTCCTGCACTGGAGGGGGGCCTCGGTAAGGGGCGGAGAGGGCAGACTTGGGAGGACGTTAATGCCGAGCCGAAAGAGTGGGGCGCTGGCAGAGAGTCTTCTTGGATACTTTTGGGGGATCGTGCGGGGGCACGGGACTAGTTCGTTTCAAACCCCAGCTATCGGCGAATGAGGCTCCCCTGTGGGGATATTCCCCTTCAGGCAGACAGTTCCCTCTTTGGTCCAGCAGTTGGTGCGAGGAAGGCCCGCCCGATGGACGTACACCTGTCTTCAAACAGGCACCAAATAACGTCCATTCCTCCGGAGGCCCGTGTCGCTTGAGTTCCCGTGAGTTCTGAGCATGGGAAAAAAAAAATACATAAAGTCGAGTTGGCACCACGTGCGAGTGGCATGTGGCGCGGGTGTGTGCAGTTGGATTATTTTTATTTATGATCGCTGATTCACAGTCGTGTCTCCATGGCAATGGCGGAGCGAAGGCTGAGGGACGAAGTCATTCGGCACGTTATTAAATGACCCGATGAAAGGAAAAAAGCCCTCCAACACATTAAGGATTAATTCAACGTCGTGGCCTTGCCTGGTGGGTCATTACCCGTCCCTGCTGCAGATGTTGGCATTTCTATTTCCAGAGCGTTCTGAACAGAGTGGGGCTCATCTGTCTGCATTTGAATGTCACTCTTAGCTCAGATGCAGCCAGATGCTCAGGGTCAGGTGGGTCACGGGCAACCTCATCGGGAGATGCTCTCTGCCACGGAACATTTGGGAAGATGTCGTTCTCGATGCCGGTGTGTGTGTGCGTGCGTGTGTGTGTGTGTGTGTGTCTTGATGCACTGGAATACATACAGAGCCATGTGCACAGATTACTGGTAAGAAACACAACCATACCTACCGCATGGGGTAGAAGGGCAACAGTGTGTCTTCATTTCCCCAGCGACTCCCAGCGCTCTCTGGTCTTAAGGAAATCCTTAATTACAGCCCTTTGCGCTTGCAAGAGCGTGTTCAAGTTGGGGTGATAGAATGTGTGTCTGCTCCCCTGCAAAGCCTCCTCTGTGTTTCTCCCCAGCCTTGTTCCCTCGTCCCCCTCAAAGAACCTCTCTACCGAATGTTAGCTTCTCCTTCCTTTGCTGCGCTGTTTGCAGCCCTCGTAGATACATTGTTGTGCCTTGCGTGGTCTCTTGTGTCCCTTCTCTCTCACTAAGCCCTCGTACTTGGGAGATTCACCCACGTTGCCACGTGTGGCCAGAGCTCATCCGTGTGTACGGCTGTATGCTATTCCATGGGTGCTAATGCCACCCAGTCAGTCCGTTTTGCTGCTGGCAGACATTCTGGTGGTTTCTTGCTTTTGCTCCCGTGAACAGAGCCGCTGCGAACATGTTCGTGCGTGTGTCCTGAGGCACACCCGCGCGCCTTCTCTTGGCTCGGTGTCCAGAATCGTCGAGTCGTGCGTTCGCCGCTTCTTCAACTTGTCCGGGCGATACCAAACTGTTTTCCAACGTGGCTGCCCAGGTTTGCGCCCCCACCGTCCACGTGGGGCTGTTCCGGCTGCTCTGTGTCCCTGGCAGCGCTTGGCGCCGGGCTGTGCATCTTTACCCGTCTCGGGGCTGCAGAATGGTATCTCATCATACACGGGCATCTCCGGTGTTGCCCGGACTGTCGCCGGCTTGCCCGGCCCTGGGGTTCCAATGACCACGTTCGTCTTCCTTTAAACAGGAGCCCAGTGTTCTCCGATGTTGCCTTTATAGCAGCGAAGTTTGATCTGGTTCTAACCAGCTCTACTCCTTTGTCTGTCTTCGTTGGCTGAAAGCATGGGTGGGAAAGGGGCTGTGTTTACAGGTGTTGAGGAGGAAAAGCTCCTGTTTTTCTTTTCCCTCATACTCTACTTCCAGAACACTTGTAAAGTTTTTAAATGTATTTATTTATTTATTTTTGGGAGTAAGGGGCAGAGAGAGAGGGGACACAGAATCTGCAGCAGGCTCCAGGCTCTGAGCTGTCAGCACAGAGTCCGACGTGGGGCTCGAACCCATGACCCACAAGATCATGAGCTGAGCTGAAGTCGGACACTTGACTGACTGAGCTGCCCGGGCGCCCCTACTTCCAGAGCACTTCTGACCCCTGGTGTGTGGGGCTTTTCCCCACTAACCGACTCTCCGACTGCTGCTGGGTCTCTTGCACTTGAACTCCGTTCTGACCCTGGCCACCCGGAGGTGGCGTCAGATCCCACAGGTTAAGGACTCAGCCCCACAAGACCGTCCCCACTTCAGGGGCCAGTCACAAACCCAGACGGTCCCCTGTGCTTCTGACTGACCGGCTGTAGATTGGAGGTTTCCCCTGCCCTCTCCTTGGGTTCCACTGCCTGCTAGAATGGCTTCCGGAACCCAGGGAACAAGTTTACCGATCAGCCCATCGGTTATAAAATGATAACAGCCCCAAAACAGCCGGATGGGAGGATGCAGAGGGCAGGGTCTGTGGGAAGCGGTGAGGAGCTTCCGGACCCGCACTGGCCCTGCCACCCTCCTGGGACCGCCGTGTATTCGAAAACTTGGCAGTTCCCTGAACCCTGTCCTTTTGCGTTTTTCTGGAGGCTTCATCTTGTAGACGCAGATGAAATCATTGGCCACTGGAGATGACTTCAACGTCCAGCTCCTGTCTCCTCCCTGGGGGTCAGCGGCGGGGCTGGAAGTTCCAACCTCTGATCACTTGGTTGGTTCCCTTGGCAACCAGCCCCCACCCAGTGGTGATTCTAGGGCCTTCTACCTCATTCACACGAACTCAGGTGTGGCCCAAAGGGTCTGTCTTCTTTGACAAGACTCTCACCTTACACTCTGAGCGCTCAAGAAATCCACGGGCTTGCGGCGTCTGGGCGGCTCAGTTAGCTAAGCATCGGACTTCGGCTCAGGTCATGGTCTTATGGGTTTGAGCCCCACGTCGGGCTCTCTGGTGACAGTCCGGAGCCTGCTTGGAGTCTCTCTCTCTGCCCCTCCCCTACTTGCACTTTCTCTCTGTCTCAAAATAAATAATAAACTTAAAAAAAATTACAGGGACTTTGGGAGCTCCGTGCCTGAAGTCGGGAAGAAGATATATCTTATTGTAGACCGAGTCGCAGGCGTCCCAAAGACCGCCACCCACGACTGACCGGGCTCTCTCTTACCGCTGAAATCTTCCCGTGAAATCTGCCACCTGCCCAGGCCTAGCTGACGCGCAGCTTCAGCCGGAGTCTTCACGCGCTTGGTGGAGCTTCCTGGGGCTCCGGCGGCTCCAGCTCACAAAGCGGGCCCTGCACTCTGCACTCCTGTAGGACTCGTTTGTGGGTCCTTCCTTGTTCCTATTCGATCAAACTCTGTTAGCCCTTCGGGGGGCATTCTCGCTTCCTTAATTTGAGATCTTCCCGAGTTTTCCCTGTCTTGACACTTCCCTCAGAGACTCACGCGGTGTTTGTCCAGGCTCGCTCTTCAGGAAATGTTTGGCAGAGCCCACCGTGTGCCGGGCCAGGCGCCGCTGGCTCAGCGGTCAGAGATAAAACACTGCGTTCCCTGCCCTCGTCGGGGACGCGCTTTCCAGAAGAAATGAAAGAAAGAAACCGGAACTTTGGACGGAGGAATATCCAGATTATTCAGGAGACTTGCTTTGCCTGGAGAAGCCGGGCGAAGTTTCCCAGATGAAAGGACCTCGGAAGTGGGTTTTGAAGGATGGGTAGGAGTTGAACAGATGGCCAGAGAGCTGGCAGCGATTGGCACTGGTGAGGCAAGCATGCCCCGCCTCCCCAGCTCGGGGATTATCGCAGTTCTGTCACTTCGCACCCTTGAACACCTTTGGTTGGAAAAATTCTTTTAAAGATAAATCTTAGTGAAAATGGAAGGCTGTCCCGTCAGTATCGGTGGGGTCTTGACTCGGGCCATTAATGCAATGGAAATGAGGCAAGAGGCCGGTGGTGACTCTTACTCATTCCTCCCTTTATCTGAATGCATGCTTCGCGTCTGTGGGTGTTTGAATAAAAGATCAAGGAGAAGAGAAGAAACCTCGTTCTCAGAACCGTGAGCGCTCCGGCTTCTGCTCTGACCTCGCTGGGGTCAGACGAGCCCAGCCGGTGACAGCAGCTGTCACCACCGCGGTGGCTTCCCCTGCATTTGCAGCCATTTAGATCAGACTGCGGGTCTGACGGCAGTGGCCCGGGTCGCACGCAGTCATTGTAGGCATTTGGCTAATTAGGAGGCGACCATCAGGTGAAATGAGCTACTCATCCCAGACTTTGTTCTAATGACCATTAGGCGCGATCTCGGCGAGCCGGCCCTGGGCTGTGCTCGGTTCTGGGCGTCTCACGGCTCTTCGGGGTGTCAGTCACGGCCGAATGGCTGGGCAGGAGTTGGGAAGGAGATGTTTTTTCTCAGCAGGGAAACTTAGAGAGAACGTCTGGATGGGTGAGAGTCCCTCATGCCTGTGGGGGCAGTGCTTGCCGCGTCCTTGGCCTTGACCTGACCCTCGGTGCAGCTGCCAGTCAAATAAACAGAAGCGCTGGCATGTCCCCTGACAGCTGGCGCGGCGACGACTGTCGGAGAGCTGGAGACGTTGGCTTGCCTTCCAAGAGGCTCGTGTGGTGTTTAAATCTGGAAACAGGACCGACTGAGGGATTGGACTGCTGGAAAGGCAGGGGTGCAGGCACGGTCTGGGCACAATTTCGGGTTCTGGCGAAGCCATCTTTCACCGCTCCAGCTTAACCACATTAGATTTTTAAAAATTCATTACTATTTTTTTTAATTTTTTTTTGACGTTTATTCATTTTTGAGACAGAGAGAGACAGAGCATGAGTGGGGGAGGGGCAGAGAGAGAGGGAGACACAGAATCTGAAGCAGGCTCCAGGCTCTGAGCTGTCAGCACAGAGCCCGACGTGGGGCTCGAACTCACGGACCGCGAGATCATGACCTGAGCCAAAGTCGGACGCTCAACCGACTGAGCCACCCAGGCGCCCCAAATTCATTATTTTTTTTTAATGAGTATTTAGTTTTGAGAGAGAGAGAGGGAGGGAGGAGAGGGCAAGTGGGGGAGGTGCAGAGAGAGAGCGGGAGAGAGAGAGAGAGAGAGAGAATCCTAGGCAGGCGCCACGCTGTCAGCACTGAGCCCAGTGTGGGGTTCAAACTCGTGAACTGTGAGATCATGACCTGAGGTGAAGTCAGACACTCAACTGACTGAGCCACTCAGGCACCCCTAGATTTTTTTTTTTAATGTTTATTTTATTATGAGAGAGAGAGCATGTGGGCAGAGGAGGGGCAGAGAGAGAGGGAGAGGGACTCCCAAGCAGGCTCGGTGCTGTTAGCACAGAGCCCGACGTGAGGCTCGATCCCATCAATCATGAGATCAGGACCTGAGCCGAGATCCAGACTCGGTTGCTTAACTGACTGAGCCCCCCAGCTGCCCCTAGATTTTAATGTAGAGGCTGCAGACTGGAAAACCCTGAACTAGGTGTGTGGGCGTTGTGGGTTGAATTGTGTCTCCCCCCGAGAGGTACGTCCAAGCCCTAATCCCCAGTACCTGCTAATGCGACCTTCTTTGGAAATGGGGTGTTTGCGGACGTGGTCAAGTACCAGCGACAGGAGGGCGGCCCTGATCCACACGGCCGGGCTCCTTGCGGGAAGAGGAGAGACACACAGGGAAGAAGTCGTGCGAAGGAGTCCGAGCTCGGTCAGAATGACAATGACGTGGCCGCGAGCCGAGAGCGCCGAGGATGGACGACATCGGGAATGAGCGGAAAGCGAGGGACGGATTGTCCCCTGGAGCCTTCCGAGACAGAAGATGCTGCCATCTTGCTTTCAGACTTCCAGAACTGTGAGAAAACAAATGTCGGTTGTTTCAAGTCACCCAGTTTGTGGTGATTCTTTCTAGTCGCCCTTAGGAAATGAATACAGTGGTTAAAAAAAAAAATTGGACTAATCTGAAAGCAGAGATTTCATGTAAAAACTGGGATTTCTGGGGGTGCCTGGGTGGCTCAGTCGGTTGAACGTCTGACTTTGGACGTCTGACCATGATCTCGTGGTTCCTGAGTTTGAGACCCACGTCGGGCTCTGTGCTGACAGCTCGGAGCCTGGAGCCTGCTTCGGATTCTGTGTCTCCCTCTCTCTCTGCCCCTCCCCCACTCACGCTCTGTCTCTGTCTCTCTCTCTCTCAAAAGTAAATAAAGATTAAAAAATTAAAAAAAAAAGTGGGTTTCTGGCATATCTAGAAAAATCAGCCCTGCCCAGGTGGGGTGGCATTGTGAGAGGGGGACCGTGTGGATGCCCGCGGTTTACCCGGTCACCACCGCTCCCCGCGGTCTGCCGACAAGCCGGCTTCTGTTTGGGTTTCCCTATGAGTCCCCCGAGGTATCTAAGCTTGTGGCCCCACTTTCATGACAGGTGTGCACGAAGGGTCGACAGTGGCTTCCCAGCTTCCAGAGCTGGGGCTGGTCAACTCTGGCCTGTGGGTCAAATCCGGCCGCTGCCTGCTCTTGTGAATTGAGGTTTCCTGGAAAACAGCCATGCCGTTGCCCGTAGACGGTCGGCGTTGCCTTCGGGCGGGCTCAGCGCAGTTAGCAGAGACCGAGTGGCCTTCGAGGGAAGATTTACGAGCTGGCTCTTTATAAAAGATGCTGTGATCCCTGTTTTTGGAGAATCGAGGAAAATAGATTTTTATGAGATTTTCCCCTGTTTTTAAGTGAGTGCAACTAATTCGTATTGGTTTTTTATTTATTATTATTTAAGTTTTTATTAAAAAGTTTAATTTAGGGGCGCTTGGGTGACTCAGTCAGTTAAGTGTCTGTCTTCGGCTCAGGTGCTGATCCCATGGTTCGTGGGTTCAAGCCCCGCGTCCTGCTCTGTGCTGACAGCTCAGAGCCTGGAGCCTACTTCGGATTCTGTCTCCCTCTCTCTCTCTCCTCTCTCCTATTCATGCTCTGTCACTTTCTCAAAAATAATAGACAGTAAGAAATTTTTTTTTAAAATTTAATTTAACACAGCGTTAGAGTGGTTCCAAGCGCACAGCATAGTGGTCCAGTCTCTTCGTGTGTTACGCTCTGCTCCATTTTGGTTTTTCGTTTTAAAGACTGTATCTATCAATCAGGGATATCTTTTCATGTCCGTAAATGTGAATCTCGCTTAAAAAAGTACTTTTTCTGCGAATGTTTATTTAATTTTGAGAGAGAGAGACAGAATGTGAGCTGGGGGAAGGGCAGAGAGAGAGGGAGACACAAAATCCAAAGCAGGCTCCAGGCTCTGAGCTGTCAGCACAGAGCCTGACATGGGGCTCGAACCCACGAACTGTGAGATCATGCCCTGAGTCGAAATCAAGAGTTGGATGCTTAACCGACTGAGCCACCCAGGCGCCCATCCCTGAGGACCTTCTAAGACGAGAGAGCTCTGCCCAGTCTGGATAGAGCCCAAGGGTGGGAGATGTCGTTGGCACGGATGTCCGGCACCAGCCCAGCCAGTGGGCAGACCGCTGCAGCCTGTCTCGCCCACCAGGAGGGAGAGCCGTGCTGGTTCAAATCTGGGTCACAGGAGGTGGGAACATTCGGCATGTAGTCCACCTCTGCCATCCTTTGACCCGTGTCCTTCTGACCGCTGGGGTCCTCACCTTGGTTGGCTGGCTCCATCTGTCTGTACAGGGCCAGTTATGTCCACTCCAGGCCTGTGTGGCTGCTTAGCGGGTTGTCACTGTGCGCAGCAGACAAGGGTCAGCACTGCAGACCCGAAGCCCTGCCTGCGAGTTTGGCTGTTGGCCGGCCTCAGGGAACTTGGCACTTGAGCTGTTCCCTGAGTGCTAGTGTGGTTCGTGATCCTAGACCACACAAACAACGGGAGTTACGGTGGACGCTTGCTTTCCTTCCGAGCATCTGGACTTCGGGCACCTGCTAGGCGGAGCCCCTCCGGGACCACGCCCAGCAGAAAGCTCAGGTGCTGAGTCTCCAGGGGGCTACCCTGGGCAAAGCCCCGCACGTGTCATGCTGCATTTTTGGGGCAAGGTAAGAGTGAGGTCTGTGTGACGCTTGCTGGAGGGAGAGAGTTTGAGGAGCGTCCGCAGACCCTGCCTGTGTGTGTCTTTTCCCCGCGCCCATCCTGCCGTGCAGTCAACCTTGGCCACGAGCGCGATGATAGGGGAGTCCTGGGGGTCCTTCTAGTGAATCGCTAAATGTACGTGCGTTCTCCCAGACAGCGTGACTCATGGACTCCACGCAGGTTTAAAAAACAAAATTTAGAGACTGTGTGCCTTGATGATAATGATAATAGTTAAAAGCACCAGTGATTATATTAATAACCAATACTTATGTAACGCTCACAGTGTGCCAGCCACTGTCAGAGCCACAGGGTAATTGAATCATCCTCAGACTGTAGATACTCATTCTCTCCCCAGGTTACAGGCGAAAGGTCTGAGGCACAGGGAGGTTAAGCAGCCTGCCCGTTAGCACCTAGCTCATAAGGGGCAGAGCTCAGAAGGAAGCCCCCAGATCGTGTATGGTGGATAACGTGGGAGCCTCCTAAAACACAGGACTCTCCTCCGAATGGTGCCTGGGGCCAGTGCCTCCTTGGAAACCAGCCGTAGTCTAAGTAGACTAAACACTGTCCCTACCTTTTTTGATTGGAGGTGGGGGACGTATCACTAAGGACAAGCCGGGATAACCAGTTGTCTCAAAATTTCAGTGGTGTCAAATGACAGCGTTTGTTCCTTGCTGAGGTTGTCTGTCGGTCTCAGGCTGCTGGGGACTCTGCTCTGGGACACTGTCACTCAGCGGCCCCAGTAGAAAGAGGATCTCCCATCTGCCAGGGTGCCCCAGGCCAGCAGGGACCACTCCTGCCTCACTGGCCAGAAGAGGCCCAGGACGCTGCCCACACACAGGGGAGCCAGGAAGTGAGTCCCGCTGGGACCCAGAGGCAGAAAGAAGGCCCATTCAGTGAACAGCAACAGCACGTGCAATACTCTAGTGAGTGTGAGAGAGACTTTTCCCCCTGACACCAGGTCTGGGGCAAGATCACTCACTGCAGAGAGGTGGGACTGAGCTGGATATCGTCAAAGGCAGAAGTGAGAAAACAGGGGGCCTGATAGTTAAGTCCTTTGAGAGCAAATGAAAAGTGATTTCCATGACAACAATTCAATTAGAGAGCGACACGAAGTTCTCCTCTGTAAGGGAACACTGAGGAATTACTGCCACAATGGACCTTGGGGGTGGAGTGGGGAGAGAAAGTGCCCCAGCAGGGCGCCCCCAGCGGGTCCTGATGCAGGCCACGCCCCCCTCGTTGGGAAGCCAACCCCATCACCCGGGAGGGAGGCCCCAGCGCACAGAAGGAGAGGGGAGGGGCGTTTGCCAAAATAAGCAAATGGGAGAGGGGGCGAGGAGGAGGAAGGAGGAGAGGGCTGGGATGGGTGGGCGATTAGGGGGGTACCTGCGTTTTGCTTTGAACGTGGGGCGGCTTGGGCATATGGCTTGGCTGGTAGGGTTGCAGAATAGGTGTTGCAACGTTTCCCCATAGAATTAAAATTCAGACTCGGGGGCGGGGCGGGGGAAGAGAATGAGGCCCCAGGGTGTAGTGGGAAGAACCAGGCTTTGCAATCAATCACACACTCGTGGCTTTGAATTCACGTTTTCTTTTGCTTTCTGGGTGGGAACGTAAGCTCCAGAGCCCAATCCTCTGAGCTAAATGTGCCCGTTGGTAGGAGGATGTTCAGCCACAATGTGGCCTTGCATCGGGCACACAGTAGGTCCTTTCTATGAAGTTCGTGGACGTCCCCCTCTTTGATGAGGGGTGGTATCAGAGAGGCTCCATTTCTGGTGCAAACCCCGACCGTTCAGGAACGGGCTCCCTGGAGCCCGCGCTCAGCAGGATTCTGAAGCTCGCGGAGAGGGTGCCATGGCGTCGAAGGCGCGGTGCTGTGTGCCGCGTGGTCTCCACCCTGGGCTTAGCCTGCCTTTCCACCCAAGCCTTATCCTCACCACCTCCTTCCCTGCACCCTTCGCCCCAAGGTGCTCAGGGGCCCACTCGCTGCTCCCCAGCAAGCTGTGTGCTGACTTCTTGCCTCCGGGTCCTGGGGCCCCTGCCTTCTCTGGCCTGGAGCCACTCCCTGTCAGTCCTCATCCCATCCAGAGCTGTCCTTTCCTTCAGGGATCAGCTCAGACCCCTCCCCAGAGAAGCTGCTTCCTGCCCAACCCCTGCCCCGTCCTTCCAGGACCAAAGGATGGCCTCTTTTTCTGCCTCTGTGTAACCATCGCCACCTCTCCCTTGGTCTGTACACACTCCCCAACAGCCTCCCACGCGGGCAGTGGTGACCTTTCCTCATGAGTGTGACTGGCCTCTCTTGGGTGTAAGCTTCCCGGGGCAACCGTGCTGTCTGCCTGTCCTCCCTTGTCCCCACACCCCATGCCCACGGACTCCCTTCCTGTCCCCATTCAGGGGCTGTGAATTGGACGATTTGGGCAGAGTCCGAAAGTATAGACTACTCAGGGACCTGGATTTGGCAGTCAGGGATTCTGGTGAGGACTCTGAGCACTGCCACTTTAAGGCTGTGTGAGCTTAGACGAGTTCGGCCTCAGATTCCTCTTCTTCTTTTCTTTTTTTTTTTTCTTTTTAAGTTTATTTATTTTGAGACGGAGAGAGGTGGGGGAGGGGCAGAGAGCAAGGGAGAGAATCCCAAGCAGGCTTCTCACCGCCAGCGCAGAGCCCGATGCAGGGCTCGAACTCCTGAACCGTGAGATCATGACCCGAGCCGAAATCAAGAGTCAGACGCTTCACCGACTGAGCCCCCCCGGGCGCCCCTCAGCTTCCTCTTCTAATAATTCTGAGTGTCGTCGGGAGCGGTCAGGGAGGTCACGTGTGCCTGGCACTTCCTCCTGTCTGGGCGCACAGTAAGCGCCTGCGGGGTGGTCTGTCAGCTGGTGGTATTCTCTGTCTCTCGTCTTCCTCCTCCTCCCTCCTGAGCCCTGTTCTAGAACAACCATTTCAATGTGATCTTTTCTTCGTGCGGCTGGTCCCGGAAGGATTGATTGGGCGTCCCCGGGAGTCCAGCTGGTACAGCCTGGGTGTCATGGTGGGCTTGGTGCGGGAGAAAGAGGACGTTTTGTCCACCCGTGACAAACCGCGAAGTCCAGGGGACCTCTTGGCACTATGGTTCCTACCGCGGGCGGCAGCTGCACTGTGTCCGCAAACAACTGTGCGCCATTTCAATCCGATCAGCTTTGCCATGAGCCCCTTTTCAGAAGTCCTGGGGGACTTGCCAATTAAAGACTTGTTTGACAAATCCTTTTGTAAAATTCAGAGTCACCGAATTATTCTGCTTTGTGATTCTGGATTCATATATATTAGGTTTTTCTTAATGCAGGTACTATTTTAGCAGCAAAGCCTCCTTATCATATTCCAGCCAAGTTTTTGAGCTTCAGCAGTCAAAATTAGTATTTATTTCAACCCGTTGAATATGTATATTCCGGAAAGATATTTCCAACTCATGAAAATTAAGTGAGAAAACTAGAGTTAGCAGGGTTTGTCTTGTGTCCCCGCTCTGTGCTGACTCTCGCTGGGGCGTTACTGACAGATGCTCGGCTGTCCTTGATAAAGGAACAGGAGCGATTAAAAAAACCAGGAAGAGGCTGTGGATGGATAATCTGGCTGAGGAAACACGTAATTACCGCGAGTGTCAGTCTCCGTAATGAAGCATGGATAGGGCCGCATCCAGAGCCGAAGTTCCCGGGGAAGGGGGCGAGGTAATGCGTCGAGGACAGTAATTTAGCCTCTGACTAGCTCCTGCCAGCAGGCCTGGAATGCGCCCGGTGCAGACCAAGGCCAATGTCACAACGCAAAGATTCAGAGCTCCCCACCTCCCAGGGGGCCGACGCAGACTGCCGCTCCGCCTGCCGCTCCCTCCCCGGGACATGCTAGATTTTTAGGACAGACCCTGAGAGCGCAGTCTAACTCTCTCATTTTACAGATGAGGAAACTGAGGGCTACAGAAGGGGGTGGAATTCCCAAAGTCTCCCAGAGAGTCAGCAGCCAAGGCTGGTCCCGAACTTGCATCCCCTGACCGTGGTTTGCCCGCTCCACCTGCACTCTTCCACCCGCCTCCCAAGAATGCGGAGCTGAGACCACGCTTGGCTCACAACCCTGTTTCCTAGGGGACGTCGATTTCTAGGGCGAGATGCGCTTTCTCCTTCTACGAATAGATGGCATTTTGTCTTATTTACTTAGTTAATTTTTCTGAATAGATATCCATGGACGTGGTTCAAAATTCAAAAGGTGTGTGTTGAAAATTAGGTCTCCCTCTCTCCCACCTCCGTTCCCCAGCCGGCCTGGTCCCCTTCTCAGAGGCACAGCTGCAAACAAAGACTTTGTTGCCATGATGCGGACCCTAGACCTCAAAATATCTGTCCCCCCTACCTGTCTTGCTCACTGTAGTATACACATATACACCAGTTCTGTGCTTTTATTACACCAGGACCTTAGATCTTTGAGAGTAATCCATACTAGTTCATGGCAAGTTACCTCTCTCTTTTTAACGGCGGTGTTGCGTTTCATCCTGTGGGTTTACTATATTTTGTGTAGTCAGCCCCTGACCGAGACATTTAGGTGGCCTCTCTTGTGTTTTTTTGCTATTATAAGCAGTGCTGCGGGGTCCTCGTACCCGTGTTTCTATTTGCACGTGTGGGGACACATCTGGCAATGTATTGACCGTGTGGCTAAAATGTCCCAAGGGGTTGGTATTCAGGCACGGCGAAATCCAGGTGCTCAGACCATTCGGAACTGTTCCCTCCGTCTTGCTTTGCTTATGTTGACACTGGATCCTCGGAAACAGGAAGGCTTATGTAATTTTTATTCAGTAGTATTAGTTGCACACCTCCGAGGGCCAGACGTCCACGGCGCTGGGATGTACCAGGGAAGAAAACCCTGAAGTCCCAGCCTTTGGGAGCTGACAGTGCCGGGACGCTCCACGTCCGTCTAAGGTTTCTATTCTCCCAGGTGGAGGAAGAAGCAACCTCCTTCCTTCCAACAGGAACGGGTATCAGGATCGAATCTCATTGGACGATTTTTGTCACGTGACAGGTTCTGGTCCAATCCTATTGGCTGGGGCAGGTGGAACGCGGTGATTGGCCAGGCTTGGCTCTGGGGGCGAGGCGCTGGCGTTTTCCCCAGGAGAGACCGCGGGTGCTGGGCCTGGGCCTGGGCCGGGCTCCTGGAGGCAGGGGGGCTGTGTTACTGGAAGGGGGCGCTGCCTCCCCCGGGGCGGGGTTAGATGATCTGGGAAAACCACGCGGAAGAGCCAGAAGGGGGAGGAGCCAGCGCTGTGTGTCTGCCCAGGAGCTCAGGCCAGGCCTTTCCTGGTTGTCCAGTGGAGCCCGGGAGGTGGAGGAGGCTGAGATCGGGGCTCCTCAGCCCTTGCGGGGACTACACACCTGGAAGGGGCGTCCTGGGGGGCTTCCCGGTCCTGAAAACCCCGTGCCTACGTCAGGACTGTTCCACTCCCACCTGTTAATTGACTAGCAGTCATGGGAAAAGCCATGCCGAAGGCTGCCTTACCTGAAATTGATTATGGTGATGGCATTCACTTTTACTGAGATCATTTGAGTGCCGGGACTTAACAGGTATGAATTCTTTTCTGGAGGAGAAAAGAGCGCAGAGAGATTGATTAACTTGCCCAAGATCACCCAGCCCGTAAGGGGCAGAGCCAGCCTATGATCCCGGGCGGCTTGGCCCCGAACGGTACTGGGCACATAGCCTTGTCTGTCTCTGTTGCGGTCTGTGTACCGGGGAGGGGGCTGTGAGCCGAGGAGTGAGCTCCGGGGCTGCCTGTGGTGCCAGGGAGCTGCGCGCCTACTGAGAACTCTCTCTAATAGTTCGGTGCCTCAGTTTCCACACAGGCAGAGTGGGGTATCAGCCGGACCCGAAGTTCTTTAAGGATCAAATGAAGAATTTGGCAGGAGAACCTTTCCGTGGGAAAATAATGGAAGCGATTTTGGACATGATTGATTTTCTGTGGCTACTCCAACAAATAACCACAAATGTAGCGACTTAAAACAACACGGATTTTTCATCTCGCAGTTCTGGGGTCGGAAGCTGGAAGTCTGCGTCACCGGGCTAAAATCAGGGGGTCGGCAGATTGGTTCTTCCCGGAGGCTGTAGGAAAGAATTCACCCCCTTGCCGTTTCCAGCTTTTCCAACGGCACTCCTCGGCTCCCGGCCCCTTCCACCTGGAGGCAGCAGTGTGACCTCTTCAAAGCGGGCTCGCGCGGGCCTGCTCTCTCCGTCCCTCCCGCCCCATCTCCTCCTAACAGCCTCACATCGTCGCTGACTCCCTCTTGCCGGGACCCTTGTGATTACATCACACCCACAGGAAAATCCGCCCGATCTAGAAATTCTTAATTCCGGGCACCTGGGTGGCTCAGTTGGTGAAGCATCTGACTTCAGCTCGGGTCATGGTTTCACGGCTCATGGGTTCGAGCCCCGCATCAGGCTCTGTGCTGACAGCTCAGAGCCTGGAGCCTGCTTCAGAGTCCGTGTCTCCCTCTTTCTCTGACCCTCCCCTGCTCACAATCTGTCTCTCTCAAAAATAAAGAAAACATTTAACAAATCTTAAAACAAAAATTCTTCATTTAATTTAACCCCATCTGCAAAGCCCCCTTCGCCATGAAAACGTTCTCGGGTTCTGGGGACTAGGACGTGGACGGCTTCGGCAGGCATTTTGTTCTGTTTACCGCAGGACGCTTACTGATGTCCGTTACATCACTGTCTAGTACCTGTGTAATCTCAGCGTGCCGTTTTTCAGGCTTTTAGAACGTGTGTAGATTGCTCCTCAGAAGAAAACAAAAAAGGAACTTCATCTCCCTGCCCAGATACCCCAGGGGATAATTTCTCCCATTTCGACATTTAAACAGAAAATGCAGGTAGTAAAAGGATAAAGAATGTGGTGATGGAACCATGCACGATGCAAAGTCAGGCCGTCCTCTCTCTCTCTTCCCCCCCCCCCCCCCAGGTAACCGACCCTTCCCCGTTTTAGAGGAGTCCTTCTCGAAAAACACCAGATGCACAAATAAACGCATCTGTGGGCACCTCCCCTTCTAGAACACAGTACAGCCTACGTTCTTCACTCCATTACGTGTCCTGCTTTTGCACAGAATTTTCTACCTTTGAGAGCCTTCCGTCCCAGCATGTAGGGCTTCTCTCTCTTTGAAAGAATTCTCAGCATTTCCCTGCAGGGACAGAGCCCCATTAATTAATGAAGCAATTCATTAATCATACGATTCATTTATTATTTTTGTAGCCAGTCCCCTTTCTTGGTTACTTCGGCTGGTCCCGGCCTGTTAATACGGACAGTGCTGTGTGAGGATCGGTGAGCACCACGTCTAAGACCACGTCCGGGACTGTATTGTTAGCATCTTGGGTTTCTCAGCATTTGGGGCCGGATGCTTCCTGGTTGCAGGGGCCGTCCTGGGCGTTGGAGGGTGTGGAGCAACATGCCTGGACTCAAGCCACTAGATGCCAGTAGCATCCCGCCCCCCCGCCGTCCCCTGGGCAGAAGTCAACCCCCTTGAGAACCGCCATCTTAGGGATGGGCATTCCTCCAGGAGGGTGGCGGAGGGGAGTTAGCATCATAAACCTGCCCCAAGCTGCAGGCGGCAGGGGGCCAGGTGGGCCCTGGCAGGCTCACAGGGCAGGGGGGCCGTTCAGCGCCAGCAGGGAGTTCGGAAGGAGACGTGTTTGGAGTTGTGAGGTGGGTGACAGCCGGGCACCTCTAACCTTGCTGCGGGGAGTTCGGCCTGTTGCTGGCACCTCGCCTCTTCCTGAGAGAGTTTGTTCGGACTTTGTCTGGCTCGATCTGCGGCGTTCTGCGGGGGACGTTTCTCGCGCTCCCGGCTCAGGAATCCACCTTCCCCCGACCTGCCCCGGCCAAGCCGCATCCAACTTGCCGTATTTGTATACTAGCTCCGTGTAATAAACAACCCCGAAGAAACGTGATAAAACCAGGCCCTTGGAGAGGGTTTTTTTTTTTCTTTCTGAAATCAGGGTAGAATAGACCTCCCCAAAGCGGTGGCGCTAGGCACCCCGGTGCGGGCTTTATTAGTTATCATGTTAGTTTATTTAATCCTGCCTGCTGCGGTCGCCATCCCCGCCGTGCAGGGGAGTAACTGAGGCTCCAGAGGGCAGGTGACTTGCCCGGGGCCGCTTGGAGCCCAAGGAGTCTCACTCTGGTGGTGCCGCCCTCAGCCACTGTGTGAGGGCCACGCTGTGTTACAAGGGACCTGGGACAGACAGTAACAGTCACCGGCACTCACGTGTCCGCCACGGGCCGGGACTCTTCAGATGCTGTACGCACGTTAACTGGGCCGGTCACTTCATCGTCCACGCTTGGCAGAGAACCCAAGGCCCAGAGAGGTGAAGGAACCTCACCGAGGTCACACAGCTACGAAGCGTCAAGTGTGGATCCGAACCCAGGTGGCGGCAGGCTGCGTGGGGACCACCGCCAGACCGCCCTGCCTGCGGACAGACGGGAGCAGATTTCTAAAGCTTCGGTCATTGTCACCTTGAGCATATCCCCGAGGTGTTTGGAAAATCGATCCCGCAGCAGTGCCGTTGGCCGTCTGGGACACTCGTCGACGCACCCCACCCCTGACCAATCACACTCCATCCTGCTTTATGTCCCGCCCAAAGTCAGGGATGCGCTCTGGTGATTGTTTCTTAATAGAATCCACCAAGCTGGAAGGTTCCAAAATCCCAAACAAATGCAGCAAAGTGAAAGCCGTCGGTGAATCTCGGCTGGCGTCGGGGGTGTGGGGCCGTAATTCATTCAAGCAGCTCCTGACGCACTGGAATCTCCCGACTGCCGGAGCTTCCGAACCGCAGGCCGTTCGAGGGTTTTGGTTTCAACTTTCGGTCCTCACTGATTTATGAAACCCTATCCTTGAGAATCATGAAATACTCCAAGCGTCCAGGCAGGGCTAGAGAGCAGTTTAACGCACACCTGCGCCCCCGCCGCCTAACTGGGAGATGAGGCATGGCCGTTACGATCCGTGGTTCGACAGCCTGCCCCTGCGTCTCGTTCCCTTCTCTCTTTCCCCAGAGGACTTTGCTGCCTGCGTTTAGCATTTTTCTCTTACGTTTGCCATCTGTATGCAATCACGGACTGTGTGAATCACCGTGCATGCTCATAAACTATATAAACAGCATCTTACTACACACACCCTTCCGTAACGTGTTCCTCTTGCTACGTTTGTGGGAGTCCCCCGTGCCCAGTGTACGCGGTGCCTTTTCACCGCTGTATAGTATTTCGTCGCAGGATGTGTCACAGTGTGTCCGTTCTCCTGTCGACGGGCGCTTGGGCTGCTGGCTCTTTTCCACTGTAGTCAGAAATCCCGCAGTGAGTGTTCTCCTGCATCTCCGTGGGTACACGTGTAAGGATTCCTCTGACAATAGACGCAGGATGGGAATTGCTGGGCTTCAGGGTGCGTGCGGTTGACAGAACCGAAGATGACCGTCTCCAGGGTTTCCCACTCCCCGATGGGGAGGCCGTGAATACGAGGGACAGCCGCCTTTAGGAAAGGGAGGTTATCCAGGTGGGCGTGATCTAAAGAGCAAACCCTCCGATTCGAGGTCTGTGGGTGAGAGACGGAGAAGTTTGACAGATCTGAGGTGTGAGAGGGGTTCCCCAGGCAGGAGACTCCCAGTGCAGGTGTCGTGGGGGGCACGTAGCAAGGAACCCTGCCGGCCTCTCAGGGTCGGGAGCAGCCCCCGGCTCACCGCCAGGAAGGATGCGGGGACCTGAGTCCCACAACTGCACGGAGCTGGAGCTGCCAGCAGCCTGAGGGGGCGTGAGAAAAACCCGAGCTCCGGACAAAGCCAGTGGACACCTTGGTTCCGTCCTTGGGAGAGCTGAGAGCCTGAGTAGGGACCCCAGCCATGCCCCGCCCGGACGTCTGACCTTCAGAAACTCTAAGGTCAATTTGCATTTTTAAGTGATGGCAAAACGGGCCGTTTGCGGGCATCCAGTTCAGCGGCATCAAGTACATTCATGTGGTTGTACAGCCGTCGTCACCATCCGTCACCAGAACGTTTGCATCCCTCCAAACCAAGATTCTGGACTGATTAAAATATTGTTTTCAGTTGCTGTGTTTGTGGTAATTGGTAAACAGCAACACGAAATGAATACAATCCAAAGCCATAATGTTTTCTTTTTTTCTTTTCTTTTTCTTTTTACAGATAGCATTTTATCAGGGGTGCCTACGTGGCTCAGTCGGTTAAACGTCCAACTTCGGCTCAGGTCATGATCTTGCGGTTCGCAAGTTCGAGCCCGCCTCGGACTCTGTGCCGACAGCTCAGAGCCTGGAGCCTGCTTCGGATTCTGTGTCTCCCTCTCTCTCTGCCCCTCCCCTGCTCTTGCTCTGTCCCTCCCTCTCAAAAATAAAATAAAAACATTAAAAGATTAAAAAAAAAGAGGTAAAGCATTTTATCAGAGCAGTGTCACTCACTTGCGTATGCTGAGTATCACTGTTCAGGTGTTTCCAGGGCTCTCTTGTTCCTATCGTATGCAAGAACTAAAATAGCTTCACCTCTGTTTCATTCTCCTGTGGCGGCTTCACGCAGGTAGTGACTTCAGGAAGAAATGGAAATAGTTTCTAACCAGATTAAACCTTCTAATTCTCCTCCCCTCCCCCATTACATATATAATTTGTTGCTTAGAAACACTTTAATTCCCCATTTTACTTTTTAAATTTCTGCGACAGCACGTATGGGAAGGAGACGTTAGGTGTTAGCTGGAAAGGTTTTATGAACTGGAACAAATGTGAAATGTTTCCATTTCTCTTGTTTAAGTGGCCGGGGAGACTTCATTTTCTTTCCCCCCCCCCTCACTGGGTGATGTTGGGTCCGACAGCAAGGTCAAGAGAATGACTGTGTGATGAGACGCTCAGTGTAGTAGCTAGGAATCTCTTGTCGGCAAGTGATAGAGACTCGCCTCGAAACTGTCTTCGGGAAAGAACATTGGCTCAGAAAACTAGTATCTGGGAGGAACAGCTTCAGGCATGGCTGGATCCAGGGGCTCAAATGAGGCCATCAGGACTTGGTCCCTTTCCATCCATTGACTCTCTATTGGTCTCTGTGGGAGTGCAGGTTCATGTTGTCTTTACAGCTGGCGACGGGGAGATCGCTTCTGTTGTCCAGCTGTTTTAGCAGAAGTCACAGGACTGACTCTTAATGGATTTTGGGGCGTCATTACGGTGGACGGAAGTTTGGACAATGTTGATCGGCCAGGTCTGGGTCCCATGCCCAACCAAATCAAAGGAAGACTGAGGTGTCCACGAATGTGTGGGGGTTGGTTGCTGGGTGGGGGGCGGGAATCGTGGATATTTCGTTTAGGCATGGCTTCTGAAGCCAAGGTCATGGGTTTGATTCTTTTGAGAGCTGGGGAGCTCTGCGCCGTGGCCTCCAGCCGGGCTCTGGCTGGGCCAGCCCTGTTACGAACGCGTGTCGCTGTGATGGAGAGAGGGGGAGAGAGCGAAGGTGGCGGGGAGACTCTTCCTCGCTACTGGCCGAACCTGCTAGACTCTGTCCGCCCTTTGGTCGCTCATTGTGGAGAAGAGACGTTTCCCTTGTATTACTTTCTTGAGTCATTTCATAGTAAACGATACTGCAGCTGTTTGAAAACTGGTCACAAGGGATGTGGGGTCTGTGTCTCCTCCCCTGGGTCTGAGTCGACCTGTGTCCGCTCTGACCTCCGGAGTGTGGTGTAAGTGGCACCGTGTGTCCTCTGAGGCTGGGGTCTCATTGAATCTTCCCTCATGAGACACTTTCCTCTCCGAGCCTCATCGCCATGCAGTGAGGACCCCCAGGCTGTGTGGAGAGGCCACATACAGGCCACTGGTTGTCAGCTGAGCCCACTGGTCCAGCCGTCCAAGCCCGGGTGTAGACACGTGAGTGCAAGTCTCCAGATGCATCGAGTCCGAAGCTTAGGGTCAGCCCAGCCATTCGGGTCTCCCGACCGAGGCTGTGCCTGCTCTGGATTCCTGATGCACAGAACCCATGAACTGTCATAAAATGTGCCAGTCTGCTGCACTAAGTGTGGGGTGGCCTCTTAGGCAAGAGATAACTGGAACAGGCTTGCTCGCGTTGCTGGCGAGATCCATTGGACAAAGCAAGCCAGAAATGGCAGAGATCTAAGTGTGACCCGTGTGCTCTCTGACCCAGTAATTCTGCTGGGAGTCTATCAAAAGGAAATAATCTCAAATGTGGAAAATAGATCAAACACCATATACGCAGAGATGCTTATGACAGTGCTATCAGTAATAATGAGAAATTTAAAACAACCTGTTTTCCAACAACGGGGAGATGATTCCTCGATAAAACAATTACGGCCGCCACCGAGTGTTTGGTACGTGACAGTCTCTGTGGACGGGCGGCCCAAACGCCGTCGCTTCACCCTCCCAACAATCTTTGAGGTAGGAATTATGACCCCAATTCCCTCACCATACAAAAGTGGAAATCGAGGCTCAGAAAGCTTGTCACTTGTCCAAGTTTGCAAATAACCACCCTGCTGACTCAAAAGCCATGCTGTTCAAACTGTATGTGATCCGATTTAAGGCAGGGGAGTCTGTGGTGAAGTCATTCAACGGCGTATCAGGTAGTCTTTATAAATGACGAGCACCAGGAGTCTTTAATAATAGGAGAAAGCGTTAATGCTAAGCTAAGTGGGAGGAAACTGCGGAAAGCAAGCTGCGTACACGATAAGAGTATCGGCTGATTAACGCCATGCACAGAAAAAAAAGCAAGGAGTGTGCACAGCGTGAGCCGTGGGCGGTCGGGGTGTGGATGTAGGGCCACCCTGAGTTTTTCTGCCTTTTCAACTCGTCTGCCGTAAGCAAATGCTGCCGAAGAAAAACACACAGAAAGGAAGTGAACCGGAGTTAACCGTAGTCAAGTGTAATTAAACTGCGAAATGACAAAAGAGAACTCAAGTTGCTTGTTAGCTAAAAAAAAGAGTCCCCTCCTCTGACAATGATCTTGCAGTCCATTCTGAGAAGTCACCTGGGGGCACTCTCAGTGGCTGGGCAGGGCCGCCGTCCCCAGCCGGGGTTCGCTGGCATTGCCGGCCGGCCGTGACTCGGGTGGGGATCCAGCCCACTGGGGCAGGAGCCGGGAGGGAAGTGGAGAGGAAGCGGTAGAACAGAAACGCCCGTCATGGACTGCCGGAGGCCAGGGTCTGAGCAGATCCTGGTCACGTGGGCCTCGTGTGTGCGCGTGTGTTAGAACGAGACAGACCTGGGTGTCTGGGGCAGGCTGCTGTGCCCAGCCAGTGTCTGTATCTCTTTAGATTTCTCCATTCGATTAATTCTTTTTTTTTTTTTTTAAGTTTATTTATTTATTTAAGAGTGCGTGAGCAGGGGAGGGGCAGAGAGAGAGGGAGACAGAGACTTCTTAACAGGCTCTGCACTGTCAGCACAGAGCCCAGTGCAGGGCTCGAACTCATGAAACACGAGATCATGACTTGAGCTGAAATCAAGAGCCAGATGCTTAACCAACTGAGCCACCCATGCGCCCCTGGATTGATTTTTTTTTTTATTTTAAAAAATGTTTATTTATTTTTTGAGAGAGAGAGAGACAGAGTACGAGTGGGGGAGGGGCAAAGAGGGAGACACAGGCTCTGAGCTGTCAGCACAAAGCCAGACACGGGGCTTGAACCCATGAGCCATGAGATCATGACCTGAGCCGACATCTGCTGCCTAATCGACTGAGGCACATGGGTGCGCCGAGCTTGTGACTCTTTTTTTTAATGTTTATTTACTTTTGAGAGAGAGAGAGAGAGAAAGAGACAAGAGTGTGAGTAGGGAAGGGGCCGAGAGAGAGGGAGACACAGAATCTGAAGCAGGCTCCAGGCTCTGAGCTGTCAGCACAGAGCCTGACTCAGGGCTCAAACTCAGGAGCGCGAGATCGTGACCTGAGCTGAAGTTGGATGCTTAACGGACTGAACCACCCAGGTGCCCCTTGGACTGATTCTTTTTTAATTTTTTTATTTTTTGATTCCAAAGGCTACCAGTAACTTTATTTATTTATTTTTTAAAAACTTTTTGTTGTCAAATTGGTTTCAATACAACCCGTCACTCACTCTCCCCCCTCCCATAACCCCCTCAACCCTCGGTTTGTTCTTAGTATTTAAGAGTCTCTTATGCTTTGTCTTCCTCCCTCTCTGTGTCTTTTTTTCTTTTCCCCTCTTCCCCTCCCCCCTGGTTTTCTGTTAGGTCTCCCAAATTCTACCTATGCGTGGGAACATATGGCATCTGTCTTTCTCTGACTGACTTATTTCACTCAGCACAATACCCTCCAGTTCCATCCATGGTGCCACACATGGCCAGATTTCATTCTTCCTCATTGCCAGCGTAGTAGTCCATTGTGTATATGTGCCACATCTTCCTTATCCATTCGTCAGTTGATGGACACTTAGTCTCTTTCCGTGATTTGGCTATTGTCGAAAGTGCTGCTATGAACATTGGGGATGCACGTGCCCCTATGCATCAGCACTCCTGTGTCTCTTGGGTAGATTCCTAGCAGTGCTATTGCTGGGTCATAGGGTAGCTCTATTTTCATTTTTTTGAGGAACCTCCACACTGTTTTCCAGAGCGGCTGTACCAGTTTGCATTCCCACCAACAGTGTAGGAGGGTGCCTGCTTCTCCACATCCTCACCAGCATCTATAGCTTCCTGATTTGTTCATTTTAGCCCCTCTGACTGGTGTGATGTGGTATCTCAGTGTGGTTTTGATTTGTGTTTCCCTGATGATGAGTGACTTTGAGCATCGTTTCATGTGTCTGTTGGCCATCTGGATGTCCTCTTTGGAGAAGTGTCTATTCATATCTTCCGCCCATTTCTTCACTGGATTATTCGTTTTTCGGGTGTGGAGTTTGGTAAATTCTTTACAGATTTAGATACTAGTCCTTTATCTGATATGTTATTTGCAATTATCTTTTCCCATTCCATTGATCGTCTGTTAGTTTTGTTGGTTGCTTCCTTTGCATCACAGAAGCTTTTTATCTTGATGAGGTCCCAATAGTTCATTTTTTGGACTGATTCTTAACAGAGGCACAGGAGTTGCTGGTATGGCACAGAGTGTAGGAGGCAGGTCAGCGTTATGCCTGAGGCTTAGATTTGAATCCGAGACTTGACTCCATCACAAATCAGTGGCTTGGCCTTGGACGATATAGAGCTTTAGTTTTGCCTTCTGTGAAATGGGAACAAGAATGGTGCCTTCTTCTAGGTTCATCTCTAGGGTGAAATCAAGTGACGTATTATCCGGGGGGGAGGCGCTCAGCACCCGTACGGACGTGAGCGCCGAGAGTATCAGCATTACGGTGACTGCAGAGGGCAGCGGTCACCCGGAGCAGAGCGGTCCAGTAAAAAAATAACACCCTCCCCAGACCTGCGTGTGTAATTTAATGTTTTCTTGCAGCTACATTAAAAAAGTGAAAAGAAACAGGTGAAAATTTTATTTAACCCAGTCTATCCAAAGCATTATTTTTCCAGCATGTAATCAACATAAACATACTATTTATGAGATGCTTTACAGGCTCAGTGTTTGAACCCTGGTGGGAATTTTACATTTATAGGACCTCTCAATTTGGATGTTTGGTTTTCATCGGAAATGCTTGATCTCTGTTTAGATTTTATAAAAACATCATTGAAAAAATACATTTACATCCGAGTAGCTCCATACCTGAATCGAATATTGGTTTGTAGATTTGAATTAATTGAAATAAAATAAAATTAAGCTTTCAGCCCTTTCGCCGCAGCAGCCACAAGTTGGGGTGTCGTGAACCTCGTGTGGCCAACGGGGACTGTGGCGGACAGCACGTGGGTGCAAATTACCCCTGTGTAGAACCCGTCTGCCTGACTTCCAGGCTGTCCCACTTTCCAGCTGTGTGCTTGTGAGCGAGTTACTTAACCTCTCTGTGCCTCTGTTTCCTCTCTGTCAAATGGGGGTAATGACAAAAATTCCTGAACCTCAGCCCTAGGAGTGCTGCCCGACACATGATTCAGTCAGCGTGTGTTGTGTTAGCTGTGCTGAGCCAGTATATTGCAAAATATGGGTCAATGTGAATGGGTCAAATATCGGTCTAACCCTTTTTAAATTAAGTTTATTTTGAGAGAGACGGAGAGAGCGCGAGTGGGGAGGGGCAGAGAGAAAGAGATCGAGAATCCCAAAGAGGTTCCCCGAGGCTGGCCAGCGCTTAGAGCCTGACGCTAGGCTCGAACCCGCAAAAACGTGAGATCGTGCCCTGAGCTGAAATAAAGAGTCGGAGGCTTAACCAACTGAGCCACACAGGCGCCCCTGGGCCTAGCTTTGACTTAGTTTCTAAGCACCAAAAAGAGCCAGTGTTACTAGAGCTCCAGACAGCAGCCGTGTCTAGAAGGCAGTGTAGCATAGTGACTACAGACACGGACTCTAGACCTAGATTTTCAGTGTTCAAATCCCTGCGTTGCTACTTAAGATCGATGTGACCCTGGGAAGATAATCTCTGTGTCTCGATCTTCTTCATTTGTAAAATGGGGTTAATTGATTGCGGGAGATTTAAGTGAACACACATGTCAGTACCTGGTACCTAGTAGGCGCTGAGTATGCTAATGCTTTATTTTTTATACTATTATCAACCAAAAGTCATTCTCTCAGCCTATTACTATTCAGATATGAAGTAATTCAAAAAGGAAGCCCTTTTGAACCACCACAGTCTTTGGAACTTTTAGAACAGAAGTTGCAATGGGTGAGAAGGTGCCTAATTCTGCCTGAGGATGTGATTCGTTTGGCCTGCTTACTGTTTGGCCCACAGAGAATTAAAAGTGGAACTAGTTGCCAAACTTTAAAAATAAAGAGCTGTCAGGTAAAACTCCAGATTTCTAGGATTTCTCTTGAAATATTAGGAGTGTAAGCCCCCCTGGGCTGGTCTTTCCACCTGGCGACAATGGGCCGGAGCTAAAGAGCTGCCCCACCTTGATGGGGGGAGGGGAGTTCGAGTCCTGCTATGAACCACAGTCCTCGCTGCTCCCTTTTGCCTCCCCCCTGGGCCGCTTCACTCATTTTCCTCACCTGCCTGGCCCGCGGTGGAATTTGAGATTGTTTCGATCTGAAGGTAGACACGAAAGCCAATGTAAACCCTGCCATACTGGTGGCTAGGCATTCACACCTGGCTTTTGCAGGAGTTGCTCCAGGTCTTGGGAGTCAAAGCTGTGTGCCGGCGTGTGTGTCGAAGCCCTTAGGATTGTCCGTGACTGCCCAGGCTTCCTGGCCTACAGTCTGTCCCAGGCATTCTCATCTCGGTGCCAATTCTATCCCCCAGAATCCTGCAGTCATCTCCAACCTTTCTTGATCTTGCCTCCCACATCCTCTTGGTTGTACCTTCAAAATATGTCCAGAATCCATTTATTTCTACCCCAGCTGCCTCCTGCCTCCTGCTTCCTCTCTGCCCCCTAATCTGTTCTCAGTACAGCAGCCAGAGGGATACTTTGTAAAAGAAATTAACATACTTAGTTTTTTTAACTTAAAGTTTCTAGATCTTGTTTTGTGTTTATAGCAAGATGAGCAGAAAGCACAGGGAATTCCCACGTGCACCTCCGCTATTGCGAACGTCCTGCGTTAGTGGGACACTTGTTACGATTGACGAACCGATGGTGAAACGTCATATTAACTGAAGTCCGTAGTTTAGAGTTTGTGTTGTGCATTTCGTGGGTTTTGACAAATGCGCAACGTCAGTGTCCATCCTGACGGTGTCTTACAGAATAGTTTCATGCACAGACCCTCTGTGCTCTGCCTGTTCAGACCTCCTTCCCGCCCAACTCCTGCAACCACTGATCTTTTAATTACTTCCATAGTTCTGCATTTTTCAGAATGTCATATAACATGTAGCCTTTTTGGATTGGCTTCTTTCACTTAGCAGGTTTCTCTATGTCTTTTCATGGCATCACAGCTCATTTTTATTGATGAATAATATTCCATTGTATGGGCATACCACAGTTTGTTTACCATTCACCTGTTGAAGGACACCTTGGTTGCTTCCAAGTTTTGGGAGATATAGTAGTATCTACCGTATTTGTTACTGTTTCTATTTATTGCCCTTGTTTTTTGTTTGTTTATTTTGGTCACCCACTCTTTTATGTTTCTCCTGTTTTACTTGAACGTTTGAATGATTCCAGTTTTTCTCCTCCCTTAGATACCAGTTATAGTTTTTTTTTACTTTGTGGTTGCCTTTGAGTTTTCAATATAATTTACAGCTACTCCAACTCAAAGGGAGCCTTTTAAAGCTCATTTCCTTTTCCTTCTCAAAACCCACATTGCACTCAGATGAAAGTCCTTCTGGTGGGCTCCAGTCCTTACCATCTGGCCCTGGATCTCTCTAAGTGCATCTCCTTCCTCTGCCCTCTTGCTGCCGAGGCCTCCTTTCTTTTCCTCAAAACCGCAAGGCATCTCCTACCTCCAAGCCTTGTATCTAGCTATTCCCTCCACCAGGAGAGCTCATTCCAGATTTTGTTTGGCTAGCTCCCTCACCCCCTTCCAGCCTTTGCTCAGATCCTGCCACTCCATTATGGCCTTTGGTGACCTCTCTCTTCCCATGGTCACACAACTTGCCCCTTAACTGCATGGATTCTTCTTGATCCTTCCTTTTTCTCCATTGCTTATGCCACCTTCTGACAACCTCATTTCCTTGCTGTGTGTAAGGTTTTTTGTCCATCTCCCCCCATGTGAATGTCCACCCCACGAGGCAGGGACCACGTGGGTCTTGTTCTCTGCTGTGTCCCGAGTACCTGTCACAGAACCTGGCCCTTAGCGGGTGCTCAAAGCTGTTTGTTGAATGAATGAGTACACAGGTGAGCGTTGGCGGCAAAGTGTCTTTGCAAACAAATCCTTTAGTACTGTGCCAAGAATCATAGAATCAGGACCAGGCTGTTTGGAGGATACCAAGACTCACCCGGGTCCTGTGCTAAGGCAGGGATCAGAGCAAAGGGAGCCAAGGAAAGCCGTTAAGCTGGCAGTCCAGGCTGAGAAATCTCTTAACTGTGCACAGGAGGCCCCACAGATTACCAGCTGCTGTGGAGAATGTGCATTTGTCCCTAATTGGTCCTTGTGAGTGGCCTGACTATCGATCAGCTCTTCCGGGGTCGGGGAGCGGGAGCAGTGGGAGAAGGGCCTTGTGTGGTCTCCGTGCCGTACACCCACAGGAGGGGCTTGGAAAGGGGGTGATGGGGCTGGACGTCGCTGTGCTGAAAACAAGTCGGAACACTTGGGTCCCCTCTTCAGTCCTGCCTGGGTCAGTGCTGAATGGCTTTTCTCAGCCAATGGAGTGAGCATCCTTCTATCACAGGTGGATGGGAGGGGCAACCTGCCTCCTGTTGGGAAGGGGATTTATCTCCTGTCTTGAGCAGTTGTGTGGATGGCATTGTTGTTTCAGGCTTCCTGCCACAGATGCAGAGCTGACGTGTGCCGAGGGGTTGATGAGGTCCCTCCTCTGAGTACTTTCCTTGGTCCGCTGTCGCTAGGTGGCCTTCTGCTGGGATCCTCTGCATGCAGAGCCTTGGGCTGGGGGAACGGCCAGCCTTTGGGTTTGCTGCTGCCCCAACTCCATCCATCCTCCGCATCCTAAGAAGCAGAGCAGGACCTTTGGGTGATCACCTGTGCTGGCTATTCATCACATCAACAAGTAGGGACACCTGCCATGCGCCATGCATTGCGCTCACTGCTGGGTTTACCAGATGGCCCAGTTGTAGTTTCTGCCCTCACTAAGTGCTGCCAGATAAGTGGGATCAAGAACTGAGATGCTCCACGGTGAAATCCAAAATGTTTAGCCACCAGTTCAGCACGGGCACTAGCCGATCAGAATGATGTGGTTTCAGGAACGTGAGCCCTGGAAGGGGAGAGATGAGGCCTTCCGGGAGTGAGTGTCCAGCAAGGCTCCTGCGTTGACTCCCATCCCCTCCCATGTATCCAGGGATCCTTCTCATTAGTTCTTCCTCCTGTGTTACTGACGCCCAGCAGCGGATAGGCTCCATCTTAAAGAAGTATCTAGGGCCGCCCCCCACGCCCCACCCTCCTCCAGCTACTGCCCAAATTTCTCTACTCCGTGTCCTAGGAAACGTTCCCTGACAACGTTGCCTCCACTCTCAGCCCTCATTTCTTTCTTTTTATTGCAACAACATGTCTTCCTTCCTCCCTCCCTCCCTTCCTTCCTTCCTTCCTTCCTTCCTTCCTTCCTTCCTTCCTTCCTTCCTTCCTTCCTTTTCTTTCTCTCAATTTACATCCAAGTTAGTTAGTATATAATGCAATAATGATTTCAAGACTAGAATCCAGTGATTCATCCCCTACATACAACACCCAGTGCTCATCCCAACACGTGTCCTCCCCAATGCCTCTTGCTCATTTAGCCCTTCCCCCCCACCCAACACCCCCCAGCAACTCTCAGTTTGTTCTCTATATTTAAGAATTTCTAATGTTTTGTCCCCCTCCCTGTTTTTATATTATTTTTGCTTCCCTTCCCTTTTGTTCATCTGTTTTGTGTCTTGAGTTCCACACATGAGTGAAGTCACGTAACATTTGTCCTCTCTGACTGACTCATTTAGCTTAGCGTAGCACA
Organism: Paguma larvata; assembly: GCA_030068075.1. Lineage (NCBI taxonomy): Eukaryota > Metazoa > Chordata > Mammalia > Carnivora > Viverridae > Paguma > Paguma larvata. The sequence goes on from CM057835.1 coordinate 85,734,093, forward strand.
CTCTAGTTCCATCCATGTTGTTGCAAATGGCGAGATTTCTTTCTTTTTCACTGCCGAGTAATACTCCACTGTGTGCGTGCGTGTGTGTATGTGCGCGCGCACGTGTGTATATATATATATATATATATGTTTGTATATACATCACATCTTTATCTGCTCATCAGTCGATGGACATTTGGGCTCCTCCCATACTTTTCGGCCCCATTTCTCTGACCGCCTTCTCTCCTGCACCCAGTCCGGTCTCCCTTTTCCCCTGCTACACGGAACAGCTGTGTCAAGGTTGCCTGAAGCTGTCTGTTGTCGTTTCTCTAACATTCGACTTGGTCACCAGCTCCTTGCCTCCTGGTCACGTTCTTCCTTGGCCACCCGTCTCCATCTCCTTGGAGCTCTCTGTTCATCTCCCGACCCCCTGGATCTGGGAGCAGCCCGGCCCCCGGTGCTCGTGCCTGCCTCGTCCACGCGCCCACCCCGGGCCGTCTTCCAGCCCCAGGCGCTAGAGGCTCGCGCTGCGCTGCCGACGTCCGCTTATCCCCGGGGGCCCCTTGCTCCTCCCTGACCTGCGTACCCACCATGTATCTGCTCAGCAGCCCTCGGAGACTTCCTGGGGCCGCCTCTAACCCTCTGCTGCCTGCTGTTCCTTTGGGCTTCTCTGTCTCTGAAGACGGCGCCTTCACCTTCCCCCCAGACCCAGGGTCATTCGCAGGGTCTCTTCCAAGCCCCCGTGGCCACTCCAGGCTCATGTGTGCCAGTCCGCTTCCAAAATACGTGCGGAATGCAGCGTCTTCTCCCTGGGGACTAGGTGACACCTCCCGCCTGGGACGAGGACAGTTAGACTCTTAAAGAGGACGATGTCTTGTTAGATGTCAATCACGTCGTGTTTGGGGTGGGGAGGGTGGGTGGGGGTCCTGTCCCAGCTCCCTGCTGGCTTCTGGTCTCGCTTGAGCATGAGCCGGAGCCCTGGTCAAGGCCCTCGAGGCCCTGCAGGGTCCGGCCTCTTGTCTGCCTGTCTCTCCAACATGACAGGCGTGTCCCCACCTCAGGGTCCGCCCTGGCTATTTCTCTGCCTGGAACGCCTTTCCTCCAGGTGTTGGCATGTCCCCCCCCCCCGCCCCCCGGTTCACATCTCTGCTCAGATGTCACCCTCTGTAAGAGGACTTTGTTGGCCAGGCTGCCCAGAGTGCCCTCCTTCCCTCCCCAGCCATGCTCCCTCTCTTAGCCTCCTCTGTCTTCTTTCTATCCCTTGTCACGCCTGATAGCCTGACTCCCTGCCAGAGCCGGGAGCTGTGGGGAAGCTGAGTCAGCCCTCAGCTAGCATCAGACAGCACCTCGACCCCCATGTGCGGTCCAGGGGGAGTGGCCCGGGATTGCATTACCCCCTCCTTGTCCCCATCCTGCGTGACGTTGAGACCCTGTACAACAAAAGGAATGATCTTTGTAATAAAATATCATATAAACTGCCATTTATGGAGTGAGTGGTGTACGTCACGACTTGTTCCAAGTTCTTAAAGCTCATTAAATCCTCACAGCAACTCCACGAGGTAGGAGGAGCCAAATTGCCAGTTTTACCGATGAGGAGACCAAGACGCAGAGAGGTGAGGGTTCTTGCTCAAGGTCACACAGCTGGGGGGCGGCCGGGCTGGGATGTGAACCCCAGCCTTGTGGCCAGAACCACAGCATCGAGGAGCTTGGTTCTGAGTGTGGGAGTGTCCCCCCTGGGACCTAGGGGTTGAGGGTTGTGACATGTAGGGAAGTTCACAGAAGCCACAACGTCACCCCGTGGGCCTGGCGGTGGTGGGAGGACGTTTCTCTTCCAACCGTGGTGCTCCAGATCCTTCCTCTCTGTTCTGCTCTGTTTCTGTTCCTGCCGGGCACCCGAGACCTTCCCAGCAAACTCGCGGGGCAGACCTGCCTCTCCGGGAAGCCTCCCTGACCTGTCCGATGGTCTTCCCGTCTGTCAAGAGTTCCTTCCCTCTGTGCCCACGCTTCTCATTGCTTTCTGCTTCTTTCTGGTGGGTGAGGATGTCATTTGTTAAACCGAATGACAGTCGACTTTAGAGAGAATACTTTGTGTATTTGCACCTTTAAAAGGCTGCAGAGGGCAATGCTGAAGCCAGTGATGTCGGGGCGTGAACACGAAGCCTCTGAAAGTAGAAGATATTTGGGAGTGGGGGATTCTTCTGCACCCCCAAAACATCCGATCAATGACTGTTATATTCTACCGTCACGATCTCTGCTTTATCCAAACACTCCGTGTGCTTATGATGTACTTCGTGCCGTCACGAGGTTTCGTAGCTCCATTCTGTTCACCCAGAGATGAGGCCCACTGGGGTGGAATATTTGATGGCTACAGCAGCATTCTGAAATGACCTAAGAATGCAGGCGGTTGCTTTCTGTTTAAAAGCTAAAATGATCTTGATACCGAGGAATGTTTTGAGAACTTCTGACTCCTCAAAGTACAGTATTTCGGAGCCATGTTTCTGTTGATGAGAAAATTCGCATCTGTGGTAGCTTTTGGGAATCCTCCCAGTGAAGGATGGTGTTCCCGCGTTGTGCTTAGGAAATCGGGGAGGACACGCCTGCTAATCCAAGACCAGTCTTTTCTGTATATTTCTTTAAAGCCACTCAACTCACTTTTTTTTTAAGTTTTTTTTTTAATGTTTATTTATTTTTGAGAGACAGAGTGTGAGCAGGGGAGGGGCAGAGAGAGAGGGAGACACAGAATCTGAAGCAGGCTCCAGGCTCTGAGCCATCAGCACAGAGCCCGACGCGGGGCTCGAACTCACGAACTGTGAGATCACAACCTGAGCTGAAGTCAGACGCTTAACCGACTCAGCCACTCAGGGGCCCATCGACTCCCTTTTTGATAAACTACTCCTTCTGCACCCTAAGCAGTCATCTCTGTGGATGAAATCTTGAGTTCAGTTAGACTACAGGTTGCCCGCAGTCAGAGAGACTTCATCCCAAATAGCTCTGCTGTTAATGATGGCTTAAATAAGCACAGGCACTTACTTTTCTCTCATGTAAGAGCCTGCTGGAAGAAGTCCAGTGCTGGTGGACCTGTGCTCCTATCTCGTTCTACTGTCACTAAGCAGTGCCCTCAGCCAGCGGTCCAAGATGGCCGACCTCCCTGTCGCATCCAGCCAATGGGAAGGCCCGAAGAGAATATGAGGACACACCCTCTCTTGCCATCACTTCTGTTCCAATGCCTTTGGCCAGAACTCAATCACATGACCCTACCTAGGTGCATGGGGCACAGGGGTATGGAGTCTCTTCTGGGAGGCTAAGTTGTATGGCTTCTATTGATATCCAGGAAGAAGGGGAGAGGGGGGACATTTGGTGGTTTTAACCGAAATAGAGTGGTTATATATTTTTCTAATAGACATTAAAATAAATATTGCTACAAAATCTGTTGAAGTTCGTTCCTGTATCACCTACAGCCACGTGAGAACTTGCGAGTCACACTTGAGAACACAGTATCATAGGTCATCGTCCCTGTGGCTACCCGCCCGTTGGAACCCTCACCTTATTGGAAGTAGGACGTAGGCTTTGCTGACGCAGGATGTGGGACCTGTTGGTTTTTCCCGGCAGCTCCAGGAGAGGCCGGACAGCCCTCTCATGGGGTTGGAGAACTCCCCGGGGGCTGCGAGTACGTCGGCTGCGTCTGAAGCCTCACAAGCATCACTTGCCCACTTTTCGGTCCATCCTCCGACTTTGTCCAGGAGCTCGCCGTCATGGCGGTCAGGCCCAGGTAGGACGCGGAGGGCCACTAACTTTCTTCAGGGCCCGCGTGGCGGGATATCGCTGCCCCCTCTGAACCGCAGCGTGCCGTGCCGAGGCTGGCATTTGTCTCCGTGTGGACGCGTCAGCTGGAGCCGTCCCAAGTCCTGACGGGAAGCAGGAGTCCCATTTTAATGACTGATCTGCGCCGTGCGTGATGGCAGCCACATGTCCCAAAGCCGAGGGAAGCTCGTCTGTTAAAAGTTAATGATCTAGGAACTCCTGATAGAAAGTAAAACCTTGAGTGAAATTCCGCGGTGTCGCAGACAGTTAATTCCTTATTAGGTTTTCCTAAGACTGAGGTAAAAAGCGTTTTATCCTTTTTAAGGTTTGCGTTAACATGTCATTGGATTTTATAGATACACTGATCTCCGTTTGGCCAATCCGGGACAGGTGATGGGAATCTCTGTGCCGTGGGACGGACGGCAGACAAGGTCCTGACACGCTGCCGGCCTGTTACTTTTGCTCCGGCGAGAATCTCAGGACACAAAGAGGGGACGATCTGGAAGAAGCACACGGGGACCGATGGGCTGTTGGTGTTTATCCGTAGCTGGCTGGGGCTGAGCTTCTGTCATCCCCTGTTGCCGTGTTGAACGGTCGCACTGGCATTGGAGCTCGTGCGAGGCCGTTTTGTGGGAGAGCCTCACACTGGGCTTTGGGGATAGAGAAGGAGAAAAAGTCAAAAGTTCTGGGCTTCACCAGCTTTGTGCCACAGCTGCCCGCCCCCCGGAGAGTCGTTTCTTGGAGTCTGATACCAGGCGTGTAAACTCCGATGCCCGCGGGGGCCAGGCTGGTGAGGCCAGGAGTCAGGCTGGCCTCCTGGGGGGCTGCAGCCAGCAGCAGCGGGGGGCCTGCGGTGCCCGATCTTCCAGTTTTTCAACTGTGGTTGGAAATATGGACTCTTCAGAGAAAGAGAGGAAATAATTCTAAATGAAAAAAATACTATGCAGACTTGACAAAACACACCTGTAAGCCACGTTGGCTTTTGGAAGCTTAGGTGTTAGCAGATGGTACAGGAGATTCATTGACTCTGCAGTCGGGACTCCCCGGGGCTGGAACCTTCTCCGATGTCTACGTGACGTGTCTCCCTGCGTGTCCCTGGGGCATCTCCTCCTTCCCTGCCTGTGCCCTGACCCTGTTTCCTGGCAGCCCTTCCCTGTCTCTGTGCAGGCAACCCCACTGCGTGGAGGAGCCGGGAACCCCCTTCATCCCTCTGTTTCTGTCACACCCAAGCTGCCAGCACATGGTGAGGCCCTGCCTTCCAAGTGTATCCAGAATCTGGTCCCTTCTTCCCACCTCTACCGCCCCCCTCTGCTCCCAGCTGCCGTGTTTCTTGCCTGGACTATTGCAGTAGCCTCCTCCCCGGCCTCCCTGCTCCCTGCCCTCACGTCTCCCCAATCCTTCCTCCCCACAGCAACCAGAGCAGTCCTGCTGAAGGCAAGGCGACCACCTCCCCCTCGGCTCAAATTTTTTCAGTGGCCGTCATCTCATTCCAAGTAAAAGCCGATGTTCTTAAAATGGCCCAGAAAGTCCTAAATAACCAGGCTTCCGCATTACCTCTGTGACCTCCTATCTCTTCAGCGGCCCCACTCTCGCTGTCCCTGGCACTTTTAGGCATGCTCCTACCTCAGGGCATTTGCACCTGCTGTTCTGTCTCCCTGGCACCTCTTCCTTCCTGTCTCTCACACCTCCTCAGTCTTTGATCTCAGTGGCCCTCGCTCAGAGAAGGTTCCTGGCCATCGCATCCGATACTGCGACCGCTTACACAGTTCCTGCTGACATTCTATACCCCTTCCCATCTTTGTTTTTCTTCCCAGCACTTGCTGCTGTCAAGCATACTACACATTTCATTCCTTTATCCCGTGCGCTCTTTCTTTTTCGCACTAAAATGTCAGCGCTATGAGGCCAGGGATTTCCATCTAGCACATAGAGAGGGCTCATTTTAGAATTTATTTTGTTTTTAAAAGTTTAAAAAAATTTTAATTTAATTTAATTTTAGAAAGAGAGCATGAGTGGGGGAGATGGGCAAGGGAGAGAGAAACAGAATGTTAAACAGGCTCTATGCTCAGCCTGACACAGGCTTGACCCCACTATCCTGGGACCATGATCTTAGCCGAAATCAAGAGTCAGACGCTCAACCGACTGAGCCACCCAGGTGCCCCAGAAGGGCTCATTTTTATTTTTATTAAAAAATTTTAGAACATTTATTTATTTTTGAGAGAAAGAGAGGAGAGAGTGAGACAGAAGGAGTAGGGTAGGAACAGAGAGAGGGAGACGCAGAATCCGAAGCAGGCTCCAGGCTCTGAGCCCCCCGACGCGGGGCTCGAACTCACGAACCGTGAGATCGTGACCTGAGCTGAAGTCAGACACTTAACCACTGAACCACCCAGGCACCCCGAGGGCTCATTTTTAAAGAGTAAACAAGTGACGTAGATTTAGAAAGGTTTTGTGCACTATTTTTACAAACTCCCGGATTTATATGTAGTTAGTATATTTCAGTCTTTTACATTGGTTACACTGTTCGATTTAGTTAAGCTTCTTAACCTCTGTACCTTGGGATCCCTCCTATAAAACAGGGGTAATGATAGCACCCAGCCTCATAGGGCTGTGGTCGGATTAGATGGATTAACATGTGAAAAGCACTTAGAACAGTATCTGGCAAATAAGAAACACTATATAAAGGTTCGTATGATGATTATTGCTACTATTGCTATTTATCCGAAAATTAAAATATTACAAATAGGGCTAACGTCTGTTGTGATCCACCACCAACCACACTTCTCCCCACGCTCTCCTCAGACGTGACCACAGTTATTACCCTTTTTTCTTTATTTCAGATCTTTTCTGTTGCAGTTAAGTATAAATATATATACCCGTAGAAAAATATAGTCCTTAAACAAATAAATGCTACACTTCACATACATTTTTGGCAAGCTGCTTTTTTTCCCTCTCTCTCTCTCTCAGCAACACATCGTGGCAATGGTTGACTTCACCCTTTGCTGCTGCTGTATTTGGTTCCAGGCTATGGGACTGCTCCCGTTTCTGTGGCTACTCCCCTCGGGTGGGCATCTAAGCTCTTTCCGAGTTGCTGCTACCATGGACAGCGCCCCCTTAGTATCCTGGTATCTGCCCCGTGAGCACTTACGCCCTTCTTCGGGGCGGCCCCCAGGGCATGAGGTTGTATCCAAGGGTTTATTCCGCACCCGGCATTTTAATAGAGACTGCACGTCGCCCTCTCCAGTGGTGTTGCCACTTACGGTTCTCGCCAGCAGGATGTGAAAAGCCTTTAGTTTCTTTTCTTCAAATTGTAATTTTTATTTCGAGAAATTAAAAAAAAAAAAAGAGAAGTACAAAGTGTAACATAACAAATATCAGTGTACTTAGCACCTAGAAATGTCAGCTGTTAACATTTTGCCACATTTGCCACAAATCTTTTGTAGTTTGACTTAACAGATATCTGAACATTACGGGAAAAGTTCTCCTTTGCACAATTTCATCCCCTCCCCCAGAGGCAATCGCTATTATGAATTTATCATGCACCCTAGTAAGCCATTTATATATTCTGCTTATCTGTAGAAGTGTGAACAACATATTATTTTTGTGTGTTTAAAATGTTTTTATCTAAGGGTTGTTGTGTTGGCCGTACGATTCTGCAACTTGCTTTTTTTCAGCCAACAGTATATTTTGTAGACCTACCTCCGTCTTTTTCCTGCTACGTAATATTCCGTTGTGTCGGTTTCCTTAGCTCTTCTCCAAACGACGGGCATTTAGGCGGAATTCCTGTGGACCACCCTTACAGCCAGCGCTCAGATAAACATCCTGGTCAGGAAACATCCAGGTTCTCCGTTATGTATTTTTTTTTTTATAACATTTTGGTTTTGTATACTATACAGGACAACGTGTTATCTTTTTCGTAGACACAGAAACAACCTTGAAAAGAAAAACGCAATTTTATCTTTTTTTTTCTAACTGTCAGAGGCCTGTTCTTTCAAGGATAGGAAGGCTGGCTATTTTTAGCTTGCAGTTACTAGTTTGGTTATTGTTGTTACTAACGTATCTCAAGATGGAAAATACCTAGGGGCGCCTGGGTGGCTCAGTTGGTTGAGCATCTGACTTTAGCCCATGATCTTGAGGGTTCGGGCCCCACATCGGGCTCTATGCTGGCAGCTCAGAGCCTGGAGCCTGCTTCGGATTCTGGGGCTCCCTCTCTCTCAACCCCTCCCTGCTCACACTCTATCTTTCAATCTCTCTCTCAAAAATAAATAGACATTAAAAAAAAAGATGGAAAATTTCTACACTCTAGGATGTTAATTATTTGAATCTTTTTGTGTTGGACGTTCTTCTCAACCGGGATTTGATGAGTGCCTCCTCGTGCCAGGCACCGTCCTCGGCAGCCCTCGTCGTCACTGATTTCCATTCTGGGGGGAAGAGGACAATGTAACAGGCACCAGTCAGCATATTCTCTTCCTGTTCCTGTTCATTACTGACGAGCAAATGGAGTTGTGTTTCTTTGGCAAGGTCTGTTCCCCGGCTGAGCCCTCAAGGGGATTTAGAGCGAGCGGTCGGAGTGGGACTGAACCTAAAATTTCCAAGAGTCGTGTTCCGATTATCTATTGCTGCGTAACGAACCATCCCAAAACACTGTGGCTTAAAACATCGATGGCATTTATTCTGCTCGCTCATCTACAGTTGGGACGAGGCTTGGCAGGGACAGCTTTCTCTGCAGCATTTGCCATCATCTGGGGCAGCCGGGGGAGGGGGATCCTCCGGGGACTCATTTGCTCACGTGTCTGGCGGTGGATGCTGCCTGGCGTCGGGACCTCAGCTGCCCTGCGGCTGGGATGCCTCCCCGTGGCCTTCTGCTGTGCCCGCCCAACTTCCTTACAGTAGGACGCATGTTGCAAGGCTGAGCATCCCAGGAGGACGAGTCAGGAGCTGCACGGCCTTCTAGGACTCAGTCTCCGAAGTCACACGGAGTCACTACGGCTGAGTAGACTCGAGGGCGGGGTACTCTCCTTCCTTGGAGGTTTGTTGATGTCCTCTGTAAGAAGGGCATGTGGGGGGCGCCTGGGGGGCTCGATCGGTTGCATTTCTGATTTCGGCTCAGGTCATGATCTCACAGTGCGTGGGTTCGAGCCCCACGTCAGGCTCTGTGCTGACAGCTCAGAGCCTGGAGCCTGCCTCGGATTCTGTGTCTCTCTGTCCATCCCCGGCTTATGCTCTATCTGTCTGTCTGTCTCTCTCTCAAAAATATATAAACATTAAAAAAATTAAAAAAAAAAAGAAGGGCACTAGGGATAGATACATTTGTGCCCTGGAAAGTACCATCCACGCAAGCTTGCAAAGCCATCCTTAGTCCAGTACACGTGGTCAGCCCATCTTCCGAGGGGGGGTGGCCTGGCTGTGAGGCCTGCCTGGAGGAGGCTGCGTGGACAGTGGGGGGGACTGTAGCAGAATCTTGGAGGCCGACCGGGTGCGTCCAGTTAACTCCCCGCAACATCCATCGTCCCCCTCATTTTACAGATGAGGAAACTGAGGCTCAGAAACTCAAGTAAGCTCCAGTTAACGAGCAGGGGAGCGTGGATTGGAACCCAGACTCCTGTCAGCCTCCCCGTCTCTCTCAGCGTCATCACCCCTCCCTCCAGGGAGGTGAGGCTTCTGTTTGTTCTGAAAGCTCTCTGTCGCGGGACTCCAAGGGGCTGTCTCTCAGTGGCCAATTGGTCCGGTAGGCCTCTGGTTACCATGGTGACAGCGGCCAGACACACGGAGAGACACTTTTGACCTTTTTTCCTTTCCCCCACCCCCCGCACTCGGAGGTTCTTGCTCGTATTGGACAGAGAGACACAGGCTTTTAGAGGCTTCAGGAAAGGCACCTCCTGTCCATCCGCTAATGGGCTTGTTGATTTGAGAAATGGTCTTAGGATGTCTCCTTGACTCAAGGCACGGGCTGGGCAATTATAAAAATGAAATATGATGTCATGTCAGGCAGCCCATCACCAAGTTCTGGGGTCTGAGACTGTTCAATTATCTACACCTGTTTTCAGGGCTTCCAAACTCTTCAATAAAAGACTTTTCAGGGTGGAATTTTTCCTGCTCGCTCTTCTGGGCTATTTTGGGACAATGGGATAAGACATATTCACACTTTCTTAGACATAATTGAGCATCAGAAGGGGTGTGTGTGTTCATGTTTGCAGAAGAGTACAGTAGCCAGGGACCCTTTGAAAGGGAAGTTCTCACCGGGGATCTGGGCCACCGCTATAGACAGGAGACTTATTTTCACCCTGGGTTAGGAGGTGAGGCAGCTACTGCTTAAGAATATTGGTTTAAAATCAAGGTTAGTTGGGATTAAATGAATTTAAATAGACACGAAAATTTTACATCCGTAAAACACACATGGCATTCGACGGCGATTCCCGTGTGCTCAGGTGGCAGTGAGTCAGGCAAGGTAGCTCCGGACCCCTGGTGTCCGAGCCCCGCCTCCCCTCCACCCCATCCAGGCGCCGTCCCGTCCTGCCTGGAGTCTGCCTCTTCACTTCTTGCTTTCGTGCTGGGCTCTCTGCCATCTGTCCGTATCAAGGAGCCCTTAAAATGTGTGTCATGTCATGTCGTCCCTCTGCACAAACCCCCAAATAAATAGGGCAGAGAGTGGCAGGTCACAGGGCAGCTGGGGAGGGTCAGGAGGTTGGACGAGGGATATGGCGCATCTTTTTTCAGTAGCCCAGTCTTCCCTTGTTGGCCAGTGGCCTTGTGAGAAGCAGCCTCGCGAAGCCCAGCGAGTAGTATCGTCTTTCACTGCTCTGGCCAATCCGAATTCCGAGGACCGCCAGGTGAGGGACGTGCCAGGTCGGAAGGACACTTCAGTTTTTTCTTAAACGTGTGTTTATTTTTGAGAGATAGAGTGTGAGCAGGCGAGGGGCAGAGAGAGGGAGACACAGAATCTGAAGGGCTCCAGGCTCCGAGCTGTCAGCACAGAGCCCAACGTGGGGCTCGAACTCATGAACCGTGAGATCATGACCTGAGTCAAAGTCGGAAACTTAACTGCCTGAGCCATGCAGGTGCCCCCCCCCCTTTTTTTTTAAATGTTTATTTATTTTTGAGAGAGAGACAGAGTGTGAGTGGGGGAGGGGCAGAGAGGGGGGGACAGAATCCGAAGGAGGTTCCAGGCTCCGAGCTGTCAGCACAGAGCCCAACGTGGGGCTGGAACTCACGAACTGTGAGATCGTGACCTGAGTCAAAGTCGGATGCTTAACCGCCTGAGCCACGCAGGTGCCCCCGGCCATTTCAGACTGAAGTGACAGGCACATGGTGTCAAGGGGTAAAGCAGATGCTTACATGGAAACAAAGGGCCCCTGGTGCTCTCTCTGGGTCAGGTAATAAGGAGAGGTAGGGAGTGTGGCAGAGGGGGCACAGGTGCTCTGTCTGTAAGAGACCACCCAGCCCCAGCCCAGTGCGGCCGTGTGAGAACGCAGGTCTGTTGCTGCCAGACCTTCAGTTTTCTCAAGAGAAGCCGGCCACCCAGCCTCGTGGCCGCTCCCTGGTTTTGTTTCTGAGGATCGCGGTGATCTCCTGGATTTAAGGGGCGTGTCGTGTTTCCAGTGTTGCCGTCATTGTTTAGATACTCCCGGTCGGTCGTCCCCGATTCGCAGCCTTGGCCCCCAGCACGCCTTCAGGCTGCCTCACGTGTCCTTTTGACACGTCCCTGTCAGTTCTGGAGTGCTTCCCGGTTCCTGGCAGAAGCTGCTCCAGGTTCATCTGGTGCATTTCCTGCTTCAGACGTGGAACCCGCCATTTCTCCAGGAATCCCGGATCGCAGCTCTGGTTTTAAAGGCTGGCAGTAAACCCACGCCCAGAGCGTCACCCGCTCTGCTCCTGGGGTGCCCCTCGGCGGTCCCCCGGTCGCTGTTTCGGCGCCACTGGGCAAGCCCCGGGCTGGATGCCGCCATCTCCCGAGACACTGGCCTCTGCTCCCGGGGCCGGCGGGGCTGACGAACAGCCCAGCTAATGCGTCCGGACGGTCGCGTTCCGCTCGGGGCAGCCACCCAAAATCTGTCTGAAATGCACTTTCCCAGGGAGCTGCCCTCACAGGTTCGTCTCGAAATCTGCCAAGACTCAGGTGTGGATTCCGAGGCCAGGCGGCAGGCTCCACGGCCGTGTTGGTCTCCCCATCCCGTCGTCCACCGTCATGGAGCTGGGTGTCTGGAATGCGCCGTCCCTAAGTAGACCTCAGGTTGACAGGGACTTCTTCCTTTACACCTTCTGCCTCTACTGGCGGCCACTGCCTGCCTCTCGGCCACGTGAGCCTCTGGTGCTCCCTGTGTTTGTTGAGAAGACTGTAGATGCCACGCGTGAGCTCGAGGTCAGATGGCCGCTGGGCTCTAGTCCTGGCTTGGCCGTGCGCCAGATCTGGAAGCTCAGGCAAGCTGCCTAACCTTCCTGTGCCTCGGTTTCCTTCCCTCGAAAGTGGAGACGGTATGAGTACCCACCTCAGAGGGCTGCAGGGACGTGTAAGTGAGTTAATACACGCAAATCCCGTGCGACGGTGGCGGAAACACAGCAAGGTTCCAAAATCGTTGACATTCACGATTACTGGAATCTCCGCGTCCGGGCAGGCGTAGACCGTTCCCGGATGGTGAGTCGCACGGGCCAGTATCGATTTCTTTTTCCCTTTTCCTTTTTTCTTGGCTTTCCTCACTCCCTTCTTCCCTTGGTTGGAAGTATCTTTCTGCCATTCGGAGCCTGGCTGGGGACCTGTGCAGTTACCGAGACGCAGCACTCCGAGGGGCCTCGCACTTTGCGTAATGCTTTGTTGTCGCCCTCTTGAAATTCTTAACTTTTGAACAAGGGCTCCTGGTTTTCCCTTTGCCCTAGTCCCCGCGAAGTGCGTGGTTGGTCACCAAGGCGGGGCTGGCTGCTGGGGCGCCTCTGTTTCTCGGTCTCCTGGGCACGGTGGACTTTGAGTGAATGTTGACCGCGTGGAATTCTCACCCTCGAGACCCGTGCGTCTGTTTTCATCACGGTCTCCTCATCCAGCACCTGCCTAGGCCGTCTGTGCGTGAGCTTGTGCTCCCGGGATGGTGCGCAGACTGCCCGAGCCTGCGGAGGGGATTCGATTTTCCTGTTTCTCTGGGAGTCCCACTCCACTTGGCGGCCTCCAGCCCTTTGTGAAGCGGCCTTGGGGTGCCGTGTGGGTGTGTGAAGCAGTCCCGGGGGCTTGCGTTCTTGAGACACCCGTATTTTGACAAGAATCAGCAACAATGGCGTCGGTGTAACTGGAGGCTTTGCTACCATCTGGTACCCCCCCTAGACAGCCTGGGCAGGCTCCCTCCTTCCTGCTCCAATGGAGTCTCGTAGGCCCTGCCTTCTGCCTTGGGGGCGGGGCGGGGGGCGGGCTGGGGCACCGGTGACCCTGTGAGCGGGGCTGCCTGCGCTCTCCGTGGGCGTCTTGCTCCGCCCTCTCCGCATTGAGTGGGCGCCTCCTGCACACAGGCTCACGGGGCTCATTCCTGCAGGCGCCTGAGCCAGAAAATTCTCAAGGCTGGGAACAGCAGGGTCGCGAACCCTTGCGAGGGAAGCACAAAGATCTTTTCTTCCAGCTCAAATTAGCGAAATTGCCAGAGGCTGTTGTCATTTTTCAGTGAAGTCCGAGGGGTTAGGAGTTGGGGTGAACTTTTCTTTCTTCCGTGCTAATGACTGGGTCGCCCGCCTGTTCTTTCATTAGATTAGAATCGAAATGAACTGAGAAACATCGTCTTTGTGCGAAGTGGCTTTGCTCCTGGCTGGGAGGTCTGCAGAGCCAGCGCAGGGGAGAGGGCGCGGGCAGGCGCTGTATTTGCAGGTGGGGTTGGCGCCCTGGCCCCCACCAAGCCCCTCTCCCTTGTCCCCTGCTCACTTAACTCCGTACGGCCTGCCGGCCCAGCTCTTGCCTGGGTTTGCGGTCCCTGCTTCCCAGTTATTCCTGGGGTGTTTTCTTCCGGGGGCCGTCCCAGATGTGGTCTCAAACCACGCGCATCTTACACCTGCCTGGGTTCAAATTTTGGCTCCACCCCTGCCTGCTGTGTGGCCTTCACCTCTCTGTGTCTGCGTTTCCTCTTGCTCAGGAGCTGGGCATGGTACCCCAGGTTGTAGGACACGTGCAGGAAGGGAGCCTGGCACAGAGTGAGCTCCAGGTAAGTATGCGATGCCGATATACTCAGATTCATCTAGAATGTTCCATCGCCTCCCATGCATGGAAACAGGCTCCCCACTGCCCCCTCCGTGAGTCACTGATGCACAGTAGCACTCACAGGCCTCCGGCTGGCTGGAACCAAGCAGTAAGATGCTCTCAGCCCTCGCCCTCGCCTTCCTCGGGCTGAGCACAGGACGCTGGCTTTGTGTCCGGGCCCTGACATTTACAGGACGGGTGGCTGCTGGCCAATCACCTCGCCTGCCGGCTGTGCACTGGGAGCCTTTACCTTCTGGGGCTGCTGAGAGGCGTGGGTGGGCATGACACCTAGGGAGTGCTCAGTGGTTCTCTTCACTGGCTTTCCCTGCGAGGAAGTCGTTCTTTCTGTGAAGAACTCAGAACACCACTTCCAGGAAGTGGAGAGGCGAAGGGAAACAAGGAGACATATACAAGAATCGTCTCTCGAAACATCGTGTGTCACCACAGGAGCTTGGAACCGACTTAAATACCCAGCAGGAGAAAGGACCCACATGGCATTTCCACGCAACGGAGCGCCGTGTAGTAGCCGACAGAGCGGGCGACAGCAGCGTGCATCGGCGGACGTGGATTTCGCGAGTATGTTGTTGTGAGGAGGACGCACATGGCCGAGGAGGAGTAGAGCATAGTATCATCTGTAGGAAGTTTAAAATCCTAGACGTGGTGCAACGTATCACAGCGTAAGGAGACACTACGTTCTGTGATCAAAGCAAAGACAGACGCAGCAGTTCGACGAACTCCAAGTTCAGAAAAGGGGTGGCTTCTGGGGTCAAGAAGGGAATGCGAGGGGCACAGACAGGGGCCTCGAACTGGGTGGTGACATGTGTGCATTCATTGTATCAAAACCCTTCTGTAAGTCTTAAATATCACATAATAACTCATTTAAAAATATTTTCTCTGAGCGAAAGTTTGTAGAGCCAGACGGCCCTGGACGGGACGTGCTAGACGTCCTTCCCAGCACGGACGCTCCAGGGTCCCCCTGAGTGTCCCCAGAGGCCGTCAGTGACCGTGGGTTTCCAGGCGGTCGGGAAGGGCACGGGTTAGGGACTCTGGCAGCCGGGGACCCCGGACAAGAGCCAGCTCCTCTCTGGTGTCGGTTTCCTCGCCTGCGAGCTGGGGAGAGTTTGGTTCCCGTGACTGAACCCCCTGGGGGGATGCAGCCTCGGCCGGGGCGGGGAGGATTGGGCTCAGCTGGTGCATGGGGACGGAGGCGTGCAGTAGGGGCCGTTAGCGATGGTGACAAGTGGCAGTTTCATCCATGAAGTGAGTACGGTGGAGGGAGGGACAGGGGGAGACAATGAGGGCCCCCAGCGGAGACCTCTGCCTTCGCAGTTCCTGACTCTCCCCGGTTACAGAGGCGCTGTCTCAGGTCTGGAGCCCCCTGAGGACCCGTTGGTTCTGAACCACACCATTTCTACGTCCTCTCTTCTGTTTTGGTCACACGCCCTCTTCTTTTCTCTTGGCCACAGGCTGACCTTGGCCCATCATCGAGCCTATGGCTAATGGGGACCTCAGACCTCTCTTCCTGCCAAGATAGCGCTGACCCTGCGCCCCCCGGGGTGGGGCTGGGCTGCCCTCCTGGTCACCTCTGCTCGCGGGCGGGCTTTCTCTCTGAAGGCACAGAGGCTGGGCCCTGAGGCAGGAACTCGGTTCAAACCACGGAGGAGCAGCAGGGTGGGCTTGCTGTCTGTCGGAGCAGCTGGGCCCCAGAGTCCCCAGAGTCCCCAGAGGGAGGGCTTCCAGAACCTCGTGTGTCCTTTGTCACCCAGGCTGGGTCTGTCTGGCCCCCTGCTGTACCCTAGGGTATGGGACGAGTTCTCCAAGGTCACAGGATGTTTTGGGAAAAGAGGAAACTGAAAAGCTGGAGAGGAAGAAGGGAGAGACCAGGCCCGTCTGCCCGGGGGTCCTGCAGAGGGATGTGCGGGGTCGTGGCCGTCACAGGGTTGGAGTTGGCATCGCACGGAGGGAGGCTGTGCAGGCTCACGGACCTTTCCGTAGCGCTGGCCAGAGAGGGGGGCCTTGTTAGTGGGGGAACTGGCAGGCTGCTTGGCACCAGGCACGACGGCCCTAGCTTGCCTGATGTTAATCAGAATTGTCTGGGGGTGCCAACAGCCCACACCTGGGAAGCTGGGGACGCCTTCTGCTGGAGGGCAAAGCCCCCGGTCCTGCAGGAAGCCGGGCTTGCTGTCGACGGAACCCTCGTCGCTCACCCACAGCCTTCACTGGAGAGCCGTGCTTTCTCGTTTGCCTGGCACCTCGATCTGGGTGTGTGTCCTGGTGGGTGAAGTCCTATTTCCCCAGCCCTCTGAGGACACACGGATGACCCTCTGTTACCACAGAGGGCCCCGTTTACTGTGAAATACTGAGGAGCGACAGTAAGGACAGGTTTGGGTTTCAGGACCCCAGTAAACAGCGGCAGTGGGAATGCGTCAGCTCACGTGGCTGGAAGGTAAAGCTTCGGGTGCGGCTGGCTCGGCAGCTCCCATGTTACCGGGACCTCGTTCCTCTCCCTGTCCGGGATGTCCTCCGAGGATGGGCTTTGTTCTGTGCATCCGTCCGGGCACAAGATGGCCTCACTCAAGCCCAGAGAGAAGAAGGCGTTCTTGCCAAATACGTGAGACAGAAGGCCTGTGCCTCCTCAGCGCCGGCCTGCCCTGGGTCCCCGATTGGCCGGGCTTGGGTCAGATGCTGAGACGGCAGAACTGCCGCCACCTGAGACGTAGAGCGAGGGAAGAGGTAGTTCCCAAAGGAAGACTGGAGCGTGGTTACCAGGTGGGGGATGGATGCCGAGGGGCCGCTGGTCCCACCTGTGGTCCGCGGTGGTCCGTAGGGGAGCCCCCGGTCGTGGGACCGCACAACTCGCTGTTTCCGTCTGAGTCCCAAACTCGGCCTCCAGAACCTGGGATCTAGCCTTCCCCCCAGAGCCCCGCGCTGGAGGTGTATCGGCGACGGCTCAGCCGGCGAGGGAGTCTAGCCCTCGGCCTCACTCACACGGGCGCCGTGGAGGAAATCGTGGCAGAGAAAGCGCCGGCCTGTGTTAAATTTAGATTTATTCTGTTGAGCTAATTGTAATCTTTATTTGGTCCCCAGTGATTCATTCTTATCGTTCCTATTATAGCTGAGAAAATTAATTTTTATTCTCCCATAAAGGTGGCTGTAATAATCTGGGTTCAGGGAGGGGATTACTTTAATAAGATTTGCCAGTAGGCTTTGAAGGAGTCAGCTTTTATGAGCGCGTGGAGCCGCCTGTGGGGCTGGAGAGGATGAGGGGGTCCGGGCGGGATTGCCAGGGCGAGCTCAGCCAGGAAAGGGGACGGGCGTGTTTGCTCCGGAAAGAGTTCGGGCACTTTCTCCTTCCTGGCTTCGAGCTCAGGGAACGTTCCCACTCGTGGAGGCGGGGTGGGCCGAGCGACCTCGGCATCTCTGACCGACTTAAATGAAAATAGACGTGTGAGAACGAGTCACAAGCCTGCTGGAACACCACAGTGTGCTTCCGTGGGACGCACGAAAACCCCTCCCCCGCAGATGGGACGCCACACCCCCGCTGGAGGGAGAGCAGGCATTTCGACCCTTCCACCCTAAAAGCTCTGAAAACTGGCATGTTTTGGGTAAACTTTCCGCAGACCTGTTTGATGATAGAACTTCCCTAAACTCATTTATAACTTTATTCCACTGATGAACGTTCATATATATATATATATATTTAATTTATTTATTGATTTTGAGAGACAGAGAGAGCATGAGCAAGGGAGGGGCAGAGAGAGAGAGAGAAGGAGAGTAGGAGAATCCCAAGCAGGCTCTGTGCTGTCAGTGCGGAGCCTGATGCGGGGCTCGAACTCACAGACCGTGAGATCCTGACCTGAGCTGCAGTCAGGAGTTGGACACAAAGCTGACCGAGCCCCCCAGGGCTCCCGAATGTTCACATCTGAGACTTTAGAACCATCGATGTGTTTGTTTAAAGGCGCCCCAGGCCCCACTAAAGAGTTTGCTCACAGGCAGTGTGCACGCTGTATTGCCTTTCGAAGTCAGAAGTGTCAGAAACCAGGAGCTCTGGACAGGAAGCGTGGGGTCTGCATGGAACGCCCACCCAGGATTGTCACATTTTTCTGATTTTGAGGAGAGAAACCAGAGTTCTTGGTTTTATGTGAGATTTCTCAGTTTCTATACGTTAATTTCGGATTCAAACTTTTTTTTTTAAGTTTATTTATTTATTTTGAGAGAGAGAGAGAGAGAGTACAAGCAGGTGAGGGGCAGAGAGAGAGGAAGAGAGAGAGAATCCCAAGCAGGCTCCGGGGCTGTCAGTGCAGAGCCTGATGCAGGGCTTGAACTCAGGAACAGTGAGATCATGACCTGAGCTGAATCAAGAGTTGGATGCTTAAGCAACGGAGCCACCCAGGCGCCCCTCAAACTTTTTTTAAACTTAATTCTCTTGATGGCAGACATATCCTCAATATGATTAGTCATTAGGGAAATACCAATTAAACCCTTAACGAGATACCATCACACAAGCGATTAGAATGGCTGGAAAAAAAAAAAAGGCTAATGAAACCAAGTGAGAGTGAGGGTGTGGAGAAACGGACCCCGCTTACACGGCTGGTGGAAGCGTGCTAGCTTTGGGAATCCGCGAAACACACACCCAGCTTGTGACTCAGCGCTTCCAGCCGTAGGTGTCTACCTCAAAGAAACAAAAGACTCGTTTGTAAATATTCGCACCACCTTTATTCATCGCTGCCCCAAACAGGAAACAATCCAGATGGTTATCGACTAGCTGGGATAAAAGAGAAGGCGGTGCCGAGAGACGAAACCAGACCCGGAAGTCTGTGTGCCCTATGACTACGTATGTGCGTGTGTTTCTAGAACAGGCCAAACTCTAGAGACGGACTACAGATCGGCAGTTGCCCGGGGCTGTGGGTGGGAGCGGGGACCGGCTGCCAGCGAGCTTTCTGGGGGTAACGAAAGCGTTCTAAAAGGCGGTGGCCGGGATGGTTGCACAGCCGTATGAATTCGCGTCGAATCGTACACTTAAAGTGGGTGCATTTCAGGGTATGCAAAGTATGCCCCAATAAAACCGTTGAAACATGTGAGGACAAAATACGTTCTCAAAATGATCGTAATGGGAAAAAAATGATTATAATGGTTATAATAAAAAAGAAATCCTGCCCGACCTCTTAGCAATCCAGTAACCCAGTTTTCTTTCGTGCAGGCACCCCATGGTATTAGGTGCGCCCCGACCCCACCCCAGGTGTCAGAGATACTTCATGCGACTATATTTTTCCACGCGTAAAAAAATGCTACATATACTTTGCTTTTTCACTCTCATATAGCGGTAAACCGCGAATACTGTTTGCACCTGGCTGTTTTTCACGGAACACAGGGTCCGTCGTGGAATCTGTGTCTCTCACGAGCTGCCATCTCACATTCCGTGGTGTGACGGTGCACGACCGTGTGGTCCCTGCTCTACTGACGGCACCCGGCTTGCTTCCAGGCTTTGGTCACTACAGAGAGGCTCGGCCAGACGACTCAGCTTCCCCGTGCCCCTCAGTTCCCTAGTCTCTCTTTTTTTTCCTTTTTTGTTAATGTTTCATTTATTTTTGAGAGAGAGAGAGACAGTACAAGCAGGGGAGGGGCAGAGAGAGAGGGAGAGACAGAATCTGAAGCAGGCTCCAGGCTCCGAGCTGTCAGCACAGAGCCTGACGCGGGGCTCGAACTCGTGAACCACGAGATCATGACCTGAGCCGAAGTCAGCCCCAGGGGCCCCTCAGTTCTCTAGTTGCTTAATGGGGCTCATGGTGCCAACACCTTCTCCCATCTACCGTGGAGAGTCTGAAATGAACTAGCACGTGGCAGGTGGGTGCTCAGGCAGTACCCACCCACAGAAACACTACGTAAGCCGTGAGCTGGTACGCTCACCTCCAAGAAGAACCTTGCACGCGTGTCATTGCACACGTGTGTGGGTGTGTCAGTAGGATAAATTCTGACACGTGGTGTTACCCAATCCTAGGCTCTGTGCAGATTAATTCTGGATGGGTTTTGCCAAATTATCAGTTTTCTTCCTGCCAGGGATGACGAATGACATCGTGTCCCCATAGTCCCACCAAACCTGGACCAGACTCTGAAGTCTGGTCCTTTGGAGTTTGGTCCACCTAAAAAATAAGATGTGGGCTCTCCTAATTTGGTGGAATAAAATCCCCCCGACTTCAGTGGGATTCGAACAAAACTCCTTCGGGCCCGTTCTTGTTCTGGGCTCGGCGGCGCGGGAAGTTTATCCGCCTGAAGTGCAAAACGGAGGGCGCGTGTCGGGTCCTTCGGCGGAGGCAGCTCGCCCCGAGCCCGCGGCCCCCGCCCCCCCCCCTCCCCGCGTTTACAATCTTCGCAAATCGAAGAAGGAACGCAGACCATTTCTCAGGACGCACCTGCCGGGTGCTTACGTTTTCGTGTCCTGGAAACAGAGGGGTGAGGTCAAAACACAAACACTGGACGCCCAGAGGGAAGAAAGCACAATATCCCGGCCCCTGCTTCACGGAGACCGGAGAGGTTTTCCAGGACGGCTCGGCTTGCTTCGGGTCTGGCTGTTTGGGAAAAAGTGGCAACATTGGAGACATGGTTAGAAAGTAATCTGTTTGTCAATGTATTTATTCATTAAGCATTCAAAGAATTATTATTCGAATGCATGGATGGCGGCATTTGAAAGTCATTGATCAGGGATGTGACATTTTTTGCAAAGAATTCCACAAACATGGGGCGTCCCTCGTCTGATCTGAGGCTGGTTCACGTGCGTGTTGCAGGGGGGGCGTTCCCTTCATGTATTGAGTTCTTCACCCTTTGTTGTTGTTTCTAAAGGACCTTTCTTTTTCCAGCTTCTGGCTCACTGTCTTCTGGGTGGGAGTTTCTCTCTTTTTAAAAAAAAAAATTTTTTTTTTAATGTTTATTTTTGAGAGAGAGACAGAGCTCGAGTGGGGGAGGGACAGACAGCGAGGGAGACCCAGAATCCAAAGCAGGCTCCAGGCTCTGAGCCGTCAGCACAGAGGAACCCACGAACCGTGAGATCATGACCTGAGCCGAAGTCGGACGCTTAATCGACTGAGCCACCCGGGCACCTCTGGGAGTTACACTTTATACACAAATCCTGGAACCTCACAGGGTGCCGTGGGCTCTTCTTTTTTTTTTTTTTTTGTTAATTTAAATCCAAGTTCATTAACATACAGTGCAATAATGATTTCGGGAACAGAATCTAGATGTAATATCCAGTGCTCCTCCCAACGAATGCCCTCCTTAATGCTCATCCTCTCACCCAGCACCCGACCAGCAACCCTCAGTTGGTTCTCTGGATTTAAGAGTCTCTTATGGTTGGTCTCCTCTGTTTTATCTTATTTTTCCTTCCCTTACGATCATCTGTTTTGTTTCTTATTCCACATATGAGTGAAATCATGTATTTGTCTTTCTCTGACTGACTTACTTCACTCAGCATAATACCCTCTAGTTTCATCCACGTTCTTGCAAATGGTAAGATTTCTTTCTTTTTCATCTCCGAGTAAAATTCCACTGCACATATATACACCGCATCTTCATCCGTTCATCGCTCGATGGACACGTGGGCTCTTTCCATGCTGTGGCGACGGTCGGTAGCGCTGCCATAAACGTTGGGGTGCAGCTGCCAGGAGCCGTTCTCCGACGCGCCGCACGGAACGAGTTGTGTGTGTACCGGGATTCCTGACACAGAAGGTGGCGGCTTGAGCGCAGGTCAGACTGTGTCTCTAAGGACTTGGTTTCTCCCTGGCTTCCATCGTGCTTTCCCTGGCGTTGGCTCCAGCCCGTGCCCCCGCGGCCCTCTCAGTGTGGTGACATCCGTCGGCGGTTCCTGAGCGCGCATCCCCACACCACGGTGTCCCTGGGATGAGGGGAGGGCTGTTTTGGGAGCTCTGTGTACGCCACAGCGTTTCAATATTCCTTAGTGCCACTGCGTTGGGTCACGAGACCATTGATGGCCAAACCGCTGAAGTTTTCCCCAAAGGGAAAGACAAGAACTAGGTACTGGGAAGGCGACTGACAAATACCTAATCGTAAGAACAAGGCCCCTGAGGGTCTGGCACTTGGCCTATCCCTGTGCCTTTGAACTTCAGAAGAATCGATCTGAGATCTGTTCATTATCTGGGGGAGAAGAATTACTCTTTCCTTGAGTGATCGGTCTTGGGCTTCACATTCTCTATTTCGGTATTTCAGATTCTGCTGAAAAAGCTACCTGCCCTCCTCATTGACCTGTTTTCGGTAAAGACGGTGTGAGCTCAAAATGGAGCACACGCTGACATTCCGTTGCCATAGCAACCCGCCTGGTAAACATCAGCTTGATGCTGCTGGAGGGGGCGGCAGGAGGTAGGGGCTGGGAGACCGGAGGCCAGCCACGGATTGGGGCCCTAAGGCTGAGCCCCAGAGTCCTCAGGGAAAACTCGGTGGCAGGCCCAGGAAGGACTCCACGCCCGTCTCCACCGGGGACGTCGGGAGGGGGTGAGCTGGAGCTCGCAGGAAGGTTTGGGACCAGACCTCCCAACTCCTGCTGTTCTGCCCGTCTCCTCGCAGCCTCCGTTCTGAGACGAGCTGTCTGTTCTCGGTGCAGTCCCTCCTCCTGTCCCGCTCACGCCTCTCCACCGTCCTGCCTCTCGCTGGCACCTCTCCGCTGAAACTGCCCCCGCCCCCACCCCGGGGTCCTCGGAGCTGCTTCTTGGGGACAGCTCGCTCCTGCCCAAACTCTGCCCCACATCGCACGGCTCACCGCTTCCTTGCCCCTTCCCGGGACGCCTCTCTAAGTCTGCTTGCAGGCTCCTGGGCCCCTGCGGGAGCTGCGCGCCACAGGGCCTCTCCCCCCGGCCCCTCTTCCCACTCTGCAGCCTTCTTGCCCTTTCTTCCAGTGGCCTCGGTCACCACCTCGCTCTGACGACGCCCCCACTTCTCGTGCTCAGAGCTCTGTCCTGAGCTTCTGTTTCAGCATCGCCCTCTCGCCCTCACGGGCATGGGGGCTCGCACCTGCTTCGCTATCCCTGTGCCCCAGGCTTCCCCGGCGCCTTCTCCCCTCTCAGGGACCGAGCCGGCCTCGCCCTTGCCCAGACCCAGACCGAGCGCCGCCCTGACTTCTTTCTCTCGCCCTCTCCCCTCCGCCGCAT
Organism: Paguma larvata; assembly: GCA_030068075.1. NCBI lineage: Eukaryota > Metazoa > Chordata > Mammalia > Carnivora > Viverridae > Paguma > Paguma larvata. The sequence goes on from CM057835.1 coordinate 85,757,223, forward strand.
CCAACCTGGTTCCCGGCCGACATCTCCCGCACCTTCTCTCCGTCCCGGCAGGAATAGATCGTGGCGAGTTTGGGGATATCAGAGCCGAGCAAACAAAAATACACGACCGTGGGACGGCAGCAACCGCGGGCTTTATTCAGTTTGCGTGTGGACAAGATGCATGATGGGGAGGTCCCCCACCCTAGGAGACCCTTCCAGAAACAGAGGCCCCCCACCCAGGTGGCAAGAGAGGATGAGGGCTCCTGGGGGGCAGGGGAGGTAGGGACCTAGACAGGGGGCTCGAGACCAGGTGCCACCCCCCAGCAGCACGGTGGGAGCCTCCGGGTCCGGGGGCTCTGGAGGGAGGCAGAGGCTTGGGGTCTTTTCTAGCCCAGGGTTGGTTCTTATTCATGGGTAGCAGATGTTGGGTGCAGTTTCATGGGATATGCAAAGCAAGCAGGCTCTCAGTGGCTAAAAATATGCCGATTTGGGCTATATTTAAAGGAATTGGATGTGTAAGAAACGGCGTTTGGCGCCAGCCATCTTTGAAGTAAAGGTCCCAGCCTGCTCCGAAGAAGTAAAGAATGTGGGGGGCCGTCTTTGGGTCATTTATGTAACAAGATCACCACCCTGTGTGACCAGGACCTTTGGCGTTCCGGGTCATTCTGCTTCTGGTCCATTCTCCATTATTCCCGGGCGATGGTTTGCTGAATTGCATTGAATGCTGCTGTGTTCCCATGACGTCAGCCACTTCGGCGGCTTCCCCTTGCCCCTGGGAGGAAGGCCAGACGACTTCGAGTGGCCTCCAGGGGCCCTGTGTGGCCTGGATCTCCCCTCCGTCCAGCCCGGTCTGGAGCTCGCTCTGCTCCTCTGACACCTACTGCAGCCACACTGCCCTCGGCGGCTCTCCGTGTCCCCCAGCCTCTGCCCTTGGCCTGTGCCGCCTTTGTCCGCCCGCAGCCCTCTTTCCCGCCCCTTGACCTGCTGCATTCCATTGGTCCTTTGGAGGCTGCGTTAGCTTCTTGGAGCCGCTGGACCAAACGACCACAAACTGGGGGGCTTAAAATAACACAGACATTGTTTCACTGCTCTGGGGGCCGAAGTCCAAACTCACGGTGCTGGCAGGGTTCATTCCTTTGGAGGCACAGAGGGAGAGTCCGCCCCCTGCCCTGCCCCAGCTTCTGGGGGCCCCCAGGCATCCCTTGGCCTGTGGACATATCCCTGTGGTCTCCGCCTCGGTGTGCACATGGCTGTCCCTTCTGTGTCTGTGATAGTTCCTGCCCTTCCTTTTAAAAATACACCGATCCTTGGATTTAATCCAACGTGACCTGGTTTCGTCCGCAGAGCCCCCGTGTCCACTCAAGGTCCCATTCTGAGGTTGCAGGTGGATGGGGGTTTGGGCGGACCCGAGTTCGCCTCGCCTGCGGGCTCGATCTGTTTTGGTTCCGTCAGGTTACGTTACGTGCCCCTCCTCCGTGCATCCAACTGTCACCATGCTTGCTTGTCTTATGGAATGGCTCATTGGTGTTCACGCCCCAAGTGAGGCCGAGCTCCAGCAGGGCGAGGCTGCGTCCTCCATTGTGCACGGGGACCCCAGCGCTCTGCCCAGGACCCGCCCACAGGGGGCGCTCAGTGAGCACCTGGTGGATGAATGGCGGTAACGCCCTTAGTGTCTGTACCCCGCCCCCCCCGCCCCGCCCCCCGCCCCCGGAATTCACAGACTGAAGCCCTGACCTCCAGTGTGACAGTAGGAGGAGGTGGGGCCTGTGGGGTGATTAGGGAGAGATGAGGTTATGAGGGTGGGGCCCCCATGATGGGGTCAGTGCCCGTATAAGGGGCTTCCTCTCTCTGCCACGGGAGGACACGGGGACCGGCTGGCCGTCTTCAAGCAAGGAAGGTAGACGGCCATGCGGGACCCAGCCTTCAGACACCACAAACCCCGAGGACCGTGTTCCCGTCTCCCTCTTTCCCGTGTTCCGGAGGAGGGGCCAAGGTGCTGGCCTCCTGGACCAGCTGGCGGAGGGGTGGGCTGAGTTTTCCAGCCAAGGTCTCCTGCTCTGAAGATGGGGCTCCCCTGCCACCTGTCCCTCGGGTTTGGGGGGCTTCTGAGGAAGCCGGGAGCATGGGCTGGGCCTGAGTGGCCTCTGGCTGGCTGGAGACGAGGTGATGGCTTGTTAATTCCGTGGGGACAGGTCCCTCAGGGCCGGGTGGCTCTGCTGTGGCCACAGGCCGGATTGCCTCTGCTGGGATGGGCGTTTTCACATCTAATCCCACCGCAGGGGAGGGCTGGAGGGGGAGGACCTCGGCACTCAGGTGGTCTGTGAGAGGAAGAGCTGGGGCAGTTTGGGGTCAGAGGGAGGACTTTCCTCCTGGAGCGACGCAGATGAAATAAAGGAAGAAAAGGTCTTTTGGTGAAAATCGCCAGATTTCCCTGGAAGGATGCGGCGAACCCAGGCCCCAGCCGCCCCCCCCACCCCCACCCCGGCGCGGTGAGATCAGGAGCGGGGGCTGGGCAGGATCGCCGGGGGCGGACGGCGGGCGGCGGGCGTGCGCAGGGGCGCGGGGGCTCGGGTCCCCTCCCCGGGGTGCGCTCGCCTCCCCCCGGGGGGTCCCGGGGCGGGGGACGCGCTTCTCACCGTGCTCGCTTAAGCCAGCAAGCAGCGGCCCAAGTCTGGGTTTCCGCTCCGCAAACGCGACCCGACCACCTGCTGTCGCCCGGCCGCCACGGCCGCGGCCACTAGGTGGCAGTGTTGCCGCGCACGAGGCCTTGGGGTTCCGCGCAGGCGACCTCGGAGGGGACCGGGGTCAGGGGGCACCTGGGCTGGGGGCGCGCACCCCGCGGCGTCCCCAGCACCTGCCGCCACCCCCGGAAGCGCCTCCGTCCCCTGGGCCCCTTCCTTCTCGGGCTGACTCCGCCCACTCCCATGAGCGCTGAACTAAACCCGAGAAAAAAGGGGCTAAGAGTTTTCGTTTTTGTTTTGTCCCCATCAGGACAAACAAGCGAGTTTACCTGTGACAGGGGCTCCTCGCGTAGTCCCCGGGGCCACTGCGGGGAGGAACGTTCTCTTCCTTCCCGTGCGTTCTTTATAGCTTTTACCCTGCAGACTTCTGGGTCGTGTTCTCAGTCAGAAGCAACAATGGAGCCCTTCTTGGCTTTGGGAGCAAGCAGGTGACTGAGTCTGGGCCCTCGCAGCGGTGGGACCTAACTGGAGGGAAATGAGCAGAAGCCTTACAGGTTCCAGGAGCCTGCGGAGAACAGTGGGTGGAGCCTGGACTCCACCTCTTATGTGCTGTGTGACCATAAGCATGTTTCTTGACATCTCTGTGCCTTCCTTTTTAAACCTATAAAGTGGACAGATGCAGCACTACAAAATTATGTTAACGATTGTATTAATAATAAAACGTTATGAGAATAATACCCTATCCCACAGAATCGCGTAAAGAATAAACGTGTAAGGAACTAATACACATAAAGCATTTGAACAGTGACTGGCCGGTTGTGGGCACTAGTTATCACTAGTATTATTATTATTGCCACCAGTATTTCATTTTTGGATACTACTAGTGATAAACGTAATTTTCCAATCAATACTGATCTGCTTTCTCTGAGATTTGGCAGCACGTGTAACCGACATCAGGCAAATGAACAATAGTACGTACTTATTTTTATTGTTATCAGTTTTTTACATGTAGGTTTGTCTTTCCAATGAAAATGTTAAGTTCCCCTAGAGCAGGCGATTCCCTCTGCTTGTCTTTTTCCCTCAGTCCCTGTATCCAGGCGAGAAATGAGTTCAGACAGAAAATGGGCTCAAGTTTGTTGAGGGGTCTTCAAGCGACCGGATCGTCACTCGGATAGTAGGAGAGACGTTTAAGTCCCCGAAAACCATGCTCTTTAAACTCTTAACCCTTAAAAAGCAGTCTTGAAGATTCACGAGAACAGATTCTTAGGGACCAGACACAAAGACATTCGTTTCCTTTCCTCTAGTTACTTGGCAGGTTTGGAAATAGTAGGAAAAAAAAGGAGAGAGAGAAGGAAAGATAGTCCATGAATGGTCTGGGGCTGACCCAGGCTAGCCTGGTAGCGGTGTTCCTCTGTATCTGTTCAGTGCTTTTTCCACATCTGCTGCGGTGGCCAGAGGATTTTTTAAAAATATTTTTTTTAATGTTTATTTTTGAGAGAGAGAGAGAGAGAGTGGGGGTGGAGCAGAGAGAGGGAGGACCAGACTCGGAAGCAGGCACCAGGCTCTGAGCTGTCAGCACAGAGCCCGACACGGGGTTTGAACTCATGAACCACAAGACCATGACCTGAGCAGAAGTCTGATGCTCAACCGACTGAGGAGGCGGCCGTAGGATTTTTATCTTTCATTCTGTTAACGCGGCGGGCCACCCATTGTTTGTGCAATACCAGCTGCAAATGCAAATATAAGAGCAATGAACACACGTGCAGCGCCCGCGAAACGGCGCCAGTCCCACTTCGTGGCGGATCCGTGCGGACGCGTTCCGTCCTTCCCATCACAGTGGAAATGCCGTGCAGAACTGGGCTGCGTCTACTGCACTCGACAGGCACGCCCGCTGCAGCACTTTGCTCTTTGTTCTGCGTTTGAAGAAAGTTCTGGTCAGAATGTAGAACATAGCTCCTCCGAGCTGTCAGTGCCACTGCCTGTGCACCTCAGATGCAACCTGCTCATCCGGGTTGGGTCCCGTTGATCCTCCCCTGTCTCTCGGGCCCGCCAGAGTCCTGGGCTCCCGGGCCAGGCAGAGTGCAGTGTGCGAACCGAGCGGCAAAGGCCCGCAGATGTGCACGGCGTGGGCACGCTTGTGTGCATGCTTCCTCGCCCTGTTATCCTTCACGTACAAAGCACAAGTTCAAAGATAAACCCTTAAGAATTTCGGAGGTGCGGAGCGTGGCCACAGAGCATCGAAACAGCCACGGGCCTTCTGAGCTCTGGGGCAGGTGCCTGCTTGTTTCATCGTCACCCATGGAGATCGCTTTTGAAGACTCACGATCCTAAAGTAAACCTTTCAGCCCTGTGGGGCGTGTTGGTTTTTGGGGGGCCCTGGGTTCAGATTATCCAACTTGTGTTCCAAACGGAGTATGCCATGCTGTGAAAGGTAACTCATTTGGGGGAGCCCAGGTGGCTCAGTCGGTTAAGCCACTGACTTCCGCTCAGGTCATGATCTCGAAGTTTGTGTGTTCAAGCCCCGCGTCCAGCTCTATGCTGGCAGCTCAGAGCCTGGAGCCTGCTTCGGATTCTGTGTCTCCCTCTCTCTCTGCCCCTCCCCCACTTGTGATCTGTCTCTCTCAGAAATAAATAAACATTCAAAAACAAAAGGTGACTCCTTTGTTCAGGGTAATGGCTAAAATGTCTGGTTCGTGACCCAGGTGTACCCCTGATTTCTTTTTTTCAGCACCGTGTCGAGAACGTTTAAGTAAAGAAATTAGCCTTGACCTGGTGGAAATCGGGCTCCATTTGGGTAACTGAGTGGATTTTTGTGTTGCTTCTTACAAAAAACATCCTTGTTCTTCTTGCCAAAGTGGTACCCTGGTGATGCTTTGGGGGAGCTGGGAGAGACACACGACTTTGGCTGAGTCAGTCAGAGCAGTCCATTCCTCCGGCCAGTGGCGATTGGTTCAGGGATGGGCACGTGACCCAGCAGGGACAAGGAGATGGCGCGCTGCCTTCTTCCCTGCCAAGTGGGGGAAAGAAAGCCCCTCTGGTCTTGCTGGATGTGAAGGAAGGAAGGCATGAGGTTCGGTGATGCTGATTGTGCTGCGCTGTGCAGACTGAGAATAAAACCAGCTCCACGGAAAAGAGCAGAGGGATGGATAAAAATGCATCTTAAAAAAACTTTTTAAATTCACTTTCAGTAAAATTTGCTCTTTGGCATATAGTGCAATGAGTTTTTGACACACACGTAGCTTTGTGTGAGCACTGTCACAACCAGCGTACACAACGGATGCACCAAACCATCCCGATACTTAAAAAATGTTTCGTAGTCAAACCCTCTCCGTCCCGTATTCCTAGTAGGCTGTGACCTCTTCTTCTCCCTCCCTCCAGTCGCAATTGTTCTAGAATGCCGCATAAGTGAAATCATAGAGTAGGCAGCTTTTCGAGATTGCCTTCTTGCTCTCAGAATCAAGCGTTGAAATTCATCCAGGTTGCGTATCCATCAGTGGCTCTTCTTTCTTGCTGAGTGATGTTCCATTCGGTGGATGTACCATTTTTTAGCCACTCGCCTGTCGAAGACATTTGTGAAAACCCACGTCGATGACATCGTTTAGATGCTGAATCCAGGCAAGCCTGCCGCTAGCCCGCCTGTAGCCTCTCCAGCCTTGACCGCCATTGAAGTCCAATCTTGTTTAGACTTGGTATGGGTGTTCTGGGATTCGGTAACAGTAATGACCAGAGAGAGGGAAGTCGGGGGTGGGCAGGTGGAAGTCCCAGGCAAACAGGGTCCTCATACGACATTCCTATAAACGGAGCTATACAGTAAGAAAGTCACATACTGTGGTTCCCCTCCAGCTGGCAGGAAGGGGGGCAGGAGGTGACGCCCCGCTTGCCACGGAGGGAAATCGAACCCCAGAGGGATGAAGTGATTCATCTCGGTCCATCAGTCGAGCCCGTGACAGGCCTGGGGGTCCAGCCCGGTTGTCCCTCTGCCTCTAGGCAGTGTCAGCTGCCCCCCGACCAGACAGGGGCCGACCTGTCAGCATCACTTAGTGAATTTCCCTCTTTTATTTAAACAATCTCCTGAGGTGTCCAATTTAGAATAAATATAAATGGAAATGAGAACAAGTTCATCAACATTTCCTACTGTTTAACAGCTGACGGTGCCTATAGGAGGTCAAAATTACTGTCACTAAGATCTATATAATCCGTTTAATAATGCGCGTTCTGCATCTGGTGCCCCGTGGAAACCGCTCACGCTGGCTTGACAGCCCCTCGCTCTGCTCCTCTGTCTTCCTCCTCCTCGCTGACAGAAGCCCAGTTTACGAGAGGGAAGAGGTGTGTGATTTCAGCAGGGTCATGGCCCTCCGGATCGTCAGCCTGTACCGTGTCGTGTTGGCGAGGGACCACCAGCCGCTGTAATAAACACGCGTCGGCACCGGCCTCGCACGCCGAGCGAGTCCTCGCTCGCATGCAGCGTGGGCGTTCGCGGTTGGCAGGCGGTCCTCTGGGTGGGAGCTCGGGGGCCCAGGCTCCGTCCAGCTTTTGGCTCTGCCGCCACCGGGGGCCGCAGACTCCTCCCCTTCTCCTGGCTGGAAGGAGACAGATACCCATTTTGGCTTCAGCGCTTCTATCCGTGTTTCATCGGCCAGAGCTGGATACAGACGCAGGGGAGGCCGGGGAGGCTCCTGGCTGGGCTACCATATGCAATTCTATGGATAGAAAGACTTTTTTTGACAGGTAGCCATCTCTCCCGCAGCCACGACGCCTCGTTGTCTAGACTCAAGCTGCTCTTCTCTCCCTCCCCTGCTCCGGTTTCCGACACCGTGCAGCGCTTCCCTCCCCGTCCTGGCGAGTTCCGGGTTCGTGCAGACAAAGTCTGCTCGTCATCACGGTCCTGCACTCGTCCGGAGAAGATAAAATGGCACGGTGTAACTTCCAGAGAAAGGCAATGGTCTTCCGTCTCGTTGTGTCTTTGATCTCCCTCCCCAAAGTCAGCCACGTCCGGCCATTTCCTCGTTCAGTTCTGCTTGTGATTATTTCTATAATTCTGCATACAATTCTAGCTCTACTCCTGGGGGGAGTGCGTTTGGACAGCAGGGCTGTCCGCGTAAGAGAGGAAGGTGAGGTTAATACACACGCCCTCCTACTCTCCTTTCTCACCAGTTAACATCGCATTTGCTGCAGGTAACAGAAACCCCTGGCCACCGGGGCTTAGCAAGTAGCGGCTTATTTTATTTTGTTTATTCTTTTATGTCAGCCGTGGCCAGCTCCTTCCGACATCCGCATTACCTTCTCAGTGTGTAACTTTGGTCCCCACGGTTGCGTGGGGCTGTCCCACCTGTGTCCCTCTCAGGATAACAGCACCTGCACCCACCCTTGGATGCCTGATGTTTCCCTCAAGGGTTAATGCAGTCTCCTTGGAGAAGGGTTGAATCTCGACTGGGGTTCATTATTCTGCCTTACTCAGGGTGGGGACACTGGGAGGAGGGCCTGTCTGCAGGGGGGTCCTATCTACAGAATTTAGTTACGCACGTGGTTTTCAGCCCGCTCCCCCCCCTGTCCTTGCCGCGTGTGTCACCATTGAGCCTGGGTCCCGGTGGGCACGGCAGCCTGAGACCCTCCGCGGCACACACAGAATGTTCTAGTGCGAGATTTCCTCTGCCGTCTTGCCCCTCCGTCAACGCACTCTCCTCCACTTGTCGTCTTCCGTAGACTTGTTGGAACATTTTACCTTCGGATGGCCTTCCTCCATTTCTCTACCTAAGACGCTGATTCCTTGTTGTACTTCGATGCTTTTGTTTCTGTGGGGTTTCCGTGGAGATGCGGGAGAAACGAGTGTGTTCAGTCTACCACTTAAAAATCAAATTCCGCATCTTTCTTTCTAAAAGGAAAAATGTCAATATTTCTCTTAGCTTGAACAAGCAAGACACGGTCATTGTAGGAGAGTCGAAAACACTCAGAAAGATATAGCGGAAAGCGGGAAGGCATTCATAACGTCATCCGCAGAGCCTCGGCTCCAGGCGAGAGTCCACGTGGGTCCTGGGATGGGCAGTTCGACACAATGATTCTAAAGTTAACGTGGAAGGCAGAGCATGGGCAAGTCCAGCCACCAGAAATTCGGTAGAGCTGTGACCTCTGTGTGCGCTCGCTAGGGCCGCGTGACAAAGTACCACAAACCGAGTGCCTTAAACAACGGAAATTTGTTTCCCCACACCTCTGGAGGCCAGCTGCCCGGGATTATGGTGTCAGCGGGTTGATTTCGTCTGAGGCTTCTCTGCTCACCCTGTAGACTGCTTCTCCTGTATCCTCACGTGGTCTTTCCTGCGTGTGTGTACGCACGCGTGTGCATGCATGGCCGTGTCCTTATGAGGACACCAGTCATACCGGATTAGGGCCATGGTGACTTCATTTCAACTTAATCACTTCTGTAATGACTCCAGCCCCAAGTTTTTCAGTACCCGTCCCTTAAGCTATGAATTCCATCTAAACTCCCACTGGTGAGGGGCGCCTGGGCGGCTCAGTCGGCTGAGCATCCAACTTTGGCTCAGGTCATGATCTCACAGCCCGTGAGTTTGAGCCCGGCGTCAGGCTCTGTGCTGACAGCTCGGATTCTGTGCCTCCCTCTCTCTCTGTCCCTCCCCTGCTCATACTCTGTCTCTCTTTCAAAAATAAACATTAAAAATATAAAGAAAAAAAAACCTCCCACCGGGTGATTCGGTGTCTGCTAGTTACCATCGCCAGATTCCCACTTCGAGTCCTACACCATGAGAGATTCAAGAGTTAAATGTAGCTCCCGAAGTCTGCAAAGGGGGGGGGATCTGTAATATTCTCCAGAAAAGGGGGAGAACACCAAGCTAATGCACGTACCCAACACCCTCTGAGGTGAATTAGCTTGATCGTGACAGTTATTTCACAGTGCATATGTGTGTCGAATCATCAAATTGTCCGCCTTAAATATATACAATTTTCATTGTCGAATATACCTCATTAGAAAAGAATTACATGTAAAAACGCAGACCACGCGTTCATACACTTACGCGCACCCACAGAAGACTAGACGAAAGTCTGTGAGCGTGTATCTGATCTTGGGATATGGGGAGAGCTTCCTCGGCCTAAGAGCAGCCGTGCTCATCATGAAAAAAAAGATGGATGCTCTCTGTTACGTTTCAGAGGTTGTGCGTTGGCCTTTTATTGTCTACGTAGAATATTTGTACCCCTGGATTTTGCCCGAGGACATAGTCTCCAGGGTCCTTCCTGCCACTTCTCTCTTCCTACGGCCTTGGCTGGTTGGTCAGAACGCCGGTCCGTGGAGGGGAGGGTGAAGGGTAGGGTCCTCTCTGATCCAGATCTGGAGGGCCGGACTTCGCACCAGCTGCCCGCTCTCCCGGCCCGCGCACGCTCCTTCGGCGGTGTCGTCTGCAGGCTCGCTGTCCCTTGATCGTCCGTCACTGTGAAGCCACCTTGCAGGGAGGGGGGCCACGGGAAGGATGCCGATGCGTTCGCGGTGGGTCGTGGAGGTGGTGCGGGCGCGCCGTCGTGTCCCTCGGGGCCCGGCCGGAGCTCCCGGCGGAAGGGTTTCTCTCAGGCCCGGGGAAAACTTTGCTTCTTGCTTTCTTCCTCTGGACAGCGTCCAACTGGTGACCTCATCTTGGGCTTTGCGAGCCGGGTGATTCAGAGGCCCATTTGCGGTTCCTTCGAGTCACGCTGGCGCCCTCACAGCGTAGATGTCCTTTGCCGAGCTCTCCTCTGGCCGCAGGACGTGGTGGCTGGGACCGGGAGCTCTGCATGGAGCTGGCCTGCCTGGACGGACTTCCACCCCTGCTGCTTCCCAGCCACGCAATCTCGGGCGGGTCCCATGACCGCCTGTGTCTCAGTTCCCCCACCACCCAGTTAGGATCCTAATCAAATCCTCCTGACCAAAAGGTTGTGAAGGTTAAGAGTTGCTGCCTGTGAGATGCTTTAGGAGAGTGCTGGTGCATCACAAGGATTAGGTGGGTGGCGATGGCAGTGATGATTCCATCGGTCCTTGTTTCTCTGTCTTTCGTCTCGTCACTGTCTGAATAGTCATATCTAGTCCTTAGTGGACTCGAGGGCGTGCGCCCCAAGACTTGCCCTCAAGGCAAGTATGAATGATGTAATTTTTGATTATACATGGAAGGCACCTACTGTGAGCTCAGTAGTGTCTTTGAGTTTTTAGAGCAGTGAGTCTCCCCACTGCTGTTCCGTTGGCTCATCTAGGCAACATGGAAAGCATGGGCCCCGCCTGAGACCATCTAGATCTAGTCGGCGGGCAGGCCCAGGTACCATACACGTGCTTTGCACCATGCGCATCTGTGGTGCGGCCAGGATCAGCCGTGAGTCAGGCCCACACTCCGGCAGATCGGTGAGGAAGGTGTCTCGCGGGTGTTTTTCAAAGACTCGGCCACGCGGCACACTGGAGGGAGCGCCTTCGACCCCTGGCCGTGCGTGCCCGGGTTGTCTCGTGTGAATTGGAAATGTCGCAGGCTGGGACCCTTAGGTGGGCCACCAGTAGCCACAGGAGTGACAATGAGCTATGAGGTAGGCTGGCGACGTGAGTGAAAATACGGGTCTGTGCATGGGAGCCGGTTCACACCGCATCGCCTTGGGGCTCGGGACGATGGGTCCCACCGGTCCTGACCGAGGCTCAAGCCCAGGGATGTGTTTCGTGTGCCAGGCGCAGCAGTGATGTTGTTCCCTGCACTCAGGGTCCCTGCCGGGGTTCCCGGTTTCCTGTGGACCGCGTCATTCTGGGAGGTTCCCGGCCAAAGCCACAGAGCGTCCTTTCGGCCCACCGCCTTGTGCTCTCGGTGAACCCATACTTGAGTCTCTTCCCGGCTCCTAATGCGGGCGCTGGTGAGAAGCCCTGTTCAGCTGGACCTCCTAAGATGTCCTCATTTCATGCTCTCAGGACCCACGTCACTTGGACGGGTGGTGAATGGCCCTCTGGGAAATCGGCAGGCTAAGTAGGACCTCATTTCACTTTTGGAGCCCGGGGCCGCCTGGTCTACCTGCCAATGGGGAAAAGAACGGTGCACTACGTGACACTTGGGGCTTAAAGTCAGGGATGGTCGCTTCTCAGGCCAGGGGTGTGTTTCTTAGGACCCTGTCCCGTGGTTTTACAAAATACTCCTGACTTCGGGTACCGTATTATGTTGCGATCTGGTTCGAGGACAGAACGAGGCCCTGGCAGCCGATTTTTATGGCTTTCCATATGAGCTTTCAGACAAAATTTGTGCTGCATTTTGCTTGAGTTATGGTGGGGCAGGATTGTAACCCTCACAGTTATTTCAGATCAAACACGGGCTTCGGCCACAATAAACAAGAGAGGAGGCTCGCTTTACGTCTCTGGCGAATCAATTTCTGGGAAGTATAAAGTATTGACACAAATGATAAAGAAAAAAAATAAAAACCAATCCACAATGAAAACAGAGCCTATTAAAACCTGCATGTATTTTAATTTCCTTTTCCGCACTTGTAATAAGTCAGAATTTAAACCTGGCTTTGGGCTTCCCCTAAATTTTACGAGAAGGTGGAATTTGGACTCACGTCTTGCTTCCCGAATCTGGTCGGCGGGGCGCCCACTTTGCTCCGCCGAAGGGGACCGTCGTGCTGCAAGAGGCAGATGTTTCCTTTTTGCCAATTATTTCATGGTCGGATTCACCTAGAATTTAAATTCCTGGTTTGGAGAGGGGAAATAAAGCAACAAGAAACTAATTTAAATTTCATATGGAATGGCGCTCCCGGATGGCTTGACATTGTCAAAATACAGATTGCCCCTTGGTGGCGGCAACGGCTAAAACTTTCCTTAGGATGAGGCTAAGTCTTCAAAGTCACTTCTCCCCCCCTTCTGTGTTCCATCCAAATCCTACCCAGTCCACAGGACACGCTTGGGAGGACACGGAGGTCTATAGCATGAAAGGCAACATACGGTTTGCGTGTTTGTGTGTGTGTGCATGTATGTTCTATGTCATTTGTATTATGTACCATTTTACACAGGTTCGGGATAATTTAAATGGAGTTTTGATGACTGCTCTTTTGCTTAACGCATTCATTGTAAGCATTTTCTCACGACACTCACGTTCGTTGAAATCGCGGTGCTGATGGCCGGCTTAATGTCACACACACAGTATGGCTTTCAACATTTACTTAGTTGTGTCCCAACCATGGGTGTTTACGTTGCTTCCGGTGTGTGTTGCCATGATAAATCTTGCTTGTGCCAAACACACTTGCAACAGCGATCTCCCTTCTGATCTCTGGGTTATTTCCCTAGCATGATTGCTAGGTGGGGAATTACTGGGATGTGCCTGTCTCCCTTCCTTCCTCCCTTCCTTCCTCCCTTCCTCCCTCCTTCCCTCCCTCCCTCCCTCCCTTCCATCCTTCCTTCCTCCCTTCCTCCCTTGCTCCCTCCCTCCCTGCCTCCCTCCCTTCCATCCTTCCTTCCTTCCTTCCTTCCTTCCTTTCCTGCAATGGCGTTGACATAAAAAGTGTGTATATTTAAGGTGTAGGATTTGATGTTTGGATATAAGTACTCATGTATATATAATCACCACCACCAAGCTAATTAACATATACATTACCTCAACATAGCTACCGCGCGCACGTGTGTGTGTGTGTGTGTGTGTTTAGATTTAATTGAAAATTTGTGCTCTTAGCAAATTACAGCGTACAAGGCAGGATTGTTACCTGTGTCACAAGCTCTACATTAGATCTCCAGAGATTATTCCTCTTGCATGATTGAAAATTTGACCCACACCCCCTACTTCACCTCCTCAACCCCGACCCTCGGCAGTCATCATGCTACCCTCTGCTTCTATAACTCGGACTATTTTAGGTTGCACAAGCGAGATCATACAGTATTTTGTGGAGAACGTGCTTTCTGAACACCTTTTTGGGGAAAAGATGCAACAGCCCCTACGTGATTGTATCTTTTCCCCCATCTCTTCATTACAAGTTTGTCATCCTCTGGGCCAGGAAGGCTCACCAATGACAGCCCTGAAAAGGTCCCCCAAATCCCAAATTAAATCAACAGAAAAGTATATTTGCAGGGGTGCCTGGGTGGCTCAGTCAATTAAGTGTCTGACTCTTGACTTTGGCTCAGGTTGTGATCTCACAGTGTGTGAGATCGAGCCCCGTGTTGGGCTCCATCCTGCTTGGGATTCTCTCTCTCCCTCTCCCTCTGCCCCTCCCCAGTGTATGCACATAGACGCATGCTCTCCATCTCAAAAATAAACTGTAGAAAAAAAAAAGAAGACTATATTTTGAAAAGTTTGTAATGATTGCAGAAAAACATGTTGCCAGGAGGTAGAGTCTATGGAGTGGTATTTATTTGCCTTTGATCACCCAGCGATGCTACACTTTAAACAGTCCCGCCAGGTGGCAGTGCTTCTGGCCCTGGCTTTCAGGCTGGAGGTTTATTTCAGGGCAGAGAAGAAGCCCTGTTTGTTCTTGGCCTGATTTGCCAACCCTGGTTCCTGGTGGGCTCTGTTTATTTACTTATTATTATTTAAAATTAAAAAAAGTTTTTATTTAGTATTGAGAGACAGAGAAAGACAGAGCACGAGTGGGGAAGGGGCAGAGAGAGGGAGACACAGAATCCGAAGCAGGCTCCAGGCTCTGAGCTGTCAGCACAGAGCCCACCGTGAACCTACAAATTGCGAGATCATGACCTGAGCCGAAGTTGGATGCTTAACTAAGTCACCCAAGCGCCCCTACTGGTAGACTCTCTTTGGTTTGAAAAAACCTTGTTGGGTCTGTGTTTTCCCATTTGAAAGTAACACACACGTGCTTATATGTATACACATGCACATACTTATGTACATGTATATATTTTAATTAACAAAATAATACACAGTTGTAACAAATTTAAAGAAAGAAATATAGATGTTCAAAGGCAAAACTCTTTCTCTTTGGTTCTATGGACATGCAAACATAAATATACTATGTATGTATGTGGGTCTATACATAGGGAATCTTCAAGTAATACCCAGCATGTCATATATGATACATTTATAATTTTTTATACTTAGCGACATATGGCGGACATTTTCCCAAGCATGTTTATGTATCTCTACCTCTTTTTTCTTATAGCTGCCTGTTATCCACTGTAAAAATGTGCAGCTTAGGGGCACCTGGGTGGCTTTTGGTTAAGCATCTGACTTTGGCTCAGGTCATGAACTTGTGGTTTGTGAGTTTGACTTCCACATGGGGCTCTGTGCTGACAACTCGGAGCCTGGAGCCTGCTTTGGATTCTGTGTCTCCCTCTCTCTCTGCCCCTCCCCTGCTCATACTCTGTCTCTCTCTCTCTCTCTCTCAAAAATAAACATTAATAAATTAAAAAATTAAAAATGTGCAGTTTGTGTCGCTCCAATGAGTAAATCTTTAAAACGGTTTCAGCTAACAGGTAGTGGTATGGGAATAGTAGCAGTAGTAGGTGAAGCCTGGTTGGGGTTTACGTGGGTCAGCTCTGTCATAAGTGCTTCATGTCTGCTAACTCATGAATCCCTACAAGCACCCAGTAGGGTAGAACTTGTATGCCCCTCGGACTTTATATGAGGACAGTTGAGGCACAGAGAGGTTAAGGACAGTTGCTCAGGTTGTTCGGGCAGGGCGTGGCGGCACCAGGGTTCACATCCGGGCCCCTGGCCCCAGCACGTGTGCTCCTAAGTTCGTTCGGAAAGTGATGCTGCTGCCAGCATCCTTGTAGATAAATCAAGGTCCGTGCGTTCTCACTAGTATTTCAGGAGGAGAGCTTTCTAGAAGCAGGAGTGCTGAGCCATAGCTTCGCCCTCATTTCAGTAAGAATTCCGGAGTTGTCTGGGGTGCCTGGGGGGCTCCGTCCGTTAAGCATCTGACTCTTCATTTCGGTTCAAGTCATGGTCTCACGGTTTGTGAGTTCGAGCCCCGCGTTGGGCTCTGTGGTGGCCGCATGTGGAGCCTGCTTGGAATTCTCTCTCTCTCTTTCTCCCTCTCCCTCCCCCATTTCTCAAAAATAAATAACAAACACTGAAAAATCCTCTTAAAAAAAAGAATTATGGAGATGTCTGAATGTCCGTGTAGACGGCGCTTCTGGGAGGGATGGGCAGAAGCGTAAGTATCGAGATGACGCGGCAGTAGCAGCGTGTCCTATACGATGGCGTGTTGGTGCGGGTGGGCATGGCAGGTGTGCAGCTTACCGTCTGTTGGGTGACCCCGTGAAGAGGGCCGTGGTCCTGTGAGCCCGGACCTTCGGGGGGAATTGTGCAGCTGCGGACTATTGGATCGGTGTTAAATGGGCTCCTTCCCACTCAACACCGGCTGTTTTGGAAGAGTCCCGAAGAGCCGTGTGCCGGGGCTGGCCTGGCGTGGTCAGGGGGCGCTTTGCCGGGGCGGTGGGTGCAGACTGTGCCGCACACGCTGCGGCCCGGCCTTCATTCTTCCTCTGCTTTCCTTTCTCACACAGAGACCGAGAGCCGAGGGGTCGTGGATAGCCTCCAGAGGTTTTCCTCGCTCCCTGCCTACCTGCCCACGAGCCTCCACCTCGCCGACGTGGAGGAGGCCTTCTTCCTTAAAGAGGCCAACCAGGACGTCACGAGGAACTCCAGTCTGCAGGCCCGGGTGGAGTCTTTCTTCATCTACCGTGCCCGGAACCCGCCGACCGTCAACGCCAGCTATGGCCCATTTTCAGCGGAGAAGACCATCCCCCGGGAGCTCCTGTTGACTTCCACGTCCTTCGGAAACACGGAGAAGTTTCCCTTCAACTGGAAGCTGAAATCCCACGTCCTCGACAGCTCCATCTTCTCCAACAGACCCAAGGTGCAGGCCCTGTTCTACATTGCCGGGATGCACTGGGATGACGGCGACCCCCAGGAGGACCTCCCGTGCGTCAAGATGTTCGCCTTCCCTGAGGCCAGAGAGGTGGCTGCCAGCTGCCGGCTGCAAGGGGACCCGGGGCTGTGTGTGGCCGAGCTGGAGCTGCTGCCCGAGTGGTTCAGCTCCGGGCTGGACCTGGAGCCCGAGGAGGAGATCCCGGCCCTGCTGGGGGGCACCACCATGGAACTCTTCTTCTCGCTCTACCCGGCCGACCAGGCCGGCCAGTGTCCGCTGGAGGAGGACGGCAAGTGGGAGAACAACATCCACTCCGGCCAGGACAGCCCCCAGCAGGTGTCTCCGGCCCGGGAGAGGATCGGGAGCGTGGTGGTCTACCCGACTCAGGACGATCTCAGGTGGTCCCTGGTGAGGCTGGACGAGAGCGTCGTCATCTCGGTGCCCCTGAACCTCATCCGGGAAGGGGACACGGCCACCTTTTTGGTCTCGCTGACCAGTGGCTCTATGGCAGACCACTTCACTCTTAGGTAAGTGGCTTGGCCGGGTGGGATGGGATGGGCGTCAACTTTCGGTCAATGAATTGTCAGTAATGTGGTGTTGATGTCTGCTGAGTTCCCAGGGTAGGGAGGGGACTGAGAGACACGGAATGGGGACCATGCAGGATGACAGAGTAAAGCAGTGTATTTGGGGGTGGGCCCTGGGCATCTGCATTTTCTACGAGCTCCCCAGGTTATTCTGTTGTGAAGCCAGGATTTCAGGCTAGGAGGTAAGCTGTCACGTGATGCTCGGAACCTGTCACTGGGGCCTTGATGTGGCAGGCAGAATCCTGTCTATGCTGCCTGTAAGTGGACACTCTGCCAATGAATTCCACCTTCTGACCGCACGAAGGAGCTTTCCGAGATAATGTCTCCCACCTCTCAGGCTTTCATCCGTGAAGAATCCTTTGGTCAAGCCAACCAGCAGAGTCTATCTGTATGATGAAGACTCAGTTTTAGGATTGCAAAAGGTGGGGAGCTTCTCCGTGCCGAGGGACAAACCTGTCTTTAGCTTATTTTGCTCACAAAGCTGAGATAGGACTCGGATCTGTGGCTCTGCCCGGGGGCGAGCCATCTAACTTCTCTGGGCTTCTGTTTCCTCATCGGTAAGGTCGGGATGATGATGGGCTGTGTCTCTCGGGGTTGCTGGGGGATTGATCAAGTTAGTGAAGTTCTTGGAACGGGGCCTGGCACGTGGAGAGTCCTCACCGAGTGTTAGCCTGTGGTTGTCTCCCTTGTGCTTGGATCCCGAGGTGGTGCTAAGTGAGGCTTCCTTTGTTGGGTTGCAGGTGAGAAGTGGGAATTGTTAATGGTGCACCGTGGTCCTTCTGATTCTGACAGAGGCCAGTGTGCCAGATCATGCCTGTTTGGAGGTGCGTTTGTTCAGGATGATAGGATCCCGAAGCCCTGGCAGGTCCCAAGAGGGTTTAGTAGCCTCTGGGAAGCATGGTTCCTATTTGGAGCCACTTGAGTTAGTCTTGTGATAAAGGAATCAGAACTTAGTTTGGACCCCTCTGCATGCCAGTCACTCCATTGGTGCGGCTGGCGTGGTCTAAAGCCCAGTTTTTGCTCGGCAGAGATTTCTTCAGCTTCAGATGCTTGCGAGAGGCCAAGAATGCAAAGGTCTGGCTTCTGCATTCATAACACTGAGACGTTCCTCCTGCCCAGGCAGACATTACTAATGGACTGCAGCACTTCAGCACTCCCTCTCCCCAGGCAGACATTGCTAATCGACTGCGGCACTTCAGCACTCCCTCTCCCCAGGCAGACATTGCTAATCGACTGTGGCACTTCAGCACTCTTTCTGTCATGGCAGACATTACTAATCGACGGTGGCACTTCAGCACTCCCTCTCCCCACGCAGACATTACTAATCGACTGTAGCACTTCAGCACTCCTTCTGCCATGGCAGACATTACTAATCGACTGCGGCACTTAGCACTCCCTCTGCCATGGCAGACAGTGTTAATGGACTGCACCATTGAGTCCAGGAGTCCCTGCAGCCCTACCAGCGTGTGCAAGGTGGAGTGGTTGATATTGAACTTATTTACCGTCTTTGGTGGGTGAGAAGTTTGAGGAAGCGGAGAGCCGATGGTCTGGTGGTCAGGGAAGCCTGGTTGGGAAAGGCATTTCAGGCCAGGGAAATGACATAGACAGGACCACCTAACTTTGATGGAGGACGGAGAATGGTCTGGGCCACACTCTAAGTTGTTTTCATGCATGTACTCACGGAATTCTGACAACAAACAACTCAAGGAGGTGAGTACTACCATTATTCCTGTTTTTCCTGAGGCACAGAGAGGTTAAGTGGCTTGTCCAAGGTCACACGGCTAGAGAGTGGTGGGTGTGCAGTGGTCGGCTCTGGAAGGCTCTGGGCGCCCTTCATTCCCTCACAGCTCCCCCCCCTCCACTTCCTGCCTGGCAGACAGGACGAACAGCTGCTGCACCTGGGCTGTGCGTGCCCACCAGCCATGCCAGAGCCGAGGACTAATTTAGGGAGGGGGAGGCTGACAAGGCTGGAAGAGGACCCCATATGGAGAGTGCAGAGGGCCCTGAGGTGTCCTCACGGTGGTGAGCAGAAACCCTCAAGTCTGCTTCCCTCTCTCTGAAGTCGATTTGAGAGCTGAAACGGGCTCTCACGGGGACTTTGCCTTGGGAAGCTGAGCATGAACCGTGGGTGTAGAAACAGACTTGGAAAGTTTAGGGGTTACCTGCTGAAGTCATGAGGTGGTGAAGCACTGGCTTTGGGGCACGGGCCCACATTCGTGAATCAGGAACTCCCATTTGAAACACTCTTCTGGGCTGTTCTGTGTGTCTAGGTGGGGACCGGTCTCCACCTGTTGAACCGTTCTGGGTCAGCATCGAGTCTCTTGTCTTCCCGCGTTCCTACACAGGGCTGCTCCTTATTACGCTCTATTTCATGACCGGAGACACAGTGCATTGAAATTGTGCGTCACCCAACTGAGAACAAATAGAGCTATTTAGTCAGAGCTTGAGACACCGAGGGAGTCGGTCGCCATCACCTGTGTTTGGCGGAGACTCAAGGGCAAGAGTTGGGGAGCTTCGAGTGGAAGCCAGGGAAGGCTCGGGTCTGTTCGGGTCGGAGGCTGCTGGTGTGGGGAGGCTGGAGCTTGGTTAACAAGAACTGAGCATCTCCTAGGCTGGCTTTTTCTGCCTGGCCCGGAGTTGGAAGCAGAGACAATAACAAGGGAAGCTGGCAGTCATGCACCAAGTTCAGACCTTTCCGGGCTGACGACCGCAGAGGCTGTGGGCTGCCTGTTTGTCCTGGTCGCTGCAAGGTGGTGGGTCGGAGTTTTATTATTGCATTTGGTCTGGCACGGCCCATTTGTATGTTCAGTCTCTCAAAATAAAACACTGTTTTTAGGCCTAGGGAAATGTGTTATTTTCCAGAACAACCGATTGTCTGTTTTAATCATGTCTTTTATGAATGAAATGTGACGTATTCCATTCTGGCTCGGACGAGGCCCTGGATCAAAGCGTGAATGTGGGCAAGACTTGCTGAGGTCTAATTTCAGAGCTGAAGGCGCGTGGAAAGGGGGCAGATGTGTGTGTTTTCACGTGTCACGCGGCTGTATTTCTGACCGCATGTTGTATTGGGCCAGTTTGAACAAAAGTTGAGTTGATTCATCTCTCATACCGAAATAGTTTCTGTTAAATAATTGTATCTAAATGCAGCCACGCCCTGAAAAGCCTTTCAGCAAAGTGGAGATAAAGCAGTTTGGAGGGGCTGGGGGCTGCTGGCAAGGCAGTGCTAGGCTGGGCTCAGGTAGATCTTTGTTACACTTCCAGGAAAGTTTAAAACACTCTGAAACTTTCCCTGCTCCAAATATATTTAATATCCTTGAGAGATCCCGGGAAACTTCATGCCTGACTTGTTAAAATAGCTCTTTCTCAGCTCCCGCAGAGAGCCTCTTGGACCGACCTCTCATCCCGGTAAGCAGTGGTGAAGATTATGGACTCTGGGGCCAGCCTGCCTGTGTTCGAATCCTGCCTCTGCCACATACCAGCTGCGTGACCCTGGGCAGGTTACGTAATCTCTCTGTGCCATAGTGGCCCCATCTACAAATGGGGACAGTGTTGGCTTTACGTGACTATGAAGCGTCAACTTTGTGCTGAGACAGGTTCTTCCCTCATCATTCTGGCAGCTGGGGCCCAACTCCTAATAACTGTGATTGGCGGTTCTCATTCTCTGTTACCCTATGTATGAACGACAGCAGACTTTGGGGCGCTTCCTTTCTAGTATCCAGAATCAAACTTCCTCCATCGCTGTGACCCAGGCTCAAGCCAGGGTCCTCTCTTGGCTGGACCCCTCCAAGGGCCTGCCTGCCGCCTCCCTTGTCCTCTGAAGTCTGTTCTTGAGCAAAAGCCAGAGTCTTTCCAACTGCCCACAGACCCCAGCTGACCCACCTTCGTCATCTCCTGGAGCTCGTCCGCTACGACTCCCCCCCCTCACTCCATCAGCAACAGCCAGTTGCTAAAGGTCCCAGGCCCATTCCCACTTAACACCAGACCCCCGTCCCACTGCCCCCTGCCCTGCTCTGATTGCTGACATATCACTCGCGTCAGTGACCTAACATATCATTATTAATGGTTTACCTCTTCTGGCTAGAAGGTGAGGTCTGTGAGGTAGAGACTTTGATCTCCTTTGATGTGTCCTAACGATCCAGAACAGTGCCTGGTACATAGTAAGTGCTCAATAAACATTTGTTGGATGAATGAATGAATCTGGAGATATTGCAAAGCACTGTTCTGGGACAAAGGGTATGAATTGTCAGGACTGTATGCATTCATGATATAAATAAAGAACAGTTTCATGAACATCGAAGGTTTACACTTTGAGGCTTCAATTCTGGCAAGAGGGTCTTCTTGGCTCTAATGTGAGAACCGATCCACCATTTCCGATCAGACACGGTCTGTCGGCATGTCCTGAACTTTAGTCATTCACACATCACCTTTGGAATCTTTTTGTCATGTTAGATACCACCGTCTTCCTCCTTCGTAAGTCACGTCATCGTCATGTGCCTTCTTGCACGTTTTCCTTACTATTTTTCTTTAATTTAAAAATACTTAAAAAATATATATGTATATATATATTTAAAAAGGAAAGCTAACATTTGCCACCGTAAATAGAAACCAACATAACTTGTTCGTGTGAAAGGGTATTATAAAAATAAATTTCCGGAACAACAACAACAAGGCACTACTAAGTTCTAAGTGCGTATCCTCAACCCGCAGAAAAGCTATGAACTTGCAGCCTGGTCTCTATTTAGAAAGGGAGTGGAACATGTGCTGCAGGGAATGAGTTCACACTCCAAGTTCAAGTTCACATTCTCAATGGAGGGAGACAGTAAACAAGCAAATGAGCAAAATTATACGTAATTGGGACCCATGCTAAGTGCCGTGATGGAAACAAAGAACGCAGTGTATTTACATTTTCTTTCATTTATTTTTAAAACCTTTTGGTTTGGAAGAGTTTTAGACTTAGGGAAAAGTTTCAAAAGCTCCAGTTTCTCCTAATGCTCACACCAGACATAAACACGGTGCGAGTATCAAAACTAGGAGATGAAATCTTGGAAGAAACAAACAAAAAGTAGGAAATTAACGCTGGTATAAATTATTACCCAATCTACAGGCATTATTAAAAACTTGCAGGGCACCTGGGGGGCTCAGTTGGTTAAGCTTCGGACCCTTCGTTTTCAGCTCAGGTCACCATCTCACAGTTTTATGAGTTCGAGTCCCACGTCGTGATCTGTGCTGACAGTGCAGAGCTTGCTTGGGATTCTGTGCCTCTGCCCCACTCGTGCTTTTTCTCTCTCTGTCTCTCAAAAAAAAATTAAATAGGGGTGCCTGGGTGGCTCAGTCAGTTAAGTGTCCTACTTCGGCTCAGGTCATGATCTCCCAGTTTGGGAGTTCAAGCCCCACATCGGACTCTGTGCTGACAGCTCGGAGTCTGGAGCCTGATTCAGATTCTGTGTCTCCCTCTCTCTCTTTGCCTCTCCCCTGCTCGTACTCTGATTCTGTGTCTCTCTCTCAAAAATAAATAAAGATTTTTAAAAATTAAAAAAAAAACTTAAAAAAACCTTTAAAAAATTAACAACTTCCAGTCGTTCCCATAATGTCCCTTATCTGCCCCAGGGTCCAGCGGAGGGCCCCACATTGCATCGAGATGTCCTGTCTCCTTAGTCTGCTGAATTCTGTTCCCTCATCTTTTTTTTCTTTTCCTTTCATGACCTTCACACCGGTGAGCCATGCTGGCCAGTTAGTTTTGAGAATATTCCTCAGCTTGGGTTTGTCCGAGGCTTTCTCCTGATTAGGTTGAGGATGCGCAGATTGGGCAGAAAGTCAATGAAGGCTGTGGCCTCGGCGTGTCATACAGGAGGCAGGCGAGGTCGCCGTGTCTCGTCACCAGTGATGTTGACTTTGGTTACGTAGCTGAGGTGGGGTTAGTCCAGTCCCTCCAGTGCACAGTTGCTTTCCCACTCTTGTAATTAGGAATAATAACATCTGGGAAGATACTTTGAGACCATGCAAATATCCTTCTTCACATTCTACTTTGGCTCATAAATTTCAATGTCAATCAGTGATTCTTGCCTAGAATGTGGTAATTTTGGTAAAAAATGTACTTACTTATTTATTTCATCAGTAAGCGCTACACCCAACATGGGGCTCGAACTCATGACCCCGAGATCAAGAGTCACGTCGTTCTACTGACCGAGCCAGCCAGGAGCCCCTAATGTGGTAATTTTTAAATAAATCAATTAGAAATGAATATTACAGAAGAGTCTCGGCTCTTCCTGAGCACTTCTTATTTGAACGTATATAAAAAAGTGAGCCAGTAGCAACGGGCCACCAAAGAACTCATTAAGACTTTGTCTGCTGGGTTCCGAAATCAAGGAAGACGGTCCCTGCCCTCAGGGGATCTAGAAGTCTCTGAGGGGACTGACGTTTTTGACTCGAAGCATCACCTAGAAATGCAAGGTACAGAATAAATCCCTGAGGAGGCCGTGTGGACAGGGAGTGAAGCCAGAGAAGGGAGATCGGTGCAGTCCACGGGAGTTAACCAGGGCAGGCTTCCCAGAGGAGGAGGCTGCAGAAGATGGGTAGCTTTTGAGTAGTGAAAGCAAACCAAAGGGATGCACGTGGGTAGGGCGATGTGACCAAAGAGGGCGGTGCTCCCAGCACACTCTGGGGAGGCACTTTTCCAAGTAGTTAGAATTAGTGAGGCTCGTGGTCGGGTCTGAACTCCTCCTTGCCGACTCTGTGACCTTGTGCAGGCTCCTTCACCTCTCTGAGCCTTCCCTTCCTCTCCGGGATGATAAAACTACTGGCAGCACCCGTCTTTCAGGAGGACCGCGGAGAGAAAACAAAATCACGCAGGAAGGCACTTGGCGGTGATTTTGCCCGTGAGGTTTGGTGCCACTGTCAGCAGCATCTAAGTGGATTCTGGAAGCTTCCCACTGCGGGGACCCCCGATACCCACCACGTCTACTTAATGAGCACCTGTCACCGTCCCGGCTTCCCATTAGATTCTATGTGTGTTATGTCCTGTCAGCCTCACGGCAGCTCTGGAACTTACCTGTTTCCACCACGTAGAGATCAAGCAACGGGCTCAGCAGCACTTGGTCCCTTGCCCGAGGGTCACAGAGCCAGAAAGTGACCGAGCCAGGACTCCAACCAGGTCTGCCTGCTTCAAAGCCCACGCCTGTCTCACAGTCCCCCGTTTCGGACGTTAATAAGCTCAGTGCTTACTTTCACACTTAAAAAACAACAACCTGGCAACCTGATTGGTGAACGTTATCAGGCGGCATCACAAATCCGGGCTTTATTAATTTTCTCCCCAGATAAAACTCCGATCTCCCTTTCGGAAACCGTGCGTAGATGCAGGTGCTCTGACGCCTACAGTCCTGAAGCCCAGATCAAGTCTAGGGCTTAGAGCGAAGGGTTCGCCGGAGCTTAGGGAGAAGGCAAGTGATCGTCTCCCCGACAAACGATGACTTGCTCGGCACGTGTGGCCGTAGTTCCGCTGTGTGTGGTGAACCTGCCTCCGTTACTTAGTACATGACACGTGGCCCCAGCTCTGCCTCGTTTTCCCTCCCGGGTGCACTGGGGTCTGGGGCTCTGACGGGCTGGCAGCAACGAGTGTCAGTGTCAGAGGTCTGAGCGTTCTAGCTGCAAAAGAGGATTTTGATTTGCCCAGGGAGCTTTAGAATAGGTCACGATTTTGGAAAATTGGAGTGTGCCTGGATTATGGTGGTGCCTGAAAACTTCGTGAATGATTAGCTGTGCCGAGCCATGCTTCGGTTTTTTGTTTTAATGCTTATTTTCATTTTTGAGAGAGAGAGAGGGAGACACAGAATCTGAAGCAGGCTCCAAGCTCCGAGCTGTCAGCACAGAGCCTGACGCGAGACTCGAGCCCACGAACTGGGAGATATGACCTGAGCTAAAGCCAGGCGCTTAACCGACTGAGCCTCCCAGGCACCCCCGATGTTTTATCGCTTTGACCCTGGACGTTGTGCTAGGAGGTTGACACGGTTGTCTTCAGGGTTTCGAGGAGAGCCAGTCGTGCCTCTGAGCCCTCTGCTCTGCTTCTGCCTGTGGGCATAGCGGAGCACCAGCAGTAACAGCGGCTGCTCCCTTGTGCCAGGTCTGTGTCTGCAGGTGGCTGGTGCGTGACCATGCCTGACCTTGTCACTCAGACCCATGGCCCTCTTTCCTTTCCCTCCTTAGGGTTGCCTTGTCTCTGGGCACCACCTCCCCGACTGTAAGGTTTGCAGGGCGTGGCTCCTTTACGTCCAGTACGTCACTGGATGATTGTTTTCCGCGTGTGCGTGTGTGTGCGCGCACATGCGTGTAGGTGGGTGCGTGTGTGTGCACATGCATGCGTCTCTATCATCTGGTTTGGTTTGACCAGCGGTAGGCATTGCCAGAAACTGGGCCGTACAAAGAGAGAAAGGACAACGTAGCTGGTCTTCCTCAGCCTCTCCTGCTGAGCCTCAGAAGATATGTGACTTCCTCGAGTCCGTGAAGCCACAGAGTCGGGATCTGAACCCAGGTCTCTCCATTCCCGGAATCCGAGTGCTTTGCTGCCACTCTCGGCTCAGGGAGGCCACATCTTGAGATGGTTTTGCCGAAACGTCCATCAGAGAGAATGGATAAATACCTAGCTGAATATTTATTCGATGACTTCATGTCACCATTGTTGGATAAATCTCTCACTTCTAAGGGGAAGGGGAAGAGCTAAGCAAATGATCAGCTCATACCTGCAGCAGGATGCGGTGCAGAACGTGCATGCAATTCTGTTTGCTGTGCAGAAATGCATTCGTGGGTAGTCGGCGGCATAAATCATGCATGGGCGTTGTAAACAGCAGCATGGAGGGAGCTGGCGCGAGGCACCCAGGGCACTTCCGCCGTATCTGCGCCTCTTACTTGTTAATCACGTTGGTGGGAGTTGTGGGTCGTTTGTTCATTTTAGATGTTGGGAATACCTCATAATTAGAATTTTCCCAGCATTTTATTATGAAAATTTCAGACGTAGGGCAAAGTTGAAAGAAATTTATGGTGAGAATCGTTATGCCCGCCACTTAGACCCTACCGTTAATGTTTTACTGCTCTTGCCTCACCTTTTCCATCTCCATCCATCAGTCCATCTTATTTTTTGATGCATTTGGAAGTAAACTATCCATTCCCTTTCTTCTAGATAGTTTAGCCTGCACGTCATTAGCTAGGATTCAGTGTTCATGTGATTCACAGATAGATCAACTTGTGGAGAATCGGCATCTTAACAATATCGAAGCTTCCAGTCCACGAACAGGGCGTATTTCTCCACTTACTTCCATCTTTAATTGTCTTCAGAAATGCTTTGTAGTTTTTAGGGTATAGGTCTTGCATGATTTTTATTAACTGTATTCTTGAATATTTTAGTTTTAAATAATATTATAAATGGGGTTGTTGATCTTACTTTACTTCTCTAATTTTTCATTGCTAGTGTATACAAATACACCTGACTTAGGTACTGTGTCCCGCAGCCCTACCAAATTCACTTATCTTTGTCTTTGTCCTTAAAGTGTGTTTTGAAGACGGTATATAGTTGTGTCTTGTATTTTTATCTAGTTTGACAGTGTCTCTTTAGTTAAAGAGGTTATTCCATTCATATTTAGTGTCACTACTGATGTGGTTAGACTTAGGGTCATCATATTATTATTTGTTTTCTATTTGCTTTATCTGTTTGTTATTTCTCTGTTCTTTCCTTCCTGCCTTTTTTGGGATGACTTGAATGTTTTTAAGAATACAAGTTTAACCCTTCTATAGGCTTTTTAGTTGCACTTTCTTGAATTATAGTCTTTGTGGTTGCTGCAGGGATTGCAGTATATACACTTAACTTCTCACATTCTACTTTGAGTCATCACTTCCTGCAAAATGTAGGTCCACTTAACCGACCACCCTCTTACGCTAACGTTACTTTATATAGTTACGTTTTAAAAGCCCTAGAAGATGATATCATAATTTGTGCTTTAAATAGTCTTATGTATTAAAAGGAAATTAAGAGGAGAAAGGAAAAAAAAAAACCTCCAAAAAATAAAATAGCTTTTTGTATTCGTTTAGACTTTTGCCATTTCTGACGCTGTCTGTTCCTTTCTGGGAGTCTGATTTTTCATTTGGTGCCATTTTTCTGCAGCATGGAGGGTTTCTCTTGGCCATATTTTTGGAGTACATATTTGCTGGCAATTAATTCTCTTTGTTTTCTTTTATCTGAAAATGTATTTCTTTTATCCTTATTCTAGAAGTGTATCTTTGCTATTTATAGAATTCCAGACTGGAAAGGTTTTTTTTTTCCCCACTTTTAAAGATGCTTAGCATTTTATTTTGTTTTACCTTTTTTTTAAGGTTTATTTATTTATTTTGAGAGAGAGAGAACACAAGAGCAGGGGAGGGTCAGAGAGAGAGAGAGTGAGAGATAGAATCCCAAGCAGCCTCCATGCTGTCAGTGCAGAGCCCAATGTGGGACTTGAACCCATGAACCATGAAATCATGACCAAGAGTCAGACACTTAACTGACTGAGCCACCCAGGCGCCCCAAAGATGTTTAGCACTTTAAAGATATTGTTCCATTCTCTCTTGGTCTTCATAGTTGTTAGTGAGAAGATGGGCATTTAATAGAATTGTTCACCTATAGGTAATGTGTTGCTTTTCTTTTTTTTTATTAAAATTTTTTTAAAACATTTATTTATTTTTGAGAGACAGAGAGAGATAGAGCCTGAGTGGGGGAGGGGCAGAGAGAGAAGGAGACACAGAGTCCGAAGCAGGCTTCAGGCTCCGAGCTGTCAGCATAGAGCCCGACGTGGGGCTCAAACTCATGAACCATGGGATCATGACCTGAGTGGCTTAACCAACTGAGCCACCCAGGTGCCCCAGTGTGTTGTTTTTCTTTGGCTACTTTGTTTGTTGTCTTCGCCTTTCAACAGTGTGACTGTAATGTGCAGCAGCATGGCTTTTTCAGGTTTATCTTGCCTTGGGTTTGTCGTGTACTTGAATTTGTACATTTATGTCTTTCACTTTTGGGAACTTTTCAACCATTATATATTAAAAACCTTTCTTCTGTCTCTTTTCCACATTCCTCTGTGTGTCAAATATAGGATATCATTTAGATCATTTGCTATTATGTAATAGTTCTCTGTGGCTCTGTTCATTTTATCCCCTGTGTTTATTCTTGCTCTTTTTACACTTGGATAGCTTCTATTGACCTGTCTTCAAGTTCACTGACTCTTTCTTCTTCATCTCTATTTGGCTACTAAGTTTATCCAGTGAAATTTTACTTAGAGATATGGTAGTCTTTAGTTCTAGATTTGAAATTTTGTTCTTTTATTATCACTTTTATTTATCCGCTGACATTTCCTGGCTTTTCATTCACTGAGAGCACGTTTTCTTTT
Organism: Paguma larvata; assembly: GCA_030068075.1. NCBI lineage: Eukaryota > Metazoa > Chordata > Mammalia > Carnivora > Viverridae > Paguma > Paguma larvata. Next base: position 85,785,681 of record CM057835.1, read on the forward strand.
ACATTACTGAGGACAGTTATAGATTAGTTTTAAAATCCTTTTCTGGTCATTTTAACATCCAGGTGATCCCGGAGTTGGCCTCAGTTGATTTTGTTTTCACTCTTGAATGAGACTTCTGCTTTTAAATCTTCAGATTTCGAGCAATTTTGTGTTGTATCTTGGATATTAGGAACATCATGTCACGACTCTGGATTTTGTTATTCTCTACTGAGTGCTGTCGCCTTTGTCTCAGCAGACAATTAATTTGGATGGACTGGACCCGAAAATCTCTTGGGTCACAATTCCAATCTCAGCATCAACCTTTTGTCTTGAGCTGAGGTGTTTTGAGGCTGGTCATTGTTCGGGGTTCAGCCACAGATATTGGCAGGTGTCATTTGGGCGTGCCGTCTCCTGCTCTTACCCTTCCATGATTCCCTTATCTCTCTTTAGCTGCCTCAGCGACTACAGACTCAGTCCTATGCTTCCTCCAGCTGCCCTGGCCATCTCTCACCCCCGTGCAACAAAACAAAACTCCTGCATCCCTTCCATGCGTGGTGCTCCCTTGGCCTCCCACAAAAATGATCACACTATATTTCAGGCTAAATGCAGCGCAGATGGGGCAGCCCTGTCTGAGAGCTGGCCTTCTCTGTGTGTGTGCTCCCCACCACGATCTGCCGGTTTCTGTTCTCTCCCTGGTGTCTTCAGGTAGCTGCCGTTTCCCTTATGCCTCGGGTCTGCGCTGGCTGTCTGCCGGTGAGTGGGGTTTCCTCCATCCTTACCAGGCTACATACATGTGTAGCCTGTATATATTTCATGTAATTATTGATGGGACTGGGTTGACGTCTGCTGTTCTGCTATTTCCTTTTCATTTGTCTCATCTTTTTTTTTCTTTCGCTTCTATTCCTTCTTTCTTGATTTCCCTTGTGTTAATCAAATATCTTTTATTATTCCGTTTTAATTAATCTGTTGTGTTTTTTAAAGCCGAATCTCTGAATTTTAAGCGGTTGTTACAGGGATTTAATACGCATCTATAACCTTATCACGATGTAATTGGAGCTGACATTTTGTTACTCTGGGTAAAATATAGTTACTCTGGAGCAGTGTGGTGTCATTCTCCCTGTCCTTTGTGCCGCTGTCATATGTATTCTAGCAATACGGGTTACCTTTGGACACTTGTGAGATTCCCATTATTTTGCAGGTGCTCTGTTTGGATTCGTCTGCTGCTTCCTCATGGGTAGGTTCGGGTTCTGCATCTCTTGCATGAATGCCACAGAAACGATGTTGTTTCTCATTGCGTCCTGTCAGGCGGCACATGGTTTTAATTCGCTCTGTTGCCGGTGAGGTTACTTTGTTCACCCAATTAAAGTGGTATCTGCCAGTGTTTCCCACTGCGAATATACTGTTTTGCTCTTTGTAATTAATAAGGATTTTGCGGGGCGTTACCGTGACTCTGTAAACATCTCATTCCTCATCAGACTTTCAATCTATTGTTGGTTAATTTACATTCACACCGGATTAAGGTTTCCTTTTATTGAATGGCTTTGCCCAGTGGAGGCGGTAGGGAGAGAGTACGGGATGGGCAGGAGTAGAGAAACCAGAGTCATTATTTTCCTCTGTGGCTTCACCTTCTTTGGGCACATGCTCTCCTCCCGCTGGCCCTGCCAGGATTTTAGCCCCCAGCGACAGTCACGGTCCTGGGATGTTGCATCACCGCCCTCCTCCCCTTCCCCCGTATCTCTCCAGCGTAGGGGGTAGAATTGCTTCTTGCTGTTACTAGAGTGTGGGTTGCTCCACCATTCTCTGGAAGGTTTTTACTTTTCCATCCTGCATAACCAGTTCTCTGTATTAACCCTGCTCTGTTGAGTTATAAAGAGTTGCTTCTGTTTCCCTAGCTGGACCTTCTGGGTATAGAGAAGGGTCATCATTTCAGTCTGGGACACTTAGATGGAGAGGCAGAAAGGCCAGTTCATACATGGGTCTGAGCCTCAAAATTGCTGTCTTTCCCAGAGACGCAAATTTAGGTGTCTCTGGCAGTTTGATCATAGTAATGGAAGCCCTGGGAGGGATGAGAGTTTCTGAGTAAAAATCATGAGAAGAAGCGATAAGGGTGAGCCTCAGCAGAGCAGGCAGAGAAGGCGCAGGAAAATTGGGGCCGGGATATCACACGAGCCAAGGGAAGTGACAGGAAGCACGGGGGCATCACAGACCTGAACGCTGCCTGGAGGTCGGGCAGGAAGCGAGAATTATTCTTTGCATTTACACGTGGAGGTTGCTGGTGACTTTAATGAGATGTTTGATGGATTCGTGTGGATTAAAGCCAGACTGGAGGGATTTGGGGGTACGGTTCTGACTCCAATTACAACGTGTGGGGTTTTTCCCACACCGAGCAGTTCTGCTTGGCTCGTAAGGGTCCCACACTCTCTTGTTTATCGCAGTCCCCTTTGCTCCCCACTGCTGCGCCAGAACTGGCTAAAAATTCTGAACCTAATTCCGGTGTGTCTGTGTGTTGGGGGGTGTTCCCCACCACCAACAAACAACCCTCCGACACCAGCTGGTGTCTGACATTCAACTCAGTTCTGACACTCTCCACCCAGAGAGCTTGGTCGGATCCTACAGGCTAAGGGTTCGACCCCACGAGACTCCCCTCCCCACTTCAGACGTCATTGGCAAGTCTAGGTGGCCACCTGTGCTCCTGACCAAGTGGCTACAGGCCACAGGCTCCACGGCCCTCTCCATGGATTTGACCGATTTGCTAGAGTGGCTCACGGAATTCAGGAAACCAGTTTACTCTCTAGGTAACTGGTTGATTGCAAAAGATTTAGGGTACAAATCAACAGCCAGATGGAGAGATACGCGGGGCAGGAGAGATACACAGGCTCCTTGAAACAAAGGAGCTTCTGTCCTCAGTGAGTCTGGGGCCCAGGATGGTGGCAAGTAGCTGTGTTCTGCTCGGCATTCTGGAAGCTCTCCAGACCCTGTACTTTGGGGTTTTGTGGAGGCCTCATTACACAGGCATGGTTGATTGAATCATTGGTTGTTGGTGATTGAACGCAGTCTCCAGAGTCTCTCCCCTCCCTGGGGGATGAGGGTGGAAGTTCCAACCTTCTAATCACATGGTTGTCTCCCTGGCAACCAGCCTCTGTCCTCAGATGCTTTCCCAAAGTCACCTCAGTAACACGAGCTCAGGTATGTTTGAAAGGGGCTTGTTGTGAATTATCAAGATACCTTTATCACGCTCCCCACTTACGAAATTCCAAGGTTTTTTGGAGCTCTGTGCCAGAAATGGGGACAAAGATCAAATATATATTTCTTTAAAAATTTTTTTAAATATTTATTTTTGAGAGAGAGAGAAAGGGACAGAACATGAGCGTGGGAGGGAGAGAAAGAGGGAGACACAGAATCTGAAACAAGCAGGCTCCGGGCTCTGAGCTGTCAGCACAGAGCCCGACATGGGGCTCGAACCATGAACTGTGAGATCATGACCTGAACCGAAGTCGGACGCTTAACCAACTGAGCCACCCAGGCGCCCCATATATTTCTTATTATAAGTCACAATATCACAGAGGGTGAGTGATCTGTAAGGTATATTATTTAGGGATTCAGGTCAGCTACCAAAGAACAGTGAGTGACCTTACCCTCAAGACAGGGATAGATTTGGGGAAAGGCAGGAATGTTCACAGGTAGGAATCAGCAGATCAGGGAAGTCAGGGCATCGAAGACGGGATGATTCTCTTGACTTTTACCTCATTGTCACAAAATGGCTGCCACGGTTGTGGTCATCACGTCTACATTTCACGGAGAAGGAAGGAAGAAGAGAAGGGGGTGGAAATTGTGTGAGCCTGAGTCTGCCTTCCTTTAAAGCGCCTTCCCAGAAGCATCAACCAGTATCTTTTGACTAATGCTCAGTGGCCAGAAGCATTCTCATGCCCAAGCCCATCCAGCATGAGTAGGGAGTTGTAGGCGTTTAAGTGGGTATATCGCCAGCCGCTCGCCCCAAGTCAGGGGTTTCTTGACAAGGAGGATGGGTATTGTCTCCTACACGTGATTTGATGGGTACATGGAGGGCAGAATCGTCCAGCACCATTCCTCGTGTTTGAATGGGAAGAGGAGGGGAGGGTGGAGAGTCAGGGGTATTCTTCCCCTAAAGCTGAGCGAAGCCTTACGTGTCGGAATGCCGAAGTAGAGCTCCGAGTCCCAGTGGTGACGTGAGACTGATTTCCAGGGGCCCGAAGGAACTCTCCAGGGTCCCTTGTCAATTTCCGAGACCCAGCAGGCAGCTGTCTTACTCTTCCTGGAGTGGTGGAGAATTTTACTCCCACGGAAGAAATAAATAATTACGTGCACGGTGGAGCTGCTCCATGTAACCAACGTGGGGCTGGCTTCACTTGCTCCCTCCGCGTTTTCTAGTTGCCCGCCGATGACTCGGGCAGTAAACAGTTTCAGAGAAATTCCAAAGGGCAGTACTGGGCAGCCATGCACGCTCCTTTTATGATTTTTTCATTCACCAGATTTCCAAGAAAAGTGCAGCGTCCTATTCATCTCTCTGTTGGTTCCTTTAAAAGAAAAATACATCTCTTCCTCCATCTTGTTAAGATGGACTATCGCTCGCTGTCCTTTAGATAGATTTCGTAAAACCAGGAGGAAGACAGTGAATTATGTAATGGTGTAACCTCTAATCTATAACGTTAACGTTAGATATAGTTTTTAATTGCATTTCTTTCTCTCTGCTTGGTCTAAATCTACAGAACTTTCTGCAAGAAATTCAATACCCGTGCCGCTTTGTGCTTGGGGTATTTTATTCAAACTTCTGGTCCAACGTTTAACTCGGCACATTACAATTAACTGAATTTGTGTCAGTCTCTTTGATTGTGAGCTGCCTAACATGGGGACTGCTGATTTGGCAGTCTGCGTCCCGGCTAGGACTGCCAGCCTGTTAGAGCTCATCAAGTCTCCCTTGAGTTGAATTAAATCTGAAACTCAGAATAAGAAAACTTGCCAGTTACCTCCAGGGTCCCAAGTAATGATTTTTCCTCACTGACGGCAACATAGTTGCGCTTGTTACTTAATAAATCCTTGGGTGGCTTCCTCCAAACGGGAAATCAGGACCTTTCCCGGTACTTGTGCCCTGTTGGGTTTAGCCGAAGGAGCTTTCTGCCTGCCCTTGGAGTCGGGAGGTCAGGATCAGTGTTTGGAGGTGTGTTTTCTCCCCGCCCTCCCCCCCGCCGAGGGAAGGAGTAGAAATGAAGACGTCCATTTTGCGTTGGTTAGGATCGCATTTGGGGACGCTTGACACGCAGTATTTGAAATTCTGGTTGGGCTAAAAGTAGAAAGACAGGTGGGGGTTAAAGGCACCTCTGTTGTTGCCAATGTGCAGCGATTGGCTGTGACCTAAGGGAGGAGAACGCCCGGGCGGATGCTGGGGAGGCGCCGGTCGGCCGGCCCCGCCTCGTCTCCCGCCACGCGCCTCTTGGCTTGTCTTGTCCAACTGCTGCTTATTCCCTGGGAACCGCCAAGTTCACTCCCATCTCGGCATTTTCTTTGTTCTTTCTGCTCCCGCAGGTGACAGGGCTGGCCCCTCCTCGCCATTTCACTTCATGCCTGGAATATCCCCGCTGCGCAGAAGGGTCTTCCCCCCGAGGGGTCCCCTACGCCAGCCCTGTTCTGTGACCCTCCTGTGTCCTTCGTGGCACTCATTGGTCGCTGCCTGGAATGAACTAAGCTATGCGTTTGTTCACTTCTTTATTGTCTGGTTCCCTTGCACTCGAGTGTCAGCTCAGCACAGGCGGGACGTGTGTCCCCTGTGCTGAGGACTGTGCCTGTTGTGTTGTTGGAACTCAGTCAATGGGGAACACACGTACCTTTACATCTTGGATACAGCAGTTAGCACGTAGGTCAGTGCCTGTCACAGGTGGACTCGTGTCTCTCTGCTGAATCCATGTGTTGAATTCTTAACTGCCCCCCTCCCGCCCCAAACAGGGCCTTTAATTTTTTTTGTTTTAAATTTTATTTTCTTTTGAGAGAGAGAGAGAGAGCGAGACAGACAGACAGACACACACACACACACACAGATAGCAGGGGAGGAGCAGAGAGAGAAAGGAGAGAGAATCCCAAGCAAGCTCCAAGCTGTCAGCACAGAGCCCGACATGGGTGTCGAACTCACTGACTGTGAGATCATGACCTGAGCCGAGATCTAGAGTCCGATGTTTAACTGCCTGAGCCCCCCGGGCCCTCCAGACAGGGTCTTTAAAGGGGTAAAGTGAGGTCTTCAGCAAGGGCTAAAGGTGTCTCTGTGAGAACAGGAGCCGAGGACGCAGGCACAGGTGGAGGGAGAGAACGCCACGTTAGGACGCAGACGGAAGGTGGGCGTCGACAAGCCGAGAGGAGGAGAAGCCAGCCCCGCAGTCCCCTTGGTCCCGGACTTCCAGCCTTCAGGGCTGCGAGAAAACAAGTTTCTGCCGTTTCCGCGGCCCGGCCTGCGGCGCTTCAGGCACTGAGGCACCTGCTCCGCGATGGGAGGGAACGGAAAGGCCTCGAATGCAATCGGCTCATAATTCTCCAGTTTCGTACCTTCCCGAGTCGCGGCCTCGCCTCCACGAGTCCTTTGCTTTCCGTTCTGTTTCATTTTCAGTGTGAGACTTCCAGGAGCACGGATTTTTTTTTTTAATTTCTGGAGTGGATTGATTTATTGGGGCCACAGCTTGGCAGATCATGATCCCCAAGGGTCTTGCTCCGGACGCTGGGTGTGGGGAACCCCGTCCGTGCAAAGCGGGCGGTTTGGCCAACGTCTCCTGACTGAAGTCCCCTCCCTGGAGCCTCGTGTCTCCTACACCCGAGGTGGCTTTTCCGCTTAAGTTCTCCCGAGGCATAGGAACTTCTCCAGGATCCTTCAGATTCTCTTGAGAGTTCGCAGAGATTCCCTTGCTCCGCTCACCCCCAGACACACTGCTTTCCTTGTTCAGATACACAAGGTGGCTGTTTTAACTAACAATTAGTCAGTCCCCTGAGTCCTCCATGTTTCCTGCCAGGGTTCAGCTTGAAACAGGCAGACACGTGGAAGGAGACTTCCTCTGGGGCTTCCGTGGGGTTTCAGCCAAGCCCTCCTGATGCACCCCTCCCCCCACCACCCCTTCTCTTTCTTCCTCGCGTGTCCAGGAGCCTCTACTCCTGGTTGGCGGTCTTGAACCCCTCGGTGCTCACTAGCTAATTGCAATTATGTGCTGTTCAAGAGAATGCAGAGAAAAAAAGAGACCCGCTTGTGGCTGGAATGAGAAATGAGGGAGAGTGGATATTTCCGACGCCGAAAACAGGGGGAAAAAAAACAACCGTCAATTTTGGTGGCTCCGTGTTGCAGGAAAACGTCGCGAGTTAGATTTCATTTTGTAGCACAAATGACTGCGCAGCTGAAACCGATACGATCAGATACAACATTTCCATCCCTGAGCAGGTTAATAAAGCCGCTAATAGGATCCACTGACCATAAGAACCACAGACCAAGCGGCGGGAGAGTTTTATTTATTTGCCATCTGTATGTAAATTTTGCTATTATGGAAATTGTGTCAGAAATTGGACTGCAAGTGGACAGCACACAATGTACTATAATATTTGAGCTAAGATACAAAAAAAAAAAAAAAAAAAGCCACTTCTGTGTGTGTGTGTGTGCGCACCTGTGAATAATCCACCTCGTTGTGGCTTTCTCTAAGAAACTCCATCTCAGACTCCAAATCTAACCTGTGATCACAGCGGACAGCCTCGTTTGCATATGCAACAGTCTCTCAAAGACTAGGACATGGCGCTTGCTGAGTTTTCATGGCTCTCAGAATCCAGTGCCAATCTGTCTTTTAGCGGCTCCCCGGGTGACTGCAAAGAGACCGTTGCATTGCTAAGGGACAAACATTTTTGGAGTGTATAATAGCTAGTCATGGAAGAGAGGAACGCCTCTTTGCTCTTTATTCTCAAAGAAACTCGGCCGACATGGAGGAATTAAACCGGGACCCAGGATGGTGGATGTCACCGCTGTTACATAATTAGCATCCTGGGGTGGCAGAGTGAGTGGCTGATGGTGCGGCCAGAGGCTGTCCTTAAGGAGTGGGCATTGCCCTCGGTCATGCCTGGTTCCAAAGTTGGCTTTGCCACCCCTTCATGTTTCCATAGCAACGTGACTGGAGTCCAGAAAGTGGCCGATTGGCTTCGGTGAGACCTGCACGTAAATTAAATCCCCTTCCACGTTCCCGGGAGTTCGGAATGTCCTTCCTCCAAAAGTTAACGAGGTCCTGGAACGACTTTTGCCACCTAAAATCAGCCTGTGCCTTACGCTTTGGGAACCACTAGCGCAGGGGAAAAGTCACTTCAGGTACCTGAGAGGAGTGTGAGGTATTCACGTGCCAAATATGGCTGCGTGGGTGACACTGAATTACCCGGCAAGAGTAGGTGCCTTCCGCATCCTCTCCTGTGCTGGGTGCACCAAGGAGACTGCCCGCGTTTGGCGTTTGGTGCCCAAGGTCTCCTGCATCCTCTGAGGCTGGCTTGTTAGTTTGTTTTCATTTTGAAGGAAGCGAGCCCGCCCCAGGCTGGGGGCCTTGGTCCCGCAGCTGCATCTGGCTACAATTTAATAACATTGTTTTGTTTTTATCGCACTTCTTTGAGGGATCTCTTGTCTTTATGGAAAGCGATATTGCTTTTTTTCACTGAAAGTGCTCATCTATTGCTTCTTCCCCAGATGAATTTATGTAAACCCAAGAAGCAGATTTAAAAGAAGGTATTAAGTGAGTAATACTATAGATGGCGCCCAGGAGAAGGCGTGAGAGTGTGGCAGGGTGCAGGGGTCCCCGGGGATGGGGGAGCTCCGTGCAGCAGGCCCCCTTTGAGCGAGGCTCTTGGGCTCCTGTCTTTAGGAGTAGCTGGGATGGTTGGCCAGGAGGCGGACTTCTTCTCTCAGCAGGTATTTGAACTCAGCAGAGGCTCTCTGACCTTCCCCCGCTCCAGCTCTCTCTCTCTCTCTCTCTCTCTCCCTCTCTCTGTCTCTAAAACGGGGCCACTCCACCTCTTAAAGGCTATGCAGTGAGTCTAGAGGGAGTCCCCTGCAGGGGTGAATCACCCAGGCTGAGAGAGGGGTTCAAAGAGGGCAAGTTTATCCCCTTCCCCCTCTGAAAGCCGAGGATGCTTCCGGACACGTGTCAGGCAGCAGGGAAGCTGAGGTCCACGCAGGGATCGTAGGATTGGGCTGGCACGGCCTCCACGAGCCGAGCTGACACCCACGGGTACACCTGTGCTCACAGTGCGGGCGTCAAGATGCTCCGAGCAAGTCCCTGTGAAACGAATGCCCGCCCTGCTGGGGGGAGGGGAGGAGAACCTGGGTGACCGCTCCCGGGGCACCCCGCCCTCTCTCCGGGCTTCTCTGAGTGCACCCTGGGGCCTCGGGCAGCAGAATCCCTGGGGGAGGCTGTTAAAATGCAGAGGTCTCGGGTCACCGTCAGAGCCACCGAGCGGGAGTCACTGTGGGGAGGGGGGCAGCAGGCTGCAGCTCAAAGTGCGGCTGTGCCCTCGCGTCGCCGTGCCCGCTGCACGCCGTCGAGGGGACCCACCTGTGCAGGTGTGCAGGTGCTTCTTGAGGGCGCATCTACTTGGGACGGATGGGAGCGACCCCGGGGGTATAAAATGGAGAGGCTTCTCATAGGTGGGCCTTGTCCTGAAGGCCAGGGAACCAAAGGGAGACTCCGGGGGAAGCCCAAGGCAGAGGTCCGGAGAATTTGGATCTGGGTTACACGGGGCCGGAACAGTGCGGGTGGAACAGAGGTTGGGCAGGGCGGGCTTGGCCAGGGAAGCCTGGAGACAGCGTAGACAGTGAGGCCGCTTCTCCTGTGAGCTCATGCCTCAGTTTCCCTTCTGTAATATGGGGATAATGAAGTACCTACCTCCGAGGGCTCTGTGAGGAATAAAATATTTATGTATATTATGTGTATCGGGGCCTGGCACAGAGCCCTGGTTGTGATCGCTTTCCTTGTTTTTATAATTCTTTTCCACCTACACAGACCCAGGGCGTGTCTCGCGGGACACAACGTACATTCTCAGAGGACCCTCACTGAGGCAGACAGACCCCTCAGGGAAGCGGGAGGCACCGTTTGCTTTAAGGAGCACCTCCTTGGAATATGCCCGAACTCCAGCTCCTTGCAATGGGTTTCAATTAACAAACACTTATTGAGGACTTCCTTGGTTAGTGTTTTATTTTTTTTTTTTATTTTTTGAGTTATTTACTTATTTATTTATTTATTTTTGAGAGTGGGGGGAGGGGCAGAGAGAGAGGGAGAGAGAGAATCCCAAGCAGGCTGTCAGCGCAGAGCCTGATGTGGGACTCGAATTCACCAACCTCAAGATCACGTCCAGAGCCAAGGTGGAGGCTTAACCGACTGAGTCTCCCGGGCGCCCCTCAGCTGGTGTTTTAGAAGTTACTAGGAAGTCTTGGATGGGGTGCTCCCTGCCAGGATCTTGACATTCTTTTGGGGATACAGTGCACGAATCCAAGCAGATGAAGGACAAAGCAGGGCTTGAGGCATTGGGTGTTTCAGGACTGTTTTGTAACATGCGTGTTTAGGGAGGCTAGAAAAGCGTGGTCACTGATATCGGCTGGTGAAGGTTGGATAAATGAGGGTATGAGAATAGGAGGGGAGAAGGCACTCTGGATCTGGCAGAGATGGCAACATTGAGTATGGAATGTTGGGTGGCCCAGCAGGGAGGGATGTCGGGGTTGTAGTCAGGAGGCTCCTGAGACTTGCACCGGGCTTAGCCTGGATATAGGAGTGGATCCCTTCCCTTGGCTTCCCCCTCATTCCAGGAGGCTGTGTGGTCTCACAGAAAAAGCATGGACCAAAAGGCAAGAAAGACTGGTTTAAATCCCTATTTAGAAGGAATGCGACCCCGCTGATGTCTTGATTTCAGCCCCTTTTGGATGTCTGACCTCCAGAATGAGACATCCGTGTCATCTTAAGACACTAAACTTATGGTCATTTGTCACAGCAGCAACTGGAGACTCATACAGAGCCTTGCCCGATTACTTTAGAAAATAGGTGAAAGATGGTTTTGTCGGTGAGCGGAACTCATTAGGAAAGGGAGAGACAGCCCGAAGTGAAGACGTCACCGTGCCCATGACCACTGGGAGATTCTTCACCACCTGGAGTGAGTGCTCCTGGCTTCAGAGATGACTCGCCACCATGAATAAAACAAAGGCGCTCCCTACACGCTGCCAGGAGAGGGAGAGGCACCCGGAATTTGAGACACGAGGGCTTTGGGGATTATAATACCACATACGAGGCAGAGCCTTTGAACTCCTAGCTTGTTCCGTCTTCCCGATTGAAGATCTCTGTCCATCTTGGAAGGAGAGGATGCCGTGTACAGAAAGACGGAGCTCAGGGTGGGCGTATTCATTTCCTGGGGCTGCCGTGAAAAACGGCCGCAGACCTGACAGCTTAAAGTAACAGGAGCCTGTGGTCTCTCGTTCGGAGGCTAGAGTTCGAGATCAAGGCATCAAGGGAGGGTTGGTCCCTTCCGGGGGGCACCGAGGGAGAGTGCCTCTGTTTATGCCTCCCTCTTGGGTATAGCGGAGGCCAGCAACTCTCGGGCATTGCTTGGTCTGTTGCTGCCTAAGCCCCGTCTTTGCGTCTGTCTTCACATGGTCTTCTCTTCTGCGTGCCTCTGTCTTCTCCTTTTCCGTCTCTTATGAGGACACTCGTCCTTCAGTTTAGGGCCTGACCTCACCCAAGATGATCTTATCTTGAGATCTGTACCTTAGTTACTTTATCCAAATAAGGTAGCATTTACGTACCTTTGGGGAGGGCACCATCCAACCCACTGCAGTGGGTAAGGAGCCGGTGCACCCTTCGAGGCGCCGACAGCTCAGGGACCGCAGCAGTGAAGGGATGTGTGGTTGATCCCAAGCACAGTGATTGGAGCGGGCACATGCAGTGCCCTGACATCCAGCCCGTGGATGTAGCATAGAGGGCTGACAGCTTCCCTTCATCCGGCTGCAGGGGTGGGGGGAGGCCGTAGCAGAGGACTGCAGGGCAGGGGGAAAGGAGCGGCCGGGGTATTCCTGCACCTCCCTCTCGGCTCTGACATCCACGGCAGCAGCTACGTTTTTGCTGCTTGATGAGCCCACTGTGCCTTTGCCAACCTTTGCGTGACCCTGGTCCCTGCTCTAAGAATATTACTTCCTCCTTCTGTCCTAGTTTAGGGTTCTAGTAGCTTCTTGCTTTGTACCAATTTTATGTGTCAGCCTCACTACTAAGCACACACACATACACACACATATATATATACATACACACACATATATACATACATATATATACACATACATATATATATACATACATACATGTACACACATATATATACATATATATATACACACACATATATATATATAACCGAGCTGTGCCTTAATTCTGTCCCAGCTCAGGGGAATCACAGCACGTCTGTTTAGTCCCTTCCAGTAAGATGTTGGGGGGTGTATATTCCATAAACTTCTGTCTGAACCGTTGGGGGTCCAAGGCCCCATCCTTTGCTGCAGGACATTGCACGGTGCACAAGTATGTGCAAGACGTGCATGCAGGCCCGAAGCAGATTCTGAGACAAGGAATTGGGGCGCAGGTAGTTTGCCTGGAAGGTGATGCCAGAAAGCAGAAAAAAGTATGAGGGTGGGAACAGACAGACAGGGAGGGAAGAGAAGCTGGTAGAAGGGCACTGGTGAGTCCTTGGGGCTTCGTCCACTGGGGCTCCCGCTTGGAACTGTGGAGAAGGCGTCTCAGAACTGTTCCACTGGAAGACAGGGTAGCTGGAGCATTTATCTGCTGACTTCTATCCCTGTTGGTTGAAGGTTCCCCTGGGCAGATAACTGGGAGAAAACAGCAGAGAAGCAGGAAGGCTCTGGGGCCAAGGCGCAGGGAACTGTCCACCACAGCAGTGCTGAAACCAGGTGGGCTGAGGGGCAGTGGGCAGATGCTTCACAAGTTTCCATTGGTGTTTACGGGCGTGTGTTCTCATGCACAGGTCACACAGGGACTGAGTTGGGCACACAAGCAGGTTCCTCCTGCTGGCTGGTGCGTAGCTGGTGTGCCTCAGCTACAGAGGTAAATTCTCTCTGGATGCCAATGGGAAGTGTAGTTACGGTAGGTCTCGGGCACACACGATGTTTGGTGCCAGCCGGAGTTGGAAGCTAGGGGTGGTGTCTGGTGATTCTGATGCGGTGGTCTCTGTGGGGATCCTGCCAGTTACCCACCCTGGATCTTGGCTTCTTTCCGGTGTTGGGTTTCCAGCCCTCCCCTCCCTTCTGTAGATGCCCTGTATCTCTCCTATAAATCCCTTTCTCACATGCTGGCCAGAATGGGTTTCTGTTGCGTGCAAGCAAAGAACTCTAACTTCCATCTTTCCTCGAGTGTTTGGTTTTTTAGGTTATTATCACATGATTTTATATTAAGTATAAATAATTTCCATCATACACCCAATACTGTTAGACTCCTAAAACACACACACAAGTAGGCTATGACTCACCCTTTCTTCTGCGACAACTGTCGTTTTTCTGTGCTATCAGTGTAGCATCTCTTTCTCGTTGAGATCACCTGGTTTTATCTTCTTCATTCCAAGAGGTGGTCCCAGGATACTGAATAATCCTGAACAGGATGTTTTGTGCAAGAACGTGTAGAAGGTGCTTTAACTGCACTTCTTAATGAACCGTGACACAGGATGATGGAAAGAAAGGAGAGCTAGCAGTTGAGGGTCTGGGTTCTGGTCCCGGCTCTTTAGAACCTTGCTTGGGTCATTTCATTTCTCTGGCTCTCTGTTCCTTAATCATAAAGCCATGAAATCAATTGGGATGTAACCAAATGCAGAGACCCCTGAGAAAGTTTAGAAGTCTATGAGCCACGTGTGGTTTGATCATTGCAACCAGGAGCCAGAAAATTACATTAGGTTCAGCTCGGTAACATTGTTCTTGAAATGTGTCTTAGGCTTGAGCCCCTCGACAAATTATTCTAGCTCAGTCTATATTTGTGAAAGTTGTGGGTGTTTTGCTTTTTAAAAATCTGTTTTCTTTGCCTTCTCTTTGCTTGAAATTTCTTCCCGTGTGTGGCTTCCCATTCTCAGTGGCTCTGTGAACCGCCAGTGGCAGAGACAGGAGGTGTGGGCAGGTAAAGGGAGGGGGCTGTGTTCTACAGCAGAGTGTTTTTTGACAGATAAAAGGTAAACTCTGGGTTCTTCTTAGCTGCTTGATTCCTCCTCCAGGTGTGGTGTTTCTTTCATCTGAGCTGTTGAGCAAACCCAACCTGTTGAATTCTCAGACTTAGGTACCGACTGCTTCGCTGAATTGGACTGGATGGAGAGTCTTGTGGTAGAAAAGTTGCTTCTTGATCTGCAGCTTGAAGGCCCCTGGGTGCAGAGCAGGGGGCTTGGGGTGCGGGGGGAGGCTGCCCCTGGAAGCCGGTCCAGGCCACCTCTGGGCCTGGAATTTCTTAGTTCCAGTTTTTACTTGCCGCTTTCCCCTTCCTATTTTCATTGCAACTTATAGATAATTTTTTTTTGGCAATAAATATCTTAACAAAAACTTTGATGTCACTCCCTTGAGGTGGAAGATCAAACTCCTGTTTTTCTGGTTTCATTTTTCTTCTAGTACACATTAAAGTCAATGTGTAGCTATGATAGTGATGAATTTATCACCTAAACCCATCTTACCATAAGAGTCATGACCTCAGGGGCTGAGCAGTCAGCGCTGTCTCTACCACCAGATTTCAGTATCCTGTTTCCATATATTCATCACCAGTGCTACTATTTAATTCATATGCTTCTTTATATCAGCTTATATTTTTACTAAATTAAATTTACCTACAACTGAAACTTTATTTCTCTTCTATAAATGGAAAGCCCTGCATCATTGCTGTAAATAGAAGGCAACTGTTACAATAGTTACACACAGAAGCCAGTGTTAATAACATTCAAGCTAGATAGTTGAAGGCTCAAAATGCCTTGATTTTGAGGCTCATTAGTTCTCTTTGTTAAAGGCAGAGATTTGGGAGCGTTAGAGAAGGTTAAAGACATGAACGCTCAGCTACAACTTTCCACTTCATTTAATCAGAAGGGTGGGTAAAGATTAGAAACTCTCTTTTTTTTCAACTTAATGTTATTTAATATTATGTCCCTGTCACACCGCCTAAAATTTTCTCATGTACCCTTAGGGATAGGGTGGGTGTCTGCCGCATTCTGAGAACATCGCTTGCTCTCTATTTGTTGAAAAAAAATATTTTTAACATTTAATTTCAGGCATTAAAAAAAATGGAATGAGTTACCAGCATTTTAAAATATGGCAAAAAAATTGGCCAGATGCCGGTTTGGTGTTTTATTTATCTCTGTTTCTTCCTGACAGCACCTGTTGTCATAAAAACAACTGTGTGGTCTCTTGAGACTTGCATGTCCAGGGTGGAGGGGACCTGGCCCCTGGCCCTTTCCTCCTCCATCTCTGGCCTCCTGAGGGACAGCTCTACTGAGCCCCCTTATGGCTCAGCAGCTGGAGGCTGCCCTAATGGATTTTAGTCGATGTGTCTTGCCCTTCTGTCCTTTTCAGTGACAGGGAACCAGAATGTTCTAGGTTACATAAGAACAGATGCTGATAAACTTTGTACTGGGCACAGCCCTAATGTAACTCTCAGGCTACAGTTTCTCAGGGAAAAGCGACTTATTTTTGTGACTTTACTGGACTCTATAGTAGTTTTGGCAACTAAAAACACATATGCCCAGTTGATTTAAATGAGGTTCTAGGAATACCACGGTCTTAATATCATATTTTTAATTTAACCCATGAGAGGCAGGTCAGTGTCACATAAATGTCTCTTGTAGGGGCTTCATTAATTTATCAACTCAACGAATATTGAGTAAGTCTTTCATTTGCCAGGTACTGGTTTTTGCATGGACTCTGTAGTGGGAAAGGGTACAGTTCTCTGATCTCCTGAAGCTTATATTCTAGTAGGGAAGGCACAGGGAAATATTTGGTGTTTTGGTGTCTTTGGGGCCCATATTTTTTTGAACCAGACAGGTACTGGAGTACTTGCTGATTTTGAAGGGAGCAAATTCCAGATGGATACATACTGAGAGGGTGGTAAGGTCAGTGGGCTGGTGGGGGAGAAAGAATGTCTGGACAAGTACAGTCTGGACGTGGGTCAGCATTGGGGCCACCGATGTCTTTTAAATTGAGTGGTGGCGGAGCTCCTGGTGGCTCAGTTGGTTAAGTCTCCAACTCTTTCTTGATTGTGGCTCAGGTCATGATCTCACAGTTTGTGAGATCGGGCTCTCACCATCAGTGTTGGCGTTCTCCCTCTCCCTCTCTCTCTGCCCCTCTCCTGCTCACTCTCTATCTCTCTCTAAAAATACATAAACATTAAAAACATAAATCGAGGAGTGGTGAATTGAGAGTGATTTTTGTAGCACTGCCAGGTAATGAAAAAAATGTCCATCACACATGAGAAAATTAGTAGATTCTGCCTGCTTTTGCATTTTCGTTCTTTACATAAAGGTTCGTTGCATTTTGGTTTTCTACTTAATGGTTTGCTTGTTGTAATTGAAAGTGCCTAGGGTAGTACGACAAGGTGAATAGACTGTGATTGGGTGAATATTCAATGAGCAAACAGACTGGATAAAGGTGGGTGGTCATGTCCAAAGAGCCAGGAGAGCAGGAGAGGGAACAGTCACTGCAGGGACTCTGAGGTGGGCATAACCTCAGCTTTAGGAGGAACAAAAAGAGGTGATTTCCGGGGTGCCTGGGTGACTCAGAAGGTCAAGCCTCTGACCCTTGATCTCAGCTCAGGTCATGATCAAGCCCCACTGTCGGGCTCTGTGCTAACAGTGAGGAGCCTACTTAGGATTCTCTCTCTCCCTTTCTCTCTGTCCCTCTCCTGCTTGTGCTCTCTCTCTCTCTTCTCTCTCTCAAAATAAATAAATAAAAACTTAAAACAAAGAAAGGAGGTGGCTTTTCTTGGATCCAGTAATATCTGATTACGTTTCCAGGTTTGCAAAGATAAGAACCAACTGTTCAGGCGTCACACAGCAACCACTGTCATGACCTGGAGACATCACACAGGGAGCCGGTAGCCCACTTTAAATCTCCAGCTCTGTAAGACCCAGAGCTTCTTTGATTTCTGTTCCTCTGGATGTATAATATTTATATCCCTCTGAAGACTGTTTCTGAAGCGATGACCCACAGTTAAGGAGTCTGAGATACAGGGGCAGCGTTGCCTAAGAAAGACGGTTCTGAACACCTGTGGCTGCATCACCCGTGGCTTTGGGTATTCCAGACAGAAATCTGGTCTCTTTGGAGCACTCACCTTTGTTTTTTTTGTTTTTTTTTTCAGGTTGTATTTATGACCCATTACATAGGAAGACTCTTTCTTTATTTAAAAATTTTTAAAATTTATTTTTGAGAGAGAGAGAGCGCACAAGCAGGGGAGAGGCACAGAAAGAGAGGGAGACACGGAATCGGAGGCAGGCTCCAGGCTCTGAGCCGTCAGCACAGAGCCCAACGTGGGGCTCGAACTCACAAACTGTGAGATCATGACCTGAGCCGAAGTCGGACGCCTAACTGACTGAGCCACCCAGGCACCTGGGAAGTCTCAATTTTTTCTTTATTTTTTTATTATTTATTTTGAGAGAGAGCTAGCACGAGCAGGGGAGAGGCAGGAAGAGAGGGAGAGAGAATCCCAAGCAGGCTCCACACCATCAGCACAGAGCGGATACAGGGCTCGAACCCACGAACTGCGAGACGGTGACCTGAGCTGAAATCAAGAGTCAGATGCTCAACTGACTGAGTCACTCGGGCGCCCCAGGAAGTCTCTCTTTAGAAAGGATTAAGAAGTATTTCTGCTTCTCATTTTCCAAGTCTCCATGTATAACATTGGAACTTACGTCACAAACACAGCTAGAAATACTGGATCCTCGAACATAGGTACCCAAATGAGTTCTCTGATTATTCACTTGTTCTGTAACAGATGGGTCTCCAGGCCGTGTGCAGAGGACAGAATTCTCCCTTGAAGGGGGGGCCACGCAAGGGGGTGTCAACTGGAGCTTGGTCTCCGTGGTCCTCTGTGTCCCTCACACAGTTACCTCAGCGGGTAACTGATGCGTTATTACCCTTCTCCTTTCCCACCGTAGGATCTGCACTGATGAGCCCTGTCCCCCCACAGTGTGAAGGAGTACTGCACTACCGTGTGTGTGTGTGCACGTGCATCTATGTATGCGTTTGACACGGTTACTGTGTTTCGTGTGGTCTTGGGAGATTAATTTCCTGGACTGAGGAAATGGAGCAAAATCGTTAGGACTGTGAGAAAGCAGAAACTCATTCGAGAACGCCTCCTCCAGGGTGGCCTTGGGGCTGCAGACCTCTTGCAGTGAAGTGGGTCCAAGGTCACGTTGCAGACTGGGCGGAGCTCCCCAAGTGGAAAGTCTTATCACCAGAGGGCTACTTCTATAGGTCGAAGGCACGGGTTGCTCAGGGGACATCTCCTTAGATCAGGGTACGTGTTGGGGCCCCGTTTACTGTCGTCTCTTTGCCTGCCTGGTCCCTGGGACGGTTGGGCTGGTCACAGTTAGAAAGACGGAGTGGCACACGTTTGCCGTATGCTGGGTGTTGTGCTGTGCGATGTGAGTGCATTCACTCCTCTCATACCCACGGCTGCCATCCAAGTGGACACGGTGGTCCTCGCTCTGCAGATAAAGGGGCTGAGGCCCAAAGAGGCTAAAATAATTGGTGTTGGGTTATACCGGTGGAAAGTGGCGGCACTTGGCTTTGAACCCAGGCACGGGGGTCTGGAGATAACGTTCTCTGCCCCTCTGCTGCATTGCATTTGCAGGCGCTCCCCACGCTGGGTAAAAGGGACCCTGGAGAGGACTGGTTAGGAGCACCTCCCCTCGGAGCGGTCAAGATCTTCCCCGGCCAGGAGGGTGCGAAGGCTGTGCGGGCAAGGCTGGCTCGCCTCCTCCTGGCAGGAGCCGTGGGCTGCGACCTGTGACCGCGGGCGTCCGGCTCTGTTCTGCATCCCCCGCTTGTGTGATCGTGGGCGTGTGAATAATTCTCTGCAGCAGCTCACGGGTTTTCAGGAGGAGCGAACGGGATAATATGTGTGAAAGCCACTTGGCGAGTATTTGGGCCGTAACTGAAGGCGAGGGCTGTTTCTGCCGCTACTTCCGAGCGACGCGTGCCATTGGGGCCACCGGAGTCCTGGGGCCTTGAAATGCATGCCAGCTGCCCTGCCACTCAGCCTGCCTTTAGTGCCCGAATTCCCTCCGGAGGTTCTGACACAAAGTTTGGCCAGGAAGCGTTCGTAATTAGCAGCCGTGTCGGTAACCGAGACACGGCAGGTGGGATCATCTCCCAAAAGCCTCTCTCTGAGGTTGAGAAGCCGCCCGAGTGGCCTCGTTTGGGACATCAGCTTGCATTGTTCCCTCCCGCGTCGGCCAAAGCCTGGGCATCTCCAGGGCAGGACCTGCAGACCTCCACTGTCGGACCGTGCGGTTCATTCGACGAGTGTGCCCTGAACACCAAGTGTGTGGAAAGCCTTGTACGAAGCGGGGGGTATAATGAAAAGCAGCAAGATGGGCCTCATGGTCAGGTGAGTGATAACGTGTATAAAAACTCACACCGATCATTATTCAATACTAGTTGTGATAAGTGCTGAGAAGGAAAAATCGAGATGCAATAAAAGAAAAAAAAAAAAGAACTAATCTCATCCTGTGTGCCTGGGAAGCTTTTCTGAGGTGTGGATTAAGTTGAGTCAAAAGTGGGATCACTGGGAGGGGGACAGTGGGGGAGGGGCGCATGTGGGAGGGAGAAAGCTTCAGACATAGGGAACAGTATATCCGAAGGCCTGAACGAATCAGAGTTTAGCGGGAAAGAGCTGGCACACCCCGGAAAGAATTTAATGGAGGGGGTTTTGGACCAAGGCGGGGGCAGGGTGAAGGGAGCCAGTTGGGGGTGGGAAGGCACCCGGGTGGGTGATAGTGGTAGGCAGCTTCCACCCTGGCCCGGGAGGCAGGGGCAGGGAGGGGAATCACAGGAACCCGGGAGGGTATGCGTTGGGGGCAACAAGGCTTGTCCCCGGGAGCCGTGTTCACGGGGAGAGGAACTCAGCAGCGATGGTATTTGGAGAGGGGCACGTGGAGACGGCACGTCCTCACCAGCAGGGGGAAACCACGGCCTCGTCTCTCACCGTCTCATCTCCTGCTGTGCCTTCTCTTGCTTGAACCCCTCTGGAAGCCAGAGGGAGGCCAAGGGAGCACAAGGGAGCCTCTTGTGATTCCCTTCTGGGCCATCAGCCTCCCGCGGTATGGACAAGAGGAGAAGGCCAGGAAACAGGTCTGCAGGACAAACGGATGAGCAGTGAAGCCACGTGGGGAAAAGAGTCCTGGGCTTTTGAGGAATAAAGACCAGTAGGGACGTGTGGAGCCATGAACCTAGGGAGGTAATTAAAATAGCACCTACTAAGTGCTTATAATTCAGTCCTCACACAACAACTATTGAGCTACCGTGAGCCCATTTTACAGATGAGGAGGCTGAGGCTCAGAGAGGCGCTGTAGCTTGCCGAGCCGGTAAATGGTAGAGCCAGGATTTGAATCTAGGAAGCCTGGTTCCAGAGTCTATGCTTTCAGCCACATAAGTGATTAGCTTCACCACTTCCTCCGTTAGGCAGTTTCATCACGGTCCAGACCAGGCAGGGCCTTGTAGGAATTCGGATGTGTCCTAACAGCAGTGTAACCAGTGAGCGTTAAGCTTGGAGCTTTGATGACTCAGCATTTTGAGCAGGTCACCCTCATGGCGGTGTGGTTTGTGGCAACGGTTGAGGATGCGTATTGCGGCGACGCACGGGAGGAAGAGGCAGGGACGTGGAGAGGGGTACGGGGAGGCAGGCATGGAAAGGAAGGTGCCAAGGGTGTCCCCCAGATTTCTAGCTGGGGCACTTCGGTGGATGGTGGTTGCTATGGACCGAGTCTCCTCCCCCTCCCCCATCACTACGTGGATGCAGACGCCCTAATCCCCGGTGTGGTGGTGTTTGGATATGGGACCTTTGGGAGGTTGGAGCCCTTATGATGGTATTAGTGCCCCTATAGAGAGAACTAGGGGAGAGTTTGCTTCCTCTTCCTGCGCTCCATAATGTGAGGACACAGCAGAAAGCCAGCCGTCTACAAACCAGGAGGAGAGCCCTCACCAGGAACAGAATCTGCCAGCACCCTGACCCTGGACTTTCCAGCATCCAGAACTGTGAGAAATACATTTCTGTTGTTTAAGCTCCCGGCCCCCTCCCCACCTAGTGGTATGTTATTACAGCGTCCCGAACAGACTAAGACAGCAGTTCTTTCCCAAGGACAATGAGAGAAGCAAGGAGGTTTTGGTTTTATTTTGGGGTGAGTTGATCTCGGGTTCCGTTCTGAGTATGTGGAGTCTGATTTTCCTTTGAGACTTCTTTTATTTTTAAAGTCTTTTTAAAAATTTTTTAAACATTTATTTATTTTTGAGAGACATAGAAACAGTATGAACAGGGGAGGGGCAGAGAGAGAGGGAGACACAGAATCCGAAGCAGGCTCCAGGCTCTGAGCCGTCAGCACAGAGCCCGACGTGGGGCTCGAACTCACAGACCGTGAGATCATGACCTGAGCCGAAGTCAGACGCTTAACCAACTGAGCCACCCAGGCACCCCCCTTTGAGACTTCTAAGAGGTGTCAGGGAGTCCCTTGGCCATGTATCTGAGACTTAGGAGAAAGTTCTGGGCAGCAAAAATAACTCAACTCTGGGCGATCATACTGTGAATGGTGGATGAAGTTGTGACTATGGATTTGTGTGTGTGTGTGCGTGTGTGTTTCTTGGTGGCCGTGAGTACCCGGGTTACTGATAAGTCTCCATGGACAGGAAATCTCCAGCCTGTGGGGGTGTGCCCTGGACTATGTCTGGGTGGAGGGGAAGAGATGAAAAGAACTCACAGGGGCTCACAAAGAGCTTTAAATTACTAGGGAAAAGGATTCTTTACCAGGATCGGAGAATTTATATCACCGAACATTGTACAAATAGCAGGTTTGACGGAAAATGAGTTTAGTTCCATAAAAGGTCAGGTTATTTTCGTGTTAGGAGTTGAATGTTTTATACCTTCGTTCTGTTTATTAACGTTTATTACTGAAATGAGGGGTATGGCAAAGGGAGAGGAGCTTGGGCTGTTTTCACAGATCCCTTTTAGTTAATATTTGCTCTCGGTACTCACAAGGATGGCTGAAATACTGAACGACCTTCCGCCATCTGTTCTTTTGTCCTTGGATTATGGGGGAACTTTATACGTAGATCTGCTGTGAACTTTGCGATTTTACTTGGTCCTCGGAGTGGCAGAAATGTCAGCACCTGTTTTTGTCAGTTCCCTTTCAATCGCAAACAGAAGCCCAACTCAAAGCGGCTTGTGGGGGATTTCCCGGCTCTCCTAACTGAGAAGCGCCAAGGCAGCCTCAGGTCCGGCTGAATCCAGATGCTCAGACGAGGTGGCCGGGAAGCCTCGGGCAGGCAGTGGACTCTCGCACACTTGCTTGCTTCCTGAACAGAGAGCGGCACCCCGCTCTCCCCAGCGGCTCCTGGGTGCTAGGTGTCTACTTGCGAGACCAGCGGCTGTGGCCAGGGGAGGGGATATTTCTGATTGGTGTGGTTGGGTCATGTGGTTTCTGCTTGGGCCAATCACTGTCCAGGAGGACACAGGGCTTTAATTGGCTACCCACATACCAATCCTGGAAGCGAGGGTGGAGTCAGCGCCACTGGGACCTGGTGGACTGGGCATGCGCGGCTCCCCGCGGGGCGTCCCAGTGCCGAGTGGAGAGAGGGAACTGCTCGCTGGGCTGACCCCCCTAGCCGGCCTGGTCTTCTGTGGGGGAGGTGACCGGGCCAGGAGCTCGTTGGAAGGCTCTCAAAACAGCTTTTCTGCACTTGAAAATTTTTGTTTTAATGTTGAATTTATTTTTGAGAGAGAGAGAGAGAGTACAAGCAGGGTAGGAGCAGAGAGAGAGGGAAACACAGAGTCCGAAGCAGGCTCCAGGCGCCGAGCTGTCAGCACAGAGCCCGACGCGGGGCTCAAACCCACGAACTGTGAGATCATGACCTGAGCCAAAGTCGGACGCTCAACCGACCGAGCCACCCAGGCGCCCCTGTTACTAATTTCTTTATTTGGCTTTTGTGGCGTCATGTCCCCCCAAATTCATGTCCCCCTGAAACCTTAGAAGAGGAGTCTATTTGGAAATAGGATCGTTGCAGATGTAATCAGTTGAGACGTGGTCCTTCTGAATTACCGCCGGCGCTAAATCCAACGGCCCACGTCCTTGTAAGAAGAGGAGAGACGCCGATCCACACACACGGAGAGGCCGTGGGAAGACGGACGGCGAGTTGGGAGAGAGGGGTCCACGGCGGAGGATGGCCGGAATCTCCCGAAGCTGCGGAAGGAACCCGCCCTGCGGCGCCTCGATCGGAGACCTCCGGCCTCCGGAACCGAGAGAGAGCATGTTTCTGCTGTCTTACGTGCCTCCCCGCTTCGTGGTCCTTTGGCACCGCAGCCCCAGGAGACGAATACAGCAGCACAGAGGAGGGGAGGCCCGGCGGGAGGTTTGGGGGCAGACGTGTTCTGCCGGGTTACCTGCGGAGGGCCTTGTGACTGGAGATTGGCCTAGCGTCCCTGAAGCGGGTGTCAGGGGAGAAACGATCGTGCCGCAGAAGCCATCGTTCGGATGGGGAAACGATGTCATTACAGTCTCAACGAGGCCCGGGAGAGCAGGCCTCACAGGCCGAGCGGAGCTCCCTGCGGGGTGAACCCACTGGCATTTCCATACCCTGAGCCGCCTTGGCCAGCGTGGAGAATACACTTCTAGAATTGTAGTAGAAATAGCCGCAAGCTTTCTTATTTATCATCGTTTCTTGCTCCCAGGGACCCCCACTGCTTTGCAAATCGACTTCCTGATATCTGGTTGTCTCCCAGGAGGTAAACAAACAAACAAGCAAACGCCATGACAAGATCAAGGCACCTGTTGCGAGAGAAACGTTGCAAAAATAAAAACCATTCTCTTGCTTGTAAACACGTTAACTCTCTGATTTGTCAGAAGCTCTGTGTAGGGTTTGCTTAGAAGTTGACCGTCCCGGATAAAAGATTAAACAGTGATGGAAGCGAGAGGAGAGAGCTCCAAGGAGCCCGCAGGCGCGGCTTGGGAAGGTTCTCCTGCACAGCCGGATCCCTCTCTGCACGTCCCTATGCTCGGAGCTGAAAGCATGTCCTCCAACACTGCTTGGAAGGACTGTGTGCCCTTCCTTCCAGCACGGGTTCTGTGTCTGTCCTTCAGAATGAGTTTCTTCTTTTTCAGACTCAGAGACTCTATCCTCAAACTCTATCCTCAGTGTCTGGGTTTTCAGCCACCCGGATAGGAGGGGACCCCCACCTGATCTGTGGTCCTCTCGCCAAGTCCAGTGTGGCGGGCCGCCTCCCAGACTCTGCCCCCCCCCCCGGCAAGCTTTCCGAGCTTAAATCATGGTCTGAAACGGGGTCTCAGCAGAGCCTGACTTTGCCAGCCTCCCAGTGCCTAGTGGGACATGCATACATCTCTCTCTCTCTCTCTCTCTCTCTTTCTCTCTCTCTCTCTCTGGCTGATTCATCACAGAGAAAGTGATTTGCTGGGAGAATCCAAATTAAAATTTACGGTTTTCCTGAATCACACCCTGGAAAGTGCTTCCAGGGCCCAGGGCCAGGCTTATCCCAGTGTGTGGGACACGAGAAGCCCCCTGGCATCGCTGTCCTTGACAGAATGTGATCACCTGGAATGGGTCCCAAACGCGGTTACCCGGAGTGTTCTGAGGTCCCCATGTACCCTAACGGCAGCTCGTTCAAAAACAGCACTCCTGGGTCCTGCCCCAGACCTGGTGAATTACAGTCCCTGGAAGTTGGGTCTAGGTATTTGTAACCAGCAGCAGGTGACTGAAAGTCCAAAAACCTCTCGTTCACAGGCTCCCAATGCCTGTCTCCCCTCCCCTGCCTTTGGCAGCCTTTTTTCCCAGCTCTAAATTTCCCATTTGCCCAAACCTGCAGGAGATTAGGGAGAAGTTCCTGAGTGCTTGGGGTGGGGGGCCTTTCAGGCAGTGGGAACCCCAAGAACAAAGGTCAGAAGGCACGTGTCGTTCCAGGAACCAGAAGGAAGCACGTTCCCCACCGATACAGAATGTTAGTATATTTTTACACACTCAAAATATGCATTTTTTGGAGCGCTGCTATTCAAGGCTACGAGAGTGTTAGGCGTTTTTCTGTAATCTGAGACTATTCGGCAGCCGAAACGAATCTACCGATGGGAACATAAAATCTCATAGACGATAGCGAGCAAAAGGAAGCTGGATTGGAATTTGTTTTTTCTTCCTTGTGAAATGGGATAAAGATGACGACAGGTTTGTTTTATCTTACATTAAACAAAATTTAGGTTCAGTAATTCCCACTCCGTGCCCCTCAGTTTGTGACTTTCCTCCAATTTCATGCCGCGGTACAAGGCTGCATTTTTCGCGTCACACCAGACGTCAGTAGGATCACCACAAGGATCAAGTTAGCAGAGATACGTGAGGGCTTCCCCAGTTCCCTCAAGAGCTTCACTCTGCTTTGCCGTTCAAGCCGCTCTCTTTTGGAGAAACTATCATGCTTGCTGGGCTTCTCTGGGTCGCTCATTAACTGTCCGTACGCTCTCCTGAGCGGCCACTGGTGGACTCCTCTTGGACGCTCTTTCTCCGTAGCTTTGCCGGCATTTGCTGAACCTCCGGTATTACAAGATTTGCAATTCATTTTGCATTAGATTTGCGTCATATTGATAGCGGACAGCCAGCGGCTAGGACCGAAGCGCAATGGCAGGGATGCGGGAGCGGTGGGTGGAGACAGGTGCACTGTCATCGGGGGGCCACGTGTGAGTGGGGACTCATTACCCGAAGAGTCGGTTCGTCGACACATATGAGTATGCCAATGTATTCTTCTCAGCGTAATCCCGTAACTACAAGGATTCAGATAAATATTTCTATAATGAAGACCCTATGGAAATATAAGTGTAAGTTGTTTGTGAATATAAGAAAGTAGTTGTTACAGGAAGGAGCCAAAGATGGTCCCTGTATATTGGCCCCTCTCTCGTTTATGTCTTCACAACAGACTGGGACTTGTTAGCTCGAAATCCTGCCAGCGCCAAACTCCAAATTTTTACCCATCTGATTGTTACAGAGATACCCCAAATAAGCATATTCTTAGCCATTTGGAGCCTGCCTGTTTTCCATACCCTGCAAAACTGTGCCCAATGTCTGTTAGCCATGAACTCTGGTTATAAGACCCCCAAGCCGCCACTGCCCTTCAGGGCTCTGTGGTCTGCAGACTTGCCACCTTGTTGCTTAGTTACATCGTGTAGACACAGAACCCCCCTCTCTGATCCTCCTGTTCCCTGCTCCTCTCTTGCCCCCCCCTCCCCTTTGGGGTGGGGCCACATCCTTGGGAAAAGTTTATGCTTACTAGGGACACCCAGGGCATGCAAACCTGTCCAAGCCATGCCCAGATCGGGCACGCTGTGTGCTCCTGCCACCTAGTGGTCACACCTTTTCCTTGCTCAGCCCCCAGCTCCCCGAAGCTCATTACAGTGCAGAGACCATTAATAGTTTTCACATAGTTTTAGATATTGTTGTTTTTATACATAACAAGTGTTAAGAATATCACCAAGCCTAAAAATATTTCTCTAAAACACATGTAATGAATATTCAAGACTTGGATTTTTCTGGGCTCAAATTGTTCTAACAAATATAATCTAAAATCGGGAAGGACTTGGACAAAGAACTGGAATTTAGAACAGTTTTATAACGTGTATTTAGGAGAGGGGTAGGACCTCAGTAATTGGCCTTTAGGCTTGTGTTTTCATTTCTTGTGTTGTGACTTGAATTTCTTTTTAGGAGCCACTTATGGTTACTGCCATGTGATTCAGATGGGCTTAACTTTGCTTTTTTTTTTTTTTTAATATTTATTTATTTTTGGGAGAGGGCAAGCGGTGGAGGGGGCACAGAGAGGGGGCAGAGGATCCAAAGCAGGCTCTGTAACTGACAGGCTGACAGCAGTGAACCTGACGCGGGGCCTGAACTCACAAACCCTGAGATCATGACCTGAGCCAAAGTCGGATGCTCAACTGACTGAGCCACCTGGGCACCCCCGGCTTAACTTTTCTCTTAGTGCAGGGATTGTTGTTGGCTGGCTAAACCAGTGAATCTTGTTCTTCCACCCCCTAGGCCACGGTTAGTGGTCCGAGGTGGACTCCTCAATCTCATTCAACCTATGAAAACCTAGCTCCGGGATTTTGTTCTGAGGGAGAGAATCTTGCTTCTCATTTGGTGGATGAGGATGTGAGGTCTGGAGCTGCTGCAGCCACGTTGTGATCACAAAGAAGAGAGTCTGTCAGTGCAGAGGTTAATGCTTTAATGCGCCGCCACCGTGTAAACAACCAAACCATCAGACACCCTGCTGAGGTTTGAGTAATGCTAAAGTGGATGCCCTAAGTATAAAAAACAAAGACCCGGATGGACGCACCAGGCAAGTTTTCTTGCGCCCTGCTAGACGGTAGATGCTGTGGGCTGGAAAGTCACAGGGGAACGAGGTACGGAAGCTGCAGGTCTCTGTCCCGTGTCTAGTCCCTGTCGGGCGGACACTGGCCCGGAGTCCGGATGTCTTTCTCACTGCTTGTCTCCAGCAGCTGGGATGTCACCTGCTCCCGGTCCAACCAAGAGGGATGTTCATTTGGATTCTAAGACTCCTCCCCGTCATAGACAAGGTCAAAGTTTCAGATTGCTCTGTGCCGCTCAGAACTGGGGTGGGGCCCTGGGCACCTCAGCCGGTGGTGGAAGTTGGAGGCAGATGCCCCTGTGTGTGTCCAGGGTGGTGGAGGTCTGACTCATCCAGGGCTGGGCCGGCGACGCGGTCACGTCCCCCCGGCTGCAACTTGGCGTCCCTGTTAGAAACACGAGGTCTGCTTGCTTTGTTTGAACTTTATACCGAACTAGGACGTGTGTACACGGAAGTGCACGGAAGCGAGCCCAGCCTGATAAATTCTCAAAACCCACCCTGCAGTCCCGTCCAGAAGCCCCCCTGGGGACCCCGTCCAGGTACTTCCCCGAAGAGTAACCATGATGCCGACTTCAACCTCATGGACCTGTGTGCCTCTTTCAGACTTTCTGTCAATGGGACTGTGCAGTTTTTGGTATCTGGCTCCTTTCTTCCGACATTGTCTTTGGGGGCTCATCCCGTTGTTTTGCGTGGCGGTAGACCGCTCATCTTCGTTCTTGCCGCACCGTATTTCATATGCTGCATCTATTCGGTAGTTAGTGGGCAGCGTGGGCTGTTTCCATTTGCGGTTAAGATGGTGCCGCCATGAATTCCCTGGTGCTCTTTTGGGGAACACGTGCCTGCATTTCTCTCGGGCACATACATGCCCAGTAGCGGAAGTGCCAGGCTAGACGATCCACAGAAATTCAGGTTAGCAGACATTGCCAAAGAAACGGAACCAAATTAACTCATTCCAGCGATGCGGACGAGTTCCAGCCACGGCCGTGCCAACACTTGCTGTTTTCTCTTTTCGTTTTAGCCGTTCCGATGGGCAAGTGTCTGTGTTTTGCTAGAGTGGATGGTCGCTGGTGGTAATGAGAGTGGTCGCTCATAATAATAATTTAAAGGAAAAGCTGAGCAATGCGTCCGCCCAGCGTGGCCTTCAGCCCCAATGGAGACAGTTCGCTGTGGCTGTGATGTTCGTGGCTACCGTCGCTAGCGTGTATGACAGCCGGCGTGTCTTTACGGCAGTTTTGGAAGATACCCTGGCAGCTCGAAAGTCCATTTCTGGGGAAGGGGTGGCCCTAGAAAGCCTGGAAGGGGGCGAGGTAGGTATTCGTTTTCTGGAGACTTCCTCTGTGGCCAGAAATTAACCGCACTGAAGTTTCTGGATCTCCTCGTGTTCCGGGTTGCCGGTGCAGCGGGGTGACCCTCTCAGGTCCGACCTTGCTGCAGCTCGCGGAGGCTTCCAGAACCAGAGGAGACCGGGACTGCGGGAGGGCATTGGGGCAGGAGTGTTCGCGGTGTGCCCTGGGTCGGGCAGGGGGTCACCAGACGCCGAGGTGGCTTGGGAGGAGGGCGGGGAGTGACGACAACAGTAAGAGCATCTGCAGCCCTGATGCCAGGCACGGCGCGCGGGTGCGGACGGTGAAGGGTGTGGATGGGGAGCGGAGACTGAGCATCTGTGGTGCTGCAGGGCAGGGAACGGAGATGCCCCGTTGGCCAAACCAGGGGGTGTTACCGGTAACCGGCTGCCCCTGGGGAGGAAAGCAACGGGGTGGCTACTGTCACAGGCTCTCAGCTGGGCTCCCGCTGGCCAGGAAGAGGCGGAGTCAGGCACCCCCTTGAGAGCATAGCGGTATAACGAAAAGCATCTGTGACGTCCTGGGGCCGAGAATCCCATCTGAGGGAAACTTGGGCGGCCACCTCTGTCTGCCCTTTGCCCCTGTTCCAGTGCATTCCTTTGGTCCGAGAAACGCAACCTCGTGCATGGCTCTAGGCACTGGCGTGGCCCTGCTGGGGGCTAAAATATTGAAAAGTATAGACCTCTGTTGGTTAAGGGTCATTGTCCCAAGTCTGCCTCCCGCCCTCCCCTGGGACCCCCTTGGATCTCTTGAGGACCAGCAAGGACAGTGACAGTGGTGAGCAGGGTGGCTGGCCGGCCTCCAGGCTGCGTGGGCTCTGTCCTGCTGTGGAACACTTGCGTCTCCCCTGGCGGATGCCTGCTTCTCAAACTCCCGGGGAGAGCTCGCCCGTTGCAATGGCCTCTGTCTCGAAAAACAAAAGAGACGGCTCAGCAGGACAGTGGGCAGGCGTGAATCTGGTCGGAGAGGCTGAGGCCCCGAAGACAGGGTGGGCGTGAAGTCCCGGATGACTTGGCACCTGTGCCTTGGTTTTGGATCAGAATGAAGGAAAGTAAGAAACCCAAAGGAGAGGCTTCAGTGGACGTGTTGGTACCTCCGGTACTGAAGGGAGGAGACGGGCAGTCAGGGCTCAGCTCGGAGCTTCAGCGCAGTCGCCGTGTGGCGCCGCCGTGACATCTGCCTCCAGCGTGCAGTGCCCGCATGGCTCGAGGGTACCGCGCCCGTGCGAGCAGCTTTTGGAGGGAGGGCCTCCGGCTTCTGATCCTGGCTCTGCCGTTGTGCAGCTCCGTGACCTTCAGCCGGTCGCTCAGTCTGGGGGCGGGAGGGTGGGGTCCTAACTCTTGCATCCGGACGGCAGAACTCAGGGAGCAGCTGCGTGTGCGAGAAAGGGCGTGGCGGGCTGTTGCAATAGCAAGGGGGCTGCGCCGTCGACGGCGGAGGATCTGCGTGGCGAGACACGAGTTCTGGAGCATTCTCTGCAGTTGCCCCTCTGGCAGCAAGACGGAATGGCCAAAAGCGGGGACAGAACAGGACGCCTCTGTCGTTCGCATCAGTGAATCCCTGGGACACTGTGTTTGTTTTTCTCCCGAGGACTGCGTGCCCCTCCTTCTCTCCGCCCAGGGTGACCAGGGCTGCCCACTTCCTCCTGGGTCCCCTGGGCTTCTCCAGCCCCCAGCCTTTTGTGTCCCTCCACCTCGTGGGGACTCCTCCCCGTCTCCAGGTCCCACTCACGTCTGCCCAGACGCACCTGCCTCATTTCCGTCACTCGTGACCCCCGCAGCAGACAGACATCTGGTTCCCAGCACGTCCAAGAAACAGCAAAGTAACACGTGCTTGGCAAGATGCTGGGGCTCCTACTCTGGGGCACTTGTAAACATAACAGGACACAAGGGACGCCTGGGGGCTCAGTCGGTTGAGTGTCTGACTTCGGCTGAAGTCATGATCTTACGACTCGTGAGTTCGAGCCATGCATTGGGCTCTGTGCTGACGGCTCAGAGCCCGGAGCCTGCTTCGGATTCTGTGTCTCCCTCTCTCTCTGCTCCTCCCCTGCTCATGCTGTTTCTGTCTCTCAAAAATAAATAAACATTAAAAAAAAATAACAGGACACTTAGTTTTCAAAGGAAAGCCGTTTCCTGCCTCTCTGCCCTCCGTCTCCCGGAGGAAAGCGGAGATCTCCTCTGTCTCTGTAATTTCACCACCTGTCTCGCCCTCGAGTGGTTTTATACATGTGTGCATCTGTTTCCTACCCCACAGAATTAAGGCGGCAGCAGGTTTGAAGATAACGGCCGTGCGAGTCACCAGCGAGCAGCAGTGGGCGGTCCAGGAGGAAATAGACAGCAGTGGCCTCGAGACGACGGCCATGCTCACCTGCGTGGGCCACCACCCGGACCCGCAGAGCAGGTAAGCCAACATCCCCCCACCGCGGCCTCGGCCGGGGTGCAGGTGGCTGCAAAGCCGATTGCAAAATAATTCTCCTGTCAATGAGCCGACGCCTCTGCCTTCAGTGGGCAACGTGCTCCCCTAGCTCGTGGGCACTGCTCCGTCGCTCGGCTTCCGGATGGTTCCATCGCAGGGCTGCGCCGCTACGGAAGGCTTTTATTCTTCATCCTCTTTAGCCGCCAATGGCCTAATCAGGCGAGCGGTCTCAAACGTTACCTGGACTCACATATGCGCAGGGCTTGAGACCCGTGTTTTGAGAATTTGTTATTATTGCTGTTACCGTTTGCAGTAAAGATTGAAGAATGGAATGGGGGCCATCGAAACGATCCAGAGGTCAGGGGAAACCTCCTTGTTTATGGGCAAACCGAGGTGGCTGTAGCGACGGGGAACCGCCTCTCGGTGCTTAGATGCAGGCGTTTGCGAATATCTCTCCTGGGTGTCGGGATATGGAGTCAGAACGTTAAGTCAGGAGAACTTGGCGTGGTGGCCGGCACGTGTCCTCTCCAGCTCAGGTGCCGGCTTTGGGTTTCACGGGGCTGCGCTCCCCTGGGGGGCGGGGGTGGGGTGGGGAAGAGGGGGTCATTGCCAGTCATCGTGCATCGGGACCCCACAAAGGCAGGGGGCGCTGTCCCCACTGTTGTAACAGCCGTCTCTCTTAAGGGGTCAGGCGAATGAGCCCCCTGGACATGCTCAGCCTGGCGAACGAGCCTCTTTCCGATCTGCCCCGTATCACCTTCCATTGTGGCTGGTGATGGCGGGCTCCTGACCTTGGAGAGATTTAGCGTGCCTCTTCCAATGGCGTTCTCGTGCAGCCTCCGCCAGGATGCCGTCTTGCGGCTCTTCGAAGACCTCGCTCGAGGGGAAAGAGGTGAGTGGCCGGGAGCCTCCTGTTGTGACCGCTCCGCACTCAACATTCTGGTTGTCCTCCTTCGCATCCATCCCTGGCGGGCCGTTCAGTCTGCAGCCTCACGCGGTCCACGGTCTCCCTGGGAATCTGTCCGTCTGCCCGCTGAGCCTTCCCACACCCGGAGCTGTCAGTATATGGGGAGCACCCAGGGGTTTTATATTGGCGCAGGGGTTTTCATTCGCAGGCACTAGGGTGCCCGCCTGCCCGTGGCCACAGCAACAGGGCTTTATCATCTCACCTGGCGAGGAACTCAGCGGTGGTGGTTCTCCGCTGGTTAACCCGGCAGCACGACCGTGTCACCCAGGTGCGCCTCCCAGTCTCTCGTGCCTGGCTCCAGGCTGCCATCCTCCTTCCGGTTCCCGCACGGTTGCGAGGCGGCTGCCGCAGGTGCAGGCGTCACTAACTCAGCAGTCCGTACGCTAACACCGGCAGGGCGGGCTGCTTCTCCTCCGTCACCGCTTTTTATCAGGGAGGAGGACCCGGAAGTCATCCCTTCGGATCTCAGGAGTAAGCGTTGGGTCCCCTGCCTTTGCCCACGAAGCTGGCCAGTCTGGGAAAGCGAACGCCTCGTACTGTTTTTGGGAGCTGTGGTGGGAGGCGGTCTTTGCTCTGAAGGAGGAAGGGTGGGAGAATGGCCGTTGCCCAGCGGCGTTTGCCACTCCCTTCATCGTGGTGCCTGCCGCGTCTTTGCTGTGGCCCGGGCTCCCTCTGGGTTGCTGGGGCGTCGGCCAGGTGGCGGACCGCTCAGTGCTGCACTGATGAAGCTCAAGCAAAAAGGGGACTCAGGCTCCTCACGTGGATGGAGACGCTCAGGGGGGCCGGTACCAGGGACGTCAGGACGCAGGTGCCCAGGCAGCGTCCCTAGCAGCCTGTCTCCTGTCCTTCCTCTGGGTCAGCACCATCTCTTGAAGGACCTTCCCTCCTGATGGGAAACTGGCCACCAGCAGCTCCCAGGGTCCATCCTGCCGTTGTGGTCCCTTCGGGGAGGACCCGGCTCTTCCCCGTCCGGTCCACTGGCTCCGTTTGGCCTGCCTTGCATCACGGACCCACCAGAACCCATCGCTGTGGCCAGCCCACCTGAACGACGCAGGCTTAGAGGACGGGAGACGTTCTGAGGGGTGGATGCTGGGGGAGGGGAGAACCGAGAGGGGACCTTGCGGTTACCACAGTCCTGCTGTGCTGGAGGGGCCCGAACGGGGCGCCTAGACTTACACCCTCCGAAATCATACATCTTCGGTATAGATCTTCCTTGACTGACGATGGGGTAACCTCCCAATAAACCCATCGTATTTTGAAAATATTATAAGTCAAAGATGCATTTAACCACCTAACTCAGTGAACACCACCGCCTCGCCTGGCCCACCTTAGACGCGCTCAGAACACGGACACGAGCCTCTGGTTGGGCACAGTCATCCACCACAAAGCCTGTTTTATAATGAGGTGTTGACTATCACATGTCATTGACCGAATCCTGTCCTGAAAGTGACAAACAATACAGCCGTGGGGGTGCAGGTGGCCGTCCGTGTCCCGCCCGGTGACCCTCCCGACCGCGTGGCTGACTGGGAGCTGCGGCCGCCGCCCGGCATCGCCGGACAGGATGGGGCCGCAGACCGCTGGCCCGGGACACGGCGAACCAGTCTTCCAAGTACGCCTCCTACTGACGCTCTGTTGCTTTCGCACCGCCGTAAAGTCAAACGGCCGTTAGGTCGAGCCGTCCTCAGTCGGAACTGTCTGCATCAGGGCGGGGTCTGTGGTCCGTGCGTAGGAAACTGATTTTGAGATATTCGGCCGACCAAGTGGCGATGTTGTAAACTGAAGAAGAAGCCTAGGCTGCGGTCACCACTTTGGGCTTTGCGACGATATTTCGCATTCCCTTTGGAGATTAAAAAAAAAAGTTACAGGAGAGGCAAGTCGTTACCTGAGCAGAGTTTACATGATTATGGGGTGCTCTCCCCGTTCTGGCGTCCCCTTCTCCTTCACCCCAGTGTGTGACCTCCCCCTGGGCCGTGAGAAGGGCAGGGATTAATGCTTCGACATGACAATGTATGCTTATCTCATATCCCTCCGAAATTCATTCCATAATCTAAATAAATAATTGCTTCTCTTTGTACTTTGCTGTTGAATCGTGGTGTCAAATGAGGTGTGAAGTACAAGCTCACGGACCGTGTTTGCCAGCTAACAGAGTGCATATATGAATATATCCCTAGCAAAACATCCGTCAGAAAGCTGTAATCTCCGGATTGTGACAACCTGGGGTGGAATAGAGTTTTTAATAGAATATAATGTCCAAACGGCCTGAAATTCTGTGATAAGAATTAAAAATGTGTTGCACGGGTAGTCCCGACGTGCTCAGTTAGAAAGGCGGCGAAGGTCTTAATTTAAAATATCCTAACGAATGCTCATTGTGAGGAAGTGTGAGTAACAAGGAGGAAAACCACAAGATAAAGAGTGGTGTTGGCACAGGAGGAGAGAAGAGATTAGAAAAATAAGCAGATTTGAAAGTGTCGGGAACAGATAACACAGAACCAAAGGGAACGGAGGGAGGTGACAGGCGGTGTGCGTGGAAACCGCGTGCAGCCGGGGGACTTGAGACCGGCTTGCTCCTTAAATGGCTCCTGTGGTCGTCGGGACCCAAATCTCAGAGGAAGGAAGCCGCAACTTTTTCTGTGGTCAGAGACCACAAAACAGAGCTCATTCTCACCGAAAAACGGGAGGAAAGCTGGGTGGTGCACCACGGAAAGGAGGGGGGTGTGCCTCTCCATGGGACAGAAAGGCCGAAAGGCCAAAAGAGACTTCTTAAAGAGATAGACACAGTCCCACATTCTTGTACGCCCAGCTCAAGGTGAAGCCAAGGTCAAAGCCAAGTGTTGACTGTGGCGTGCTCCCCTGCTTGACAGTCTGGAACCAGCCTTCCAGGGGTTTCCTTCTGCTGCTCTCGTCCAGAAAATATTATAACCGACTGGGCAGACAAAGAGACCGCCCTTCTGAATAACCTGATGAACGCTTTGCTTTGTATGAAACGTTTTTTTTTTTTTAAGTTTATTTATTTTGAGAGAGAGAGAGAGAGAGAGAGCACAAGAAGGGGAGGGGCAGAGAGAGGGAGAGAGAAGATCCCAAGCAGGCTCTACGTTGCCAGCACAGAGCCCGATGTGGGGCTAGAACTCACGAACCGCAAGATCATGACCTGAGCGAAACCAAGTTGGACGCTGAACCGACTGAGCCCTTTAGGCACCGAGCTTTTTCTGAAATGTAGCCATGAAATGTTAAGCAATGAACAATGTTACTATAAGAAACATTTCATGTCCAGGGTCATTTCAGGGGTTCAGGAAACACGACCCACGAAAAATCGTTCATTGCACTTCAGAATGCTTATTTATTTCATCTGGAAGAAGGACAAAGATATTCCAATGGTGGCAGCTGCCGCTGTGAGTCTTTGAGGAAAGTCTGTTTTCAGAGGCGGCAGTGTGAGAGCCTCGGGAGGCAGGTCACTGTCGCCACTGCTGCTTAGCAGATGTGTGAGCTGACAGGTTCCCGAGCTCTCCGAGCCAGTCAGTAGCCGGAGCAGTTTGGGCCTCCGAGCCCACGCTCTCATCCGTGCCTCGGGCCGTGCGTGCCTGCGTGTTCTTCCTTCTCCCTCATTCGGGGTTCTCGCCCACATGAACTGAAAACTCAGTGAGAGCACGCACAAGCCCATGGCCCCAGCGGGCCGCCGGCCGGTGCAAGTAGGGGCTGCTGGTGGTTCAAATCACAGTCATCCCCGGAACGTGTCAACGTGACCTGATTTGCGAAAAAGGGTCTTTGCAGAGGTGATTAAGTGAAGAATCTTGAGATGAAGAGAATCTCGGATTGTCTGGGGTGGTGGCTCCCAATCCAATGACAGGTGTCCTAATAAGACAGTCGCAGAGGAGAAGACCGTGGGATGGAGGCAGAGATTGGAGGGAAGTGGCCACAAGCCAAGGAAGCCAATGAACGCCTAGAATCACCAGAAGCCGGAAAAGGCAATGAATGGGTTTTCCCCTGAGGCCTTAGGTGGGAGTGTGTCCCTGCTGATACCTTGATCTTGGGGCTCTGGCTTCCAGGACTCTGACAGAATAAATCTCCGTTTCTATGGGCTATTAAGTTTGTGGTAATTTTTTACAGCAGCTGTTGGAAACTAATACAGGGGCTTAATGACTGCTTGCTGAATGGATAAATCAAGGCTTCTCAATTCTGGATACATGTCAGAATAGCTGGGGGTCTTTAACAACTACCCGTTCCTTAGACCTTACAACCCGCTGGGTCGCAGGCATTGATACTGCACAGAAAACCCTCCCGGTGATCTTAACGCAGAGCCAGCGTTGAGAATTAGTGGGATAAAGGAGTGAATGAAATAGTAATGAATTCAAACACATAAGAAGATAAAGGTATTGTATTTTTAACAATTTTAGGGTTTGAAAATAATGGATTTAGAAACACACAGTTCTTAGATTTAAAATAAACTTTGCCATTGGACGCCTGGAGGTCTCTCCGTACCAGCTGCCACAATAGTTCAAAACCAGGATTTAAGGTATAGAAATACACCATTCCCCGGATCCGGCTGTTATCGAGGCTACAAAGTGGCAACAGGGTTTGCCTTTGGGAAGTGAAGGGCTCCTCCCCACCCCCAAAAAAGAATCAGGCCAGCCAAAAGAAGAGAAAAAGAGAAATATTTTAAAAACACACAACCTCTCTTTTCTAGCCAGTGTGAAACTCTTTTGTGAATTTATGCTGCCGGCCAGGTTCAGCATAGGTACGATAGAAATCCGCTTGCTTCAAAAGTAGTAGATGTTCAATTGCAGGAAGTGTAGAAAATACAACGGAATGATACGTAGAAGATAAAAGTCAACCCACGTATGGTTCAAAGGTAACCATTGTTAATATTTTGAGGAACACATGTGTTCACATGCACGTCCATGTACACAGCTGGTGTTTTTTGTTTTTGTTTTTTTTGCTAATACTAGAATTTGTGTAGCTTTGAAAGCTGTTTTCTGTAACAGTATAGAATGAATATTTGACAACATCTTTTCAGGTTGTTAAATATTTGAAACGATAACTATCAACCACCTTAAAAAAGGAATGAAAGGGGTGGACTCTCTTTCTCCCAAAATACAGATACGCACACATAAACAACTTTTTCCCAACAACTTAAACATTCACAAAGCCTTTCAATGAACTTGTGGTTCTAAGTGTGGTATGAAATAGTGGTATAATATTTTATTGATATTATAGATCTTCCGTTTATTCACCACATTTCATTTATTCCTCCTTTTAAACATTTTCTTTTTAATGTTAAAGCTCAGGGCTCCTGGGGGGCTCAGTCGGTTAAGCGTCTGACTTCGGCTCAGGTCATGATCTCATGATCTGTGGGTTTGAGCCCCGCGTCGGGCTCTGTGCTGATAGCTCAGAGCCTGGAGCCTGCTTCGGATTCTGTGTCTCCTCTCTCTCTTTCTGCCCCTCCCCCGCTCGTGCTCTGTCTCTCTCTCTCTCTCTCAAAAATAAACATTAAAATCTTTTTTAGAATGTAAAATGTCATAACATAAGAGACTCTCAAAGACTAAGAACAAACTGAGGGGAGGGGGGGTGTGGGAGGGGGGAGAGGGGGTGACGGGCGCAGAGGAGGGCACTTGTTGGGATGAGCATGGGATGTTGTATGGAAACCAATCTGACAATAAGTTATTCAAAAAAACTGTAGAGTGTCTGTTGAGTACTTCTCTGGGTAAATCTTCAGGAGAAAGGACTAGAAGTGAATGGTAGGTCACAAGACATGATGAAGTTTTAAATTTTTGATGCTCTTCTAAAAGTTTTCTGCCGGTGTACACTGCCAGCTTTGTGTGAGAGTGCCCTGTTCTTCGTTCCTTTGCCAACTTCGGGCACTGCCTCAAAGGATAGTTTGGTAGTTGGAATATGGCTGTGTTTTGTAGGCTTAATTTCCGTTGATTTGATTTTTGGTCAGGTTTAAGCTTTTCCCCATGTTCGTCTGCAAACGTCTTTCCTTACTCTGTTGTATTTTCGTTTTGATTATCATATCCTCACTTTAGCAGTGTTGTAGGTTGTGTGTCGTCAAATCTAGTTACTGTTGTTATTCAAGAGAAGACTCCCGTCCGGAGGAGGAGGGGTGGGGCTGAGGTAGAACGGGATGCCTGGAAACCCACCCATCAGCCTGGCCTCGGAGCAGTGTCAGAGAGGACCAGAGCCAGACGCCAGCGCAGGTGGTAAAGATAGATCTCATTCGGAAACTGTTGCAGAAAAGGGAAAAGAGGCCCTCTGTGTGACCTGTAGAGACATGCGGGGGGATTTATAGGAACAGAGCGGGAGTGGGGTCAGTAGATGGCGCCTGATTAGGAGGAGCTGTCGGGGGTAAGGGGTCACCCCAGCCAGACTGACCAAACCAGATTCTTGCTGAGGGCAGGCCACAGTGATCAGACATCAAGGGTGGGGGTAAGGATTGGTTAGAATATGGAGAGTGATCAGATATCAGGGATGGGGGGATATTCTCTCTAAACTGACTCAGCAGAATTCTTGCCGTAATTGGGCTCTGAAGGTGTGGCAAGGGCAGAACCGAGAGTGAGGGAGGGAGGGGTTGGAGGAGCCCACCTCCAGTCTGGTCAAGGAGACAGTCTTTGTCAGTGACCGTGTGCAGCAGGGGCCACTGCTGGCCAAGACGGGTAGTGTCAGTGACAACTGAGCCTTTGTCATCTTAGGACATTGATTTTTGACTTCATTTGTTACGAAGGCATAACGAAGTCTAGGCTGACTGATACAAAGAGCTTTCAAATAAGCAAATATTAAGACTCCTCTGAGCAGTTTTAGGTTACAGAGGAATTGAGCAGAGATTATAGGGAGTTCTCCCCCGTTATTAACATCCA
This sequence comes from Paguma larvata, assembly GCA_030068075.1. Taxonomy (NCBI): domain Eukaryota; kingdom Metazoa; phylum Chordata; class Mammalia; order Carnivora; family Viverridae; genus Paguma; species Paguma larvata. Next base: position 85,824,880 of record CM057835.1, read on the forward strand.
GCGCTAATATGGTGTGTTTGTTTCGATTGATGAGCCAATACTGATTCACTCTTTCTAACGAAAGTGCACGGTATATGGTAGAATTCACTCTTGGTGTTGTGCATTCTGTGGGTTTAGACAAAGGTATAGGGACGTGTGTCGACCATTCCAGCATCAAAGTAACAGTCCCATGGCCCTAAAAATCCTCCATGCCCACCTGTTCCTCCCTTCCTCCCTGCTCCAGAACCACTGACCTCTTTACTGCCTCCACAGTTGTGCCTTTTCCAGAATATCATATATTTGGAATCCCACAGTATGCGGCCTTTTCAGACTGGCTTCTTTCACTGTAAGGTGCCTTTGTCTCTTAATGGCTTGATAGCTCATTTATTTTCAGCGCAGAATAATATTCCATTGCCTGGATGGTTTATTTCTCCATTTCCCTACTGAAGGACATTTTGGTTGCTTCCAAGTTTTGGCAATTATGAATAATTAACATCAATGTGCAGGGTCTGGGGCACCCCTAACTTTTCATCTCCTTTGGGGCAATACCAAGGAGCGTGATTGTGGGTCTTACGGTAAGAGTACCTTTAGTTTGGCATGGAGTTGCCCAACTGTCTTGCCAAGCAGCTCTACCCCTGTGTCTTCTCCTCGGTGGCGAGAGTTCTATTATTCCACAATCTCGTCGTTCACGTTTGGTGTTGTCGGTGTTCAGGATATTGGCCATTCTCATAGGGGTGCAGTGCTGTTTCATTATTGCTTTAACTTTCTATTCCCTAATAACATAGGATGCTTAGTATCTTTTCATAGGCTTATTTTCCATGTGTATATCTTCTTTGGGGTGTGTTCAGATTTTTTTTTGCCTATCTTTAAATTGGGGTTGTTTGTTCTCTTACCGTTGTGTGTTAAGAGGTCTTTGTATATTTTAGATATCACTCCATTATTGGTGATGTACTTTGCCAAACTCCTCTCTCTGTCTGAGGCTTTTCTTTTTTTCCTCTTAATTCGATGAATGTTTTAAGTTTCGATACCATGTCTGGAATAAGTTTGTAGGTTTCAAGGTGATTACACTTAGGGGACTCAGAAGTTTCCTTAATTCTCAAGATGGCTGGCTCAGAGCAGAAAAGTCCATATTTGGGTGTTCCGATATGACTGGAAAAAATATGTCTTCCTTTATCTGAGTCACCCTGCTGAGCAGGAGGGGCCTCACCAATTGAAGACTTCATCCCCAACAATATATAGGCTCACACGGCTTGTTCCTAGAATGTCCTTGGGGCCCCCTGTGGCCTCTCGCCACTAATCCATTCTGGTACCAACTGCCAGACTAATCTTAGAACATCATTTTCTTTGAGACCTAGTGGCTCCCTGTGGCCTGTCTCAGCAAGTGTAAACAATTGGCTAGACTTTTACAGTTCTTTTTAGAAGCAGGGCTCGGTCAGGATGCTCGAAACTCTGGTGCCAGAGACAGATGCTGAGACAGTCATTAGGTGGCACTCTGCATGGGAATAGGATGGGGATGCAAGTACAGTGGAATAAAGAGGGCACAGTGGTTTCTGTAGGGAGAGATCCTGGAAGTCATCTCCGAGGAGGTGACACTGGAACTGGTCCTTGAAGGAAGAGTAGAAGTTTAAAAGCGTTTAAAAGTAAACATTTCTGGAAAGGTGACCTATGAAACCCTTCTTCATATACTATTCACACTGTGTTGGGTTAGACTTCCAGAATTGTCTTCAATGCAAAAGTTTGATAGTGGTTGGGTTGTCTCCGGGAATGGAGCTTCTGTGTTGGGTGGACCTGGGTGGGGCTCTCTGAGTGGTCTGGAGAGGTGCCAGGGTTATTGGAAGCGGATCTTACAAAGTACAACGTGTAGGCTATAGTCCATCCCTCTTGATTGTCAAAATGCCCCTGTGAAGAAGGTGGCACTCTTAGCCCCACAGATGGGGACAGTGAGGCCCAGATCTGTGAAGGGCCTACAGGTGCATAGCTATGGCTGGTGGGTCTGGGGTTTGAACCCAGACTTCAAGATTCTAGAACACTGCCTGACGCGTAGTAGGCACTCAACAAACACATGTCAATAGTTCTAAGCTCAAGGCTCCTCTCTCAGCCCCAGAGTTACCTCAAAAAGAGAAGGGGATGGTGCCAGAGAAAAACACTGACCAAAGGTCGACCCTTTGGCAGGATGTTGGTGCCTTCTCCAAGTCCCCAAATTTAAGCTACGTTGTTCAGGTCTGTGGGAAAGCCAGCCTTAATCACCACGTTGCCGGATTCGTGCGTCGTAGCTCCTTCGTGAAATAAGAATGGAGACGAGTTTCTTCTTAGAAGTTCCCAGTGTCATTTCGGTTCCGACATGCCCTTTCTTACCCAGTGCAGATTTTATTTCTGCTGTGAGATTTAGCTTTTGTAGGTCCCTTATGCAGGCAGAAATTGAGCCAGAGGCCGTCGGAGGTTTTCTCTGCAAAGATCTGTCAGCGTAGTGGTTTCGAATCGGAGTCCTTACGCCAGGTTTCTGACGGGCAGTTGAAATCAACCAACGGTAATTGGCAGAGTCGATGCTAACGGGGACTGCTCTTTATTTGACCTTTTAAATTGGTTTATGCTTGTCAGAAACGTCAGCTGCTCCATCAAATCGTCGTATCTTTATGTCATTATGTTGATGTATTTATTTACTTATTTTGACATATTTATTATGAAGACATGATAGGTGTCATTGGAAACGATAAAACCCTCCCCAGATCCGATGCACGTCTTTGACAGAAGCAATCAAATGAAGCTTTGAGGGGTTGCCGCTCCCTCCCATCCCCCCCAAAACCTTTTTTCCTTGAAGTTTCTGGAGACAATGTGCTGTGATTTGAAAGTAGTCCTTGAACGCAGGCCGCCTCCAGGAAGCATCATGTCTTGCACCTCGACTTTAAACCTAGATAGAAGGTGACGTGCCCGGGCATCGAGAGGAAACCTCGGTGTCTTTCGAAAGGGCATTTTATTTGATTTTAACCGGTTCCAGGGCCAGTCCCCTGGGCCGTTTCTCGCAGGCACTGTCACAACGTGGCCCCTATCCTGCTGACGGTGAGCAGTTTACAGCCCGTGTCTGAACATGGCTGTTTTCGGCAACTTGATGCCGATGGCGGCTGTTTCGCCAGATGACCGACCCACTCGGCCTCGAGGAGGACTTGGCAGGTAGTGTACCGCTGTCTCCCTGAGTTTGCCTGGTTTTCCCCTCTTGATTAGACCAGGGTTGTAGGTTTGGGGGAGGAGGGTAAGCTGGCATGTTTATCGCTCGTTCCAAGAAAACAAGACTGCCAACACTGTATCACTGTTCATGCTGAGCTGGTGTTTGCCTGGTTTCTCTACTGAGGTCAAGTTATATCCCCCCCATTCCGTTTCCATATTGTCCTCCGGAAGGAAGTCACTGTACACAGCCCACACTTAAGGGGGCTTATGCCCTCAACCTTGGATTCTTTCTTCACCAAGGGCTCAGGAAACCCCGAGGAGGGTCCCCTCTCCCTGCCACTGCCGTGCAGAGGGGTAAGTGGGAGGGGGGCGGGGGGACCATCGTCTCGGTTCCTGAACGAGGATGGCGCAGGCTGTGCCTTTCCAGAATGACCCTGTGGAGTGAGAATGTGTGACACTGCAGACTCTCGGCCTACGGCGTGCTGGCTGGGATGCCCAGCTTTCTGGCGCTTTTGAGTTACGTCTCTGTGATGGTCCAGGGGAGACATTTGACCCTTCGCTGTCCAAAAGAGGGAGGGGAGAGTTACTGTTGGTGGCCACTGCGGGTCCAGAATTCCTGTTCTGCGGCCCCTAGTAAGAGGGATCAGGTCCAGGGGTGCCTGGGTGGCTCAGTCGGTTAAGCGTCCGACTTTGGCTCAGGTCATGATCTTGCAGTTTGTGAGTTTGAGCCCCGCATCGGGCTCTGTGCCGACAGCTCAGAGCCTAGACCTGCTTCGGATTCTGTGTCTCCCTCTCTTTCTGCTCCTCCTCCACTCATGCTCTGTTTCTCTCTCTCTCTCTCAAAAATAAATAAACACAAAAAAACCCCAAACAAACAAACAAAAAAAAAACAAAAAGAAGGATTCGGGTGCAGAAGGGCAGGAAGCCCCCAGCCCTGCTCCTCTGGGGCGGGGAGAGCCTCCCAGCTTCTCTCCGAGGGTGGGCTTTAGACACCTTCACCCCGGTCACCAACGAGAAGGACAGGCCAGCTCCAGGATCCAGAAATGTTTATTCACTCAACATCCCTCCCTTGTGAAGTTCACATTCTAGTGCGAGGAAACAGACAGTAATAAACATTTAGTCTTAAGCGGAGGCGAATCCTGGGTCGATGAGTTCATCCTGGAGCGGGCGGGCCCCCTGTGTTAGGGGGAGGTTGGGACGCGCACACGCACACGCAGGAGGAAGGCCACGTGGGGGTGAAGGCAGGGATCCAGGTGATGTTTCCAGAAGCCGAGGAACACCAAAGATTGTCAGCGGACCCCCAGGCCCGGGGAGAGGCAAGGATCAGATTCTCCTCCCGGCCCTCGGAGGGAACCAGCCCAGTCTCGGGAGCCTCCAGGACCGGGAGGGAATCACTTTCTCTTGTTTAAACCACTTTGTTACTGCAGACGCAGGCCCTCCCCTCCTCGTCCTCATCCCCTCTCGGGGAATACCGATCTGCGGCTGAACTGTTCGCAGCCGAAGGGCTGGCGCGGCTCCCGGGCCACTCTGCGAGGTTCGTCCCCCACGTCTCGGGACGATCTCCGTGGGAGAAGGCGCCAGCCCCCAGGCCACTCTGCGAGGTTCTCTCGGACTCCGGGCGGCCTCCCCCCTCGAGCACGGCTCATCTGCAGAGACAGAGGGGATGATCCTGGCGGATCCCGTGTCCACGGACTCGTGCCACATACCCACTTCGCCAGTAGACAGCTGGCTAAAGGCTTCAGTGGAGGAAGGACAGTAGGCACGGCAAACGCCACGCAGATAGCTCTGACCTAGAGCGAGCCCGGGCCGGAGGGCGGCCCCACCCCTCCTTGGTTCCGATCTGCTTTCCCTGGGCTGCCCGTGGCCCGAACAACCCCACATGCCGACTGGGATTCTGGTGCCGGCCCACCTGAAGTTGTGACGGGACCTGCCCCTGACGCAAGCCAGCTACTGAAAACGAAAGGGGGGACGTGCAGGCCGTTTCCACCTTTGGGCTCTTACAGGTAGCGCTGGTTTGGGCATCTGTGGGTACGGTTTTGTTGGAACACAGGTTTTCAGTTCTTTTGGGTATAGGAGCGGAGCTGCCCGCTCGCACAAGGAGCCACCAGACTGTGTTCCACCGGCCGTGAGTGTGTGAGGGTTCCAGGTTCTCCAGGTTCTCCAGGCTAAAGAAAATGAGGTCTATCCATACGGCAGAGTAATATTCAGCCGTAAACAGGAAGGAAGTACTGCTGTCTGCTACGACGTGGACTCGGAGTCACAGAGCCCGTCACGAAAGACGACACAGCGTGCGATCCTGGTTACCTGACGTGTCCCCAGTAGGCAGATCCACCCAGACGAAAAGCCCATGGGTGGGGGCCGGGGGCTGGGGCAGGTGGGTGCCGGGAGCGGGTCGGGGGTTTCTTTGGTGCGTGGGGAAAAAGTTCTGGGAGCAGGTGGCGGGATCTTTGTAGATCTTTGGAGTGTGCTTAATGCCACTGCAGTTGTGTGTGATAAGATGGTAAATTTCACATTATGTGTATCCTACCGTGATGCAAACCAAAGCAACACGAAAAAGAACTTTTCTCCACAAAAGTCACCGATAGTGTGGGGCGCCGGGGTGGCTCAGTCGGTTAAGCGTCCAACTTCAGCTCAGGTCATGATCTCGCGGTCTGTGGGTTCGAGCCCCGTGTCGGGCTCTGTGCTGACAGCTCAGAGCCTGGAACCTGCTTCGGATTCTGTGTCTCCCTCTCTCTGCCCCTCCCCCACGCCACCTCTCAAAGATAAATAACCATTAACAATTTTTTAAAAAGTCGCCTACAATGTACTTTATGGCTGTTTGAGGTGTATTCGAAGGCTATTTCTGACACGTTATTTTTACCTTCCGGGTGGTCTTTTTCATAAATCCTTACATAAGAATGAACTCCACTCCAGTGAGAGTTTCCAAGAATTAAACACATTTTTAAGAATCGAAGCTAAGGATATCAGGGGTTCTGGTTTCCGTGGCCGGGTACTGTGTCAGGGGAGACCCCAACAAGGTTTTGTGGAAATTAGCAACCGCTCAGGGTTCAAACTCAGAGACAGGTGATTCTTTTTTTTTTAATGTTTATTTATTTTGACAGCAAAAGCGTGAGATGGGTAAGGGCAGAGAGAGAATCCCAGGCAGGCTCCTCGCTGTCGGCGCAGAGCCAGATGTGGGACTCGAACCCACGAACCTTGATATCATGACCTGAGCTGAAGTCAACAGTCGGAAGTCAACAGACTGAGCTCCCCAGCCGCCCCAAAGACAGGTGGTTCTTAAACCAAGGAGCTAGAACACCCGCTGCCGACACGCAAGTAAAACTAGAAACAAACAGATGAACAAGGGCCTGTGGTCACCATGCTGTGTGTGCAGGTGTCTGGTCAAATCAGCGAAGAAGACGGTTGCCTCCTCTAAGAAGACACCTGGGTTTTCTTCCTTTTCTTCTGTTAACTGATGAACGATTTCAAGCCAACTTTAAAATACAGAGAATATTGTAACAAATATCCATCTGTTTGCCACCCGGCTTTGTCACAGTGTGATATTTTCCCAACTTGGCTGTAGAGCTTAAAAAAGCAAAAGGAGAAACAAACAAAACTCCCCTATTGTTTTCTCCTTCCCCCCTCCTTACAGCTAACCACTCTCCTGAACTAATGCCTGGGTCCCTTTTAGGAGTGCTCGTGTAGCTTTACTCCACAAGTAATGCCATAGCCCAAATGTTTGTGTCCCTTCAGAAATTCACATGTTGGGGCACCTGGGTGGCTCAGTCGGTTAAGCATCCGACTTCAGCTCAGGCCATGATCTCGCAGTTTGTGAGTTCGAGCCCCACGTCAGGCTCTGTGCTGACGGCTCGGAGCCTGGAGCCTGCTTCGGATTTTGTCTCCCTGTCTCTCTGCCCCTCCCCCTCTCATGCTCTGTCTCTCTGTCTCTGTTTCTCTCTCAAAGATATATAACATTCAAAAAAATTTTTAAAAAATGCACATGTTGAAGTCCTAACCTCAAGGTGGTGGTACTAGGAGGCGGGGCCTTTGGGAGGTGATGAGGTATGAGGGCGGAAAGCCCATCCCTGGGATTGGTGCCCATATGACACGGACCCCAGGGAGCTTGCTTCCTCCTTCCACCACGTGAGGACGCAGCGAGAAGGTGCCGTCTCTGAGCCAGGAAGTGAGCCCCCCCTCCCCCCCGCCCCCAGACGCTGAACCTGGAAGCATCCTCCGGAACCTTGAGAAATAAATTTCGGTTGTTTGTAAGCCACCCGGTCTGCGATCTTTGGTTACAGCAGCCTTGAATATTCGGAGACAGATATCTGGTGTGTCATGTTTTCCAACTTTTTATAAACGGTGTCGGGCTATAAGGATCATTCTGCAAGTTGCCTTTTTTGCTCGGCGCAACGTTGCCTGAGTTAGCCCCGGACGTCTTTGCCCCGTGCCGTGCGGTACCCCCTGGCACAGACACGCCTTAATTTATTCACTCGTTCTTCTGTCGATGGATGGCTGCGACTTAAACTTTCGGCTCTTACAGATCTTAGTGCCCGTTCTAGAACGTGCAATATTAAGTATTTGCCCTAGATCCTTTTGGGAGAGTGGTTTTTAAACGGGGGATTGCAACCCACTCATGAGTCATGACAAGTGTTAAAAATGGAAATCGGGAGCGCCTGGGGGGCTCAGTCGGCCGAGCGTCCGACTTCGGCTCAGGTCATGATCTCGCAGTTGGTGGGTTCAAGCCCCGCGTCGGGCTCTGTGCTGACAGCTCAGAGCCTGCCTTAGATCGTTTGTCCCCTACGGTCCCCTGCCCCCCCCAATCGTTCTCTCTCTCAGTCTCTCTCAAATAAATAAAAACTTAAAAAAAAAAAAGGAAATTGAATCGATTAGCACAGAATAGAGAACCAGGGAAATATTTCGTGAAACTTCAGTGCCCTTGTAATGTCTGATTTTTTTTTTTTTTTTTGAGTTGCCGTGCAGAATCTGTTCTTTAGCGGAGGCTGGAGTGAAACCACGCCGTGCGCCAGCTCTAAGGTCCGCACGCAGCGGTGGGTTTGCAGGACACTTGGGAAGGCGCGTTTTCAGCTTCCGACCTGTTCCCAAGCTGCTCCCCAACATGGTTGTACCAGCCGATGAGTGCTGTTTGAGGTTAGAAGGTTCTTTATCTTTCTTAAACGGGAGAGTTTTTTTTTTTTTTTTTCCAGAAGGGTTGATACTCTTCTGGCTGGGTCATCGGGAGCTGCCGGTGGTGGTTTCTGTCGGAGGAAACACTCATCTTAGAGACACGCCATTCACTGTCCCTGCTGTCAAGAGGCAGAATTAAGTTATTCCTCTTTTTAAAAGAACGACTTCAGGAGGAAATAACGAATGCAAAACACTGTAGTTAAACATCAGCAGATACGCTGATGGATCGGCTGTCACTCGGGTCTTGCTATGAAGGGGAAGAAAGTGATATTTAATCATTTTCAAACAATAAAAACAGCGATGATGAATTCGCTGCGTTTGGACGCTGAGGGACTCATTAGGGCACACTATTATTTTCCAGTTACTGAAGGAACCTCGAATCTCCCCTGTGATCAAACAGTTGCAGAGCAAAGACGTCTGTGTTTCCGGGAGCATGCTGGGTCTCCCGGAGCGTGCGACCGCGGGAGCTCTGGCTGCCTGGCATTGGTTCCGTCGGCACCTCCTTCATCCAGGCGGCAAGTTGGGAGTCCCAGCTTGACCGGCAGAGTGTTTCTCTTTGTTGTTGTTGTTTTTCCCTTCCATTTGGGCCAACGCTAAGAGAATCAGGGGGTTCAACTAAAAATACATAATTCAGCGGTCTCTGGAGAAAGTGCAGTCTGCACGGATGGAATCTGGCTGATACTGAAAGGTCACAGCTGCTGGAGGTGCCGGCCGCTCGGTTCGGAAGGGGCCCACGCTGGGTCGTTTACCACAGGCCCCTCCGCTCCCTGCTGTCCCCCCAAACCGAGTTAGAATTCTGAACCCAGTTTCAGTGTGTGTGTGTGTGTGTGTTGGGGGGCTCCTGTCCCCACCAGGCAACACTCCGGCCCCAGCTGGGTGTCCTGGCTCCGTGCTGATTCTGTCCACCCAGAGGGAGGCATCTGGTGCCACAGGGTGAGGACTGGGCCCCACAGGACGGCCGCCACCCCACTTCAGATGCCAAGTGCGAGTCCAGATGGTCACCTGTGTTTCTGCCAACTAGCTATCGATTGGAGGGTCCCACGGCCCCCCTCTTTGGGATTGAGTCATTTGCTAGGGAGGCTCACGGGTCTCAGAGAAAGTTTACTTACCGGGTTCTGGTTTCCTCTGAAAGAATAGAACTCAGGGCCGGCCAGGGAGAAGAGAAGCCGCAGATGTGGGGAAGGGCTGTGGGGCTTCCACCTGCTTGGAGACAGAGGGAGACACAGAATCCGAAGCAGGCTCCAGGCTCCGAGCTGTCAGCACAGAGCCCGACGCGGGGCTCGAACCCACAAACCACGAGGTCGTGACCTGAGCCGAAGTCGGAAGCCCAACCGACTGAGCCCCCCGGGCGCCCCAAGAGGGCTTTAGATTTTAACAGGGTTTCTTTCTAAATGTGAAAAAGCTGAGTGTTGCTTGTGTGAGCCATGCTGGTGTGTCCTGCTCGCACTGTCTTTCTTGCTCGCAAAGGGTACAGGTGGGACCCCACTTGCGACCCCGCGTGCTCTAACCCCCACTGCACTGTGGTCGAAACAGCCCCTTGTGATCTGGGAAGAATCACCCTGATCCCGAGTTTTAAGCAGAGAGCTGGGTTCCGCGGCGGCTCCTCCGTCTGACGGCCCGCCCCGTCCAAACCCTTCCGTACGGTGGGCAATCTCCTGCAGGCTCACCAAGGCGATTGAATGGCATAAAATATAAACTTTGCAGCGCTCTCTTAATACTTCCTCCCTGGCCAACGTTCTCTTAATAGGCTCTTCCTGCTCAGAAAATCGCCCTGAAGACCGGAATCCAAATGCAGTGTTTTTGAAGATTATTTTCCTCTTTGCCCAACACACACAGTTAGGTGAACGAAAACGGACCCCTAAAGAGAACTTCAAGGCACATTTTGTTTTTCTCCTCAGAAAGTCTATTAGGTTCCACGATCGCCTGTTCCGAAGGCAGCAGCCCTGCCAGAGGACTAGACCGTGACTGACCGAGGAGCAGAAAGGACAGGAAGTGTCGCCGGCACTTCGGGGGGAGACAGGTGCCCCGAGTCTCGTATCTGCCCCTGGGCACAGGGCTGGGAGGTCTGAAATGGAGAAGCAGCAGGTTGTGTGAGCTGCACACCAGCCAATGCTCCCCGGGTTGAGAATCTGGATACTGCCTCTGGCTTGGGGATATTTTTGTGGTTTGCCTGAATCCTTTCCAGGGACGTAAGTCCCACGTCTCTAGAAATTACGTGGTCAGTGGGGCTCTGGGGCGGCTCAGTCAGCTGAGCATCTGCCTCTTGATTTCGGCTCGGGTCATAATCCCAGGCTCATGGGATCAAGCCTGGAGTCGGGTTCCGTACTGAGCGAGGAGCCTGCTTGAGATTCTCTCCCCCCCCGCCCCTGCCCCTCCCCTACTTGTGCTCTCTCTTTCTCTAAAATAAATAAAATGGAAAAAAATCACGTGGTCAAATTTGGGGTCAGATCGGTCGTTTCCTAGCCGTGTGACCTCAGACAGGTGACTCAACTCCTCCGTCCCACCGTTTCTCACCTGGGACATGGGGGCAAGGATAACACCCCCTCGCAGGTTTGTGTGGGAACGAGATGAGACTGTTCAGCTGAAGTGATCGCTGCAGGGCTGGGAACAGAGAAGCCCCCGGGAAAAGATCTCCTCAACGAGAGAGAAGAGGTTCTGACCGGGAGCAAGGACCGAGTGCCCGATCGGGGGCTGCCGCCCCACCTGAGCCGAGACCGCGGGAGGGCTGTGTCTCTGTGGCTCCTTTGACTGTCGTGTGTAAAATCATAATCTATCCTGTAGACGGAGTTGAGTTCTGGACACACAGAAATACGTATCTTTGCAGGACATCTCCGGAGATTAACTTCAGTGTTGACAGATGTCAAGGGGCCAAGCGAAGATGACCCACGGGTCAGGGTGACCCCAACTCTCAGGCCCTGGCCCGTCTCTCTGAGTGGTGAGAACGTGGGCCACGTGGTGACGTGGCTCTCCGGTCTCCCCTATCCTGGGTTACGTGCAGATTTTCACTTCCGATTCTCATTGTGACCCTCACCGCAGGGGACCCTGCCAGCTGAGAGCCCACGCAAGGGACCGGGGTCCGAGAGGCATTTCAGGGAGCTGTGTCTGCCTTGGGCGATGCCCCCCGAGGGGCTTCTATTATTTTTCTTCTTCAAGGGCGAGAGTGGGCGTCGCTGGCTGTCCTCCCCCCCTCTCCGTAGCGGGAGACCAGGGGTGCGGCGCGGGACGGGGTCCGTGGCTCGGGAGAAGCCACCGTGGTCCAGCTGGGGGGGAGACGGGGCTGGTCGGTAACGTGGGAACATTCGTGAGCCCCCGTGGCCGCAAACCGTCTGTGTTCGGTGCCGGGAGGGGCTGGGGCCGACCTGTCCCTCCGAGGACTCCCGTGGAGCCAGAGGACTTCCTGAGGATGGGGACAGGACCCCGATTTGATCTCCTCTGCGACTCCCTGTCGTCCCTGAAAGACTCCAAAGTGGCAGTTCTGGGCCCCCTGCCGAGAAGCGCCGCCTGGACTCTCGGCTCTGAGAGAGTTTCAGCGAGCTGAGTGACGATCGCCGCTGTGGCTATTTTTCACTCTGTTTTCTTGGTAACAGTTCTTAAGATAGAAAGCGAAGTTGTCTTAAATTGAAATGGAAACATTATAATTAAACATTTACAACCAAAGCGGATTTATAGCTATGGTGGTTACATTTTTCATTGTCAGCAGATGCCATTGAAACTAAATAACCCATTGAAACTGTAAGAAAAATGTTTTTTTGGGTCTTTTTTTTTTTTTTCAAACGTCTGTTAACAATGGTAGTCTTTATTCTATTTGTTTTCTCTGGTGCCTCAGTGACAATAAAATAGAAGGCAGTCGTGCACCGTGAAATTGAGCTGAATCGGGAAGGGCAAGGCTGGTGAAGTGTATTCCGCGCCCCCCGCCCCGTGGTAATTTATTGTAGTTTCCGGCACAATGGTTGGGAAATGCGTATCTGCTCGAGGTGGCTGCTGGGGTGGGGGAGGTGTCACTTTTTTATTCTCCTTTCTCTCCTTTTTCTTAAAGATGAGGATAGGTCATCGGCTCCATTTGCATCCAGGATTCGGGGTCTGTAACGGGGTGAAAGACCCCGAATTATTGGAATGACACCTCACTTTTATCCGCGCTCCATAGTTGGGGATTCGGCTTTATCTCCCTCTGTGTAATTTTGAAAGTAATGCAAGGTCATTGTCCAAAATTGAAAAACAGAAAATACAAAGAACTGCTTTTAACGTTTTTTTCTTTTTTTTTTCTAGTTCCACTTAGCGCTCTTTTTCTCTGAACTTATTACTTTCTGTATAAACAGCTTTCCCTCCTGCTTTTCTTGGCTTTGTATTTTATCACAGGCATTTACAAATGTACTTGCAAACTTTTTGTAAACCTTTCGGTAGTTCCTCAGTATTTCTTCATCCGAACGTTCTATAATCTCCTGAATGGGGCCAGTTAGGTTGTTTCGAATGCTGTGCTGGTCTAAATAATGCTTGGATCTTTGTCTTTTAGATTATGCCCCTGGTACATTTCCATAAGCCATGGTGCTGGCTGTTGACGTTTTTAAAGGCTAATCATACACTTGGGGAAATTGCTTCTCAGGGAAGTATCCGGTAGTATCTGTGACGGCTAGTTTTGTGCTCTAACTTGGCTAGGCTGTAGTCCCCAGCTATTCAAATATGAATGTAGGTACGGCTATGAGGTAGATGTGATTAATGTTCATCGTCAGTTGATTTTAAGTAAAAGAGATTAGTTTAGCTAATCTGGTGGGCCTGGTCCAATCAGTTGAAGTACATTCTGAGCAGAACCCACGTCTCCTGGAGGCAAGAGGTAATCCCGCCCGCGGACTGCAGCCTCAGTTCTGAGACATTTCAGCCTGCACTTCCCAAAGACCTGCCTTGGAGATTTTAAACTTGACTAGGCAGCCCCTTGCCGTTGGTCAAGCCAGTTCCTTCCGACACATGTCTTAACATCCTGCTGGTTCCCTCGTTGGACGCTGACTGAACGCTGCTCCTACAGAAAGTGTATTCAGTGCTCATCTTAGCTCACCTTCACAGTATTGAGTGTTATGGTGTTAACGTTTTTACTTGCTTGATTAACGTAAAATGCACTCGACTATTTTCTAAATAGGGAAAATATTCGTCTAATGGGACCAAGAACCTTTCGGGTGCCTACTGACCATTTGTGTGTCTACTTTTGGTGATTGTCTTTTCACGTCTTCGGTGACGAAGCAGAATGATTGAGAAGGCTGGCTGTATGTGTGTGTTTGCATCTGCCTCTGTCACTTACCGGCGACCTTGGTTGCCTCGGTTTCTTCATTTGTCAGACGGGGATACTGGTAGTCCCTCCCTTTGCCAGTTACAGACGTTTTCCCTCCCAGCCTCCGGTCATTCACCCTCCAGCCCCTTCTCCGAGATCACGGGATGGACCGCAGTCATGTCGCCTGTGCAGCGAGCACGAGCTAAGCTCCGTCAGCGGAGAGCGCAGGAAGGAAGGCAGGAGGGAAGACTTTCTCCTTGTGCGTCTGCAGTGCTGCCGTTCTGTCTTCTTCTTGCAAACGCTGGGCTGCAGCGGTGTCTGTGGAGGACGTGGACTGTCACTGCACCCTGACCGTGAACCTGAGCATGCAGTCGCTCGGTGAGCTCCCAGTCCCAGACCGGCCTGAGGACCACTCTCCTGGGATCTTCCCAAGTTGGACACTGTGCGCCCTGGGTCCTGAGCCACCCTGCAAGGTAGTGGACTCCCAATGCCCCCTGAATGCCCGCCTGCGAGCCCTGGCCTTCCTGCACCTGGGAGAGCTGACTCCTGTGGCCCCTGGTGTAGACATCTTGTACCCCATGCTTTGTGCCTCCCTGCCGGTGGGTGGGCTCCCAATGCTGATCAACTCTGTGTGCCTGCCTGCCGTGGTCCGTCCTCCTCCAGCGTCCCTGTGGTCCTGGTGACTGTGGGCCAGCTCTGGGCTGGGCAGCCCAGGAAACTTCTCTACATCCTGGGGGCTACAACGTTGCTTTCTCCAACAACGTCTGAATCTCAGCCTTACGAAAGCCTCCTCCACGCACCTGTCATTGTTCACTCTCCATTAGTTCCAGGGTATTCTTTTGCATTTTTTTATTACATTGATAACTTCTCCCCTATTGTAATTAATAATTATTCATATTAAAATTTTCTTGTTCAAATTACTGATTGGACCCTGACTGATACCTTACATCACAGAACTGCTGTGAAGATTTTATGAAATAATTTTGTGTCACTGGTCTGTAAATAGTCAGTGCTTAATGAATTTTAGTTCTTATTTTTATTGATTTCTATGAGCTGTTTATATATTGAGGATGTGAGCTTTAAAATAGAACTTTAGAAACGCAGTATAACAAAGTGACCTGTGAAATATCTAACTAGAAGTTCTGATTTTATATTCATTAAGAAGTAACCAGGCTTAAGTGTAAAAGGGACTTGGATTTGAGTTCTGGCTGTGTAATTTGCTATCTTTGGGAAAGTCATTTAGTCTCTCCTGGGCTCTTGTTGATCGCTTTTTAAAAAGCGAATACAAAAATTTGGGTTTCTGGGAAGGTTACATAAAGGAATAATACAGTCTGTATTGTATTTTTTCCTACATGGTATGCCCTTCATAAATTACTTCTTTTCCTTTCCCAATTCATGTCATCCAGTTTCACTGGTAACGAAGTATGTCATTTGGCATTCATAATCAACCTTACGAAGTCATCAGTGTAGGTATTATTTTTGTCTAGATTTGCAGATGAATAAAAACAGAAGAACAAAGTTATTGGACTGTTTAGCATGAGACAGCCTGTTAGTGGCAAAGAAAGGGCCATAGTGTTCCATTTGGGACTTGATTTTACCCTACTTAGGATTTAATAAGTTACCCCACCCTCCATGGATTCTTGGTGTATTGAACATTTCGTCACTTTGAAGTTACCTAGTTTATCTCTTTTTGTGCTTTTTGTCTTAAAATCTCCTTTGATATCAATAGTATTATACCAGTTTTCTTCCGGTTACTGTTCACAAGGTATATATTTCTCAAACTTTAACTTCAATGCAGGTTTAAAATATTTTTTTTGAGTCTCTTCTGTTTTTATTTTTGTTTATTTTGCCAGTCTGTTGATCCTTGTTTATTAATTAGCGTATTTTGTCCATTTACATTTAATGCAATCCCTGATACTATTTGTGTTTAAATCCACGATCTTACTATCTGTTTTTTCTTTATCATTCCTGTTCTATATTCCGTTTTTGCCTTTCTTTTGGATTGATTAAGGGAAAGGATGGAATAATAAAAAAAGTTCTCAACTAGCTATGAATTTGCACACTTTTGCTGTTTTCGTGGTTACTGTAGAGAATCCAACATGTCACTTTTGTTTATCGATGTCTAATATTTGACAAAGTTGCCAAATTTCTAAAAAAAAAAAAACTCCTTATAATACTCTAATTCCATTTATCACGTTCCTTAACTATATTCTATTGTCGTTTAGGTCAATACTCTATTAGTGTTATTTTTTATAGTCAGTATTCACTTATATTACCCATGCATTGGCCATTTTCTTTGCTTTTTTCCTCCCTCCCTCCCTTCCTTCCTTCCTTCCTTCCTTCCTTCCTTCCTCTCCTCCCTCCCTCCCTCCCTCCCTTCCTCCCTCCCTTCCTTCCTGCATCTCTGTTCTGCCATCTGGGCTCACCTTTTCTTCTGTTTTCTTCAGCATTTTATGTAGTAGTGCCTGCTGCAGGTGAGATGTTACCAGTTTTTGTTGGCATGAAAATGGCTTACTTCATTTAGTTGTGGAAGAACATTTCCCCTGGTTTATAGAAATCTAAGTTGGCAGTTGCTTTCAGCACCTTGAATACATCATTATATTGTCTTCTGACTTACATTGTTTGTGTTGAGAAGTTACTGTCAGTCTATTTTTACTTCAAGGTGATAATCTTTCTTCTTTCTGTGTCTGCTTTTTAAAAAATCAGAAATTCTTGAGGTATAATTTGGATACAATAAAAAACACCCACCTTAAATGTAGATTTTGTTGAGTTTTGACAAATGTACTCACCTTACTAATCAGTACCACTAGCAAGATGCATAATATTGCCATGACAACTAATGACTTCTTGTGCACCACCCCAGTCAACTCCCCCACCTCTGTTCCCAGGCAATCACTGACCTGCCTTCCGTCTCTGTAGATTAGTTGGCATCTCTAGAGCTTAGCATAGTTGTAAACATGGCTCTGGCATCTTTTGCTCAGCTTGATGTTTTGAGATTTATCCATGATGTTGAGTATATTAGACTCCGTTCCTTCTCCTTTTTCCAGTGGAAATCCATGGGATCGATACCATTTGTTATCTATTTGTCTGTTCACGTTTACATTTTTTTTCTAGTTTCATGCTTGTATGAGCAAAGCTCCTATGAAAATTCATAGGGAAATCTTTGTGTGGACATATGTTTATATTTTCTGTGGTTAAATCCCCAGGATTAAGATCATTGAGTCACATTGTAAGCGCATGTTTAAGTTTGTAAAAAACTGCCAAATTGCTTTTCAAAGGGATTGTGTCATTTATACTTCTTACAACACTGTAGGAGTTTCAGTCCCTCTTCATCCTTGTCAACATCTGACATTGTCAGTCTTTAATTTTAACCATTTTAGCACGTATATGGGAGCATCCCACTGGGGTTTTATTTGCATTTCTTTAATAACTAAACATTTTGAGCATCTTTTCTTGTGTATATTTCGCATTCATGTATCCTCTTTGTTGAAATGTCTGTTCAAATCTTTTGTCCATTAAAATAACCCACCAAGTTGTTTGTTTTCTAATTATTAAGTTGTAAGAGTTCTTTTTATATTTTGGAAACCAGTCTTTTATTACATACATATTTTGCCAACCTTTCCCTACTAGTCTGTGCTTGCTTTTTTATTTTCTTACTAACGCCTTCTCAAGAACAAAAGCTTTAGATTTTAATGAAGTAGAGGATATCAATTTTTAATTTTATGGGTCATGATCTTTATGTCCTATCAATTTTTCCCCCTACCTGAAGTCCTAAGGATTTTGTACCATATTTCTTTGTAGGGGTTTTGTAGTTACAGTTCTAAAATGCTAAGGCCTGGGGGCGCCTGGGTAGCTTAGTTGGTTAAGTGCCCAACTTCAGCTCAGGTCTTGATCTCACGTTTGTGGATTCAAGCCCTGCCCTGGGCTCTGTGCTGACAGCTCTGAGCCTGGAGCCTGCTTCAGATTCTGTGTCTCCCCCTCTCTCTCTCTGCCCCTCCCCTGCTTGTTCTCTGTCTCTTTCAAAAACAAATAAACATTAAAAAAATTTTTAGATGCTTTGGCCTAGAATTCATCAGAGTTTATTTTTGCAAATGGTATGAAGTAAGGGTTCAGCGTCTTTTCTTTTTCTTTCGTTCTCCCTTCTCTGTCTTTCCCTTACTTTCTCCTCATTCCCTACCATTTATTTTTTGCCACTTGTTGAAAAAATTCTTTCCTTATTGAAGTACTTTGATACCTTTGTTGAAAATCAACTGACTATGTATTTTTCCAGTCTATTTCTGGACGCTCTATTTTGTGCCATGTAGCTACATGTTTCTTTGACAACATTATTTTAATTGTCTTGAATCCAGAAAGTATAAGCTTTTCAATTTCATCTTCTGTCTCAGAATAGTTCTGCTGTTCCAAGTCTTTTGAATTTCAATTTAAGTTTTGGAATGAGTTTATCAGTTTATCCAAAAAAGCCTGCTGGGATTTTTGACTAAGATCGCATCAGATCTGTAGATCAATTTGGGAGAGAATTAACATACATTTTAACAATATTGAGTGTTATGATCCCTGAGGAGCTATTAATTTATTAGGCCATATGTATTTTTTCCTCATCAATATTTTATAGTTTGTGCTAAAGCTTGCAGATATGGCAAATGTTTTGTTGCATTTATTCCTAAGTATGTTTTGACGCTACTACGAATGTTATTCTTGTTTAAAATTTGAATTTAGAAAAGCGATTTTTTATATTGATGTTATATTCCTTGGCTTTACTGATCTCACTTAGTTCTAAAAACTTTTGTAATAGTTTTCTTAGAACTTTCTACTCAGATGACCATCAATTACAGTACCTATTAATAAAGGCATTTTACCTTTTTCCTAATTTGAATACCTATTATTTCTTTTTCTTACCTTATTATTTTTAAAAATATTTTTTTAATGTTTATTTTTGAAGGAGAGAGATAGAGACAGAGTGCAAGTGGGGGAGGGGCAGAAGAGAGGGAGACACAGAATCCGAAGTGGGCTCCAGGCTCTGAGCTATCAGCACAGAGCCCAACACAGGGCTCAAACTCATGAGCTGTGAGATCATGATCTGAGCCAAAGTCTGACACCTAACTGCCTGAGCCACCCAAGCGCCCTTTCTTACCTTATTATTGAGAACACCAGTACAATATTGTATAGACATGGTGACTTCGGATGACCTCTCCTTCTTCCTGATCTTATGGAAAAAGCACTCAATCTTTCATCATTATATATATTATTAGCTGTAGCTTTTTTGGGTGTATGTGTGGATATATTTTATGAGATTGAGGCAGTTTTGTTGTATTTCTACTTTGCGGATAGGTTATATTGTGTTGAATTGTGTCAAACAAAGTATTTCTTCATTTGTTAAAATCACTGTATATTTTCCTGGTGAAGTACGTTGATTGATTTTCATATGTTAAATCATAGAGAGAGAAAGAGAGCAAGGGAATACACAGGCTTGAGGGTGACCAAGCACAGTGTAAACGATAAAGCAGTTAAGGGTAAAATGTTAATAGGTGAATCTGGGTGTTTTCATAATATTCTTATTCTAGCAACTTCTCTGTAAATTTGAAGTTGTTTTCAAAATATTAAAATTTTTTTAAGTTTATTTTTGAGAGAAAGAGAGAGACAGAGAGACAGAGACGAAGGAGAGAGACAGAGAGAGCAAGTAGGGGAGGGGCAGAGAGCAAGAGGGAAAGAGAGAATCCCAAGCAGGCTCCACACTTTCAGCGCGGAGTCTGCTGCGGGGCTCGAACTCACAAACTGTGAGACCATGATCTGAGCTGAGACCAAGAGTTGGATGCTTAACTGACTAGGGTGTCCAGGCACCCCTAGATATTAAAAAATATATCTAAGACTGCCTGAGAACTGCAGCATCACATTCCCATGTGGGTGCATTTTTGTAGTCTGTTCTTTTGAATATTCATGTTTTGACAGTTCATACTGGCTTGTCTCCTCATGTGTCTGAGTATTTTTTGTTATATACCAGACATTGTGTTTTCAGAACTGTTTGCAGAAATGATTGGAGTCCTTAGATGAATTTACCTTTCTCCAAGAGGGTTTATGTTTGCTTCTGCAGGTGCCTGGGAGCCTAGCATTCTAGGACACCAGAGAAAACTCAGGTCACCTTGATACACTTTCAGAGACTGACATGATTTGAAATAAAACTGAGTGGCAGCCCATTTTTGGTTCTCTTTCATTCCCATGATATGGTCCTGGGGACTCCCAAACAAATTTAAATATGTATGTGTGTGTGCGTATATGTGTGCGTGTGTGTGTGTGTGTCTTCAGTATGTGTCTATAGCCCTATAAGGTGTCAAAAGCTATCATCCTCTCAGCTTCCCCTCTGATACTCACAAATGTCATGGAGGGAACGAAACTCCAATCTTTCATCTCTGCCATCTCCTGCCTTATAGTTCAATAACTCTTCATGTTTTGTTTCTTCACTTTTTTGGTTTCCTTTAGGAAATCATCCTTATATTTTGATCAGCTTTTCTTATCTTCTGTGGGAGAGCTGCTTGGGATTATCCAAGTAACCATTCCAGAAAGCAATGGTTTTCTACCTTGATTGTTTTAACTGCTATAAAGAGTCAATGGTAGGAATAGATTATGGCTTCTTTAGCTATTCCTGCATCAATGGACACAAATTTTTACGGTTTCCATGAATGGTGGGTTAATTGTATTTGCATGTGTCTCTTGCGAACTTTTGTAAGTACTTACCTAGAAAAGTGTCCAGGAAATGGAAATACCAAGTCACGGGCTTTGCATAATAAGAATATTTTGAAGCAGCGAGTTGTTTTATCAAATAGCTGTACCAATCCAGCAATGTGCGACAGCTTTCATTGCCCTGCATTCTCCTCAGTGCTGGGTATTATAAAATCTCCTGAATGTCGTCACTTTGGTTGAGTGACAGTATCTTCGTATTGTTCGGATTTTTCATTTCAGTGGTGGCTAGCGATGGCGAATATCTTTTCCTATGTTTGCTGGCCATTTGCATGTCATTTTCCGTGAAATTCGTTTTCATATCATTTGGCTGTGGGCTTATCTTTATTGATTTATGGGTGTCCGTCATGCATTTTGGATATTTGGCCTTTACTTATGTGCCAGATGTTGTCTCTAGTTTGTCACATTCATGCAGTTTTTATGGAGTCATTTGTCTTAGCTACGTTTAAAATTTTATGGTGGTCACACTATCAATCTTCTTCTGCGACTATGCACATTATCTCTCTCACCAAAATCTTAAACCTGTCTGTTATATTCTTCCTAATAATTCTGTTTAATTTTTGCATGTCAGTGGCTTACAACCCAGCATTAAAAAAAATTTTTTTTTTGTTCATTCACATATTTTGAGTTTTCGCTGCTTGCATTTTACTTTCAGATTTCATGGTTTTGCTTTTAAATGGGAGTGTTTGGTGACCTTTTTGTAGATTATTAAAGTTGTTGCTTTTTCCCATCACACTTCTTTTTTCTAGGTTTTTTGTTTTTTGTTTTTTTTGTGTTTTTTTTCCTAATGATGACAAGAAACTTCAGCATGAAATGAGGCAGAACCCTGGGTCGAGCATCAGGGGGAAAAGAGATCAGAATTTTGGCTGCCCCCCAGCTTTGTGTGTGTCTGTCTAGGCACAGACATTTTGTCGCTTTGAGCCTCAATATCCTCTCTGCTCTCAAAATGAGAGCATTAATCTGCAAACTCCAGGGGCGCCTGAGTGTCTCAGTTGGTTCAGCGTCCAACTCTTGGTTTTGGCTCAGGTCATGATCTCATGGCTTGGGAGTTTGAGCCCCACTTCCGGCTCTGTGTTGACGGCACGGAGCCTGCTTGGTGTTCTCTCTCCCACTCATGCTCACTCTCTCAATAATAAATAAACATCAAAAAAACAATCCGCAAACTCCAAATTCTTTTCCAGCTCTCGCATTTTTATAATTCTATCTGGATGAAATTTAATCTTTTAAAAGATTTATCTTGGTGTTTCTTAAGAGCCTTGACCTGAAAAGTAAATAATACATTGAAAACCGGGGGAGGAAAAATCACTGAAAAACTTCTCTTGCAGAGTTACTTCCCAAATGTCATATACAGTGTATTGGCTGTTTCGAGACCTTCCGTAAAACAACAGAAAGAAAGGATGACCGAATACATTTGGAAAATACCTCTTACTGCTTACTGTATTCCTCCTCGACTCTCGGAGATCGCACATTCGCTTCTTAAACTCCGCCACTCGCATGGGGGCAGGTGACTGTCACCAGGCCCCGGAGGATGCAGGAATTCTCAGCCTGTGTGTGCCAACCCCTGCTTGTCTCTGTGCCTCGGCCAATCACACTGCCCTTCTGGGCTGTCCTGTCTTGTTAATTACTGTTTGGGCAGCTGGTCCTAATCCCCCAGCCTAGGAACGGGGCCAGGCCCAACAGAAGACATCTCTTGTCTTTGCTGAATTTACTATTGTTTTGCTCCTGCACATGGCTCTGGAGAGCTGAATGGTGCTTTCAAGTAGGGCTCGTTTGAACAGAGATTTTTGGGTTCTGGCTTGGACCCACCTAGGCCGCCGATGCCCTGTCGTGAATGCCAAATTTCCGTTTTCAGGAACAGCCAGCAAAGTTATTGTGGTGGCAACTTTGCAGCCCCAGAGCACTGCAGCCCAACTTTGCTCCAGCATCGAAAATAAAATAATAAGTGGAAAATAGGATGCCGGCATTGAATTCCTCGCCTCCCCTTCTCAATTTTCTGTTGTGAACGCGTTCATGGTAGCAGGTGATGAAGACGGTGCCTGCACCAAACAGGGGCGTGTGTGTGTGTGTGTGTGTGTGTGTGTGTGTGTGAGGGGTGGGGTGGTGTCTCTGGTTTTTCCCAGCAACCCGCTGGATGTGACGGTGATGAGTGAGCGCTCCGTCTGTTCTGAAACCAAGCTCCAGCGGTTCGCTGGGCCTCCCCGTAACCGAAGGTCTTCCAGAGAGGTATTTCCGGAGACAGAGCCGTGACAGCAAACATCTTGCTTAAAGCTTCAAAGAGAAAACATTTCTGTCATCCAGAAATCTGCTTCTTTATCTCTCAGGAAAACATTGACAAATATAGTTTTAAGGAGACAGCAGCCATTCCGTCCTGGGCGATCTTGTTAAACTCCTCAGTTTGTTTCCTTTCCGTCCGAACGCTTTCCCGTCGCCCCTGCTTCTCTTCAGCAAGTGGACGCGGGGTGTTCTTTGACGCCTGTTTTCAATGCCGATGGAAGCAGAAATACCTCTAGGTGAAATGGTGAAAACTGTAAAGGCTAGGCGCCGACGCTTTTTATTCCTCTGGGAAGCTAATAAGAAAACTTTAAATGTGGAACTTAAAATGAGTCTACGCTGAATCGGACTCATTAAAAACTCAAAATACACCTCGCCATCCAACGCCCTGCAGCAATCTGAACAGAAGGTGCTCTATGTATTAAAAGAAGAAATAAGCAGTTCGAGTTTTAATAGAACGCAACAAGCAGCCATTGATGAGTCCAGGGAGTTCTGGAGGGATTCCTAATTGGGGGCGGGGGAGGGGGAGTCCGCAGTGGTACAGAGGCCATCGCACATCAGGAGTGGGAACAACAGGGTGGGAGGAAATGGAAGGGATGGAAGGAGCGGCAATAAAGACCCTTCCAGGGGGAGAGAAGGGGAGGCGAGGAAGTGAGGAGCCATCAAACACAAGCGGCGACCCCTCTCTTGGGAAAGGAGGGACTTGGTTCAAAGGCAAGACCGGAGCGCTGACGAGGGTAAAGCCTGTGGCTTAGGGGCATTTGCGGGCATCCCCTCTTGTACTTAGAAACTAAAGTAAATCAGATTTGAAATTCTGCCCAGGCTAGGAAGGCGCAGAAGACTCTTCTAAAGGGTTGGAGAGAAATTTGCAAGGATGTGCTGGTGCCTAGAGGTTTGAATAAGAAAAAATACTAATCAAAGCAGGAAGTGTGTGCGCGCGCGCGCGTGTGCGTGTGCGCGCGCGCCCGCGTGTGTGTGCGTGCGCGTGTGTGTGTGTGTGCGCGCGCGTGTGTGTGTGTGTGCGTGGACATTTTTTTTTTTTGGAGGGGTGTCATTTTTTTTTTTTTATTTGAGGGAGAGAGAGTGAGCACGTGTGCTGGGGAGAGGCACGGGGGATGGTGGAGTGAGAGAGAGAGAGAGAGAGAGAGAGAGAGAATCTTAAACAGGCTCCATGCTCAGCACGCAGCCTGACATGGGGCTCCATCCCACGACCCTGGGATCATGACCTGAAGCGAAATCAAGAGTCGGACGCTCAACCAACTGTTCTTTCTTGACTGTTTTCTGAGTCTCCGGATTGCTTCCACACATGGTTCTCTTGGGATAGATTGTTCTCAAGGGTTTACAGAATTCTTTTTTTAAAAAAGGAAGGGAGGCACCTGCGTGGCTGAGTCCGTTGAGTGTCTGCTCTTGATTTTGGGTCGGGTCATGATCTCATGGTCATGGGATCGAGCCCTGTATCAGGCTTTCTGCTTAGAATTCTGCCTCTCTCTCTCTCTCTCTCTTTTCCTCTCTGCCCCTCCCCTGCTCCTGTGCACAGCAGCACTCTCTCTCTCTCAAGTAAGAAAAGATCTCAAGCTCTTCCTTACCCCCATTTTTTTTTTTTTAAAAAGAAGGCGTCTAAAGGTTTGTATGGTCACCAGTGAAGTTCATCAGTAATGTGAGTATCACCTCCAGCCCCTTGTGGTTGAGGGGAGCCCTGTGAAGATTTCTGGCCAATGAGTCGTGAGTGGAAGTCGAATATAATTTGCTTGGAGTTTCAGGTCAGAGCATGTAGTTACTGCTGCAGAACTTTCTGGAACTCTTCCCCCAGTGACTGGTCCTGGATTGAAATGACATGCAGTAGACCAAGGATTGGCACGCTCGTTCTGTAAAGGGCTGCATAAGTAAATATTTTTGGCCATGCGGGCTTTGCGCGAAAGCAGTGAGTGGATGAGCACGGCCGTGTGCCAGTAACCCTTCTGTCGTGAGGACAGGTGGCAGGCACGGCTCGGCCGCCCGTGGAGCAGGACAACATGAGAAACAAACTTAGCTTTGAAGCCGCTCTCAGTTCCGGCACGGTTTGTCGCCTCGGCACATCCAGCCTCGCTGAGTGATAGAAGGCAAAATGGAGCCAATTTCTGGTTGATGAAAATAAGCCACTTCCCCAGGGAGATGGTCAGGATGAAACCTCAGACCACGTCGGTTTTGGTCACCAGCTGTGCGGTCCTAACTGTGCACTTTTCTTTCTTTAATGTTTATTTACTTTTGAGAGAGAGAGAGAAATAGAGAGCGAGCAAGCAGGGGAGGGTTAGAGAGAGAGGGAGACACAGAATCCGAAGGAGGCTCTGGGCTCCGAGCCGTCAGCACAGAGCCTGATGCAGGGCTCGAACTCACAGACTGCGAGATCATGACCTGAGCCGAAGTCGGCCGCTCAACCGACTGAGCCACCCAGGTGCCCCATAACTGTGCACTTTTCTGATGCCCCTAAAACTGTTCCCAGGCAACAGCTTAAAGACGTCTCCTTCTGAGAAGGATCTGAGAACTGGGGTCTTAAAGGGCCATGGAGGACACATCTTATTGCTGGGACCTGGTCGCTGGGAGAAAGACAGAGCATTCTATTCTATTCTGTCCTGCCCCCGCCCTCTCCTGTGGAGCTATCAACTGCCCAGGGAAGTTGGAGGTGAAGGTTTTAGTGTATTTTACAGCCTGCCTTGGGAACATTCCTCTGCGCACACCCCTGTCCCCGTGTCCCGCGCCTGGTTCAGCTGTGTTGTCCCCACTCTGCATGATATGTCATCTCTTCATGGGTCTGTCCCCTCCGATCACTCTGCACTCCTCTGGGGACAGGAGTGGTTCTTATTCCTCTTTGTGTCCTTGGAGGCCGGCACATGGCAGGTGCTGGGGAAATTCTTTCCAATCCTATGTCTGAACTTTCTGGATGTTATTTACAATTTCTGTAGCAAACATCAGATTTTAAATTCCTACTCAAAATCTCTGCTCTCGCAGCCGGCGGCCCCCCTCCAAAGCTTAGTCTGGTCCGCTTCCTTACCGTTGTGTCATCTCTCCCCCGCCGAGACACACACACACCATCTGCGCTGGGCCCCGGGCCCCCTCCCCGCCCCCCTGCAGGCTCCGGGCTGGGCAGCCCTCTGCCCTTCCGAAGTTCACGCGCATTTTGTGGCTCAGAGGGGACTTTTTATTCTCTCACTTGATTGATAAAGCTGCACGTGCAGCAAGTGACAGGAAGGTGATCCCGAGACAGGTGGCCGCGAAGTGGGTCTTCAGCTCCTGCCTTCTCCTCCTCACTCTCTTCTCAGGGACCCGTCAGTTCTTCCCTCAAGACCGCCCTTTTCCTCCGCTTTGCTTCGCTCCAACATTTTCTCTCCAACTCCTGTTTGCCAATTTAGCTCTGCCACTTTGGTTTTGAATTGGGGTGGAGGATGAATTGGTCTCCTGTGCTCAGAGCTCAGGACGGGGGGTCCCCGATTTCCGTATTAATTACAGCCAGCTTTTGCCGCTCACAGGAGCACAATTATGTTCAGCCAGTTGTGAGCATGTAGTTCGGGGGGGGGGGCGGGGAACGACTGCAGGGGCCAGGAGGGAACGAAGGATAAAATGCAGTTCCTGCTGTCCGAGTTTTTACACCCCGCAGCCGCGCAGGTGTAGGCAAGGGGAGGGCGGGGGGGGCAGTGGCTTTGTGCAGAGGATCATGTCCGTGACAGGGAAGATGCCTGGGGCTCTCCAAGGGCAGGGCTGGAGGAAGAGTATCGTGGGGCAGAGGGAAAGGTGGAGCAAAGGCTCCCAGGTGTACCCATGCAGGTGCCCGGGCTTGAGGCCCCAGGTGTGCACACGCAGGCGAGGACTGTTCAGAGACCCCAGGTGTGCACACGCAGGTGAGGATGGTTCAGGGACCCCAGGTGTGCACACGTGGGTGAGCATGGTTCAGGGACCACAGGTGTGCACACGCGGGTGAGGATGGTTCAGGGACCCCAGGTGTGCACACGCGGGTGAGCATGGTTCAGAGACCACAGGTGTGCACACGCGGGTGAGGATGGTTCAGGGACCCCAGGTGTGCACACGCGGGTGAGCATGGTTCAGAGACCACAGGTGTGCACACGCGGGTGAGGATGGTTCAGGGACCCCAGGTGTGCACACGCGGGTGAGCATGGTTCAGAGACCACAGGTGTGCACACGCGGGTGAGGATGGTTCAGGGACCCCAGGTGTGCACACGCGGGTGAGCATGGTTCAGGGACCCCAGGTGTGCACACGCGGGTGAGCATGGTTCAGGGACCCCAGGTGTGCACACTCGGGTGAGGATGGTTCAGGGACCACAGGTGTGCACACTCGGGCGAGGATGGTTCAGGGACCTCAGGTGTGCACACGCGGGCGAGGATGGTTCAGGGACCACAGGTGTGCACACGCGGGTGAGCATGGTTCAGGGACCACAGGTGTGCACACGCGGGTGAGGAGGGTTCAGGGACCACAGGTGTGCACACGCGGGTGAGGATGGTTCAGGGACCACAGGTGTGCACACGCGGGCGAGGATGGTTCAGGGACCACAGGTGTGCACACTCGGGCGAGGATGGTTCAGGGACCACAGGTGTGCACACTCGGGCGAGGATGGTTCAGGGACCACAGGTGTGCACACGCGGGTGAGCATGCTTCAGGGACCCCAGGTGTGCACACGAGGGTGAGTGTGGACAGAGGCCCCCGGGTGTGCACACGCAGGCACGTGCAATGGGAATAGCAGGAAGTGGGCGAGACGGACAGGTGCAGACAAGGTGACCCGAGTGTCCTCCTGACTGGGCGAGACGGACAGGTGCAGACAAGGTGACCCGAGTGTCCTCCTGATGGAGTGGGAAGCTGGCTTTGTGCACAGGATGGGGGTGGGGATTTGAGCGGAGCCCCGGTGGGACACGCTGTGTGTCTCAGGACAAACTCTGGGGCGGGGGGGGGGTGTGAAGAAGGGGGTGGAGGCCTGTCATGAGGCAGTTTCAGTAAGATTTGATGAGTGGGAGGGGGGGACAGAGACGCGAGCGAGGATTCTGGCCAGAACTGGCAGGACTCGGGGACAGATTCTCTGTGGGAGACGAGAACGGGGTAGGAGGTGGAGGTGTCCCTGAGGCTTAAACTGTGGGCCGTGGGACGGGCTCAAATAAAAGCCTAGTTCACGTGTATGTATTTTAAGGTAGCGCTCACGGCTGGTGCCCGCGAGGGTGTCGCT
Source organism: Paguma larvata (assembly GCA_030068075.1). Lineage (NCBI taxonomy): Eukaryota > Metazoa > Chordata > Mammalia > Carnivora > Viverridae > Paguma > Paguma larvata. The sequence goes on from CM057835.1 coordinate 85,852,648, forward strand.
GGCTGGGCTTGCCCTCCCTCCAGGAACAGGGAAACCCGGGCAGGAGATGGGAAACAGGTGCCACAAATCTGGGGTCCCTGAGGGGGGAGGGGAAGGCTGCACCCCCAGGAGGCCAGCGGGGGCCATTTGGGCGGGACCTTTCAGGAACTGGCGAGCCATGAGCTGCAGAAACCCCGGAGCTGCTTCAGGGCTGGCGACGGTCCAGGGGGAACCATCTGGGTAGGGACCGGGGTGCCACTGAACCGAGGGGACGGACCCCTGGAAGTGAGACCTGTATTCGAGGGCTCGGCTGTCTTTGGTGCCCACCTCTAAGGATGGCTGCGGCTGGGAATCCTGACAGAGATAGGTGCTGCCCTTGTCACACAGGGCAGCATCACTGGGGTGACCTGGGGTTCCTAGGGGCCAGAGGACAAACAAGAGTAGGAGAAGGGGGAGTCCTGTTCACAAGAACCACCCCAATGGGAAGAATGAGCCCTATCATCACTCACCTGGTTGTCTGGATTTTCTCTCCATGATACCCCTAATGACACAGATGGGGTAGTGAGGGTCCGTGAACATTTAGATTTTCTGTGTGCCCAAAGACCGTGTCAGCCACAGATATAATAGGTATGTGCCCAAATAGTTCGTGGTCTTTCACACGCGACTGACATCTCCTCGGGACCTCACCGTTTGGCCGCCGCCCAGCCCCTTCCGGAACACCCCGTCAGTCTTGTCCCTGCGTGCAGCTCGCTAGGTCTCCTCAGGTTGTATGCTAGTGACTGCTTCCCATGGGGGCATCAGATGTGGTTTCATTCACAGGGCAGAGGGCTGTAGGGACAACTAGGAAGGCTGCCTGTTGGTCCCGGCACAGGGACCCTCGTCTACTCTTGGGGAAACACCAACTTGTTGTGTCCTTGGCTCAAGTCCCTCTAGAGGCCACTTCTCTGCAGCCCCCTACTGCTTGCCCGAGGGTCTCACTGACCAACGCGTATCTTTTTGAGCCGCGGACATTCCATTGTTTCAGCCCACGGATACCCCAGAGTCCAGCGATTAAATAAAACCGTGTCCCTCGGAGTCCATGGGGCCAGCATCGCTGGTGCACGTCGGTGGTGCCGGCTTTGAACAGAAACCACTTTTTTTTTGAGGGCTAATCGTCGGCTGCTCACTCACAAGGAAGGAGCTAGAATTTTTTCACAAAACCTCATCTTGGCCATTCTTTGTCATCTTTTGTTTGCTCTTTCTGAAGAGGATGGAACATCATGTTTGGTTTTTTTTTTTTTTTTTTGCTTCGGCAAGTTTTAAAGAGCTCTTTAAAATTCTGTGCCTCTCAGAATGTTATTTTTGTCTTCATGTTTTCCCACGTCCCCTGTGTTTTCCATTAACGGAGCAAAGAGAAGGGCGTGGGTCTCTGAGTTACGAGCCTGTTCCATGCAAAGGGCTTCCTTAAGCGTTTGAATAATAAAGGCGGCCAGGAACACCTTCTCGGTGAGAAGTAATATCAAAAGTTTGACCAGAACACTCGCTGGGGGAGGCACCGGTAGCATCCAAGACAGCGAAAGTGAGACCTTCTTTAAATGGGGGCTGTGGGGGCGCCTGGGTGGCTCAGTTGGTTAAGCGTCTGACTTCAGCTCAGTCATGATCTCACAATTCATGAGTTCGAGCCCCACGTTGGGCTCTGTGTTGTCAGCTCAGAGCCTGGAGCCTGCTTCGGAGTCTGTGTCTCCCTCTCTCTCTCTCTCTGTCCCTCCTCTGCTCATGCTTTGTCTCTCTCTCTCTCTCTCAAAAATAAATAAAACATTAAAAAATTCTTTTAATGGGGCTGTGGGGGCGCCTGGGTAGCGGCTCAACTGGTGAAACATCGGACTCTGGATTTTGGCTCATGTCATGATCTCCCAGTTGGTGAGATGGAGCCCCCGCCTGGGGCTGCGTGCTGACAGTGTAGAGCCTGCTTGAGATTCTCTCTCTCCCTCTCTCTCTACCCCTCCCCACCCCCCACTCTCTATGTCTCTCTCAATAAATAAACATCAAAAAAATGGCACTGTGGATGCTCCAAAATCAAAGAGACAAAAATGGAGCCTGTGAGTCTGACAGCGGGGGAGGGTCCTCTCTGTCAGGGTCACACAAGTAATGCTCACGGGGCCAGCTGATGACAGAGGCCAGAGTGGTCATGTGACACAATGGGGCGGGCCGGGGGTGGTGGTGGGCTGTGGGGTGCCCCCACCTCACCGGGAGATGCTGGCAGTGTTGGCCCAGGGCTGCCACGTGGGAACGTGGGCTCGGGGCCACACCATCTCCTGTTGCTTGTCTCCCACCCAGAAGTCTGGATTTGATGTAAAGTAGTCTCAGTTTTCAAATGCGGACACTCGACACTCCCCGTGAAGGGCCCCGCATCGTCATACCAGTTTGCACGCTTTGCCCATAGAATTGCTTGCAAGTGACCCACTGCTGTCATCTGCTGAAAGGGCTTTCAACCTTCCGGTGTCTTCTTTCTCTGGAGCCTCGGGCCTCACCCCACACCCTACGCCCAGGGCATGCTCTCGCTGCCCTGCGGTGCACGCCACGTCTCATTGCATCCGTCTCCTCACAGGTGGGCACACCGCCCGCCTGCCCCTTCCCCGTGCCTTGGTCCCATGCTTTCCTCCTCCTGCCTCCGGCGAAGGCCTCCTCCTCTTTCTGCCCTTCCGAATCTCATCCACCGTCATCCTCTCCTGAGACCCTCCTTTGGCTGGATTTTGCCCTTATCGTGTGCACGAGGTGGTTTGGTTGAAAATCCGCTTGTCTCATGGTCCCTGGCTTCACTGACATTTTACCCAAGTCTGTCCTCAGGCAGCAGACACCCGACCCAAATGGCCTAATCCATAAAGGAAATTAATCAGCTCGCATGATAAAATCCAAGGGGACATCTGACATCCCGCCCAACTGCATCTAGGGGTTACAGCAATATCCTCAAGAACCTGTTTCTCCATCTTTTGGCTTTTTGTTGGCTGTGTGAATTTCCTTTGGGGTGACAAGATGGGCCTCAGTGTCTCTAGCCCTTCACCCTGCCCGTCGGGCCATCTACTCACAAAGAGTCCTTCTCTTTGCCAGTGATCCCAACAAAAAGTGCTGCTCCCACTTCATTGGCCCAGCCTGAGTCATGTGCCCACCTCCGGACCAATCACTGTGACCAGTGGAATAGAATACACTGATTGGCCTGGCCTGGATCACATGACAACCCCGGGCTTTCGCATCTATGAGCTGCACCCGATCCACGTCAGAAGAAAGGAAATAGATACTTGGTTGGCCAAAATCATATATGGTCACTGTACTTGGGTCTCCAACTAAACTAGAAAGCTCAGCGTTTAGAATTTATAAATCAGAATTCTTAGCCAGTTTTATTCCTAAATAGATATTAATTTATTTCTTTATCCAAATACATAAATGCATGTGTTTTGATTTACCATGTGATGTGCCGGGCTGTGGGGTAGGACATGGAACCGAGAGAATAAGACAGTTTCGATGAGCCTGGCAGTGAAGCTGGATCTCAAGGAATTAGCCGAGTGATTACATAGAATTATGAGAAATGAGGTGAAGGAGAAATATTAGGAAATTTGAGTGTAAAGCAGGGAGGTCTGGTACAGTCTGGGAGGTCAGACATGACTTTCCGGAAGAGGAGACACCAAACTAGGATCTAAAGAATAAATAGGTGTCAGGCATCTATGGACGTTGTTTCCATGCGCTCATTAAACTCAGATTGGATGTTGACATTTATACCACCATGGGTTAAGTTTGTATAAAGACTTGTTTTTTAAAATTTTTTTAATATTTATTTTTATTTAATGTTTATTTATTTCTGAGACAGAGAGAGACAGAGCACGAGTGGGGGAGGGGCAGAGAGAGAGGGAGACACAGAATCCAAAGCAGGCCCCATGCTCCAAGCCATCAGCACAGAGCCCGATGTGGGGCTTGAACTCACCAATCTCGAGATCATGACCTGAACTGACGTCGGATGCTTAGCCGACTGAGCTGCCTAGGCGCCCCTATAAAGACTTCTTAATAAAAAAGTTTCTGTGACTTTCCTGAGGATGGCTACCACCAATAAAACATGGTTCTTTTTTTTCTGGAGGATGCCTTGGCCGATCCACAGTTGCTGATCTGTGAACTTTTGGTCTACACAGTGAGGTCGGTATTTGTGGTGGTCGTTAAGCCGTCCACAAAGCCCCATCCCCAAGGGCCCATGCTAATGAGCTGACTAAGCTCAGAGATGGAGTTTGGGACCTAAGAATGCCGCTTCCCTCTAGAACTCCTACTGGTCCCATAATGTTGAGACTTCCCGTCTTAGTCTTGAGAGGATCATGTTCCAACGATACTTAAAGGTTGTAGCTTAAGAATTTGTTTCCCAAAGATTAAGCACAGTACAGGCCGTTGAACTTCTCCTCTGGGCAAATAAAGCTTCCTCTTGATGACACTTCCAATGGTCTCCTGACCCAGACTACTCTACTCAAATCCTACTCGTAAGGCTGATGGGTTTTCATTAAGGATATTTTTAAAGTGCAATATTCATAATCCTCTGTGGGCTGGGCATCCCCCGAGGTCAGAGCGGAACCCAGGCTGTGGTCCGAAGCGCTGCGTCATTTTCTTGCCACGGTAGGACTGGATGGTCGTGGTGATGGGATGGCTCGAGAGTGTGATGTGCGTTTTCAGAACTAATTTCCTACTGCCTTTTCTAAGATAAACCCCATTAGTTATTTATAGCTTTCCCTCTCTTCATGCTGATCTTCCTGCGTTTTCGATTTGCAAAATCAATTTTATTTTGGTCCATTTTCTCTATTTATTGTTGGGCTTGCCTGGACTGACTGTCTTTGGAAATCCATGACTGCATTTGAGAAAAATCCTGTCACTTCACGGGAGAGTCCTTGAAATCTCAACACTCCGTGATTTGAAAAGAAACTCTGTGGGACAACTCAACTCCAGCTTCTTTTTGCTGGGGGAGGGAGATTTGGGGGCGGCGATGGAGAACGACGCCCTCTTTTCCTTCTTGGTCCAGGATAGTCATGGTTAATATACGTCCAAAGGTTGACCTGATGCTAATGGTAAAAAAAATATTGACTTGAAACCAGCTGAAGTCCTCAGCCAGGGGTCACTCTGTCAGGTGAGAGGTGACTGCTTGGACTCTCTGGGCTTCTCCGACTTGGTCCAAAATGTCAAATGTCTGCTTGGGGCCAGGCCACCTTTCTCTTTGGCTTTTGGATCGGGGGATGGGCAGGAAGTAGCCATGGCTCCCCTCTCTGCTCTTCATAATTAAAACCAGTCTGAACATTGATTCGCCATCATTTGCACTGGGTGGTCTGAGGGGCACCGGGCCACTTTGCTGTTCGCGATAATTGCCCCGAGCAAGTTACCATGTGGGCCCGAGCAGGAGCTCTGGAATTGATTTTCAGACCAGACTGCAGGAGCATTAGCCCAATACCGAAATTAGCAATCAGCTTCAAGGGCACAGGCTAATGATTTATTTTGCTAAATAATGCAGCCCCGCTCTGGCTTAATTACCATAGTTTTGCTGTGAAAAAGAATGGTGGTGTGTTTCCCTGTTGCCGCATCTCATTAACGAGACTTCGCTCACGTTTATTGGCTACACCCTGCGGTGCCCTTTGGTTCGAAATGATTTTCTAATTTGCTAATGTCGTTTACGAGAGAGGAACATCTCCACACTGTCTGTCGTAGGCGAAGCGTTTGCGTTTTGGAAAAGCCTTCACGTTAATCTCTTTCTGGCTTTCAAGACCCGACTGTGTACGAATAGATCTTCTTTGCCATCTTCGTGTGTCTCGAAATCAACATTCGGTTTAAATCCAGCATCAAAGATCCCAAGTGCCAGGACTCCGTCCAGGAGTCCTAAGGATTGAACCCACCAACCATCAAGCGTCCTGTGTTTGAGACCTAGCTCTCCCGCTAGGTAGCTGGGTGGCCTTAGGCAAGTTACCTAACGGTTATGGCCTCAGTTTACTAATATGTAAGGTAAGTTGGGTTCATTCTTGTATTCAGATATAACCTGAGTGGTTCCTATGTGCCAGAGAGCGTGGTAGGTACTAGGAATAGAACAAAAAACAGGATTACACGGAATTCTTCATCGCCAGGAAAAGACCAGGGAAAAGACAGACAATAAACACATAAATGAAGAAATGAGATCATTTAAGTGAGTGATAATTCTGTGACACACAACGTAATTGAGACCTCTGGGGGTAGGGGGGCCGCTTGAGGGAGGGCCACCAGGGACCTCCTGTCAGGGAATGGTGACCTTGGAAAATGGTGATATTAGAAAGTTGAAGAAAGAAAAGGAGCCAGGGGCTCCTGGGTGGCTCAGTCGGTTGAGCGTCCAACTTTGATTCAGGTCATGATCTCCTAGTTTGTGGGCTTCGAGCCCTGCATCCAGCTCTGTGCCGACAGCTCAGAGCCTGGAGCCTGCTTCGGATTCTGTGTCTCCCTCTCTCTCTGCTCCTCTCCTGCTCGTGCTCTGTTTCTCTCTCTCTCTCAAAATAAATAAACATTGAAAAGATAAAAGGAGCCAGATCTGCAAAATTTGGAGGAAGAGCCATTCGGCAAAGGGAAGAGCCGTCATATAGACCTGCAGGCGGCTCCCTTACAGTGTCGTGCGGCTCTTAAATCCAGGGATGCCTGTGCCAGGGACACGAGCCAGCCTGTGTTTTCCAGGGCGGCCTGTGTCATCTGTGCTTTGTTATCCTTTTGGGTTAGACTTTTGTGCCTTTATGGAGGGTGAGCATTGGTCCTAACCACCTTCCTATTCATTATGCATTAAACCGCCCACGGCGTCTCCACCTGGTGAAATTCAATCTGGGAATCGCCCTGTATCATCCCTGCCGCTTCCGTGCTGCTACTGGCCAGTGGGTCTGAGTGTAGCCGGGGAACGAGGGAATCGTGCAGAAACCTCCTGTAGAGGGGCGCCTGCGGGGCTCAGCCGGTTAAGCGTCTGACTTCGGCTCAGGTCACGATCTTGCAGTTCCTGGGTTCGAGCCCCGCATGGGGCTCTGTGCTGACAGCTCGGACCTTGGAGCCTGCTTCGGATTCTGCATCTCTCTCTCTCTGCCCCTTCCCCACTTTAGCGCACTCTCTCTCTCTCTCTCTCAAAAATAAACATTAAAAAAAATAAGAAGAAAAGAAACCTCTGCAGAGCCGCGTGTCTACCCCTCTCCTGGTGACCAGAAATCGTCTGAATATAATATGCAGTTTGAGATTGTAGTGTTCCTGTGCTTTTCAGTGAGGTCCCGTGATGTAAAGTGCAGGCACTTGTAACTGGTGTTGGTGTTTTTCTCATCGACGGAATCGAGTAGGAGAACAAGGCAGCTACCAAAGAATGGCTTCAGCAGGTGAGGCAGTAACTCTTCCAATATAAATACATGGTGCCTTGGTAGGTCTTGCCGGTTTCTAGACATGAACTGCTCAGTGACTGTCTCATGCAACTCAATAAATTGCTCAAGAGTTAGCAGGAGAGAGTCTTAGAGTCTGGTTCACATAATTCCAGGCAGGCCTGGACCTGGCTTCTCACTACCGGGGAGCCCACTTTGGCTCCTTCCTGCCTGCCTGCCTGCCTGCCTGCCTCCCTTCCTTCCTTCCTTCCTTTCTTTTCTTCCTTCCTTCCTTCTCTTACTTCCTTCTCTTCCTTCCTTCCTTCCTTCCTTTTCTTCCTTCCTTCCTTCCCTTCCTTCCTTCCTTCCTTCCTTCCTTCCTTCCTTCCTTGCTTCCTTCCTTCTTTCCGTTCCTCCCCAAGCTCTATACATCAGTGAGGGGCTAGTACTTGGAGAACTTCAGCCCAACAGTCTTTGGGAAAGTAATGTTAGCTCTCAGAATCTTTTTTCCGTCATCTGTAAATGGCAATGACCATAGTATGTGCCTCGGGACTGTTGCGAGCATTAATTCATAGATAGTACTTTATTCCTGTAGCTCTGAGCTCAGACGAAGCGACACACCACCGGGGTGAGAAGACTTCATGGCGCCGGCCTCCATCTCTGCTGAGGTCACAGGACCGCCCAGAGTTTCTGTAACATCCCATGAGGGATTTTTTTTTTTTCATTTTCAGTGGATCCCGGCCTTTTAAACCTGTTTCAGTGTGAATTAGTTTTCATAGTGGTTTCATAGTTTTCTGAGTTCGCTCTTTGGTTGTTAGACTGGATCTTTCAAAAATTCGTCACAAATCTCCAGGTGTGATTTCAGCTTTCGGCGCACTCCTCCTAGGTCTGCAGACTCGTTCTCTGTTGGGACTTCTCTTTCTTTTGTGCGTTCATTCATTTGTTCATTAAATAATTTTTTTAAGTTTATTTATTTAATTTGAGAGAGAGAGAGAGAGAGAGAGAGCACGAGTGGGGGAGGTGCAGAAAGAGGGAGACACAGAATCTGAAGCAGGCTCTAGGCTCTGAGCTGTCAGCACAGAGCCTGATGTGGGGCTGGAACCCACGAACCGTGAGATCGTGACCAGAGCCGAAGTCACATGCTTAAATGACTGAGCCACCCAGGTGCCCCTCATTCAATATTTTTTTTATTGAGCACCCACTTGGTACCAAACTCTGTCCTTGGGGATTAGGGTATAATGGAATATAAGGTTGAAAGGTCTGTGCTTTCCATTCTGTTGATGGAGAAGGAACATATATATGTACCAGTAAATGTGCCAACACGCACACTGCAAGCCTTGTTTGGGGTCAGCACTATGAAGAAAAGCGAGGGTGCAGTTTGACAGAAGAGGGCTGCGTGGGGTTGTGAGTGGGGGCAGGTGGGTGGCTATTTTAGGTGGCAGAGAAACCCGTCCCTGAAAAGGGGCACTCAAGGAAGTAGGAGGCGCAGGCACGGGGTTAAGTCCAGAAAGAGCATCTAAGGCAAAGGGGGGTGCCGTTGGAGAGGCCCTGACACTGGGCTGGCCTTGGTGTGTTAAAGGAGCAAAAGGAAGTTGGTTCTGTCACCGGAGTCGAGAGAGCAAGGGGGCGCTGTGGGGACACGAGGCCAGGGGGGTGGTGAAGCCGTCACTTTATGGGGCTCCAAGGCCGTGAGGAGGGCTGTGGCTTCTATTCGGAACGAGTGGGGGAATGACTGGAGGGTGCAACATGGCCTGGCTGACATTTTCAAAGGACATCTCTGCCTGTCTCTGGGGGATCGTTCGTGGGGAGGGGCAGGAACGGGGAGACCGGTGAAGAGGCTGCCGTGGGCGTCCAGGGGAGAGACGCTCCCGGCTTGGGTCAGGGTGCCGCAGAGGCGGCAATGAGGGACGCTCCGAATCTGGCTCTGTGGAGCCCGTGGGCTTTGCTGACAGTTTGTGGCCATCTCGTTTCAAAGAGAGCGACACCAAGAAGGGTCACGGACGACAGCAGAATCGCGTCTGAGGGAGAGCAGAGGGGCCCTTCACAGGGAGGAGGAGCCGGGTCTGGGACCGCGTGGAGTCACGTGGCCAGCTCTGGCCACGGCAAGTGCGGGGTGCCTGGTGGACATCCACGCAGGCGGGCGGGCAGGGCTCCGGGGTTTCGGGAGAGGGCCACCCGTGTAGACAGGGTGTTGAATGTACTGTCACTTCCCAGTCCTTACAGGGTCCCCACCGTCCCTTAAATCCAGCTTTTCCCACAGGGGCTGGGCCGCCCGTGGGCTCCTCCCCCTCTCTTCCTACTGCTTGTCAGGGTGAGGGCAGGCCCCACTCAGGCCATGGACGGTCACTGCAGCCAGGGGGAAGCTGCTTAGTGGATGAGCGGCCACCGGCATGATGAAGGTTGCTCTGTCCCTTGTTATTAGTGGGGCGACAGGGGGAAATGGAACCCTGCTCTTTGGCGGGTAGATCTCTCCAGACAGCCCGAGCTCAAAAGCCAGTCTAGTGAGAGATTTCATTTCCTTCCCTGGGGAGCTTCCATTCCTGTTTGGAGCATCCCTGCTCGGCCCCCCAGGAGCAACTTACATGACTCACACGGAGCAGCCACCTCCGACACCAGCCTAGGGTTTCCGAGTCATGAGTACCGCACAGGCTAGTGGCTAGAAGCAGAAAAAGAGGTTCTTACTTTTTTTTAAGTTTGTTTATTTTTGAGAGAGAGAGAAAGCCTGATCAGGAGAGGGGCAGAGAGAGAGAGAGGGAGACCCAGAGAATCCCAAGCAGGCTCCACGCTGTCAGCACAGAGCCTAACGCGGGGCTCGAACTCACGAACCACGAGATCACGACCTGAGCTGAAGTGGGACGCTTTACCGGCTGGGCCACTCCAGGCGCCCCTCTCTGTTGAACTATTTGAGGAACCGCCAGATGGTTTTCCACAGCCGCTGCCTTGGTTCACATTCCCAGCGGCAAAAGACGCGGGCTCCACCTTGTCCATGCCCCCCTGGACTCGTTCTTTTCTCTTCCGTGTTGTTATTGATTACTTTTTTATTTTTAATGTTTATTAAAGCCGCCCTAAGTGGGTGTGAATGTCTGTCTATGCTTAAAGCATTTTGGCTGCATCTTCTGTCCCTTGCACCGAAGAGTTTTATCTGGTGCGTCTTTGAAAGGATGCGCGGGTTCTGACATGCAGTGATGATAGCGAAAAGAACAGACAGGAGGGGCCGCCTGAGCGAGGGCGCAGAGGCGGGAGAGCCTGATGCCCGATGCCCGAGGCATCGCGCAGGCCTGTTTGGAATACGGGGTGTGAGCGGGAAGGTCAGGCTAGGAGGTCAAGGTGAGGGGTTATAACTGGGGGTTCTTGCCTGTCAGACAGGAGGAGCCAGTAAGCTTAGTGGCTTTATGGATGGATGGATTTAGCTCACCGTAGTATGTTTCTTTTGAAAAAAAAATTTTTTTACTGTTTATTTATTTTTGAGAGAGAGAGAGAGAGAGAGACAGGGTGTGAGCGGGGGAGGAGAGGCAGAGAGAGAGGGAGACACAGAATGTGAAGCAGGCTCCAGGCTGTCAGCACAGAGCCTGACGTGGGGCTCGAACTCACAAACTGTGAGATCGTGACCTGAGTCAAAGTCAGATGCTTAACTGACTGAGCCACCCGGGCGCCCTACTGCAGTAAGTTTCTAACCAACCACTGGATATTGAATGAAACAAACAAACAAGCACACATGAAGAACTGTGGGTAAACACCCTGGGAGGGTCTGCGTGTCCCCTTCCCTGGTCTTTCTGCTCTACCCCATGAACTGGGGAATCAGGGCTGTTCTGCGTATTGCCTCCTCCTCTTCCTCCTCTTCCTCCTCCTCCTCCTCCTTCTTCTTCTTCCTCCTCCTCTTTCTCTTCTTCTTCTCTTCTTCTTACAATTACATGATGATTTCTCCTTTAGTTATACAATAGTATGATGAAACCAAACAAATCACACAGAAGAAATAGACCTACAGTCCTGTCTTTCTAAACAATGAAATCATTTTCTTTCTTTTCTCATGTTCTTAAAATGAGCCAGCCTCCGGGGTGCCTGGGTCGCTCAGTCGGTTAATTGTCTGACTCCTGACGTCGGCTCAGGTCGTGATCTCATGCTGTCAGCGCAGAGCTTGTTTGGGACTCTGTCTCCCTCTCTCTTTCTGCCCCTCCCCTGCATGCTCTCTATCTCTCTCTCTCAAAATAAATAAAAATAAACTTAAAAAAACATTGAGCCAGCATATGGCGTGTGGCTTGCACGGCACCTGGTGCATCGTCGGTGAACCGCGGTATCACCTGGCCACCTCTTCCAGTCCGTAGCTGTCCACACACGTAGTTTTCCATAAACTGATGTGCCTTCATGGTCTACCTTTTCACTTGCTATTCTTTTTTTAAGTTTAAAAAAAATTTTTATGGGGGAGAGACAGAGAGAGAGAGGAGAGAGAGAATCCCAAAGCAGGTTTTACGCTGAGTGAGGAGTCTGATGCAGGGCTCAAACTCACAAACCATGACCTGAACCAAAATCAAGAGTTGGACGCTCAACGGACTGAGCCACTGAGGCCCCCTTCCCTTGCTATCCTATCATAAGAAATTTCTGTCCTACTGCAGTGTCCGAATACCTCTTTGGTCGCTGTAAATGTCTGTCCAGGGAGCTACCAGAATGTAACTGCTTCTTTTCTGTTGGACATTCACAGGGTTAAGGTCAAACACAGGGCTGGATGCTTTTACCCTGTTCAGTATCCTTCATTTTCCTGGCATTCGCACCCCTACTGTGTCACAGGAACCACCTGCCCCACCCACAGTCTGTATTGTTTGGGGTGGAGTCACACCCTTTCCTGTCCCCAGCGTGGCCACATGTCCCGGGGCTGGACACTTGGATGACTTCATTCCTCTAGACACGGTGTGCCTTGGGCATGTCACGCAAGCCTTGCCAGTGAGACTCAAGCATGGGGCTTTCATGTGAACAGCTTGGAGAAGGGGGTTTTCTTTCCACTGAGGTCACTAGCAGGAACATGGTGGGTCTGGACCGAACCCCCACACACCACTGCCTGAAGAGATGCTGTTTGAATATGGAGTTGAATCAAGGAGAGAGAGAGAGACTCTGTCCTGATGATAGTGCTTGAGCCCAAGATCCAATCCGCCCACCTGGGAATATTCTGTCATATGAGCCAGTACACTCCCTTTAGTTCCTTTTTATATTATGGTAAAAGACTCCTAACATAAAATGTACCATGTTAGCCATTTTTAAGTGCATAGCCCAGTAATGTTAATTGCATTTACTTTGCACAACAGATTTCTAGAACCTTTTCATCTCGAAAAACTGGAACACTCCCCTTTACCCCTGCCTGTAGCTCCTGGCAAGGACCAGTCTGCCTTCCATTTCTTATGAGTCAGATCACTTTAGAGAGCCTCCTAAGTGGAATCGTACAGCCCTTTTCATTCGACATAATGTCCTCCTGCTGTGCACACGGCAGGACTTCCTTCTTAAAGGCTGAATAATATTCCAATGTATTTACACACCACGCTTTCTCCATCCACCCCACCCCGTCCATCCATCCATCCACCCGCCTGTCCACCCAGCCATCCATCCACCCATCCATCCATCCATTCGCCCATCCATCCATTCATCCACCCACCTGTCCACTCATTCATCCATCCACCCACCCATCCATCCTCCCATCCACCCACCCATCCATCCATCCTCCCATACACCCACCCACCCATCCATCCATCCATCCCCCCATCCATCCATCCACCCGCCTGTCCACTCATCCATCCATCCATCCACCCATCCCATCCACCCATCCATCCATCCACCCACCCATCCATCTGCCCATCCATCCATCCGCCCATCCATCCATTCATCCACCCACCTGTCCACTCATCCATCCACCCACCCATCCATCCATCCACCCACCCCCCATCCATCCATCCACCCACCTGTCCATCCATCCATCCCCCCATCCATCCATCCACCCGCCTGTCCACTCATCCATCCATCCACCCACCCATCCATCTGCCCATCCATCCATCCGCCCATCCATCCATCCACCCCATCCATCCATCCATCCATCCATCCATCCACCCACCTGTCCACCCATCCATCCATCTATACACCTATCCATCCATCCACCCCCCCATCCATCCATCTACCTACCTGTCCCCATCCATCTATCCATCCAACCATCCATCCATCCATCCATCCATCCATCCATGGACACTTGGTTGCTTCTGCCTCTTGACCATTGTGAATAAAGCTGCAGTGAACATGGGTATGCAAATAATGTGAGATACCATTTTTTAATTCTTTTGGGTAAATGCCCAGAAGTATAATTGCCGGACCATATGATAATTCTATTTGTAATTGTTTGGAGGAACCACCATCCTGTCTTCCATACCAGCTGCACCAGCAGTGCACAGGGTTCCAGTTTCTCCACATCCTCGCCTAATCTTATTATTTCCCGTGGTGGTTTTGACTTTTTGGTGTTTGCCTAGTGGCCTTCCTAGGGGGTGTATGGTGGCATCTCACTGTGGTTTTGATTTGGCTTTTTCTGATGACTAGTGATACTGCACAGCTTCTCATGTGCTTGTGGGCCATTTTCATGTCTTCTTTGGAGAAAGGTCTATTCGAGTCCTTTGTTCATTTTTTAAATTGAATTATGATTTTGTTGTTGTCGAGTTGGGGTTATTTTTATATTCTGGATATTAACCCCTTATCAGGTACATGCTTTGCAAATAGGCCCACCTTTCAGTCTGTACATTGTTTCCTTGGCTGTGCAGATGTTTTAAAATTTGCTGTTTAAAGGTAAAGCTTTACAGTGCGGTGTCCCCCCTGGAACTCAGGTCCGCTGGCTTCCAGCCCGGTGTCTTTTACCCTTGAAGTGGTGAACTGCTGGGTTTTATTTCATGCCGTTTCAGGAGAAATCCTTCAACTGGAGCTGCTTATGGAAACATCTGCCTGGTAGTCGGGGCGGGTGTTCAGTCGTAAAATAAAAGCAGGTTTTCTCTGAATCCCACGAGGGAATTGCATACGGTGTTGTAGGATCAAGATGCATGCATTATTCCTTGTGCCTTAGAGGGAGAGCCTTCATCCATGGCCCCCAGAAGGTTCTCTGTGTGTCATGAAGACAGCTTGCTCTCGGAAACATTGTCCAACAGCGGGCTGTAGCCAAGGCGGGGGCGGGGGGGGCGGGGGCGGTTAACTCTCCAGCACTAAAATATGATTTATCTTGTTTGCCAGTAACTGTTTTTGAAAGGTTTATGCAGCTGGAGCATCCCCTTTGCTGGTCGGAGCGGGCAGTGGTGGCAGAGCCGGACCCCTGTGTCGTAGGTTGTACGCACAGGCTGGTGACAGCGTGGAGAATGTACTCTTTGCCGTGACAAGTGCAGTGTGTGACAGCCACCAGCCGTTACGACCCTCATGGTCCCCCTCGGATGCCAAGCTCAGTGGAGGCCACTATTTCCCCAGGCAACCCCCAGCCATCGGCCGTGCACGGCGGGGATTCTGGGCCCTGGCATCCCTGCCCGACTAGGGGCTTGTCTTCCAGGTGGCCTCTCCTCCAGAGCCCCTTCGAGGGCCGTATCTCAGCGACATCTCCAGCTGGTTTTCCCGATCGGAGGAAAAGAAATAGCAAAGACAGTTTGCAAAGAAAAGCCCCAAGTTGGTGTCACTTCGAAAATGAGGGTGAGGGGCCAACCTAGATGGCACAGATCATGCACGGGGTTTGCTTGTGGGTCAGAGCAAGGGTGTGGTTTCATCCCTTGGCGACTTGGGAATCTGCATTTCTCTCCAGAAGCCGGTCCCTTGCCTCAGTCATCTGGTGTCCCCGCGCTTCCCAGTTTCTCCCGGGGCATCAGGCTACGGGGGAGGGCAGCTCTGGTGGGCTCTGCAGAGCCGGTGGGCGCCCCTTCTTTCCCCCGGCTGGCCCTGGGTGCGCCAGGGCGGGGGTGGCTGCGCCCTGGCTACTGTGCTCCCTGCCGGGGTGCGGGCTGCGGTGGTGGGCACTGAAGATCCGAGTGCAGACTCCGGCCTTTCCTGGAATTAGGAGAAGTGCCATGAAACCCTCCGGCCAAGCATTCACGCGTTCAGGGCCGTGGCATATGACGCACCCCTGGTCCCTTCCGGCAGTAGGTTTGGATGGCCTGGGTGACCTGAGGTGGGGACAGTCTGGGTTTCTGCTCTGGGGCAGCCCCCCTGTGCAGGGGTGGGCTCCGCCTGCGGGGAGTGCTCAGCGGGAGGTGTGGGCCTGGGCTCTGCAGCGCCCCCTCAGGTCGGGAGAAGCAGTGCGTCTGAGTCGTTGCCGGGAACTCAACCGCGGGCGGCAGTTGCGAAAGTGGACAAGAGTGGACGTGTCCCTATGCTGATGGCGTCACAAGGTGGCCCCTTCAACCCTCTCGACGACCCCCTGAGGCCCGTGTTGTTAGGGCCCCCTGCCGCTGAGGGGGAAGTGGAGGCCCGGGGAGACTCCGTGACCGGCCCAGGCCCCTTGCAGGGGGAGGGCACAGGCGGGCTTCGTCTCCAGGTCTGAGCGCAGAGCTCGCCGTCTTACCCTCTGCTCTCCGATGCCCCCCCAGACCAGGGGCCCTATCTCGTTCATCCTCGGGGTGTCAGGCCTAGCGGAGGCCCCGACACTTAGGTCCTCGTAAAGCTTGTTGGAGTTTCAGACATGCCCGCCTCCAGGTTATCGGGCAGCGGGGGCGGCCATTCCAAGTTCTCCCGGTGGGAGGTGAATGGAGGCCGAAACAAGGTCCCGAGGAGGGTGGAGTCATGCAGACACTTGGGGAAACCGCATGGTTTGCTTTCTGAGTAGAAATAGCCCCAGCAGCAGCGTGGGGGTGACTTCCCCGCATCCGAAGGCGTGCAGCCAGGAAGGGCCTGCTCACAGCCATTGCCTTCCGGGGTGGATAGGATTCTTCAGAAGCTCGTTCAGGGAACCCCTTTAGAAGAGCTTGCTCTGTGCCTGAACGGGTCACTTGAAGCCGCAGTGGGGGTGTGTGTGTGTGCGCCCCACCCCCACGCCCTTGCGCATGTTCATACGCATTGACGCATCGGCCTTTGCTGGGGTCTCCCTGGCTTGCTCTGTTGCGGCCATAGCATTTGCTACGGTGTTTGCAAGCGTAACTTACTGTGAGTGTGTATTTATAAGTATATACACCTATGCTATTTGAAGTATATGTTATTTACTTTTTTTTCTTTCAGAAAAGTCTGTTAGCTCCACGAAGGTAGGAAGTATGCTTATTTTGTTACCTACTGAATTCCCAGCAGCTATCCGAGTGTCTGGCCTGGAACAGGTAACTGATAAATATGGAACGACTTAAACGAATCGATCTTTATGCATCGCGGTTGCATACATTGAAGTCAATTTGCATTGCGTGATGTTGGCTGAGTCAACATGTCTTCCGTGAGAACCCGCTACGGACCTTGCCTTTTCATCGTCCATACCCGGACTTCGAGCAAACCATCTCTTCACATGCCCCACAAGTATCTGTGAGGCCGGGCACTGTCTTCTCTGCTCTGAGAGACACCGGGGAGGCTGAGGGGCGTTACACAGTCTCAAGGGACCTGTTCTAATAAGGAGACCACTGGACACATGGTGGGGAGCGGTTATCTATAGCTTTCTAGTAAAGAAATTTTTTCTGTAACTCCCTAAAAGACTCCTTTGCCTTAGCACAGAGGGTTAAGCTAGAAACTAGCCTGTAGCTTCCCGGAACCAAAGAGAAACGCAGGTTCCATATTCTGACAGTTATTAAAACAGAACACAACGAAAGTTAGATCTTGATGAAACAGCTTCGAGATTGAGTAGTTTATTGAAAGAAGTCTCCACTGTTTTCTTGGCTAATCTCTAATGTTTCCATCTGGGTTCTTTTCAGGGTAACAGAAAACTTAATTAAAGCCGGCGCCAGCACAAGGGGCAGTGGCTGGCTTATGTAGCTGGCAGGGCAGGTCCAGGAACAGCTGGGTCTGGAAAGACCCACTGCTGCCGTCGGGACCCAGCCCCTGCCAGCCTCGGGGTGCTCTTGATGCTGGGTCGGGGCCCCCCTGCAGCAGGTGGGCTCTCCCCCTAGGTGTGGTAGGGGGCTACCATCACTCTAGACGCACCTCCTGGCCTTGGACCACCACCCTGGGAGAGGTGCCTGTTCCCAGGACCTCCGAGTCGAATCCCGGAACTGGGCTCTGATTTGCCACATCTGGGCGGAGCCGGGGCCCAGTCAGCACCGCCTCACCCTTGTGGACAGAGCTCGGGAGGTGTCGATTCCTAAGGAGGCTGCGTCTGTTACCTAGGGGGAGGTGGTGGGTGGCGGGCAGCTGTCACCTCACCGGAATGACCTGTTTAGAGGAAAGTTTGAATGAGTAAGGGTGACTGTGTGTGCATGTGCGTGTGTGCATGTGCATGTGTGCATGTGTACGTGTGTGCGTGTGTGTGCGAGGGAAATGCCCGGCACAGCACCTGGCTGAGAATCTGTGCAAGCTGTAGCTTAGGTTAGTATCGTTAGCACTGTCGTCATCATCGTTACGGTAATTCATTTTATTATTCTTATACCTTCCCTTAAAAAATTTCTTTAACATTTATTCATCTTTGAGAGACAGAGCGTGAGCAGAGGAGGGGCAGAGAGAGAGCGAGACACAGAATCCAAAGCAGGCTCCAGGCTCGGAGCTGTCAGCACAGAGCCCGACGCGGGGCTCGAACCCACAAACCATGAAATGCCCTGAGCCAAAGTTGGACGCTTAACCGACCGAGCCCCCAGGTGCCCCAGATGCATTCCCCTTAAATAGTTGCTGAGATGAGAAGTCAGAGGAAATGGACTAATTCTCTCTCTACCTTCCTTGGATGGTGAGGAGTAAATGGTCCTGTTTCCTGTTTCTAGAACGTTAAGGAAACATTTGAGACAGGGATAAAGCTTTTCTGTTGTCCAAGTGCAGCTGCTATAAATCTTGTGGGTAAAAGTGGCAGGAGGATTTAGCTCCGGTTTCCACGTTGACAATCATTGGGCCTGTAACCTTGGCACCTACTTCTGTGCCTTGTAATGAAAACACCGTGTGTCAGGTAACGTTTGGGGAGTGGGGGTGATTGAGAGGTGTTAAAAGGAGACAGATTGGATGGTAGGAGCCTATATATTGTCAAAATGGAAAGGCTTGACTTTTTTTTGGTAAGGCAAATTAATAAAATTTTTTTATAGGGGTGAAGCTCATATAACATAAAGTCAACCAGTTTAAAGTGAACAACGCGGTGGCATTTAGCATGTCACAGTGTGTGCCACCACCATCTCTGGTTCCAGGGCAGTTTAAATTTTTAAATTAAAAAAATTTTTTTTTAATGTTTATTTACTTTCGAGAGATAGAGCATGAGCAGGGGAAGGGCAGAGAGAGAGGCAGATGCAGAATCTGAAGCAGGCTCCAGGCTCTGGGCCGTCAGCACAGAGCCCGACACGGGGCTCGAACCCACAGACCGTGAGATCGTGACCTGAGCCGAAGTCGGCTGCTTAACCGACTGAGCCGCCCAGGCGCCCCCAGGGCACGTTAAATATGTGCTCCCTAGTCCTCCGCCCCTGTGGGACCCACTGATGTGCCGCTCGTGTCCGTGGATTTCCCTGTAGTGGACGGGCAAATGGAAGCATGTAACATGTGGGCCCTTTTGTGTCTTTATGGCAGGTGTCAGCGCCTCATTGTTTTTTATGGCTGAATCACACTCTGTTGGGCGGATAAACCACAGTCAGTCCGTCCGTCTGTTGAAGGGCGTGCGGCTGGCTCCGCCCTTTGGCTGTTATAAATAACGCTGCTGTGAACATCTGTGTACGAGTATCTGTTTGAGTCTCGTGTTTTCTTTTTGTGCGTGGGTGGGGGGTGCGCCAGGGAGAAGGATCGCAGGTCGTCGTGTAACTCCGTGCCGAGCTTTCTGAGGAAATGCCCAGCTGTCTCCAGCATGGACTCTGGAAGAGAATAACGACACCTACCTTGATTCTCAGACTTGAACGCCAACTGGGACAGGTCTCCCAGGAAGCGGCCTTGTCTGGAGCTGGCCTTGCTCACAGGCGCAGCTCCGTGGGTGGTGAGAACAGGGTCGGGCTCTAAGGGTGAGCGATTACGTGTGCGAAACATTCGTACGGGGGAGCCTTCCTCTCCACTCAGATCAGTAGCTGCTCGCACGCGGCGGCCTATTATAAATGGGGTCCTGAGGGTGCTTCCAGGAGGGATGTCTGCAGGCTCAGGAAGGCGCTGCTGCGGTCCTGCCTGGATGCCGGCTCTGTTAGCACCAGGCTCTCATCAACTCTACGCACATGATGATGTAGGTCTTCATGGGCTACACACCTCGCTTCTCCCCGGCTTTCGGATCAAACCTGGGTGCACATCCCTTTTTTGAGTACAATATATTTCACTTTCACTTAGAGGTGTCTGAATGGATTATAAAAGGATTCAAACTCAAAACTGATCTTATCATAATTTAAAAAATTTATCGGGAGAAAACTGAGCCTCGAGCAGCCAAGTAATGCAATTACTCTGATTTACGGTGCGTATTCTCTCTGTCTTGCCCAATCCGCCCCTTTCCTTATGAGAGCAAATTCCAAAGAGCCTTTTAGCTGAGGTAGTTAACTCTTCCTTTCTTGGATTCTTCTTTCTCAAGAAAATCCCTTTCTTTTTTCCCAAGAACCTGCTTTTTTTTTCTCTTCCCACTCTGAGGCAAAATTATGATGTTTTTGGTACTGGGATGCTTCTATTCTTACAGCTTTAATTAATATTGATCGGCTACAGAGGTCTTGGGGGGGGAGTTCAAATGTTCTTATCTGGGCATTTTAGATTTTTAATTTGCTTTCTTGAAATGTGTAGGTAAAGACATTTGGGTCTTGTGTGTTGATTTGTGTGTGTGTTTTGTTGTTGCGGTGGTTGTCGTGGTTGTTGTTGCTTTGTGGTGTTTTTTGTTTGTTTGTTTGTTTGCAAAGAGAAACTCCAGGCATTTTGGCGTCTTCTGGTTGGCAGAGGTCTGGTGACGTTTTTATTTTGGGCTAGACAGGGATTGCCACTTTGGGTGGAACAGAAACCCAGGATGAGTAAAAGAGGAGCTTCTTGGGAGGATACTAGGTGAGCTCACGGAATTCAGAGGGCCATTGAATGACTGGGCCTTGGGAAGGTGCAAACCCAGGGGATCGACAAAGCCCTCCATGGAAGGAATTCCTGGACACTAATGTCAGTTTGAGGGTTTCTGCCCTCAGTATTGTCTCTCCTCTCAATGTTACTTTCTGGCTCTTTAAACATAATTTTCAAAAGAAAATCCGACTGGCTCTTTGCTAGCCCGTGGATTGTCTTTCCACGGGCCAGATGTTCTGGTCCAATCAGATGTGGGCAAGGAGAGTCACCCAGCATAGACATAACTGCCGGAGTCCAAGTCTATGATGAGTCTTTTTCAGGGAACCAGACTCTGAGCTGAGCAGGCCCCCACCCCCTGCCCCCGTAAAGTACCCTCCCACAGCCCGTGTCTCTCGTTGGGCAGTATCTAAATAACCTAACGTCCTCTACCTTCTGTGTGCACAGACCGCGTGGTGAGAACATCATTAGGTTTGGGCCACTGGGCATCATACCTGTTTCCTTTAGTAGCATCGACTCGGTTTCCTTTAGAGGGGTTCCTTTCTCTTACCATGAGCACCATGGGGGGGGGGGCATGATGTCCCGCCTTGCACTGACCGTGGGTGGGGATATGGCCGATGGTCAGTCAACCACATGCTCTCTCTGGGACTCTGAATCTTGAGTACACCTGATGCAAGATGCAAGGTTGGAGAAGACAGTAGGAGTGCATTCATCTTATCCTTACAACCGATGAGTCTGTTACTTTGTTATGCTACCCACGCCTTCAGAGCTGTTGTTTCTGAGACCTATTTATTTCAGCTTTCCTCTTGAATCAGTGGGCTACCTGGTGTCCTGCAACAAATTCAACACATTCGGTGTAAATTATTCAGATTAAGTGTCTGTTGCTTACAACCAGAAATCCCTAACTGACTCACTGTGGGAAGTCAGGATGGTGGCTCTGAAACCTTGTGGGTGGGAGTCCTGTATCAGGAAGGGAAGTACCAGCTTAAGGTCACTAGACTGTTTCTACTAAGGCCAGAAGATAGGCTCTGGGCAATGTCCAGAAATTAATCATAAAAGATGGGAAAAAAAAGGCTTTAAAAATTCCCACTTAAATCATTCTGGCTATTTCCTACTCGAGCTCTCTGATTAATTAAGGTTCTATAAAATCCCCTTCTCTCTTAACTGCAGGTTCAGATTCTTGCCTGTTGCAAAGTGAGAGGGTAAAGCGAGCTGCCTCTGTCCGTTTTGCCCTCGACAAAGGTCCCCTTTGCTGCTGCCGCCCCCTGCCAGCAGCATTTGCTACTATGTTTTTTCTGTGCTACCTTCACTTTAGTACCGTGACCAGAAATATTAGCAACTGTAGTGAACTTCGCTGGGATGCATTCTCTTCATGTCTTGGTGGCCGTCCTAAGGGCTAGACCTGGACCTCATTCCTCTTAACCTGGTATGCCAACTCCAGTCCTGGGGTTACCTAGTGGTACTCCACAAACCTTCATCTGATTAAATTATATGACTTCTCTCTTACAAACACCGTACCTGAGATGCCAATTTAGATTTCTTTGAAGTCACTGTAGACACATCCATCGAGTGAGGACAGAGATCTGAGTCTTCGCTGGGAGAGTTCTGGAATCTGAATCTTGAGCAGGAGATGCGATGAGCTTAGGCGAGCTGGGCTGGAAGTAAAGAGCCCACCCAGCTCTCTGTGGCCTCCTGGCTCAGTCTTCTCAGTGCAGAGGGAACTGCTCTCAGCTTGTTTCTCTCCATCTTCGGTTCTGAGAACCAGTTACAGCCCAGTTACGGTTAGCCTTGCTGCCATCTCTTTTTTTTTTCCCTACTAGCTTTCAACTGAAGAATCTGCTGTCATTCGGTTTAGGTATTGGCAAGAATATCGGAGTTTTCTTGGGACCCGGGCGATCAGGTGTGCACGTGTGTGTATGTGCGTGCACGTATGTGTGTGTGTATTAGGACAGGTATGGGCAGAGTAGTGGTGGCAAAGGGAAAAGGGAGCATAGAATTACCTCTGGAACGAGTATAATTGAGAGCTAGGTTTTGCTATATTCTTCTAAGTCCTGAGACCTGTCGAGCTAAGAAAATTTGTTTGAGCAAGGAGGAGCTGGTCAGGAGACCCTTCGGGCGATTTCTCAGTGAAGCGTGCATGGGTGTAATATCACGTGTGATCCTTACTTCTTTGCAGTGTGCTGTTTCATCGTGTTATATTATTAGGGTGTCATCATACCACTGCATTAGATTGTTGGCGTATTATTAGACCATAACGCATTGATATTGAGAGAGAGTAATGGCAATGTTCAACTGCTCGGGGGTTGAATCTCGACCCTGACGCCTGCTGGCTGTGTGACCTTGGGTAGGTCAGGATGGTTTGACGAAGAAACACATTTTTGAGCTTTTCTTGAACGGAGTAGTGAGTCTTCGGTCAGTCTTCTGCAGATGCAAATAGTCCTGGGCCTGGGGAGTCATGGCATGCATTTTGGCATTCTGTTTGGAGGCCTTGAGAGTTGCTGCCAGAGGTCTGGCATGCTGTGACTGTCCCTTCGAAAAGTCTCTGCAGCCCCAGGACATTGCTTTGCCGTGGGGTAAAATCGCCTTCCAAATATGAAGTTTTCAGGTGCCGTAAGAACCCTCTGAGGTGTGGGCGCTGGTAAGTTTCTATTTTCTGGTGTCGGAGACAAAGGTGCGTAATTGCTCACTGTCCTAATTTTTTTTTTAACTGACTTATTACCTTCACTGGGGCTAATTACCGTCTTCCTTCATGACGGGACTGTTTTGATGGTCTTGCTTGTGTTTTCCCGCTAGCTGGAGGTAGGGGATTGGGTGGAGCCTGGACCATCTGAAGGTCTCCCCAGGAAAGGGGTCCAACTCCTAGTAGCTGTGCCCTGTTTCCCCTTACTGGGTTGCTGCTGTTGCTTAAAAATTTGTGTTCAAACCGCAGGAAGCCTGGATTCTGGTACCGAGCTCGATGAATCTCTCTGGTCTGCTTGGGAACAGAACTCTTCAGTCTGGGTTCTACCTTTTCACTTTGAAAATACTATTTAGCATATGTTCCCTGACCCCTTTTTGCAACGGCCTTGGTGCAAGAAGGTTTATTACAAGTGCGTTAACTCTTCCCAGGAAGTGCAGTGAGGCTCTTTTGCCTGAGCTCCAGAAACAAAGGCTGTCTCTGAAAATAGGAAGTCGAAGGCCAGACGCGTGCAGGCCAATGGTCTAGCTCCGAGTGGCTGGCCACTGAGGAATGCACCAGGATATTCAAGTTATTGGATTCTTTGAACTCTGCCCTTTATCGCTCTTTGCATTAGTGAGGATAATGAATGTTAGCCGCTGTAACAAATAACATCATATCTCAGCGGCGCGACACAGTCCAGAGAGGCCTGGATGGAGTTTCTGCACGACATCCAAGTTCAATTACTGATCAGCGATGTTGGCTCTTTCCATCCTCCGCCTGTGCCATCTGGAGACTGTGCTGGTGGCCATGCCACCCTTGAGGTTTCCATGGCAACTCTGGAAGATCTGATAGGAGGTTTTCAAAGGCCAGGCCTGGACGTGGCTCAAATACCTCATCACCCACGTTCCATTGGTCCGCGTGTGGAGACGTAGCTTTAAGGGAGCCTGGAAGATGTAGCTTTCCTATACGCCCAAGAAAACGTGGCGAGCTGAGCGTGCAGGGTGTCTCTGAGGCTCTTGTCAAGCATATTTTGCCATTTTCTACCCTTAGGCTATGTCTTCATCTCTTGTTTTGCTCACACCAAAATGCTTGTTTCTATTGAACTTCTATTGAACTTGAGCTCATGCCTGTTAGACTCAACGTCTGATCATAGCTGTGCCTTGTTATTACGTAAGGCTGCTCTGTGTGTTGCTCTCGTCTCCCGCATCGTAAGCTGTTCAATAAGTTCCCGAAGCGGTCCTGCTAGAAGAAGTTTTCCACTTGTCTGGCAGGGCTGCTCAGCGCTCACAGAATGAGAGCACTTTCTATTTTAGCTCTTAATTTATGCCAAAACTCTTAGCGAAGTAGACAGGGGAAGGAACTTTCTTCCCTTGATAGACAGTATCTGCCAGAGTTCTAGAACAAACATGATATTAAATAGGAAATCAAAGTTAGGAAGAAGGAGGAGGAAGCGTGCTTTATTGCCGCTCTGGCGCCGTGCTGGATGGCTCGCCGAGGCACCGAGACACAGGAAGGGAACCGGTGACAAAGATGACGTATCTGTTTTTGCCGTAAAACAAATCACCCCGCAGCGAAGTTGTCTAAGATAACAGCCGTCTGCTGCCTGCATAATTGTCTGTGTCTGCAGTTTTGGTTGGGCTCAGCTCAGCTGGGCACATCTTTCTCTGGGCTTTGCTCGCGCCCACGGCCAGCTGCGGGATGGTTAGGTGATGTTTTCGCCGCTAAGTCTGGGATACTTCACTAGGCAGAAGCCTAGCTGATACAGCCGGAAGGTGAGGAAGCGGTCTCCTTCTCTGTAGGTGATATTCTCGTCTAGTAAGATGATTAGCATTAGGAACAAGACTGAATTGAAGCAGTTGGGTTTATCACATTTCAACATGTATTTATATATATGCCAGTCAGCGTTTTTCTGGCCAGATGTTGGTTCTGAGAGACTTTTTTCCTGAAGTGATACATGTACAATTACTGTTGGCGTCTGCAGTCCTCTCTTTCCTGTCTCTGGGTGTGTCCGCATAGCTTTCTCATTATCCAGTTGGCTAGCACATAGCCCAAAGCATGTGTTATTAGTGTAAATATTAGTATCACCCTGGATGCTACTATTTTTGGTGCCTGGGTCGATGCTCCTACAATATCATACTCCAATTTTCTGATTTATTTCTATTAAAAAGGATGCAGCCAGTTTGAATGGTTGTAGGTGGAAGAGGGCTGAAGTATAACCCTCCATTTTTTATGGCATCTTTTCTTTTAATTTTGTTAACATTTATTCATTTTTGAGAGAGAGAGAGATAGAACATGAGTGGGGAGGGGGAGAGAGAGGGAGACATAGAATCCAAAGCAGGCTCCAGGCTCTGAGCTGTCAGCACAGAGCCCAATGTGGGGCTTGAACTCATGGGCCGTGAGATCATGACCTGAGCCGAAGTTGGATGCTTAATCTACTGAGCCATCCTGGTGCCTCTTTATGACATCTCGAGAAGGCAGAATCCACCTGTGAACTTCTGTGAAATTTGCATGTTGACTGTCATAGTACCACTCAGAACATCTTGGAGACATCAGTGACCTTACATCATGTTATTTTTAGGGCACTAGTTAAAACTTACCAGGGGCACCTGGGTGGCTCAGTCAGTTAAGCGTCTGACTTTGGCTCAGGTCATGATCTCAGGGTTCATGAGTTTGAGCCCTGTGTTGGGCTCTGTGCTGACAGCTCGGAGCCTGGAGCCTGCTTCGGATTCTGTGTCTCCCTCTCTCGCTGCCCCTCTCTCACTCATGCTCTGCCTTTCTCTCTCTCTCTCAAAAATAAAATAAACATTAAAAAAATTTTTACCAGTATAAATTTATTTTATTTTTTAATGTTTATGTATTTATTAAAGTTTACTTATTTATTTTGAGAGAGAGAGGGCATGGGGGAGGGGCAGAGAGGTGGAGCGAGAGAATCCCCAGCAGGCTTTGTGCTGCCAGCACAGAGCCCAGTGCAGGGCTGGATCCCACGAACCGTGAGAGCATGACCTGAGCGAAAATCAAAAGTCAGATGCTTACCTGATTGAGTCACCCAGCCGCCCCATCCAGTTATAAATTTAAAAGAATTATTGCTTAGCTACATAAATCCATCTGTGATGTTTTCATTATGTTATGGTGGGAGTCACACCAGAGATGAACTGTGTGGAGAGTCCCAAATGATTCTCCTTAACTCCTCAGAGTAATTAAGAAATATCTAAATCATGATGGATTGAATTATTTCTGTAGACCAGGCATTGTGGTGGCTATTTTGCATGTTATCTAATTAGATTCTCACAGTAACCAGACAATGCAGGTATTGTTACCCTCATTTATAGATGAGGGAATTGGGGTGTGAGCAGGTTGAGCCCAGGGAAGCGAGTGAGAGCAGGCTGAGCAAACCCAAGCCTATCTCACCTCAAAGTTCGGAGTTCCACACTTGATGATGCTTGCTCAGGAGGCCTGTGACGGTTTTAAAATAGGCATGCGCATTCTTGTGGCACTCCTTTCATGAAGAGGCGGAGCTTAATTTCTCTCCTGTTGAGCGTGGATAAGACTTAGTGACTTTCCTCTGAAGAATTCAATATGGTGGGAATGTGGGTGTGTGACTTCAAAAACTAGGCCATAGAAGGCATCCCACCTCCCTCCTTGTTCTCTGTGGATCTTCGTGCTGGGGGAATCCAACTGCCATGTCCTGAAGACACTCAAGTAGCTCTCCGGAGAAGGCTGCTCATGAAGAACCGAGGCCTCCAGCCAACGGCGGTGTTGAGTGCGCCATCTTGGAAGTAGGCCCTTCGGCCCCAGCCAGGCCTTCAGATAACATAGCCCCGGCTGAGATCCTTACCACAAGCTCACAAAATACCCTGAACCAGCACTTCTCAGCTCAGCCGCTCCCTAATTTCTGATCCAAAGGATTTATGAAGTGATGTTTGTTGTTTTAATCTGCCACATTTGGGGATCGTTTGTCCTGTGGCAATAAATAACTAAGTGCACATCACTTCCAAGGTAAAGGTGAACCCAGGCGGGCTTGTCTGAGTGATCGCCAACGCGGAGCCAGTAGGTCTGTCTTAGTCAAGCTCTGTTGAAGCCACAGCTCACTAGTTTGGCTTTGCCCCATGTCATACTGCTCAGGCGATGCCTCTCACGTGCCGTAGGCACACACATCTCAAAATACTTCTCTATGAGTTGAGAGCCCTGTATCTACCCTTGAACCCTCTCCAGTGTGGCTGCCTGTACACCCGTGAGCCAGTAGTAGTTGTGGGTGTTCTGCCCTGGGTGACCGCTGGCCTGTGTGAACTCAGGGGCTGTATGGCTGACTGATTCGGTGGGTCGGTAGGTGTCTGATTCAACCCCGAGGCCCTGACACGGGCAGAGAATGCAGCCAATTTTCTCCCCGCATCAAAGACCTACAGATTTCTCTTTTGCTCTTACCTGAGGCCACCTTGGAAGATGTATTTAAAATAGATTGCCTTTAACGAGCAGGAATGGAAAAGTCAGTCTCTCTCTCCTGCAAGCAGGGTCGGGGTAAAAGGCAGTGTGCAAAACCAGCTGTCAGAATGACAATTAAACCAAATTCCTAAATGGGATTTCAGGGAAATTACTGGAAAGGGGGGAAATCTAATCAAGGAGGACTAAGACTCCTTTTGCAGGAGAGTGGCCGGCAGTCCGAGGGATCTGGTTTCTGTGGGTTCCCGAGAGTGCCCTGCGCCTTCCTCCCTCCTCACCTCTCGGGACCGGGGAGCAGAACAGGGTCTCTGGCCATTTGTACAGACTGCAGTGTGTTCAGTTAAAATCCGGGGGCCCGCGTCGGTGCCCGCCGTGACTACCGGGCAGCTTTGCTCTGCTCCTTGCGGTGTCCTCCAAATACCGCTTCCTGTGGCTTATGCAGCTAATTGCATGCATCCCGAGTCTGGCTGCAGCCGGGTGGGCATGTCGCTTGAAACCGAGGGGGAAATGGGGCTGCCGCTTTCCCTGCACCACATTACTGGACGTGTTGTGCCCCCACGTCCCCCGGCCTTTCCAAACTGCCCTCCGAGACGACCCCTTGCCCCTCCATGCACACGGTGCGGCCCGTGGCCAGGACTCAGTGGGCACAGGGCAGAGAGAAGATTGTGGTGCGTGTGTAATGAAAGGGAGGAACAGAGAGAGCGCGAAGAAGACAGGGCGCTTACGTCGAGGACCGAGCGGAATGGTTCTGCGGGTGGACATCCGTTCTCTAGGGGCTTCACGCATTGGCTCGTTTCCTTCCTGAAACAGCGCTGGGAGCTCTTCGCTCCGCACGCTTGCTAGGACCGTGGCCAGACCGCCACAAGCCTCCTGTTGCGGGGCGTTCTAGGTCAGTGGCTGCTCAGGCTCAGGCAGAAAGGAGCGCTGGGAGGGCAGTCACAACAGGTAAGACTTGCAGTGGGTCCGTATTGCCGTCTGCCTCCCTTTCGCCCGCCAGCGCCCCCCAGAATCTCTCCCGTGGCCCACCCTAACTGGAGACTCGCGAGAAAGGGAAGTCTGGGGAGTGTAGGCGAGCCTAGCCAGGCTGGCGCTCTCCAAAGCCCACGCCGCAGGGCATGGGGGATAGATCTGGAAGGTAGCTTGGGGAGACGCCAAAGCGAACCTGAAAACCGGGCTTGCTACTTCTTCTCTCCTGGCCCTCGCCCCCTCACCCCTACTTCCCACTCTTCTCTGCTGTGTACTTTGTGGGGGGCGTTGGTTCATGCCAAGGGGTCTCTTCGCCTGGGCTCCGTGGCTGCTGGCTTCCAGCCGGGCTCAGCCAGTGCAGGGCCATGGCAGGAGACCAGAAGACGGGCGAGGAGGGGTCAGGGTATTTGCTCCTTCCTGTGCGGTTTTGGCGGTGGCCACGTCCCTCCAGGGCCCCAGCTCCGGGGTGGGCTGACAGTAGTTCCTCCTTCAAGCTCGGCTGGTAGCGGCTTTCCGCTGATGCTCACTGAGTTCCCTAGCACCCCTTCTGGCTTCTCCTGACCCTGCTAGGGCCCCTGCAGAGCAGGCGGTCCCCTCGTCCAGCCCTGTTCCCCTAAACCCGTGTGAGTGGGACCCTGCTTCCTGCGGGGCTGCTGGGGAGTCAGCGCTTGGGCTCCCCCGCGTGAGTCATGGCAGAAACATCTGGGTTTGCTCCTCCCTTCTGGACGCAAGGCCCCAGTGGACAGCACCGGGCAGAATGGAGACACCATCCCTTCCCATGTCACAGGTGCGCTGACGTCCCTACAGTTTGGGCCTGCAGGACATCGAGTCTTCCCGTGGTGGCGGTTCGAGTCAAGACTTGGACTTTTAATAAAAAGTCCTTTAGAAGGCGCATTACTTTCCTGCGGTTGCCGAAGAGACTTCTTCCGACATCTGAGGCACAAGAGGGCCGGGAGGCTGCCGGAGGCGATGCGTTTGCTTCTGTCCCCGCCGGTTCTCCGCACAGCGCCGCGCCCTTCCGAGACCGTTGGTCTCCGCCTGTTTGCGCTGCGGTGGGATGCAGCCGCTGGGCTCTGGGTTTCGAAACAGGGAAAAAACAAAAAACAAAAGGGAAGATGGTCTCCCTGGAGAGGGGCCGGGAGATGGGTCCTCGTACATGGTTGCGGTGTAGGCATTTCGGGGAGGTTTGGCATTGGCATGGGGTCTGCCTTCTGGAAACATTAGGCTGCCCGTGGTAGAAGCCGTGGGTTTTAAGGAGAGGGGTGTCTGGCAGTCGATACAGATGTATTGCTCTGTTGGTCGCTGCCCATATATCAGTTGAAATATGCGTAAACGCCGGCGGAAGTCACCACAGTTGAAATGATGAGGCAAGTAAAACCATGCCCCGGTAGCGGGTCATAAAACACTGCGTCTCATCTCATGACGGGCTCTAACGCTCTCGCAGCATAGCCGTGTTTCAGGTGCAAGCGAGAAGAAGCTTCAGTCAGCGTCACCAAATATCCGAGGGTCTGCCGTGGCTCCAACACTGGGCGGTGCAGGGGCGGATGGGGCACGCTGGCGGGTCCAGGGCTGCCCACCACGGCCCTGCACCCCCCGCTCCCTGCCCCGTCTGCCCTTCGCCTTCCTCTCCTGTCTTCTTCCTCAGGCAGGCGCTCTTCACGTGAGGAGAGCTCAATTCTGCCCTTTCAGAACCCCCTCCGCGCAGAGTGCAAGTTTCCCTTCCCTGCGGCCCCATCGCTTTCTGTGTTGGCAAAGACCGTTTTCTGTGTAGTAGCACGGACTCTCCTTAGGGCCTTGGAGCCCGATCTTGGTTTGAATCCTGCTTCTGCCACTTTCTAAGTGTGACCCTGTGGACAAGTGACCTCACGTTTCCGAAGCCATCTCCTCGTGTGTAATTTGGCGATGACGGAGCCTGCACCAGAGGGCTGTGACAAAGTCACAGCCTTGTCACAGCATGCTGCCAGGTCCCCAGAGGGGCACAGCTAGAAAACACCCCAGCCCGGGGCTGTGGCTGGCAGAGAAGTTAGCCAGGCTGCCGAACTGTGATGCCTCATCCTTCTCTGCTGGTCTCAGTGGTTGGGACTCCTTTCTTTTAATTTATGCTAATAGGGATGGGGGTAGGTCCCAATAGCCAGGGGTGGGGGCCTCACGTTGTAGCTGGTCTTTGGGAAGCCGTGCCCCTTGCTGGGACATGTGAGGCTTTTGTGAAAGGAGCTTGCATCACTGTGTCTCCAGGATGGAGGCTGACCCACGGGAGCCCCTGCAGGCGGGGCCGCCCATTCGCCCCCCGCTGCTTCCTGCTCGTCAATCCCGCTGTGAGTTTGTGCCGGGGTTTGCGTGTGTGTGCGCACACGTGTGCAAGTGTGCGTGTGTGTGCATATGCGTGTGTGCAGGACACGTGTACTGGAACATGGCAAGCTTATCACCAGCGAAGGGCCTTTGCCTCTGCTCTTGCTCTTGTCGGGAACACAGATCCTTGTCCTCCACCGAGATCCCAGCCTCAAATCTCTCTCCTCAACGAAGCTCCTTTCGCACTCTGTCTGACTGACCCCGTCCCCACCACTGTCCCATCCTGCCCTCCTCTCTGCAAAGCTCTGCGTCAGTCTGGAGGGGCCGGTTGGTGCCGTGAGAACAGACCACCCCCAGTCTCGGCGGCTTGAAACCACAGGTCCGTTTCTCGCTCTGTTTTCCCACCAAAGTGCAGCTGGGGGACAGCTGACCACCAGTCTCTCTGGTGACCAAACTAGTGCCTCACCTTGGAAGCTGCTGGCAGCGTTGGCAGTGAGCCATAGAGTCTCGTGCCCTTGAGTAAGTGCCCTTGTGTGGAAGGGAGAGACGCGTGCTGGTCCCTTGGCTCCGCCCAACGTCACGCGAGCCAGAAGTGCCATCCTCTCCTGGGTCCGGAAAATGCAGAGCTGGAAGTAGTTAGGGAAAGCCGTTAATGACAGCCACCATTTAATAATTGCCTTATGATTTTCTGATGATCTTGGTAATTGCTTCCTTCCCCTAGAATATACACTCCAGGGGAGTGACGACCTCACCCGCCTTGCCCTCCCCCATCCCCTGTGCCAGGATCAGAGCGTGGCACCCGGTAAACACTCACACACGTTTAATTGAACGTTCGAGTGAGTGAGTTATAACCCAGAACTTAAAGACCCCGACGAAGAGTGTCAGCTTGTGAGACACCGGCAGAATTAGAGCCCGGGTATAGACAACGGCTTCTTATCACGTCTTCCTGGGTGCGCCGGCCGCCATGTTCTGGGACAGTCCCGGCCTCACAGGTTCTCTGCCCGTCGGAAGCTCACACGTTTCCGACCACGTGTTCTCGTTGTGTGTTCACAGAGTGTGGCCCCCGACTCCCCGCGTCTCTCATGAGGGCGAATCCCCCAGCCTACATCTGAGAAAGCCGACAGACAGATTGTTCCCTTAAGACTGAATGGAGTTTCCAAAGAAACTGGTTTTGCGGACACTGACCTTGAAGGCTCAGGGCGGAAGCAGGGATTTCTCTTTGGTCAAATGTCAGGCCCGAGTCCCCCGCTGTGCTCCGTCTCCCAGGAGGCCTGTGCCCTCCCCGGTGGTGGGGGGAGCGTGGGGGCATGCTCGCGGTGCCAGAGTTCAGCTGGCCGAGTGGCCGTCACAGGCCACAGAGCCCCTCATCAGTGCGGTGTGGCTCAGCCGCCAGCACAGATGTCACCTCTTGTTCTATTGATTTAGGCCAGTTAATGGTCGTTTTCCTCCCAGGGTCTGACCTGGCCCTGACTGCCATCGGATGTCAACAGGACCTGGAACCGTTCTCCTTCCTGGAGGACAGGCGCAGGCGGGCCCGTTCGGGGAGCTGAGGTTGATGTAGGGTGGGTGCCGGGCAGGTTCAAGGTGCGGGTGCATGAATCCTGCGTGAACCCAGCGTTCCCTTCTCCGGAACCCGGACGCGGAGGTCTCTCCCTGTCCCGAGTCAACCCATCTGTGCATCCTCTAGCCAGGTAACCCACCGCTTCCTGGCATCTCACGCCTGACTCCGGTTTGCACTGCTCCTCTGGACCAAATTAATCTCTCTCTCTCTTTTTTTAAAATTTTTAATGTTTATTCTTGGGAGAAAGAGAGGCTGAGTGGGGGAGGGGCAGAGCGAGGGAGACACAAGATCCAAAGCAGGCTCCAGGCTCTGAGCCGTCAGCACAGAGCCTGATGCTGGGCTAGAACTCACAGACCGTGAGATCATGACTTGAGCTGAAGTCGGACGCTTAACCGACCGAGCCATCCAGGCTCGCCCCCCAGATTAGTCTCTCTTAATCAAAATATAGCAGGATAGGTGTGGCCCTGTTCCGTGTAAAGGATTTCAGGGGTGCTCAAATAGATGAGATCAGCGAAAGGAGCAAAGACGTTACGTGAACATGATCCTTCTTAATTGTGGCTGACTGAAGACTAAGACCTAATCCCTACAGGGTAATTGGTCTACAAGAAAGATTTTGAAGCTGTTGTAATGAATACGATGGGCCAAGTAGGGGATGGGCTGGGATCATCGGATTTTAATTAATTGGTGACAGGAGAATTCCTGTTTCCTAAAGGAGAGCCCCTCATTCAGGGAGATTTACACACTCTGGGATTACAGGAGCCTGCAAATCACTTCCATTGAATTTCTGCCCAGCTGACATTTACTGAAAAGCCACCAGGTAAATGGAAGGTTATAAGAATTCTAATCTGAGTTTTGACCCAAGTGGTATTCAGAATGTCAGTGTATTTGCAGGCTTCTCTGAACTCTCCTCAGTTTCAAGGTCAATGAGGTTAAAGACTCTGTTTGGGGATTTTCTTTTCTTTATTATTATTTTTTTAATACCCCACGTTACCTGTCTGTCTTTCTCCCTTGTCTTTAATTTATTTGTTTGCTCTCGTGGTGTTGGAATAATTCCTGGTGGTTTTGAGGCGCCATGAACTTTGGACACGTCCAGATCAAGGGTAAAAAAACTGGACCTTCTTAGAGAAAACTGATAGTCATTTCATCTGTGATACTCCTTGGAAAAACGGTTCTCTTACCGAGCCCTTTGGAACAGTCCTCCCTTCCAAACATTAGCACTGGACGCAAGAGGAACACATTCTGGGGGCTTGCCAGATAGCACCGTGTCGTTAACAGTGCCGTGTCGTAAACTTGAGATTTGCGAAAGTTAGATCTCATGTTGGTGTTCGTACCACAATGAAGAAAATCAGCACTGATGTCTCCCAGTCCAGCGGTGGCTGGGAGTTGCTATCATGTTAACGCTCTCACAGTGGACAACCGCGAGCTCTGGAGATAGTGCAAACAGCTCTCTAAAGATGTAGAGAGTGACCTAAAGAGGCAGACGCTTGGGACCAGAGAACAGCATTGTGTGATCTTCCCACTTTATGGCTTATAGACTGACGGATGTCCCCGTGAGGGAGGCTGACGCTTTCCCTCCACTGTTATGGAGGATGATAAAGATGCCACAGACGGATCTCTACACTGAGAGAGAGAGAGAGTGGGGAATGAGTGGATCGATGCAGCCAAGGACGGACAGGAGTCAAGGACCGACACGAACATCAGGTGTGCTCACGTGTGAACACTCAAGGTCGCCGTAGAGGCATGGCGTGAAAGCAGGAACTCTGAGGTTCCCGGCTCACTCATCCATTCGTTCATTCCTCCATGACGCATTTGTGGAGCACCGACTCAGGCCAAGTACTTCTCTAGGTCTTGGAGGTATTGCAGGGAATGGAAAGCAAAATCCCTGCCCCCACTGAGTTTGCAACCTAGCAGACAGAACCCGCTCACAGACAAGGCTAGTAACTAAAACACGGTGCATCTGTGGTGTTAAGTGCTATGGAGAAAGAGCAGGGGAGGGTGACAGGACTCGCCGGTGTGGGGGACGGGTCTTTCAGCAGGGTCCCCAATGAAGACCTCGCTTGGAAGGTAACATTGGAGGCAGGTCCTGGCGGTGAGGGGCGCGTGGTGCAGGTATCACTGGACAGCAGTGGGGACAGGGACAGCAAAGGTGTCAGAGACGTAGTAAGCACTGGGGCCAGAGGGTTCCCAGGTGTGTAGGGCCTTAGAGAGCTTTGTAAGGACTTGCACTTTTATGTGAACAAGAGAGAATTTTTGAAGGGTTTTGAATAGGAGACTGAAACCACCTGGGGCGCCTGGGTGGCTCAGTCAGTTAAGCACGCGACTTTTGATCTGGGCTCAGGTCATGATCTCACGGTTTCATGGCTTCCAGTCCCGTGTCGGGCCCTGTGCTGACAGTACACAGAACCTGCTGGGGATTCTCTCTCTCCCTCTCTCTGTCCTTCCCCAACTCACGCTGTCTCTTTCTCTCTCTCAGAATAAATACACTTAAAAAAAAAAAGGAGAGTGAACACACCTGGCCTGTTTTCACATGACTCTGGCTGCCATGGAGGGAAGCATGGCAGTGGGGACCCGTGTGGCAGCTGGGGACACGGGAGACCGAAGGTACTAGCGATGTAGGTTTCTCAGGCAGAACTGGAGAGCTTTCGGGACAGATGGGTGTGGGCCAGCCAGGAAGGAGCAGTTCAGGATGAACGAGATGTCCCTTGAGCGACCGGGAGGGTGGACGGAGTAGCCTTCGATGGGGGAGAGGCGTGTGGTGGCGGTGGTCCTGGTGAGGGGCGGAAGCTCGGGGTCAAGTCCAAGATGTCCGTTAGACACCTGACTGGAGCTGTCCAGCGTGCGGTTGGGTCAAAGAGTCTGGAACTTGGGAGAAAGGTCCAGACTGTAGGTGAAACTTCATGATTCTCCCACCCCGTCCCTCTGTCTGCGGGCAGTGACTTCCCCTAGTGCTGACAGTCACATGTGTGTGACCTTTAAATCCTGCCACAGGTGACTGTGAGCGTTCCTCTTTCCAGTGCCCCAGGCAGCCCGGTCCAGCCCGATCTCGGCTAGATCGGCCACAAATGCAGCCTGGTCACCTAACTGTTGCAGTCCCCGTAACGGAGGGCCCGGCGTGGTCCTTCGTGCGGAATATTGCTCCGGCATCTCAGCAGGGAAACACCGGAACCAGGAATAAATTGGCGCCAACCGTGGCCGCCAGCCGGCCCCTGGTGACCGGGCGGGCCTGCGGGTGTCCGACTTAGAGATGCTCTTCACGGCCGCCTGGAAGGAGCCCCGCTAACTAGCAGGAACAGGGCGCGACCCCGGGACCCTGGCCTCATTAGCAGCTGCTCTCCCTTGGAGGAGCCAGCCCGGCCGTCAGGCAGGAGAAGAGTCCCCTCTAATGAGGCCCTTCCCGGCGCAGGTGCAGAGTGACCTGAGCAGTGTGGCGGGGGCGGGGGGATGGTTTTCCACTTAGAAGCAGACTCTGAAAAGCAGCTAGAGTTTTCCCCGAGTGGGAGTCTGCTCTTCACTTTCCCGTTGTGTGCGTGACGGGGCCTGGCCCAGAGCCGGGGACCTCGTCGTCTCTCAGCCATGTGCAGGCCCAGGTGAGTGGCTGGTGTGTGTAGTGTCCCTCATGGACTCTGACCACACCGAGTCCTGGAGGTCCCCCTCCCCGCTGCATGACCTGCTTCAGCCAGGCTTCCGCTGCACCGCAGGCGGGAGTGCGGTGTCCCCTCGGGGTGTGCAGGCGGATGGCCCTCGCTGGCCGCCGTGGCGGGATGGGGCCAGGTGGCCGGTGCCGTCCCCACTTCCTGGCCGGCGCTCCCCCATCATCAGGGAGAAGATGTATGCCTGGGAAACCTACATCGCTAGTACCTTCAGTCTCCCGTGTCCTCGGCTGCCACCCGGGTCCCCACTGCCATGCCTCCCTCCATGGCAGCCAGAGTCGTGTGAAAACAGGCCAGGTGTGTTCACTCTCCTTTTTTTTTTTTCTTTTTTAAAGTGTATTTATTCTGAGAGAGAGAAAGAGACAGCGTGAGTTGGGGAAAGACAGAGAGAGGGAGAGAGAGAATCCCCAGCAGGTTCTGTGTACTGTCAGCGCTCTCCCTGCCCTCGGGCTCCGAGAGCGGCATTCTAGAAGCGGAACTGGGCGTTCAGTGTGCACCGTGCGTGTTAGAGCGAGGTAAAGCATCGCGCGTGTTCATGCTCGCGGACGGACAGCCATCTCTGGTGGGGGTGGGGACCTGTGAGAACACGAACAATAACTTCGGTTGGCGGAGGGGCGAGGGGCTGGGGTCTGGAGGGCAGCAGTGGAAGGAAGAGGCTACGCTGTGGTCTTTTTAATTTTTTAAGTTATTTAAGTTCTTTATTTTGAGAGAGACAGAGACAGTGCTAGTGGGGGAAGGACAGAGAGAGAGAGAATCCCACGCAGCCTCTGTGTTGTCCGTGCAGAGCCTGATACGGGGCTCGAACTCACGAACCTCAAGATCATCACCTGAGCCAACATCAGACACTTAACCAGCCGAGCCACCCAGGCGCCCCTTTGAGTCACGTTATAGAACAAGAGTTTCCCTCAAGATTGGCGATAGAAAGACACAGAGGGGCCGTCTCTGAAAAGCTGTATTGCGGAAGCCGGTGTGAGCTGGTTTTAGGCATGTTGTCAGAAAGACGGAGACAGAGGGAAGAAAAAATTAATGGTGGCAATTGTCTTATAGCTGTCTCCGGGCTTGTCATGGTGGTGCTGACAACATCAAATCACCTGGAAGGGAGGGGTGGGTGTTAGTGTGAGAAACAGTCCTGGGTTTGGCGGCTGAGAAAGCAGAGGTGCCTAAGTGTTCGCTCGTTACCGAGATGTATTGTCTCCAGCTCTGGGAAGCTGCTGGTAAGCAAAAATGAGGTCACCGTCCCAGTCTTCCAGGTACTTTAAAATGTTTAAGAACAGAAAAAGAAGACGACTGTCCTTTCCTTTCCCTGCAGTTGGGAAGTGGGGCAGTGGGTTGGGTGCCTTCTCATGAGCCGTTTTAGGAGTCGGATGGAGAATCTTGGAACTACGTACTTGAGATTTAAACCAAAGGAGAAGAAACCAAATGAGACAGAGAGAGAAAGAGAGAGAGTTGAGGATGGTAGCTTTCTATTTTTAAATAAATGTTCGTTTTCAAATAAAACGTTCCTTGATTACAAAAACATATGGAAAATAATGTCACACGCGTTCATTTATCCACCCCCAGCTTCATGCATGCTTACTACCGGGCTTTATTTTCTTCAAATTAAAATTTTTTTTAATGTTTATTTGTTTTTGAGAGACAGAGTGTGAGCAAGGGAGCAGCAGAGAGAGAGGGGGACATAGATTCCAGGCTCCAGGCTCCGAGCTGTCAGCACACAGCCCCATGCGGGGCTCGAACCCACAAACTGCGAGATCATGGCCTGAGCTGAAGTAGGACGCTCAACTGACTGAGCCACCCAGGCACCCCTATTTTCTTCAAATTCTATTTTTTTAACGTTTATTTATTTTTGAGAGACAGAGAGACTGAGCGTGAGCAGGGGAAGGGCAGAGAGAGAGGGAGACACAGAATCCGAAGCAGGCTCCAGGCTCTGAGCCATCAGCACAGAGCCCGATGCGGGGCTTGAACTCACAGACCATGAGATCATGACCTGAGCCGAAGTCGGCCGCCTAACCGACTGAGCCACCCAGGCACCCCTATTTTCTTCAAATTCTAGAAGAAATCAATATTCTGTATCTAATCGGAGCCTTTATGTACCTCTTGCTGATGGCATTCTGTCTCTCTCCCCCCTCCGAGGGAGGCATGATCATTACCGTGCATGTGTTTATGGTTTTTAATATAAGCTGTATAAAGAGTGGTGGCACGTGGGTTTACCATTTTTGTAAAAAAGCACCATGCTGTACGTGTCCTTTTGTGACTTGATTTTTCCCTCTCATTCTTTTGGTTTTTTTTTTTTTTTTACTCAAGAAAATTAAGATATAATGAACACACTATAAAGTGCATCCTTTTAAAAGTATACCATCAGTGGTGGGTTTTTTTTCTTTAGATTTTTAGATTTTTTTTTAGTAGATTCATAAAATGGTGGAATCATTGCCACTATCTAATTTCAAAACATTTTCATCACCCCCCAAGGAAGCTCTGTACCCATTGGCCGTCAATTCCCATTGGCCAGTTGGGCTGTTTTCACTTTTCGACTGTTACGGAAAACACCGCAAGGAACATTTGCGTACAACATTTTTGTGGACACTGTGAACTTTTCCTATGCCAGGTGGGGAATCTTGGAAGAGGATTTCGCACTGCTAGGAAGTGTCCTTCACCCAGCTGAGGTCAGAGTTTACCACCGCGTCCAGAGCCGTGGCTAGAGACTGGACCTCATGCGAACACCCAGGCAGAAGGGCAGAGGGAGACACGTGCCCAGGAGAACGAGGAATTATCTGTGAGCTGGAAACACAGCTCTTAAGGTGTTTACCAGCAGGTCAAAAATGAAATGTGTTTTCTCAGAGGTCGCAAATGTCTACAGGGCCCTGAGGGACACAATGCACGAATAAAGTAATGTGTTGGAGACTTTCAGCTCCGTTGGTGGGGACGGCGTTCTATTGCTCTTGCTGACTCTGACCACATAGGATCGTGGGGTCGTATCACTTGGTCTCCCGATTTTCCCAAAGAAGCCAGGAACCCCATTTCTATGAGGGATAGGTGTGGATTTTCTGCTTTTAAAAATATCGGCAGCTGGGGCACCTGGGTGACTCAGCTGGTCAAGCGTCCAACTGTTGATTTCGGCTCAAGTCATGATCTTTTGGTTCGTGAGTCCGAGCCCTGCATGGAGCTTGTTTGGGATTCTCTGTCTCCCTTTCTTTCTGCCTCTCCCCTTCTTGTGCATGCTATCTCTCTCTCTCTCTCTCTCTCTCTCTTTCTCAAAAATAAATAAACTTTAAAAATATTGGCAGCTAGTTCAAATTTTGTAAAAACACGGTAGTGGGGGCAGTTAATAAACTGTGCCTGTGGCCACCTGCAGCTCAGCGGTCCTCGTCGTGACCCCTGGGCTTTCTACTTAGCCTTCCTACTCAACCAGAAATGCAATAAAGGAGCCTCTATTCTTGCAGTCTTCCCATTTGACATCGTCTCAGAATTTTATTTCAAAGTTCTATATAAGAATTTGATGATGGGAAGTCAGCAAATCAAACCAACAAGGGGACTGTTTTGAGTCCGAAAGATGAGAAGTCCCTGCTCCAGACTCGTGGCTGTTAACTATGTTTAGACCCCTGACTGCCAACCGCGGGCTGACGAGTCAGCCAGAAACATCTTTTCCACAGCCAGTGCGGGCCTTGCTGCCTTTGACAAAACAGCAATGAGGAGGCAGCGGCTGGATTTTACGGGAGTGCAGGGGAGATGATTCATTTACGCCAGATTCTGAGAGCCGGCCATTGGATCATGGAGAGACAGAGCCTCTACTCCGTCGATGGGACCGATGAGCAGAGATTGCCTCCCTCCTCTCCGGGAGGGCTGGTGTTGGGGGCGGTCGGGGAGTGGAAAGGGTGTCTAGAGGGGAAAGGGTGTAGATCCCAAGCAGTGGGGCTGTAGTAGTGGCCTGTCTTGCTAACCTACTGTTCAAAGATCAGCCCGAGTCTAGCCTCCTCCGGGAAGCCTTCCCTGGAAGGAGTTTCTCTCTCCTTCCAACATCTGGTCTCTGGGTTCCCTAAGCACATATTCCTCTGAGATCTCGCTCCAGCTGTTTGGTATTCAGTGATTTATTCAGCGGATATTTAATGAGCACCAACTATGTCCCAGGCAGGGTTCTAAGTGCTGGGGACACAGTGATGAGCAGAGCAGGCAAAGAATCCACATTCGTGTGTGTGTGTGTGAGAGAGAGAGAGAGAGAGAGAGAGAGCACATCAATATAACTAATCCATCAATTCTTATTTTTTTTAAGTTTATTTATTTTGAGAGAGAGAGAGAGAGAGCCAGAATGAGTGGGGGAGGGGCAGAGAGAGAGGGGGGCAGGAGAGAGAGAATTGTAAGCAGGCTCTGTGCTCTCAGCACAGAGTCCGATGTGGGGCTTGAACTCACAAAGCCGTAAGATCATGACCTGAGCTGAGATCAAGAGTTAGATGCTTAACCAACTGAGCCATCAGGTGCACCCCCAATCCATCCATCCATCCACCCATCCATCCATCCATCCATCCATCCATCCATCCATCCATCCCATCCATCACTTAATATGTTAAAAGGTAAAAGCTATAGAAAATGTGGCACTGGCTAATGGGTCAGAACTGTAGGAATATGGGGGATGGGGGATGGATAGTGTGATCAGAAGAGTCTTTGCCGAGCAGGTGGTATTTGAATAAAGGCTGGACATTCTTTTTCATTTAGTGTCTTGTGTTCATGCTGATGGTTTGGGATAAAGTTTCCCATGATTTGTTTTTTAAACTCAAAATAGATTTACTCGTTTATTCGACAAACATTTGCTGAGGACCCGTTTGACCTCTCTTCATTCTTTTGGGTCTCAGCTCAAATGTCAGTTTCTTCAAGGGGCAGGCCCTGAACACAGTTCATACTCTCTGTTGCGATCCGTAGTCTAGTTTAAAGTAACAATGGGGGCGCCTGGGTGGCTCAGGTCGGTTAAGCGTCCGACTTTGGCTCAGGTCATGATCTCACGGTTTGTGGGTTCGAGCCCTGTTTTGGGCTCTGTGCTGACAGCTCAGAGCCTGGAGCCTGCTTCGGATTCTGTGTCTCCCTCTCTCTCTCTCCTTCCCCCACTCACGCATTCACTTGCTCTCTCTCTCGTCTCTCAAAAATAATAAATGTTAAAAAATTTAAAAAAGTGAAAATGGACTATTGTAAAATTGTATTTAAAATTTTTAATCGAAAAACACTTATTTAGCTTTTTTTTCTTAAAAAAAGTTCAATTCATTTTATTTTTAGGATAGCATCTGTCAGGACCAGACTTACCTTATTTACTTACCTGATTAGTAAGACAGGGATCTTACCTGTTTGGTATACGAACGAATGAATTCTCAACGCACGCTACATCCTATGTGCTTAATAAACGCCATTGGGTAAAATGAATGCGACCACAGTGACTGTGGTGTTGTAATCAGTTTTGGCCTTTGAAGAATTAGGTTCATACCATCCAGCAATCATGCCCCTCGGTATTTTACCCAAAGAAGTTGAAAACCTATGTCCACAAACCAAGATGTCCTTCAGTAGGTGAATGAATAAACAAACCGATCCATCCGGACAATGGGATGCTATTCAGCACTAAAAAGGAATGAGCTCTCCAGCCGTGAAAAGACATAAAAGAACCTTAAGTGCATATTACTAAGTGAGAGAAGCCAATGTGAAGAGGCTGCATACCATGGGGTTCCAATGATAGGACATTCTGGAAAAGGCAAAACCATGGCGACAGGGAACGATCAGGGGTTGCCAGGGATTGAGTGGAGGAGGGCGGAATAGGCAGACCCCATTTTTTGGATGGTGAGAACACTCTCTGCGCCACCACACTGTGGACCCACGTCGGTACACGTTTGTTCAAACCTCCAGAGTGTACACCACCAGGAGTGAGCCTCGGTGTCAGTCGTGGACTTCGGGTGGTTGCGATGCGTCCGTGTAGGTTCACTGATGACAAGTGTAGCAGCTGGTGGGGAAGCTTGTTGGGGGACAGGGGATGTATGGGAAATCTCTGTACCCTCCTCTCAATTTTGCTGTGAACTAAAAACTGTTGGAAAAAAACCCCAAAGTCTTAAAAAAAAAACAAAAACAGAAGAGAATTACATTGTAATAGTGGAGACAGACATACCTTCTCAAAGCAAAGAGTATATATAAATATACTCACCAGGCGTGCATAAGAATACGGCTCAATTCAGCTGACTGGCAGCTCCTCGTGTCCCAGAAGGCAAATGACACCCCCCGGAATTTTATGGGTTTTTTTGTCCTGCTGGGCCTATTAAGTATGTTCAACGAATTAAACAAATATGTATTGAATCCCTACAATTTTCTGGGTACTGTGCCAGCTGCTGCAAGCACATCCTTGTCCTCACGGAGTGAACAGTCTAGATGGGATGGCAGACTTCAGTCTCCTGGCACGTGGTGTGCGTAGCCCGCCGATCCTACTCTGGGTCATTTGTTCATTGTGGTCATGGGACAGTGTGTTCCTTGCTTTGTGGTCATTTAAAAAATAATGACCAGAGAAAGGGCTCTTAAGACAGAGACCCTGACAGAGGTCAGCCTCTCTTGCTCCGTTTCTAGAAAAAGTCCTGTGGGGAAGGCTTCAGCATCTCAGTCAGGTAGCTCAGAACCATCTAGAAGATTGTGAGGGTTGGGGGGTAAAAAAATCTATGTAAATGGTGCAGTTTGCTAGAGAGGAGTTCAAACTTGTGATTAAAAAAATGTTTTTTAATGTTTGTTTATTTTCGAGAGAGAGAGAGAGACAGACAGAGTGTGAGTGGGGGAGGGGCAGAGAGAGAGACGGAGACACAGAATCCGAAGCAGGCTCCAGGCACTGAGCTGTCAGCACAGAGCCTGACGCGGGGCTCGAACTCATGAACTGCAAGATCTTGACCTGAGCCGAAGTCAGACGCTTAACCGACTGAGCCCCCCGGGGCGCCCCTGGAGGAGTTCAAGCTTTGAATCACCACTTCATCCCCACTTCTTTCATTTCTTCCTCCCTTCCTCCTTCCCTGTCCCTGTCTCCCTCCCCTACCAAAAAACAAACCAAATCAAAACAAACAAAGAAACAAAAACCAAAACCAGCCAT
Organism: Paguma larvata; assembly: GCA_030068075.1. Taxonomy (NCBI): domain Eukaryota; kingdom Metazoa; phylum Chordata; class Mammalia; order Carnivora; family Viverridae; genus Paguma; species Paguma larvata. Next base: position 85,895,696 of record CM057835.1, read on the forward strand.
AACTGTTTGTTGTCATGGGTTATATGCTGAGAAATGGCTGGGTGGGGCTCCAGAGGACAAGCTGCTGGGCTGGGCCCCCGTCCCCCTCTCCTGCCCCATCTCTCCCTCTCCTTCTTGCTGACATGTCTGAGCTGTATAGCCACACTGTGCATTTAAAAGCTGTCTCAGCCCCACGCCTGGGGTCCCGGGGTCCCAGGGTCCCAGGAAAGAGGCTCAGCTTTTACTGAAGCAGACGCTTCCTTGGAAAACAGGATTTTGGGAACCAAGTCCTTTTGGGAGGATGCTGCGTGCTCTCACTTGAGGGGAGAAGCAGCCGAGCCCCATTTCCTGCCTGACCGCTCCCAGCACACACACGCACACACGCTTGCACAGGTGTGCACACACGCATGCACGCACTCACTTCTCCACCCCAGGGAGAGGCGTCTAATGAATGTCTCCTGGCTGAAGTACTGATCCAGGCTCCTCAAAGGCAGTCGGTAATTATTAAATCAAGAGGATCATGAAACCAGTTCTAAGTGTGAGAGGCTTATCAAGAATAGATCGGGAGCAGGTCGAGTTAATAATGATAAACCCGCCAGCTGCCTGGAAGTGAAAGACTGCCTTTCTCATGTGAGGGAAATGACTTAAAATAAAAACTTTTGCATAGAAGTGACTCTGAGTGGATTGTTTTTCCATTTCTGGCTGGACTTGGGCAGATTCCCGTAGCTGGTCCAGCTCTTGGGCTGGACAGTCAGAGGAGAAGGAAGGGCCCACGGAGAAGGGGGCTGCCCTCTTTGCCCAAAGACCGGCTGCTTCTGTACCCCAAGAGCAGGGTGCAGACTTAGCAGGATTAAGCTGCTGATAGCAGAGAGCTATGCTCTTTTCCTTCTCTTGCTGGGGTCTCACTTTCTTGGCGTTTGCTTTGCTGGGATCCACCGAATGCTGAGAAGCCAGGAGGTATTGGAAGCAGCTCTCACGTCATGGTTACAAGCACAGTGCAGCCCAAAGAGGAATCGAAGGTCTGGTCCGAAATGACCAAGCGTCCCTTATAGGAGGAGACTCAGCAGATGAAGCGAGGATTTCCTGTGACCAGAGAGGAGGCCAGACTTCTGGCTGGAGTGTGGCAGGGTGGGGAATGAGGGTAGTGGACTGGGTGATGCCTAAGTTCCTGAGACCCTGAAATCCCACGGGCAGCTCAGAGTCAGCCCTAATCTCCCCCTTCTTTGCCTTCTCACTAAAGATGCCCAGGGAAATCAGGGTCCCCTGGTGGGTCTCTATGTGTGCCCACTGTCCCCCTTCTCACGAGGCCAGGGACCGCTATGCACATACACTGTCTTCCCATGCGGAACAACGCGACAAACAGATACTTGAGGACTCGTAGCTCACGTGTCCCACACCCAGCTTCAATTCAGCTAGGAACACCCGGCGGAGTTATTTTAATAAATCTGCATTGCAGTTTAAGTAGCTGCTTCTGGCTAGTGGACACCCTATTAGACAGAGCAACATCAGAGTTTCTCAAGACCTCGGCTGCATGGGAAAAGGTTAGATGCGACCAATTCTGTATGGAGCCTAGCGTGGTTCTGATTTGGGTGGAGTTCCGAATGGGGCAGGTCAGTTCTGTCGATACTGTTGCTGCGTCTGAATGTGCTCTCTGGTGCCTCTCGGGTGCCTGGGTGCCTCCGTCTCGCCTGCCGGCTGTGGTTTTCACCTGCTTCTGAAGTTGGCAGCGGGAGGGGAGCTGTCCATGGTAGGAGGTGTCTGGGGGCCAACCAGCATCAGCAGGTTCATTTTCAACACTCTTTCCTCACAGGTTGAGAGTTGCGGGTTCAAACTGCAGACCCTGTCCAGGCCCTAAAAGGCAGGGCAGAGGCTCCCAAGCCCACTTTGGTCCAGGCAAGGCCCATTGGCGCATTGGTGTGACTCGGTCTTGGGCGACTGTGAATCGGTCCCTCTGCTGTTGTCCTCCTTGGCCGGGGACGAAGCCAGCATCAGGGTGGTGGAAAAGGCGACAGAGCAGGAATCATTCACAGATCCTTGCTGAATGGCTTCTGTTTTGACTCTCTGTTCAGTGACTTCTGTTGGTACAATAGTCAGCCTATAATTTACAGCATCCCTGTCAATGACAAGATCCTCCTGCACAAAAATCTTATTGAGAACGGCATTGGTCTTTTCACCTGTAAGTGCCCCATCCACTTTCTTCTCCATTTCCAAACACACATGCGGTGGTGTTGCTCCGGGAATTAGGACAGGTGGATTCTTACATCTTGTTCCGTTTCGGGCTCATGGAATGAGCCATCTACTGTAACGTCTTATATGTTGCTCATAGTTGTGTAGTGAACCAGGGAGTTAAGGAGTCCTTAGCATGCTCAGTGTCATGATTCCCCCACCAGCCCATTCTTCCCAAATCCTAAAGCTCGGAGCTTGAACCACTGGACTGTAGACACACAGCTAAGTAAAAGTAGAAGTAGCCAGGATCCAGGACACGACTCTGCAATGGAGCAATGGTGACACCAGACAGGAGGCTCAGGGCCACTTGCTCCGTGTGGTGCTGGAGGCTCCGTCGGCACCGCCGTGTGTTCTGTTGAAGTTGGCAGTCACCCCTCGATTGGCAAGGAGGAGTGTGGCGATTCGTTACATTCTTGATGCTCTGCTGAGTGTCGGGTTTTAAATTGCACTTTAACATGTGTTTGTTTTCCAGAGCAAACGGCTCCTTCTATGAGATCTTGCAAGTGGACTTCGGGACCGACAACAGCAGCGGCCTGGCGGGGGCCCAGCCCATCACCTGGCAGGTGGAATACCCAATGGAGGACTCCATGAGCGAGCTGGCCGTCTCCGAGATCTTCGTCAGCCAGACGTCCTTTGTGGGCATCGTCCCTCTCGCGATGGTGAGAAATTCGAGCTGCAGAAGCGGGCCACCAAGTTTTCTTTGAGTGCTTTTAATACGCAAAGAAACAGGAAGCGTTTTACAAGTGTTATTTTTTATGCTCTTGAAGAAGTTGTTAAAGCAAAGGAAATGCAGTTAGATTACATTTTATTTAGCTCCTTCCCATAATGCCTTTTTGGAAACGATTTGGGGTCTACCATAAATCCCTTTTCCTCATGGATGTTGGGGAACTTTTCCTGGGGAGCCCCTGGTCTTTATTGTCTCAGTCTGTGCCCACATCAGGACTAAGTGCTGTATCAGGGGTCTGTGTGGGGACGGTGCTCTGCATGGGAGCGAGCAGCCCAGGCCACTCGGCTTCACTGGGCAGTTCCCAGGTCGGGTGGGGGCTGGGCAACTGAAAAGCGCAGCTGGCCTGAAGGAGCCTTGTTAGGATCTGACCTGCTGAGCCCGCATGAGGTCCTGGAGTCCACAGAACCAGTTGTGTTTCTGTTCCTGGTCTGGAGTGACCCGATTTTTCCTCTGAGTTTGGTTGAAGCTTCATTCACGACCAGGCTCAGGGACCGTACCTAAGACCAGGGTACATTCTGAGCTTCCAGAATGTAAAGGGGACGGTGCCGGTGGGTCACAGGGGTGACCAGTCCCTGGGGAATGCTGCGTTCCAAATACCCCTTTCCACACCGGGAATGTTCAGCGGAACATGAAATATTCTGCATCGCTTTGACCTTCCTGTCCGGGACCAAAGTGTGGGGTTCAACACCCGGATATTCTAGGGCCGTCTGTGGGTGCTTCTGTCATTCATACTCAAGTTGGATACCAGGGTTAAGATCCTTGCAAATACAGCCCTATATCCTCCAATTAATTCTGCAATTCCCGCAACTGTGTTCTTACTCTCGTCTATTGCTGAAACACTTTCCCGACGTCTCCCCAAGCCTGGCTCCTTCTCTGCAACCTGACTGTTAAGAGACGCACCCTTCCCCAACCACATTGGCCAGAACTGGCTCTCTAGCCCCCTTGCCCGTCACCGTCTGCCCACACACCGCGCTGTTTCATCTCCTTCATAGATGTCATCAGTGTTGGGGACGCAGGGCTCACTCCCCGTGTCCTCTCTACAAGGTGAGATCTGTAAGGGTAGGGTTCTGGTCAGTTATGTCCACGTCTGTGACCTAGAACAGTGCCCGAGACCGTTCATATATGCTGTGAATGAATGGACCCCTTGCTTTAATCCAGGCTGCTGGACTCCTCTAATTCTTGAATGTTAGCCTGACGAAGTTTACCCCCTCAGCAGTTATCTGCGTGGTGGTTTTGGGACAGCCACAATCGCATAATCGATGGAAGGATGATGATTTTAAGTCAAAAGGAGGCCGTTCTGATTCTCCAGATGAACCTAGATCTGGCTGAGGTGGGGTTCCATCTTGACTCCGAGTCCTTACAATTTCGCTCTATGCTTAATGTGTAGCAGGTGATTCACTGGGGATCCCGTAGCCTCCCGTCGCTTCTGAGGACGGAATCCCACGGGAGAGCCTCACGCTCTCCTCTGATGGGCAGGTGCCGGTTTGGAGGGGGGCTGAAAAGGAGGCTGGAACCAGGACAGGAACCAGTGCAGCCCACAGACCAAATCCGGTCTGCTGCCTGTGTCTGTGGAAAACGTGGTGCCAGAACACAGCCGAGCGATGGATTGCGGCGCACTGTTTGTGACTGCTTCAGCGCCGCGACGGCACACTCCAGCACTCGCAAGGATGCACCCTTGGCCAGAACTTGAGCTTTAGCGTCTTGCCAGAAGTACCCTCCTGAGCAGAGTGCCTGGCACTGGGGACAATTATTCCGTTGTTACCGGGCTTCAGGAGATGCTCGTCTTGTCTCCTGGGATAACCTTTCCTGACGGGCCTTTGCTACAGATGCTCAAATGCTCTCGGGCTGTGGTGGCATCCTCTCTCATGATGTCTCAAGACCTAAGTGATGGCTCTTGACTGAGTGAGAGGTCCCTCACAGGGTCAGGGCTCATAGTGGGGACGGGACAGAGGGGGGTGCGGCAAGCGAAGTTGATGCTGAAACCCACACAGGAAGGAAGCACCTTGGCGGATTGGGAAGAGCAGGTCGGCTTTGACAGTCTCTCTGAGGGGGGCCAGCATCCCTGACCCTGCGTCTTCCTCACAGGAGCCTGGGCTCAGCACCGGGTGTGGCGTCCAGGGCGCGTTAGCGGTGTGCCTGCTGGCACAGGCTGCTGCCCTCGCTCAGCCAGCCCCACCTCCTCCCCTCCGCGGCTGCTCCGCGGAGGCTGGGTGTCCGTGTGGTGCACGCGGCACGTCTCTGACTATTAGCCGCTGCGTGTTGCTCCCCATCTGGCCAGTCCGTACTTAGGGAAGGTTTCCTGCGTTTGGGCTTTGATTTGTGTCGTCAGGAAAGCGCAGGGCTGGATGGTTGAGTGGTGTTGCGTGTCACGGTCTCCTGAATCACTGTGAAGAGCGGCTCCAAAGTGACTCCAGGGGCCAGAGCTGTTTGGGAAAGTCTGTGGTGGGAGAAACCAAGTTTGTAGTTCATCTTATAATTGGTTGTTCGAGCTGCTCTCCAGACCCGCCACTGCCAAGGAGTGGCCTTGGGGGGCGGGGTCTGCCTACTTGCTTAGCAGGGAAGGGCCTTCTGTGTGCTTCTTCCTTTTCCCCCTTACGGCCAGGCCCCCCCTTCCCTCCCCCTACTCTCCCCCCCGCTCCCCCTCCCCCTACCTTCCCCTCCTCCTCTCTGTTCCCCCATCCTCCTCCTTTTTCCCCTCCCTCTCCCTTCTCTTGTCCCCAGCTCCTCCCCCTCCTTTCCCCCTTCTCCCCTCCTTCCCTCTCCCCCTCACCTCCCCCTTCTCTTCCCCTTCCCTCCTCACCTCTCCTTCTCCCATCCTCCTCTCTCCTCCTCCCCAACTCCTTTCTTCCCCCTCCTCAGCCCTGCCCCTCCCCTCCTTCCCCCTCCCCTCCTCCCCCAACCCCCCTCCTACTCGCCACCTCCTTTCCTCCCTCTCAGTGGCAGCTAACTCTGGACAACTGCATGATATAAAGGTGCTCTGTGACTTGTCCACGGAACATGCACAGAATGACCTTGTTTTTGTATCAGGCTGTGCCCAGAAGCAGAAACCACTTTCGTAGTTTGAACAGAGTGATTTAAGTGCAAGCACTCAGGGTCACAGGAATTAGAACAGATGAGAAACCAGACACAGAACAGAAGAGAGTCGGGGGCCCTGGTGGGAGCAAGGGCCCACCCGCCCCGGGCCGGAGCAGGAGGAGGTGCTCCCGGACACTGGGGCTGGGTCGCCCCAGGAGCCGGAGCCCATCAGAGGATGGACCCGAGGTGTGCTGGCTCCGGTTTTATTGCACGATGTGACCACGACGTCCAGGCGTGTCCTGTTCATCGGAAGCCTGTGCATTCGGAACCGGGCCACGCGGATCCCGGGCTTGGCCACAGCGCTCCACTTGGCGGGTCTCTTGTCTCTTTTCACCTTAAAAGTCAACTTGGAGAGGCCTCTCCTGGCCACTGAGACCAAATTAGTTCTGTCCTTATATTCTTGCTGACTCGTCTCTTGTAGATCACACCACTGTCTGCAATTCATCCATATTTATGTGATTGTTTGTGCACACGTGTCTTGGTCTGGCTGCAGTCAGGAGAAAGAATTTGAACAGGAAACGTTTGATTTAAAGGGTTATTAATTATAACGAGGACTAGAAAACGAGGGATTGCTGAGTCGGAAGTGAAGAGAACTCTCAAGAATGTCCGAATGCAAGACATCAGGAGTACCGCCCGCCCCAGGGCCGAGAGAGAGTGCCCAAGGAAGAGGTCCCCCCACCCCGAGACCCAGACCTCATCTGAGATTCCATCCGATGGTCCATCGGAGGACCGCACTTCACAGAGACGTGTCTCATCAGAAGCACTTGGTACCAAAGCCCTCCGGGTGGATGCTGGGTGGAGCTGCTGGGTGTGCGGGAGCCCCCTGTGCTGGAGGAGTCCCCGCGTGCGCACGGCAGCAGCCCGAGGGGAGAGCGCACCACGATCCTTTCCCTCTGAAACGTCTGTCCGGCACCCTCACGGACAAAGCTCCACCCCTGCCTTTTGGCAAAGGAAAAACGTTAAGGTCAGATCCGCTTCTACAGAGTTGGCAACGAGGGGCACGCAGGAGCTGGGCAGCGATAGGTCGATGAGCGGAATGCCGGTCACGAGCTCCCCGATGGCAGGGACCGTGTTTGCCGACCACCAGGCGTCCTCAGCACGGCGCTTGGTGCCTAGCGTACGGATTTGCTCAACAAGGGAGTGGGCGGTCGTGTTTACCGTCAGAGCCCAAGTCCCTGGCTGGGGCTCTCATTTGCTGTGTTCATTGCCTTTGGCCGCTGTAACAAATCCTTCCAGACTTCGTGGCTTAACGCAACACGAGGTCACCATCTCGCAGGCTGGAGGCCAGTGTCTGAAATGGGCCTCACTGGGCTACAGTCAAGGTCGGCAGGACTGCGTCCGTCTCGAGGCCGGGAGGGAGGAGGCTCCGTTCGTTGCCCTTTCCAGCTCCCGGAGGCCGCTCGCATTCCTTGGCTCCTGGCTGCGTATCACTCAGACCGCTGCTTCCATCGTTACGTCTCCTCCCTGAGCCTCCTGCCTCCCTCTGTCTCTTTTAAGGACCCTTGTGATGTCATTGGGGCCACTTGGATATGAGCCAGGAAAATCTCAGAAGCGTTCTCTTTCCCTTTCGCCACGCAAAGTAACACAGCCATCGGTCCTGGGGATTATGACGTGGGCATCCTTGGGGGGCCGTTCCTTTCCTCCCACTCACCCTCGTGCAGGACCCCAGGCTCCCCTTTCTGGTCTTCCTCAGGCTGTGTACCCAGAGCTCTCCATCCCTCTTCCCATGATCTGTTCTTCCGTTGCCTCCCAGGCTGTTTTCCGAGGAGATTTCTGGACCTCTGTGTCGGCTCCGGCCAACCTACCACCTCCGACAGCTCCCACTCCCGGGAACACTGCTTTTCTGACATCGGGAAGGCACCGTGCCCTCTGCTCTTCCAGAGGCTTCCGCAGGAGAGCCGCCACAGGCCTGGTGATCTTCGTTTACGCACAAAGCCTTCCCTGGAGGCTGCGGACCACCCGGGGGCTGGGGCTGGGGCGGGGGAGGCGCCTGTGTAGCAGCCCCACAACGTCCTCCCCAACCCCTGGGGCTGGAAGACACCCGAGGGCGGAGCCCAGCTGGCTTCTCATTCTCCGCGTCGCCCCCAGGGACTCAGCTAACTTCTCTCTGCTTTCGTTCTTGTGTGTGAATTTCCAAGTAAGGATCCCAGTCCTGTGTCTTGCCCAGCGGTGTTACATGGACTGAGATCCAACAAACACAGACATGCTTACGATACCCAGGCGAGTATCAAGCTCATGTATGCAGTGGGAAAGCGTCCCAGGCAGATCCAGGCCCACTCAGCTCTTGTGTCGAGTTAATGACTCTCTACCTGCCCGGTTTCGTTACCCTGTTGATTTACTGGGGTGATGTACATCCTGGGGAAACGTCAGTCGTTTCCACCTTTCGGGGAATTGGCAGTGAAGCATTTTGGTCAAGCGTACGGGCTATTGGGCGGGCCTCGCCAGACGAAACTTGGACTTCAGTGTTTACTAGCTCTATCATTGTGGGCACGTCACTTAACGTCTGTGAAACCGTTTCCTCGGCTGTGAAATGCGAAATTGACGTTTCCTGTCTTACAGAGTTGTGTGAGGACTCAGTGAAATCCTGCAGGGGAGGTGTTAGCACATTGGCCTGGCTCCTTGTAAGCACTCAGTAATGTTTAGCCATCAGTGTTTTCATCACGGCCATTATACTCTCTGGCCACATGCAGGCCTATCTCTCAAACTTTGTGTGAAGGCCAAACAGAGGTTCAATCTCAGGGCAGGTGGTGGGCTCTCCTCCTGGAGGAAAGAAAGAGTTTGATTTGATGAGTCAGATATAGCCATGGTGCAGAGATGGGGAGATGAAGACCTGGGATTTGGGGACTCAACTGCGACACGGAAGAGAGGAGGGAAGTCTGTTGGGTGGGCAGTCAGCAGTGACCGTGCCCAGTTTCACAGCCCCTTCTGAGGGGGCACTGTTACCCTGCAAGGCAACCCCAGGCTTATGATTTAGAACTTTGCTACCACAGTTGCGTGACCCTGGGTAGCATTGGATACTGTTGGCGCCTTTTGGGTAATGAGCCAATCACTACTTCATGGAGGTAAATTTTCAGCTTTAGGAGATGCCTGATAGATCTGAGGAGGGACCCCAGGCTTGGAAGCCAGGGCAGAGCCCAATGCAGTGATCCAGCAGGTGGCCTGCAAACGAACAGTGGCAGTGGCGATGTAGCCATCCATCCCCCTTTCCATTCATCCATCTATCCATCCCTTCATCCCTCTGCCCAACCATCCACCTATTCATCCATCCATCTGTCCATCTGTCCATCGTCCGTCTATCCCTCTGCTCATCCACCCATCCACCCATCCATCCATCCATCTGTCCATCCATCCCCATCGGCCCATCCATCTGTCCATCATCCATCTGTCCCTCTGCTCATCCATCTATCCATCCATCTACCCATCTGTCCATCCATCCATTCATCTGTCCATCCATCCATCCTCCCATCCATCCATCCATCTATCCGTCCTTCCACCCACTCACCCTCCATCCATCCATCTATCCATCCATCCATCCATCCATCCGTCCATCCACTCATCCTTCTGTCCATTCATCCGTCCACCCATCCATCCATCCATCCATCCATCCATCCATCCGTCCGTCCATCCATCAGTCCCTCTACCCATCTATCCACCCATCCATCCATCCATCTGTCTCTCTGCCCATCCATCCACCTACCTATCTGGCCATCCATCCATCCATCCATCCGTCCATCCACTCATCCTTCCGTCCATTCATCCATCCACCTATCCATCTGTCCATCCATCCATCCATCCATCCATCCATCCATCCGTCCGTCCGTCCATCCATCAGTCCCTCTACCCATCTATCCACCCATCCATCCATCCATCTGTCTCTCTGCCCATCCATCCACCTACCTATCTGGCCATCCATCCATCCATCCATCCATCCATTCATCTGTCCATCTGTTTGTCCATCCATCCTTTTGTCCATCTATTTGTCCATCTGCCCATTCATCCCTCCATTCATCCTTCTGTCCATTTGTCCTTCCTTCCTTCCTTCCTTCCTTCCTCCTTCCCTCCTTCCCTCCTCCCTCCCTCCTCCCTTCCTTCCTTCCTTCCATCCATCTGTGAATCGCTATACAACAGGCATTTATTTAGCATACACTATGTGCCGTATCCATTATTTTTTGGTACCCAGAAAGGGGGAACGTGGAATTGATGGAAATTTTGGAGTTGGAAACCATTTGTGACTTGATATTTCCATTTCTAGCAGACAGCACAGATGGTCAAAACCTTCAAAAATTCCATCTTAAAAAGGGCACTCTAAAAAGAGGAGTGTCATAACCCAGGGTAATAATGATGTTTTCTGCATCATCTTTAAAGTCTAAAACTTAAAAATCGTCTTTTTGCTGTCCCCTCCATGCCTGGGAGATGCTAACTCGGTGCCTATTTCTTTGCTTTATGAAAGCACAAGTTTTCTGTCTCTCTTCCTCCGCTCTGTCTTTTCTTCCCTCCCCTTCACTTCTCTTCTGCATTCCATCCAATTACTGAGCTTTGAGCTTAGAGATTTATTTCCAGGGGGTGGCTTGGCATGCAGGGCTGGAGTCCACTCTTCAACCACAGTTCTTAAAACTAAAAAGCCAAGCTCTGCACACACAGATAAAAAACACATTATCTTTCAACAAGGTTGGCATAAAACAATGAACACGGTTGGTGAGTTTCTAGGCGACTGGATGGGCGTAGGGAAAAAAGCAGCAAATCATCAGACTCCTTTTTAGCTGCGTCGGCCCTGAGACTTCACAAGACCTGGGCACAAATATGTCTTTCCTTCTTGCGTGTTCTAGCCGACGGTGACGAACAGAGCCCAGCTCTCGTGGTGCTCACCTTCCGGGAGAGCGGGGTGCTGAGTCCGTTCCATCATTTCAGGTGGTGAGAAACTCCCGATGGCGGCAGAACAGAGAGGCTTGGCCAGGTCAGAGCCATCAGGGAGATCAGGAAGACGTCTTTCTAAGGGCCTGGCGTTTGCTCTGAGACCGAAGCCCAGCAGAGGGAGCCGTGGGCGTTGTGCAGCCCCTGGCGTGTGTCAGGACACCGGGAAGGGGGCGGGCAAAGAGCTGGGGAGGAAGGCAGGGCAGCTCCTGCAGGCCTTTCTAGAACAGCGAACGTTGCACGGGCCTCCCGGTGCCCAGGCCCTGTTCTTGGCATCGGGGCCCCTCTCCTGTAACTCCTGCGTCAACTTACCACAGACTTAGGGACTTTAAACAACACGAATTCATCTTACAATTCCTGAAGTTGGAAATTCTGAGCTGGGTCTACGGGACAAAAATCAAAGCGTCAACTGGGGGAAAATCCAACTGTTGCCCGTTTCCAGCTTCCAGAGGCCACCACCATGCTTGACTTGTGGCCCCACGTCACTCTGATTCTGTCACCGTGTCCCCTTCTTGGACTCTGACCCTCCTGCCTCCCTCTTTCACTTGCAAGGGCCCTGTGGTGATGCTGGGCCACTGGGGTGAGCCAAGACAACCTCCCCATCTCAGGATCCTTCACTGAATCAGGTCTGAAACCCCTTTGTGCTCCGTATTCCCAGGTGCCAGGGGTCTGAGCAAGGTCATATTCAGGGTTATCTCTTCTTACCTCCCTTCACCCTGTGAGGCTGCGAGGTCCCGGAGCTCAGAGACCAGCGTGGTGGTTCATCAGCTCTGTCACCCAGCACACAGCCCGCCATCGCATGGTAGATGGCGCCCGGTGAGCGTTTGTCGGAGGGCGCACTTCACGGTCTAAGCTTTGTGTTCTCTCACGGGTGGTTTTTGCAACACAAACCAGACCACGTTGCCTCTTCCCACTCATCCCCCTGAAAACCATCCAGCGACTTCCCACTGCACGGAAAGTAAAATCCAGTGGGATTCCTAACCTGGGGTCTGTAGAGGGTGTCTGTTATTAGAATTCAGGGGGTCCATGAAATCGGATGGGAAAAGATACACACCCACGCATGTACACATATACACACAAACGCACACACACGGGAACTGGTCTCTGCCCTCCTGGAGACCCGGCGGGGTGGGGTGGGGGTGTGCACGGACAGGCTCAGTACAGTGTGCAGAGTGCAGGGATGTGCCCCCACTCAGCGTCTGCTCTGCAGCCCCGCCCCCAGCCTCCACTCCAGGCCCTCCCTGCTCTCACTTGGGTGGCTGGTTCATCTCCTGCCTCCACCCTTGACACCGTGCAACCACCGTCCATGTACACACATCAGACCCTGCAGCAAACTCCTGCCCAGAGCCCCCAGTGGCTGCTCAGAACTCGTGCAGTGAGAGTCTCCCTCCTCACCGGGGGATCCAAAGCACAGCACATCTGCCCTCCTCAGACCCCACCTCACCCAATTCAACCCTTCTCTACCCCAGGACCTTTGTCTGGGCTCCTTCTCCGCTTGGAATCCTTTTCCCTCAGCCCTTGATGTGTCTGTCACTCATTCACTCAGATGTCAGCTCAGGTACGGGGAAATTCTCTCTGAGGAGATGATGGTGGCTTTTTATTTTTTACTTCTTGTCTTCTATAAATAGACCCCCATCTCAGTTATTCTACACATGGGGAGTGGAGTGGGGGATGGTGGGGTGCCTTTGAAAGTAGGAAGAGGGGGGCAGAGAGAGGAGTTCCCCAGCCTGGAATGAGGATCTGTGGTCTCCAGGGTAGGGAGCACCCACCAGGCTGCCCCCTGGCTGCTCCTCTGGGCCGCGAGTAAGCCCGGCGAGGTGGGGCCCTGGGCACAGGGTACCCAGCGCTCGCCTCCCCGCCGGCTCCGTGCCGAGCTTAGATCTGGACCAGGAGAGTATCAGCGACAGTCACAGCAGACATGGAGTTGGGGACGCTTCTCCAGCCGTAACTCAGACAAGCGGCAGCTTTCAAAACGATTTGCGTGGTCGGCAAACCCAGACCCTCGAGGAACACGCAGTGTAAGCCCGTGCAGACTCAGAGCTGTGTTCAAATCCCGCCTCTGACTCTTAGCGGCCAAATGACCTTGGGCGAGCGACTTACCTGCCTGTGCCTCAGTCCCCCCGGAACTGTGGTGACGTCGCGTGTGGGAGCTGTCCAGGATCGAGCCGGGCGCGAGATCGCCTGTCAAAAACGGGAGCACAGAGCAGCGTGTGCTGCGGGGAACGCGGGGGTTCTGGCACGGTGGTGTTGACGTCGCTGGATTGGACGAGGCACAGGCGTGATGTCTGGAGGGGACTCATCACGGTGGAGGCCTCCAGAGCTGCGAGGGCCCACAGCACGTGCTTCTGAGTCCAGCCCGGAGCTGGGGGAGCGCCATTTCCGAGGAGCCCGCTTTCCTCTGCCTTCTCCTCCTCATCCTCGAGGCAGCTGGCTCCCGCTCCCCTGGGAGGGAGGGCACAGGCTGCCTCCGCCCCTGGGCACAGCCACCAGGCTCCTCGCGCACCGTCAGCGTCCAGGCTGCTGGGCCAGTGGCCGCGGTTCGCTCCGCTTGCCGCGCTGAAGCGCCTTTGTTTTCTCGGCTGGTTGTGTTTGACGGCACTCCAAAGGCGTCAGGGGGACTTAAGTCTTGTGAAGCCCCTGCGCTCCGTCAACCAGCCCCTCTCTCCCTCCCCGGCTGTCGCTATCTGTCCTTTGCCTGTCTGCCCTGCAGGTGACTGGGCTTCAGAGGGGTGGCCCGTGTCCCCTGGAGCCCCCAGCCCTGAGATGGCTCTGAGCAGGGACGCTTTGACTCCCCCCCCCAGGAAGGTCCAACAGGCATCCGTGGCCCCTCGGGGTCTGTCACGGCTCTGGAAGCTCTTAAGTAGGAGGGTGCATCGTGGCCGCATCGCTCCCAGTGTCCTCCTCCCTTAGCTTGTGGCTGCATCGCTCCCAGTCTCTGCCTCTGCCACCCCAGGCCTGGCTGTGTGTGCCTCTCTGTGTCCTTTCCTTATGAGGACCCCAGTCACTGGATTCAGGGCCCAGCGCCCCCAGTATGACCTCCCCTTAACTAATCACATCTGCCAAGATGCTCTTTCCAAAGAAGGTCACATTCTGAATTCCAGTGGGCATGAATCGTCGGGGACACTAACCCACCGCAGGGGCAGGAAGAGCGAGCGGCTACATACACACCCTGGGTGTGTCGATACAGACCTGTCTGGCCGGTGCTGGGGGCCGCCAGCCGCACACCGTCCACATGTGCTGCAGGAACGGACGTCTCCCGGATGTGACTTACGGGGCCGGTAGACCCTCAGTCATTGACCCGGCTTCTTCAGTCTCGCGGACTCGACTCCCTTCGCCAGGAGAGGATGGGACTGTGGTGCTTCCGAAAAGCCTTTCTGTTGATTCTTGACCTCGCAAGTCTGTTCAGGAGGCCCCTTGTGCCTCTCTTCCCCCAAAACAAATTTGTCAGCATCCTAACCCATCGGAGACAGCACACAACGCTTGGCGGTGGGTATCTGGAATAAGCCTAATGCAGTTCTTTTAGGTTCTTTTACGTACAAGAAAGAGCAAGACGCTCTGCAAATAGCTGTTACCTTGGTTATATACACACGGTTTCACTTGATTGATCCGATGCAGTCACAGCCGAAAGGAGCAATTGTAAATTGTCAAGGAGAATGTGTGTCCAGTGGGTACACTTTACAAATGACCGGAAATAACCATCTTTGTCAGATGAGATTAAAGCCACGCACTTTGTAAGTGCTGCCGTCTGAGCACTTCTAACGTGCCAGACGCAGTTCACCTGCCCGCGGCTCGCATGTTTCCAGGGCGTGATGCCAGCGAGCGCATTCGGCAAACCTGTCACCCCAGCGGCCCCCTCATTGGATCGAGGTGTTATGTCATTTCCTAACTTGCAGTTAAAAGATAACAATACAGGGGCGCCTGGGTGGCTCAGTCGGGTAAGCGTCCGACTCCGGCTCAGGTCATGATCTCGCGGTTCGTGGGTTCGAGCCCCGCGTCGGGCTCCGTGCTGACAGCTCAGAGCCTGGAACCTGCTTCAGATTCTGTGTGTGTCTCTCTCTCTATCCCTCCTCCACTCACGCTGTCTTTCTCTCAAAATAAATAAATTTTATAAGATAACAATATAAAAAGGATTGCTCTTAGAGAGTGAACTGGAGTCAGCTAAGTGGAAAAGGAGAAGCAAAGAAAAACCCATTAAGATGTTTAGTTCGGTTGACCTACGTCTTTTTGGCAAACCTTTGCTGCTGGATAATTTCTGAAGGTGAACGGGAAAAACAGACCCAGCAAGCAAGTCCGGGAAAACGCTGGTGGCTGTCAGTCAGAGGAACAGAGTTCTGGGCTCTTCGGTTGCCACAGGAATGCACGGGGACACGTTTTTAAGGCCCCGACGATGCCGTTAGTATTTCCGCCCTATCTCATGAAAACCTCTCCACCGAGCGGCACATCCATCAACGCCTTCTGCTCGGGAATTGTTCTGTGTTGTTGGGTGATGAGCCCCGAATGACAAAATTGAGAGCAGTTATGTGAAGAGTTTTATTTGCTTTTGTTTTACACACACCCCTTAAAGGCGGTAAAATCGTCAGGACGCTGTATTCTGAGAACATCATTTTCTTTCTGAGAAGAAAAGTCTCCTTTACTGGAGACGTGTGAACTGGGCTATTTATCACCACGCGGAGTCGCAGACGTGCAAAGAGGAAAGGAGCACGGAGCCTTGGGGGTACCACCTCCGCGCTGGTCCGCGAAGGGGCACTTACGGCCAGCCTGCCTTCACGAACCTCCATCATCCCATCTGCAAAAGGACAGTATAATTCCTACTAGGAGAGCCCCAGCCAGGCTGGGGAGGCAACAGTGCGTGCACCGTGTCTGTCCCATCACACGGGCCCAGTAAACATTAGCAGCCGCTTCTCATCCGCAGGCCCGTGTGCTTAAAGGGGGGACACTCAAGAGTAGTGGCGAAATTGAAAATGCTCCCTGACCGGTGGCAAGGTCACTGAGCGACTGGATTAGGTGCGGCCGGTAAGGAACCCTCACGCCCCTGGCTCCCCGCGCCGCCACAGAGAACCGCGCAGGAGGTGTCAAGGTCGCAGGGCGCCCCGCCGGTTTGCACAGCGCAGTGCAGGCCCCGCGGCCTCTTCCCGAAGGGCCTCAAGTTTACAAACTGCCCGACGGCGATTCTGATTGGCTGGAGCGGCTCCTGCCCAAACGGAGGGCGCCGCGGGCGACGGTCCCCGGGGCGCCCGCTAGATGGCGCGCGCAGACCAGCTTGCGGCCACACCCGCCCCCGCTCCCCGCCCCCTGGGAGGGCCCTGCACCCCTGCCCCCGCCCAGCCTTCCCCCACCCACCTACCTGCCTGCATCCTCAAGCCTTTGGGCCCCGGGGCGCCCCGGTTTCCCCAAGTGTGAGCAGCGGAGGCGCCCCGGCGGCCCCACCCCGCGCTCGGCGCAGCACCTGCCGTGGGGCACCTGACGCGGGCACCTGGCACATGGCACCTGTCAGCCCAGAAAGTGTCACCTGCCTCGCCAGCACCGACGCGCGCCCTGCCGCTGGACGAGGGCCGCGGTCCACTGTTTTTATGGGACAGACGCGTGCTCACTGTAAACATTCCAGACGGCCTGCGGAAAAGTCAGAACCGCGGCGGCGCCCGCAGGGCCATCGGGGATGCGACACCTGCGCCGCTCGCCGCGTCTAAGTCCACGGCCACGCGCAGAGATGGCCCGACAAGCAGACAGCAGATGACGCCATACTGCATAACGATGACGTCATACCCGCGCGCTGCTATTTTTTTCAAGTGCCAGATTTCCCTTTTTACCTCTATTGAACAGAAGACAATGAATTTAATGTGAAATTTCTGAGCTTCAAAAAAACCAGTCACTACGAGATACGCCGATCACTGACACACCTCGCTGTGATCAGGGGGAAGGTTCCAGGCGAAACAAGTCAGTGCCTGGAGCCCCGTCTTGTTTCTATTATTATTCTCACTGCCCCGACCTCCCCCCTCACCGTTGTCGCTCTCAGAGGCCGGCATTTAATTCCAGGGTAGCAGGCTTTCTTTTCGTTTAGGTATTTACTTATTTATTTATAAATATTGTTCTCAGATTTATTGGGGTATAATTGAGAAATAAAAATTGTGTTTTTATGCTATGCGGGGTGATGTTTTGATGTCCACATATGTTGTGAAATGGTTACCACAGTCAAGCTGGTTAATATCAACGACCTCAGTAGTTACCGTTTTCTGTGTGGCGTGTGCGTGTGCGTGTGTGCGTGTGCGTGTGTGGTGAGAACACTTAAGATCTACCCTCTTAGCAGCGTTCAAGTCTACAACACGGTATCGCTAACGCAGTCACCGCGGTGTCCGCTGGGTCCCCAGAATTTATCCATCTCACTGGGAACCGACACTTCCTACCCTAGAACCACATCTCCCCGTTTCCTGCAGCCCCGCCCCCCGCAGACCCCACTCGACTCTATGTTTCAACTCTTCTAGATTCCACGTAAAAATGAGGTCAGTTTGTCCTTCTGTGTCTGGCTGACTCCTCTTACTGTAGCCTCCTCCAGATTCACCCGTGTGGCCCCCGAGAGCGGGGTTTCCTTCTTTCTAAAAGACGACGAAACTCGTGCATCTGTTCCTGTAAATCACGTTCTGTTTGTCTGCTCGCCCGCCGACCATTCGGGTCGTCCCCTTCCCCGAGCGGCTGTGAACAAGCCGCTGCGGACACGGGCCTGCACGCACCTGCCTGAGACGCGGCCACTGGTTACACGCGGCTCTTTAAATTAAAGTGGACTTTAGACACCGTTACGATTCAGTTCCTCAGCTGCACCGTCCGTATTTCAGGCGCCAGAACCCACGTGTAGCCGGTGGTGACCTTATTAGCACAGATACAGAATTTTCTGTCACCGGAGACGGTGCTGGTATTAGCGGACCCTCCTTTGACAGATGCGCGGTCAGCACCGTGGACTCCTCCCCGCTTCCTCTGCTTAGACATTTATTAGTTTTACGCATATTTTTATGCTCGAAGTTGTCACGTCCGTGTTCCGTTGCAGAAGCCGACGCCTCACTTCCATCCTTCCCCATCAAGCAGCCCCCTTACTGCCTCGGTCACCTCGGTTCCAGGGAGCACTGGTCTGATCACTGGTTGACCACCGAAGGCCCCTTTTTGTTGAGGGCTTTCCACTTTTTTATTCCTTTCGTCTCATTTTAATGAGGCCCCCGGGGGAGAAATGAGATAAACCAAGTGGCTGGCCGCTGGGTCGGACCGGAAGTCCCGAAATGCTTGGTGAACTGGGGAGTCCGTTCAGATTTCGGGGACAGGCGGCCGGTCATTCCTTCCGCACACCAGATGGAGGGCCCGTGTGCCGGACTCCAGGTGGGGGCCGGGACGGATGAGGGAGTCTCAGATCTTGGCCTCGACGAAGGCAGCAGGGACACCCCATCCGGGAGCAGAATTCCCCTGCCTTTGGGGAAAGACGGTTTCGTGGAGGAGGAAGTATTCCATCCCGCAGTCAAAGAGCAGGCGAAACCACGGACATCCTTGGGTGAGTAACCCGTCCTTCACTTACTGACTGAGACCCAGCTGGAGAAGCTGCGGGTTCTCTTCTGAGACAAGGAGCCGGGCCTTTAGAGAAGACCCAGGAAGGGCCGCTGTGGGACTCGGGGGGGAGGGAGGGGGGTCTGCCACCTCTTCCCCTCCCCCCTTTCCCTCCAGGCCCTCGCTGCAGAGAGAGCTGCAGTAGTGAGCGATGCCTTTGCCACGTGATTGGGTTTAAGCCTGTTATATCATTACCTTTTTATCTGAAAGAAAGACCCTGGCATCAGGGGTTGAGGTGTTAGCGATGGAACCCAGAGAGGAAAAGTCCAAATAACGATAACATGAAACAGACTCTCGAAGAGATCTCTGCGCTCCCTGTTGGGTGTAGCATCATTCACAAGAGCCAGGGTTGGAAACAGCCGAGACGTCGGCCCTGGATGAACGGATATAGAACATGCCTGCGTCTATACAGTGGAATCGTCTTCCACCTTGAAAAAGAAAGAAAATCCTGAAGGAACCTGGAAGGCGTGAAATAAGCCAGACACCGAAGGACAAGTACCGCGTGATCCCGTGTGGATACGGAGTCCCACCGTCACCCTTATGGAGGCGGAGAGTCGGGTGGTGGTTGCTGGCGTGGGGGAGGGGAAAACGGGAGACGGCGTTCAACGGGCATAAAGGTTCGGCTGTGCGAGACGAGTCAGCTCTAGAGATGCCCGCGGTTAACAACATGGGCTCGAACACGGAAGAACTTGTTAAAAGGGTAGATCTCAAATCAAGGGTTCTTACGGCGAAAAAAGAAGAAACTGCAGGAAGAAACTTCTGGAAACGATGCGTATGTTCCTTACCTCGATCGCGATGATGGTGTCATGGGAGCTCGTGTACGTTCGAATCACCAAATCGTGTACGTTAAGTTTGGGTGGGTTTCTGCATATCGGTTACACTTAAATAAAGCCGTTTTTAAAACGCAAAAGAAAACACACCCACCCCCACACACAAACACCTAGAACCAATGGCAGAATGGAAGGCCTCATTGATAAACCCACCTTTCCAAATGAATGAAGTTATCAACTAAGCTCATAAATCAGGCAGGGAATTCAGCCCGGAAGCCGTGATCCCAGGGGGAATTAGAGACAGGATTCGCACAGCTGGAGTCAGAAGCGGAGGCTCCTGCTCAGCTTGGTGACCGCACAGCTGTGGGACACTGGGCGAACCAGGGAACCTGGTTTCAGCGTTCTTACCTGCCAACACATGAGGTGCTGGTTTCATCAAGCCCTCTTTCTTTTTTTTAATGTTTATTTTTTGAGACAGAGAGAGACAGAGCATGAGTCAGGGAGGGGCAGAGAGAGAGGGAGACCCAGAATCCGAAGCAGCTCCAGGCTCTGAGCTGTCAGCACAGAGCCCGACGCGGGGCTCAAACTCACGGACCGTGAGATCATGACCTGAGCCGAAGTCGGACGCTCAACCGACTGAGCCACCCAGGTGCCCCCTTACCTGCCAAAAAGAGGCAAGGATACAGGCTTTACGGGTCTTCTAAGATTGTACAAAGAGATTTAAAATTTTTTTTTAACGTTTATTTATTTTCGAGAGATAGAGCGTGAGCAGGGGAAGGGCAGAGAGAGAGGGAGACACAGAATCTGAAGCAGGCTCCAGGCTCTGAGACATCAGCACAGAGCCCGACGCAGGGCTCGAACTCACAGACTGCGAGATCACGACCTGAGCTGAAGTCGGCCGCTTAACCGACTGAGCCACCCAGGCGCCCTTGTACAAAGAGATTTTAAAACGTAAGCAAATGCTTTGGAATTTCAAAAGGTGTTCTAGAAATGTAGGCGTTGTGTTAAATCCGCATCTGGGTGTGAGGAAAACGGTGGTGCCCCCGTGCTGACAGCATTGTGTTGCTTCTCAGCCTCTCAGAGACACGCGTGGGCGGCCCCACCCCTGCAATGCTGGGGGGCTGGCAGACATCACCCCCTTACGCGCCGGGGCTGTCCGGATTCGAGGAGAGGCTGAGCAAGTGTGAGCGCTGACCCCCCGTCCGCCTCTCTGACGACCACCCAGCCCCCTTTGTCTCTGTCTCCCTGGGCTTCCTGCACGTGTCAGGGCTCCTTCGGAAGCAACTTTCCACTTGGAACTGCACCCCTCTTGGGTCTTTGTATCCCTTCCCTCCTGGGAGACCCTGTGCGTGGAGGAAGTACCTGTTCATTTATTTATTCGGATATTTACGGAAAGTCTGTTACGCCCCAGGCAGGCTCAGGGTATTCCTGATGCAAGCCGTGGACACGGCTTCTGCCCTCAGGAGCAGACAGTCTGGGGTGGGGGCGGACAGTCCATGCGAATGTAAAGAAACACAGATGTAAATAAAACTCACGGTGAGGGCTGTGCACCACTGATGAGGGGCTGTGGTCGAGAGTAAGGGAAGACGGGCTTGCGGGAACCGTCAGGCAGGGGATTTAGGGCCCATTCCATAAACATCGTGACCGTTTTACGTCAAAGCCCAGGCATCGTGCACACCTCTCTAGAACGGAATGTTTAATAAAAATGATATTTACCGTTGCTGTGTGTGATGTGCTGTGACATTTGTCTCTTCTGTCCTCTTTTATTTTATTGCGTGAGGACGGGTTGGATTATGCTGCTTTAGAAGCCATCTCTAATCTCTCAGGGACTTAAAATAACCAAGATTTATTTTGTGCTTGTGCTAGGCAACTCACAGAGTGTTTGGGCCAGCGTTTGGCAAACCGTAGCGCCCTGATCGAACCTAGCCCGTGGCCTGCTTCCGTGGAGCACTGAAGCTAAGAATGTTTTATATTTTAAGAGTGAAAGAAAAGTGAAGAAGAGTACGTGACAGAAACTTACGTATCCTGCAAAGCCTTTCCAAAAAGAGTTTTCCGCCCTCTGGCCCAGTGGCTTGGCATAACCCTTCATCTGGGAACACATTTTGGGACCCGGCCGGTTATTGCATCAGCAAGAGAAGCAATTAGAGAGTCTTGTCCTGGCGATTAACCGTCTGGTACGACAGTGTTACATGCCGCTTGCTGTCACAGCTCTATGCCTGCGACAGGGGCAGGGCTCTGTCCAACCCCTGGGGGTCCAGGAAATGCCATCTTGTTAAGTGTCAGATAAGGGGACCCATCCGGAAATCTCTAGCTGCTGATGACTCCTACTAACAGCTGCGAAGATGACCACACTGGATTCTGTTATCTTCAAGAAGGCTTGGTGACCAGCGTTCTGTTCTCTGAGTCTGTGAGGTCCAGTGTTTTCGATTCCGCACAGAAGTGAGATCACGCGGTATTTGTCGTTCTGTGTCTGGCTGATTTCATTGAGCGTCATGCCCTCGCGGTTCTCCCGTGTGGTTGCAAATGGTGGAACTGCCTTCTTTTTAAGGGCTGACTCTCCCATTGTGTGTATGGGTATATGATGTAGATACGTATAATTTATAAATGTTTACATATGTGTGATATATGTCATATCATATACATACACACATATAATGTGATTGTATATACTTCATATTTCATTACCCATCCAGCCATAGTGGATATTCGGGGTACTCCTGTATCTTCACTGTTGGAATGTGAGCTTGAGCTCTGAGATCTAACGTACGGCACGAGACCGAAGTTAACGATTGTAGTTGACTGTATTGTACACTTGAAATGTGCTAACAGGGTAGATCGTAAGTGTTCTGCCCGCCCCCACCCGCCCACAAAAGGCACATCTGTGTGAGCTAGCTCGAATGTGTTCGTCGTGGCACACCGTGTACATGTCTAGACACATCAGGTGTGCGCCTTCAATAACACAGTCTGTATTTGTCAGTTACACCGCAACCAAACAATGCTTGTTGGAGTCCACAAGGCTGATTTCCCGACCCGCTAACCGTGGGGTCAGGGGCGCTGAGTGGGACGCGGAGCGTGGAGCGTGGCACAGGACGAGGTCAGAGAACGCGTCGGGGTTTTCTATGAACGGCAGGAAGTCACCAGAGAGTTTCAGCAGGGGATCTGATCAGACTCATGTTTTAGAAATAACCCGAAGTCTGACTGCTGTGTGGGCAACGGACTGAGGACAGAGGCTTGTAAGATCAGGGGTTACTGCAGCAGGTCCAGGCGGGAGGCGCCGGGGCTCAGCTAGGAAGCAGGCTGTGGCAGCGCTGACTGGAAGTGCCAGTGCCTCCTGATGGGGAGACCCCAGCTGGTTCCTTGTGCTGCCCGGAAGGAAGATAGTTTGGGGGTTCCGATCCATTTCAAGTCAGTTTTTTTTTAATGTTTATTCATTTTTTGAGAGAGAGAGAGAGAGAGAGTGCTTGTGAGCCCAGGGGCAGGCCAGAGAGAGAGGGAGACACAGAATCCGAAGCAGGCTCCAGGCTCTGAGCTGTCAGCACAGAGCCCGACGTGGGGCTCGAACCCACGAACCGTGAGATCGTGACCTGAGCCGAAGTCGGGCGCTCAACTAACTGAACCACCCGGGTGCCCCCCCAATCGATTTCGTTATGAATTAGGAAGAAAGTATTGATAATAAGCTACAATTAGGATTGGCATCAGAAACCCTCTTAGAGTTGCCTCTAGGCAACAGGAAATGGTTAGCCCTGAGGACGTTTCTAAGAATAAAGTATTGGATAGCATCTCCGTTTGCAAAAGTCACTGCCTAATAGAGACTATCAGTGCTCATGAGCATTGTTCATCATCCTGGCGCTGAATTACGCCTGTTGAGATAACGAGCCAGCGGCCAGGCGTTTATCAGGTTGGTCTCCCCGATTCCTGAAGGCTGAGTTCTCGGTGAGTCTGCCTCCCCGGCTCTGGGGGGCCCACCCACGCTCCGAGGGCTCAGGAAGCATCTCCCTTTCAGACGCTGCTGCTGCGGAGTCAAGGGGAGGTTGGCTTACCCACCGCTTAGACAAGAGCTAATTGTCTTCCTTCTGCCGGATGGAGGTGTGAAGGGGGAAGCCAGCCCGCAGTTCCCTCCTTGACAATGAATTTCAGCTCCCTCTGCTCGGTGGGGACACAGCACAAAGCCTTTTATAGTCTTTCATGCACACGGGAAATAGATATGATGGAAAGTCTTCAGCTCCGGCCTGGGAGACAGATTTTATTTTCTAGTTCATTCCTATTTTGCTGTGTGATGTGAGGCACATTACTTGACTCCTCTGTTTTCATTTCCTTTTTTTTTTCTTTTTTTTGAAAATTCAGACTCTGAAAGCCAACTGTTGCAACCCTTTAGCAAACCTTTTCAGGCCAAACTCGTACCTGAGAGTAATAACACCATCTTTTTGGAACTCTTGAGAATTTGACTGGAGGTTCTGACTTTGGCTTTAGCATCTTGAGGGGGCTGGTTTAAAATGGGGGTTCTTTTTTTTTTGAAATTATTATTATTTTTTTATGTTTTATTTATTTTTGAGAGAAAGAGAGAGAGAGACAGAGTACGAGTGGGGGAGGGGAAAGAGAGAGGGAGACAGAATCCATGAAGCAGGCTCTGGGCTCTGAGCTGTCAGCACAGAGCCCAATGCGGGGCTTGAACCCGTGAACTACGAGATTATGACCTGAGCCAAAGTCAGAAGCTTAACCTTCTGAGCCACCCAGGCGCCCCTTTTTTATTAAATGTGGACTAGTGGATTCTTAGTCTACACACCGAGAGGCCAGAGTGACTCTGATTTAAGTCGGCATTAAATGGCCTTTTTGTATACGTAGGCTGGCGGTGGGGAGGGGGCAGAAACCAAGCCCTCGTCTGATCCCTCATGCTATCTCCTTCCCGCTAATCTGCTCTTCTAGCATAAAATGAAACCTCTTCTGTTTCTTCCTTACAAGTGATGAGGAAATTGAGTCAGGCAAACAATTTCATTTTTCAAATATTTTTTCCCCGTTGTGGAAAATTTGTTAAACAGAGACGTTTATCAAGAAGAAAATAATGCGAATCTTCCCTTCCACCGCCTGGAGACACATTTTGACACTTCTATTTCCAGTTTCTTTGCTCCGCATCTGTCTTGATTTTAACAAGATGATAATCATATTTTTACTTTTCCTTTTTTCATTTCGTAGTTGGGTTGGTTTGCGACTGGTGCGTAATGAAGCATCCTAGGACTCAGTGGCTTGAAACAACTGTCATTTGTGACCACTCAGGCGGCGGCCGGGCAGCCGGGGCGGCCGGGCCGGGGGCCTGCATCCCGGGTGGGCGGCTGGGGCGCTCGGGGCTGGCATGCTCTTTCGCAGCCGCGACGGAAGCACCAAAGGACGAGCGGAGATGCGTGCCATGCCTTACGCCCGGGCCGCCGGCAGGAACTCCATTTCTGCTCCCTCCTTGCCCCAAGAGGACAAGGGCTTTCTTTTATGTTTCCTGCCCCAGCCTCCTACGTGCAAAGAAAAAATCGTGTCTCAATTTCTCTTGAACTCCTCTCCGAGATAGCTCCCGTCACTCTGCATTCTACGGGAACACTCGAGCTCATTTAAGACCCCCTCCGCAGCGCAGCCGGGGTAATTTCCTTCGGAGACGAATATGAGGGGGAAATTATGATTCCGTTATTAGATCATGAGATTGTATTTGATGCTGGCACCAGCTCCCGATGACAATGTGGGAGGGTTTCGGCTTCCCACGTGAGGGGAGAAGAATACGGCCTGTGTTCTGTCCCAGGGTTCACGCAGGCGGCGGTGGGGGGGGCGGCCCTGGAGGTCCCTGCTCTCCCGCGGGCGGGTCGGTGGCTGGGTTTCTTCTCGGCAGAGCTGGAGGGGGCGGGCCTCTGCTCTGAGGTCTGGCGAGGACAGAGGCCACACGGTGCTTTGTCTTGCTCTGTCTTTTAACTGGTCTGTCTGGCACCATGCTCGAAAGCTCTATTCTAGACAAAACCAGAGGGTTCTCGTGTGAGGCGGTCAATCACATGAAGAAGGACCGAAAGTCACACAGCCACCCCAACCACCTCCTCGCTCTCCCAGGCCACACGGAGCCCCCTCCCTTTTCTTAAAATGCCACCACTTGTTTTCTCTGGAAGGTTCCTCGCGTCTTGTTCTTGGGCTGCGGCTTAACCTCGCCGTGTGCGTAAACTTCTAAATCACTGGTTTCTCTGCTTTCATTGTATTACTGTCTTAATTTAACTTTAAAATTTTATTTGAAATCCCTTTCTTTGCTTTTAGATCCTGAAATGCATTCTGGGATGAGGGGCACGTGACGTGCTAGGCTGGGGGAGGCTTCCGGCTCAGCTCCTACCAAGCAGCCACCCAGCTCAAACATGCCCGATCACACTCAAGACCGCTGCGTAAGGCCGTAGAGGTTGCGCACTGCACACGGGCAGGCCCACGGCAGTATCGTTCACACCCTAGACATGGTAGATTCAGGGACTTAGTAGGACAGTGATACAGCAGATGGCCATGCAGTGCCTTATTCTAACCGGTTGCAATGTGTTGGTATTTTATGCTAACTTTCTGGGGGAAGGAGGAGGCACTGGTTTCTAATTTCACAGGGCTCCCTGCGGACTGATGATAGCTTTGTTACGTGAACGTTTTTAGGGAATGTATTATTTCCTGCAGTATCCCGGAGTGGTAATTCGCCCAACGACATTCCACAAATACTTACGGAACACCGATTGGATGCCAGACCCACGCCTAGGCCCGGGGATAGGGAGCTCCGTCCATATAGGAAAGACCAGCGGGGGACGGCCGAGGACCCAGGTGGTTGTGCCGTCACTGCCGTGTCAAACGCTCTAAGGGTAGAGGTGTCACGAACACATACAGCGCAGGCGTGAGCCGGTCCTGCTGCAGGCTCCGGGAGGCTCTGGCGGCCGACGAGGACCATGGGGGCCGGCGAGGTCGGGTTCTGTAGGAGGAGAGAGAGCCCTGAAGGCCGAGGGTGTCCCAGGGCGCGAGAGACAGATCCCGTGTGTACGATGAATTTACACAGGGCGCAAAACGGTGTCAAGTGAAATTGATTTACAGAGGGAGAAAATTACTTCCTTTTAATTCTCTTTCAACCTTTCTCGTTAGGTCAACAACAGAGTCTCATTTGGATTCTACAGTCTCTTTAAATAATTCTCCAGTATTTGCTAATTTCCATTTTTAATAGCGAAATCGTGGGCCTTTTGCCAAAGCCGCGGACAGGCGGCAGTCTCCAAATGTAATTTCATAGTCCTGCTTTGTTTCAGTTACGAGCAGCCCTGGCTTTGCACGACAGTGTGGGGACCACACAGGAACCAGGCAGAACCGGATTGAAAAGCTAAATAATCAATAATCAATAATAATAACCAACGGGGAAACTTGGGCCCCTGTTGCGAACTTTAAAAAGTTTCGTCGGAACGTCGAAAGCTCTCTTACTGTTGATCGTAAGTGTAGAGGAGAATGAAAACAAACTCGTAAAAGTACATTAGCGACATTGAGAGCGGAAGTGTTGTGTTTCTTCGCGGGAACCTGCCGGCAGTCGTGTGAGCATGTTTACCTTCTGGAACTTCCTAGACCGCCGCTCTCTGTATGCGTGGGGTCCATTCCCAGTATTTCACTCTCTGTTCCTTTCATGCTGGGCGGTTTCTCCAAGAATTCCTTACCCGTGAAGTCGTTTGGCTGGGTCATTTCCTCCGGGACCCCTCCGCCCCCTCTGTCATGACCACTTTCGCCCCCTGGCGGAGCCCCTGTACCTCCAGGGTCTCCTGATCCGTGGCAGGCAGTGTCCCCCATCCGCTGGTCCTGCCGCAGCCCCATCTACATCTAATGCTCATTTTGCTTCTAGCACCATCTCCTTCCGTTTCTTTGTGGCGTTTCCAGCCCTGTTGGTCAGCTCCCCCCGCGATGATCTGGTTTCTGCCAGGCGGTTTTACCCCTGGGAGACAAAGGGACAACATGATGACACACTTGGCTAACCATGAACCAAATAATAGAGGCACAGTCTTCTGACACCAGCAGACTGGGAAGTAATTGATGTGACTGGCCCCTCAGCATGAGATACATCTGTTCATTTAGGCACTAATTTGTGGGCTCAAGAGCTAGCCGGAAGTCTGTACGTGACGCAATCACAGATAACATGTGTACCTTGGCGGCTGAAAATCGAACTCTGTTGTAGGGAGATTGGTATAATTTACCTAAACGGTGGTGCCTGAAATCCGTGCTTAGTGGGTCTTGTAACGCGAGGACTGGCTGCATATTTAGTTTTAAGGTTCTTGTTATTTGTGGCGAGTAATACAGACCCTTTCCATTTATGTTACGGAAAACTCGTTTTTAAAACCTATGTATTTAGTTCAGTCAAATCCTATAAAATGTGAATTGATTCAAAGAAACGTCCCTTATGGCAATGATTTCGGGAGAGCTGTGCGTGAAAGACCAGGGCGGGGAAATGCTGGGAACCAGCTGCCGACCCCAGGAGGGGTCGTGTTCCCAAAAGTAGCGTCTGCTTATGAACCTCAGACAGCGTTCTCTTTGTTCTCCCCAAAGCATCGGCGCAGGGCGCTCCTGGTCACAGCTAGTACTGGTTCCCAGCCTCCCTTCCGCCGAGTTGCATGAGCTCAGGCCGAGCTGCATGGGGACTCGTGGGAGTAGTTTGCACACGTTTCTTTGTAATATCACGACATATCTCTAAGTCAATCTATTATGTACCCCTAAAGCATTTTTCCTTCCTGACAGTCATATGGTATTTCATAGTAATCAATCCTTTTTTGACATTTAGACTGTTTGTTTCCCTTTTTTGTTTCTTTCTCTCTTGCTTTCATTTTTGGACTCCAAAAAGTAAGGCAACGAATAAACTTTTATAGAGATTGGTTAGTACAGTTGATAGAACTGTATTGTATACTTGAAATTTGCTGAGAGATTGGAATTCAAATGTTTCCCCTCCTCCCCAAAAAAACCCAAACCCTGAATATGTAATTAACTTGTTGGGGTGAAACCTACCACGATGTATATGCATATCAAATCATCACTTTTTAAACTTAAAATATCTTACAGTTTTTTTTCAGTTAAATATCCACAGTGCTGAAAAAAGAGAAAAATATTAAAAAATACAGAATGGCTATGTTAACATCAGAATGACACGTTAATAACAGGTCGAGGATATTACCAGTGATTACTAAGTACAATTTATAGTGATAAAGGAGTCAGTTCATCAAGAAAACAGAACAGGGGCGCCTGGGGGGCTCAGTCAGTTGGGCGTCCGACTTCGGCTCAGGTCATGATCTCACAGTCTGTGGGTTCGAGCCCCGCGTCAGGCTCTATGCTGACAGCTCAGAGCCTGAAGCTGCTTCGGATTCTGTGTCTCCCTTTCTCTCTGCCCCTCCCCCACTCACACTCTGTCTCTCTCTCTCAAAAATAAAATTAAAAAAATAATAAAAGAAAAGAAAAGAAAAAAGAAAACAGAACAGTCTTAAATCTGTAAGCACCCAATAACAAAGCTTCAAAATACAAGAAGCAAATATTTACGTAACTGGAAGGAGAAATGAATATACATTGACAATTGTAGTTGGACATTTAGACTCTTCTCCCTCAGTAACTGATAGAACAAGTCAGCAGGAATCTGGCAAGCTGGGTCTTTGTGAGAAAATACTCTATTTACTCAAGTCCACTCAGTGAGTGGAAGATCCAGGATTTTGGGTCAAGAATGACCCCCTAGTGTTCTCTGTACTGCACTGCAGGTATAGTGTCTGAAAACAAAGTATATCCAATCCTTATTTATTAAAATTTTTTTTAATGTTTATCTAGAGAGAGAGAGACAGACTGCAAGTGAGGGAGGGGCAGAGAGAGACTGAGACAGAATCCAAAGCACGCTTCAGGCTCTGAGTTGTCAGCACAGAGCCTGATGTGGGGCTTGAACCCACCAACCGTGAGATCATGGTCTGAGCTGAAGTCAGAAGCTTAACCCACTGAGCCACCCAAGTGCTCCACATCCAATCCTTATTAAAATAAGTAATAACATAAATGTCCCAGTGAAATACCTCCTTAAAGATAGAAGGCATAAGTTCTTACCCAGGGAAGATTCCATAACCAGCTCCGACCTCAGGCAGGCCAGGTGCCGTCTCTGAGCCTCAGTTTCCTCCTCCGTGTGATGGTAATAGCTGTACTTTCCTTGATGACCTCCCAGGGATGTTGAGAATCTCCCGATGGGAAAGTAGTGTGAATGGAACGTGTGCTGTGGAAGTAAAGTCACAATTACTTTCGAGGGAGGGAGAGAGCGTCAGCGTGATGAGGAGAGGAGGTTGGGGGGAGCTCATCGTGCACATTGGTGTGGTGGCCCCAGGGCTCTGCTGAGCACAGGGGCGTTAGTTTGGTCTGTAATTGGGACTGGCGATTCCTCTCTAAATTAGGCAGTGATTGGATTTGGCCCAGTACCCACTAGAATGTGTCCAAGTTGGCCTGAAGATCAAATAAGAGACGGATGTGTGTGGTTGGCTCCATTTGTGAGCACCCGCTGGAAATGACCTGGAGCTAGCCAGCCCTCCGTGGGGATCCCAGCCCTCCCAGCTTCTTAACCACAATATGAGAAAGTCGGTCCCAAGGCAGAAGCACGTGGAGAGTGTCTGTGAGGAGTCTGGGTCTGAGTCAGCCAGGAGGCCCTGGCCCAATCCGATTGGATCAGCTGAAAGCCCCCGGCCAGCCCTCCAACCAATCACGGGTCAGAGGGAGGCCAGGTGCTGATTGGCTATAGGTCTGGGTGTCAGGATGCTTTTCTGGAGCTGGGGGTGGGGTCTGAGCTCCCGCAGGAGGGACAAGGTTTGAGGGGGTCAAGTTCCCCTGGGAGAGAGGGAATCAGAGCAGACTTGGGGCCAGTGCTTATCTGACCACAGGAGTCCGAGCATGACCAGCGTCCCTCCTTCTGAAATAATAAGTCACTCTGTTTTCTCTCTATTTGGGGTTTTGATGACCCTTCAAGAATAATCTCCAAATCCACCATGACATATAAATGTAGAAATTAGATTAACTTTGGGCATCAGAGCGCATTAAACTGCCTAAATTACTGGGTTCAGTGACCGTCTCTCTGCTTCAGTCATGCTTCACCTGCCTTCCCAGGATGAAAACAACTCCTTAACCGAAGTATCAGATGAAGGCCTAGAATTTTTTTCTTTGCTACTAATGGGATTAACTCAAATCAAATATCCAGAACTGCGGATCTGCCTCCTCCCCCCTTTCAAACGGAGTTTAGCGGAGCGTGTACAGGGTAACAGCTGAGCTGAAGCGAATGGCAGGGCTGGTCGTTTCCTTCGCCTAAGGAGCCCGGCAGAGTAGAGCCTCCGTGCACCCCGTCACCCCCGCTGCCTGGTTACCCCCTGCTCAGGCGCGGCCTGACCGGGGTCCTGTTCAGCTGCTGCCTCGGACCTTCCGTCTGCTTAGCCCTGCATCCCCGCCGCTGGCCTCACCGGAGAGGAGACAGGAACTTTTGAGGACAGCGTTTCATTGGTCTCAAATTCAGCTCATCAATTCTTTGAAAGGAAAATGGAAACTTTACGGTTGTCCAGAGCGTGTAGGTGACGAAATAGGTCGATTTCTATTTCTACGAGGTAAGGTGGGCCAGGCAGTAAGCCAGTGCTTACTTTGCGATTTGAGTTTATTATGAAAATGGAAAAGACCATCCCCCTGGTTTCTCCAAAGTCATGAGGGATTTGTTTGCTGAAGAGCACAAATGTTGGACTTTCCTCTCAATACGGGTGAGAGCCGGAGTTTTTGTTTTTGGTTTTGTTTTTTTCCTGGTGACGTAGGTCAAGGCGGGTCCCTTTGTGTCTTGCTTTATGCAATCCTAGAAAACGAGGCCTGTCGTGGGTTGAATAGTGTCCCCAGAATGTCCCAGATTCTAACCCCTGGTGTCTGTGAACGTGACCTCGTCCGCAAATAGGTCCTTAGGAGATGTCATGAAGCTAAGGGTCTTAAGAAGAAATCAGGCTGGACTTATGGTGGCCCCTAAGTCCAGTAACAAGTGTCCTTATGAGACCAAAGGAGAGGGAGACTTAACACACGCCGACGCGGGGGAGACGCACGGAGGAGGAGGCCACGTGACGACGGAGGCAGAGACTGGCGTGAGGTGGCCACAAGCCACGGGCGCCTGGAGCCTCCGGAAGGAGCGTGGCCCCGCCGACACCTTGAATTCAGATGCCTCACTGCTTGATCAGCGAGAGAATGAATTTCTGCTCTTCGCGGCCATGTGATAAGGTGACTCTGGAAAACTGGAGTGTCCGCCGTGTGCTCGAAGCCGCAGGCGAAGGGACGAGGCACTTGGACTTGCCGTAACACAGCCGGGGAGACGCAAACGGATCTCGGCCGGCGGCCGCATCGCCTTGAATCCTGACAGGCCATTCGCAAGTGCCGGGGCCGCACCGCAGGGGTGCTTTGGATTATAATAATAATAAACCGCCGTGTGATATATTCATCTTAATACCGAGGTGTGTGGCGAACAATTTATCGGGCCGATCGGCTGCTTCCGTGGGGGAAAGGGAGCCACGAGGGAGGGTGTGGTCTTCACAGAGTTCCGCCCCCCGCTGCCTTCTTCCAGCCCCCCCCACATCGAAGTCCTAAAATGCTTTCGGAGAGGAACCTGTAGTTCCACCTTTCCTTCGCCGACAGACTTTGTGAAAGTTTCTTAATTAGAAAGCTCTTCCGAAGTGAGTTTTAGTTCTTGAGGGCAACATAGGATGGGCTCAGGATTTAAGCCTGGAGGAGACCTTTCGGAACTGTGTCTTTCCGGGGAGGGGCCTTCCTGCTGTGCCCTCCCCCGCCTGGCTCGCCTGCCCATAATGGCATCGAGTGTAGACTATGTGAGTGGTGGTGCACCCCGGGTTTATTGGTGTTACTCATTAGTTCAAACACCCTGATGACTCCGGCGTGCGTCGTGCTAGACTCTGGGCGTTCCCCGGCACATCTGAGAAGCAGCCATGTGCACGATGTGCCCTGTGCTAAAAGGAAGCGTTTTTTAAGTTTATTTAGTTAGTCAAAATAAAGTTAGAGAGAGAGAGTACGCACCTGCAAGCTACTGGAGTGGGGGCAGGGAGAGAGGATCCCAAGCAGGCTTCGCACTGTCAGTGCAGAGCCCAATGCTGGGCTCGATCCCACGACCCCGGGGTCATGACCTGAGCTGAAATCAAGAGTCAGACACTCAACCGACTGAGACACCCAGGTGCCTCTAAAAGGAGGCATCTGTAAAGCACTGTAGGGACATAGTTGAGGAAGCGGTTAATTCCCACCGGGAGGAGTCATCTGGGAAGGCTTCACGTAGGAGACCACATTTCAGTAGAGTTTTTTTTTTTTTAATTTTTAAATTTATTTTTGAGAGACGGAGTGAGACAGAGCACCAGTGGGGGAGGGGCAGGACAGAAGGAGACCCAGAATCCGAAGCAGGCTGCAGGCTCCCAGATGTCAGCACAGAGCCCGACGTGGGGCTCGAACCCACGAACCGTGAGATCATGACCTGAGCCGAGTGGGATGCTCAACCAACTGAGCCACCCAGGCGCCCCTACACTTTCATAGAGTCTTGAAGGCCGAGTGGAGGGTTCCCATGAAACAAACATGGGCTCCCGAGCCCGGCCCTGCACCGATGCACACCGCCCCCCACCCCCGGGGTCCTCCAGACAGCAGGTGCGTCGGGTCGGGAGGAAGAGGAGACGTTTGCAGTCCGTGGCCAGTTACGGAAAGTGTACGAGTTTCATCTCCCCGACCCCCGCCGGGGCCACGTGGGACACCAGTGCCGTGCCGTGGGAAAGCGACCAAACGCTTCTGAAGTTCGGCTTCTTCTCAAAGTGGGAGCGGCGGTGCACCTGACGTCAGCACCGGACCCGCCTGTGTCCCTCTGTCTTTCCGTCGCGTTGCTTCCCCCTCCTCCCCTCTTCTTCCGGAACAATATTTACTGAACGGAAGACACTAGAGAGGCGGCAGTGAACACCCGGAACGTGAGGCCTGATTTCATGTTGTTTACTGAGGTGTCGCTGACGTGCCGTAAAATTCACCTGGTTCGCACTTTGATGAGATTTATGGATAGTTCCATCGTCATCGCCCCACCACAGCCCAGACGCGGAATTCTTCCTTCATCCCCCAAATTCCGGCTTGCCTCTGGGTAGCCAGTCTTTTCTACCCTCCCCCCCAGCCGCCGTCTAATTTTCGTCACTACCTTTCTGCCTTTAAACGAATTTCACATTAGTGGGATCCTACAGTATGTTCTGGGGCTAATTTCTCTTGGCCTAATTGCTTTTGGGCTTGTCTACATTCTTCAGGTGTCAGTGATTGATTGCTGAGTGATGTCGCATTGTGTGGGTATGCCATACTTTGTTTATCCATTCGCCGGCGGACGCGTGGATTCTTTCCCGTTTTGGGGCTGGTAGGAGTCAAAATCCGCGTCCCCGTATGGACATGTGTCTTTGCTCATCTTGGGTGAGCACGCACGAGCCATTCCATCGTCTGTTAGATTGGACATTTTCTGTCTAGGCCCATTTTTTTTATCCCCTGTATACACAGTCCCATCACCTCCGGCGTTTCTGGGTCTATTACTTGAGTTTTCTCCTGGTCACCCAGTCATTTTAGATTGTGACTCTCACCCTGTCGAGGGCTGGGTTTCGCTCTGTTCTTCTAATCAGGGTCGATTTTATTCTGCCACCCAGATCAGTTTGCTTCTTTCGAGGTTGCCTTTAAGCTTAAAAGGGCTCCTGGGCGGCTCAGGTCATGATCTCACTGTTTGTGGGACTGAGCCCCGCATCTGGCTACACGCCCAGAGCACGGAGCCTGCTTGGGATTCCCTCTCCTTCTTTCTCTGCCCCCGCCCCCCCCCCCGCTCGCATGTTCCCTAAATAAATAAATAAATAAACTTTTAAAAAAAGCTTCTCAAGGGCTGGTCTAGAGCAGCCTTTACTGGGGCTAACTTAGCTTACTGTCAGGGTGTGTCCCTTCCGAACATTCTGCCCGGTGTCCCCTGTCTCACACGGTTTCTGCAGTCCAGCTGATGGGAATATGGAGGGTTATAGCCCCGTGTGTGTTCCAGAACTGTTCAGCTTACTGCTTCCAGAGATTCTGTCCTCAGCCTTGCATGTGCAGCCTAGTACTGAGCCAGGGACTCCAGGGCGCCCCCTCTGAAGATGTGAGGATTCTTTCCCACGCCGAGCTCCTTTCTCTCGGATAAACCGCCTCCAAATTCTGGCTGCCTTAACCCCGATCTCTGCCATCGGAGCTCAACAAGGGGGTGGAGTTTTATTTGAATTTACTCTTCCTACGGTAACCGAGGGGCTCGCCTTCATCATCCCTCATTTCTATTTTCATAGTCTTGGAAAACAATCGCTGTGTGTATTTCGTCTGATTTTCTAAGTTACAGCAGGCGAGACATTTCCGGGTCCTGAATGGGAGCAGAAGTCCAAGCATTGATGTGTGGTGGGCGAGGCTGATCAAAAGCAAGTTAATAGGTTGGGTGATTCTCAAATTGTGGCGATTCCTCCGACATAAAACAGGGTAACATGTAAAAACAGGGCAAGAGACACTAGTCAGAAAGGACCCTCCCTCCGGGGTTAACAAGAAACCATACAAGGGCCCAGCATTCCGCTGGCACAGAGTGTTTTATGATTTTCGTGTATCGTTGTTATATTATTTTTTTAAGTTTATTTACTTATTTTTGAGAGAGAGAGAGCATGCACAAGTTGGGGAGGGGCAGAGAGAGAGGGAGAGAGAATCCCAAGCAGACTCCTTGCTCTGGACTAAGCTACGGGGCTTATGAACTGTGAGATCATGACCTGAGCCCGAATCAAGAGGCAGATGCTTAACTGACTGAGCCACCCAGCCTCGATATTATATTCTTCTTCTTTTTTTAAAAAATTTTTAATGTTTATATTTGAGAGACAGAGAGAGACAGAGTGCGAGCAGGGGAGGGGCAGAGAGGGAGACCCAGAGTCCGAAGCAGGCTCCAGGCTCTGAGCTGTCAGCACAGAGCCTGACGCGGGGCTCAAACTCACGAACTGTGAGATCATGACCTGAGCTGAAATCAGACACTCAACTGACTGTGAGCCGCCCAGGCACCTTGGTATTATATTATTCTTAACCAGGAGAACAGCATGGCGGTTACGGGCACAGACTCTGGAGTAAGACATCCTGGGTTTTAGTTCTGGGTCCAGCATTCAGTAATAAGACCTCAGATGAGTTTTTGTGACTCGGTTTTCTCATCTGTAAAATGGGGGTGAGGAGGGCTCCTCCTCACAGGTTTGTTATGAGAATTATACGAATAAAAACATGAAGGGACAAAGAGCGCCCGCGTATCATGACTCTTTCACAGAATCTTCTGATGGGTCTTGTTTTTCCCTTTCCTTGTACGCCCGGCAGCACCTGAGCGTTTGCTGGACAAATGTTTTTGCTCTAGCATGTTCCGTAGGGAAGGCCCCCGAGGACGTGACCGTGCTGAGGATCCCTAGCAGGTGCAGCCCATTTTCGGGGGCGCTTTGCCAGGGTCCCGGCGTGCCAGGGTTATCCTCTGGGCCGGGGCCGAGCCCAGCGGCCTCAGCTGCGGGAGTCGGGGCTGGAGCGGGCCAGGCCGGCCCCACGGTGGACGCAGAGGCGCGGTTCGTACCGAGCAGAAAGCCCCGTGGCTCCGACGTGAGGTCCGAGCGCGTCCTGTTCTCTTCGCCGCGGCCTCTGTCGTCCTGCCGCCCAGCACGGTCCCCCTCGGATTCTCCTCCTTGCCAGCTCTCTGTCTTTCTCTGCTCGTGTCCCTCGTCAGTCTCTGCCCCTCCGCCCCTTCTCAGTCTGCCTGGGTCAGTCTGTCTTTGCAGATCGGGATCCCTGTCTGTCTGTCTCCCTCCCTCTTCAGGACTGTACGCTCTCTGTCTTTCTGTCTGTCTGTCTGCCTTTTTCTCTTTTGGACTCTAAGTTCTACCTCTTCCTTCCCTCTCTCCCCTCCCCTCCCCTCCCTTTCCCCTCCTCCCTCCCTCCTCCATCCAGCCTCACTGGTGGACTGAATAAGGGACGGAGTCAGCCCAAGCCGGCAGCCGGCCCCCCCCCCCCCCCGCCCCGCCCCGTCGCAGGCCCCGCAGCTGCAGGGAGGGTTGTTCATGTCGGAACGGAGTTTTCCTCGGGGGCCGGGGTTTCGGAGATGCCAAGCTCTCCTCGGGAACGTGTGTCTCCGAGGTGCCATCAGATGCGTTTCGCTTTTAATGGAACAGACGTCACTTGCCGGCGGGCCTCTGGCAACTGGAAGTCGTGTTCTGTTTTCACGTAGTAGCTGGAGCCGGATGGGGGTTTCCTCCTTCCCCAGCCCAGGCAGCAAAGAAACCGTGCTCAGTTGTAACCGAGGAGGTGCTGATGGTTAAGTAGAGGAAGGAAGTCGAGAAAACACAGGTAACTGTCATTCAGTGGTGGAGCGGGGACGTGGGAGCAGACGGCGCCCGCCCGTCACCCACGTGCGTGCCGCGTGTGCCCCTGTCACTCGCACGCCGTGTCCCTGGCGCCGCCTCTACTTCCCTGAGCTGCTGTGTTCTCTCCCTTTCTCTCCGCCCCTGCACCATTGCCTCTGTCTCTCTAGCATCTTAAAAATGTGTGTGTCTTTTCTTTCTGCCTCTATTTCTCTGTGCGACTTAAGCTTGTATGTTGCCTGCCGGTCTCTCTGGCTTTCAGTCTGGCCCTCCTGTCACTCTGGGACGCGTCAGCCGCTGTCAGCGTCTGAGACCTTACACCCCCCTGGCAGGGTGGGACACAATGGACATAAACTTGACTGTGAGGCCCGCCGGACAGCCACCTTCCCCGTGTGTGACCCTTCATCTCCTGCATGAAGCAGGCTTTCCCATCTCGCTGCCCTTAGGCACCAGTGTCCGCGAGCCTGCCGCGCCCTGGGCGACAGCTGGTCCCAGTCCCTCCACGCGGCTCCCGCCGCTTCCCTCCAAGCTGCCGCCTGGGAGACATCTGGGTCGGACTCGGACGGAGACGCGTTTTATCGACCCCTTCTGAGTGCCGTCCGGTTTGATACAATTTCTCCATGTTATTCGGGGACTCATGAGGAGCCGAAGTTCGAAATCACTTACTGCTTCGTGGATCGTAAATTATTAGAATCCAAAAATAACGGTCACATGGAGGGAAGTGGGCCGATCCCAGAGTTATGTAAGAGACAACAGTGGGATGGCAAAACATTGTTTCAGCTAGAGCTGGCAGCCTGTTTACCTCTGAGTGAAGTTTCTGTCTCGCAGCTCGAGAAATCAGAAGTTGGTGTGTCTGAGAGCAAAACCTGACACCTCTGTGCCAGGGACCAGAGGAGGCAGGCCGCTGGGCCTTCCAGACCCTCTCACTCAGGGGGAGGAGCTGGGATGGAACCTTCTAGAAGCCACATGTGATCACGTCGCATGGCGTTGGGGCTGCCTGGCTGTTTCTACTAAATCTAAGCCTTTTTTTTTTTTTTTAAGTTTAAGTCTTAAGTTTAAGACAGAGAGAGCGCAAGTGGGGAAGGGGCAGAGAGCGAGGGAGAGAATCCCAAGCAGGCTCTGTGCGGTCAGTGCACCGAACCTGACTCGGGGTTTGAACCTGTGAAACTGTGAGATCGTGACCTGAGCTGAAAGCGAGAGTCAGATGCTTAACTGACTGAGCCCCCCAGGCACCCCTCTGCTAAATCTTAAGCTTCGCACTTGTAAGATATCTTCTTATGAGGCGTTAAAATCAAAGCTTGTACAAATCTGTCTTTCATCCTTGAAGCTTCTGAGTTAGGCAAAGAAATGGAGTGTTGTCTTCCTTTAAACAGAGAAGCCCGGAGAGATTCAGGGCGGCCAGGATAATGGGCTTCGGTGTCTATGTGAGTTTGTTTACATCCTGGCTTGGTTGCTTAGCAGAAGTGTGATTCTGGCCGAATTAAAATACCCTCTCCAGGGGCGCCTGGGTGGCTCCGTCGGTTGAGCGTCCGACTTCAGCTCAGGTCATGATCTCACGGTTCGTGGGTTCGAGCCCCACGTCGGGCTCTGTGCTGACAGCTCAGAGCCTGGAGCCTGCTTCGGATTCTGTGTCTCCCCCTCTCTCTGATCCTCCCCCACTCATGCTCTGTCTCTCAAAAATTAAATAAACATTAAAAAAAAAAAAAAAGACCCTCTCCAGCCCTGGTTCCCTCATTCTCACTGTGAGGATAAAAATAGTAATCATTCTGTAGGGACATTTGAGGATTAAATGAGATATTAATAAGCGTAGTTAATGTTTATCAAGAACTTATGATAAAGCAGGCTATTCTATAGGGTGACTTTTAGTTTTAGATATCAATACATATTACACTGTATTTATTATGATGCATTATTTTTTAGCAGATAATACATGTAAATCACTTAGCACAGTGCCTGGTGCTTATCTAAGTGTTTAAAAGAAGTTAATCGTCAGGGCGCCTGGGTGGCTCAGTCGGTTAAGCGTCAGACTCTTGATCTCAGGGGCGTGAGTTCAAGCCCTGCGTTGGGCTCTGCACGGGGTGTGAAGTCTACTTTAAAAACGAAGCCAGGGGCGCCTGAGCGACTCAGTCAGCTGAGCATCCGACTTCAGCTCCGCTCGGGTCATGATCTTGTGTTATGAGCTCGAGCCCCACATCAGGCTCTGTGCTGACAGCTCGGAGCCCGGAGCCTGCTTCAGATCCTCTGTCTCCTCTCTCTGCCCCTCCCCCACTTACGCTTTCTCTCCCAAAAGCAAATACAAATTTAAAAAAAATTTTTTTAATTGAAAACAAAACGAAGCCAGTTGGCGTGAATGATTTTATTAGGCACTTACCCTCCCTGTATCTTTATGCGTTTATTGCTTGATTTGTTTGTTCTGTTGCTTCTTCATATTAGCTTCACATTTCCTAGGAGTCTGAATAAATGCATTTCCCAGGCACCTTCCCCGAATTCCCCAGATGACACCCTCCCTCTTCTACACGAATACCCCTTATTGCTGTGCTTTATTCAGTGTTTCGGTCCCGTGGTGGTCCTTTACCTGCAGTCCTTCAGTGTGGATTTCCCCAACACTCCTGCAGAGCAGGAGTGACGTTATGGAGACCAGGAGATTAACAGTTGATACAAAGAATTCTCTCTGCTCCGGCCCTTATTCAAATTTCGTCAGTCGTCCACTAACCTTCATTAACGCGAAGGAAACATACGTTCTTGTCTGCTTGAGAACCCAGTCTGGGATCACATGCACATTTGTTATTATATCTATTAGTCCTCTTCCATCTGGAAGTTTCTGTCCTTGTCTTTCGGACTGTGATGCATTTGAAATGTACCGGCCAGTTGTTTTGTAGAAGATGCCCCCAAATTCGAGTTCGTTTGAAGTTTCCTCATTATCAGATTCCCCCCCACCTTTTTTTTTTTTGAAACACATCGGAAGTGACGTTATGTCGTTTTTCAGGACACAGGATGTCTGTCTTTCCCAGGAAGTGAGGCCATCTTTGATCACGTGGATTCCACGGTGTATGATGGGTTTTGGGGCCCTATAGCTCCCGTTTTTCTCTTTGAAATTAATAAATCTCTCGCACGGAGATACATTAACACTATACAAATGTCCTCTCTCTTATCATACGTTTAATTACTAGTGCATTCATGCTGCTTCTTGGCTGAAACAGTTATGGTGATAAATGGTGGTGGCTAGATGGTGGTATTCTAATTTCATCGTGAGTTTTTACATTTATAGTCGGAATTCTACCCTGAGGATGAAGTGTGCTTTCTCCCTGTTTGTTTGTTTGTATCAGTATGGACTTAGAAGCTTATTACGTATTATGCACGTTATGTAATATATGATATTATTATAACTGGCTATTATGATTATTTATAGTACTGTAAAATTGTCCCAGATTGGCCAGTGGGAGCCCCTTCAAACTGTCTCCTGTGTCCTTTTGACATTTGTTCGAGCACTCTGTTACCTTCTGGCTCTGCCATACACGTAAGGCTCATTATCTTGTGTTTTCTGTGCTTTGGGCCGAGAGTCAGCCATTTTAGAACTAAACTCTGGGTCCAAGCGTGCCGAGGACTGGGGCGTCATTGCATCGAAGCCCTCTGAGCACAGAGAACTGGGGAGAGCTACGTGACGGTACACCTGCATTTGCACGTACGTAAACTCGCACACCCCTGCCACCCACCGTAAGTTCATGGCTGTACCTCTACTTCCAGCTCATGCCTGGGGTTCGCTCTTACCCTTTCTTTCCCCCATTTTAAGTTCATTCCTCTAGCAGTGAGGAACCAGCTCTCGCCATCACCAACATCTTATTTGCTCAGTCCTAGAATTCACTAAAGTAGTTTGGAACTGCTAAACTATACTGTTGTGGAAAACACGCCTAACTAGAATTCAGTATGTATTTACACGTATTTTTATCTTCACCCCGAGGGCATAAGTCAAACTAGTATGCTAAAAGTTACATGCAACTCTTAGATTTTAATAGCTTAAAACAACCATGGGGGGCGCCTGGGGGGCTCAGTCGGGTAAGCATTCAACTTCAGCCCGGGTCATGATCTCATGGTTCTTGAGTTTGAGTCCCGCATCGGGCTCTGTGCTGACAGCTCGGAGCCTGGAGCCTGCTTCCAATTCTCTGTCTCTCTCTCTCAAAAATAAATAAACATTAAAAAAATTTTTAGGGGCACCTGGGTGGCTCAGTCGGTTGAGCGTCCGACTTCGGCTCAGGTCATGATCTCACCGTTCGGGAGTTGAGCCCCACGTCGGGCTCTGTGCTGACAGCTCAGAGCCTAGAGCCTGCTTCTGATTCTGTGTCTCCCTCTCTCTCTGCCCCTCCCTCTATCATGCTCTGTCTGTCTCTCTCTCAAAAATACATAAACATGAAAAACAACTTTAAAAACAACAACAACAACAACGGTTTGTTCTTGCTCGCACTACTCGTCCAACGACACACACCAGCGGGGGCTTTGCACCGCATCAACCTTTCTCCGGACCCAGGTTTACAGAGAAACAACCCCAATGTCCATCAGCTGATAAGCGGGTTAGTAAAAGGCGGGTACATCCACATGATGGAAGATCACTCAGCCACGAAGAGGAAGGAAGTGCTGACACCTGCTACAGCACGGACGAGCTTCGAAAACGTGCTTTGTGAAATAAGCCAGACACAAAAGGGCACGTGGAACATGGTTCTGTGTATATGAAATGTGCTGAGTAAGGAGGTGCACAGAGACAAATACGAACAGGCAAGTAGAAAATGAAGGAATAATTAGAAAAATAACATAAGTAAACAATTCATAGAAAAGCAGATGCAAATAGACAATAAAAGTATGAAACAAATGTTCAATTTCCTTTTGAGTTCAGAGAAATATTAAGGTAGCAACAAAATGCTACCTTAATTTTTAGTTTTTTTACCATTTAATTTTTTTTTTTTACACCACTTGATGCTGACAAAAATTAAACAGATGGATCACGTAACGTGGTGGCAAGGATGTGGGGAGACTCTCACGTATTACCGAGAGACGTGGAAACTGCTGCTATGTTATTGAAAAACAGTCTGGCAGGACTTACTAAGATGAAAAATGTGCACGCCCTTTGAGTTTTTGTTTTTGTTTTAAAAGTTTGTGCATTATGGTATGTTCGCCTCAAGTGAGCCGCCATCTGTCCTGTTATGTCGCTATCCCAACGTCATTGACTGTATTCTTCTGCTGTGTCTTTTATTCCTGGGACTCACTGATCCACTCTGTTCTTTATTCCTTTCTTCTCTCTGCTTGTTTTGGGTTTAGTTTGCTCATCTAGTTCCTTAAGGTGGAAGTCTAGGTCATTGGTTTGAATGGTTCCTTTTTTCTTTTTTATAACGTGGGCGTTTACAGGCGTAACTTTCTAAGTACTACTTTCTCCGCTTCGTATAAGGTTTCTGTATGTTGTGGTTTTGTTTTCAGTCATCTCGAAGCATTTCTCCAGTTTCCCTTGGGATTTTCGCTTGGAACCATTTATTGTTTAAAAGGAGACTGTTTAATTTCGACGTTTGTAGATTTCCCACGTTTTATGTTTTATCCTGTTCTGTTTTCACTCCATTCCTATAGGAGAACATTCTAGTGCATTTTCCATTTGCATTATCGCACTTTTCAAGTCCAGATTTTCTATTTGGTTCTTTTTTTTCATAATTATTCATAATTTATATTTCTTTATTAGAATTCATTCATTGGTGAATCACACTTCTCACACTTTCCTTTGGTTCTTTAGAACCATTTTTTTAATTGTATGTATTAGAAACAACTGGTTTAAAATATTTGTGTCTTTGTCTCCTAAGTACACATGCAGGCTTCCTCAAAAACAGTTCTTTTTTTTTTTTAATATTTTAAATGTTTATTTATTTTTGAGAGAGACACAGAGTGTGAGTGGGGTAGGAGCAGAGAGACAGACACACACACAGAATCGGAAGCAGGCTCCAGACTCTGAGCTATCAGCACAGAACCTGATGCAGGGCTTGAATGCACGAACCATGAGATCATGACCTGAGCTAAAGTCAGACACTTAACCGACTGAGCCCCCAGGTGCCCCAAGAACAGTTCTTCCTGATTGCTTTTTGTCTTGTGACTAGGCCGTACTTTTTTTTGTTTGTTTCCTTGCATGTCTCCTGGTTTCGTTGTTGCTGTTGAAAAGTGGAAATTTTAAATAGTATCATGTACCAACTCTGAAATTAGGTTGTCTCCTTTTCCCTGGGATTTTATTGTTGTTTGTGGTAGTAGTAAGATTGTTTGGACTTTTAGGAAGCGATTCTGTAAAGTCTCTCTTCTTTGTTGTGTTTGGTCGCTGAAGACTTCGCTTGGTCAGCTTGGTGGTCAGCCAGTGATGGTAGAGATTTCCCTAGACACTTGGGATTGGTAGGTGACGTGTCCCAGTCTTTACCAAGAGCCTCTTTGTGTGTGTCGGACGTGCCTTCAAGAGTAGCCAGGCGTTTGACAGCCCTGCCTTAGCTTTCACTTCCTGCTTTAATAGAACCTCTAAGTCCACCAGCGGTGAGAGCTTTGAGCCTCCTCAGGTCTTTTTTGAGTATGACACAGTCTGGGACACACACCAGTCCTAAGTGTGAGCATGGTCATGCAGGTTCCCCAGGATACGGATTAGCTTTTCAAAGTACCTCGGGATAGCTTATTCCTCATCTTTCCCTCTTAAGCTTTTGGGGTGGTCTAATTTCTTTTTTTTTTGCACCAAACTTTATTCAGTGCCGCCAGGCAGCTGTAAAGTTAAACAATTGCCTACAATTGCTTTGAACAAATACCTCAAGGGAAAAAGCTTTTCACACTGGGTAAACTCAGAGGTAGGTCAAATACTGACAGCCTTGCAAGTGGGATCTTCCAGGGAGCTATCGGACAAGTGAAAGAATGGCAATTCTCTGAGAATTAGGGTCTGAAGGATCTCTAGCCCCGATCTGCTCTCTCTCGTGGCTTTTGTCCTGTGAACCCGGGAGTTTTTACTGTGACAGTGAGCTGTAATTTTTTAAAGCTACGATAGCACTGGGAAGTAGGGGATGGGAATAAAGTCAAGTTAAAATGCCACAAAGTTCTCTCCTTTTTAACCAAGATGTGGCCGTTTTCCTTGAATAAATGCTCTCCTGGCTGCCTAGCCTTTGTTTCATTTCCAGAGTTATAAAAAAGTTGATTTTGAAATTTTTATTTTTTATTTTTTTGGCCAGTTTTCTCCTTGCTTTTATGGAGGGAATTTGTGGATGTCCTTCCTCTGCCATCTTGGCTGGTGCTACTGTAGTTGCAATGTGAATGGAGACTCATCTTCATAAAGGAATATAAATATGTTTTCAAGGCATAAAACCTAGAGCTTGCACAAATAGGAGCAGAATAAAAGACTTGCATTTTGATAGATGGTGAATTTTTAGCAGTCTGTGGTAGCAGGGGAGGATTTAGATGTAATATTTAACAAGATAAATGGCTTTCTCATTGTGTCAGAGACAGGTAGGACTGCCTTTGGGATTTGGGGGAGGCCATTGATGGCCACTGGAAAACATGGTTGCAAAAATCTCAGTCACATGCGCAAAACTACAGGAAG
This sequence comes from Paguma larvata, assembly GCA_030068075.1. Lineage (NCBI taxonomy): Eukaryota > Metazoa > Chordata > Mammalia > Carnivora > Viverridae > Paguma > Paguma larvata. The sequence goes on from CM057835.1 coordinate 85,939,964, forward strand.
AAATGCGGCCGCAAAGGTATTTGGGATAAAAACACAAGCTTGGATCAGTTGGGATTGGTTGTTCTAAAAAAATAAAGCCACCTCTCTTAAAACTCAGTCTGATAAAATTGTGGTGGCGTCTCCCTTGAAGGGTGTAAGCTTCTACAGAGTAGAGATTGGTGTTCACTTTAGAGCCTTCTACGTTGCTTATTCTCGCATGTACTGTCAAGACTTCCCGTTGTACGTTGGCTTACAATTAAAATTGGCTGGGGGCGCCTGGGTGGCTCGACTGGTTAGGTGAATGACTCTTGATTTTGGCTCAGGTTCGTGGGTTCCAGTCCCATGTCGGGCTCTACACTGAGGGTGCGGAGCCTCCTTGGGATTTCTGGCTCCCTCTTTTTCTGCCACTCTGTCTTTTTCTCCAAAATAAATAATAAACATTTTTTTTAATTAAAAAAACAAAATAGGGTTAAGTAAAAGTTTTTTTTTAATATATATACCTAAATTTCTGAAGATAGCAGACACAATGTGTCTGGATTCAGAACCCCAGAAGCCTTCCCAGGAATCTGTCTTGTCCCGCTCTTGTCTCTGACTTCCTTTGTCTGCGTTTCACTCAAATCAGTCTCCTCGAGGCCCGGGCCACGTTTGGTTTGTGTGCTCATCTGTGGAGCGTGACTCGGCGGTCTGGGGTCGGCCCCGTCTGAGGCACCTTCATTGACAGCAGAGTGGATGCTACCCAAAGGAAAAACCAAACGTCATCGTTTCACACAGAAGGTCGGAAGGATTTTCCGCATCCGCGAACGCTCATCAGGCGGAATTAATGCCTGCCCGTTACACACAGCAAACTCCCCCTTATCAATTTTCCCAATTGCGTTGAGTGGAATTTAGCCAATATTGGTTCTGAAATCATGATACGGTCTCTGATCTCTGTACACATGGTGATTACGCCCGCACCCCGCCCGCCACTGCCCTACCTTCGATGAGTTCTCATCGCAATTTCTGCCGTGTCTCCTGCTTCCTGTCCTTGCTGCGCGGCTGAAATACAGAAGTGCGTATAGTTCACGTGCCTGGGGAGAATGGAATACTCAGGAACACGGACTGGAGTATATGGCTTTGGACTTAACTCCTTGAGAGCCCGTCCGGGGAGCGGACATGTGTAAAAACAAACACCGACTTATTTTTTTTTTTTTTCATCCTTCTTACATTGGATCGGCACTGTTTACAAATATTCACTACATCACTACAAAGTTGATGTTTTTTATTGATCAGTAGCTCTTATTTTCAGGTTTAGTATCAATGAATAACAGATGATCTATAAACTGGGGATAATACTAGGAGCTATCTTGGAAGGGTTGTTGAGTAAACTGAACAAGCAATTAATTCCAGGTAAAGTACTTCGAGCACTGCCTACTAATTTTTATTATTATTTATTATTGCCCATTGACCCCGTCTCTTACCCATCTTCAGGTTTAGGGTGGGTAATGAGGGGATGGTTTAGAAAATCAAATACGGGACCCACTTAGTGCTTGAGCTGAGACTAGGGACCCAAGAGTTGAAAAGAGAACGTGAAACAGTTGTCTGTTGGGTTGCTTCTGGTGGAGCCGACCGTGCGTGTGTGGAGGGTTTCGCTGCTGAGCTGGCGTCTCGCGGCTTCCCACCGCCTTCTCTAGCTGGCTTTGACTCTTCGGATGAGTGTGTTAGGAGCATCTTTACCAGGGTCCCTTCGTGAACCTCCCTGGTGGTTCTGTCATGCGTTCCCGGAGCAAAGCTTCCGTAGCGTCTCCCGCAGTAGCTGTATCGGTGAGTTCTTGTTCATTGTATGCCAAGTCCATTCTGAGCTTTGTACATAGAGTTTTGTTAAACCTTCGTGAGATCACCACGCGGTAGGTATTTTATTCTCCCCGTGTTCCAGATCAGGGAGCTCAGGCACAGGGGGAGGGAAGGAACTTGTGGTAGATCTGGTAACGGACTATAAAAAGCCATTTTCACGCCCCCACTCCATGGCCGGCTCCTTGCAGACACCCGCTCTCCCAGCCTCCTCCGCGGGTGGCTTGGCTGTGTGACAAGCCTGGGACTTCCTGAGGAGAAGGAGCAGGTGCACTCTTTCCCCATCCCGCCTTCCCCCTGCTGAGACAGCGGGCAGATGGCAGGCGTGATGGGCGCCGTCTTGCTGGCTTGAGGGAGCGGCCAGGAGGACGGCAGAGAAGCGGCCCTGTGACCTCCTGGAGTCGCCGGCCCCGAGCTGCAGGCCCTCCAGACTGGTTGTGTGAGGCTCGGTCACACCCGAGATGGGTCATTTCACTCGAGTCGGATTTCCTGGGGCTCGGGTCCCCGGAAACGGAGGCCGAGCCGGTTTCAGAGCCAGACCATCCGGTCCCAGAGCCTGTGCCCGAGACCTCCGTCCTGCACGGCTCCTCGCCCACCAGGGACCGTCCCCCCTTCCGGGGACGTGACGCAGGTCAGGACAGAGGCGGCTGAGACCTTGGGGAGTTTAGTCTCATGAGTGGGTTCGAGACGGGAACATAAACACCAGGTGAACGCGAGGTGAGCATTTGGGGTGCTCCCCTGCAGGGCAGACCAGGCCACGGCAGAAAGACACCGTCCCCCCCGGAGAAGCGGGCATGGGGGCTGAGCCGGGCGGGTGGCAGGAACCGAGGCGGGTGTGGGGGAGGCTCCGCGTGGGTGCCGGCAGGAGGCACGGTGACGGCGAGGACCGGGGAGGAGTCTGGGGGGCCCCGTGGGGAGGGGCCGTGGGAGGGGGAGAGAGCCGGAGGCGGGGGTCAGGGCCAGATCACTGCGGGCGGAGAGCGTGGACTTTGTCTTGAAAACAGACAGCAGGACGCTTTCAGAGAGTCGCAGTCTAGGAGAGAAAACATGTGGATTCTACTGAAATTAAAAGGACGCTCTTCTACCGTCGTGGGAGAGTGGACACGGGAAGTGGAGGGGGCCGTCGTGGCTGTCCACGTGACAGGACGGTCTCTGCGCGGCGCTGGTCGTGGGGGCAGGAGGCCTGTGGCGGGTGGGAGATAAGTCACGAAGGTGGACCCCGCGGGACCCGGGGGATCAGCAGGGGGAGACGGACACTGACACGGTGCTCATGCACCCCCGGGATTGGAGGGGACCCGGGTGCCTCGGGCGGCCTGGGGGAGGAAGGGTGCTGGTGGTCGGCTCTGGACGGCAGAGGCTGATTTTCCGTGACGAGTTCTCCTCTGTTCTTCGTGCTGTCAGTTGTGGTCGCCACCTTCTTCTCCTTCACCTCCTCCTCCTCCTCCTCCTCCTTCTTCTTTTTGTAAAGAATTTTTTTAATGTTTATTTTTGAGAGAGAGAAGGAGTGCACGCATGCTAGAGTGGGAGGGGCAGAGAGAGAAGGAGAGAGAGGACCCAAAGCAGGCTCTACGGTGACAGCACAGAGTCGGATGTGGGGCTTGAACTCTTGAGTCGTGAGATCATGACCTGAGCTGATGTCAGACATTTAACCGACTGAACCACCCAGGCGCCCCAGTTACTGTCTTCTTAATTTGAAACTACAGTGAGGGCCACGTTCATGGTGCTAATGAGCTCGGGGCACAGGCGGTCGCTTACCAAGGGACCCTGGAGTGGAGATCTGGGGAACGCTGAAAAGTGCCCCGGGTGGTGTGTGAGCCCGGCGGCACGCTGGGGCGTGGGGGTGGTGACGGGGGAGGTCCGGGGTGGAGTGGGGGTGACGATGCCCCTGTCCCCGGGGGCCGGAGAAGGAAGTGTAGCTGTCGGGCTCCGTGAGCTGAGTCTGGGATGGCTTGTCCCCGACACCCAGAAGCGCCGTATCGCGGGGCCTCGGGACTTGGTCGACGCAGAAGGAGTGTCACCGGCAGGGGGAGAGGGAAGGGGGGAGTGGCCCGGTCGGCAGCCCCTGCCCGCTCTCGGGCTGACCTGTGTGTGACCCGCGCCCTCTGCTCTCCCGCGCAGGACACGGAGGTGCTGAACACGGCCATCCTCACCGGGAAGGCCGTCTCGGTTCCTGTCAAGGTCGTGGCCATTCGGGAGGACGGCTCCGTGGTGGACGTGCCCGAGGCTGTGGAGTGCAGGTCTGCGGACGAAGACGTCATCAAGGTACTCGGGGCCTCACCGCTGGGCCTCCCAAGGGTCCCATCCTCTCGGGACCCCTCCCCCGTCCCAGGGCCTCGCTGGGCTGGCGCCAGGGCCACCGCACTGAGCAGCGGGGCCTGACCGGCTCCGGAGGGGCCGTGCGGGTGCTCTGCTTCCCCCCGGAGCGGGGACCCCGGCGTCTTGGGCAGAAGTAGTTTTCTTCCCCTCTTTTTGTTCTTAGGACAGTATTTCCTCGTTTCAGCAGTCCACACATCATCTCATGTTTGCCCACTTCTTGTGTAAATAACTTTATTTACTCAGTGTATTTTCTTTAAACGTCCCACTTTTTCAAACTTAAATACTAATTTAGCCTCTGAAGGGAAGGAAACGTTCTTCCTCTACCCTTCAGGTTCTTCCAGCTGGACTGAGAATTAAACTGACATGAGGCAGACCCGCAGAAGAAAAAAAAAAAACAAACCAGTGTTTTGAAGTGTGCACGGAGGCCCAGTCATGAACTTGGAGGCCTAGAGGAACGACCAAGGGGGGAGGGTTTTGTCCTCTTTTAGGCAGAAAGACAGCGAATCTGTGAGGCTTTGACAGGACAGAGAAACCTTAACTTTGGGGGCTTCAGCGAATAAGGAATTCTGCCAGACCGCTCAGCTAAGCACCTGGTAAGGAATTCTATCACGAATGGGGGCCGTAAATTAGTCAAAAGGAACGAGGGATGTTTCTACAGCTTTCTCCTCTTACAACTTTCTCCAAATTTCCCAGCGCGATGCTAAGGACGTCTCTTGACTTGCTGACGCAGGGAGGGTACCCTTCCTGTGGGATATTTAGGGTCGCAGAGGGAGGAGCTGAGTGTCCCTATACAGCCTGCCTCTTAAGTACCTTTTGTTTAGAATCTCCAGTACGTGCCCGTGCCTCGCTATGAAGACATGACCATCCATGATCTTAACGTACGAATTTTTGCGTTAATGTATGTTAAAATGAGAGTCCCTCCATATGCCACCCAACTCAGTCGGGAGGCCGATGGAATCCGGCTCACGGCTTGAGCGATCTGGCCGTGGGGCATTTCCTCTGAATTCTTCGTTTTAATTAGCTGTATTTATGACTCCAAATTCGGCCGGGGATCGGCCCGTGGTTTACTTCATGTTCTTTCCAGGGGTCTGTTTGAACCACCGAATTTAGAGTTTCCGCCTGTTCGTTCCGGGCCCGCCGGTCGGCCACTTCCTTTTGCGGCAGGCATTTCACGGAGAAAAGACTTAAAGCTTCAGAAGGTCCCTTCTCCCTGAACTTGCCGAGGGGGCCCCCGGGGCCTCTCCATTCATTCATTTTATGACTGTCCCAAACTCAGTCCCAAAACTACGGACTGAGTTCTGTCTTTCCTCGCATTCTGCAGGTTCCTGTTTAGAGGTTAGCTGAAACCTGGTCCCAGCCTGAAGAACTTCGTGGTAGACAGAAAGGCCTCTGGGTTCTCCCGGGAGGGAGAAGAGATCTGGAAGGGACGGCTTCCTTCTCCTTGTGACCCCCAGGAGGCTGCGCCTCAAGCCTGAGATGGTTTTGATAAAGAGGCATTGATGTCTCTGTGAGGCCTAATTAAAAAAGAAAGTTAATCCTTAGGAAACCCAAATTTGGCACAGCCCGCTTCCTGGGCTCGGAATGCTAATTCTCCTCGGAGACCGAAAGGGGATTGGCTTCAAAGCACGCGCAGCCTTGCCCCGGGGCTGCTGACGGGCCCTGTACTCCGGGGCAGGCTGGATTAAGCGAATCTAAGGCCCGCTGGAGTCACAGTTTAGGAAGATCTGAGCCGAGTCATCCGAGCTCATCCACACGGAATGAGAAATCCTGATGGGGCATCGCCCTTGGTTGCCTTTGACGATGCGCACTGTTTACTGTTCCCGCGTCATTCCGGAGGGAGACACGGGTGGTGGCATATGGAGATGGCGTCTGGGTGACGGCGGCCCAAACACACGGCCTCCGTCCGCAGCCCCTCGACCTGTGTTCCCTCCGAGAGCCTGGGGGAGGTTCCCCCGGTGGGGTTCCCCCTCCCCTGCCTCAGAGTATTGCCCTTCCTTGGTTGTCTCCCCTTCGCAGAAGCGAACTAGATATTTCTATCGCTTTGGCAGACAGTAGTTTGGGTGGGTTTCTCTGGTTTTTTTGTTTGTTTGTTTTTAACTTCGCTGTCACTTTCGTGGCCTCATGAAGTTTGGAGCTTTCTTCTGGCAAATTATGACCTGATCTTCAGAAGAACAATCCAGAACGAGCAGACCATCAAGCTTGGAGCTGCCTTTGGGACATTTCTAAGGGAGCCCAGGCTCGGTTGCAAATCCTGGGGCCGGAATCAAGGGAGGGGGATTGATGAATTGGTGATGTATTTGTCGTGGGTTTAGTGTCGCTAGTTGTAGGAAATGTTGCACCAAGTCTGAGATGAACACTGTCCCCTGCAGAGCTGTGCCCTTGCCTCGGTGTCATCCCAGGGGCATTTCCCGGGGCACGGTGGCTGGCACCCCGCGGGGAGGCCCCCTTAGCCTGTACAGTTGCAGAAAACACTGTGATCCCCAGGGAGAATCTTGCAGGGGTCACCAAAGATCTCCGTGCCTCGGAAACTCTGCACTGGGACCGTGACTTAGGTAATAAGGGACAAAGTATAAATTGAAGAAGACGTAAATTGTGAACAGATTGACTTCTTTGACTTGGGATGCAACGATGGAGGGACAGAATCTGAGGGCACAGATGACTCTGAAAGGCTGGAAGCTTGGCCAAATCTGCCAAGATTGGGAGGGATACATTTTACGCTGAGAACTTCTATGTAAAAAAACCACACACACAATGGAGGATGCATCTTAATAGCAGAGTGTGTGTGCGCACGCGTGTGTGGGCACGCGCGTGTGCAGGCGCATAATATTCAATTCTTTGCCATCCTGTAAAAATTGTCAACTTCACGGAGAAATCTGGGTTTCCAGCTTGTTATGGAAATCACAAGGTCAGGTAGCCGTCCGCTACGTTGCTTCCTGGGACCCCCACCGGGAAGCGACCGGAGGACACCCCTGTGCGTAAGGCCTGGGCCCTCCAAATCACCGCCTCCCCCCACCGTACCCTCTGGCTCCCACACGGAGGCTTGCGGGCGTTTGTCGTTTCTCGTCACCCTCTTGCTGCTGGCTTTCTGAAAGTACGTTTCAGAGGAAAGGGAGGTATTTCTCGTGCCCTGGTTTCTACAGAAAGTCAGCACCAAATGCTGGTCTCGCTCAGTCACCCCGACCAGGAATCCTGCGTCTTTCTAGGCTGGGGGGCAACCCTGGACACTGGATTGTGTTCTGCTCAAGGGTGTTGGGAGGTGCGGCGGGACGCGGAGTCAGTGACAGAGAGGTGGTCGGAGCCCGCGTGAGCGTGGAGCCTGGCGAGAAGAAAAGGCGCAGGGGCGGGGTGAAGAGGGACCCAAGACAGCTCTCTCGGAGCCTTCCAGGGGCCGCCGTTCAGGAGATGGAGCACGTCCGTGCCATTTACATCCCCAGAGTGGAGACCAAAAGGGAGCCGCTCTCACTCGCTCGAAAGAAAAAGAACTCAGAGGTAGGGAATCCTTCGGGTGAGATCTCAGACGGATGACGTCTGCTCAAATCCCGACTCCTCTTCCTTCCCTGTTTGACCTTGGATGAGCTACTTACCGTGTCTGAGCCCAGCGTCCTGATCTGTGAGAAGCGGATGATAATGATACAGTGCGGGCTCTTCCGCAGGGATGTGCTTGGACGTCAGTGTGCCTGGCAGCACAGACGGCCAGCAAAGCCGTCCTTGAAAATCCTTGACAGAAACCCGGGGTTCACAAAGTTCGAAAGACAGTTGATATATTTTATTTTTAGATTAAATTTTTTTCACGTTTATTTATGTATTTTGAGAGAGAGAGAGAGAGCAGGGGAAAGGCAGAGAGAGAGGGAGAGAGAGAACCAGAGGCAGGCTCCCCACTGTCAGCACAGAGCCCAATGTGGGGCTCAAACCCACAAACCATAATATCATGACCTGAGCCAAAGTCAGACACTTAACCGACTGAGCCACCCAGGCAGCCTTATTTTTAATTTTTTTTAATGTTTATTTATTTTTGGGAGAGGCAGAGTGCAAGCAGGGGAGGAGCAGAAAGGGGGAGACACAGAATCCGAAGCAGGCTCCAGTCTCTGAGCTGTCAGCACGGAGCCTGACGCGGGGCTCAAACTCACAGACCGTGAGATCATAACCTGAGCCGAAGTCAGATGCCCAACCGACTGAACCATCCATGTGCCCCAAGACAGTTGATATTTTTTGAAAAAAAATGTCTCCTTGCATTTGAGCTGTGGCCGAATTTTCTGGGGGCCATTATCAGGCATGTTAATATTGAAGGGAATGCTGGGGGTGTCCACGTAAGTTAGATTTGAGCAGAGTTGATGGTAAGATATGTGTCCCTCTTGTATCCTTCCCTGACGTCTTCCGATGCAAGTGTTGTCAGTTATTCCAAGCACGTATAATTGAATTCTTGCTTGTCAAATCTGTGTACGATTGAATCCCAAGATGGAGCTTTGGGGATGATTACATAACAGCTCATACCTAAAGGAAGCTACATAATACATAATACTTGATCCGTAATAGATCAGTCAGTAAACGTTATAGCTAAAATATCAACATCCATATTCATATCTGTGGATTTAATATGTTAGCCCCTCCTTGATGGCGAGGTCTACAGAGTCCATGGCTTTGTTTTATTAACAGTGCTTTCCCCGGTCCTGTGCAGAATCTGGAGCACAGTGGGGGCTCAGGAAATATTTGTTGAATGTATTAACAAATGGATGATGCACGAATGCTAGAGCTTCCGGCGATGAGGCCAGAGTGGTTGCCCGCCTCATCTTCCAGAGAATACTTCTAGTGAATTTCCTGTTACGGGAAGTCTCTAAAGGGAGGGGGGAGGTTTCCCATAGTCAAGGGACGTGGCATTGGGTAATGGCCTGCCCCTGGCACAGTGATCCAAGCCTTCTTGTGTTCTCGGGGGGAGGCTCTTATTCCACAAATACTCACCAAGGATCGATGTGGGGGTAATGCGTAAAGACCTTTGGGAGGTACGAAGGCGGAATGGACATGAATGAATTCTATCGCTGGGAGCGGACAGTCGAGCTAATAGTATTAGTAGTTAACATTTGTTGAGAACATAGTAGGCAGCAGAAATACTGACCCATCTTGTCTTCACGAGAAGCCTTCAAGGTAGGTGGTAGTACCATCTCACGCGTATACAGCAGGAACCAGCACGTAGATGGGCGAGCGGCTCCCTGGGCAGTGAACGCAGGGACAGAGTTCCCGTGCAGCAGCCTCAGTTCACCTGGGATTGTCACCCTCTGACGTTGCGTAGGGTAGGGGAGCCCTCCTGTGAGCCGGGAGCAAAGCATTATTCCATGAGTTTCTCGTCGGGAAGTCCGTGCTGATGGACTTTTTCTGACTTTGCCAAAGACTTTCCCTTTCATCTTCATCCCCCGAAAGTTGGTAGATTAGTTTCCTCTTGCTGCTGTAACAAGTCACTGTCACCTTAGTAGCTTAAATCTGTGCGCCTTGGTTATCATGTCATACTGGGTGTCAGGAGTCTCAAATGGGTTACTGCGGGGGCGGGGGCACCCGGGTGACTCCGTTGGTTGAGCTTCCGACTCTTGGTTTCGGCTCAGGTCACGATCTCACGGTTTGTGGGATCGAGCCCCACGTCGGGCTCTGCGCTGACAGCACAGAACCTGCTTGCGATTCTCTCTCTCCCTCCCCCCCCCTCTCTGCCTCACCTCAGCTCATGCTTGCTCTCTCTCTCTCAAAATAAATAAATAATAAAAAGATTTTTTAAAAATAAATAAATAAAATGGGTCGGCGGGGCTGCGTGTCTGTTTCCTTGCCTCTTTCACCTTTTCCACCTGTATTCTTGGCTGTGGCCACGCCACACCGTCTTCAAGTCGGCATCTTTAAATCTCTCTCTCGCTTCCTCTCCCGCCTCTGGTCTGTCATTGTGCTTCTGACTCCCGCCCTCCTGCCTCTCTTTACTAAGGACCTTTGTGACCTGGGTGTGAGGAGGCCCATCTGGATGACCCAGGCTAATCCCTTCATCTCCAACGCTTATCTCAACCTCCTTGGCCATGGTGTTAGTTTCCTAGCGCCACCACCGCAATAAGTTCTAAGTTCCTGCAAACTCAGTAGCTTCAAACAACATACATTAAGGGGCGCCTGGGGGCTCAGTTGGTTGAGCGTCCGACTTTGGCCCAGGTCACAATCTCATGGTTCATGAACTCAAGCGCCGTATCGAGTTCACCGCGGTTAGCATGGCGCCCACTTTGGATCCTCTGAGTCTCCCCTTTCTCTCTGTCTCTCCCCCGCTCTCACTGTCTCTCTCTCTCTCTCTCGAAAATAAAAATAAACATTAAAACACACACCACACACAAAATCATACATTTATTTTCTCCCAGATCTGGAGGCTAGAAGTCTGAAATCGAGCTGTTGGCAGGGCTCCGCCCCCTCCAGAAGCTCTAGGGAAGGGTCCTTCCTGCCTCTCCCTTCTGGCGGCTCCAGGCATCCTTTGCCTGTGGCTGCATTCCTCCAGCCCCTCCATCTTCCCATGGCCTTGCCCTTGTGTCTCTCTGTGACCTTTTGCTCTTACAAGGGCACTCGTCAGGGGATTTAGTAGCCGCCCCAATTCAGAGTGATCTTGTCTCAAGATCCTTAATGACAAGACCCCGTTTCCAGAGAAGGTCACGTTCACCAGTACCAGGGAGTCGAATCCGGACACACCAGTTTGGGGCCACAGTTCAACCCCCTACAGCATGCAAGGTGGCGTGTTCACAGGTTCTGGGGACTAGGGCGTGGGCGCGTCTGGGGAGGGTCCTGATGCTGCCCACTAACACACAGTTCTTTTCTTCATTAAGTTTTCTTTCAGAGTTCTACAGCAGGAGGAAGAAAATGCAATTTCCAGGTTGTAATTATGATTTAATCGTTGGATTCTCTATTCTTCTGACTCAGTGATGGCCTCATGTTCTCATGTGTTGGTAATTGTACTGTTTGTCCGAACTCTGGTCTCGGGGACCACAGCAGCCAGCCATACCTCGTCAGCAGGGGCGGAACTCATTCGCGCTCGGAGAGAAATACATGTCAACTCACGCTGGCCTTGAAGACGGTGCCCTCCGTCTTTTGGCTACAATAATTAAGTTTCCAGCCTTCTGGTATCAGCTGGACTTGTAATAATGAGATGCTAACGGCCTCGTAAAAGGGTATTAACATTTTAAAGCCTTCTCTGCCCCAGGGAAGGGTCTTGAGTCCAGAGTTGGTCAGTGAGGGGTAACGGAAGGAAGGCAGTGGCTGTGCTGCAAAAACTACGCCGTTTTCTCCTGCTCGCTGAGCACGGTGGGGGGAGCTGGTCACTAAAGAGAGCCCCATGTCCCCTCTGGAGGGTATCAGCTTTGACAGAGCAACCGCCTTTCCTGGGTTCGGCAGCACCTACAAAGGCTCTGTGAGCCCATTCTCCGCGAGTGGTTGGGTTTATAGAGAGGGTACAGTGGAAGGCAGGTGTGTCCCGAGCATGGTCCGTGCGGAAGCACAGTCGAGCTGGCTTGAACTGGGGCAGTCGGTAGGGGGTGGCGGGCGGGTGGTGGTGAGCTGCTGCACTGGTGAGTTTTGTTTTGTTTTCATTTGATTGCGAGTAATAGAAACCCACATCCATCGTCTTAAACCAGAACCAGGGACAACTTATTGACTTGTGCAATTAAAAGAGCCATAGCAACTTCAGGCAAAGCCAGATCCAGGAGCTCATCTGGGCTTGGTGTCTCTTCTCAGATTCTGCCTTTCTCTCTGCGGTTCTGCACGTCTTCTGCGCTCGTGCTGTTCCCTGCGCCTGGCGCCCCCTCCCCAGGCCCTGCACCCTGTGCGCATCCCGGGGTCCTCGGGTCCTCGCTCAGTGGCCCCGACTCTGGGCGGCCACCTCCTTTCTGCCGTTGTGCGCCCCCACAGGTCCTCACCTCCACGTGTCCCCGCATAGATATACGGATTCGGGAATCTGCACACTGTATGTCCTCGTGCATGTTGAGGGCAGGGTCCGTGTCCCACGAGTGTCCCTGTCCCCAGGGTCTAGCAGAGAGAACAGCCACACCAGCACACAGCTTAGGCGCCCGCGACGCCACGCCTGACGCCATTCTGCTGGTTTCAGAGACGGCACGGCGTCCGGCCCACACGACCCCACACGGCGGGTGGGGGTGTCCCCGCGTCTTACAGCTCAGGAAACCGAGGTGCTTGGTGGGTTCCGACTGAACAGCAGACCGCTGCATGTCTAAATCCATCCCACCAAAAAGCGGACAAACATTTCTTCCCGTTTCTTCGCCCGTCTATGGACAGACTTAAGACAGACGTGTCTGGAAATCCAGACTTTCGGGTAAGAGTTTTGATTTTCGAATGTCGGCAAGTCATTCCGTTGAAAGAGCTCCGTGAGCACCATCTTGCCGGGGGCTGTCAGTCCGGCCCTCCCGCCCGGGGACAGCAGGTGGATGAGAGGAAGATGCCCCCCACCCCCCGCCCCAGGTCGCAGGTGGGAGCGCGACGGGGATGCTGTCCGCACCCCCGGGTGCCGGTGAAGAGGAGGCGGTGGGCTCAGAACGGTCTGCTCCGACTTCTCTTGAAAGGGTCCTTGTTGGCTCTGGGCCACCACGGGCTTCCAAGAAGCTCTCAGACCGGTCCGATTTTTATTTAGCGGGAGACACAGAGAAATCCGAAGGAGGCCGAAGGCGGTCTCTCTCTCTCTCAGCAAAGCTTGGCCAGAGTTCCTGCAGAGAACACTGCGATTCTATTTCTGGGCGTGAATTTCCTTCCTCTGCCCATCGCCAGGAGCCAGGCAGCTAAGAATAAGTTGTCAGGCAGCTTGGATGTTGTTGCCTAATTTCGTCCTTCTTTGTGCTGGTGATCTTGGACTTCCACCGCTCCTTCCTAATTGGGGACGGGGCACGGATCTCCTGCTGGCCAGAGGATGGGTCCCGCCGCATTCCCAAGCTTCGTTCCCATCGGCGCCGCTGCGATTTCAGTATTAATGAGCTCTTTTGTTCATTTCTCGTTTTGGCATCTCTAATGAAGAGCTAACATTCTGGAACCGTTTCTGCGTAATGCGGAGAAGTCTTAGAATGAGCCAGAGTCAGCCTGTGGGCCTCCCGGCCTCTCTTCCTCAGTCCACGCGGCCGTGCGTGCTCCCCGCCCTCCTCTCTCGGTGCCTCCCCTCTGCTCTCCTCCATCCTGCCCCCCTCAGGTCCAAGCTCGGGGGTGCGCGGGAGTCTGGGGTCTGTGCATGCGTCTCAGATATCAGGCAGGGCCTGGGGCTGCTGGAGACATGTTTATTGTGTGTTCTGTGGGAGGGGAAGGGACGCTCGTTGACGGTGTGGTGCTCGGTTCACAATGTAAACTCCTGCCGTGGGCCTTTGATGCTGGGCAGAGCGTTTCAGCTCCATAGTCAAATTCACTGGGTTTTTCAAGGAACTCACATCATTACACAGATGTTAATAGTTAACTGGTCACTTGCCTGCAAGCACAGGCACAGGCGTGGACGGGTTTAGGTACACAGGCGATGTGTGGTCTGTTATCACAGGCGACCATCTTTCTAGAGGTACGATGCGTACTCAGTATTCGTATGCACATATTAAAGCAAACAAAGTTGATGTTTCAAATCGTCCATCACCAAAATCAGGAGAGCAAACATCTCCTCAACCCTCGTTCTTCCTGCCCGTCTGTACTACGCCCCTCCCGTCCCTCTCCAGTCCTCCGAGGCAAATGCCCATCTTCCGTCTGTCCCTTAGGATCAATTTGCACTTTCTAGAGTTCTGTATAAACGGGATCGTGGGAAGTATCTCCTCTTCTTCCTACGTCTGGCTTCTGTCACCCGCGCGGTTAGTCTAGATTCAAGCACCTCGTTGGGTGGATCAGTAGCGCATCCCTCCTTCCCGCCGTGGAACCTTCCGCGGTGTGCACTGTAGTCCACTTGGTCCATCCGGTGGTGGACACGTGGGGTCCTGGTCTGTGGTTCTCACAGCTGTTGCTGCTACGAACATTCACACAGGTCGTTGTCTGGGTATAAGCTTTTGGATTCGACAAGTCGAATCGTATGCTCAGTGTACGTTTAACTTTTTAAGAAACTGCCGGACTATTTCTAACGCGGGTGTGCCATTTTACATTCCTGTCAGCAGGGCGGGAGAGCGCCAGTGCCTCCATATCCTTGTCGACACTTGGGAGGGTCGGCCTCTTTAACATTAGCCGGTCTACTGGGTATGCATGAGCGCGCTGTTTTAGTTTTAACTTGCACGTCCCTCTAGATTAATGATGTCGAACATCTTTTCATGTGATAGTTGCCGACCACAGACCTTTGGTGAAGTGCCTGTTCAGATCTTTTGCCCATTTTTTTTTTATTGGCTAGTTTGCTGTATATTATTAGGTGTTGAGAATCCTCCTTTTGGTTTCAGGTCCTTTATCAGTTATGGGATTTCAAAATATTTTCTTCCAGTCTCTGTTTGTCTTTTCACGACCGGTAGGGTCTTTTTTTTTTTTTTTTTCTTTTTTCTCTTTTTTCTTTTTTTGAACGATGGGGTCTTTTGAAGAGCGTAAGGTTTTCATCTTGACGAGGACCAATTCATCCATTTTTTTTCCCTCTTACAGATTATCCTTTTGCTGTTGTATCTAAGAGATAATTGCCTAGCCCACATTCATAAACATTTTCTCATACATTTTCTTCTCAGAGTTTCATAGTTGTAGTTTTTACTTTTAGATTTATGATCCGTTTTGAGTTAAGTTTTGTGTGTCATGGGAGGCAGGCGCATAAACTCATTTCTTTTGCATATGGCCATCCAGCTGTCCTGGAGCCATTTGTTGGAAAGACTGTTCTTTCCCCCTCAAATTGTCTCGGGGTCCCTTTTTGAAAATCAATCGACTGTAAATATAAGAGTTTATTTATGCATTCTCCATTCTATCCCGATGAATGATATGTCTCTTCTTATGACTCTACCACATTCTCTTGATGACTGTTGCTTTGTAGAAAGTTTTGTAGTTGGGATTGGTGAACCCTCCAGCTTTGTTATTCTTTTTCATCGTTATTGTGATTATCCTGGGTCCCTTCACTTTCCATTTGAATTTCAGGATCAGTTTGTCCATTTCTGCCAAAAAGGCAGCTGGAATTTGGGGATGTTGATGGGGGTCACGTTAAATCTGTAGGTCGACTTGGGTAGTATCACCATCTTAAACATTAAGTCTTCTGATCACGGACATGAGATGCCTTCACATTTGTGGGGTCTTCTTTAATTTCTTTCAACAATATGTAAAATTTTTAGAGTGTAAGTTTTTCACTTTCTTTCTTGTGTTTGTCTCTAAGTATTGTATTCTTTTTGGTGTTATGGTAAATGGAATTGCCTTCTGATTTCTGTTTTCGAGTTGTTCCCTGCGGTGTGGAGACACTTACTTGAGTTTCGCATTTTTTGATCCTCTTTCTTTCCTGTAGCTTTGCTGGATGTGTTTGTTGGTGTTACCAATTTTTTAGGTGGATTCCTTAGGATTTGCTGTATACAAGGTCACGTCACTTGTAAAGAGCGGTAGCTTACTTCCTCCTTTCCGACCCGGGAGTCTCTTATTTCATTCTCTTGCCTAATTGCCCCAGCTAGAATCTCAGTAAATTGTTGAATAGAAGTGGTCAGAATGGATATTTTTGTCATTTCTCTGATCTCAGGGAGAAAGCACTTCGTCTCCGTTAGGTGACATGTTAGCGGCAGGGTCTTTTCTTGGTTTTATTTGTTTTGTTGTTTGGGCATGCCTTTTATCACGTGGAGGAGTTCTCTCCTCGTTTGTGGAGTGCTTTAGCCTCAAGGGGTAGTGGCGTTTGTCAAATGCTCTTTTTGTGCCTATTGAGCTGATCGTGTGGTTCTGCCCTTCTATTGTTAGCGGTGTTTTAAAGCTCTTTCTGTAGAAAAAAAAGTTCTGGAATATTTTGAAACTCCCGGTGCTTCTTAGGTGGGGAGATAGTAGCATGCTGGGCCACCTCCATTGAGTTTTTGTTTTTTTGGGGGTTTAAATCTTGTTTGTTGCTTGATTGTTTCTCAGCTCCTCACACGGATGTGGAAAGTTGCAACGGTGGCACTCTGCCTTAGACCCAAGAATAAGCTGGTGGCCGTCAGTGCCTCATGCGTTCAGAGTCGCTCACAGTGTGGGTAGAAGGAGGCTTCTAGTTTGAAGCTTTTATTGTATAAATAGAAGTTATTAACCACGGGGGCGCCTGGGTGGCTCAGTTAGTTCAGCGTCCAACTCTTGATTTCGGCTCAGGTCATGATCTCACAGTTGAGACGGAGCCCCGTGTCAGGCTCTGCACTCGGTGAGGAGTCTGCTTAATACTCTTTCCCTCTCGGGATGCCTGGGCGACTCAGTCGGTTCAGCAGCTGACTTCGGCTCAGGCCTGGTCTCGCGGTTCATGAGGTCGAGCTCCGGGCTCATGCTGTCAGCACAGAGCCCGCTTAGGATCCTCTGTCCCCCTCTCTCTGCCCCTTTCCTGCTTGTGCTCTCTCTCTCTCTCTCTCACAAATAAAAATAAACATTAAAAAAAAAAAAGATTCTCTCCATCTCTCTCTCTGCCCCTCTCCTTCCTCGCATGCACTCTCTCTCTCTCTCTCTCTCTCTCTCTCTCTCAAAAATGCTATTAACCATGAGCCAGGTGTAGGGATGGACTTTCTGGAATGCTGGTTATCCAGGGGCAGACATGCTAATCAGGGCCTGAGACCTCATCTGATTTGTCCCCTCCTGGCGAACGTCCAGTTCCCTCGACACCGCGCTCGATTTTAGAAGCAGAAGCCCCGGATGTTCCTGGACGTTTGTCTGGGTGGGAACACACAGGCTGGGTTTGTATGTGTCCTCACCAGAGAAGGGACCCTCGGGTAGAAAAGGGTTTCTCCTAGCTCTGCAGGAAATCGGGTTTATCAGGAAGCACCTCCCTCCTTTCCACGCACAGATCCCTGCCGTTTGCACCCAGCCTGTGAAGGGGCGTTACAGACAGGGGAGCGGGGCCAAGTGACGTTACGTCATCTTCTCCGGTAGCATCTTACTCTGGTAAGTTTCCGTACTTTTGTTAAATCGCGGAGGCCTTCATCCGGGCTTAGGACGGTGCGTCTGCCACGCCTCGCCCGTCCTGTTGGTGTCACACAGCTGGCAAGCAGGCCCGAGGAGAGAAGAATCAGGGATTGGGTTCCAAACCCAGGATACCGCCTCGATGACCTGTACGTGAATAGCAGACACCCCTGTCTTTAAGCCTTCCGGGCTGGCCACTCCGGGAGGGCAGGGGATTTTGTCTGTTTTGTTCGGTGCCGAGCTCTTCCCGGCTAGCGCCGGCACCTGGCGCACAGTGGGCCCTCAGCAGGTATTTGTTGAATGCAAGAACGTCAAAACCCTCTAAAAAATAATCTCCCAAAGCGACAAAGATCAGTGCGCAGTCACTTCCTCGAGCCTCACGCTTGGTTTGAGAGAGGAGAAGAAGTCGAATCCCAGTGGTGCGTCTGGCGCCGGGGCGAGCGCAGCTCCCGGGGGCTAGACCGGCTCCTCCAGCTCTCGGCTGTGCATCTGAGAGCGGACTTGCCTCGGAGAACACTGTAGGGGCGGCTCCTCTGGGTGCCTGCGCCGGAGAGAGGCTGCCGGTCCGCACGATTCCTCGGCAGCCAGATTGGGGCTTTCTTCGGCTATTAACAGCGACAGTATAAGCAAACGTTTTTGTGCTGGTCATCTGGAGAGACAGCTGGGCTTCCTGAGGGCAGCGGCCACGCCGGGTTCTTCCGAGCCAGCCCCGGCGCCTCCCGCAGAGCCTGGAGGGCTCCTTCTCAGCACACGGGAGCCGAGCCCTCAGCGGGAGCAGAACGAGTGACATCCCCCCTTGTGGCCGAAGGGAAAGGGCAGCAGGAACCCAGTGTGGGTCAGTCTTTCCTTAGATTCTGCCTCTTCCCACTCGCCTGTCTCCCACGTGCACTTCCCGAGCGAGCGCTCTTGTAGGGCACTGGTTTCGATGTCACGGGGGGATGTTGGAACATGTTGGTTTAAGGGTTTGTTGGTCCGTCTTCACCAGTAAGCTGGCAGCTCCCTGAGGGGCCGGGACCTGGCTGGTCTTGCTTGGAGCGCATCCCTCTCACCCAACTCCGGGCCTGGCCCGACAGAGCAGGCGTTCCTTGAGTGGGCGGTGAACGCAGTCTCGTGGGGCGAGGGGCTTTTCGATGCCGCGACTCATGGAAGAGAGGCAGGCTTGGCGTCCGGCGGCCGTGGGTTCTAATCCTGCCCCGGTTATCACTCTCTGGGGAATTGCGGGCAATCTGCTTTCCAAAATGAGCCTCAGAGACCGACTTTGTGTAAACTAGCATTTATTGAGCACTTATTACGTCTCGATGCCCGAGCTCTTCACGTATGTCAATTCGTGTAATACTCAAAATAGCCCCATCAGTTCTGACTGTTACAATCTACGCTTACAGATAAGAAAACCGATGCAACAGGGAAGCGAGTCACTGCTCCCTAAATGAAGGTCACCGAGTTAGCAAATGTCAGGGCTGGGGTTTGACCTTGGGCGGCTCGAGTCCCGGCCGGGGCTCTGGGCCACTGCTTCGCAGAGAGCGGAGACCACAACTTCACGGTGAACGCAGCCCCGTCGAGTGCTCAGACGGCTGCCTTCAGGGGTGGGCTCCCCGTTCCCCAGATTATCTGTGAATTGCCTTATTTTAGGCATATCCTGAGGTGGAGGTTAACATCTTCTGATGATAAAACAATGTCCTGTTTTTCTCTTGAACGTCTCACACGTCCAGAGAGAAATTCACTCACAGTCGGAGCTGGCGAACATAGAAGGAAACCCGGGAAAGCGAAGCTAGAGCGTCTTTTCCAGCCAAGAGTTACCTGCACCCACGAGACACGACAGGCAGAGAGGAGGGGAGTCACCTGAGCAGCTCACAGGTTTCCCCAAATAGGGAAGTCAGCGTTTATCTGCGCCTGGGTCATGTGTATGGCCAAGTCCATGTGGACTTTCAGGGAGGAATCCTGTCTTCCGCAGCCGTTAGGAACGTAAATTCTGTCTCCGCCGGAAACGAGGAACGAGATTTCTCCGAGGCGACGGAGTGGATCATGCCTGTGACCCAAACGGACTCCTATCGCTTCCATCAAGAGGATACGGGTTTCCGGCAGGAACAGATCATTTAATTCATGCAGTCCACTTAGTCACTCTTTTCTGATTGCATCTTCTAAACTGCTCTCGGATTAATTTGCCATGGAGACATTTAAGCTTGAACTTGAAATGCTAAAAGAAAATCTCAGATTTCAAAGCACTTCTGTCGACTTCTGTCCCCCCTGCAGTGCTAGGTCAGCCTTCTAAAGAGCCCCCCACCTCAGACATGCCGTCCAGTTTTGCCCACTTCTAAAGCTCACTTTAACAGGTTCTTTTTAAAAATTAAAGACCTCAGCCGCAAGCGAGTGCCCGAATAAAGCCATCCGTTAATGCTCTGGACAACTGAGCACTTTCCGTCATCAAGGGCGTCAACCGTATCACTCCCCAGGGCGTCCGTTCCCAGGAAGAGAGGGATGACTATATCGACGAGTTCCTGACATCCTTTGTGTCGAACGTTTAATAAATATTCGGGTTACACCCTGACTTCTCTTCCTATGAGCACAGCTTAGACGGCCCCATGCGGAGGCTGTCCGTGTGTCTGAAGGTGACCCCTGGGGATGGCTGGTTCCTCATGCGCCTTTCTTGAGAGCCACCTCGAGTGACGAAACAGTGCTGAGACGCTTGCAGGGTTTCTAGCTCTGATTCCCGTGCCTACGCTCGGCCCTGGTGGGGACAGAAGGGACTTTGGTCAAGCACATTGGGCAAATGAATGCTGGTTTCATAAATAGGATAGAGAATAAATAACACACGTGCCGAGACGGTACTTCCTAGCCTGAGCCCGTGAAGACGTCATCCGTCCATCCCCAGCATGCCTTCCTTCCCAACACAGAGCTCCCTTAGTGACTGCCGTTGTGTTGTTTGCTTTGCGAGTGAGACAAACCTATTTCCTACTTCCGGTAGAGTCCAGGGCACTAAGAAACGTTGTGGAAAGGACTGAAGAGTGTGGGGGCGCCTGGGTGGCTCGGTCAGTTAAGCGTCCGACTCTTGGTTTGGGCTCAGGTCGTGATCTCACGGTTTTGTGAGTTGAAGACCCGAATCAGGCTCTGTGTCGTCAGCTTCGGAGCCTGCTTCGGGTCTTCTGTCCGCCTCTCTCTCTGCCCCTTCCCTGCTAGTTCTCTCTCTCTGTCTCAAAATAAATAAGTTAATTTAAAAAAAATAAAATCTTAAAAAAAATAAGATGTTATTAAGAAAATCATGAGGAAGAGAAACTACATTTACCGTACGTACTGTGTTTATGGGAAAAAAAATTCCCCGGTGGACCTGCGTAGTTCAAACCCGGATTGGTCAAGGGTCAGCTGTCTATCAGGATGTCCTTAGATCAGAGACCATAAAATGACAGGCTTTGAGGTAACCAGGAGCCCTCAAGACATGCTCTGTTTGGCCAGGAACGTACTTGACCATATAGATACTTAGATGCCAACATTCATAAATTAGTGGATTTCACCAAAACTCTGGATTTCCCGTTTCCCTCGGAAAGGCAGGCCT
Source organism: Paguma larvata (assembly GCA_030068075.1). Lineage (NCBI taxonomy): Eukaryota > Metazoa > Chordata > Mammalia > Carnivora > Viverridae > Paguma > Paguma larvata. The sequence continues at coordinate 85,960,659 of CM057835.1, forward strand.
CTAGACGCAGCCCCGGCGTTCCGGAGCAGCAGCGGTAGGCTGGCGAGTAGAGCCGTCCACTTTGCATGGGACTTGGGGGGCTCGCTCGAGCTTCTCACAGTCCCCAGCTTCCCCACCATTCACAGCACACCTGCCTCGCTCTTTTGCGTCACCCGCCCGCTGCGGGAGGGATTTGGTTATTGACCCAACACCCCGACGCTCCACCCCAGGCCGATCGAATAGGGGCGAACTGTACGGGTAAATTGAGTTCTATTATAAACACATCAGGTAAGTTAGATGTATGCGGTATGAAACAGGAGAACAATATGCTGGGTGCGATTACGTGAATTTATTGCTAATGTAAGTAGGCGTTTCTGCAAAGCGGAGTCGCTTAACGTAAGAGCCGCTATAATTTCAGCACGGGGCTCCTTCCCCTCTGCTGCTCAGAGCGGAGCTTTTGTACCCAGAATTTCACACGGCCCAGGCCCTGCTGGGAGGGGACGTCGAGGCCGGCGGGTGGGGTGGATCCTGGGGACTCTGCGGCAAAGCACTGACTTCACGTTAGGGCGTCCCCTGTGACTGAGAGCCAGGCCGGGCTCCGGTGTGCCGGGCTCTCGGGAGCTGGTCGCCGGGCACCGGGACGGCCAGCGCTCTGCCTTGGCAGCGGTGAGCGAATCTCGTCTCCGCCAGCGCCTCCCAGCGAGGACCCCTTGCCTCTTTTACGGTTCGGTTTTGAAGCAGCCGGCGGCAGGACCCTCGTCTGTATTTCCGCCTTCGCTTTGCCTGGAGTCTCAGAGATAACATCCCTCGGCCGCCGGCTTTCATACCTAGAGCTCGTAATTCCCGGTTCTCCTGTATACAAAAGTTTCTTCTCTAGAAGAGATTTCCATTAAGTGCTTTCAAAATAAGTTTGGAAAACATGAACCCTCTCTTTCCCCTGAGAATATGCTGATCCTGCCAAAATGCTTTCCTTTTATGCGACTAATTTATGTGCAAGCCCCGAACACCTAAGCTTCTGACTCTGGCATCTGTGCCAACGGAGCCTCATTCACCGCGCGGCTCTCCAGCAGGCCCCGTGCGCGCAGTCAGGGCGGGCGCGGGAAGCCGGGCACAGCCATATGCTGGGCCCTCACCAGATAAACACCTCCTAATCCCTTCTGGGGCGCCGTTTGATGACTACGGAGCGCTTGGATCTTTTCCTAAGCTAACAAGCGTCGGCGGTGCCTTGAAAACCCCCCAGTGTCAAGGGGTGAGATGCAAAAATGAAAACATTCCGTGCGTAAGCGTCTGCTAAACTTTACGTCCGACCGTCACCTCGGGCCTAATTTGCTGGTATAGTTTTGTTGAAGGGGCAAAACCTGGAAACACTTGCTCGTTTGCGAGGGCGGGATCGAGCCTCGTTGACTATGCTTCGGGCAGAGAGTTTTCTCTGTGGAAAAGGACCAGAATTCTTGTATTTCTCCATAGACGTGGCCCAACAAGCAGATTGCAGACACCGTCCCTTGCGCTAGTGAGGGCGCGAGCGGGGAGGAGGTCGGACGAGAGTGGGCGGCAGCGGGCCTGTCGGGCAGGAGCTCCCCTGAGCTCCTCCAATGAGCGTGACCAGCAGCCCCTCCTCGTGGTTCAGGTGGACTGGCGCTCGGGAGGCCAGGCCATCCTTGTGCGTGCTTGTCCCACCGTATTTGACAGTGTTTTGTGCAGGAATCTGCCCCTCTGCTCAGTCGGGGCTCCTCCAGGGTGGGGACCCTTGGGGTCATGTCATCCTCTTGCACTGTTGCCCAGAACCTGCCGTGTATCATCAGTGGCTCCAGGCTGGGCGCGAGTGTGAACCCCAGACTCGTGGGAACTCTGTGCCTTTAAGACAGACTCATTCCCCGACCCCCGGGGCCGCACCCCTGTGTGGGGTGTGATCAGACAGTGTCTGAGGTCTCTTTCGGCACCCAGATGTTAAGGTTCTGAAAGGAAGGCGTGGGCTAGATGGGAAAGGACAGAAGCACGGGGCCCCACGGGCCCGGGGTCCACACCTGCCGAGAGGCCTGGGCTGGTTCTGGACAGACGACTTGGGAAAGAGGAAGAAATGGGACATCCCAGGCCCAGTCCGGCATGGAAAGGCAGACCTGACCTGCGTGAAAAAGAATGGATGAAAAGCATCGTGGTTGAGTGTGAAAGGGTCACGGTCAGGCCTGGAAAGGCTGCCTGGGGCGCCCCCCACGAGCGGGGGCCTCAGAGGTACTGCTGGCGCCGGTGAGGGCCTGGTGGCTGGACAGAAGCTCGCAGACCTGCAGCCGATGGCTCTACATACGATGCCGAGCAGCCCACTCAGTCCTGGTCACCGAGCCTGCGCGGTTCTGGTGTCCCTGCAAGGCCCCAGGCCCTAGGCCATGACGTTGGCTGCAGAAAACCCGAAAAGGCAGCATGCTTGTCCTCAGAAGACCTGCTGACACTCCAGGAGGGGCAGACAGTACGTGTTCACGGAGGAAGTCTTAGCACACGGAGGTAAAAAGGTGGGTACAGGTTCCTGTAAGCAGGGTCCGTGGGCGTGCTCCTGGCGTGCCCCAGGGTGATTCGACTTTGCATATTTATTTTTCAGGACAGTCTAAAGAATACATAAGCGAGCTGCGTAGCGCTGGGGATAGAGGCGGGCATTGCTACTTGATTTCCGTCCTGATGTTTGCAGTCATCTTTGTGATCTACTAGGGCCCCAAAGGGCTCGGAGCCGTGGCCATGAATTTTTAACTCTCGAGAATTCAATATGTATATATTCAACTACGTGTATTTTGGGTTTAACCAAAAATGGTGTGTACTCACATTTACATGTATACCTATACATACATACGGTAGGAATCCTGCATGTTTTAATTTGTTTTAGCCTGTTACTCTGCCTGGGAAAGGGTGAGTCCCGAGGGGAAAATGTGTTTGTGGACTGTAAGGGTCGCCCGCCATTGTCAAAGCCGTGTGGGTGCTTTGTTCTGGGGGCCGGGCAAGTGGGTGCTGACGGCTTCACTGGCCGCTTCCCCTTCAGGAAGGCACTGGAGAATGTGTTGAGGCCACAGAGCAACCCTTGACCGGTGACATGTTAGGGGGGCTGCAAGATACCTTCACAGAAGGCGTAGGCGGGGACAGCAACCAGGAGGCACCCGCAAACTGGGGGCCTCTGCGTTGTCACTCGAGTGTCCCAAGCCGAGAGAAATAACAGAATGACTTGCAAATACCACCCATCTCTGCAATTATATGCTACGTGTAAATTATATATATTACTTGTGTCCCTTCATGTTACCGAACATATTTTTGAATTAAAAATCAGAAATGTGGGGGTGCCTGGTGGCTCAGTCAGTTAAGCGGCCGTCTTCGGCTCAGGTCATGCTCTTGAGGTTCGTGAGTTCAAGCCCCACGTCGGGCTCTATGCTGACAGCTCAGAGCCTGGAGCCTGCTTCGGATTCTGTGTCTCCCTCTCTCTCTGCCCTCTCCTGCTCACGCTCTGTCTCTGTCTCTCAATAATAAATAAAAACTGTTAAAAATATTTTTTTTTAAAAATCAGAAATGCTATGCCTTATGAACGAAAGCCGAGATTTTCTTGTGTGACACGGCTCGGGCGCAGTTTTACGTCGGCGAACTTTGGAACCCACCTGCATTCGCATGGGTCATTGAGAAAAGGAAGACGTATTTTATCTGCAAGGGCCTGTTCGTGCCAAGTGAGGCCAAATGACATTGTGGATGAGGGAGGCAACACTCAGGTACTGCGGCTTGCTTGCAGTGACACAGCAGTATTTAAGTAGCTCAGGAATGTTCTAGGGAGAGCGAGGATGATCAAGGTGGTATGCTAATGCCCACTTATCGAAGGGAAGGGGTAGACGATTATGTCGGAGAGGTGGATGCATCTGATTCATGAAACCTACCATCATCTGAGGACCCGCTGGCGACAGGTGCACTGTTGAGTCCTAGAGATTCTTACTGTTTATTTCTTTGTTGTCTTCCTTCTGTTCTCCTTTCCCTTCCCTTCCCTTCCCTCCCCTCCCCTCCCCTCCCCTCCGTCTTTCAATTTAAATTCAAGTTCGTCTTTCAATTTAAATTCAAGTTCGTTAACACACAGTGTAGTCCTGGCTTCAGGAGTGGAACCCAGTGATTCATCACTTCCATACAACACCCAGTGCTCCTCCCAACAGGTGTCCTCCCTCATGCCCCTCACTCATCTGTCCCATCCCCCCACCCACCCCTCCTCCAGCAGCCCTGTCTGGTCTCTGTATTTAAGAGCCTCTGAGGGTTCGCCTCCCTCTCTGCGTTTATCTTATTTTCCTTCCCTTCCCCTGTGTTCATCTGTTGTGTTTCTCAAATTCCACATACACTCTTACTGTGTACATTTTATTTTGTTTATTAAAACATTTTTTTCTTTAATCTTTATTTTTGAGAAAGAGAGAGAGAGAAAGCGGGAGTGAGGGGAGGAGCAGAGAGAGAGGGAGACACAGAATCTGGAGCAGGCTCCAGGCTCCAGGCTGTCAGCACAGAGCCCGACGCGGGGCTGGAACTCATGGACCTCGAACTCACAGGACCGAGAGATCACAACCTGAGCCGAAGTCGGATGCTTAACCGACAGAGCCACCCAGGCGCCCCCACTGTGTACGTTTTAATATGCTGGAACTTGGGTCACGCCGAGCACATGGCTGTTGGCCGGGGCACTGCGGGACTTCTTGATGAAGCAGCTTAAATGTAACTCAAACGATGACTTAGAAGCAGCGGATTCCACTAGTGCCGGAAGCGGCGACTTGATCAGACTTTCAGACTTCTTCCCGAAGAGGAGACCCCTGATCAGAGGGCACGGCGCAGCGTTTCAGCCGCGGCAGCTGTGCCCTCCCAGCCTGGCCCCCGAGGGAAGCCGGCCCAGGCCGTTCTCCCGTCTTCCCTCCGAGTGCCTGGTGGGACCCCCAGAGCTCTCACACGGGGTACAGACCCCCCCACATCCACGGCCCCAGCGCCTTCACCCTCTCACCGCGGCCCGTCCGTGGTCTTTGGCAAGTCACTAACAGTTTTCACCCGGATTCCTTCAATGCGGCTCAGGCGGCGCCCCGCAGCGTCTGTCCCGGGAAACCCACGCTCAGTCTCCCTGTCTCCCCGCACGCACGCGACTGTCTCCGCATTCCGGGGCGAGCCACGGTTCTCTGACGGGCTTGGGAAGTTTCCACTCTGCAGTTGGATCAGGGTGGGAAGGGTGCTCTTCGCGGCTTCCTCCTGGCCGACACGATTCGGACTCTGATTTTTATCCAGCACAGAAGAAGCCAGGCCCCTGTTCTAAGAACACTTTAAGTAAAAACTAAGAATGAACCGAACAGAGAGGCAGGACCAGAGGTGACTGCAGCCACTGCTGGGCGAATAAAACAGGAGGCTATTGGGGCAGAACACACAGCCTGGACCGCTGGCTGTCTATTCCTGGGCAGGCGACCCTCCTGGGCCTTAGTTTCCTCGTCTGTAAAATGGGATAAGGGATCGTTTACCCACAATGCTCAAGTGCAGGATTGTTCAAATTAGGGGCTGCTTTTCATGGGCGCTCACCAGCATTTTGTAAAAACTGATGGAACGGGGCGGGGGGGGGGGCGCCTGCGTGCGTGTTCTCACGACTCCCTCCTCACTGCAGGTGTGTCTCTGCTCGAATGCTCCCTGTCCAGGGAGGCCTCCCCGCTCGTTCTAACTGGAAGGGCCCCTCCGTCTCCACTGCCTGTGCCCCCACCTGCTCCAGCTTTCTTTCAACCCCCCCCTCCCCCCAGTGACCTGTCGCGCGCTCCGTATGCACCTGCCGCTCGGCTCTGTTACACTGCCGAGTCCTTATCAGCAGGGCCTGTGTGCCCATAGTCCCGTCCCCAAACTGAGGACAACTCCCGGGTCTTAGATGATACTCACTAAACACTTGTTTTGTTTTTTAAATGTTTTCTTGTTTGTTTATTTTGAGAGAGAGAGAGAAAGAGAGGGAGAGAGAATCCCAAGCAGGTTCTACATTCTCAGCACAGAGCCCAATGCGGGGCTTGAACTCACGAACCGTGCGATCATGACCTGAGCCGAAATCAAGAGTTGGACCCTTCACCAGCTGAGCCCCCCAGGTGCCCCCTCACTGAACGCTTGTTAAATGAAGGGATGACTTATTCTTGTTTTACAGATGAGGGATCTCGGGCAGAGAAAAGTCGTGTTATGTCAAAATCACTGTAGCCCCGAGCTTGTCTCTGAATCCTTTAAATCACAGCAGGGTGAATGTCAGAGCTGCAGAGTTTAGCGCCCGCCGGTTCACGGGTGCGGGGTCTGGCCCCGGAGGACGGGGAGTGTGTTCAGATTGTGATGGGAGGAGCTTTGATCGAGGACCCTGGTCTCCGGGGCTCAGTCTGACGCCCTCTCCCTGGACTCGAGGACTAATGGTCAAGCCAGCCTGAACTAGTCCATGCCTAATGCTCAGTGACAAGGAGCACACCCATGGTGCCTGGGACAGAGGGAGCAGTGGGCCACAACGAGGCACAAGGGGTCTTCTGGGACGGGGGGATGTCCTGTGTCTGAGTGTGGCGGTGGTTTCATGGGTGTGTGCACCTGCCAAACTCCTCCGAGTGTGCCTTCAAACGGACACAGCATGTAAATCAGACCTCAGTCAGGCGGGTGTCAAACCCGGCGTGTGTCCTCGGGTCTTGCCTTTTGGGGGCAGGGCCGTGGGGTGGTGACCCTCAGTGCTGAGGAGCCCCTGATTCAGGGGGGCCGAGTGCAGACCCCTGCTTTGCCCTTCGCCAGCGCGAACCCCCAGAGCCTCTCTGGGGCCTCAGGATAAAACACTTAACACATGGTGCATTTGGAGGATTTAATGAGTATCCTTCTATATGTAAAATTTTTAAAAAGCAGCCCATGATACCTAGTGAGCAGTGGGTACATGATAGCTATTATTCCTTTTTGTATTTCTCGGGAGGGTAAAAACTCAAGGCAAAATAAATATTTTTTGGGTACCTACTGTTCCTCAATCTGGTAATGAAAACAGATGGTTTGATTCAGATGATTATTAGTTTCCTTTCGCCGGTCCTAATATGGGATCTCAGCAGTGTGTGTGAGTGTGTGCACGCGCGCGTGTGTGAGTGTGCGTGCGTGTGCGCGTGTGCGCGTGTGTGTGTGTGTGCGTGAACTGTAAGAAACATACGACCTGCCGGTTCAGCTTTCCTCCTTTCTCACACTTTGTTGGGGTGGGGGAGGGTCTCTAAGGAAACCTTGTGCACAGTCGGGGCGAACAGACGGGGCAGCAGTGTGGCCAACTCAGAGGGCGGCTGGCCTACAGACTCCATTGTTTTTAAATAGAAAATGAATGGGGCACCTGGGTGGCTCAGTGGGTTGAGCGGCCGACTTCAGCTCAGGTCATGATCTCACAGTCTGTGAGTTCGAGCCCTGCGTTGGGCTCTGTGCTGACAGCTCAGAGCCTGGAGCCTGCTTCAGATTCTGTCTCCCTCTCTCTCTCTGCCCTTCCCTTGCTCACGCTCTGTCTCTATGTCTCTCAAAAAAAATAAATAAACATTAAAAAAATTAAATAGAAAATGAAGTCCATGATCTAGCTTACAGGATCCCCCCGAGGAAGCCTATTTTTATCAGAGAGCCCTGTATTTTCCTCTCTTACTTTGAACTAACGGCCCTGCGGAAGTGTAGTTTGACAGTGACATATTAACTTCTGAAGATAGTCTTCCCAATATGACGCTTACAAGCCATCTCGCACCTGCTTGCAGATTAACACAGCCGGCTCGTCGGCCTCCGATGTCCACCTTCCTGTCGTCCGTCAGCTCCTCAGAGCGGGATTCACGGCATTTGGTGTGCAACGTTACTTCGGGGCTCAGAGAGCCCTGAAGATATCACTTAGATGGGTGGTTGGAACCCGACTGATCTTTCCCTTGCCGTGTCTCCTGTCCCCTCTCGACATACATGCACAAGTGCGACATGACGCAGAGATCTCAGTTCCTAGCCACAAGGCCAAATTCTTACCGGGAATCCAAATTTATCGGCTCTTTGACCTGCAACTTTCTCAGCTCAGTTCTTTGCTTCCCCTACTGTTCCGTCTTCTCTCCTGATCAATTAAGTAAACTTTTGTCCGAATGCTATGAACCTGACAACCCTGCCCAAGGCGCCTCCTCCTCCTTCTTACCCAGACATGGGGCCGCGGGATGAACCCACCCAGAGGAAACCGTGGAGACACGTTCCCATTGAGGGTCTATCTATTGAACACCTCAGTTTGCTATGCGCTGTGCTAGATGCGGAGACACAGCGGCTAAGAGGGGACAGGGCCAGCGGCGCCTGGGGGGCTCAGTCCTTTAAGCACGTTGGACTTTGGCTCAGGTCGTAATCTCATGGTTTATGGGTTTGAGCCCTGCTGTCAGCTGTGCTGACAACTCAGAGCCCGGAGCCTGCTTCGGATCCTGTGTCTCCCTCTCTTTCTGCCCCTCCCCCACCCGTTCCCTCTCTCTCTCTCTCTCTCTCTCTCTTTAATTAAAAAAATAAAAAGAAAATAAAGAAATGACTCCGACAGTACCTTCTGTGGAGTGACATCCGGGCCATCCTGTAAAGTGTATGCTGCTTTTGGTGGCGAGTCACGAAAAACCACGGAGCGAAGAACAGCTTTAACCACAACAGAGATAAACCGCCTGTAGAAGTCAGAGGATGCAGGGGTTCCGGGTGGGCTGGTCCGGTGGTCTGTCTAGGGCAGGGAGGATGCAGTTCCTTCCGCCCGTGTGTTCTTCCATGCCTATGGCGTCAGCCTGCCCCTCGGCCAGCTCCCTCAAGGCTCTGAGATCACCACTGCAGTCCCCGTTGTCATCTGCGGTGTGACAACATCCAGTAGGACTAGGAGGGTAGGTTCCCGCTCCTCGCAGAGTGAGGAGATCCTTCTGGGTGTCCCAGGTGGCTTCTCACACCTCATTGGCTGGAGCCGTGTCACGTGGCCTTTCCTAAACCAATCACTGGCAAGGGGAGGGGGTTAGCGTGACTGGCTTGGCGGAGCCGCTGCTGGATGGAGCGCTGTGGGTTTTCTGGATGAAATCCTAGCAACACTGGAAGGGAAGCAGGTGTTGGGGCAGAAGTGCTGCTGTGTGGTCGGATGGCCAGTAGGCAGCCAGTTATGTGTCCTCAGACGTGAACGGCAAGCGGGTGTCAGGCCCCGGAGGCTCAAGGAAGGGGCGAGGGAGGAGGATGGCCCGGGAGCAGGCCCGCTAGGAGGGAGCGTGTGCAGGGGCGGGGTGGGTGCGGGAGGGGCCTGGAGAAGGAGGCGGAGCCAGGTCCTTACGCCTGCGAACTGTAACCGGGACTTTGCGTTTTATCCCGCGTGCCTCGGGAAGTCGCTGGAGAGGCCTGATGTGTGAGCAGGTGGAGGAAAGAGCCCTGGGCCCGGGGCCCGCCGTCCTGGGGCCCGAGAGCTCGCATCGTTGCACGTGTACCCCCAAAGCCCTGGGCACGCGACGCTCCCTTTTCCATCGAGGGTTCGGTACGGGCGGAATGGGGACTCTGACTCCTGGCTCCTGTCAAGAGGGGAGAAGGCCGCAGGCAGAGAGGTCCTGTACAAACACGAGGTGCCTACTACGTGCCTACTCCGGCAGTCCTCGTTATTCGCGGGAGTCGTGTTCTGTGAAAGGCCCCGCAAACACGGAATTAGCAAATACTGAACCTTCAGGGGAAGGTACACACACACACGTCTCACATAGACCATCGTCTTAAATCGTGAAAACAGCTCATCCTGTGAGATCCTCTTCATTGTGCGAAAGACAAAATGAGGTTGGGAAGTATGAAGTGGCTTGCCTGCACCCCGCCCCCCAGCCCCTCCAACTCACCGGGAGCTAGAGCAGGGATTGGAGCCCCATGCAACTGGCCCCCCAGCCGGAGCGCCTTCCTCCGCGCTGCCCCGCCCCCCAGCCCCTCCAACTCACCGGGAGCCCCATGCAACTGGCCCCCCAGCCGGAGCGCCTTCCTCCGCGCTGCCCCGCCCCCCAGCCCCTCCAACTCACCGGGAGCCCCATGCAACTGGCCCCCCAGCCGGAGCGCCTTCCTCCGCGCTGCCCCGCCCCCTCCCGTGTCCACCCTCTGGTCGTCGTCGTGTGAGGGGCTGAGACACCAGGACAGAGCGTTGGCGGCTGGGAGCATTGTGTGGGGCAGGTGACTCAAAGCTCACACCTTGCGTTCACATGTCGCGGGGACAGGGGTGTGAGCAGGATTAGCAAGTGGGTGAATTTGAGAAGTGGAGTCCACGAATACTAAGGTACAGCCACGAACAACAAACATTCATTCTTCGTGGTTCTGAATGCTGGGGAGTCTGAGATCAGAGTGTGGGCGTTTGGGAAGAGCCTCCCCCTCCGTGGCTTTCAGACAGCTGTCTTCTGGTCCTGTTCTCACCTGGGGGAGCAGAGGGAGGAAGCAAGCTCTCTGGGGTCCCTTCTTGTAAGCGCGCTGATCCCATCCGGGGACTCCACACTCATGACCCCCCACTGCCTTTCAAAGGCCCCATCTCCGAATAGCACCATTTTGGGGATTGGGGCTTCAACATAGGAATTTTGGGGGGACACAAACACGCAGTCCATACATCTGCTGTGTCTTGTATACACTGTCACACACCTCGGGGCCTAGCATTCCCCAGGACTGACCTTATCTGAGCTGTTTTAATTGAGTTAATCAAGGGTGGCGACTGCGTACCTTCTTTCAAGGGAATGCACGTCCCTGGAGAAAGAGAGCAAATGAGTTTCGAGGCCTCTGACTTTGTTACATTCTTAATTTAAGTTTTTCACTTGGGCCATCCTTCAGTGCCTGAAAGATGAGGCCAGTTTAAGTCTGCATGAGCTCCAAAAGGGTTTAGACAGCGCTGTGTCGGGATTTCATTTCTTACGCGCAGAAGGGGCCTCGCGGTTTCCAAAACAGGTGTGATCCTGATGGGGGGATGTGTCGTTTCAAGGTGATTTACAGTGGGCGTGAGAAGTTTCCACACATGCGGGGGAGCTGAGGTCTATTCTGTAGGAGGTAGGATCGGGAAGGTTCTAGAATCGGTGCCGACCACCAGAGCCAGCGGGAAGGCAGCATTGTCATAGGTAAGGAGCCTTGTTCTCTTGAGGTAGGGTCTGCACGCTGCCGCTGAGCTCTGGCGGCGTGAGGGGTCTTGGCGCCTCCCAGCCAGCGCTCCCAGGGGCAGGCAGGAGTTTCTCTGAAATGGGGCTCCTGCTCCTTCCTGAGTGTCCGGGGGGCTGCCCGGCACTGTGTCAGCATCTCGGGATCTTGAAGTAAGTACGGGCTTCTCCCTCCCACTTCTGCTCTCATCGAAAGTCTCGTTCTGACCGCTCTCGTGGCCATCCTGGCACAGGCATGCCCCTGGAGACAGCCGATTTGCTCCCGTCAGCCTTTTCCTTCTCCCTTGTCTCTGGAGGGCACAGACTTCAGACCGCTGAGCCCTCACAGGATGGGCAGGGGGCCCCACGGGTGGAGCCAGCTTGACTCGGTCGCCCTGTAGCTCCCTGCTCACGGTTTTGAGGACCAGGGTTACCCCGTCAGCGTCACTGGGATCTGAGCCCATGTTCCTGCCAGGGGCTTCGGTTAGTTCTACTTAAAGATGCCCGAAGGGGCGCCTGGGGGGCTCAGTCGGTTGAGCATCCGACTTTGGCTCAGGTCATGATCTCGAAGTTCACGAGTTTGAGCCCCACGTCGGGCTCTGCACTGACCACTCCGAGCCTGGAGCTGCTTCGGATTCTGTGTCTCCCTCGCTCTTCCTCCTCCGCTCACCCTTGCCCTCTATCTCTTTTTCTTGCAAACAAACAGTGAGGAGATTCGCTCTTGGAGTTGGGAAGCTGGCGCTTCTGACCTTGCTCTGGACAGGAGCGCGTGGGGCTCTGAAGGGAGGCCCGCGCTGTGGGTCCCGACCCAGGGGAGGAAGAGAAGATCGGAGAATAAATCCTCCTTTGTGGCTCGCGAAACACACTGTGTGGTGACACTCGGGTGCGCCAGCGGCTCAGACCGACGTGGGACCCCAAAATGCAACACGTGACCCGAGCCGGTTAGACCGCATCAGGGGCCTCGGGTCCCTCACCTGTGGAATGATTGCAGACACCCTGCCGTGCGATTCTGTGGTGAATTCTCGGCGTTTGTGTCCCCTGCCCCTGGAAGGGACCCTTGACCCCTCCGTGCCCTCCCCGCCTTCATACCTCGATGACATTTTCCGGAAGGTCCAGGAGAGACGTCGTCAACATTTGTTTAGCTGGGAGAGGTGGCGCGAGGTGGAGATGTCAACCGTCCGACGCGTAGCCTGCTAACACGCGCACGTGCAGAGGGCGCCCCCGATGCTGGGTCAAGAAACCACAGCAAAACGCTACACCCTCCCTTCCAGTCTGCAAAACGGCAGTTTAATGGGGCACAAATAATTATACCCACGTTTCGGGAGTATTTTTCCTACAAGGCTTTTAACGTAGTGCAAAGCTTTCTTGTTTTTTCAGGAAAGATTCTCTTTATGGCTTGAATAAAGTCGTTTTTTTTTTTAAGTAACATATGGTTACCTTTTATGCGTCTTCAAACATGGCGCAGAGTGAAGTATGTCGCACCTGGGGTTTGGTGAGTGGTGGTTTGAGGACATAAAGAAGGTGAGGCAGAGTAAAAAAAAAACCCACAAAAGAAGCAACAAAGGTTATAGAGCTCCTGTAAATTATGTTGATGGTTTTACTTGTCAGTATTTCGTAACACAAAACGGTGTTCCTGGAGTCTTCGTATCAGTATTTGTCGCTAATTAGTGCCTACGAATTACCTTTTGCTGGAGTCATGTTCTTCCGACTGTCTCGGTGTCTCATAAATCAGAGTTCACGACCTTCCCGCTGCTCCTTGCTGCCCGTGTTTTCCTGCTGACGCATCTCGGGGTTCTAACTCTCCCAAAGGTCTCCAACCACTGCGATTCCCTCTTTGTGAACGGGAAGGAGATGAAGAGCCAAGTGCGTGCGACCGTGAATTTCACCCACCAGCACTTCACCGCTCAGCTGGAAGTCACCGTGTGGGCGCCCAGGCTGCCCCTGCAGATCGAGATCTCGGACACGGAGCTGAGCCAGATCAAGGGCTGGAGGGTCCCAGTCACCTCCAACAGAAGGTGAGGAGCCGGGGGAGGGCCGAGCCCTGGGACCCGGGTCGCTGGGGAGATGGCCTCGGGGAAGCGGCACCGCGGTGGGTCACGGCGGCCTTGGGTTGGGGTTCGGATGGAGCCGACTTTCGGTACTTACTAGCCTTCGACGGGAGGCAGTTCTCACGGAGATGTGAGTAGTGTCCACCTCAGAGGGCAGTTGCTGGGACCCAGCGTAATCTTGCACTGCGTTCGACGCGCAGAGCACAGGATATAGGTGTTTGCTTTTATTCCTGTTTCCCCATCGTTCCTTCCCGCGCTGCCCACCGTCAGTTCCCTGCTTGTGGATGTCAGCTTCCGTCTGCGGAGCCTGACGCAGGGGTTACGTGTGGGCTCTGGAATGGAGCGCTGGAGTTTTCACCCCTGTGGGCTTCCCCACACAGAGCCGTGTGACCTCGGGCCAGCCGGTGAAGCTCTCTGTTCCTCGGTTCCGTCAGCTATAAATTGGAGAGGACGGTGTCAGGCACAGAGCCTGTCCCAAGTATGGAATGACACGTAGTGTAGTCGACGGACATCTAAAGATGACACCGCTGCGAGAGTCCCGTCTCCTGGTTACTCGCTCGAATCCTAATCTGGTACTTCTGCGAACGGATTTTACAGATGGAATTAAAATGCCAAATCCATTGACCTTAAGATGTGGGGTGTACCCTGGTGGCCCGTGAAAGCAGGTTCCTCTCGCTGCAAGATGGTACCTACAGTGTGTAACCTTTCAAAGCTGACTTGTGTTTATCTGGCGTGAATCCCTTGAGCTCCACGCCAGCCGTTGGCTGTTTCCAGCATTCCCGTAGTCGTGTTGTCGAGGGGTGATGCGTGGCATGTACCGTCTCAGCATGCTGTCAGCCACCACAAGAGTCACGTGTGCTGCCGCCAGGTGGGGGCTCTCGTGGATGGAGCTGCCACGACCCTCCTGTGCCAGCTCGTGTGTGAGCCTAAGTTTTCTGGGGAAGGTGCCCGAGGGTGTAACTGCTGGGTCGTATGATAAGGGCATAGTTAGTTTGAAAAGAAACTGCCAAGCTATTTTTCAGAGAGGCCGAACCATTCCACCCACCCAGCAGCCACGCGGAGTCAGCTAGTTACTCCATCCACACCCCTGCCAGCATTTCAAGAAATTATACGCCGTCTGGTCCCATTTAGAATGATCTAGAGAATGGAAAACAGGCTGGTGGTCGCCGTGGACTAGCGTAGACTAGCACGGGGTAGCCCAGGGCACCCCGTGGGAATGGACCGGTTCTGTGTCTTGGTTGCGGCTCTGGTTACACGAATCCTCCGGTGATAAAATCGCACAGAACCACACACACGCACACGCACGCGCATGCACACACACTGGTTAAACTGTTGAAATCTGAATAAGCCCCGTGGTTTCACCGATGCCCGTTTCCTGGTCTCGGGATTGCGCTGCGATTGTACAAGATGTTTGCAGGGCAAAGAGCACACGGGACCTCCCTGTACGTGATATTTTAACTTACGGTGAGTTTCTAATTAATGCAAAATTTAAACTTTTTCTTTTAAGTTGATTTTTGACGGAGAGAGCCCAGGAGGGGCAGAGAGAGAGAGAGAGAGAGAGAGAGAGAGAATCCCAAGCAGGCTCCGCGCTGTCAGTGCAGAGCCCAGTGCAGGGCGTGATTCACAAATGGTGAGATCATGACCTCAACCAAAATTAAGCGTCCTCCGCTCAACCAGCTGAGCCACTCAGGTGCCCCAAAATTTAAAGTTAAAAAAAAATAGAATGCCGTATGTCCCAAAATAACAGAATGGTTTGATTCACACAGCATTTCTAATACTTCATTTATTCACTCCCCACTTTTATGATACTGCCATTTTTGAATGGCACCCCCAAGATATTCATAATATCGTTCTTTTTTCGCTTTTATTCACTTACCTAAGGGAAGGTTCACATCACTATCAAAAGTGGCCAACTGGTAAAAATTAATGCAATTAATTTGGTGTTACATTCTGCATAGATAGTGCTGTTTGTATGAGTTGGTCTTTTTTTTTTTTTTACATTTATTTATTTTTGAGAGAGAGGGACAGAGCACAAGTGGCAGAGAGGCAGAGAGAGAGGGAGACACAGAATCTGAAGCAGGCTCCAGGCTCTGAGCTGTGGGCACAGAGCCCGACACGGGGCTCGAACTCACAAACCATGAGATCATGACCTGAGCTGAAGTCGGATGCTTAACCGACTGAGCCACCCAGGTGCTGCCCCGGTCTTTTTTTTTTTAATTTCTTCCTTCCTTCCTTCCTTCCTTCCTTCCTTCCTTCCTTCCTTCCTTCCTTCCTTCCTTCCTTCCTTCCTTCCTTCCTTCTCTCTCTCTCTCTCTCTCTCTCTTCCTTCCTCCCTCCCTCCCTCCCTTCCTTCCTTCCTTCCTTCCTTCTTTCGAGAGAGAACAGGGGAGGAACAGAGAGAGAGGGAGAGAGAGAATCCCAAGCAGGCTCTGCACTGTCAGCACAGAGCCTGATGTGGGGCTCGAACTCACAAACTGTGAGATCATAACCTGAGCTGAAACCAAGGGTCGGACGCTTAACCAACTGAGCCACCCAGACGCCCCTGGATGAGCTGGTCTTCAATGAGTCGACCAGCAAGTGTCAGATAAGTGTTAGGGACAGCCCAGCACCAGAGACCCTCATTCCCCGTGATAAAATCAGAAGGACTGAAAAGCGAAATGGGAATAACTTCTCGGAATGTCATTGCGTGGTTTCAATGCCATGTCCCTTCCCTTTGCCACTTAAAACCACCTCACTCGGCAGCAAAGATATTTACCCCTCACTTTGGGAAACCACAGCAAGCTTCTTAATGGAGGCGGGTGACAAACCATTTCTTTCCAGATGGTTCCTAGACCTTCCAGGGAGGCAGAAGGATGTATTCTAAAGAAGGTGGGTTTCCGAAGTCAAATGGAACTCTGCAAATTTGCGGATCACCAGCCGGCTAGGCCGTGTATTAACCACTCCGAGCCCCGGCGTCTTCATGCAGAAATAGGAATGGCTTTCCTGGCTGTTTTGAAGCTGCAGGGAGGTCACTAGAAGGAGGAAGAGGGCACCGAGGGGAGGGGCACAGCCGCCTGGGCGTGGTCCCTGCGTCTAGATGGCCGGATCTGTTAGCGCTCATGGTCACATGCACGAGTAGAGCCAGACCCAGCACGTAGTAGGGCTGACTCAACGCGTGTGAATCACAGCCACCGTCTCCCCTGCCACCCAGCCCTGTCCACTGACGGCCGTAGACCCGTCACCAAGCAGGGTGCTCTCACAAAAGCACACAGGACAGGTTCACCTTGAGGGCAAGGTGCTGGAGTAGCAGGGTGTCTCCCTCGGGTTGTGCGCAGGTGGGGTGGCAGTTGGGGTCCTCCGAGCTGGCATGTCTGGAAGGACCCCGCAGCAGCTCTGTGGCTGAGCGCCATGGGTGGGCCAGGAGGTGGGAAATGGCACTCCCCGTCCAGGGCCAGCCGGGAGCCGGCGCTGAGCCGTCCCCAGGGGCCGTCCTCCCCCACTCCCACCTGGAGGGAGCAGAGGGGCAGCCGATCTCAGTGCCTGGGCCCGTGCGGGGCTCCTGTGAGGAGTGAACACCGGGCCCAGCAGCTCTTCTGCCCGGGGGGACCTCACAGTTCCCGCAGCAGGGATAGTTTCAAACCACAGAGTTCCGGAGCGCAGGGCGGGGACTCAGCCTCTGCCTCTTGGGGGGACAGTGTGCCCCGCGGCGCTGGGCGCGTGAAGGCAGGGGCGGCGCTCGCCTTCCGAGCTCCAAGCAGGTGCACAGGGGCCACCGAAAAGGAAGAGACGGGGAAGGCACTGATGGCGTGCGGGTCTGGCGGGCAGAAAAACCACGTCACGTATTCTGTACGCTCACAGCGGACCTGGGAGACAGGCGGGCGAAGCTTCTCACAGCCGTGCCGTTCATGCCGGTTTCTTTGCGCCCCCAGGCCCACCCGGGAGAGCGAGGACGAGGAGGACGAGGAGAAGAAGGGGCGAGGCTGCTCCCTGCAGTACCAGCACGCCACGGTGCGCGTCCTCACCCAGTTCGTGGCCGAGGCGCCCGACGCGGGTCAGCTGAGCTACATGCTGGGCCCCGACTGGCAGTTGGACATCACCGACCTGGTGACGGAGTTCATGACGGTGGGGGAGCCGAGGATCGCGCAGTTACAGGGCGGCAGGACCCTGGTGGGCCGGGAGCCGGGGATAACCACCGTGCAGGTACGGGCCACGCACGCACGCCTTGCCACGGCCCCAGCCCCCGTCTGTACAGACAAGTGTCCAGGTTGATGCCACCATGCAGGTGTGTGTGTGCATGTGTGCGCGCGGGTGTGTGTGTGTGTGCACGCACATAAGAGAATTGTGAGCAGCAGTAGAGTATTCCCTGATTTTAATAATCTAACTTAAATTAATTTTTGCATTTTAGGGAGAGTTGAGAAAAAATCCCTGATTTCTTTTACCGCCAAAGTTACATTAAACGCACAGCGGAAGCCGCCTCTCTCCCAGTATGATAATTTGCTCTTCATGCCCCACAAATAAGATGGTCGAACCTGAGAAAGCCAGTTTTGTTTCTAACCTGGAGGGTTAACACTTAGCTCTATGTTACACTTTGAACGGTGGACAGAAATTTTTAAAAAAATTTTTTTAATGTTTGTTTATTTTTGAGAGACAGAACAGGAGCGGGAGAGGGGCAGAGAGAGAGGGAGACACAGAATCTGAAGCAGGCTCCAGGCTCCGAGCTGCCAGCACAGAGCCCGACGCGGGGCTCGAACTCACAGACCTCGAGATCATGACCTGAGCCGAAGTCGGACGCCCAACCGACTGGGCCACCCAGACGCCCCATGGACAGAAAATTTTTAAATCACACGTGTGCACTAAAAATAATTTTAAAATCCACAATTAAGTGCTCCATATTTTACTAGAATAGGAGTAAAACGATTTTTCCGGTCAGTTTGAAACGCAAAAATGCTGCACCGTGTTTTCTAGTAAAAATTTAAAGCATTACCACTCATAGTTAATTAAGTCACATTTTAGGTGGTACCAGAGCTAATTTTGACGAAGCTGGAGGAGACGTCCATAGTGTGTACTGCTGCTCCGTGGCCGTGTGGCACGTTATCACAAAACGAGCAGCTAAAAGAACCACTCATTTTTTAACCCAGTTCTGTAGGTCAGGAGTCGACGTGAGCTGGGCTGGGCTCTGTGCTCAGAGTATCACAAGGCTGCGCTGACAGTGGTGGCCAGGCTGGACTTCTCTGGGGGCTTTGGGAAGGCTCTGCTTCCCGGCTCATTCAGGTTGTTAGCAGATTCCAGTTCTTCACGGGGGTAGGACTGAGGGGTCTCTTTCCTCGGGGACTGTCAACAAGGAGGAGCCACCTGCATCACTTCTCATGCGGCCCCTCCGTCAGCGGTAATAGCTGGGTCCAATCCTTCTCACACTTCGAATCCCCGTGATGTTCCCTTCTGTCACCAACGGGGCAGGCTCTCTGCTTTTAAGGGCTTGACATGAGGCCATTACACCCCCTTGGAGAATCCAGGGTGAGCGCCCTCTCTGAGGGCAAACCTGCCTTCGAAACACCACATAATCATGAAAGCAATTTCTTATCACATTCCCCTCTTCGGGGCGGCGGGGGTGGGGCAGTTCTGGAAATTCTGCCTACTGGATAGCCCTCTCCACTCGTTGGTCACTGTTGGTTGCAAACTAGATGGTAAATCAGAAGGCGTGGCTTCTCAGTACGTCTGAAATCCCTGTCCCACTTGGCTTACGTGGCCTCTCCAGGGGCGACGCAGTGGCCCACGCCATGATGGCTATTGTCCCGTAGCGCACAGCTAACTGCCCGCTGGAAGGATGTGAGCAAGAGATGGCTGAGCCCCCTTCCCTGGAAGAGCCTTCCCCCGGTTCTGCCACTTTCACGTCTAGACATTAGTTGTTGGGAAACGCCGCTCTTCGAGCACCGTGTCCCGAGGTGGGCAGTTTTTAGCTACTGTCTCGATGTTGAAATAAGCTCTGCTTGGCAAAGTCACTGTTGTTGTCATGGCGTGAATCAGAGGCAAGGAAATGGACCAGCGGGAGGTTCGTCAAACTCCTCCTGTTGGCGCGTGTCATTGGACCACAGCGTAACCCTTACCTACAGAGTTCCTCCAAGCGCCCTCACTGGGCAGACCCCTGAGGGAACACGCTGGTGGAAGAGGTCGGTTAGGAGTTTACAATGGTTGTGTGGGGCCGACACGAGCTCGCTCGCTTCCTTTGAAGGTGCTCTCGCCGCTCTCTGACTCCATCCTGGCCGAGAAGACGGTGACCGTCCTGGATGACCGCGTCACCATCGCCGACCTGGGAGTGCAGCTGGTGGCTGGCTTGTCTCTTGCCCTGAAGCCTCACAGAGCGGACAAAAGAGCCATCATCTCGATGGTGGCCGCCCAGGACGTTCTCCAAGCCCCGCAGCAGGTGGGACCCCAGAGTCCTTTTGTCCCCGGTCATTTGCGACCACTTCCCTCCCCTTCGCATCTGCGGAGGGCATCAGTAGAGCTAGCATGGGTGGTCCATGAAGCTTCTTCCTGCTTCTTACCCAGTCGGCCCGTCTCTTTTCGAGAAAAATACCAGTGACTTAGATACATTTTCCTCACGTATGGTTTTATACATCAACCATGTGTCCGTATACCATTTGCTTTACAGCAGCCTTACTTATGCTTGGCACACTCTGCTAGACCATGACCACAGGATCATGGGTTTTTCCTGTTGCCGAAGCAAGTGGTTTTGATACTTGGAAATTCCACATCCGGTGCTTGAATGAGCATGGCTAATGGGCACCAAATAGCTACCGTTTACAGTCATTGCCAAGTCTAAAGCTCTCCTCTATCTTTAAACTCGTAAGGAGTGTTTATAAAGACACAGGGAGCTGTGCCTTTCCGGTGAGCTCATTCCCAGAAGGCATCTTTCCCCAGGCCCCTCCCCCGGTGCGTGTTTCGCTTCATCAGCACTGGCTTCCTAGTAAAGAATGTTCGAAGAGATATTATCTGGAGCAGTAGCCTGATGAGTTGCACCTGATCCTGATTCAGATAAATTGCCTGATCTTTCAAAATGTTTTTTAGAAAGGTCAAAGTCAACTTGTGTTGTACGGCATGCACTAAATTAATATGCACTTGAATGCATTCGTTAAAGTGTATTATTTGCTCCTCCTATCAGTGGAGCAATAGTATATTATTGATGTCCGTTCAAGGCATGCCAAGAATGGTTCAAGATTATAAGACATAGAAGTTTATTTTTCTCAGTCTGTTTATTTCAATGATATTATTATGTAGGAAGTCATATTTATGTTTGCAATTTAAAGGAAGCTGATTATAACGTAATGCTTTGGTTTCATTTTTCTTAGGAAGCAATAGTCAGTTCTTGGATTTTGTTCAGTGACGGCTCGGTGACACCCTTAGACATTTATGACCCCAAGGATTTTTCAGTTACTGTGTCATCATTGGATGAAATGGTGGTGTCTGTCCAGGCAGACCTTCAATCCAAATGGCCGGTCGTGGTTGCACAGGGTGAAGGGCAAGGTCCCTTGATTAAATTAGAAATGATGATTAGTGAGCCCTGTCAGAAGACCAAGAGGAAGAGTGTTCTGGCCGTGGGTAAAGGAAATGTCAAGGTCAAATTCGAGCCCAATGTCGATGAGCACCTAGGAGGCACCAACGATATCGAGGGCATCAGTCGGGAATACAAAGACCACTTCAGTAATTCCATAGAGCGTGAAGGAAACCAGGAGAGAGCAGTTCAGGAGTGGTTCCAACATGGCGCCTCTGTTGGCCAAGAGGAACGTAGCAACAAAAGCACAACCCCACAGTTCCCCCTGGAAGGAAAGGATAAGAAGTTACTCAAGAGTGGCGGCCCAGACGCCTTCACGAGCTTCCCCACTCAAGGGAAGTTACCAGAACCCAATAATCCCAGTGACCTTACGGTGACCTCAAGGGGGTTAACCGACTTGGAGATCGGCATGTACGCTCTGCTCTGTGTCTTCTGCCTGGCCATTTTGGTCTTCTTAATCAACTGTGTGGCGTTTGCTTGGAAATACAGACACAAAAGATTCGCCGTGAGTGAACAAGGCAACATCCCCCATTCCCATGACTGGGTCTGGCTTGGGAATGAAGTAGAACTTCTGGAAAACCCCGTGGACATCACCCTCCCGTCAGAGGAGTGCACAACCATGATAGACAGGGGGCTGCAGTTCGAGGAGAGGAACTTCCTTCTCAACGGCGGCTCCCAGAAGACTTTCCATAGTCAACTGCTCAGACCCTCTGACTATGTCTATGACAAAGACATTAAAAGTGAGCCTATAAACCCATCGGGCCCAAAGAGGAAGAGAGTCAAGTTTACTTCCTACACCACCATCCTCCCAGAGGACGGCGGCCCATACACCAACTCCATCCTGTTTGACAGTGAGGATAACATCAAGTGGGTTTGTCAGGACACCGGGCTGGGGGGCCCCCGGGACCTTAGAGACTATATGGAAAGGCTGCAAGACCAGATGTGAACTCCTTTCTTACGTTTGTATTCACCTTTATGCCTTCTGTTTTTTGAACGGTGGAGCAGTGAGTTTGTTCAGCAATAGGGGATGATTTAACAAAGCTTACTTTGTGGAGGTCTGGGAGGGATCCCTTTCTGAGCAGGTGTCAGAGGCCTGGAGAGCTATAGCAGCTGGGTGACAAGCCGGGAAATGTCTCTAAAGCGGCCACATGTAGATCCTGGAGAAATTCTAAGACAACCGTTGTATCTGCTGCCCGGTACTAGCTCAGTTCAAATACAATAAACCTGACCCCACAGATGTTGTTAGTCATCTCGCGACAAACGGCCGTGTGGATTTAGAAAAGGCTCGGGTGTTGATTTTTCTATTCCTAGAACTTTTAAAGCACAGCGGACATTCCTTGCCCTTGGCCTGAGATTGGACGTACGCGAAAGATGCCGAATGTAGCCGCCCTTATTTGTTATGAGCGCTGCTCGTTATTTTTATATACATTTGCACCTGCACCTGGTTTCCTTTGGCCTCTGGAATTCTTTTTGAAACATGAAGAAAAGCAGTTGTGGTCTTCTCTCTGAGATGTTTGATTTACCCGTGAGTTTGAGTCGCTGACGTCTGCCGCACCCGTGCTGGACGTCAGGGGACCTCCAGTTCTCCACACTCCTCACCTAAGGGGCCATGTCTGAGAGACTTACCCTCACACTGTCCTTCCTTCCCTTGTGAAGCTTCCTTGTATCGGGACTGGGGACATGGGGTTTTACATAAAATATTAATATACTTTGAGGGAGGGCCATCTCTTTACAGTTTTCTACATGATGCTTGAAAACTTTGGTGAACATTTGTCAGCCACATTTATTCTTTATCTTCTGCCTGTGGAGGATTCACGGGGCATCCCTGGAGTGCGTTTCTGAGGGCTTTAGAAAAGACCCTGAAATAGTCTGTCTTTATACTGGTGCTTTCTGGTCAACGCAAGGTGTTATCCAAACTGAAATCAAAATTTTACAGTAATATACACAGAAAGGAAGTTGCATGGGGAAATACATTCAGATTAAACTTTCCATTTTACCAGAACCACCACCACCACAATTTGAAAGTAAGTAGAGTGATATTTCCACGTAGCAATATGTAGAAATCCTTCCGTACAATGACCCCCCCACCCTTACCCCCCAAAACCCATCAGTCACGACTCTGGCAGAGACAAAACCCACACAGGGTGTGCTCTGATGGAGAAAAGCAATGGGTTTGCCCCCACACTGCATAAAATAAATGACTGTTCAAGAGTTTAAGCGGTTATGTTGAAAACACACACACACACACACACACACACACACACACACACACAGCTTTTGGAAAGTCAAAGTGGCAATAGGAAATGGAAAGTGTGACCCCTGCACAATTTTTAAATACAAAAATGTTTTTCAAGGAATCGCATGAATGGCTTCAAGCAAAGCAAGAGTTTCAGATTAGGAGAGTGTAACAACATTTTACTGAGACAGGATAGTGGGGAAGACAGGCACTGGGCTAGTCCACCTATGCTGAGCTTTCTGGTGCCACCCACAGCTCTAGGAACTAGAAATTTAAAGGCCAGAGCAGTGAGGGTGCAGGGAAGTGGTTTCCTGACTCCACGTGGCTGCTGAGCGAGCTGTTCGAACGAGAGGCATTCGGTTGTTGTTGGGGAGCATTCTGTGGACGAGGGCAGGACAGCCCAGCCTCCTCCGACCTGTGTCCCCTGCCCACGGCACTTCAGTGTGTTTGTGAGCGGTGCAGAAATTACCAGGGACATAGGTCTGATATTCGGAGGCCAATTTGCCTGGCAGGAAGGGCACCTCAGGTGGGCTGAGGGGACTGTCACTGCTGATCGAGGGGTTCGAGGCGGGGAGGTGGCTCAGAGCCAGCTGGGGAGGCCGAAAGGAAGTTCACACACTAATGCAGCATAGCTATCCAGATGAGCCCCCGGTGCAGTGAGGCTCTGGCAGGGGAGGTGATCTGGGAAGGAAGGAGGACGTTACCATCGCCACGATTAGCGTTACCGAGAAGCTCGCATTCTCTGGGCTCTGAGTGCTTGGTGTGTGCAGAGTGCAAACTTGGGGGCGCTAGAATGTAGAAGGTGCCAGTGGTTTCTCAGGAGTAGGGAGCTGTCCGTGGTCCTGAAGATGCCTCCCATGGGTGACCCAGGCTCTGCATAGACACCTTTGTCCCTTTCTGTTCAAACTCAGTTCAACGAGAAAGTCGCATGGAAGGTCATGGAGGAGGGGTCCCTTTCACCACACAGCACACGCTCACACGCACGCGCGCACACACACACACACGCACGTAGGTGGGTAGTGAAGAGCCAGAGAGTGCAGTGTGTAGCAGGAACGAGTATGGTCCGTGGACCCCTGATTTGCCGTGGGCTACATTCCCCTATCCAGGATTTCAGTGACGCTCTTTTTGTTCTAAATATCTCCTGCTGACCGGCAGCCGTGGATTATACCTGCCTGATTTCCAACTGAGCATTTAAAACAAATAGGAACTATGCCCCTACGTGTGTAAACTAAGATAGGGAAAAGACATAAATCATGAAACCTTGAAATACAGTCCACTGGGGACCGCACGTGCCTGGTTTCCAGGTTTTTAGAGCTGAAATATCCAATTGGTCGGAGTGAGTAATAATCTGAACGTTGATAAAAATCTGAGCGTTGATAAAATCCCTTCCTCTCCCTGAGACGCGAATGCTTAGGCCTCCTCCCCAACTCCTGAGGCGGACACCAGCAAGCATTGGGAGGGGACACAGGCTGGGAACTTCGCGGGTCACTCGGAGGGCAGCTCAGGTGCCCACGAGGACCAGGCCGCCTGGAAGAGGGGAGGGTGAGAGCAGTGTTCCCGGCGGCCAGATGTGCTCTCTTCACGCCGTGCCCAGGGATCGCGGAGCGGCTGCCACACGACAGAAGTGCCGTGTGAGTGCACAGCCCTGCCCTGGAGGGAAAGCCAGAGGACACGTCGAGTTTCCCTGGAGGGTGCTACCCAGCAAACCTCGGAACGCTCCGAGCGCGCCAACAGAGGACTCACTGACTTGCTGTTTTGTGCTGCGCCCTGGCCAGGGTAAGCTCCCAGACTCAAACTCCAGGCAGAGCGTTTCTGTGTATAAATGTTAATGCAGGGAAAACATGGATTAATTTTTGTACCATCGCCGCCTCCGTAGACAAGTTCCTTGTACTTTGCGGATTTTTAAGTTTCAGGAAGTCTGCCTTTGTGCGTTTTGTTGTTGGTATCCTTTCCTCACCCTTTAAGGAAGGTGTCTTCCCAGTGGCGGGGTGTTGGGACCAGTCAAGGTTCTGTCAGAGAACTAAGCAGCCCCCTCTTCAATGACCTCACAGAGTGACTGCACCTGCTTCCTCCATGTCACCGGGACCATTGTGTTTTCTACTCGAATCATCTCAAAAATGGCTTCAATCCTCCATCCTTGTCTCTGTAAACGACAAGAGAGATGGTTTATAAACTCAGCAACCATCTCCTCCATCACAATTATACACGCGTGATGTACCTCGTATCGCCTGTTGTGTGAAGGGACAGGACAGGTGGTGGAAAGGCTATGCTAAGATACAGAAAGCAGCTATTTTTGTATGTAACAGAGGCAGTACCCTGAGGCGCTGAGAGGTACCCAGGAATAAAGAAAGACATTTTATAATAAAAGCATGCAACGCTGTAGCTTTTAAATGTACAGACAGTCCACTCAAAACTATCCAAACCGACGGTGGGGAACACACCGGGCCTAACCTCCTGGTGAGGACCACTGCCTGCAGAGGTGTGGCTCCTGGTGGCGTCACTGATGGAATCTGCCAGAATATTTCATCTTACTCTTCTGGATTTTTTTTTCTCTTTTTTTTTTTCCTGAAAATACTTCAGAAATAAAGTTGACTACATTTTCCAGCATAAAGGTATATTCTAACCACAGGGTAACTCATCATTTTTAACATGAAAATAAACGCTTAAACATTCTTCCGTGGTTTCCTTGTTTTATGCACATATTTCCTGTTCAATTTTAGCCTCTGTATGATTTCACTCTTCTTATATATATGTATTTTCTTCTTAGCCAGAGAGTTTTAATACATTTGATATAGCAATAAGCGGAAACCAAAAGAAAATGTTTCTTAAAAGTTGCAAGCAGCTTTTACCTTCGGAAAGCCTCTCATTTGTTTTCCCAGCTGGGGGACACTTATTCCGGGATGTCTTAGACGGAAGGCCGGTGGCGCGCGCGTCCCCATCCAGGGGCACGCCGTCTTGGACTCGGCACTGCATGCGGATGCCGTGGCCCCTAACTTCAGTCTCCCTTCTGGTCTTCCCTCGCCCGCGGCACCCCCGCGTGTATGGATTTGGGGACTCGAACAGGGCGGGGGCCGGGTGCTCAGGGCCCAGAACAGGCAGAGCGCAAGAGACATACGGAGAACACCAGACCAGCAGGCTCCTGCTCGGGAGGCTGACGCTCGCAGTCCAGCTGACCGCCGGCCAGGCACTGCTGACCCCCCGCAGCTCCTCGGCTGGCACGTGAGTCCTTCCCGACCCTGCCAGCCATCATCTTTGGCATTTGGGCAAATGCTATCCCTCACTTTCAGAAGGACGGGATGCCGCTTTGGCAGTGACTTGACACGTCACATAAATGCCGCCTACCAAGTGGGCTCTGCAGACATCCTTTTGAGGCCCTGGGTATAAACATGGGGGCTGGCTTGTGAAATCAACTCTGGAGAGTAGCAGGCTTCGGATGAGCCCAGATTCTCTCCCAGGTGTGGAGGGTTTTCCCCGCTCTGGGCAAACGCCTCCCCCTAGACCTCATCCTTGGAACATGGGAGGATGGAGCCATGGCCCCCGCAGGCTCCCCCAGGTCCCAGGGTGCATGCATCCCGTTAGCAAAGTTGGCTTCTAAAAGAGAAGGAAAACAGAGAAAGAAGCTTGAAATGAGGTTCGTAAAGGGACGACCTCTTCGGATTTTTGAGTGCGTGTAAAACGCAAACACTGCATTTCAAGTTTGGGGGGTATTGGACTTTTGAATGCCTAATTTAGTTTCTTTGTGGTTTTACACAATTGAGGTTGGTTATTGAAAGTTGTTTGCTTTTAGAAATGTAAAAAAGTACAAGAAAGTGCAGAAGCGTGGTCACCACAGTTAGTGTTTGTAGACACTTCTGTGACTCGAGGTGAGCAGGACACTGTCACTTTCCAGATGGGAAATAACATTCAAGTCCAATAGGGCAATGGTCCTCCCCACCCAGTCCAAGAAAGTAATCACGCCTTCCAGACTGGACAATCTTTAAGTTCCATGAGATGCCTTTATGATTTCTTTGGCTTTAATGATTGCCCTCAGTCTGTTGTTCAAGACGAAACCATTTAATTTTATCTGAGGGATTGAAATCTCTTTAGAACCTGCAGAAGCTGAGACACAGGTCATCTTTTCATGCATCTACCCCTGCCTGTTGGGACAAAGCACTTTACAAACAAGAGATGCATGTTGCTTTGGAATTCGGCGTCCACGTGATCCTGACTGCTCTGTCTATTTGCGAATATTACTTCCCTAGGACGGCTTGAGTCACTGTTGACCTGACACTTCTTCCTTTTCTTCCTTTGGCCAAAGAGCATGCGCCATTATAAGGTGGGAGTTGAAATAACCTGATACTTTATGATTACCTCCTTCGTAGGAATCTGACTCGCTAAATAACACCAACGCCAGTGTAGACACTGCCTATATAATGTAGTTTCTTCCCTTAGAGATGCTTCCTTGGAGAGTGTGCCTTTTGTGTTTCTTTGTCCTAACCACTGTAGGATCTCTGTTTTATCTGGGTTTGTTCCCACAGAGGGCAAACGTGCTGTAATCCCATGGATATTCTAGGCTGACACGGGGCACCCGCCGGGCATTGGTAAGCACACCCTCCCAGGTACTCGGCACCGCGGCCCGCTCCTCTGGTTGCGCGTTCGTGCTGACGCACTCATAAACTTGGACTTTTTACTGTCTCGGTTGCTCTGGTGCAGTAATTGCCTACCACTGCCAGTCCACACCCCCAAAGATGCCAAGACTCGCCGAAGGGGAAAGACCAAAGTGCTTTCTCTCGGCACAAACCACCGAGTGAGTGACCTTTCCCGTAGCCGTCATCCACGGGGAGCCTCATTTTGAACACCAATTGAAAATGCAACACGGAGACCAGGAACAAATCTGTTGCCCCCCCTCCCCCATGACAGTTGATGTCCTAGGCATCATCATGGGTTGAAGAAAATGCCAAAAGTATGAAAACCAGGAGCGGAGAGTAGAGAATTAAGGAATAAGTGATCGCCCAGTTGGCTGCAAGACAAATGTGAATGACAGTGGGGGCCACAGAGCAGATCCGTGGTCTTGGGGCGGGGGGTCGCGTGTGTCTCCCTGTGGCAGACGATTCTTCCAATGCTGCTTACCCACTGCTGTGTCTAAAGAGCACGCTGTCTGCTCACAGTCACCTGTCGGTTACCCAATTCCAGACTCTTCTCAGGCTGGAGGATCTGATCTGGGCTGCAGAGCACAGCAACGGCCAAACCCACACAGTCCACGCCGGGCGGCTTCAGGGCAGCAGCGGGGGGTGTTCTGTCTGGCATTTGGAAAAAAACAAAAAGGTGTTATCCCTACTTTCTATTTTTCTGAGTTGGGTTCTTCTTGCCTGGGACACGCCCGATATTATAACAGAGCATGCTGTGAAGACACTGTGCTTCTGTAAATACTTTTTTGGTTGTATGATGTCTTTCTCATAATACTCACGGTTTCCAGTATGATCTGTTGTGTATGTTTCTCAGTATATTTAACATGTCTGTAAAGGCACTTCCAAACATTTTGAAAATGAAGAAATAAAACGTGTTGGATGATTCCTTGTTATAGTAACACGATCAATTGGTAGGTTCCAGGAAATTCCCTTATCTCCAGATAGGTGTTCAGAGGAGAGGGTATTAAGAAGACGTTACGTCTGGCCTCGAGGCAGCCAGCTGTGTCTTCAGCGTCTTGAGGATGGCGATGGGCCATGACCTGGAGAATTAGAGAAAAGAATGCCTTATTTAAGTATGAGAGCAAGATTCCCAGGGAAAGAGGCTTGCTCTGTGCCCTGAGGGAGGTATTCCGTCTCAACAGTTTGTCGAAATAGCTCCACTGAGGGTGTCTGGATGGCTCAGTCGGTTAAGCGTCCAACTTGGGTTCAGGTGACGGTCTCACGGTTCGTTAGTTCGAGCCTCACATCGAGTTCTGCGCTGACAACCCAGAGGCTAGATCCTGCTTTGGATTCTGTGCCTCCCTCTCTCTCTCCCCCTTCCCTGCTCGCACTCTCTCTCTCTCTCAAAAATAAACAAACATTAAAAACATTCTTAAAAAAAAGAAATAGATCCATTAAGAAGGTCCATGAGTCTGTAGTTAAGACATGCAAATTCAGTTCTTGGAGAAAGCCAGGAAAAGCTCATCTTTTCTTAAAGCTTACAAAGGTCAACCTTAATGAGAGAAAAACCTCTCCTAAGATGTGTCCCTGCAGGCCAGGGGAAAGTGAGTTCTACTTCTAAAAGTTGAGCCCCAGGAAGACTAACTTAGGCACCAAAAATTCCAGTTCACGTTCATAGTCTTGGGATGTGTTGCATGTAACTCCAGAACCGCTAAAACATTTCCATGCCTTGGGTTTCCACCACTCTGCAAAGTTTAAGCAAGAAAGGGACCCATCATACCACACCCATGCCCTCTACAGACAGCTGGCTCCCAGGGGCTAGGTTGCCTGAACTAAAAGTCAGCCGGGCTGAGTCTCTGTCGAAAAGCAGCTTTAGAAAAGCAAGTGCCCTCCAAAAGCAGGGTCAGGCTGGCTGTCTCAGGACCCATGACAGCCGCGAGCCAGCACCCGTGCTTCCAGTTCAGCGCGGTAGTTCTGGAGGACGGTGACGGCTTCGTAATGAGGGGCGTGATCAGCCCTGCTCTGGCCATACAGAGGTCTCTACAAAACTCCCTTCCCTTCCTGCAAAAGGCAATAGCTACAGAGAGAGAATGGCTGGGCAGCACGTTGCCTTAACCCTCCTTTAAACAAGAGCGGAACTCAAGGAGGCAGCGTCGCCAACACATTGGAAGCCACTCTGGAGCGAGACCATTCTGCATGAAGAAACACCAGGTGAGTGTCCAGGGTGGATTGGACCGACCCGCGTGGGAAGGAGAACCCTGCTTGGTGCCACAGGTCCTTAGGGATCAGAGGTGTTGAAAGTGATTATTTTCGTATTCTAAGGCTTTTTTTTTTTTTCCATGGTGTTGCCCTAAAAATCGTTCGCAGCAACTTGAACATTGTGTATCCAGATGCTCTCGTTTTAACTCTGCAAGACTAACAATGGACACTACTGAAGTTGACGCTCTGTAATAGTATTATTTTTTCACAAATCATACAGGAGAGCTTAATCTTCCCATTTTTTCTCAATCTCCCAACATGTTATGACTATCTCGGACCCAGAAGCTTTCCCGTGGCCCCTTCAGCACGAATCGGAAGGTGTATTTGGATTATACAGGTCGTGAGTGGGTAACGAACGTTCCTTTCTGTGTGCACCGGGCAGGCCATCCAGCGTAGAAAGTGAGGGTGTGGGGAGGAGGGCAGGGAGCGTGGTCACTGTCCACTGCTGCTCCCCGTGGGTGAGACCTGCCCGTGGCGGGATTCCTTCCTGCTCAGTCGGGAAGCCCTTGAAGCTCACTGGAGGAGCACACGTCAGCACGGAGGCTCAGTGCACCCAGGATCTCTAAACTAGTGAGGCCTTTTGTCCTAAACTTTGCCTCCTTCTCGGGGAGGTTCTGAACTTCCTGCCCTTCCTTCAGGGATCTGAAATCCAAGTCTGACCTCGGGAGACTCGTACCAGCCCTATGGGAGTCCTCACCCCACACACAGACTCTAAACTGCAAAGAGAAAACCACCAAACCTAAAACGGTTACAGAGTCAACTCTGCTCACTGTTAAGTTTAGAAGCCATTAAATTTCTGTGGCTTTTGGACACAATTCACAGGTGAGACCGTCTAACTTTCTGAGAATTTCCGAATGCATACAGTGACCCCTGGGAGATTGTAACCAATTATAAGTAACGAGGAGTTAGGTAAAGCCGGTAGTTACAGAGGCACGATAATTTCATTAGTTCTATTTCCTATTTACGCGTGGTTGTGTTATAAATGTTCGATCTGCCTTGAAGTATGACCTCCAGACGCAGGGGCATCTGGGGGTCTCCGGAGGCCTTGAGAGAGCCCTGGTCCCAGGGACGGCCAGGAATTTCCCTCGTCCTGGTGACGAGATGCATGTCTGGAGAAGGCATGAGCCCTAGCAGACCTACTAGTGGATTCTGGAAACACTAATACTGTCCACCTTATATTTTATTGGCCTTTTTGTAACAGTGAGTCTGTGGTTGGAAGATTACGAAATATTTTTCAAAAACTTATGTAACCTTAGCCTGCAATATTCTTGATACCAAAACCACCAATATATCAATATATTTTCTTGGACATTAACATAAAATTATAAAACAAAGCAGGACAACTGCACATCGAAAGGAAGGTTTCCATTCATATGAAATGACCGAGAGCCAAAATAACCACTAACCTAAGTAACATGACGGTAAAGCATGAAAAACACCAACTTTGTCACCAGGTTCATGGATCTGGGAAAAAAGACTGCAAAACCCCACGTCTGCAGGTCCCAAGCATTTCAGAAAGAGAGAATACTGGCAAACAGGGTTCGGGGGTGGGGGCTTGATGGGCCGATAAAATCTAGAGCGTTCCAGGTTGAGGGAACAGAACATGTCAAGACAGGAAGCTCCCTGTGCTTGAAAAGTGAGGGGCGGGGGTCCCGTTCGAGCCTGGCTGCGTGGAGGGCTACCATTCCCACGGGGAGGGGTCGGGGGCCCCCCGAGCAGGAAAGAGATGTGTCCCGCGGAGCGTTTTGAAAATAAACCGAAGGCGTGCCAACCACACACAGGGCTCTGCATTGGGACCCGGGTGCTGTGATAGTCCCTGCTCCAAAGTGTCCACCGTCACCTGGGAAGTGACAGATTCGTCAGCTAGGAGGCGGGGAGTCTGGGCGAACACAGCCAACTCCTGGTAAGTTCCAAACAACAACAATGATTCTAGAAAGTGCTGCTGGAGTACTTGGGCTAAGCAGGTGCACTCGAAGGCAGGTTGGGCTGCGTGGCGTGGCCAGCTCAGGCGTGGGAAAAGCAAACCAGAAAAAGCACTTTAAAAGGCATTCCGGGAACACATCCTGGGTGCACACGGTTCTTAATAATCTTCCTCCTCGAAGGCTTCCGCATCTCAGGGGCTGGGAGGCCGCCCAGGAAGGAGCATTTCGAGCATCCCTTCACTTGCGTGTAGCGCGTCATCTGCTCTAATTTTCCCTTTTTTCCATTGCAATTCATTAATTATGAATTTCTTAGTTGCCTACTTTTGCCTAAAACCTATCAGACTCCTAACCGTCTGCACCGCACGCTGAGGACCCGCTGCTCTAGAGGATTCTCTCGATTCTGCCGGAATCGCAGAGTCTGCTGTTGCCCGGAAATCCAGTACCCGTGCGGGAGGCTGGGACACAGACAGAGTGGCTGCCGAGTGGTCTCAGAGCATCAGCTTCCCTTTGGAGCGCATGGATTCCTTACTGTGCTTGAAATGCATGTCTGGGGTCAGAGTGGCTTTGGAATCTCCGAGAAACCACCGCAAAACCCATCCGTGAGGGGGAGCTGCTCAGGGGCTGCTACGCCCGAGGAACTCTGGGCCCAGCTCCGAGTAGGCAAGGGAAGTAAGGTAAATGGCTTCGTAAGAATCCATTCTGTAAGGACAAATCTGTCTCCTGCTGGCCCGAACGCTGGGAGGACATTCACGCTAGGACACCGAAGCCAGCTACCTTTTCCTTGTTCAAAAATCTGTTTGTTTATGAAAACTCTTTAGAGATAGAATTCTCGTACCACCCAGTGCATCGTGTTTAAAGTGCACAGCTCAGTAGCCGCTGGTTTATTCACAAAGTCACCATCATCGGTTTTAGAACAAACTCATCTTGCGTCCAGAAACCCCCCACTCCTTGCCGGGTCACTCCCATTTCCCTCAACCTACCCGCCTAGCAGACCGCTATCCGCTCTCTGTGTGCAGTTTTTGGGTATTTCATCTAAATGGGATCCTGCCACGCGTGGTCTTCACGACTGGTTTCTTTCATTTAGCATAATGATTTCAAGGTCGAGATGTATCGGTCACCTACACGTGAAAACCGAAGCTTACAACTTTTGAGGGACGCGTAGGAGAGTATTTTTCTTTCGACGTTGGGGCAAGCCTACGTTTCTTCACCAAGATACACAATCGAAGATCCACGCGAGCAAAGACGTGATAAATCACACTTTCTCAAAAGGTGAGACCGCTCTCAAAATACATCGTGACGAAAGCAGACGGGGCACGCACAGAGTGGGAGAACATGTTCCAGTTCATATGGAGTTCTGTGTTCTCCGGATGCAGGAAGCACCGCCGTGCGTTAATGGGAAGGCAAAGTGCGCCACTGGGCGCGGGCGGGAGATCTGGAGAAAACCCTCCCGCACGGAGAAGCGGGACCCGCACGGGAGTGAGCGCCGTCATCATCGGTCATCAGAACGTGAGCCCCCCAAACGAGGACGGTCACCGCGGTTCTGTCCATGAGAGACAAGAAGTAGAAACAATCCAAGTGGCCCGCCACGGGCGAATGGGTGAATAATAGCCTATTTTTCAAACGGGGGGGGGGGCGCTACTGAGAAAGGAAAAGGAACGAGTTCCTGATTTAGGCTGAGCACTCCGTTAAATGCAATCGCTGGCTGAGGAAATGCAATTTATGCATTTAGTGACATGAAAGACACAGCCCCCAAGAGGACACTATGAGATTCCATGAACATGAAATTCAAGAACAGAAAAAAATATCTGTGGGACTAGAAATCGAGCCTTGTCTGCCTCGTGGGGGGGGGTGTGCATATTGACTGGCGGGGGACA
Organism: Paguma larvata; assembly: GCA_030068075.1. Taxonomy (NCBI): domain Eukaryota; kingdom Metazoa; phylum Chordata; class Mammalia; order Carnivora; family Viverridae; genus Paguma; species Paguma larvata. The sequence goes on from CM057835.1 coordinate 85,994,187, forward strand.
CCGCCGTGGGCGACGGAACGGTCCTCGATCTTAACCAGGAACTGGATTACAGTTCACAGAACCGTACGCTGGAGACCTGTCCCGTTCTTTGCATGTAAACGATACTTAAGTAATTCACTGAGAAAACCCAAACAAACCCCAAGTATCTCCGAAAACAAAGCGAGCACACCGCAGATATTCTCACCGAGATCCTTTTCGCTTCTCTCCCTGCACTCGTGGGCGGGTTCCCCCCAACCTCAGGACCCCACTCCCCTCCAGAGAAAAGAACGGGACGACTGGGAGGTTTTCGTGGTCTTTGTTGGCAGGACGGGGATTCGGGGATGTGGGAGGGGAGTTCAATGAAGGAAGGAAGGAGCGGCAGACGGGGACGGGGTGCGTGTACTTTCTACCGCAGGGGGTCCCGCCTCGAGTTCCCGAACCACGGGGCAGACAGGGGGTGACCAGCTTTCCTTTGATTCTTTTCGTTGTCTGTGGGGCCTGTTGTGGCCCCACGGGCCGGTCGCCTCTGGTTTCGAGCATCCTTATTCACTGCCACCGTTTGCTGCACAAACGTTTTCATGACCTGACAGATAAAGGTCGGGCGACGCTCCTTCCCTGCACGCTCAGCCCCAAGCATGTCTTCCCTGGTAGCTTTCGTTCATGTTCTGAGCGGAACCCCAACATTCCGGGGGGTTCCGTGTGGCCCACTGTGGCCCAGCAGGGGACTGGTAACCAGAGGCAGATCCGAGGGGTCCTTCTGTGCCGACCACCACACCCTACCCGCCTACTTCACCCCGGGCCCGCTGCCCATGAGCTTGATGGCTGGAGACGGGGCGCCGGCTGGAGTTTCCCCGGGGCGAGATGGCAAATGCGGTTGACTGCCGCACTGTAAACACACAAGTGATTTTATGAAGGAAAGAAAAATATAGCCCAAAGACTCGCTGCACGAATCTGAAAATACTGTATCACTAAATTCATGATAAGCTTTGCCTGACTACCGGCTCACGGAGACCTCGAGTCACCTTCGACTGGGGCTCTCGCTTCGAGCGACTTAGAGACACTCCACTTGGCAGCAAGTAATAAAAACCGGCAAAGCCCATCTCTCTGGGGATGGAAGAAATGGAGAAAGAGCCCACGGACCTTTTCTTCGAACTGTGTTTGGCTCATATTGAACGAGAGCTATTGTCTCTACAAATAAACACTCTCCAATCTCAAGGGACGGAAGCCAAAAAAATCCCACCTCACGACCTGCAACGACTTCCAAGATCACCACCAACGGCCGGTTTGGGGGATTCTGAAAAACCCGAATGTTGCCGCTTTCCCACGCCGACGCGTTTCGTTCTCGCCACAACAGTGGGCGTGTTGCACGAGACTGACTCAGTCGGTAATGTCACGTCTCGATTGCACGCGTCCTGCGGATAATCCCTGCCCCCGGCTCGCTGAGGAACCAGGGACGGCGGTGTGGCTCCATTTCTCCCTTTGCGTCTGCGCCTCATCCTCAGTGCAACTGGGCGGCTAACATGGAGTAACCGTGAGGGCGCTTACAATAGGGGTCTGGGGCTATTCACGCTTCTCAGAATGCTACTTCCTTTTTAAAGTCAAAGCAAGTTCTGGTTCCAAAGGGAAGAGAGAGAGAAAGGGGCCTTCACCGCCACCCTTGCCGTTCCGTGGTAGATGGAGTCACTTACTCTGCATTCACATGAGCATGCGGCCGCGGTCTTGGTGACACGGACGCCGTGGGTGAAGGGATGAGAGAAGGAGTGGTGGGCACCCATGTCGCGTGCATCTCCTCTGCTCACGCACGTGGTCCACTGTCCCATCTGCCTCACTTACAAACTCAAGTTCGAGTCGTGAAGAATTTCCAGACGGTGACGGCAGAGCATCAAAGCCCCGCGGGGGCCCCTGTGGGCCTGGGCCCTGTGCACCTGGCCAGCGCACACACCTGCGCAGCTGGCTCTGTCGGCAGGGGCTCGGGGAAAGGAAGGCTGTTGAGATTTCATGAGGGTGGGGGCCTCTGGGACGGCGAAGGAGAATGAAGTGACAGTTACAAGGAGGTTATTTGGGCGAGCTGAGTGCGCGAGAACTAGTAGGACAAAGGACAAATCCAGTGCTCGGGGTCTGATCTGATCTCGTGGGCTCAGAAAAACAGGACTGTGAATCCAGCTGCGGTCACCAGATGGTGCAGAGTGTTGGAAGAGCGACCTCATGTCCCCGATCTGTGGCTCCGTCTGTGCGACGGAGAGAATGACGCCTGCCTCGCAGCGTCCGGTTGACAGTTCCCTGACGTAAGGGAGGAAGACGGACATGGTTGAGGAGCTCCCGGGGGGCTCAGTCAGTTACGCATCTGGCTCTGGAGACGGGCTCCGGTCAGGATCTCACGGTTTGTGAGATCGAGCCCCGTGTCAGGCTCTGCACTGACAGTGCAGAGCCTGGCTGGGATTCTTTCTCCTTCTCTCCTACCCCTCTCCGCTCTCTCTCTTCCCCCCCCCCCTCTCTCTCAAAAATACATAAATAACCTTTGGGGCACCTGGGCGGCTCAGTTGGTTAAATGTCCGCCTTCAACTCGGCTCGTGCTCTCACGGTTTATGAGTCTGAGCCCCATACGGGGCTCTCTGCCGTCAGCACAGAGCCTGCTTCGGATCCTCTCTCTCTCTCTGCCCCTCCTTCGCTCACATTCTGTCTCTCTACCAAAAATTAACGTTTTAAAAAATTAAAAAAAAAGAAGGTTGACACTTTCTCACATGTGTTACTTCCCTCCTGTATGCGATGCCTTGCTGGGGGCTGGACTCAACGCATCACCGTTAAATGATCGAGTTCAGCCTGTCCTGTCCTGGGAGGCACGTGCCGGGGACCCGCTGCACTGACGCTGCCCTCCTGCGGGACGCCGGGGGCCAGACCTGAGTGTCCCAACACCCTTCAGTGTCACGCAGCAGGCCGCTGCCTCACCCGGCCACACGTTCATGGATATTTCGAGCGTTACATGAACACTGGAAGGCAGAAGGAAATCCGGAACACACACATGCATCATCATACAAGCCGCCAGTCACGGACGCAACCGAACGCTCCTGGTGAGTTAGATTCTGGTTCACTTCCCATCTTGGAGGTGAGAAGCTGAGGCTTCGGCACTAAAACCACCTGACGGCTTTGCGCCCACGCAGCCCGACTCCTAACCGCCACGCAGACCGTGTCGGGCTCCAGTTGCGGGAAAAACCACATACTGCAAAGTGAATCAGAGAGGGGGGCAGCGCGGCGCTGGTGGCCTCGGCTGACAAGTGCACCGCAGCGGTCCCCCCGGACGTGTGACTGTGCGGAGGGAGCTTCTTTATGGCTGCGGAGAAGAGACACGAAGCTGACCGTCAGGAGCCTCCACCGCTGGAATGCTGAGGAGAAACGAAAATAAAACGATTTGAAAGTCCAAGTGATATCTGCCAGAAAACGTGGCCCTGTCTGGCAATTTCCCCGACAGACCGCCCTGGAGAACACCTGTTTCCATCACATGCGTTTGCTGTCCTGGTTTTCATCTCCTAAAAACGGATGTCCCGTCCTCTCTTCCCCTGACTGTGGCCCCCTCCCCTTGTCACGCCGCCGGGCATGTCCCCTGGGCCAGCCGCAGGTGGCCGGTGACTCATCCTGATGGTAAAACACCAGACACCGAATGGCCCAGAAGCAAGAGACGAAGATACAAACGGGCCCCACCCCCCAAAAAACCATTAGCTTTAACAAACTGACAATTCTATTTTCCTTGGGAAAAATGGAAGTCCACAATAAATTACCCAGTAAGTTTTGAAACAGAAAACATGGTCGTTACCCCAGAGTATCAGGGCACCGACATCTGTAGGAAATCCGCGGTCTCGTGAATCCCCACGTGGCACGTCGGGCGTCGCTCTGAGTGTGAAGCCGCAGAACTAGGTGTTCGGTTTCATCCGTGGTTGACGACGGGAAGTGTGGACTCGACTGGGACGCAGGCTTCGCCCGCCCTGCGGTTCACTCTCTCTGCCGGCAAGACGAACTGCAGGGGGCACCTCCGGCTGTTGTCACGACCTGTTTTTGGCGTCAGTGCTGCTCACCGACGCACCTGCGCACTCACACACGCGCGTGAGTTTACATCTGCCTGGCCTCCAGGGACAGAAGCAAACTGCCACCAGCGTCCTGGTCATGACAGCTCCGATGGCGCCGCTGGTCATGAGCTTGCGGAGAGGGTCGTCCCCGCAGCTCTCTGCGTCTGCCTCGGTGGCTCCGATGACGGCTTCCACCTAGGAATGAGGAGGCTGGTGACGATGCCCAGTGAGGAGGGGGAGGAGGAGGATGGTGACGTCAGCGATGACAGGGGACGAGGCTGAGGATGACGGTCCTGATGGACAACCACGATGACATGACGATGAAGACGCTGGTGACAGCTGGCGGTGGCTGCCAAGGGGGCTTGGAGCGGTGGCTTCCTTCCGCCAGGCCGCGCACGCATCCCGCTCTGTTGCCTTGGGGCTTGGTCACGGACCTGCTTCGACCAAAGGCGTGGCAGCGGGAACGGGGGAGGGCTGATTCCAAGAGGATGCATCAGCAGGCGGGGGGGGGTGGGTGGGGAAGGGGCGTCCGTCCGCACCCCAGGGAACCAGCGGCCCCCAGACCGTCCTCTCCTGCGGGAGGGGCGTGCGGAGCCGGGCTGGGCACAGGAGAGCAGGTCGAGAGGCCGGGGACCCATCGCCATAGGTGACGTGAGCAAGGACGTCGCGTTGTCCCCAGCCACTGAGACCTGGCACCACCGCCAGTGGACAAGAAGCGGACAGATGTGAGGATCCCGGCCGCGGCCCAGGCCCCGCCCCCAACACCAGGCGAGGGTTCTGTGTTCAACCCTCACGGAAGCTCGCTGGAGCGGAGGCTGTTACGGTCTCCATTTTAAAACAGGGAAACTGAGGTAGAGAGAGGCCATGGGGCTGGTCCGTGCGGGAGCACCGGGCACGACGGAGCGGGTGGGACCCCCCAGCCTCTCCAGGGGGCAACTTCTCCCTCATCAGTCTTGGGATGTGGGCGGAGCTCCCTCCTCGCTTCGGAAGAGGAAGCGGGTTCTGAGAACGTTACGTCGCCGTCGGCCCACCTCCGCCTTTGCCCCCTAGCCTGTTGTCAGCGGAGCAGGAATGACCCTGTTAACACCTAAACCAGGTGTGTCTGCCCCCAACCCTCCATGGCTCCCATCTCTCAGAGTAAAAAAGTTCTCACCATGACCCACGAGGACTTCCATGCTCTGCTCCCCTCCCCAATCTGCCCTTACTTTCTGCCTCTCACCAGCTGCTCCGGGCACACCAAACACCCCCCATGTGACCCTCAAACACCGGAATCTTTCCTGCCCCAGGGCCTTTGCACCTGTCCCCTCTGCTTACAACAGTCTACCTGTAGGCAGCTGCGTGGCTCCCTTCCTCCCTCCCAGAGCTAACGCACGGCTCCCCACCGCATCCTTTGGAGGGAGTGCGGGCTCCCCTCACCTCCTGGAGGCCACTGCTCTCATTCCTTGCAGCCCTGGTTCACCCCGCCTCTCTGTCCTGGTCTGCACTTCTCCGGAGCACTCACCCTCCCCTCACTCGCTGTTCCGTGTCCTGCTTTGCATATTTATTCTGTCTCGCCCCCTGGGGTCTCGGCCTCCGTGGCCTCCGTGGCATGTCGTAGGCACTGCTGTGTCCCCAGCACCTGGGCAGCACCTGCCCCACGAAAGGGCTCAGTCCTGTTTGCTGAGACGGTGGACGCAGGTGAGGCCGGCACGTCCCGTCTGCAGACCCCGTGCTCTCTGCTGTGCAGGACGGTGGCCGGCGGTCTGCGCAGGGCACACGCCTGCCGGGAGACGACGGCCCCGTTCTCAGTACGCGCTTGGGCGCCAAGAGCGGGGCCGAGACGCAAGAGCGCCGAGAACCGTTCTCTCTCGCACATCCGTCTGCCCGTCGTTGTGTGGACTCGGGCCGCTCGCGGAAGACCTCAGCGGCCCCGCCGCCCAACTGCGCACTGGGCTCACCGTCCCCATCTACAGACGAGGAAGCGGAAGTTCGCCGAGGTCGGGGCTCCGGTGCGAGGCCACACAGTGCCGCCGCCGGCGCAGAGGACCACCTGAGCCGTGAAGTTGGAGATCCGGACCCGTGCACCGCGAGCGAGCCCCCGCCGGCCGCCCTGCCCCCTCCCTGCTATCGCCCGTGACAAGTCCCGTGCACAGAGCCACTTCCCCGCGGTGGCCTCTGAGGTGGGACTGGAAGCGGGGAGGAGCTGCGGGCGGGCAGGCATTTATATACTTTAGAACTCAAAGGCCGACACCTGAAAAATCAGGTTTTGCCTTTAAAACATCGAACCCTTGCTTCTCTTAAACACAGGTGAACAGGATCCCAACTCGCCAGAGTCAGATTTGGGTGGAGAAGGGGAGGCCAGACCCCCCGCTGGCCTGAGCGCTGGGTTTGTGTGGTGGGCATTTATTTGCCCTTTCTTCCTTCCAGCAAATACTTACTGAGCACCTACTATGTGAAGTCACTGTTCCAGTCCCTCTGGGGAGCAACGGTAAACAGAACTTCTATTTCCGAGGCAGGAGATGGGTAACAGGCAAATGCATGAATGCAGAGTGGCTCGGGTGGGCTTAAGAGCCACGTGAGGGGCGCTTGGGAGGCTCAGTCCACTGAATATGACTCTTGATCTCAGCTCAGGTCATGATCTCAGGGTCGTGGGATCAGGCCCCATGTGGGGCTCTGCGCTGAGCGTGGAGCCTGCTTAAGATTTTTTGTCTCTCGCTCTCTCTCTCTCTCCTTCCCCTGCTGGTGATCTCGCTCTCTCTCCAATTAAAAAAAATGTTTAAAAAAAAGAGCCACGAAGAGCGGTGAGGCAGGGCGGGGCACCCCCGGGGCCTGGGGGCCGAGACGGGAGTCGAAAAGGGGACACTCGGCAAAGTCCCATCAACAAGCTGACATCCGAACGTGGACCAGATGGGAGTGACTGGATGGGCCACGCGACAGCTGGCAGCTGGGGGGGTGCCAGAGACAGGAACAGCAGCCCCAAAGGCCCCGAGTCGGGGGCGTGTGCGACGTGCTGGAGGGTACAGCAAGAAGTTGGGGGGGGACGGGGATAGGTCATGAGGTCAGGGACGCTGAGGGAGGGGCTCTCGACTGTGCTGGAAGTACGGGTGCCGATGGCAGCATAGTTTCCCCCGAGCAGTATGGGTTCCCTCCTTCCCCGCGGCCCGCGGTGTCTCTTCTGCTCCAGCCGTGGGACCCCGAGGGTTCGTCCTGGGCTCCCCCGAAGGGAGGGGTGGAGACTTACAATCCTCTCCTGTTTGTGGTGAGGGCACAGGGCACAGGGCAGCGGATCCAACAGCTGCTGTGGGTGGTATCGAGTGATGGGTGTGAGCACAAGCCCTGTTACTAATACAAGTGCACAATCAAAACGACTTGAAAGGCCCACGCGGCTACTCCAGCCTGAGAATTCTGCAGGCAGCGATGGCCTCCAGCGCTCCTGCCGGGATGGGTGCTGAACTGTGGGGAATTCGGAAGTGGCTCCCATCCTACCGACGGACCCGGCAGCGGTGAAGTCATAAAACCACTCGGGGATCGAGAGCGACTCACAAGGGACGGGCGTGACCTTCCCACCGCGTCTGGCTGCCCGCCCGTTCCCGGCACGTTCCCCAACGCCGAGCAGACCGCGTGAGAGCAAAGCTTTCCCGATACGAGATGCTCAGATTCAGAAGCCGAAGGAACCGTAACGGTGATTCTCGACACATGCAAACACGCTCCGTGGGATGCTTCAGATTTATAATTATAAGACGCTGCAAGACAATGGAGCTAATATTTTAAGTCTCGTGTCCTATCGAAAGGACGGTTCAAGTGTTGGGTGGATCAGGAATCCGCACACGGTTCGGTTCTGTTGGGTAAATACTGATTAAGCTGCAAAGACACCCTGTAATTACCTAGGGCTGGGGGGGGCTGGGGGGGCGGGGCTTCCTTTGCCACCTGTCGCTTTAGCCCCTGGGATCCTTGAGGCCAACTGGGAGGAATCTCTACCAAGGCGGTCTCCCTCTGCCGCCAGGTAGCTTGCCGGAGAGGCTGCCGACAGCTGCTTAGCTCAGGGCTGAAGGCTAATTCTAGACCCGGAAAACCCGGTTAACGGCCAGATCTAATCACTAGCAAACAGTGGAAGGAGGCTCAGGCTGATTAGCTGTGCAAAGCCATTACTTGGCTTACCGAGAAGTACAGATTTCTTAGCATGCGCAGAGCTGCGTGCAGGTTCTCACTGTGTGCGCGTGTGCGTGCCGGTGTTCTGGGGGCCACCAGCGAGGTCTCGTTTAATTCCCCACCTGTCTGACCTGGGCACGCTCATCCCCGCTTTAGGGGTGGAGGGGACTGAGGTTCAGAGAGAACTCTCTGTCCCTGGTGGCTCGGTGAAGGAAAGAGCTGGGATTCAAATCCAGGGACACCTCCCTCCCAGGAGACCTGAGGGCTGGTTTTGCAAAGCGGGTGGGACAATTGTAACATTCCCTCCAGCCCCCTCCCCTCACCACCCCCGCCCACGCCCAAAGCAAAGGTGGCTTAAGGATTTGTAAGAGGTGGGGGGCCTCTATCCCCGGTGCCCTGGGAAAACCTCCCTCTAGCCCCGTCCAGCAGCCCCAGCCTCGCAGGGCCGAGCTCCGCGTGTGCCGACCGCCCCTTACCGGCCCCCTCGAAGTCGGGGATCTGCGCCCTAGGCTGGGGTCGGCTCTGGGCGCCGTGTGCGCAGGCGCGCCCTCTAGTGCCCGCGGTGGGGAAAGCGCGGCGCCGAGCCGCCTCCTGCAGGTGGGGCGCACCTAGGGGGGCCGCACCCGGGTGTAGCCACGGCCCACCCTCACGGCGGGGCCTTCCCTCGGTGTGTTTTCACCCCTTTCCTTGCCCTCTTTACTTTCCTTCCTACTCTGCCCTTCTCTGCCACTTCTAATAATCTAGTTACTTAAAAAGATTTTAATGTTCATTTATTTTTAGGGAGAAGGACGCAGAGTGCGAGTGGGGAGGGGCAGAGAGTGAGGGAGACGCAGAATCCGAAGCAGGCTCCAGGCTCCGAGCCGTCAGCACAGAGCCCCACACGGGGCTCGAACTCCGGAATCGCAAGATCGTGACCTGAGCCGAAGTCAGACGCTTAACCGACTGAACCATCCGGGCACCGCTCTAATAATCAATCTATTTAAATCGAGGGACCCTGTCCCCCCAAGACGCACAAGTGTGCCAAATTCAGCTCAATATATCAGAATTCAGCGGATCAGAGGCCCTCTTGGCAGTTCGTCCACAAGAGGCCTGGCCATATTGGGGCCTCCGCTGGGCTTTGCTGATTTAAGGAGAGGGTCTGGCGCTTCAATTCCGCACCCTCCCCCCCCTAGATTTCTTTACTTAATATAGATTAATAAATAAATACGGTCGACATGGGATCTCCCAATGTGTGGCGATTTTCAGTACTCACCTTGGAGTAAGCAAACGCTCTTGAACTGGCAAAGAGCTTCACAGAATGCAGGGCTCGGGGACACCATTCCCAGGGCGCTGCGGGAGACGCGCACCAGCCCCGCTGTGACGAAGGTCCGTTTGGCTCCGTCTTATCAGTGCGACCCTATCCCTGGAAGCGTGGCTCTCTTGGGACACGACATTCAAATGCCAGAGCTGAAGCATCTGGCTTCTGTGACCTGCGTCGAGCGTGTGTGTGTGTGCGCGTGCGCATGCGTGTGAATGTGTGCGCATGTGCGTCCGCGTGCATGTGCGCGCGCGCGTGCGTGCATGCGTGGGCGAGCGGATGCGTAGGGGCGTGGGCGCGCGTGCGCGGGGAGGGCGGGCCGTGAGAGCTGTGTGCCCCCCCCACCGGGATGCCTCCCAGGGTTTCCAGTAACAGCAGCGGCTGCCTCAGTGGCGCGGCGATGCGTGGCTGCGTCCTCCCTGAGAGCGGCCCCGCAGGAATGATGACTGACTCCCTGTCGGGGGGCGGGGGAGCACAGAGATGCAGGGACCAGCACTGGGGACGTGAGGGCCGGGGCGGGGGCAGCCGGGTCAGGAGTCACCCCTGGGCTATCCTGATGCTGCGGAGGAACATAGAGGCCATGGGGGGTCTGCATGAAGCAGGGGCGCAGCAGGGGCGCAGCCGAGGCTGGCTGGTTTCCCACCTCGCCCCTTTGTAAGAGTCAAAGATCTTTGTTTTTTTTTTTAATATTTTCAATGTTTATTGATTTTTGGGAGGGAGAGACAGAGCATGAGCAGGGGAGGGGCAGGGAGAGAGGGAGACACAGGATCCAAAGCAGGCTCCAGGCTCTGAGCTGTCAGCACAAAACCTAACGTGGGGCTTGAACTCACAAGCTGTGAGATCATGACCTGAGCTGAAGTCAGAGGTTTAACCGACTGAGCCACCCCGGCGCCCCTCAAAGATCCTTTTCATGGTGGCACACGACGCGACGATGCAGGGACAGGTCAAAGGCAGAGCTCCCTGCTGCTCCCAGCGCCGGGCAGGGCCCCCAGGAGACCCAGGACGGGTAGCCTCGAGCTGGGGCTGCAGGGGACAGCTGGGGTACAGCCAGCGGGGAGGCTTAGCGGGGTTTTGTGGGCTCCCTGCGGACGGGCAGGGTGAACTGTTTCGTGGGCTCCGGGGCATAGGGCGTGTTTCAAGTGGCTTGGCACCTGGCCCCAGGGACGTAAGGAGGTACATGGTGGCTTGGGAGCCCCGTGGGGGAAGGGCTGTAACTCACCCAAGAAGAGGAAGGGACCCTCTGTTACTGAGAACTCAAAAGCCGGTCAAGACAGCATCAAAACAAAACAAAAACAAAAAAACCCCAAACACAAGCAAACAGACTGTATTACACTGTCCATTACGTGGGAGAACCATGGACTTTCTCATCGGCTGGAAGAGCTTCCAGAACCTTCCAGAGCAGCTCCCCTGGGGCGTCCGTGTCCTGCGGGAATAGCTGAGCCGGTGGACAGATCACCGCCTCTGTTCCCCAGTGGGGACGGAGGAGGCACAGAGCTGGAAGGTCTGGCTGGGAGAGGCGCAGGGGAGCCAGGCCAGCCGCAGTCCTGTGTCCTTTGTCCCTCGGCCGCGGCCGGTGGCATGGTTCGAGAAGCCGCTGAGCTCGTTAGCGCGCCTGCCGCAGGGTCGCTGGGCCGGCATGCCACCCGGGTTGTCACTGCCCTGACATGATTACTGCGGGAAACAGCTGGTGTCGCACACGGCGCCGTGGGCACGGCCGTGCCTGATGGGCTTCTATTAATCCCGTTCATACATCATGCATTAACGTGGCTGCCACTCGGAGGCATGCAGCAGGGCTCGGGGACGGCGACACGCCGTCGCAGCTTCCGCGTAGGGAAGGCAGTTGCTGGAACGTTGTCCGTCTCCCCATCGGCGGCTCCTTCACGGGGTTCAGACCTGCTCCGAGCCCTCCGAGGCTCTTGTCCACCCCGGCTCCCTCCCCGTTCATCTGTCCTGACCTTCCCCCTCCCGAGCGCTCGCTTCACCCCCCCCCCTCCCCACCCCCCCACCCCGAAGGACCGGGCCCCAGCAGACACCTCGGGCTCTGTCTTCCTCCTGCACAGCCCGGGGCGCTGAGGCTCAGAGTCAGGAACCCGCCGGGCCTGGCCTCGGTGCTCTGGATGGGGGAGGGGGCCTTCGTGGGTCTGCGGCCGAGGGTGACCGCGAGCAACCAGGCCCCGACTGAGACCAGGACCAGGATGGGGAGAATCAGTTAACGATGAATCACACATCCCGGACCTAAGCGTATCGGCTCCCGCCTTCCTCTGTCACCACACATCTCAGGGAGCACCTGGGCGGCTCAGTCTGCTGAGCGTCGTCCGACTCTTGATTTCAGCTCAGGTCATGATCCCAGGGTCGTGGGATCAAGCCCCATAGTTGGCTCCGTGCTGAGGGTGGAGCCTGCTTAGGATTCAATCTCTCTCTCTCTCTCTCTCTCTCTCTCTCTCTCTCTCTCTCCCCCCCCCTCTGACCGTCTCCCCTGCTTGTTCATGCCCTCTCTCTCTAAAAAAATTTTTTTAAGAAAATAAGATATAATTCTAAATTCGAAGGCAAAACCCAATGTGCTTCGAACGTGACCTTAACCTTGCCGATGTTGCTCGCAGACACGCCTGGAACCGTGGCAGCAGCCAACGAGAAATGCCAGCGTGGCATTTGGTGAGTGGCCGGACACCGCCACGTCTGTCCGCACAGACCTCACAGCCGCCGAGGAACTGGTTGGGCACCTACCTGATGGGGGTGGGGGGTAGAGGTGGGGGTGGGGGGGCGGTATCGGAGGGAAGTAAGACCTGACACACCTTAGATTTGGGTTGACTTCGCCTTCAATTAGCGTGGATGCTGTTCTAGGTTTCCCCGATAGGTCCTACCGGGTTCTAGAGGCTTTCGGCAGGTGCCCGTGCTCCCCGCCACCGCCCCGTCACACAGCCTGTCTTGTGGCCCCCCTAGCGTTGTCCTCCGACTTGCCGTGACATCTGCCCTGCTACTTATTTGATATTTTTCTTTTAAACTGTGTTGCTTACATAACAGTTATATATGTTATGTAACAGTTTTCTTTTAATGTTTAGTTATCTCAGAAAGAAAAAGACAGAGCATGAGCAGGGGAAGGGCAGAGAGAGAGGGAGACGCAGAATCTGAAGCAGGCTCCAGGCTCCGAGCCGTCAGCACAGAGCTCGATGTGGGGCTCGAACTCGTGAACTGTGAGATCGTGACCTGAGCCGAAGTCGGACGCTTAACCGACGGAGCCCCCGGCCGCCCCCATGACAGTGTTTTAAAACGGAAACCACATTAACACCGTGAACGGAAAACCAGCAGCGTTCGCCAGAAATAAAAGATAATCACAGGGTCTCCCGGCTGGTTGGTCGTAAGCGTGTGAGGCTCCTGACCTTAGGGTTGAGCCCCACATTGGGTACAGAGGTGACTTAAAAGTAAAATCTTAAAGAAAAAAGATAATTATGAAAGTCGATACAGTGAAAGGAAAGCCTTACCCCGGCAACGTGCCTGCTTCCTGTTCGTTAAAGAGGGAGCCGCGTGATTATCTTGAGAGCAACTCAAGACACCCGCCGTGAGCCGAGCGGGAAAGCAAAATTCTCCCCCGCGAACTATTAGAATACCTCGAAAGGGCTGGAAGGGAAACTACATCTTCGCTCAATAAAAATAATAATAATACTAAGAAGATTGAAACGGTCTGCGTGTCACCTGAAATCACGTCCTCCGCCGGCACGAGCAGGTGCCCCACACTCCGTCGCTGATGGTGCCTTTGCGCAGTTTTCCGCAGGTGGTAAGTCCAAGGGCGCGGCCGCCGCGGGTCTGAGCCCGTCCCTGCTGTTCTGTTGCTCTGTGCCCGTCGTCAGCGACGGGACACAACACGTGAGGGTTGGGGACACGCCGAGAAGTCTGAGACGTCGGAGAAGAATCCTGCTCTCTGGTCAAAGTAGCAGCAACGCAGGAAGCCCCCTCTCTGTCGCCCCGCCTCCCATCCCATCTGGGGCTCCGTCGCGAGGGTGTGATGCTCGTGCTGTGGCAGCCACCTTGTTACCATGCGGGACCAGATTCCACACCTAGGGCAATCAGTGTGCCGAGGTTGGAGGGGCGGAGCCTGGAGCCCTGAGGGCATTGCCGAGTCATCCAACTAGCTCTGCGAGAGCTTCCTGCACAAACAGCCTTCCGGATTCCGGAATTAACAAGTAGGCTTTCCATTCCTTGCAGGGGAACGCCTTCCTACCAGACGCGCTGTTTCTACTCACTCCTCCTGGGCCGCAGCGACCCCCCAACTTCAGCTCCTGCTCAGCCAGTCCCTGCAATCGTACTCTCCCTGCCCTTGACCTAGCCGTGATCCCAGCCTTGTTTCCCTAGGTCCTGCTCGTGCTCGGCTCCACGACATCGGAGTCACGGCAGATTTCTGGGGGTGACAAGCTTCTTGGAGTTGGCTCTGACAGAATAATGCAAACACACGAGTCACCAGAACAACAAAAGTGCGTGGGAGGTTCCGGACCAAGAAACGAGGCGAAGCGAAAGAAATGTGAAACGGCTTCACCTTCCTTTTTTCTCTTTAATTATTCATCCATTAAAGATTTCATCATGACCTAGGGCATGCCCGGCCCTGTCGGCATGATGGACATAATACCACGGGGCGCGGACGCTGCTAACACAAGCGTGATTGTTGGTGTCGCTGTGACTCACTGCTGAGCGGGGGTGTCTTTCCTTCCATGGAGGCTCAGAGCGCTCAGGTTTTGTGACAGCCCTTTTGTGCGATTCAAACGATTCAAATGCAAACTACTGTCTGACTTTGAGCTGCTGGGGGTGGGCGTGGTCTCAGAACAGGTGGAATGAATGAAAACGAGAAAATAGGTGTGTCTTGCTTCCTTATTCTTGTGGGTTCACTTTGCGACCCACGGCCTCTTTCCTGGAAACGAGCCTTCGGTGGCCCCGATTTCTTCCTTGCGTCCGGAGGCCTCACAAAAGGGCGCCGGGGTTGGGTGGGGGTGGATGAGACCCCGCCTCCTCCCTCTGTCCCTCTGGTTCTAGGAGGCAACCGGGGCGGCTGTTTCTCTCTCAAGCATCCAGTCTTTCCCTGTCCGAAGGCAGCAGAAGTCTCATTTGGCGCAAGCTGGTGCGTCCGCGAGTCCGAGGAAGGGAGTCGGCTCTGGGGTCACCCCTGAGAAAGTGTGGGCAGCACCTGCGTGGTGCTGAGGAAGGGCGTGGGGTCTTCCCACGCGCCCTGGGTCCCCTTCCTGCGCTGGGTTTGGGGCCGAGGTCTGTCTCGGCTGTGACACCGTCAGAATCCCCATAGCCATCTCTCTGCACTGCGTGCAAGCACTTCTGTCCGATTCTAGAAGCGTGCAGTGTCTAATTAGAAGTGAGGGGCCGGGCGGTGAGTGTGTCTTCACGGTGCGGGACGTGGACGCGAGCCGGCTCTGCGGAGCAGGAGGGATGGTTGGAGAGAAGAAAGCAGCCGCTCCTGCCGGCCTGAGGGCTCCGCTGTCACTTTGCAGCCTGTGGAGGTGACCAAGGGGTGACCTTCCGTTGTCTCGTCCCCTGGTTCTGGGCGTTTGCTCATTTGCTCGCGGATCCGTGGCCTGCCCGGGCCCTGCTCTGGTTCCTGCCACGGGGCTGCCCCGGCCGGCTGCGTTTCCCGACGCCGCGCCCGCTGGCTTCGGGGGAAGCCTGCCCGATAGGACCCCGAGTGTGTGAGGTTGGGGGCCCCGGGGCAGTGTCTCTCCCCCCGCTTTGGGCTGCGCCCCTGGCGCTCCCAGCAAATTCCCCCTGGTTCTGTGGCACCCGGTGGGTCTTCCTCCGTGGCCCCGTGGCCCCCTGGGGAGTCCCCCATTCGGGGCCCGAGCTCTTGGGGGTTCTCTCCTTGGAGACTCCAGCTCCTCCCCCGGTGCCCCTGGCCGCGGGGGTGGTGGTGGCGTCCCCTGCTCATTCATCTGCAGGCGGCCTCCCCTTCCGCCTCTGCAACGCTCCGGTGACTCACTCCCCGAGTCGGTGACCCGTTGCACCCTCGAGCCCTCTGCCGTGAGTTCTGTTCCTCAGCGGGACCCCGGCTGGAGCCCCCTGCTCGCGGGTGCACGGGCCTCCCCTGGAGCGAAGTTCGGAAAAGAAGGCAGAGTTGCTCGCTCATTTGTTCTCACGTCGGACAAGCATTGAGGGACCCGCACCTTAGGGCTCCCCGAAGAGCAGAGACGAGAAGAGGGGCTGATGAGCTGGAGGCCGACCCGGAGAGGCCTGAGCCTGCTGGCCACACGGGGCTCCGCTGTGTGCGTCGTGGAGGGCGGCAACCGGCCCTCGAGGGGACAAGCGACAGAAGTAGACCGGCGAGTGTAGACAGTCACCACGAGGCCGCGCGGAGCCAGGATGGGCCTCGCTCGCTGTGGCTGAGGCTGGTCAGCAGAGACACGCCCCCTCCCCCCCCCTCCACCGATGGCTTGCCACATCCTCTCAGAGTGTCCCCGCACGTGCCCGGGGCCCCTTCTCGGGATTTGCCGAGATCTGCTAAGTTATCATAAAAACATCTTTTTCCTCTAAAATTCTTAATTTTTTCAGGGCGCTTGAGCAGCTCAGTCGGTTCAGTGTCCAACTTCAGCTCAGGTCACGATCTCACGGTTCATGAGTTCGAGCCCCGCATCGGGCTCTGTGCTGACAGCTCAGAGCCTGGAGCCTGCTTCGGATTCTCTCTCTGCCCCTCCCCCACCAGCACTCTGTCTCTCTCTCAAAAAGGAATAAACGTTAAAATTAAATAAATAAATAAATAAATAAATAGAAACTTAATTTTTTCTTAAAATAAATTCCCCCCCACGGGAAACCTTGAATCACCTCCGTCAGCGGAAAACCAGCATTGTTTGCCACAAACGGCAGGCCACGGAAAAATGTCAGAAACGCAGAGGAGGTTATTAGATTCTAGCTGGTTCTCGGAGCCTGAGCTCGAGGCCTGGTTTCTCTCTGATAAACGGAAGATTTTCAAGGATCCCACCAGCAGGAGGGTAAGACTTTTTTTTTTAGTGTAATCAGAGGACTTGGAAGAGAATCAAAAATAAAAATCTTTATTGAATCCGTGTCTTCATCAACAGCCAGGAGACACAAGCTTGACTCAGAAGCCCAGCTCTTTCCAGAGAAGCGGGGAGCCCGTGTTTCCTCCCGAGTGTCCGGAGGCTTCCGCTTCGTGAGAGAGGCCGGAGAACGTGGCCCCGAGGAAGTCAGCACCAATCGGGCGCCCAGGTCAGCTTGCGGCCCCCGCGGGCCCTCGAGGGGGAGACCCCCCGCCCCATACTGGCTAAATCTGCAGAACAAGACCCTGGTCAAAGGCTCCATCCCAGAGAGAACAGGGGGTCTCAGCGACTTCCCCTCGCGCAGGCGTGGGCCACGAGGTCAGATCGAGGTCGGCGGCTCCGGGTCTTCCTGCTCTTCGAGTCCGTCGGGCGGGGGATACCCCTTGGATACAATGTCGGAAGCTCCTTTGTCCCCGGCACAAACCGGAAAAGGCAGCCGCGCTGTCCGCTGTCCAAACTCGGCGGAGTCTCCCAAGTGGAAACGTGCGGAATTGCACTATTTGTCTGAAGTCTTTATTCCATACGATCTATGGATGAGCATAAACGGAAAGATAATCTCAAAGTCGTGGGAGAGAGGAAAGCCGCTCGTCCTAACGAGCATCTGTGCACTCCTGTTTCGTCAGTGCGCGTTCACCCACTAGACATAATTTTTTTTTCAAAGTTAGACATAAAAGTTTTTTTTTTTAAAAATCAGATCGTTGCCGGTACTCTGGGAAAACGGACAGACGCGAGGCCAAGTTCAGTGAGAAGAGCCGGGTTGAGAGCAGGCATCTGGAGCGTCGCTCCGCAGTCTCTGATGCACGGGTTCGAATTCATCGTCGAGTGCTCAGTACCAGGCTCAGGCGGACCGTCTTCATTTGTCTCTTTGACAGGAATTAATTGCTTGTCTTCCACGAGCTGGAATAACACACCATCCAGCTCGCGGAAGGATTAGTGACCAAGCCGGACACGGGCCCTGCCCTCAGGGGGACTGTGATGTGTCAGACGACGCGGGCGTGGGCGGATAACACTTAGTGGCTAACAATTACCTAGCTGTCACCGGGCAATGGGCACTTTCCCGAGAGCTTTTCCAATGTATTGACTTTAAAAAATCCTGCGATCGTCCTAAGAGGTAGCAGCTCTTATTATATTTGTCCCCATAACATGGACGGGCAAAACGAGGCGCAGAGAGGTTAGGAGACCAGCCCGAGGTCACACAGTAGGTGTCAGGACACAGCGGGTGCCACGAATCCTCAAGCAGGACCAGGCAACAGCACATGAATGAGGGGAAGGACCCTATTTCAAACAGGTGGCCTGGGACGGCCCCTCCAAGGTGCTGATACCTGAGCAGAGTCTATACGGGCAGTCAGCAAACTACATCCCACGGGATTTGGACCCCACTGCCCGTTTTGGTACAATCTTCCAACTAAGGATGTGTCTTCATTGTTAAATTGTTGAAACCAAATCCAAAGAAGACTCGTAAAAATGATTGGCAGTTCCGAGCCCGGCGTCCCTGCAGCGTTATCGGAACACGGCGCGTTGGTCTGTGGCCACTTTGGCGCCAAGAGCCGAGGAGCGCAGCTGCAGCAGAGACGGGGGGCTCGTGGAACCTGTTTCCTGCAGAGCATTTACTGAAAACCTTGTGTGTCAAAGGGGGAGCATAAAAAAAAGAGAGAAATCCTTACAAAGTCTGTGGGGGGGGGCGGGTTGTGGGTGTCCTGACGTCTCCTGCACTGGGTCTGAGGAAGAGAGAGGGCCGGAGGCAGGTAGGGTGCAGGGGAGGCGGGGAGCAGGAATGAAGTCTGAAGACTGAGGACCTTGGACGCCGAGGTGAGGAATGGAGAACCGCCCTCGCTACGGTGACAGCCGGAGGGTGATTACGAGCTGGACCGCGTCCTTGAGGCCGCTGGGCCTCCCCTGCCTCGAGGGGGCCGGGCAGGCACCCACCTACCTAGATTCCGCCTTTCCCCACCGTCGCTCGCTCTGAGAGCCCGTTCCTGGGTCGCCCTCCCGAGCGTGCACCCGGCCACCACTGCGGTGCCTCTAGGTCCAAGGGGCAGCCACGGGTCCGGCCGGCTGTTTCTCGACGGTTGCCTAAAAATTTTGCAAGTGTGCACCTGTGATGTTTGCGCCCACGAGAAAGGGCCCTTGCGCGTGGGATGGGGCTGGGGTGGGGTGCAGGGGCCGGAGAGAAGCATTGAAAGTGGTCAGAGACCCAAGGCTGTCCAGTTTCTGCTGTAGGACTTGACGTCAAAACATTTTAATCCAAACTTGGCTTTATTTTATAGAAATTTTTAATATTTATTTATTTTTGAGAGAGAGAGAGAGAGAGAGAGCACGAGCAGGGAAGGGGCAGAGAGAGAGGGAGACCCAGAATCCGAAGCAGGCTCTAGGCTCTACGCTGTCAGCACAGAGCCCGACTCGGGGATCAAACTCACAGACCGCGAGATCATGACCTGAGCCAGAGTCAGACGCTTAACCGACTGAGCCGCCCAGGCGCCCCCAAACTTGGCTTTTTAAAAAATCGTCAACAAAAGCTGAAGTCGGAAACTGGAGGCGCTACAGCCGGTCATCTGGGTTTACAACTTCTAATCGGTCAAGCAAGCGATACGTGGGGCCAGCCCCCCGCACCTGCGAGCGTGACCGTCCTTGGAAACAGGGTCTTCGCAGCCGCAGTCGGGTTCAGACGAGGTCCTGCTGCAGCAGAGCGGGTCCCGAGTCCAGTGCCCAGTGACCTTACGGGACGTCCGTGTCACAACACAGAAGGCCGAGTGCAGATGGAGGCAGAGACGGGAGCGACGTGCCCACGAGCCGATGAGCTCCAGACCCCAGGCAGCTCCCGGAGGCTGGAGGAGGCGAGGCCGACTCCCCCCGGGGGCCCGGAGAGGGGGGCACAGCTCTGCCCACACCTCGATCTCGGAGTCCGGCCTCCAGCGCTGCGCAGCATTGCCGTGGTTTGTGGCGGTGTGGACGGCAGCCCTAGAAAGTGAACGCGAGCCCTCGCTGCCTTCGAAGAGCCCACGGCCCCGGGGGGAAGAAGTGGGTGCCCGGGGAGCTGTCTCAGAAAGCCCGCAGCTCGGTCTTGGTGGGTGGCGTTCCCGCTTGCTGGCCTAAACGGTGCAGTTAGGCCTCGGGCCCCAAACAGAGCTGGCCTGGGCGCCTGACTCTGGCCAATTCCCGGCAGGCCGCCTGCCGCGGAGGCCACCGCCATCGGCGTCTCCTGGGGCCTTGACATCGCCCGCAATTAATTATGCCTCTTTCACCCAGGGGATCTACCCCAGAAAAAAAAAAAAAAAAGAATAAGCTTTTTATGTTTGCGCTCTGTTTGCTGGGAGGTTTCCTTCCTTCTCTTCTCTCCGTTGTCCGTTACCTCCCCAGAACCCCGTGTGGGTCTTTGTGGGCAAAATTCTAATTACCGTTCCCAGGGTCGGCGGGCCTCTTTTTCTCCTCGAAGGTTTTATTTCTTGGTTATTTTTCATTACGGCGCAGAACAAGGCAGCTCTTGGCACAGGCGGAGCACTAATTATCAGTTGGGAGCACGCCAGAGCCGCTGAGGGGGGCACTTTGAACACTGGTTGACTATTTTTTTTTTAATTTTTTAAGTGCTTATTTATTTTTGAGAGAGAGAGAGAGAGAGAGAGAGAGAGAGAGAGCGCGCATGCGCGCATGAATGGGGGAGGGGCAGAGAGAGAGGGAGACACAGAATTCGAAGCAGGCTCCAGGCTCCGAGCTGTCAGCACAGAGCCCGACGTGGGGCTCGAACCACAAACTGTGAGATCACGACTTGAGCCGAAGTCAGATGCTCAACCGACCGAGCCCCCCAGGCGCCCCACCATTTGACTTTTAAGGGCAAAGGTGCATCCGTGAGGGAGGAGAGTCGAGAAGCTGCGGCCGATTCTGGAGCGGCTTTCAGGCGGGTGCTTGGTGTTGAGGGCAGAGGAACAGGCTGGGCTTGCTCTCCTCGGATGGTGGCTTTGACCGGGGGCAGGAGTCCCGAGGAAGGGGGCTCTCCAGAGGCTCGGCCGTGGCTCCTTGCAGGGAGAATTAGCGTGGCCCCGATCACACCTTATAAACAGTGAGGCCGTGAGGCTTCTCCTTCTGTCTCTGCTCCCTGAGCATAAGCTGGGGAGCCTCCTTCTCTCTGAACCCCCCTTTCCCCTTCTGCGAAACGAGAGTGTGCATGAGGTTGGAGATCCCCGAGTCACACGGAGCACTTCTTTAGGGACCAGGCCGTTCCCCAGCCAAACAGTTTGGAGAAGCTTGGAAAGCAACATCTTATTTTTTTTTTTTTAAGTTTATTTTATTGAGAGAGAGAGAGGGAGAGAGAGTACGAGCCGGGGAGGCACAGAAAGAAAAGGAGAGAGAGAATCCCAAGTAGATTCCACACTGTCAGCACAGAGCCTGACGTGGGGCTCGAGCTCAGGAACCGAGGGATCACGACCTGAGCTGAAATCAAGAGTCAGATGCTCAACAGACCGAGCCACCCAGGGGCCCCCCAAACATCTTACTTTCGAAGTGACTCACGAGGCACAGCGGGATGTGAAAGGTCTGTGTCCAGCAATCCAGAAGCCCGTTGAAATTGGCCAAATTCCGCAACTGTTTGTGTGTTTCACCTCGTCCGTACAATCCAGGCCAGAACTGCACCGGGGGGGGGGGGGGGGGGGGGGGGAGCCGGAGAAAACAGCCCCCGTGAACTTTTATTTAAACGGACCTTCACGCAGGTGGACGTCTTCCCAAGTCCCTCCCGTGCCTCCCCTTTCCTTCTGCTCCCCCTCCCACCGCACCTGTGCTACCGACACCTCTGGCACAGACTGGAACCTTCTAACTGGCCGCCCCTCACCCCCTCCCCGCCCCTCAAATCCATTCTCTGCACTAGAGCCAGTGGGCTCCACTTAAATGCGAATGTTCTCCTGTACCTGCTTCTCCCTCCTCCTCCCTGCTGTTCTCGGGGTGGGGGGGGGACCCAAACGTTCACAATATTTCCACCGAGGCCGGGCCCCCTCCCGCGGGCTCCCCTGCTCTCTGTGCCTGCCCCATTGCGGCCGCCTTCCCCTCCGCCCTGGACACGCTCCACCTGCCGTTCCCGGGCCGGCTCCCCTTCCCCTTCTGGCGGCCCTGGCACCCCCCGAACTCTCTCAGCGAGCCTGCCCTGCCCGATCCTGCAACACCGCATCCGGCCCCCCTGCTTCGCATTCTGGGGCGCCCACGCGGGTTTCCCCGGAGCTCCCGTCTGGGTCACGCTGTTGTCTGTGATGACGGCCCCCGAGAGCGGCTTCCGTCCGCTGGTCCTTTTGTCACCTACCTTCCTGCGAAGCCGCGGTTCGTGCTCGTTTCGCCACAGACCTCTAGGGGCGGGGGGTGGGGCCGGGGTCACCTCTGTCACGTTCCCAGCTTTTCTCACGGGGCGGGCCTTGCAGGCCTGTGCTGAGTGTGCGGAAGGAAGAGTTCACGCCTGAGCCAGGTCCTCCACTAAGTGCCGGGACGTGATCAGTAGCCCCAAGAAGACTCTTCATTAAAGCACGTGTGGACAGGTACGTGCACCGTGTCTGTGGAACGTCTCCGAGAGAGGCGTGGAGGCTCCAGGGAAGGGGAATTGGGAAAGGTCCCTGGTGGTGGCTTCCTCTGAGCTCAGCGGGGACGACCGGCCAGCGCCGCGGTGACTGTGTTTATTTGTTGGTTTACGGGGAGAGCGTCTCCTGCTGGTTCTCCTGGTATCGACTCAGTTTTTTTTTTTTTTTAATTTTTAATGTTTATTTATTTTTGAGAGAGAGAGAGAGAAAGAGTAAGCAGGGGACAGGCAGAGAGAGAGGGAGACCCAGAATCTGAAGCAGGCTCCAGGCTCTGAGCCGTCAGTACAGAGCCCGACGCGGGGCTCAAACTCACAGACCCCGAGATCATGACCTGAGCTGAAGTCGAACACTCAACCAACTGAGCCCTCCAGGCGCCTCTCAACTCGGTTTTTATTCTTAGTCTGCGTAGTCACAGTGAGGCAGACCCAGGCTGCAGGATGGAGGGCCCGGGCCTCACTCTCACCTGTAAGGTAAGAGCAAGGACAGGACCAATTTCACTGGGGGGTTTGGGGAATAAATGAGCTATATTCTGCACCAGGCTTCACAGGGCCTGGCGGCCTTGCTACCTGTGAGTGTTGGAAGCCGGTGGTCCTAGGGGTCACAGAGATGGTAGAGTCAGTAGTGGCGTTAGGAGTATCTTTGTGCCCTGGGTGCGCAGCCCACTGGAGAAACTCTGGTTCAGAAAACCGGGAGGCATCCGGAAAGGGAGGCAGACGGGCGCAGACAGGACCCCATCAGAGGCGCACTCTGCGCTCTGGCTCCGGAATGTGCCGGATGCCCGTGAACCGGAGGGACCCACAGCTGCGAGTAACGGAAGCCCCGAGAGCCTCGGAGCCGCAGACAGCAGTCGCTTGCCACCTCGCCGTGGGTCTCATCCCGGCACGCCTTTTTCTGGGTTCAGGTGCAGAGACAGACGGCTGTTGGGCCGTGCCTCGGTTTCCCCCGCGTGTCTGGGGTCAAGGAAAGCTGGGATAGAGCATCCGCTCTCTGGTGGGGGGACGCCCCCTGCTGGCTCACCCCGTGGGTCGCAGCCTCCTGAGAACACCCCGGTCGGCGCGATCCCACCCCCGGAAAGGGCGGACGGGCTGCTCCTGCTGGGGTTCGCAGGGGAGAATCGAAGACGGTAATTCGCAAGCCCTCCGCCTCGTCCGGAGACTCTGGAAGCGAAACCGTGTTTTGGCCAAGACTCTACAGGGCGGCGTTTTGCAAGCGGTGGAAGAGCTCAGAGCAAAATGAACTTCGCCGGGTCACGGCAAGACCGCTTTTGCTCCGATTCTAGTTTCCCCGATCAGACGGTGCTGCGGGAGGCGGCGTCCTCGGCGGCACAGAATGGGATCCGCCTCCAGGTGGCTGGCACTGAGCGGAGGCCCAGTGAAAGGAAGGCGACATGTCTCCTGGAAAGTAAGAGGGGTGCTGCACTGGGCGCCAGAAACTAGGACCTGGGGGGGCCCTGGACCTGTCAGCCGCCCTTTCTCCCCGCTTCCCAGCCCCTGGTCTGCAAAGTGGCCTCGTCTGTGGCGGGAGGAAGACGAGGTATGGGAATACCCACAGCGGGGAGTCTCAGTCCCGGGCAGGTCAGACCTCACCGTGGAAACCCGTGGGAAATTTATGTGTTTACTGGTTGCACGAAGGTTATACCAGCCACAGACCCGCCTCCGGGGTTGAAATATAGAGATGTCCTCTATGCCCAGGACCCCCTGGGACCCACGGTTCTATTCTAAAAGCCAGCAAAGTGGGGATCGAGGGATGCCTGTTGACGGCAATCGCTGAATTTTTATCATAACTAAAGCGATGTTCTTTTATTTTCTGCCAAGTCGAAACTGACACCTTTGTTACGGGATCGCCTGTCTGATCCTGGGATGTGTGATTGACTTGACCGCTTCTGACCCACGAAGGAGCGTGGGAGAGACTTCAGTCTGTTCCCCGTCTATTTATGCCACAACGTTAGATTCCTCTCCGAAAGGGAGTCAAGAGCACACGGTCTCTTAAAAATAGATCGGGGAGAGGAAGACCTCTGCTCTGTTCTATAGAACGATTCGTTGTTCACTTAAACACAATATTTTTTAAAAAGAGCATCAAGGATGTCTTTAAGTTAAAGCGCCTTACAAAGTGCCCCTAAGCGTTTGCACTTTTTTTTTTCTTTTTTCTTTTCTTTTTTGTGTGTGTGTGTGTGAATATTGAAAAGAGCCAGCTGCCGGGTGAAAAAAATGGCCACATAGACGGAGGTTTGTGGCGCGTGCACGCATGTGTGTGCGTGCGTGTGTCCGTGTGTGCTGGCAGTAGCGAGTCTTGCCCGGTGCTAGGCGCCTAGCTCTGCTTTCATGCATTGTTCTAGGAGGCGGGCTCAGTGCCTCCTGACCCGGGGAGGAGACGGTGAGCAGAGAGCGCACGCGATCGCGGATCAGCCATCCCAGTAAAGGACACACATTCGTGTGAGCGTCGAGGGACGGTCACAAAAGGCCGAAATTTGAGTCTGACCGTCTACAAAAAGGAGTGTGCGATGTGGAGGCGTAATGAGAAAGGAAGTGGTGGAAAGGAGCGACAGGGCGAGGGGGGAGGACTTCCGGGGGGGGGGCATCGAACGAGACGTTTTAAAGGCAAAGTCAGTTCATGAATGGCGCCGCTGGAGAAGGGTGCTTGGCACAGACTCAGAGACCGGAGAGAAGACAGAGCTGCACGGATGTCTGATCGCCTGGATCCGGGGAAGACAGGGCCACGTCAGCATGTGACCCACCCTCAGAAGCAGCCTCAAGGGGGCGCCTGGGGGGCTCAGTCGGTTAAGCGTCCGACTTCAGCTCAGGTCATGATCCCACAGTTCGTGAGTTCAAGCCCCGCGTCGGGCTCTGTGCTGACAGCTCAAAGCCTGGAACCTGCTTTGGATTGATTCTGTCTGTCTGTCTGTCTCTCTCTCTCTCTCTGCCCCTCCTCCGCTCACGCTCTGTCTCTGTCTCTCAAAAATGAATAAATGTTAAAAAACTTAAGAAAAAAAAAAAACAGCAGCAGCCTTAAGCCTCATCCATGGTCCTGGGGTCCGGAGGAGTCCCCAGGCGGAGGAGGCTGGGGGGTGCCACGGGGGGCGGTTCCTGTCTCCTCCGAAAGCTGGACGGGCGCACTCTGGTCTCCACTTGCGCCTGTTACGCGTGTGCCAGAGGACAGAAACCCCTGTCCTTTCTCTCCGTCCCTCGCTTTTCTCCCGTGGAGCCCCCTGCCCGCGCTCCGCAGTGTCAGAAACAGAGAAGACCGCATCTCGACAAGCCGCGGGCAGAAGTGTGTCTCGGCAGCTCCCAGATCCAGAGAAACGGCTGAACTTCCGGACCCTTCCAGAACAGAACCGCCCTGTCCACGCTCCCAGGCAAAGTCTGCCGCTGCATCTAACTTCATAAACCCGAGACCATTCTCTTCCTGCGCCAGGCTTCGCATAATGGCTGTACGGGGATTTTTGTTACCGCACGGCACCAGGAGAGAGGCACTTTTGAGCAGGTATTATTAAAAGGCTTTTAATCCATGAAAGACTAACCAGCTCAAATAGGTTGAAAGCACCATCCTTTCTTCACCGACGCGACACGAGCCATCTTTATCTAATATCCACCATTTGCTGTAATAAAGATTTTGGATCCAAGCTGCGAATCAAAATGCGTTTTTTGAAATCTGTTTCTGCCAATACCTCCAGACATTCATAACCGCTTTTATTGCCTTCCCCTCCTCCGAGAACGGGAGGAAGGACGTTTCGTTACCTCCAGAAGCCCTCCAGCGACCGAATTGAATTCCCTTTTTTTTTTTCCCCTCCGCCCGTGAGAATACCTTCGGCCTAATCCCACGGGAACGGTTTTGGGGTTTGTGGGAAACAGGAAATCTTGGTCCTGAGCTCCGCGCTGTGTGTTCAGAAGAAGCTACTCCAGAGGGAAGCCGCTTTTGCCCACAGTACTTTTTTTTTTTTCATGCATTTGTGTCTGGAGAAATGATATCAAACCATTTTGTGCCCATTTTGCTCTTCAGGAGAAAACGGGTTGATCCCACGCCCGGCTCACCGGCGTTACCGGAAAGGGTCCCTCTGCACGTCGTCTAAATAATGACCTGATAATGAGGACAGTGGTAGCAAATGCTAATTGGCCAGCTGGCCGCGGGCCGAGAGTCTGTGAATATTTTCTGGGCTTTCCGATTTGCACACTCAACAGAGAAAGAGCTGGACCTGAAGAGAGGACGAGCCAGAGCCGGAGCAGCGGGCGCACCTGCCGTCCGAGCGATGTCAAAGGGCGCCCGGGTGGCTCAGGACCTCAGGCATCCGACGCGGTCGGCATCCAAATCAAACCTGACTTGATTTCGGCTCAGGTCGTGATCTCACGGTCGTGGGATTGAGCCCTGAGTCCGGCTCAGCGCTGAGCATAGAGTCTGCTTGGGATTCTCTCTCCCCCCCACCTCTGCCTCTCCCCTGCTCTCTCTTCCTCCCTCTCTCTCTCTCTCTCAAATAAATTAACATTTTTAAAAAAGGTTGGTAATGTTATTGTGGCAGAAACTGGCTATTTGGTCACCAAGCGTGGGCCTGGGCTCCTAGGCATCTGGCCCAATGACCTCGCCCAACAGCCACGCTTGGAGTCCTGGCTCTTGTCCTCACTGCCTCCCGTCCAGTCTGCATGCCGGCCCTTCCCTCCTCTCCTGGCCAGATGAAGAGGCTCAGGCGTAGGCTTGGATGCCCCGGAGGACGGCAGCTCTAAGACGCAGAAGCAGGGGCCCCCGAGTCACTGCGTGGAGCCCCCCCTAAGGGCTGGAGAGTGGACACAGCTCTGCTCATTCACCGAACGTATTGGTCAGCCCAAGCTGCCACGACAGACTGGGGGGCTTAACGAACAGAAACCTAGGGGCACCGGGGTGGCTCGGCCAGGCCAGCATCCAACTTCAGCCAGATCATGATCTCAGCGTTCATGAGAGTTAGAGAGTTCATGAGTTCGAGCCCCGCATCGGCCTCCTTGCTGTCAGCATGGGGTCCGCTTTGGATTCTCTGTCCCCCCCTCTCTCCACCCCTCCCCTGTTTGTGCTCCCCTCTTTTCACCCCTCCCCCGCTTGTGCTCCCTCTCTCTGTCTCAAAAATAAACCTTGAAAAGAATTCACAAAAAAAGAACAGAAATCTATTCTCTCACGGTTCTGGAGGCCACAACCCTAAGTTCAGGACGCAGGAAGCACTGGGGTCTCCTGTGGTCCTCCTTGGCTGGCAGGTGGTCACCCCGGTGCAGCCCCAGGTGGCCCTTCCTCTGTGCCTTCTCCTGGTCTTACGGGGACAGGAGTCCTGCTATCTGAGGGCCCGCCTCACGAACTCATTTAATCCTAATTACCTCTTCGAGGGCCCGGTCTCCAAATTCGGTCACCTCGGAGGTTCGGTTTCAACATGAATTCTGTGGGACATGATTCGCCCTAACAGCCAGCGTGGCCCCGCCTCGGATAACGGCTCTTCTGGCCAGTGACAGAACAGGGTCACACAGGAGAGACATACGTCACCCAGTTTATGACGTGTCCGTTTGTCCTTGTCTTGGATCCTAACACTGTGCTGAATCCTCAGCAGCTGAGCCTGCGGGGGGTGTGTGTGGCTACTGCCATTGTTTAGTGGAGGCCTGGTTGGGAGGGGCCCAAAAATGCAGATCGGACACCACAAAGCTTCGCACCGTCACCCCCTAACCGCGGACACCCCCAGCAGCAAACTTCAGGAATTATTCCAAAGGCGGGTGAGGGTCTGAGGCGCAGGCGAGGCGGGTGGTGGCCCTCCAGGCTCTTTCTCGACCCCTAGGGACACATCGTAAATCAGATTCAGCAAATGAGCTCTCGCCGTTTTGGGCGACCGCGGGTCCTCCAAAGAGCAGGTGCCCGGAGGGATTCCACGGAATGGATTTAATGGGGGACGCTCCTGCGAGGTGGGAGAAGGCAGGGTGCCTTCTGTCTGCGGACCCCCCTGGATCTGGGAAAGCTGGTGGGGCCGAGGGGTCCAGCAGGCAGAGCCGAGCTGCGGCGTGCTTCTGGGAAGGGCTTGCCCAGGCCGCTAGCGTGTCTCTGAGCCAGGGACGCCCATCAGAGGAAGCCCACGCCAGGCAGGAATGGATGGCCGGGCACCGTGCCGCAGTCCTTAGTGACGGGCGCCAGGCTGGGGGAGGCGCAGCCTCACGGGAAGGCCACAGTGGGCCACGGAGGCAGGGGGGGGCGTTGTGCCACCAGCTCTGCGCCCACACGGCAGCTTCCTCAGCCGGGGGCTGTGAGTGGGGGATCCGCGTGGCCACCAAGTATGTGGGCGTGACCGGTCACAAAAGGGTGGTGTTTGCTCATGACACACCTTTATCGTCCAACAGTTAGGAAACTTAGCAGTCCTTTTTCAAGGAGTCGGGTCTCATGAACCCATAGATTCCAGATATTTTTACCATATGCACCTCTGGACAGACAGGTGTATCATGCTAATGGGTAAGGTTTCTCCTGCTAACGGGGCGCCTCCCCATTTTCCTGCTAATCGGGGCTCAGTCGGTTAAGCATCTGACTCTTGGTTTCGGCTCAGGTCATGATCTCGTGGTTCGTGAGTTTGAGTCCCGCGTCGGGCTCTGTGCTGACAGTGAGAATCCTGCTTGGGATTCTCTCTCTCTCCCTCTCTCTCTGCCCCTCCTCTTATCTCTCTCTCTCAATAAATAAATAAACCTTAAAAATAAAAAAGATTTCTCCTGCTAGCAAATACTGTTATTGTGTAATACTCTTTTTGTCAGAAGATTTCCTGATAAGATTACCAGACTTAACAAATACAAACATAAGATTCTTAGTTAAGGTTTGGTTTCGGATAAGCACTTTTTTTTTTTTTTTTAAGTATAAGTATGTACCATGCAATATTTGGGATATACTTATACTCTAAAAAAACGTTGTTGGGGCGCCTGGCTGGCTCAGTCAGCGGAGCCTGTGACTCTTGATCTTAGGGTTCTGCGTTCGAGTCCCACGTTGGGTGTAGAGATTCCTTACAGATAAAATCTTTTAAGAAAATGTTGTTTACCTGAAAATCAAAGGTACCTGGGCATCTTGTGTTTGTTAAATCTGACGACACCCTGTATGTCCCCGGACGGCGTGTTTACTAGGAGGTGTGATCAGGTGTTCCTCCTTTCCCCCGGGGTGTTCCCAGGGGAAGGGAGGGCGTGGATTGCTAGCCTGCTGCTAAACCTTTCCCTCCTGACGGATCTGGGAGCTTCTCCCTGGCTCCCCCGTGTCCACGTTCCTCCCACCCCGCCGCCAGCTCGCATAGACTGGGGAGTCTGCAGCTGCAAACTCGGGGGGAGTTTCGAGTGGGGGAAGGGGCTCTCTGGGAAGGAACAGAGCAGGAGACCCCAGGAGCAGCTGGCATCGCGTTCTCTCATGCCGAGTGTCTGAGACGCCCTTGCGCTCACTTTCCACTATTTCCTTTGAGCAAAACTTTTTTGTTTCGTTTTGTTTTCATATTCGTTTTTTAAAAAAATTTCTAATGTTTATTTATTCGAGAGAGAGAGAGACAGAGACAGAGTGTGAGCTAGGGAAGGGCAGAGAGAGAGGGAGACACAGAATCCGAAGCAGGCTCAAGGCTCTGAGCTGTCAGCACAGAGCCCGACGTGGGGCTCGAACTCATGAACTATGAGATCATGACCTGAGCCGAAGTTGGATGCTCAACCGACTGAGCCCCCCAGGCGCCCCTGATTTCACCTTCTTCATGTGCCCCTTCTCTCTGCAATCAGAGCCCTCAGAAGGTGACGCGAACGGGAAATGTGCCCTCAGCTTTGCAGGAAGACCTGGGACCGTCCATCACGGGAGCCTGAACTGTTCCGAAAGACCAGAGGCTGCTGGACGCGGGCCTGGACGGGTCAGGGTGCTGCGGTCACACCGGCACAGATCCCTCCTCAGTCCGACTTAGACGACGGAGAGAATCGGGGTTCGCCGGCCTTCTTCAGGCAAGTTTCCACCCGAGTCGTCATTTCTCCGTGAAAGGCTGAGCTGCCGTTGCCCCCGCCCCTCCCCGTGTTGCCTTCGTCTTCGCAGCAGGCCGCAGTCGCGTGGCTGATTCCTGAGGCAGCAGGAGGGGAAGCCTGGGCTTATCCCCAAACCATCTGAGTCCAGAACCCGAGCTCATAACCCGTAGGCTGCACCCAGGCGGATCCGCGGCGCGGTGCCTTTGAACTGCCACCGCCCTCCACCGACAAGACCCAAGTACAAAGGCATCTGAAGAGTCTCCCCTGCAGCCGGGGGCCGAGAAACACTTGGGCTCGCGGTTATGGGAAAAAAACATATTCGAGACTCATGCATATTTATATTAAGTCACATATAAGAGTAAATGTCAGATCGATTTTTCTCTTGTTGGCGTAATACACAATAAAATAAATGGCCCATAAAGAAGAAGGAAAAGGTTTTTTTTAACAAGAGAAGGTTTAACTATGCAAACATTTTGATAGCCTACAGGGCAGGTAATAAAAAGAGTTTGATGCCTTTTCTTGATAGAGGGTTTACAAGGTTTTTCTAAGAATTTTTGTTAGGGCTTATATTTAATTTTTATTCTATTACCTCCTGTGCCCAGATTGTCTGGTCATTCTTACTTATATTAATATCAACACGCTTATAAATACTAGAGGGTGTCGTGACTAAGAATGAGCACCAGGGACTTTTAAAACTCTTAATGACTGGAGGTGGGAGATAATGGAATTATCCTTTTCATAATTTCTGCAGGTTTTTATTATTAAAAAAATTTTTGCAGGTAGAAGCTGAATTTCATATCGAAGGCATACTGCTTCCTCAGGGTATATCTCTGTATGATTCAAGGTTGCCCCGTGTCAGTTAAATTAACTATTCAAGGTTGCCCTGTATCAGTTAAATTAACGTCAGCTTGGGCAACAGACAACCTCCAGATGCTAGTGGCGTGTCCTTTGGTGAAGCCCATTTCTAAGGCCAGCCGGAGCGATCAGCGGGGGCAGGGGGAAGGCACAGGCAGTTACTCAGGGACCCAGGCTCCTTCCGTCTGCACGTCCGTCTGGTGGGAGCTCGGGTCTCGGAATGACACCACGGGGGACAAGCCCCCTGCATCAGACCTTAGCAGATAGCTTGCTTCCTAGGGTTTATAAGTGCGCGGGTGCAGGTGAATTTTGCCCCAGGTGGGCAACGCCCACCCTTCACTGGTTTCGATGAAATTTGACCCTGAGCATTGCTGTTGCAATGAGGGCCTTTGCCTACGGGAAGGTCATCCACTTCGGCCGCCTAGGGGCTGAATTGTGCCCCCAAAAGACAGCGAGTCTTAACCCCCAGCGCCTCAGGATGTGACTGTATTAGCCAGAATCCTCCAGAGACTCGACAATACAATGTGAATATTAATATATCTATAAATATGTATTTCCATAAATTAGCTTTTGTGACCATGGAGGCCAAGAAGTCCTGTCGTCTGCTGTCTGCAAGCCGGAGAACCGGGGAAGCCGGTCACGAGATGCAGTCCGAGTCCAAAGGCCTGAGACGCAGGTGCCGGATGTGTGAGGTCAGGAGAAGGACGTTCCAGCTCGAGCAAAGAGAACAAATTTGCCCTTCTGGTACATTCAGGTCCCCGCAGGGGGACGGTGCCCACCCGCGTCGGCAAGGGCCTCTTCTCAGTGAACTGATTCAAACGCTCCTCTCTTCCGGGACGCCCTCGCGGATGCCCCGGAAGTCATGTCTCATAACCGGAAGTCATGTCTCATAACCGGAAGTCATGTCTTGTTACCCAGGCCTCCCTTCGCCCAGGCAAGGTGACCCAAAATTAACCGTCGCAGTGATCTCGTCTGGAGATAGGGTCGTTGGGGAGGTAGCCAGTTAAGATGAGGTCATACAGGGAAGGGTGGGCCCTGCTTCCAGGTGACTATTTTCCTTATACGCAGCCCGCCAGCTGAGGGCAGAAACACGGGAAGAGACGCCATGTTGTTACCGAGGCAGAGACACACATCCTGCAGCCAGAGGCCAAAGCATGACCCAAACTACTTGAAAAATTCCAGAAGCTACGAAGGGGCGAGGAAGGATTCCCCTACAGGTGTCAGACGGAGCGCGGCCCTACCCATACCCGGATCGAGGACTTCCGGCCTCCAGAACCGGGGTCAAGTACCGTGTCCCCAGGAGGAAACCAACACGGTTCTTAGGCGCTAGTGCCCAAGGGCCTCTGAAGGCACAAGAGCAATCTCACCGTTTACAGGTTGGGCATTGTGGGGGACCGGGGTGGGGGGGTGTCCCTTCAGCGAGTGATCTCATAAGAAATTCAGAATCCTAATAGTGGCCAACACTGACCGCTCCAAAAATTTCACCTAAAAATCGGGATCTTTGGTATTTCTTGAAAACTTCAGCAAATGGTGAGACCCATTTCAGCCTGGCACAGCAATGATATGCATCTAAGTAGGAGCTGCTTAAAGCAGTAAAGGGATAACCCAATAACTTCACCCAGACCTGTCATCGGTGGCCCCCACGCTAGCTGTGCCATCCCAGCCATGGCTGCGGATGTCGCGGAGGTGGTGGGAAATTTAGGAATAAGGTCTTTGTAGAAGTAAGTAGTTAAAGTGACCTCACACTAAAGACGGTGCAGTGCTGACCTTTGGACCTGGTCTGTCCCTTAGGAGAACGGGATTGCTGCCCAACGGAAGTGTTTCATTCAGTATATTTCCAGAGTAATCTATAGACAGGTTCTTGAAACTTCAGATTGGCTTTTGCTCTGTGTGTGTGTGCGTGTGTGCGTGTGTTTTAAAGTTTATTTATGTGCTTTGAAAGAGTGAGAGAGCGAGCTGGGGAGGGCCGGAGAGAGAGAGAGAGGGAGAGAGAGAATCCCAAGGAGGCTCTGCACCACCAGAGCAGAGCCCGATGTAGGGCTCGAAATCAGGAACTATGAAATTAGGACCCCAGCCGAAATCTAGAGTCAGATGCTTAAGCCCCAGAGCCAGCAAAGGCGCCCCAGCTTTGTGTTTTTAATCCTTAATAGGAAGCTGAATATACTCATGGCCGGGGAATGCCGTCCTCATCGACCCGTCTGGATCTCGATTTCCGAGTGTCGGCCTCTTCAGAGGTGACGGCCACCTCCACGTTTCAGATTTTAAAACCTCAGTTTTGTCTTAGAGCAGTCCTCTACTTTTTTGGCGTGTGGCCGGAAGGAAGCAATGTTCCAGGACTACGAAGAGCCTTGTCCCCAGATCATTACCCTTAACATTTCGGCAGCTGGCTTTTCCTCCGGGGACACGTGGTCTCAGGCTCCAGATCGGGCTGTTTGTTTGACTTTGGTCGGCGTGTTCTGTGTATGCAGTACCTGCCCATCTCAGGAAAAGTGAGCCCAGAAGCTTCTCTAATGGGGCTCTTGTAGGTCTCCAACGTCCTGTAAAGGCCAGCTTGCGGAGGGAGGTTGGAGCCGTGGTCCCGGGCTTCCGGCCTTATCTGGGGAGGATGTCAATTACAGGCCAGAGGCGAGTAATTTAACTCAGGATTAATTGTTTTAGAACTGGTGTCTCTAGCGTATCGGTTGAGAACACGTTTGTTTATCAAAGTCCACTGGTCTGTGTAACTCGCCATCCCCCCCAAGTCACTTCAATTACGTTCTTTCAGAATAGCGCGATTTTTGAAGGTGGCTATTTAGTTATAAAGCACCCACGGGGAGACACATAAGCCAAATGGAGCATTTTATTTTGTGGGGATTCCCATGTGGGAGGCAACACCACAATTTTTGAGGGAGAGACGATACAATCACCTTCCTGTTTCTCAGGTTGGCTGTTCAGATAAAGCATCCCCCCTCCTGCCCTCCCTCCGGGTCCACTCTGTTCTAGATGCTGTTCTACAAATCAGGAAGACCGAGATTAGCCGTACTTGGTCCGAAATTGAAATTTTATCAGTTTGGCCTCATACACAAATAACAGGAAATCCACTTAAATTGACTTAAAAAACCCTAAAGTTACATTTGATGTAGCTAAAGTATTCAGGGAATTAGTGGGGCTGTGGGTCCAGCTGAATCCAGGGGCTCATCAGAATATGGTTCTTCTTAACCTGTTTCTTCCCTTCTTCCATGTGTGGTCTGTTGTCAGACAGGATCTTTCCTCATGGAGGCAGCAAGGACTGTCTGCAGCCTGCGAGGTGGTGGTGGTGGGGGGTGGCTCTTGGCATTGAGCTGTTGGCTCCTGTCCACAGGATGGAGGGGCAGAGAGAGAGGGAGACACAGAATCTGAAGCAGGCTCCAGGCTCCGAGCTGTCAGCACAGAGCCCCACACAAGGCTTGAACTCACGAACTGCGAGATCATGACCTAAGCCGAAGTCCGATGGATGCTTAACCAACTCAGCCATCCAGGCACCCTGTTCTGTGGCATTTTTTAGTAAGTAGTTGAAATGTTAATTGTTATGCCTCATTATTGCTTGTCATGATTTTATTTATTTACTTTTAATTTTATTTGGGTGGGGGGAGAGGCAGAGAGAGGGAGAGAAAATCCCAAGCAAGCTCCACACTGTCAGCACAGAGCCTGACGTGGGGCTCGAGCTCACGAACTGAGAGACCATGACGGAGAGACCGTGACCTGAAATCAAATGTCAGAAGCCTAAGTGACCGAGCCACCCGGCTGCCCCTCCCTGTATTTCTTGTTATAAATCACACTATCACACTGGGGTGGGCTGTTCGTTGGCAATTACCATTAAGCACACAGTGGTGTTTTCTTTTAAGAAAGAAGTATTTCTTCTTCTTTTTTTTAAGTTTATTTATTTATTTTGAGAGAGAGAGAGAGAGAGAGACAAACACACACACAGCATGAGTGGGGATGGGCAGAGAGAGAGGGAGACAGAGAATCCCAAGCAGGCTCCACACTGTCAGCGTGAATCCCGACGCGGGGCTAGAACTCACGAATTGTGAGAACATGACCGGAGCCGAAACCAAGCATCAGGTGCTTACCCAAGAGTCGGAACCACCCAAGAGCCCCAACTGTCCTGACTTTTATACGGTCCTGTGAATCCCTTCGGAGCAGAGAGACCCCGTGCTGTTCCCTTGTGTTGCCAGCAGTGCGTGAAATCCTATTTCTTGGGACGATTCTGGGTGTCGTCCCGCCATTTCTATCCCTCCTCGGCCACCCCGGGGCAAAGCTCGGGCCGCAGGCTCGCTTCTGCAGCCTCCGCACGACTGTTGACTCCAGAGCTGTTTCTAAAAAGGCCCCCCGTGCAGATACTCTGCTTCCTCTGAGACCGAATGCTTCAATCTGTGACTTTGCCCAAGCTGTGAAAATGTTTACACCGTTTGTGTGGCTATTTTTATCGGAGCTTCTCCATGGCGTTTTATAGCATTTGTCTTCCGTTTGAATAGTTTCAGATCATTTCTGTTAAAAGTTTTGACATTTTATTTACTTTATTTTTTAATGTGTATTTGTTTTGGGGAGAGACAGAGACAGAGCGCAAGCAGGAAAGGGGAAGAGAGAGGGAGACACGGCAGGCTCCAGGCTGCTCCGAGCTGTCGGCACAGAGCCCGATGTGGGGCTCGAACTCACGAACCATGAGATCATGACCTGAGCCGACTCTTAACCAACGGAGCCCCCCAGGGGCCCCCAAAGTTTTGATGTTTTTGAATGTTGTATCCCAAACCACTTCGACCATAATTAAGCATCTTATTCGTCCAAATTGCAGTAACACTCCTTTGAGAATTGAGGTGAATTCCTCCTCTTTCTGTGCGATTCGTTTTTGTATCGTGATGGGACACACGGATATGGCGCCCCTGGAAACCGTTTTTGTAACCGGTTTTGCTGGGTCGGGTACAGGCGGCAAGATCACTTGTCCTGCTGTCCGCGAACGTCTCAGAGCCCCCGGGGATGAGCCTTGCCCGGCGTTAGGTCGCGTTGCCCACTGAGCAGAGCGCTAGGTACCAGGGAGGGACGGCCTGCTCCGAGGGTCTCATGCCACGCCCGCCTCAGACGGTCACGCCGGTGGCTTGCTGTTCTCTTCTAGAAGACACTCTTTGGACTGTAGTTTCTGTTGGTCAGGTCAGCCGCTCCTGGGTTTGGCCGTGTGGACAGAGTAGGAGGGTGAGCCCTTCAAAGGAGGTGCCACATCTGCCTCCCGCGGCTTCTTCTTGTCTTTGCTTCTTTCCCTCCTTTTGAAATTCCTCGGGGCCTCCTGTTTTACCGGCAGCTGTTCGCGTCCATTTAAATAGCTCCGAATCAGGAGGGCCAGCTCGCTCTCCCCCTGGCGATCAGCGACACGGATGTACCCTCGTGGGGTGTTTGTTTCAAGCGTCGGTGTAAGCGCTGACATTGATGGCCGTCTGCCCCGAACGCCACTCTTTTCTCTCCCCTTTCCCATTTCAGGGAGGAAGGAGAGAGGCGGATTTTAGAATTCTGTTCATTTAAGTGGAAAAATAAATTCACCTCTCGTGTTCTTAATACTGCGATGGGACTGACCCAGGTCATTCACGCCCTGGCCACCGTGACACAGACCGTCGCGTTTCCGTTGCCAAAAGGAAGGCTGCCCTGAAACGGTCTCTCCGACTTTAAAGCGGATGGTTTCTTTCGATCAGTGTAATTTCGCAACTTTAGAAATCTCTTTTAAGATGAATTTAGACTTTCGTTTTTAATTTTGTCCTTTGGTTTTGAGAGAGAAGAGAGAGAAAGAGAAAGAGAGCGAGTGTGAGGGGAGGAGGGGCAGAGAGAGAGAGAGAGAGGGGATCCCAGGCAGGCTCTCGGTGACAGTGGAGACCCGATGTGGGGCTCCGACCCATGAACCGTGAGATCACGACCTGAGCCGAAGTCGGATGCTTAATGGACTGAGCCACCCAGGGGGCCCCGCTCTAGAAATCTTTTTAAACTATTAAGGTGTTGAGGATGCCCCAAATGTCCGCCCCCTACCTGGGCCCCGTCTTTGTCCTTCTGAAAATGTGGAGTGACCATCTCAGTAAGGGCTGTCATCCAAGGCTTCTGATTACACGTTTGCCACAAAAGAATCTGCCTTTTGTCTTTTTCCATCAGAATTTCATTTCTGGGAGACTGGAAAGATCAAACCTTGCATTAGAATGTCAGGGCTTTTATTTATTTCTTTATTTTGAATAGAATGTCGGGGCCTTTTTAAAAAATGTATACATATATATTCCCAACTCATAAATTCCAGTTTTTAAAACAGATTTATTAAAGGAAATAATGCAGTTTTGATCGGGCATTTGGGTTCTGTGTTTACTTCCTGGTTTGATCACGCGGATCTCAGCTCTCGGAGGAAAATAAAATCGATGTGGTCAGGAATTATTTGAAATATTTCCCCACTGCATGTTACTTTCTTAACAGTCGAGACGTCTAAAGAGGAGAGAGAACATGGACTTAGGCGGCAATAATGACGTCGACCCTGGGGACACATCTCACAGAAAGAGGAGGAGGGGGAGGGCGTGCCGTTGGGGAGAACGGTCAGGTTTTGCAGATAAAAGTGAAAGCCCCCAGTTACATTCGAATTTCAGATCAATAATCATTTTAATAGATGTACCGTCGGGGCGCCCGGGGGGCTCAGTCAGTTAAGCATCCGTCTTCAGCTCAGGTCATGATCTCAGGGTTCTTGGGTTCGAGAAGCCTGCACGGGGCTCTGTGCTGACAGCTTGGAGCCTGGAGCCTGCTTGGGATTCTGTGTGTGTCTCTCTTCTGTGCCTTCTCTACTCGTGCCCTCTGTTTCTCTCTCTCAAAAATAAATACACACACACTAAAGAAGTCCTATGTATCCAAAGCTAGATGTGGGACATACTTATTCTAAAAATTCATAATGTACGTGAAATTCAAGTTGAGTTGGTGTCCCCCTGTCACCCGACAGCCCGAGGTGACAGCTACGAGGGGGTGACAGCGAGGACAATGTGAGGGAAAGAAGAACGAGCTGGCATGTTTCACAGCGGCAGGGACTCACCAGATGGCTCGAGAGCACAAAATAGCTGTGTGAGAAGTGAGAATGTGGGGATACGAAAAAAACGCGGATAGAGAGAATAATGGAATTAATGCCTCAGGACGACGATCGGATTTTTAATCACTGCCTGACACTCGCTTCCTTGGGGTCCTCAGAGACCGTGAGGTTATGCACGCACACACAGGGCGTCTGCCTGGCCTGTGGCGCACGCCTGTGTTCAGACTCAGAGCTTGATCTGGTCCTAGCTGGTGCTGACCCGCGCCCTCACCTGCTGGGCCTCAGTTGTCCCGCTTGGAAATGGCGCCCAGAGCCCGTGCCTTGCCTCCTTTGTCACGGTGTCCTACGACTTAGGTGACTCGATGCATGGGACGAGAGGCTACTTATGCCTTTTACACCGTAAGTTCCAGAGGATCGGGGACTAGATCTGTCCGGCTCACCGTGTCATCCACAGCTCCTGGCAAGTCCCCAGCGGTTCCTAGTAGTCAGAGTGAAACAGGAATTTGTCGTGGGGACGGATGGATACCAGTACGTATTGTTAAATTCAACCGGTCGCATAAAATACAGAAATGCCCAGTGTGCGCGCACGCGTGTGTGTGTGTGTGCACGTGTGTGTTCGGGCCCCCCGTAACCGCGCGGCAGGCAGGGAGCCTGCGGTGAGGCTACTCAAAGCCTTCCTGATTTCCCCAGATGTCAAGACTGCACATAATACCGGATCTTAATTTTAAGACTGAGTCCAAAGCTGTTCGGTGAAAAGAAGTAATTCCGTTGAAAGTAACAGCACAGAAAACCACCATGCGGGAAATGTCCGTCTCGTGTGGCAGCCGATTCCCCCACCTCCCCTCTCAGTGGTGAGCTTGCGTCCATAACAAGACTCCAATCAACCATCGGTCTTGTGCAAACCGAAGGAATTTTAACCCCTCTTTGCGGTTGGTAATCACGTCGGCAGTTCTTGTGAATGTGTAAACACCTGCACCTCGACTCAGTCCAGAGCATGAAAATCACTGACGCGCGATTAATTACCATTCGCCACGAGATGAAACGGAAGCCGACGTGATTGAGTCGATTGTTCGCAAGGGCTGAACAGTTCCTCTTCTGTTTAATAAAAAGGCGATAAATTCGAGCCTGAGAAAAGCCGGAACACCCGAATTAGGCCTTTGTGTTTCAGTCTTTACGCGTGTACAGATGAGTGTTCTTTGCTCCCTGCAACCTGGGCACAGAGATCAGGCACGGGGCCAACAGGGACCCTTCATCCCACCGGGGGCTCCTTCTGCACATTCACCCTGCATGCCTGAGCTAGAAACTTACACCTCGTTTCGTTCAGCAGGCTTTGTAATGAAGAATAAAGCCCGGAATATGTCTGTTTTTCCCGTCTCCATACCGGGATGCTTTTACTGTGCAGTTTTTAAAAATCTCGATTTAAAAAAAAAAATCCCACTGTGCTCGCTTTAAAAAAACGTTCATAGATTTTCCTCCCGCTGCAAAGTAAACTGCTGGTTTATTGCAAACTGGTCTGCTGTCTCGGGGTTTTGTCTTCTGTTTCTCTGCACCCATGTCACATGCAGGGGATTGCCGGGACTGTACCCAAGTTCCGGTGTCGTCTGTGCTTCTAGACTGTCTTCTAGACCCCCGTGGCGGGTGCGCTCAGGCTGGGTGTCAGGTCACTTCTCCTCTATGCACGGTAACTTTTAACACCGAGAAGCATGATCCAGTCACGGTCATTGGTGATGTCATTAGCTTCCTCGGTCCAGGTCCGGTTACTTAGCTTACCCTTCGAATTCAGGTCCTGGCTGTCTGGCATCCGTCACCTCCTTTCCCGTTGTGACACAAGTCTCGTCATCTGGAACCGAGCTACTATGATGGAGTCCTCTTGGAATTTGCATCTTGATTTTTATCTGCCCCAATTTGTCTTCAATTTACCAGCAGATTAATTTCCCCTTATATGACAGGCCTACCCGGTTCCAGAATCTGTGCCTCAACCCATCCTGAAACTCCATACCCATTAAACAATTACTCCCCAGGCAGTGGGACCTGCATCCCACAGAGACGGAGATGCGGTACTGTGACCCCTGGAAATGATTCACAATCCACTCTGAATCGCAGACGTTGGCATAAAAACCCTTTAAATGATTCACTCCTTGGACACAGCATGCCGGCTCCCAGATGGCACCGTGTGGTCAGCTGCAATTACCTGGCATCTGAGAATTAATACATTCTGGGTCTTATTTTCTGGGTTTTACTTGCCCACAGCCCTTTCGCAATTCATGCATCTCCCGCTCACTGGCGCGTGGGGAGGAGAGGCTGCTGACACCTCCTCCACAGACCTGGAGGCTGAAGGCCAAGGGCTCACACTTCAGCATTGTTAGAATCACCTTGCAGGACTTCCGAGCCTCGGGCCCTTGGTTCCCAGACTGCCTCCTGATCGCTGGGGTTCTTTGAAAATTCCCGACTTCCGGTTTCCACCCCAGATGACATGCTTCAGTTGGTCTCTGGCAGAACCTGAGCGTGCGAGAAGGAGGGGAGGAAAATAAGGAAGGGTTTTACTCGAAAAGGAAAAAGTGATAATTTTCCAATTCTGCAAGAAGCCAGTGGTGCCGCAGCAGGTTAGCGTGGGGCGGGGACGGACTCAGAATCTTTGTGTATTTTGATGAGATAATTATAAGAATGCTTTTTGGTCTTGCCAGATGACTATTCTTTTTTTTTTTCCTTACGATTTTATTTTTAAGCAATCTCTATACCCAACGTGGGGCTCGAACTTACGACCCTGAGATCAAGAGTCATGTACTTTACCGACTGAGCCAGCCAGGCCCCTCCCCCCACACTTCCCGTAACTGTTCTTAAAGACATAATATGGAGAATCCGCTGTTATGTTCCCCGGGCCTGAGTTCCAAGCACTCACTAAAGGCCGTCTCCATGAATAGCGTCGTGCCGAGACCAGCGATGAAAACAAAACAACCGCTTCATCCGCAGGAATTCCAGCAAAGCTTATCTCTACTAGTAATTACTCCTCTTTGAAAATGCTTGTTTAATAATGACAGCGACTCCTAACCCAGAAGCCCCCTTGAGAGACAGCAACGCTTCTGGTTACTTTATACCTTGAATCCTATGAAGTCTCCCCAACAACCCAGTAGACCGGGTACTATCATTTCTTCTGTTTCACGCATGAGGAAATTAGAATTTCTTAAAAGATGACTTTTACTGGGGCGCCTGGATGGCTCCATTGGTTAAGTGTCTGACTCTTGATTTTGGCTCAGGTCATGATCGCACGGTTCCTGAGTTCGAGCCTTACATCGGGCTCTGCACGGACAGCGCGGAGCCTGCTTGGGATTCTCTCTCTCTCTCTCTCTCTGCCCCTCCCCTGCTCTCTCCGTCTCTCAAAAAATAAACATTTTCAAAAAAAGACAACTTTTACCAAGTAAGTGTCAGGCCCAGGAATGAAACACAACTCCCTCTGACTCGAAAGCCGTGCTGGTCACTCCTGAAGACAGAGGGAGTCAGGCGGGTTTCGCACGGACTGGGGGTGAAGGTGGGGCACCCGCGGGACGATTTTGCCTGGTCCTTCCCTTCAAGGGCCTCAGTCGAAGACCTTTAGCGTTGTCTGGAAGGAAGGCTGAAACCCCGCAGAAAGGCCCCCCGAAGGATGGGAGGACCCACGATCGTTAGACATCTTTAAGCCACATCCGCTCACCCTGGTGCAAATCTGCAGTTGCTGTAAATTAACATTTTTATACATGCCATAATTATAAATGACGAGTACCACCGTATCACAATATTTTTGCATGTGTTGACAGCATTTATTTGGAAAAATGTCAACATTTACAATCCTCCACGATTTGTCAACTTGGGTTGACATTTCTCCTTTGAAAATTAGAAAGAACTAGCTGGGCTCCCTTTGTCTGACGATGGGCCTCCAGCTCGTAAATTAATTGTCGCAGGTGTGAAAGAAACGGTCAATGAGAAGGGAGGGCGGGGGCTCCCATCCAGTGGGGGTGCGGATGACGGTGGGCGAGGTTTGCTGGTCCACTTATAACCTTGTCTGCGTGATCAGACAGAAACACACGAACCCAGGAGAGTGAACACAACGACTCCTAAAGACCCAAACGACATCCTCCTCTCTTGAAGACCTGTGTTCCGTTGGCCAGTGGCAGCCTTGCCCTCCGGCGAGGAAAAGAAAGCCACTCTCTTCCAAGTTAGAGAGAACGGCGGTCAGAGAGAAGGCTTCGCATCTGGCCAGCAGCTGGGGGTGGGGTGGCCCGTGACCCGAGGAGGCTGCGCTCCCAGCGGCAGGTCAGGGCACCCTTCCCAGCTCGTGTGACTGGCTCTGACACCTGCTGAGCACCCACTGGTGCATACGATTCACCCCGGCCGTCGGCCCTGGGCCGGTGCTACTGACACAGCCCCACGTGCATTCCAGGGAACTTTCGGTGTCTCTTCTTGGACAAATTGGTCCTACCATGAGTCCCATTTTAACAGGACAGGTCCATTTGTCAGGGCAATGGCCACCATTTCAGAATAAATATTTTCTAGAAACATATTTCAAGAGTGCAGATTTAGCCCGCACAAAGAGGAGATTGCTGAAAAGTTGACTTTTAATGACATTATGACTTTTATATCGTTGGAGAGGATTGTCTCTCCTAGTTATGCAGAGCGCATTGTCTAGATTAGCCAATAACTTCTGAGCACGGAAAGCATCACGAAAGAATAGTGTTAATGGATTCAGAAGTGTTCGGAGGAAAACATTTTCTGTTGGGGGACAATAGAGCTTTCAATCCCTTCATAAATATTATCTCCCCCAGCAAAATGTCCCTGAGAGCCCAGATTCTTTCTTCTAAAGGGGAGCATTGATTTTGGTATCAAATGCCCGTTACGTTTTCTGTGGCTTGAATGAGCACAAATAGCATCCATTGTACTTGGAAGGCTGAGCCCTTGACCTTTAAGGACGTGCAGCGCCCCCTAGTGGGAGCACATGTAACAACCTCCACCTGTTCTCATAACGAGGCAGGGCGGGGGGGGGGGCGGGGGGCGGGGGGGTTCCGGGGGGGGGGGATGCGGCTGGTGGCACACCTGGCTGGGAGAGTAACTCCTTCAGTTACTTACACCCCACTTCTTCCGAAGTCACACGCAGACGCGTGCAGCATCCAGATTCCCAGGCGCACCTCTCCGGAGGCCTGAAATAAACTGAAATTCCTCTCGAAAATGTTTCGGGTGCTTGAGTCACACAGTGCCACCATCGAAGAGCCTAAACTTCCATATTTCTGCTGAAATAGGGAGCATCTGTTCCCCTTATGGCTCGCTGTGTTTGCAACACACATTTTTATTATTTTTCTAGCTCTGCTGTTTCCCCCCGCAACGTGTAACGTTGCCTTCCCCACATTAAGAGTGTAGCTAGCGATGCGGAGGCAAGACCCTGAAATTAGCGAAGTCTTATCATTAAAAGGAAATCATTTTTTATTCAAACGAACTCGCGCTTGACAGGATTTAATACCTTGTTGTATTTAAATCAATAATAACCGTGAATTATTGATCATTTGCAAGGGGGCAAAGCAAAATTAGCTGCTGGGCCTGTTTCCAAAGTTTGGGTAAATTTATGACAAATGGGATATTGACTAATAATATTTTAAAAGCCTTTTAAATTTTTCAGCACTTCTGGTTAGAAGGAATTTATTAGACCAACTACTATAAAATAGAATGAAATAGATTAGTTCTCTTTTTGAAATATGAGTATACACTGTAGGAGGCAGCAGTAAACATAAAACTTCTTCGTGTATGTTTCAACTTTAAATTATGGATGGCGCTTTCAAGCTTCAGGTCAGGAAGTGCCCCAGGCACC
The DNA here is from genome assembly GCA_030068075.1 of Paguma larvata. Lineage (NCBI taxonomy): Eukaryota > Metazoa > Chordata > Mammalia > Carnivora > Viverridae > Paguma > Paguma larvata. The sequence continues at coordinate 86,037,920 of CM057835.1, forward strand.
CAAAATTAAAATAGCTCTCAAAGAGCTCATACAAGGTAAACAATCCTGGGGCGCCTGGGGGGCTCAGTCAGTTAAGCATCTGGTCGTGATCTCATGGTTCATGGGTTTGAGCCTCGCATCGGGCTCTGTGCTGACAGCTCAGAGCCTGGAGCCTACTTCGGATTCTGTGTCTCCCTCTCCTTCTGCCCCTTCTCCACTCATACTCTGTCTTTCTCTCAAAAAATAAACATTAAAAAATTATTAAAAAAAGTAAACAATCCCGATGCTAAATTAAAGTTTACGTCTTAATTCCTTGAATCGTTGCCTTGGCAAAAAAAAAAAGTCGTTTGAGAATATGTGTGCACACCGCATGCCGGAGGAGAGGCCATTTGGATTTTGTCTCAAAAGCGAAGCCAGAGCAGTTTCATTTACACGAAATGTCGGTTTGCTTCTGTCTAAGTTGGCGTCATTTTTTCTACCAATGTTAAAACCGTATGTTCGGAAATTACCCTTGCTTTTCTTGAACGTCAAGGGTCAAAGACCAAACGTTCGATTCCCCCCTCTCCGCCCTCCCCCAGAAAACTTGTGGCGTTTTGGGCACTCTCCATTTATTCCTTATTTAAATCACTTCTTTTCTCCGCAGCAGACATTCCTCACTGGAGGGGAAAGAGCAGCAGGCTTCATTTTATGAGGGACAAGCTGAGGAAGACACGTTAGCGTCACTATCCGAGGTCGTTGGGCTTCTCTCTACTGACTCCCGCTTCTTTTTCTAACTAGGTCCTTAAATCTGGAGTTGTAGGGGGAGACTCTGTCAGGATCAAGAAACAGATCCTAGCAGAAACTCCACATATGCTGCTGTTTGTTATTTTTTATTCTTTATTTTTAGAGGGGGAGGGGTGCAGAGGAAGAGAGAGAGAATCCTAAGCAGGTTCCGTACCTAGTGAGGAGCCCAGTGTGGGGGGGGGGGGGGAGGAGGGCTTGAGCCTTCGACCCTGGCAACATCATCTGATCTGAAATCAAGCGTCTTAGGCTCAACCGACTGAGCCCCCCGGCGCCCTTTGTGGCCACTCTTGTTATTAACAACGACCTTTCTTCCCCGAAACCTACATTTTAATGACCATCGACAGGCCATCAGAAGAAATACAGAGATTTGTTTCTGTGGGATTTTGTCTCGTTCTTCACCTTATTATACATACCAGGGCCCACAGCCTGGGAAGCTGCAAACCTTATCATTCCAGAAACTTCTCTCTTGCTCATGCTTTGAAAAACAAAACAAAACAAAACAAGACAAAACACCAAACACGTTTTAGCTCAACTCCCAACAGACAAAAACATTCACGTTGTCGAAACACAATGGAGAGTGACAGTGCGTTCAAAGAGTGGTAGTGAGCTCTTGCCTCCAAAAAAAAAAAAAAGACAATTTCCATTTCTCTTTTGTTAGAGCAAAACAAAATAATACGGCCTGTGGCCCAAACTGAATCAGAAGCAAGCACGTGTAGATCACGGAATTTCTCTCATGTATGAGTCCCTCCAGGTCTATCCTTGGGAGGGAGGGCAAAGCCAGCCCTCTTCTCTGGGCAAAGCAAGAACCAGGAACGTAGTGGCTCTCTGCTCACACCTCTGTCACCTGCACCTGGGACCAAGATGCCACCAGCTCTCTGGGCCTTCACGTCTCCAACTGCGAGAGGGACTCAACAATGCTGCTACCTCTGCAGAACACGGTCAGGACGGATGGGAGGAGGGAGGGGTTTCATTGCCAATGACGACGTTTGATCCTGAGCCCCCTGCTCGCTGCTGCTGGGGGAGTTGAGGCTCTGCCTGTTGAGGTCTAATCTCCTAAGTCAGATTTCTGCCAGTGAGAAGATTCTGGCCTCTTCCCTCCTTTCTTAGGAATCTTACCTCCTTTTGCTCCCAGACTCTATCTCCCCGAGGTTCCACCGTATCAAGAATCCCAGATGGGAAGTCGGATTTCCAATACTCATCTCACCATCAGCTTGCCGTGGGATTTAAATCCACTAATTTCTAACTTTGACAGTTTCCACCTGGGATTATTCCGATGCACTCCATCCAGTATGGAAATAGATCATCAATTTTTGTTTATCTGAGTCCCTGGAAACATTAAGCATCCATTAAGAAATAAGCATGTAAGGGTGTTTTTAAAACGAGAGGTCTCAGTCCGCAGGCATAGTCTCCTCTAATTCTCCATCTTTTATTTTTCTAACAGGAATCAGTATCCCAGAGAAAACAAACGCTCGTCTGAGATGAGATGCTCTCCTACCCACAGAATCAAAACCTCTAAGTACCCTTACTCGGTCACTTAATTTTGTAAGTACACTTGGTGAAAGATGAGGTCATCCCGCAGCAGGGCGGGATCCTAACCTGTTCTGCCCTGCCGCCTTACAAGAAGGGGGATCTGAGCATAGACATGCAGGCGGAGAGGACGTGCCATGGAAAGCCGGGGCTTACGGTGCCCGAAGAAGAGGCACTACCAGCAGCGGGGAGAGAGCCCCGGACGTCCCCAGCCCTGGAGCCTGCAGAGGGTCGCAGCCTGCGGACACCTTGATCTCAGCCTTCTGGCCTCCAGAGATGCGAGATGAGACATTCGGTTGTTCTCGGCCCCTCCCGCCCAGTTCGCGTGCTTCGTTAGGGCCGCTCCGGGAAGCCAGAGCACTGGTCTGCTCTGGAGGACCTGCACCCTTCCGCCCTGCCCACCCGATTTCATTCGTCGGCATGGATTTCCCTCTCCAGGAGTCCAGCTGCAGGTGGCCCATGAGAGACCACATCTGCTGTGCTGGAGGCGAATGACAGCATGAGCTGCGCGAGTCCAGGAACTCAAACTTGACCTCTGGGTGGTACTTACTGCTATCGCGGGGCTCGGGGAAAGCAATTTATCACCGCTGGGCCCCAGGTTCCTCTTCTGTGACATGGGGGCACTAGTCCGCACGTCACGGGATTGTGGTCAGGAGGAGGTGAAGTCACGCGGAGGAGCACTTGAGCAGAGAGCCCAACGCGTAATACGGTCCAAGAGCAGGCAGCAGGCGTTATTATACTCGAAACAGCTTGAGTTTTGAAGGATGTCTTTTTTTTTCTTCCTTCGGCTCTCTTACATTAATGAGGATGCTTGTTTTCTTCCTCCCAAGTAAGACTGGTATGGTAGCTGGTCTCGGTCATCACTGAAGGGTCCTTGTCCATCTAAAGTCATGAGGGGCCCAGGCTCTTTCTGTCTTCTTGCTCAGCATCCCTGGGGTGTGGCTGTTATCCATTTGGTCCAGACTGAGTCCCAGGACAGTCAGCAGGGAAAGGATCTAGGAAAACAGGAACGCTTCCTGGAAGAGGCCCATGTTCCATTGGCCGGAACTTGGACATGGGGCCGTATCAGGGTGCAGCGTAGCCTTGATCCTGAGCAGCCAATGGAAAATGGGAGTTCAACTCAGAGAAGTGGAGGCTGACACTCGGGACAGCTGGCTGTCTCAATCCCAACCACACATCAGTGCACAGACAGTGGTCAGCAAAATATGGTTAATGCATTATGATTTTGTTTTACTATTATAAAGATGATTCGTATTTGACACTGCGAGAATATCTCTTGTCTTAAACAAAGAGAACAATTTCCATAGCATTGTTGGGGAGGGAAAAATTTTTCTCTAACCTTCCAGGTTATTTTAGCTGGCCGAAGAATTAAATGGACACGAGACAGATAAACGGGAGAAACTAAAATTAATTGCACACATCTGAGAATATAAACATTAGACATTCCAAAAACAGGCAAGATGATGGATATATGTCATTCTGGACTAAGAAGGTGGGGGTGGGGGCCTGCGGCCTCAAAGGGAAGGAAAGAAATTCATAGGCAGAGTGGAAACACTTGTTTAGTGAGCAAGTGTTTACTGAGCCATCCAGAAACAACGGGACACAGAGAGGACTTTCGATCAAACAGGACTTGCTGGTGTTGGGGAGGAAAACTTTTTCTCGACGTTTCAAGATTCCTCCAGCTGGTCTAAGAACTAAAGTTACATGAGATGGATTAACAGAAGAAAAACCAAAGTTTAATTATGTGTACATGGAGGCCCGATAATGAGATTGGGATCCCAAGAAATGAGGAAGGCAGGCAGGTTTTGTATCTTTTAGACAAAGAGACAAGAAATCTGTAAGGGATTGACAGGACATCGAAAATGTAACCTTGGAAGTTAGGTAAGGAATTTGAAACAGAATGTGGGCTGGAGTTGAAAAGCATTAAAGGGACAAAGTTTGCTTAAACAGCCCCCTTGGCTCTGACTTTCCTGTCTCTGGTGATAAGATTTCTCTACATCCTGGTTCAGAGTAACTTTCCCGTGGGAGAATTATCTCCTGCTTTCTGGAAAGAAGGGTGGTGGTGGTTCAGCATGTTCTTCTTACCTTGGCTGTTCCTTAATTAACATTTAATGCAAAGCAGTCAGTATACGAAGTGGCACATTTGGAGTGGCCTGTCCTTGGCTCTTTCACTAGCTTCCTCCCTGTCTTCCATACCCTGTTCGTATCATAACGTGGTTGTCTGGGGTCCTAGCTCCTTCTTCGGGACAGGTTCTCTATCTAAATTCTTTTTGGGAGTTAGTGGGGATGGAAAAAAAAAAAACAACCTTCTTGAGTATTTTTCTCAAGAAATAATCAGCCCAAAATAATCCACATACCAAAGAGACACATTTTGGGGTGGCAAATTTTGCTCCCTTGTACCATCCGCTAAGGATTTCATAGGATCGCTGTATTTTTCAAAAGGTTTGCCACTTTGCATTACAATTTGTTTGACAGCTATGGAGACATTTTTAAACCCAGGCTCCTAGACGGTCCTGCCGTAGTTTCTAGCGTTAGGGGATTGAGATACCCTTGCCTCATCCAACACAACATGGAAGACTTAAAAAGGAATAATACTTCTCTCCACGCAATCTCTTCCCCACACTGTAGCTATCCCTCTGCCGCATTCTATAATTTAAAAATGATGAGATTTAAGGAAGCAGCTTAGTATTACTGAGCCCAATTATCGGACGTGTTTCCCCCCCAACACCAGAGAGTGAAGTTGCAAGACAGGAGAAAACTAAACACGAGGGATGGTGCCTGGTAGACAGAGCGCAGCCGAGAGAATTCTGAGTCTGACTTGCACGTGACTCCCCTCAATTCAGTTTCTTAAATGACCAGAAAAGCTGCTTTCTGAAAAAAAAAAAAATCCGTGTTTGGGAAATGAGTCATTGTTCCTACGTGATACGTGGCACCCTTTATTTTTATCATCAATGCAAAATCTGATTTGTATGCTAAATTATTAATAGTTTCCTCTCTCTATTTTGGAAAATGCTTTAATTTTAAAGATGAAAAAGCACCATTTCAATGGGAGAAATAAATTACCGAATATGAAAATATCTGTAACTAGGGAACAGAACTGCTTATCTGCCAAAGACATGTGTCAAAAATAAGGGAACATATCAAAACCGCTAATTCACCTGTCAGATTAATATTTTTGATAGGCTGCTTGTAGCTAATGGGGAAAAAGGAAGCGTTTTTCACTTTGGGTGAGTTGGTGAGTTTAATTTCCCTACTTCTTCGGAAGCATGATTTTCCTCTGTGTAATTGCCTAGTTGCCCAACCGCCTCTAGAGGTGAGTTAAATCAGCTCATAGCAGCAGCGCTGGGAGAGAGGGGGCCGTTTCTCTGCTCTCCTCTGATGGCCGAAGAGTGAATCGCGGGGACCTATTATGACAGAGCCAAGAGCAGGAATGTTGGTCCGGGGACGTTTGAAAGGAGGGCATCTGGTCAGAGCAAGAAACCCACCCTGAGGAGGGTCATACCATTGTTCTACTTGGGACAGAGGTGGCCTGCCCTTGGGCCTCAGCGGAGGCACCCAGTGGGGTAAATGGGGCTTGGTGCTGCAGGAGGGTGAGCGTGGACGGGGGCAGCAGAGGGATCATGCAGATACCCGTACGAAAAGGAGTCAGCTTTGAATCCTTGTCAGGTCCAGAGGTCATAAAGTCACTTTACTACCATGTTTAGCCAGGAAGACGATGCTTGCCCCGTGGCCCTCCCTGGGGGTAAAAGCCTTAGCTAGCGGCTCGGGGGAGGCGGGACTATATTCAGCGAGGAAAGATACAGATCCAATCCGGGCAAACATTTTATTTATGTCAAGTTTCAGGGTTTTATTATATAATTAATATAATTAGTTTCAAATTACACATTCAGCTTGCCTCATCTTAAAGGTAAGACTGCGTGTCTGAGAGTGTGTTAGAGTCATAGCAGCGAGCATGACAAGGGAACCCTCCCATCTCCACGCACGACACGAGAGAATCCTTCCCCTCCTGCTCCTGGCCCTCGGAGGCCCTGCCTGGGGGTGTTGAGAGCCCAGTTCCTTCCAGCCTGCGTACGCGTTGATAGGGAAGAGACAGCATAACACAGACACCCCGCTCACTGCACATCTTGGCCCAGAAGGACACGTCCCTGCTGCTCACACCCGGTTGGTGACAAGTAAGTTACACATCTAGATGCCAGTGGGTGGCAAATGCCATCCTAGGCCGGACAGCTGCTTCTGTGCGACAGCTCAGCATGTTGGAAGAGCCAACCTCTCTACAGCAGACAGTGCGCGCTGTAAGCCCATGGGGCTTCCTAGTCCTTGGGCGGGAGGAGGGGACAGGCTCATCCCTCTGAGCAGGAAGAAAGGAAAGGGAAGAGACAGAGCAGAATGGCTTCTTTTATGTCCCCATGGCCCAGTGTGGCAGGCGCCCATGACACAGGGGTTTCCCATGGGACACAGCAGGTTCCCCTGGGGGCCACCTGAGGGGATGCGGGCAAAGGAGTCTTGTCTAAGCAGAGGGCTCTGAGGTGAAGAGAGGCTAGCCGGACGTCCAGGCAGACACGGCACCCTTGGAGAAGCCGAGAGGAGAGAGAGGGCAGGACACACGTTCTGCGGTGGGTGTGGGTCCCGCGGTCCGTGCAGGGTAAGGGGGATGGGGCTGAACGGCTGAGCAGGGCAGGGCCCAGTAGCTCCTGAGAGCAGGCGGAGGCCGCCACGGGATGACAGCCCTTGTTACCCTACCAGCCTCTGGGGCTTTAGCCTGCAGGCAAGATTGAGCCATTGCAAAGGCAGCGGTGTCATTAGATTTGCATTTTGGGAAGACCCCAGGAGCTGCAGGGAGAAGGGCCTGGAGAAGGCAGCATGGAAGGGGCAGGCAGCCCACTCGGGTCACCAGACTCCAACCCCTCATTTCGGCAGCCTCCGCCGCCGGCAGAACCTCCCCCTCTCCGTGCGAGCCGGTTCTCAACACCGGAATTGCTCGAGGCTGTGTAAGCATGTCGCTGCATCTCATTCTCGACTCAGAGCTCAGAAACAGGAAATCTGCCCTTTCTATTGACCGGCCCTAAATTGTGCTTCCTTGTGGGCTTACGGAGACGCCACCCATTAAGTCGGTTGTTAGCGGGAGCTAAGCTCAAGTTGCATCCACTGGAGAACTCATCGTGGAAAATGGAATTCGGTTACAGGAGACTCCCGCTCTCCACAGACACAAATTTAGAGAAATACATTTTTATGCACACGGGGAAGCTGGAGAGAAGAAACGATAAATCAGGGATGTAAAAATTCACATGTATAAAGGGAGAAAGGAATTAACACTGATTTTCTCATCCCTGCAAGGCCTTTTTAAAAAGAGTTGAATATGGGGGCCCCTTGGTGGCTCAGTCCTTTGAGCATCCAACTCTTGATTTCAGCTCAGGTCATGATCTTACGTTTCATGGTATGGAGCCCTGTGTCGGGCTTTGCACGGACAGGGAGGAGCCTGCTTGGGATTCTCGCTCCCTCTCTTTCTGGCCCTCCTCAGCTTGTTCTCTCTCTCCCTCCTCTCTCTCTCTCTAAAAATAAATAAGTAAACGTTTAAAACTAATGATTCAGGGGCACCCGGGTGGCTCAGTCGGCTAAACAACTGACTTCAGCTCAGGTCATGATCTCGCAGTCTGTGAGTTCGAGCCCCTTGTCGGGCTCTGTGCTGACAGCTTGGAGCCTGGAGCCTGCTTCGGATGCTGTGTCTCCCTCTCTCTCTGCCCCTCCCCTGTTTACACTCTGCTTCTCTCTCTCTCAAAAATAAATACACATTAAAAAATTTAAAAATAAAAATAACAGTTCAGCATGGATGCAGGAGGGGCCGGCCATCTTCCTCCAGTCCCCTGGAACGCAGGGGCTGGTCACACACAACGGGCCACGGGAGGCATGAGATACTCGAGGACCAAAGCAGGACCGCAACTGAACGGATCCGTCAGGGAAGCCCAACTCGTCTGTAAAGTCACTTGAGATCCTACCTCTGATTGAAATGTCTGCATCGAGTGCGAAGGACTGTGAGAGCATCAGGCTGCAGCCCGTTTTTCCAGCTGGGAGGCGTGATTCCTGAAGGCGCAGGATCAGCTGTTAACCACGGCCCTGGTGCCTAACTCCACCCTCCCACGTCCAGGGGTGGCGGGAGCACCCGGTGTCAGGCCGCGTGGGCACACCACTCCGCAAGGGATCTGAAGGACAGATGTTGAACCCTATCAACCGGAAAGGCAGAAGGCCCTCGGACATCTGCCGCTGTGCGAGTGTCAAGCTGGTGTCATTAAATATTGTAATCTGTATCGTATGTGTTAGTTTCGTCTTGTGTCATTGGAAACGAGAGGGCTATTATTGCACGCGTGTGTACGTACCTACACACACAGGCTGTGTTTTACACATTAGGCGCTAAGGATGAAATTCATCTTAACGTGAGGCACTTATGATACATAAATATTCATAACTGTGACTGGCTGGTAGGTTAAAAACCTAACTGTGGTGATAAGAGAAATAAAAGAACTTTCACACTCTCCTGCAGGAAGGAAGGATCTGGCCACTGGGTGAGCCACTTAGCAAATGGTGAAGGCTATGACCGCGGCCAGCCAGCCGAGTCAGGGGTCCCTTGAGCGAGCTCCGCTGTTTTAAGCATGATGGACAGAGCCCTGTAAGATTCACTCTGGATGAGTCATGTTTCAAAGTGATCCAGTCCCTGACACTGTCCACCAACCAACGCCCTCATGAGTGAGCAGGGCCTGGCACCCCATGGGAGGCGAGGCTGGAATCCCGCAGCCGAGCCCATTTTCCCCATTTCCGTGTCTTTGAGGGCCTGGCAGACAGTCATGGCTTCATCAGAGAATGACCATCATTCATTCATTCATGTGTTCCGTCAAGAACTCTTTGCTGGGCGTTGAATGTATTTAAGCCTTCTTCTGTAACCTCAGGCAGACACGACCGTCACTAACCTTGTTCTCAAGAAGCTTCGGTCTACTGTAAAAGATTGGTTTGTGGTGTACTGACCTTGAGAAATGCCGTGTGGTCATAACAGCATCGACTCTGATGCCAAGTTCCAGCCCGACCCTGCGTGGATCTTCGGCCAGTCACTTAACCTCTCCGGGCATCAATTCCCTTATGTGTAAGAGATGTTCATTAACAACAGCCTGCATCCTAGGCTCGTGGTGGAGATTAAATGAGATGACGTACGTACAGCAGGGTTGGCCTCCTAATGAGTGCTCGTTGACCGTTATAATTTCTATTCCTCTAGAGGACGCAGAGCCTCGATCAGCGACTCACACAGGGGGTGGGGGGGTAGACAAAACTTTCTGGAGGAGATTCATATGTGTCTTAGCAATTCACTTCACTATTATGAAATAGGTAAGTAATAAGGCACATTTGGTAAAACCTCGTTTTCATGATACTGTCTAGAGAAGGCAGAAGTCTATGTACGCTTGGTGGGAGTATGAAGAATATAGCAACCATTCTCGGTGGGAAAGGGTATAAAAGAGGGAGAATACCAAAGGCATTTGAACGTTTTGGCCAAGAAGGCACGGGTTAAATTAAACACTGGGGGATACCAGCCTACGCCCACTTGGATCAAGGAAGTCCTTAGAAATAAAATGAGTGGCAGAGATTTCCAGGGTTGGTGCAGGACCATGGGGCAAGAGTTTAGGGCAAGAGCTATCAGAGGGGTTCTATCCTACGGCAGAGGGTCTTCTGCATGGGGGTAAGGCTGATTTTGAGAAGGAGGGGACACAGTTAGCAGGATGCAGGAAAGAGCCAGTACCTCTCTCCCACCAAGCTGCACCTCCTGACGGTAGGTGCCCGAGCTTGGGCTGACTGAATCCACCCTTGGCTTCCGCGCACGGGGTGGAGTGAAGTTTCTCTATTCAGGCTGAGTCTAAAGAAATGACTTGGTTCCAACCAACATGGTATTTGTTACTGCAGCTGCTGTTGCTGGCCCTCTAAAAAATGGCGGCGCCATTGTGGACCATGGTGTCCTTGCACAAGACGGCGGCTCAGAAAAGACACCAGGAAAGAGGAGGATCCTGGGATGCCTGAGTCCGGCAGCCCTGTTCCTTATCTCCAAAGTCTTCTCTTTAACTCTTGGAGATGGCAGAGGCCAAAGAGGCCCTTGAAAGTCTTGTTTTCCATACTGATTTGAATTCACGGGAATGATATCAGTGGGTACAGCTCAATTCACAAAAAACCAAAACAAAACAAAACAACAAAAATCAAAAAAGACAGAAAGAAAAAGAAAGCTTTGAAATACACATCACTTTTATGAACTGAATCCACCTCCTAATGCCCAGATATTTTTTTTGCAGTCCATCTTGCCTTGATCCAATTCGTGTTTCTCAGCCCTGGCTGCCCAAGGGAGTGAATCATCTTAGGAACTCTTAAAACTAATCACGCCTGAGACTCATCCCCAAAGATTCTGATTTAATCGTCGTGAGATGAGACCTAATCAATGCTTCTTGGGCGATTAGAGTGGGCAGCCAGAGCGGAGCATCGCGGGGCGACGTCCGTGATCTCTGCAAGGATGATGCTTCGTGTGCATTGGGAGGTGTGTCCGGGCAGCTTCAGGACCTGACGGGCTAAAGAGGATTCCTCCCGTGCGGAAGTGTGGCGATGACAGAAAACTCGAGGATCCCGCTGCTGCGGCCTTTGGGATGAGCACCAGCACGCATGTGTCATCCGGGTTATGACTCGTGGCAGAAGCTCCTTCCGAGGCAGGATCTGGAGAGACGCACTTCTAATGATAAAATAAATGTTCCAATGTCAAAGCCATGTCGCGGCACAGGAGAGTGAATCGTAGCAATGCGCTAAGTTGAAACATACGCAAACTAAACCAGAAAGTGGGGGTGGAGGACATTGATTTTCCCGTGCACTAGACTGGGGTTGTTGTTATGTGTGCCCGTAGGATTAAGAAGAACCAATTCTTATAAATTCAGATTCTCCCCACCTCAGGGCTTCTCTGATGTCTTGTGGCCAAGACGTGCGGAAAAAGGAAGCTCACAGAAGAAGGAGCTGTCATGATGAAAAAAAATATTATGGTGATTTAGAAATATCTATCAGACGTGCCCTTCGGTGTTTTTTTAAGGATGGCTTTCTTGAGATACAATTCACATAACAAAATTCATCTTTTTATTTTTATTTTTTTTAACATTTATTTATTTTTGAGAGACATAGAGACAGAGCGTGAGCAGGGGAGGGGCAGAGAGAGAGGGAGACACAGAATCCGAAGCAGGCTCCAGGTTCTGAGCCATCAGCACAGAGCCCGACGCGGGGCTCGAACTCACAGACGGTGAGATCATGGCCTGGGCTGAAGTCGGACGCTTAACCGACTGAGCCACCCAGGCGCCCCCAAAATTCGTCTTTTTAAAATGCACAGTTCCGTTGATTTTAGCACTTTCTCCAAACAGTACAACCATCGCCACTGTCTAGTTTCAGAATATTTTTATGAACCCATCGGTAGTTATACTCCCTTCGACCCAAGAGCTGGCCCCTGGCAACTACCAATCGGTCTTTATGGATTTCACCAATACGGATACTTCAAGCGAACGCACTCATATGATAAAATGGTACAACGAAGCCTATGATACGATGATCAGTGGAATTATATGATCGAGAGCCTTTTGTGTCTGGCTGCTTTCATTGAGTGTAATGTTTGCAAGATGCATCATGCTCCGGCCTGAATCAGCACTTCACTCCTCTTCGGGGCGAATAATATTTCAGTTTGGGGGTACACTGTATTTTGTTTATCATACCTCATCGGAGGGGCATTTTGCTTCAATTCTTGGCCACTATGAATATTGCTGATAGAGACCTTGGCAGTCACGTTTTTGTGTGGACACACATTTTCCGTTCCATTGGGTATACATGTAGGAGTGGAATTTCTAGGTTATATGGTAACTTTCACACTTCGCTCTTTGAAGAATTGCCAAATGTCTTCCAAAGCAGCTGCACAATTTTCCATTCCCACCACGATGTGTGAGGGTTCCGGTTTGTTCATGTCCTTGCCAACACACGTTGTTTCCAGCTTTGGACTGTAGCCATCCTCGTGCGTTTGAAGTGGTACCTCATCGTGGTTTTGGTATTCATTTCCCTAACGACTAATGATGTTGGGCACAGCTCCATGCGATTATTGGCCATTTTAGTCTCTTATCTATTCAAATTCTTCGACCACTTTTAAATTGGGTTGTCTTTGGATGGTTGAGTTGTAAGGGTTATTTGGATACAAGTCCCTCGTCAGATACGTGATTTTCAAATATTTTCTCCCATTATGAGGGATGTCGTGTCACAGTTTTAGGATGGCCTCTGGTGCATCCAAGTTTTAATTTTGATCAAGTCCAATATCTGTTTCTCCTTCTGGCGCTTATGCTTTTGATGTTGTAGCCAAGAAACCATCGCTCAATCCAAGGTCATGAAATTTTACTTCCTTGCTTTTCTTCTAAGAGCAGTCTAGTTTCAGAAGTTACATTTAGGTCTATGATCCGTTTTTAGTACACTTTTATGTATGCCTGTGAAGAAGGGGACCCAACCTTACATCAGGATAGGGTTCGGGTCTTGCCATGCCCCACAGTATTTAAAGAGAAATCTGTGGGGCGCCTGGGTGGCTCAGTCGGTTGAGTGTCTGACTCTTGATTTCGGTTCAGGTCATGGTCTCAGGGTTGTGGGATCGAGCCCTGTGTCCGTCTCTGTGCTGAGTATGGAGCTTGCTTAGGAATTTCTCTCTTTCCTTCTTTCCCTTTCCCTTGCTTGCACGCTCTCTTCCTTGCTCTCAAATAGATAAATACATTTAATTATAAATAATAATAAACAAAGAGAAATGAGCTTTTATTTTCAAAATTTTTTTACTGCTTGTTTAGTTTTGAGAAAGAGAGACAGAGACAGAGCAGGAGCAGGGGAGGGGCAGAGAGGGACAGAGACACAGGGTCTGAAGCTGGTTCCAGGCTCTGAGCTCTCAGCACTGAGCTCAACGTGGGACTTGAACCCACGTGCCGCGAGATCACGACCTGAGTCAAAGTTGGACACTTAACTGCCTGAGTCACCCAGGCACCCCCGAGGAATGAGCTTTTAAATATGGAGGTCCCATGCATTTGAAATTTTGATAAAGAATCCTTTTTTTTTTTTTTTTCAACACTACAGGATCAAAAAGCCAAAAATGTCTACGGGTCGGATTTGGCTGGTAGACCACTTACAACCTCTGATGTGAGCTCTCACCTCAGCCTGCGCAGCTGTAAAATGAAAATAATAACGCTTGGTTTGCAGAACAGAAGGGATTTAAAATTCATAGCATTAAGTCGCGGCTCTCAGAATACGTGAATGTTCAAGAAATGTTGATTTGTCCAGGCGTCCCCAATCATTCATCGACTTACTAATTCTCTCCCGATTCCTTCCCCAGATTTGGGCGGAATGGGCGGAAGCGTGGGACCCTGAGACTCGGCCCGAGATTCCAAACATAAGTCTCCACTGAGTTCCAACCGAGTGGCCTCCGAAGTTCCAGAAGGGGAAACGTGAAAGCCCGGTGGCCAAGTCGCAGTCCGGGCCCAGCCTCCGCGCTCTCGTCTGAGCCCCATGCGCCTTGGCCACCTGCTCCGTGTTTAAGGTAGAGCCTCCTTTCAGTGCACGCTCTGGAATTCCTCCTAATGTCCGTGTCTTCTGCTTTTATTTGGGGACGGAGAGTCCGATTCAAGTGTTTGGTTCGCCCATTTTTCTTTCCACACCTCCCACGAGAACTGATCTCCACGCCGGTTTCCATCCACTTTGCTCATGGCGGTGGTCCCCCTGTCTGTCAGCTAATAGATGCTCAATAAATAATAGTTGCACGGCTGCGGAAATGAATAACCACCTGGTGTTCCGCGGAGGGTTCCTTCTGCCCCTTGCCTGGCGGAGGGAGCAGGGGGAGCGCAATCAGCAGGGGGCCGTGCCGTCTGCGCCCAGGCCCTGTCCGGGCTCCGCTCCGGGCACAGCGCTCGGGGGCCATCAGAAAGCTCCCTTCCAGACGAAGCCACGGAAGGCCTCTCTCCGGCTCCCTGCGCACGCAGAGTGCCTCTATTCCTCCCCGTGCGTGCGGGGCCTGCATCCCGTGTCGGGGGCTGGAGAATGACCGAGGGGCGCCACGGGTCACCCGCGGAGGCAGGCGCTCCCGCCCAGGCGTCTGCGGAGAAGACGGGGTCCGGCCCGGAGGCCTTCATCTCTGGGCGCTCCCGTCTCATCAGCATCCAGGCCTCGCTCACGGCCAACGTCGACGGATGGCTCAGAAACGCGGGCCTCGCGGCTCTCGGTGCCCCTGCGCCGGCAACCGCCACCTGTTCCCACCCGTGACCCGCGTGCGTCTGCCTGACTCCGCCCCGAAGCAGCTTCGCCCTGAGTTTGGCTGTCTTCTCCGAGTCCGTCTGCGGCGCTCAAGTCCGCGTGCTCCGTCAGGGTCTCAGACCTCATCCCCCGGGGGCGTCTGAGCGCGAGACCCCCTTCCCGGAGGTGGAGTGTGGCTTCGCATCCGATGAACATCCCAGTGACTGTGCTCAGTGAGGCAGAGGGCGGGGCCCCGCCGAAGGGCGCTGGGAGCGGAGGAGGGGCCCCTCTGGGGACTCTTTGTGTACACATGCTGTACATATAAACCGTTTTTGTTTTGTTTGGATCATTTCTTTATTTGGGTTACAATTGGTGATTTGGTTCTTTATTTGGTTAACCAACAGCTGGTTTCATACTGTGGTCAGGGCACAGTATGAGTTATGACGGCCTCATACCGGAAGGTACTTTCAGCATGGGTTTGGGGCAGGGGCGACGGTGGGCACAATCAGCCATGGTCTCCACCCCCCAGCGAATTCTCCCACTGCACTTAGAGTCAAATGTAGGCATAAAGAATCATATAAAGGATGGGTCGCAGTACAAGCTTCCGGTTACAAGACAACGTTCTCGAGGTGGACTGTACGGCACGGTCCCCGTAGGGAACGACACTGTCGCGTGTATTTGAAAGGTGCCCAGAGCGTAGATCCTAAAAGTCCTTGTGGCGAAGAAATGTTTTCGTAAGTGTGTTGGGTGATGGATGTCAGCGAAGGGAGTTGTGGTCACGTCACAAGACGTACACGTCTGGAACCGTCGTGTCGTGCGCCTAGAACCACGAGGCTGGTATCTTAATTTAATAAAATTAAATTATTTTACTGTGGGAGAGAGGCATGGATGATTTGCTGCGTCAGAGAGATGCTTTGGCAGAGACACGAGAGGGCGCAGGGAGGCAGGGAGGGCCCCGTAGCTGTCCGGATAGGGGGAGATGGTGGTGTGAAGACAGCCCGGCGGGTGACAGATCTGCAGGCTGCCGTGGGGCCTGTCTCACCGCTGTTTACGGGTCTGGGCGACGGAGGTCGTGGGGCTTTCTCAGTTGAATCTCTGCGTCAGGGCGAGGGGAGGGGGGAGAACGGCCGACACGTGAGTTCCTTCCACTTCCGGGCCGAGGGGCGGCCCTGCGTCACCCTCAGTTACCATTTGGCTTTTAGGAAATTAATCCCAAATGTATTTATCCTTCTCTTCCCGCTCGGCAGTGCAGCTGGGCATGGCCGGGAAGGGGCGCCAGCTCGCGGGGACTGGAGTGGGAGCCCACGGAACAAACCCTAGCCACCACCTTGTGTTGATGACTGGGGAGTCCTGATGGTAACAGGCCACCTTGGGGATGCCTAAAGGAGACAGCACCCCAAAAATGTCTTTCTTAAAAGCAGAGGTAACCCAAGAAATAGCTGATACCAGTAGCAGCCGGCACTTACAGATGGCAACCTGGGTAGCAGGTGCAATGGGTTTGTGCTCAGATTGGAAAAAGTGGTTACTGGGTAACGCAACATCCGTTGCCTAACTCCCTTCCCTGTCGTCACCTTTCAGTCACAGCGGCCAAACTTTAGCCGGTGAGGCAGAAGCAGAACTCTTTCGTAAAAGTTCTGTAAAAGCATTTGATTTGCCGACGATCGATCACTTCCCGTTCTGTCTTCCTCCTTCTTTTCGTCTTGGACACGGCTGTGGTGGCTGGAGCGGCAGCAGCCATATGGTGACCACGAGTCAAGGGCCATTGCGAGAGTCACCTGCTCCTAGACACTTTGCCAGATGCCTATGATGAAAATACGACCCATTTATTATTTAGACTCCTGTGGCCAGGTTGTGTCACCTATAACCAAACGTATTTCTCACGGATACACACGAATGTTACATCTTGTCATCTTTAAGTAGCTCCCCTTGTTGCAGGGGAGAAAATGCGTGTACTTACCGCGGTTCGGCCGTGAGGGGTAGATCCACGAGCTCTGCCCAGATACCACTAACCACTTCTGTTTCTATTTTGCCTTGTGGTTTCACTGGAAAACGTTATTCTCAGAGATTGAGTTCTTAGTATAGCACGCTGTGGATTATTTATAAAACCAGTCTGAAATAAAATAGAATTACCCATAATCCCACCTCCCAGAGATAACAACTGTAATTTTCTTTGTGGGGGGCACCATGTTCTTTTATATTTTTCCTAGGATTTAAAACCATCTACCTGCTCTAAGCTCTCTTTGCCCTGCCTTACTTCCTTGTTTTTTATTTTTCGGCACTCGCCACTTTCCAGTATCCCTTATAATGTGCTTACCTTTTATTTCTCTTTTGGTTCCCTGCCAGCGTGCGAACCTCACAGGGGAGGGATCTTTGTCCCTAACGAGCACACTCACGTGACCACACCGACGACCAGCAGCCGCGCGTGCTCCCCCGGCCGCACGGAATGTCTCATCAGAACTCTCCCTTTTGCTTCCCCGAAATAATCGGATCCCCGAGTAAATGCAGTGTAATTAACACACGCCTAGATCTCGGAGCCGGGCTGCGTCCAGCACACGGGTCGTGCTCCCTGAGCGTCAACTGTTATTTCTGCATTATTAGGAATAATCGGTGCCCTCTCTTTCGAGTCCGGAAACAAAAATCCATCGCTCTGTCGCTCTCCTCTGGAGGCTCCGCCCCACCGAACCGCCTCCTCCCTTACAAAACCGAGCTGGAACACGCTCTCATTAGCAGGTGCAACGGCTTCTGTGTGTGAGCCCACAGAGCAGAGCTGCCTGCACCTACCCCGGCTAAGCAAGCTTTCAAGGAAAGGATTATTCTAGTGTTATTCTTTATGGTATTATATAAAAACCGTTTTTACGGCCGCTATTAAAACAATCTGTGTAAACATAATTTTTATGGCTGAGTGATACTCCAGCATACGGCGCCACCATCATTTACTTAACTATTACTCTGTCGTCAGGTGCTGAGGATGTTTCTTGTTTTTCATTATTATGAGCAGGGTGATGATACCCCTCTTGGAACATAAAAGAGAAAGTCCTCCTTGAGGGGAACCTGGATGGCGGCATTAAAAACACCAACCTCAGCTGTAACCCTCTGCAGGAGAGTGATTTGCAATGGCTGAGATTCGGAGTGCCTTTGCGGGGGAAGGGTTCCCCCGGGCCCTGGGAACAGAGTCCTGGCTCCCCGAGGCCCATGCGACTTGCCCTCAGATCCGTGGAAAGGACGCCCTGGGCTGGGGGCACGTCGTTGGGGGGCCCACGGGCGTTCTCAATCAGCAGGAGATAACCCGCACGTTCAGACACTTACCGATTTTAGAAATATTTATTAAGCACCTACTATGTGCCGAGAATTTCTTTTTTGAGCGGCGTTTCTCAAAGCGAGGATCCTAGACCGGCCGCGTCAGCATCGCCTGGGAACTTGCTGGAAATGCAGATTTTCGGGCGTCTCTTTGGGTGTTTCTGGAAGCGATGAGTGTCTGAACCAGGAGACAGAGCAGGTCCCCCTCACCGGGGTTGGGGTGGGGGGGTCTCCTGGGTCTCAGGTCTTCGGGTTTGGACTGAATTACACCACCGGCTCTCCTGGTTCCCTGGCTCGCAGCCGGCAGATCACGGGGCTTCTCGGCCTCCACGGTCGCGTGAGCGAACTCCTCACCGTTTATCTCTTTCTTGACGTCTCCGCATGTCCTACCGGGTCTGTCTCTCGGGAGAGGGACCTGCAGAGGAGGCAGCAGAGGGGACGAGGGAGCCACGGGTGCCACGACGGGGGCGGGGATGCGGAAGGTGGAAGGGTCCCCGGGAGGAAGGAGACCGCAGGGGAGCGGTGTGTACACATGCATGCGTGCGCGTGTGTGTGCACACGTGTGCTCAATGGATGTTTTTCTGACTTTCTCAGGTCAGAACCCGTCCAGGCCAATCAAAACAGCGGGGCGAGTAGAAGGGCTTCTCCCCCTTGCCTCCCCTCGGCAGCGACCTCCTTCAGGACGAGCACGAGGAAGGGAGAGGCAACTTCGAAAAGCTTTGTTTCGCAGGATTAAAATAACTGGGCTCATTCTCAGCGAGCCCAAGACGGCTACTGTCTTTCGCCTGATGGCATCAGCCAACGCAAGCACCCCAAAGTCGTCTCCTAAAGTCCGAGCTGCTTTTCTAGAGACGCCCGTCAAGGTGAAAAGGCCACCATCTGCATCCGGTCGGTTCGGTGAAGTTTAGTGACTGTATCACCCCGAACGTTACTGTGGCCAAGATGTCCGAGGGACGGAACCCAGGGGGCTGGGAGCTGGAGACGCTGAACAGGAGTCGATGCCCGTGGAGCCAGAAGAAACAAACGTCCAAGTGCCCGCCACTCGTGTCTCCGACGGCGCCAGCGATGTCTCAGTCTGGTTCCTACCAACGGGCGCGTGTGCCTAAGCGTCATTTCAAAGAAGTGACACATCCACGTGCTGGAGTGACCTCATCCCACGTCTTGGTCTGCCTACGTGACGAGTTCTAACCTACGCCTGACTCCCCAAGCCGTGCGGAGAGCCCCCCACTGGAGTCGACCCGTGAGGCAGAAGCCGGTGGCAGGTAAGAGTCCGGTCTTGCACGCTGACAGCTGAAGCTGGCCGGGATTGACACTTCTGTTTCCTGTGAAGAGGGGGCTCCGTGTGTGATCATAGATTTATATTTAGAGAAAGGAAAAAAAACTCCCCTCCGGTTGGATATTGAATTTGGTTACTTACACGGGCCTGGGGCGAAATCTGAAAAGTACTACATGTCTCCAACGGAACAGCATCTGGGAAATTCTTCGCGACAGCTGCTAATATAAATAATTCACCGTTAATTGATGGCAGGGGTGCTCCTGAAGCCGGCGTGCCAGGCCGAATGAGCGGCGGTGGTGTAGTGGAAACTGATAACAGGAGGATTATTTATTCCCTTCCTGCCTCCGCAGGTCGTCACGAGAGGAGGCCCCGGCTCCTGGGGATTCGTCTATGAATCAATCAGAGACAGAGGTTCAAGGGAAAAGCACATGCCAGGACCTTCACGTTCTGAGTGAGGATGTCACAGTTTTATTTTCATAACGACTTGCTCTCCTTAAGATTCTGGTTTCAGTTGGAAATTCTGAAATTCTATCTCTTTGGCGGAAAATGACCCAGTTTGAGTCACGGCGAGGTTCTTCAAGCGTCTAGTGCTTATTCCGGGGCTGGGAGAAAAGGAAGGCAGAGAGGGCACGTCCGTCCAGGTCGGAAGCCCGTATAAGGTCTCGCATATAATCACTTAACTTTATCTCAATAGACCATTCTATCTGGGAGTGTATGTTTGAGAAAACATTAATTAGTAAGCATTTGTTTTATTTTATTTTTTTTAGATTTTATTTACTTATTTTAAGTGATCTGTACACCCAACATGGGGCTCGAACTCATGGCCCGAAGATCAAGAGTCATACACTCTACCGACTGAGCCATCCAGGTGCCCCAGTTTGCAGGCATTTAAAATATTACATGATCCGGGGCGCCTGGGTGGCTGGGTCGGTGAAGCGTCCGACTCTTGACTTTGGCTCAGGTCATGATCTCACGGTTTCTGAGTTTGAGCCCTGCGTCAGGCTCCGTGCTGAGGGCACAAAGCCTGCTTGGGATTCTCTCTCTCCCTCTCTGTGTCCCCCTCCCCCGCTTTCTCTCTCTCATAAATAAATAAATAAACATAAAAAATAAAATACTATATGATTTTTAAAAAATAAATAATCAAATATTACATGATCTCTGTAGGCTTCCATAAATTGTAAGAGATACGGAGACTCGTAATAAGGCTCCGGCCTGGGAGCCATTGGCCTCCGAGAAATGAGGCCGAACCCGTTCTTCCGGGCTTCTCACCTCCTACGGCTCTCCCTGAGCGCTGCAGACCTTTCCAGGGCCTTCCTCATCCCTCAGGTTATTCGGACGGAAAAAGCCCGGCGTCATCTCAGGACGCGGGCTCCACGCCACGAGGGGCCCGCGAGACGGTAATGGTCCAAACGGGGCTCTTCCTCCACAGTCGGGCCGGGTCACTCGACGGTCTTTGCCGTAACCTGTCTCCTCCTCCAATTATCGTGTCTCCTTCTTTGCTGACTGTTTATGATCACCTCTCTCCCTTCATGGGACGAGCGCCAAGAGAGAAAGAATCGGATGAGTCTTCCTCAGGGCAGTGACTCTGAGGCCAGGCTCTGTCCCTGGCTCCTAGTAGGTGCTCAGTAAATACCTGTCCGTTGAAGGAAAGAGGTCGTCGTCACTATACAAATGAATATTCATCGTTTCTACGGAATGGCTGATGTTGCCTTGTGCAAACGCTTGTTCTGATTATGCTTTTCTGCAGATGCTGCTGCAATAAATATTCTTGTGGGCAGCGTTCTGGTGGCTTGTGATAATATTAATTAGATATATTAGACTGATTAGCCTGGAAGCCTGCGTACACCAGAGCAGACGGCATGACTGATTCCATGGAAAGTACCAGAGTCTACAGAAAGCTGTGGAACGCCTAAGTAAGTTTGACGTGGTCATCGTGTATAAGATCGTCACACAAACAGTAAGCGTGTTTCTTCGTTCCGGCAATGGCCGTCGGAACTGAAATTGTACGATACCCTTGACAACAGCGCAGACTCATGAAATCCTTAGGTATAAATCTGGGAGACAGGAGCCATTTTCTACTGGCTGAAAACTCAAAGCACCGATCAACAGAAGAGATGAAACCCTAAAAACATGGAGGCCTCGTCCACACTCACAGGCTGCCTGAGGTCGGTTCTCCCCGGCAGGGTCTGTGGATTCCGCGCGACACAACCAACGCGTCAGCCGAATTTTCCTGCGATGTTGAGAAAACGGGTCTAAAATTGATTCTAAAAGGCAAAATCAAAAATTAGAAGAGCCAAAAAAATTTTTTTTTAAAGAACCAAGTCAGAGCGCTCACACTATCCGATTAGAGAATTTATTGTGAAGCCGTAATTACAGAGACGGTGGTATCCGCAGAAGGATGGGGGGCCGGTCAATAGAGCAAAATCGAGTGCAGGGACGACTCTCACGGATATGGGAAACCGAGTTCGGTCAAAGCTGCAAAGGCCGTTCAGAGCGTAAAGGATGGCCTTTCAACAAACGTTCTGGAATCGTTGGACGATGCGCGTCCCCCGACCCTCACCTTACACTGTGTAAGAACTTAGAGTGAATCTCAGATCTAAGTGCAAAGCCGAAAACCATTTCTAATTTTTTTTAATGTTTGTTTATTTTTGAGAGAGAAGAGAGAGAGAGAGAGAGAGAGCAGAGTGGGGGCAGAGAGAGAGGGAGACATGGAATCTGAGGCAGGCTCCAGCCCTCTGGGAGGTCAGCACAGAGCCAGGCGTGGGGCTCGGACCTGGGAACCATGAGATCAGGCCCTAAGTCACAGTCAGACACTCAACCGACCGAGTCACCCAGGGACCCCGCCTGAAACCATTTCTCAGCAAGTGGGTAAAGACGACGGGCAGAAGCAATAAATAACTCATTAATTCGTCACCACCACCCCACGGATGGAAAATACTGTCATCTCCAGGGGTGGATTAGAAAGCGGAGAACAGAGAGGTCAAGTAACTTTTCCAAGGTTGCACAGCCAGTACGTGACAGAGCCATGCGGCACAGGACCTAGGTTGCGCCTTCAGCAGAGGTCCCTTGAGAGTCCAGTGGGCCCGGCTTGGGTACCTTCCTCCGAGGGCCTGTTGGGCTGTCTCCTGGTCCCTTCTCTCTCTGTCTCTCTCTCTCTCTCTCGTGAGATGAGTGTTTGGAGACCAGTCCTCCCAGGCCAGCAGTAATGGGAACCGTTTTGCAAAGGATGCCTGCAGCCATCCTCTCTCTGCCGTGACCGCCATCAAAGACTGGGGACAGCCGTGGAAAGACTCTTAAAATTACAGAATGGTGAGGTCAGGAAGGACAGAAAACAGCCTTTTCTCCCCCTGGGGTCACCAGGATACCGAACACGCCCGGCCCCCATCGGCTGGCAGCTCTGCCCACAGACAGGGGCCCACGGCCCACGTCAACTGTCACAGAGGCGAGCGCTTGCAGGGAGCCCAGGGGAAGGGGGGATGATATTTTGCGCCCAGGGCCCTGGGGTCGGCGGCGACGGTAAAGGAACTTTCGTGGCGGCTTCGGTGCCGTGTGCGCACGACGTGTAGGAGGCTGCAGGTACAGGGGACGCTCCGCCAGCCCCCAGCCCCTGTGACCCAGCTGGTGGGAGGGAGGGAGAGGGGTCCCCTGGCGCAGCCACGGGAGCCGCCAAAGGGCAAGCGTCTGGTGGGAAGAACGGCGGAGATTCCACCAGGCTGGGGACCTCGTGTGGGCTCCCGAGGGGGAGAGCAGCACCGGCCACCGTCTCCCCGCTCCTCGGCGTGGGCCCCTCCCAGACAGGCCTGTCCCGGCATGGGGACGAGGAAGCCACCAGCAGGAATGGCATCCTCCCCGGGAGCTAGGAAGCTGGAGGGAAGAGAGAGCGTCTCCTCCAGGGGGTGTCCCACGTGGGGCCCATTGACTCGGGGGCCTGTCCCCGGTGTGCCCGCCGTGGCCCGTGCGCCCAGCCCCGTGGGGTCAGGAGCTGGTGCCTCCCTGCGCTCCGGGGCAGTGCTGGCCCACGGAGCCGGACGGACAGAGGCCAGGGCAGAGCCGTTTTCCCCGGGACAGACCAGGTGCCCCCCGGAGAAGGGAAGCGGCTGAAGCGTCGGACACTCGTCCCGTGCCGACATCGGAAGGCGAAATTGGAAAGTAATTTGGGGCCGTCGCGTGATCCGAGTTGAAATCTGGGGGGAACACACACTTTCCAGGGAAGGAACGGGGTGTTCAGCGGCCGGGTAAACAGTTCTCTGTGTCGTGTTTTGCTCTATTGTGAAAATAAAGAAAATATTGAAGCAATTTAAGAAATAATTTCTTCTCTTTGGAGCAACGCTCCTGCCTGGCTCAGAAATACCATTTTTATTGTCTGCCCACTGTTTGCAACGCGGCGAGAACACTTTACAACGGCGACGTTACAATGAAATGCAAAAGTTTTATTTGTCTCCACGTTTATAGACGGGAGAAGACTTCGGGTGGGTAGATGGTTCGGAGTGGGGGGGGGGAGCTTAAGCACACAGTTTACAAGAGAAAGAGAGAGAGGGGGAGGCAAACCCTCTGCTTCGTCCAGGTACTCCGACCTCCTGTCCTTGCAGGAACAGGGGCACGGGGGCCCTGAGGGGTGGCGTCTGAACCGTATGGATAAAACTGCCCCCAGCCTGGGGGTGGGGGTCCCTCCTTAGCTAATCCAGGGCTGGCCTGGGTCAGGTTCAAGGAACTAATTATTTAAGGAAAAGATAGCAAAGCAGTCGTTGGAAATACATGTGTGTGCTCTGGCTTCTGTCTCCGCCCCTCCTCCTGTCTGTTCACGCGGGATCAGAGGCTCTTATTTAGCTGTGGCCCGGGGCGGGGGAGGGGGACGAGGCTGAAGGAGGTGGGGGGCCCCTGCACGCTGCCTGAGGCTGTCAGTCACACGAGCCTGGAATAACCCTTTCCTTAGTGGGAAGAGGGGATGCTGACAATATGTCACTTTCTCTTAGGCGACGCCTTGATTGCTTAATTCTGCTGAACTGACCAATTAAAAAGGAGAAAAATTTGCATATTCGATTGATCAGAAATTCAGCTCCTTTATCCCACCAAGCATTCGGACACTCCGCCAAGCTTCTAACTTAGGCCAACTTGGAGAGGATTCCCACGATCCAATTACCTCCCCAGAATTAAAAAATTCCACCTCGCAGAGCCATGTTTTCTGTCATAAGTTATTCTTTTTAAAAATGTTTGTGTATGTATTTTTGAGAGAGAGACAGAGGCAGAGAGCAGAAGCCAGAGAGAGGGGGAGACACGGAATCCAAAGCAGGCTCCGGGCTCCGAGCCGTCAGCACAGAGCCCGACGCGGGGCTCGAACTCACGAATGGTGAGATTGGGACCTGAGCTGAAGTGGGATGCTTAACCGACTGAGCCCCCCAGGCGCCCCTGTCATAATTTGTCCTTTATCGTGTGTCTGCCCTTCCTGAATGGTGTCATTTTCGAGGAGGGAGAATGGCTCTGTAAACAGTCGGCTGCTAGCGTTTCAGGTTAAATCCGAAGTCCAGCCGCCCCAAGGAGCAGTGGCTTTATTTAAATCGCATATTGTCATTCAGTGTGATGACTTAAGTGTTTGGTAAAAACGGGTCAAGGTCCAGCTTCTGATCCGCTACATGCAAACACCCAGTACCCCTGGGCCGAGACCCTGACGCTCCACCCGTGCCGTCTATATCGGGAAGTGGAGTCGTCCTCGTCGTCAGCTGTCCCTGCCCTGCAGCCCCTGGGGACCTGTGGGGACAGAGGAGCCGAGGGCTTCGCGCAGCAGGGAAGTGAGTTCCGGCGGGCTCCGGAGCAGGGCGGCCAGCTTCGTGCGATTCCTGAGAACGTTCCAGACCCCAAAGTGAGCTTGAAGCAGACCCATGGCCTTCGCAGACCTACCCCCATGAAAAATGGCCACCCGGGTCTGTGACACCGTAGGCCTGGAGGACTCCACCTCCGAAAGTCGCAGGTCCCCACGACTGGCACGCAGCAGGGGGCTGTCCGTGGAGGCGGGTTCAGTCCGTGCCCTGTCTCCTGAGATTTCCAGGTCGTGAGCCTGGCCGCCATTGACCCGCTGGTCACGGCAACGACGACATGTCAGGGGGCACCGCGGCTCTTCCGTGAGAACGGACGTCCTACCGCAAGAAGGGACGCTGTCCCGGAAGACGGACTCTGCAGCGGCCGAGCCCCCGTCCGCCGGACCCCTCCTCGGCACAGGCTGTGTCCTCGGGCACTGTCGCAGTGGGGCGGCTGTCCCGGGCTCCGAGAGGTCTCCTGCTTCTGTCCCTGCAGCTCGGGACAGCCGCGCCCTGCCGGCGCAGCGCAGCGAGGGTGCCACATGCCCGAGACGCTCGTTCTCGCCGCGGAGGTCACTCAGCATCACTGCGCACGGACCAGAGGGCAGGAAGAGCGCCGGTCACGGGGAGGCCTTCCGGGCGAGAAAGTCCGCTTCCTTCCCCCCCCCCCTTCTTCAGTAACGCCACAGCGTTGACAGCAAACGATGGCCCGCCTGTGCGTGTGACACCCGGCCCCTCAAGGAAAGATGCAGCGTGGATGCGATCCCTGGGCTCGTGCTCAGCGTAATTAAAATTATTCTACCATTTAACCGACAAAATTTTTTAGAGAGGTCTGGGAGAGAGAGAGAGAGAGAGAGATCTAATACCTCTTTAAAAACCATTACCGTTATGTAGAGTAGGACCCAGGGGAGACCGGCGGCAGGTGTCCAGACGGTTCGCGTTTCCCTCTCCAGGCGTCCTCGGCCTTATTCCGTCTCCTGAGAAGCACCCTGAACCCCGAAATCTCCTCGCAGCCCCCAGCCTGCCCCGGGGATGCCAGTGAATTGGCAGCCGCCGAGCCCCGCGTGGGGGGTAGCATCCCGCGGGCCGTGAACCCTCGGCGTCTGTTGCTCCGGAGCCAGCCCCGCGGTCATGGGCACGGCGTGGCTCAGGCGCCGACCTAAGCGAACGCGCCCCCATGTTCTTCCTGCTCGGCTCAAAGGAGCGACAGCGTCTTAGCATACTCCAGTCTGGGGACCGGCAGAGTGTCGTTTTTGTCCTTAGAGCCTTAGGAGCCGAGATGGATGGGAGCTGTCTGGCGGGGGGGCCATTTCGACTGCCCTTTTGCGTTGGTGTCACCCCGAGGAACACTCCCGTGCGTCCGTGCAGGTGCTGGCGTGGGGCTCTGAGACGGAGACGCCCAGCACGCCCTGAATCTGACTGCTTTGGAGCCAACGAAGGCCCCCCGCCCGCAGCCGGCCGTGCACCTGGCAGGCCCCTAAATGCGCACCTTCGGCCTGCGACATCCGCACCGGAAATGCAGGTTCCCAGGGAACCGTGAGCACAGAAATCCCGGGCCCCTCGGGGGAGAGTGGCTGCAGACCCGGCAGAGACGCGTCCCAAGCGGGCAGGCGGGGGAGACGGACACCCGAGTTCGGCCCCTGTCAATTTCTCTTTCTTCTCTTCATGTATGTTTCCTTCGTCGGGTTTTCGTTTCTGTAGCAAAGCGGAGGACGCGAGAACGGGTGTTTTCGGCGTGGGACCTTGAGAGGGACTCGCCAGGAAACGACGAGGGAGGCAGCGGCGGCCCAGGCAGGACGGCCGGGGTTTCCGGTGAGACCGAGCCGGGAAGGACGGGGCGGGGCGGGGGGGGCTCCTGGCTCTGGTCCCCGCGGGACGGATGGCGAAGAGGAATCTCCGGGCCGTAGGCTATTTTATCGAGAACAGTGATCAGGGCAGTTTAAAGTCGAAGGGAGGGGCGCCTGGGGGGCTCAGTCGGTTGGGTGTCGGACTTCGGCTCAGGTCATGATCTCACAGTCTGTGAGTTCGAGCCCTGCGTTGGGCTCTGTGCTGATGGCTCGGAGCCTGGAGCCTGCTTCACATTCTGTGTCTCCCTCTCTCTCTGCCCCTCCCCTGCTCATACTCTGTCTCTCTGTCTCTCAAAAATGAATAAACGTTAAAAAAAAATTAAAATCGAAGGGAAAACACCTTTCCGTAATAAACACTCGCGGTGAGCTGAGGGCAGTAGCGAGTTGAGACGCAGCCACTCTGCAGGCGGAAGGACGTTTGGCGACACCTGCGCAGGCGGGACCGCGCTTCCCCGGCAGCCCGGCGGCTCTGCCCCTGGCCAAGCGCCCGAGAGAAGGGAGCGCAGGCGCCGCAGCAAATGCCCTTTCGGATCTTCCCAGCGGATTCCTCCAGGGCGCAAACCGGGAGCGACACAACGTCTGTTCCTGTGATGGAACCGACCCAGCAGGCAGCTAAGTGGTTAAACTAAATCTGCAGAATTTCCCTTCCCACCTGAGACAACACCCACAAGAATAAAATGGGGGGAAATACAGGAGAGCAACATTCTTTCAAGACGTTGGTCATTGGGAGCTCTCACAATTGGCTCCTGTGACATAAGTGTGTGTTCCCCCCCTCTTTCCTCCTCCCTCCCTCTGTCCTCCCTCCCTTCCCTCCTACCTTCCTTCCCTCTCTCCTTCCTTCTTCTTCCTTTCTTCCCAAGATCTAGGGGCGCCTGGGTGGCTCAGTCAGTTAAGTGTCCGACTTTAGCTCAGGTCACGATCTCAAGGTTCCTGAGTTCGAGCCCCGCGTCGGGCTCTGTGCTGACAGCTCAGAGCCTGGAGCCTGCTTCAAATTCTGTGTCTCCCTCTCTCTCTGCCCCTCCCCCGCTCATGCTCTGTCTCTCGCTCTCAAAAATAAATAAACATTAAAAAACGTTTTCTAAATAAATAAACGTTAAAAAAAAAACTCCGAGATCTAGATGCTAGGGGTGTGTGTTGCTCGAGGGTGTTGTTTCTTTGAACTGAGGAGACGGAGATACATGTGTGCACACTAACCCATGAGAAACAACGCGTATTGACACATGTGTCTGTATGTTGCCGTCTGTTCCTACGTAAAGGTAAACACGAATTCCTCCTGTCTCCAATTCTTATTCGTCCCCCCCCAGGGACTATGCCAGCCTTCTCCTCCTGCCGCTCCGACAGGCAGAAATCTCGTTCCCACCACCCGCCATCTGTTTACCGAATTGTTCAATTCTACATGGGAGCTATTTTTAAAAACTTTTTGAAATAATTTTAGACTCGCATCAAAATTGCAGAAATAGCGCCGAGAGTTCCTGTGTACCCTCCGCCCGCCCGACGATAACACCTTACGTAACCACAGTGCAATTATTAGAACCGAGACATGAACGTGACCGCCGTTAACTATTGACTTTCCTACCGACCTTCCTTGGGCGTCGCCAGTGTCTACGTGCACTGTTTTCTTTGCAAACACTTCTGTGAAATTTTATCGCATGCGAAGATCGTATGACCGCTGTCACAATCAAGGAATGGAGCTATTCCGTCCCCCAAGGAGACCCCCTTGTGTTAGCTCTGTGTAGACTCGTCTTTCCGGTCCTGACTCCTGTGACCACCTAACGTGGTCATTAGAGCCAGACATTAAGTAACCTTTCCGGATTGGCTTTTTTCTCCTCCACTCACACAACGCCCTCACACTCCATCCAGGTTATTTCGTGTATCCGTAGCTCATCCCGTGTGATGGCCGAGTAATACTGCCTTCCCCCCTTTGAAGGACATCTGGATTGTTTCTGGTTTGCAGTTATCACACCGAAAGCCACTGCGAACACTTGTGTGCAGATGTCTGTGTGAACACAAGCTTTCTTTTCCCTAGGACAAACACCCCGGAGAGGGATTGTCGGGGGGGAGATGTGCTAGCTGAGACCCACGGCAACGTGCCTGAGCTCACTCAGTCCCTGAGCCGACTCGAGATGCGGGCACAAGAAGTCTCACTACAGGGGCGCCCGGGGGGCTCAGTCGGTGGAGCGTCCGATTTCGGCTCAGGTCATGATCTCGTGGTTCATGAGTTCGAGCCCTGTGTCGGGCTCTGTGCTGACAGTTCGGAGCCTGGAGCCTGCTTCGGATCCTGTGTCTCCCTCTCTCTCTGCCCCTCCCCCACTGATGCTCTGTCTCTCTCTGTCTCAAAACTAAATAAATATTAAAAAAAAAAAAAAGAAGTCTAACTACAGAGCCCCTGTGTCTTGTGCTACGCGATGCTGTTCCGTCAAGGCCAGGATCTCGGTAATATGAATGCCTACATCGACCGAGCACTTGTCACCTCCCAGCCCTGGGTGGCGCTCTGTGCCAAACCGTCTCTCACGCTCGGGGCACCCCTGTGTGTGGGGGGGAGGTGGGGGAGTGGGGGGGTGGGAGGGGAGGGTCCTGTCGTGACCCTTCACTTATCGCTGAGTAGCTGAGGTGGCAGGAGGGCAAAGAGCTTGCCCGGCACCGGACAGCTGGCCAGCGGTAACAGGTAACAGACCAAGAGCCAGGGCAACAGCCTCTCTAGACCAAAGGGGACCTGGCTCGCCCTTGGCCATGCAGTGTTGGCCACATGCATCAAGACGCTAATCCAGGCTCCACGATGACACCAGGGGCCAGGAAGCTTCTGGAATAGCGCGTCCCTCCGGGAAGCAGGCGGTCCAGCTCGCTCTCCCTGGCGGCGTATGGAAACACGAGGTTCCGTGACAGTTTAGTTTCTGCCCCTCGGCGTGTTAGGGACAGTGTGTTAGCATGCCGACGATCCCATTCCGTATAATTCCGTGAGAACTTCGGGCCGTGAAATGTCCAATCGACGCCTAGGACTGGGAGCTGTTTACTTTGACTGGATGACGGATGTGCCTGTTCTGCACGATCCGCTTCCCTGGCCCGCACCCCAGAAACCGTCTCCGGCCTTCCGAAGCAACAAGGAGAGCAACAGAAGGACACCGGGTGTGGCCGCCAGGCGTCTGCAAGGAGACCGCGGAGCAGGACTCGGACGAGGAAGTTCTAGAGGCCAGGGCATGGACACCCCCCGCTGTGCTTCCGACCGTGGCCGCTGAAGGGAGGAAGCCCCCATCCTTCCGAACCCCGCCACGGCCCAGAACCGCCCTGGGTCTCTGTCCCCGGTGTGACCGCTGCAGAAATGTGGGTTCGGATTCT
This sequence comes from Paguma larvata, assembly GCA_030068075.1. Lineage (NCBI taxonomy): Eukaryota > Metazoa > Chordata > Mammalia > Carnivora > Viverridae > Paguma > Paguma larvata. The sequence continues at coordinate 86,068,045 of CM057835.1, forward strand.
CTCTGAGGGCTCTTGACCCTTCCAGGCTCGTCACTGTGTGTGGTTTGAAAGCTCCAGGTTCTCCCGGACTGAACGCTGCCTTTTACTGACCGATCGATTGATTGATGGATTTTTTCCTCCCGTCTCGAGCAGGCGGGACCTAGATTTCTAGGCAGGGGAGTTCTTCTGCATAAAAGTCTTGCTGCTTCGATCCCCGTTCGGGTGCCAGCATTTAATTGCAATATTGGTTTCCCCCAGAGGGGACGGCGTTCATCCCCGGGGACGAGGGGACGCAGGGAAAGGCCCCCCAGATGCCACACCCCAGGCCCGCGTGGCCGACGCTCCCCGTGGCCGGGGCCCCGCTCCTCCCTCAGGGGAGGATCGCTCGGCTGCCGTTCCAGGGCGGAGACCCAGCCGCCGACGCAGAGTCGGCCGCGTGCACGCCGTCACCACTCACGTGCGGAGCAGGTGAGTCGCTCTTCCGGATGCCGAGGCCAGAGCTCCGGTGACGAGCGGCACCCCGACTCGGGCCACGGCCGGAGGGAGATGTTTATGAGAAGAGCCCATGCCCCGGTCATGGACTTTTCCAGCAACTTCCCTCCCCGCCCCTGCCATGCGGCGAAAGCCCATTCCTGCCCATGGCCTCATGGCCTCTCCCTCTCCCCACCGCCTCTCTCTACACTCAGGTCAAGGATCTCAATCATGGCACCGAGAAAAAAACCTAATTTTTCCCAAAGACGTGTAACTGCCGTCTCCCAGGAACCAACCCTTCGCCCCACGAGCGCCACACGGAGCCTCCTTTCCCCACCGGTACTTCCTTCTTCTTGAAGATGTTGTTGGGGGGGGCACTCGGCGAGGCTCAGCCGGTGAAGTGGCCGACTCTTAATGGCTCAGATCATGATCTCATGTTTGTGGGTGTCAGCCCCACGTCAGGCTCTGTGCTGACAGCATGGAGTCTGCTTGGGAATCCTCTCTCTCTCTCTCTCTCTCTCTGCTCCTCCCATGCTCTCTCTCTCTCAAATAAAGTTAAAAAATACTTAAAAAAGGCAAAGAATGTTGTTGGGCATTTCTTAAAAGGGGAGGAGGTCGTGCTGTGGATGGGTTTGTGTCTGCTTATTGAGGGGTCTGTGCTGAGCCGACCCATAAAGGGAAAACAGAGACATTTGCGTTTTCACCACCTGGACCAAGGCAGGAGTCTCCAAATGTCGCTCTCGAGCCGACGTTGTGTTTCATACGAAAGCCGACACGGTGTCCGGGGAGTACCAGGCGCTCCTAACTGATGATAGTGGTGGGGTCCCTACCTTCTCTTGCAGCCCTGGACCACAGCGCTGGGCTGTGTCGCTGCGATCTCAGCTCTGCGAAGCTAACTCTTGGTCCCTGCCCCATCCGCAGGGCGGCCTTGAGGAAGGGGTGAGAAGACCCGGCCGGAATAAGACCTCACATTAAGTGTGCTCTCAGTGTCCCCCGTGAACCTCTTAAAGGCCCCCTGTGCGTGCTTTTGTGAAATCTTTACGTCGCCCCTACAAATGGTATTCATGGAGAAGTCCTTGCTGCGTGCGGATTCTGGCCCCCCCTACCCCACCCCGCGTCTCATTGCTGAGTCATCAACTCAAACTTTGGGGCTGGTTTTCTCCTCTGTACCTCCCGGGGTCTTCGCTCATACGGCAGGTCTATCTGCTGGTCTTCAGCTACTTGGGCTGCCGGGGTCTACGTAACGCCATTTACAGCGGACGCTATGTCTCTGTCCCTACTGTCTGTTGGAGAATAATTTTTTTTAAGTTTATTTATTTAGTTTTGAGAGAGAGAGAGAGAGGACAAGTGGGGAGAGGCAGAGAGAGAATCCCAAGAAGGCTTTGCGACGCCAGCGTAGATCCCAATGCGGGACTTGAACTCATGAGAGAGTTTAGACTTTTTAAATGCAAAAGGCGGATGAATGCTGTTGTTTTTCTCTCTCCGTTATGTCCCACTTACCCTGAAGCAACGCACGTAGAATGTTGTAGCTTCTTCCTAAATGCAAAGAAGAGTCACAGGACAAAGATTAATACAGGGGTTCATAATTCGCAACTGCCCTTCCGCCATCCGCGCCATGTTGTAGAAGGCGTCTTCCCAAGTGGAACGGTGGTCCCTCAAGGGAAGCTCGCGTGTCGGTCTGGCAGATCTCGTTACCTGTTTGCTCCTTTTGTGTTCTTGCTATTTTGCTGGCTTTCAGTGATTCAATAGTCCACAGAGAGTGGGAATATTTCCCACAGAGGACACCATCTCCATGCCTGTTACTCAGGCTTCACCGACGCACCCTCCTCCTCCGCCATCAGCCACGTCTGATCTATCCTGCTCTATTTTTTTTTTTACTAGCTTCTATCTATTCTGACTTCTGGTGCTAGGGAGTGTCAAGGCTCAGCCCCGGACCTCTTCTCCTCCCCTCCTTCCCGAGCTAACTGCACTGAGTCTCGCGGCTTCTAACACCATCCATACCCCAGTGCCTCTCAAACGCGTGTGTTCAGCCTGAGTCTTCCCTCTGACTCCAGAGCCGTACATCCAAGCCTGTGTTTAATATCTCTTATAGAGTGTGTAAAATATTCCTCAAATTGAACTTAATGCAAAATTTCTCTCCATCCCCCACCCCATCTCCGACCGTTTTCTCGAACTCATTGAATGGCTCCATCATTCGTGCGGTTGGCTCAGGCCGAAATGATTGGCATTGCCCTTGACACCTATCTCTTATAACCCAGTGTTTCCCGCTTTCTGCTGTTATGTTCTCGACAAGAACGTAAGCTCTGTGAAGGCGGAGACTGGGGTTTGTTTGCTCCTGAATCCCACGTCTGGAAGACATGTGCAAAACATATTTGAGGAGCGCGGGAGTCCTTCCATAGTCTATCGCTTCGAAGTTTTTCTTTTGAGAGGAATAAGAGTGCTTTAAAAAAATCCCTGCCTACAAGATTTGAGCGTTCGTGTGTTTTAGGACCAAGAGTGTTTGACATTTCGAATTTCCATTTTCCCAGTTCTCAGAGGACAACAAGATTTGGAGGGCTGACGCAGGGTATATTCTGGGAGCAGGGGATTCGTGTGAATAATTTTTTTTTATACCGTAACCTTGTCCACAATCACACACAGAGAAGATCGAACTCAGGACGTTTTCTCTAGAAAGGCGTTTTCAATTGGCACCGAATCTAGACTCTCTCAAGTTTTCTGTTGTCTCAAGGACAGCACAGTATGCTCAACCAAAAATACACTGTTCCCTTAAAGCCACTGCCTTCATAAAACACTGTTTAAGAACACAGGTGCCGCGTCGTATTTTTAGCGCCTGGTTTTGGATGAAGGAAGCAACAAGAGATGATTTATGTGCCTGTCAAACCGGGACAAGATAAAGCATATTCTGCCAGTGCCTCATCTATTTCCCTCGCATATTTTTAGCCATATATTTTGTTCACGGTGCTGGGCGATGTTCCCTTCTTTTGGTGTCTGCCTTCTCACTCGGCTTTGATTCATATTAATTACCGGGAGACAAAGATGTCATCGGTTATGGGTGAGACCAGGGAAACACAGGAGTGAAGGAGGACATCACGTTCTACGGTGGCAATTGTCTCTCTCGTACAGTCGGTTCTCGGAATGCGGGCTGTTTGTGACAGACGCGGAGGTGTGCCGTGCAGGTGAAGGTGCCGTGTGCACGCTCAGGGTTTTGACTCCCTGGCGGTTCAAAGGAGATCACAGGGCCATTCCGTACGGACTGCTCCCGGTGAGTCAGCGCCAGGCGGAGCCGGGGGCCACCTGGAGTCCAGTCTCTCAGCACATCTAAATGTTTAATTTGCACTGTGTCTGAGCTTCCACGGGCTGCGAAAGACTTCCACACCCGTCGGACGGATCAGACCACGGGTTGATGTGTCTGTGGCCATGGCGATGGACGCTGTCACCGTTGTAACAACCTCATCAACCCCGAGCATTCGGGAACAACGCACTACCCCCGCACGATTTAACAACGAAACAGAGCACCTGGGGGCTCCGTTTGGGAACAGTCCGGAAAAAAATCGCAAGCAGGCAGAGATAAATCATGTCAGACCTGACCTGTGTGACTACTGAGCTGCGAAGGTGGACATTCCCTGGAAAAGATTTTGTGATCGGAAGTCATTTCTGGTACATGGTGAATACCCATGATTAGGCGTAAGGGACCCTCTACACCTTTGTGTCCAGACCTGTTTTGCCCCTCGCTTTCAAGCGGCCAAAGGGAAGCAGATGATTGCTAATCATGAGGACAGGCGGGGGGAGACCTTTGCCGCAGGCTTCGGCCACGTGTTTCTGTTCACTGAGCACTGGACAGTGAAACATTAGTTTTCGGCATAAAGACTGGTATTTAAAGATATGATTACTCGAGACTAAATCTGTGTCCAAACTCCTGCCAGTAGGTTTAATTATTAACAGTGTTAGTGCTGAGCACAGGATCAAATTGTTTTTATTCCTGTAGAGAATCTTAAAAAAATTTTTTTAATGTTTATTTATTTTGAGAGAGAGCACGAGAGGGGGAGGGGCAGAGAGAGGGGCACAGAGGATCCGAAGTGGGCTCTGCGCTGACAGCAACAAGCCCGATGCGGGGCTCGAACCCATGAACCGTGAGATTGCGACCTGAGCCGAAGTCGACGCTCAACCGACTGAGCCACCCAGGCGCCCCTTTTCCTGTATATATTCTTAGATGATTGATAGATAGATAGATACCCTCTGATGCGTTTTGTTCAGAAATCCACATCGATATTTTTCTCTCGTGTGTCACTTTTACTGGGATGAATGACACAATCTGTTTCTCACTATATCGATTACATAGTAATGTCGTGGGGGTTTCCCCAGATCAAAGGGACATATGTTTAACCAAGGAAAGCCTTGGGGTTGAACTAAATCTCAGAGGTAGGAGACACGTCAACTCTGCACCATTCCTTAAACGTGGACTTCTCCACTTTGCCCTTCACGCCCCAAGACTGCGTAACAGGCTACTGGTATACCACAAATGCCCTTGCAATAAAACAGGCTATTAATGGCCTACCTACAAGTATCGTATTTTGTTTGCAGGGTCAAATCCAGAAGATGCTGTTGGAATAATGAGCGAATAGATAAAACCTTTACAGATACGAGTCAGAATTGTTTTCCCGCTCTCAATTTTTCCACACTGTTCCATCTTTTGACTCAACCACACCTGAAGTTCTGCCCTGCATGTATTAAGAGGTAGTTGCGTATGTTGCTGCTTCTAGATCCAGAGTTCTTGGGAGAACAGCTTATTTCTCCACTCTCGTCTCGTCTCCCCAGAATCTTAGCCCGATTGCTTGTTGTGCGTAGTAGGTTCTCAGCCAACATGCTTGCAATCGCTTATGGGGATTCCAAGCTTCTTGGGGTCTCAAAGAGTAATTAAGTGGGGCATGGTTTCTTTTTAAGGTTACTCTACCTTGTTATTAAATTAAGTGTCAGCTGAACATCTTTGCTCCAAGATGGGTTGTGAATGGACATAATAGGAGAACAATACATACTTGTCATCTAGTCTTAAAATCTTAAGCCAGTGGCTATGTCCATACTCATCAAGCTGCTTAAATTTCTGGGGCGTCAGAGAAGCACATTAAGTATCAGCCCAGTAAACCTTCTCTTGTCTTCTTTAAGAATAAACACAAAGTACGCACACGGTTCTCAGTCTCTGAGCAGCCTCTCCCCTCGTTGCATGATACCACCCTCTGAGAACCAGCCGGCGGCCTTGCTGGACGATAAGCAAAGTTACCAGAATTTCTGGTTGGGTCTTTGAATAATTGAAACCTCCCGGACTGGTTTTAAGTGTATCTGGCCTTGAGTAACATTTCGTGTTAATCGAGGGCCTCGCGAGGGCCCTGCACAGATGTGTTGGGGCGTAGCGTTGTAGACCGCACAACACTGTTTTTGTACTCTCCTTGCCCCTCCTCCTGACTGCCTTCAGAGAGTCTGCGGCCTCATGTTTTGCGGAACAGGTGGTGGGACTACAGACGCCGACCTGTTATCTAGGTGATTAGTGTGCCGTGAGCCCCGAGACTACAGCTCAGGCCATTAGAACTTTCCTGGGAATCTGAACCTCGGTCTATTGGATGGTTTCCAGGAAAAGTGTGACAAAGTCAGGGTTGAGGTGGCCACGTTTGAGCAATTGTGCAGGGACCAGAGAATGTCCACCTGCCTGGAGAGGAAAGAAAAGGCCAGAGTGTGGGAGAGGAGCGGACAGAAGATCTCGAGCCTCCAGAAACAAGGGTGGAGAAAACCCATCTCGTTTCTCGTGAACGGTTACCTCCTGAACCCAGGATCTGAGACACACTCTCGTGTCATTGCAATAAGCCCCTGGTTGCCACAGTAAGCCACGCTGAGTTCCTTGAGCACAAAACAGGGCCTGGTCAAGTTGGATCAATTTCTAAGATAAACTTTTGAGGGGCGCCTGGGTGACTCAGTCACTTAAGCGTCCGACTTCGGCTCAGGTCATGATCTCACGGTTTATGAGTTCGAGTCCCCCCTTGCACTCTGTGCTGACAGCTCAGACCCTGGAGCCTGCTTCGGACTCTTTCTGCCCCTTCCCGACTTGTGCTCTGTTTCTCTCTCTTTTTCTCAAAAATAAATAAACATTAAAAACAAATTTAAGATACACCTCTGAGGCATGGCTCCTGGCTCCTCAGTGGGCCTGAAGCAGACTGATACTTTTTGATGGATTCTCTGTGCGTACTGGTTACAATCTCTTTTCAGAAAACTGCCAATAATAAAAAATAAAGGATGGCTTATATATTTAAGGAAGTAAGGTCGCTTGGTACTCAAGCCAGGATTATTCTTTCTGTTGTTTTTTATTTTTTCTATGAATTTCCTTGGTTAAAATACACTTTGGGGGCAAAATGGTTATTATTTTCTGAATAAGAAAAATCATACAAAATATTTCTCTTAAGTAGTCACACCTGGCCTTACCTAATGATATTATGATTTTTTATTTTTTTTTTTAGAAACAGAGAGAGCACGGGGCAGGGGGCAGAGAGCAAGAGCGAGAGAGTGTTAAGCAGGCTCCACGCTCGGCACAGAGCCTGCTGCGGCGCTTGACCTCACGCCCCTGAGGTCACGACCTGAGCTGAGATCAAGAGTTGGATGCTCAAGGGGCCCCTGGGGGGCTCAGCCGGTTGGGCGTCCGACTTCGGCTCAGGTCATGATCTCGCGGTCTGTGAGTTCAAGCCCCGTGTCAGGCTCTGTGCTGACAGCTCAGAGCCTGGAGCCTGCTTCGGATTCTGTGTCTCCCTCTCTCTGCCCCTCCCCTGCTCACGCTCTGTCTCTATGTCTCTCAAAAACATTATAAATAAACGTTAAAAAAAAAAAAGAGTGGGATGCTCAACCAAATGAGTCACCCAGGCGTCCCTATGATTTTTTAAATAAAAAATTTTGGAAACCAGTTTGAAATTAGTTGAAAGTTTCCATCGTTTTACTGAGAAAACGCTACTATTGGTATTTCTGGCATTTCTGCTCAGTGATGGCTACACATGTAAAGGTGTGTGTGTGTGTGTGTGTGTGTGTGTGTGTATATATATATATGTGTGTGTGTGTGTGTGTATACAATATCCATCCAGAAGGAGTTTCTTTTTGTTTGGCACTATTCAATATAGCAAATAACCTTAAAAAAACTAAGCATAAAAGAATTCAGTTTTACTAAGTTATAACAGGAGAATTAATGAGAAAGCTCATGTTTCGGTCTGGCTTTTTTCTGTAAGTATCCTGAGTTATTTGATAAATTAACTCTTCAAATGGGCAACCAGCCTCCTCTTCCCTGACGGCCCTTGGATGATCGCAACCGTCAAATATCGAGGCCGAGAGACACGAAGAACAAAGGTCGTTATAAAACTGTGGCAGGCGACGATTTTCTATCGTTAGAACCGCCGTTTCATCACAGTGTCTTCGGCAGATGAAGTTTGTGCTTGAGTCTTGCATAGGACCCATCCATTCAACATTTAGGGGTCCGGCCCCCAGAGCGCGTGTGTTTAGATACGCTGACAGGAGTGAGTCCACGACGGGGGACATTTGCAGGTGGGAAGACCTGGGGAAACTGCTGGAATTCCTTCTCTGAGCAGCCCGGGAGGTGGGCGACCTCGGCTCAGGGTGGAGGGAGCTTTAAATAGGAGGCAGTTCCCAGACGCCCCGGGAGGGAAGGCAGCGAGCAGGGTGACAGATGCAGAGTGGGCGGGAGCTGGCGGAACGTGCTGCTTTCTATTCTCGGTGACACGGGAAGCAAGCCGTCAGCACGTCGGCCCTCACGAAGGCCCGGGGGAGCGGCCCCTGCGCTCTTGAGACCCCCCATCTTGGAGTCTGTGTTCTGCTCACACGGGGGGTGCCGAGAGGGACTGGCTCCCTAGCAGGGGGAACAGGTACACCGATGGTCTCCGAAGCCGACTCGCTCCGCTCCAACCAGCATTGTCCTTAGTCGTTCTTACTTGGGGGAGAGACGGGCAGATGAAGTTTCTGAAATCAGTGCATATATTCCATCACGTCTATCTTCGTGCACCCAAGTGATTTCTTTACGGTCCCGCGCTCGTAATGTGCGTTTGATGCATGCGAAGGAATATACGTAAAGTATTTTTAGGCATGGAATACAAGAATATGAGATCGGCACTTGTCCGTCAGTCTGGACCACGGTTACAGAAACACCGTACACTGCGGGACGGGCGGGGGGGGGGCCTTCAATAACACACGTTTATTTCTCATAGTTCTGGAGGCCTGGAGGCCCAAGGTCAAGGTGCAGCAGATTGGGTATTTGGTGAAGAACGGCCTCCTGGCTTGTAGACTGATGTCTTGCTGTGTCCTCACATGCCTGGGAGTGGGAGGGAGAGGGAGAGAGGGAGGGAGGCAGGATGGAGGGAGAGGGGGAGAGGGAGGGAGGCAGGGATGCAGGGAGAGGGAGAGAAGGAGAAACAGTCTGGTGTCTCTTCTTATAAGGGCACTAATCCCATTATGAGGACTCCACCTGTAATGACCTTGGGGATTCCATGACTTAACTGGAGGTAGGGGTGGGGTGGAGAGGTCCATCCAGCCATTAACAGGGGGCTAAGGCCCAGAAGGAAAGACAGAATATGTATGGAGAGTCCTGGAGACTGTGACATTTGTAGGAAACAGCTCCACCAAGGGCGGTCCCGTTGCTCCCCACAGGACGCCCACCCTATCCGACTCCTCCCCTAGCGTGGAGGGTGAGCTTCATATTGGCGACTGACCGCTCACGACGGATGGACCGCAGTGGCCATCTGGAACCGGGGTCTCTGGACCTGCCACCCGCGTGGCTGCAATTTGCACGTGCGATCCCCCCAACCCTATGTTCAGTCGAAGATCCTGCTAATAGCCTCCCAAATGCTGATCCGCAAAGCCAGCAGCTGTGAAGGTCAGAAGAAAAGGCCTGCACGGAGCTCGGGTCACAGGCAGGGGTCAGGGCCCCCACGTTGGAGAATGGTGTTCGCGGCTTGGGGATGGTCACTGCGGAGCTCGAAATACTAATTAGGGAGAGCATCTGGCATCTGTGCGTTCGAGAGACAAACCTTCGGGCTGCATTTGATGAGCGAGAAAGGAAATGCAATCTCAGCTAAACAGAGCTATCGCTCATGAAGTGAATATGCAAATGCGTTATTATTCTCTTTACTCATCATCTGATGTGTTACTAATCAGTAATAAAGAGTCTGATAAATAGGGCCTGATGCTCGGCTTTAAAAGTAACCGGAAGGAAAGATAAATGGGGAAGGCGGTAATTTTGTCTGTATCTTGGGAGCAAGAGAGCGTGCAGTATCAGACCTCTGATTCTGAGACCGACTGGTGTTCTGGTAGCAGATCCAATGGGTGGGTGCGGTGGGCGTGGGGGCGCTCCTACACCCCGAGTGATTCTCCAACACTAGCGGGATGTCCTACAGCTCAACTCCATGCCGACACTACCTGGAGATCGCAGCGGGTCCCGCAGGTGGAGGGCTTGGTCTTTCAAGACCGTCTCCCCGCCCCCCTCAAGTTCAGATGCCGATTGCACGTCCAGGGTCCAGGCTGTCACCTGGGCTTCTGCTAACGAGCTATAGATGGGAAGTTCTGATGACCCCCTTCTTGGGTTCAGTCGAGTTGTCACAGAACTCAGAGACACATTTTATTTCCTAGGTTACCGGTGTCCTGTAAAAGGATCTAGCTTAGGAATATCCAGATGGAGAGTTGCACGGGGCCGGGGATGGGGACAGGAGCTCCCATGGGGCCCCCAGGCACTGTCTCTGTACCTCCACCTGTTCACCGTCCAGAAGCCCTCGGAACCCTGTCCTTCTGTAATTTTACGGAAGCCTCGTTACAAAGGCACGATCGATCAAATCATTGGCCGTGGATGATTGGTTCAACCTCCAGCCCCTCTCCCGGCCCCAGAAATCAGGGGCTGGGGCTGAAATTTCAACCTCTAATTACCTGGTTGGTTCCCCTGGCAACCAGCCCCCTCCTCTGCTGCTTTACGGAAGTCGCCTCACGAACGTAAGCCCGGTTGCAGTGGAAAGGTGCTGGTTCTGAGTCGCAGACACCCATTCTTCCCTCGTGGCTCAGAAGCAATTTTAGGAACTGAGGACCAGAGAGCGAATAAATAAGACAAGGAAAGACGTTCCCACAGCTCTTATCACCCAGGAAGTTCCAAGGGCTCTGGGAGCTGTGAGCCCGAAGGACGAGGACCAAACAGATGTTTCTGATACATCACCCCGTCCCAGCTCCTGAATCGCGTGTAGCCTGTCTTGCCGTTCCTGTTGCGCAGACGTGTTCTCGAAGAGTCCTAAACCGCACCGACACGCGGGCGGCAGACTTGAAGTGCAAGGCCGGTTCAGCATGGTCATGTATCACCGATTCAAGTTTTTTGCCTCCTTGATTCTGGCTCTTGTTTTTCCGTCTTCCGCGTCCTCATCGGTTTCCGTTGTGATTCTTGTGCTTTGTGGACATCTGGCCTCGTTTCTTTTTTAAGAACTTCCTATATTATTTTCGGGGAGCACCAGTCAGGTGGCACGGACTTTTCTGTCTGAAAGCGTCTTTTTCTTTTTTCTTTTATTTTTGGAAGTTATTTTCCTGGGTCTAGGGTTTCATGTTTGTTTGGCTTCCCAGTACTTAAAAATCACACTCTGAACTTTTGATCTGTGTAGTTTCTGACGAGAAGCATGCTGTGGTATTTTCCTTCATCCGCTTTATATGTTACTTATTTTTTTTCCCCCTTGGCTGCCTTTAAGACTTTTCTCTTTGTATTTGGTATTCAGCAGTTTGGTTATGATAGGTCCAGCGTTTTGTTTCTTTGTATCTTGCTTTGGTTCTCTGGACTTCTTGGATCTGTGGTTTAATTTCTTTCATTATGTTCGGCGATTTTTTTTTAAGTTTATTTATGTATTTTGAGAGAGAGATAAAGAGAGAGAGGAAGTGAGCGCATGGGGGAAGGGCAGAGAGTAAGGAAGAGAGAGAATCCCAAGTAGGCTCCTTGTTGTCAGCACGTCGTCTGATGTGGGGCTCATTCTCGTGAACCGTGAGATCGTGACCTGGGCCAAAATCAAGAGTCAGACACTGAACCGACTGAGCCACCCAGGTGCCCCCTGTTTAGCAATTTCCAAGCCATGATCATTCCAGATCGTTCTTCTTCCCTATTCTTGTTCTCTTTTCCTTCTGAGACTCTAGGGCACAAACGCAATATCGTGTGATATTGTTCCATGATGCTTGGATGCTCTGTGCTGGTTCCCCCTCCATTTTGCTCTTGGCCTTCCAAGATGTTCATTCATCCTATCGATCTGTCTTCCAGCTCACTGATTCTTCCTGCAGCCGTGTTCAGTCTACACATGATCTCACCCAGTGAATATTGGAGAGATATCACTTTTATTCATAGTGTTCCCATTATTCTCTTCTTTTTTTTTTTACTGTTTATTTACTTTTGAGAGAGAGACAGGGTGTGAGTGGGGGTGGGGCAGAGAGAGAGAGGGAGACACAGAATCCGAAGCAGGCTCCAGGCTCCGAGCTGTCAGCACAGAGCCTGACACGGGGTGTGAACTCAAGAACCTTGAGATCATGACCTGAGATGAAGTTGGGCGCTCAACCGACTGAGCCGCCCAGGCGCCCCACCATTTGATTCTTTCTTATGATTTACATCTTTTTGATAAAATTCTTGATTTTCTCATGAACTTTATCCATACTTTCCGGAAAATAATTCAACACTTACTGTCAGATAGTAATATTAAGAGGTGACACGAGAAGGTCCATAAAACAGAGGGGAATATTTTAATAATGCCTTAGCCACAAAGGAATTATTTATTTTTATTTATCATTCAGATCTAAGGGGTGCTGTTTTTTTGGGGGGGAAAGGGGTTTCTACTGTGTATACCTTTCAGATCATGCCCCGTTGGGTATAGAGGGAACAGAAAATAGTAAGTAAACCACTAACTGACAAAATAGTAATTATATGTAATATTTGCTGAGTGCTTTTATGCCTGCACCTGTTTTAAGTATTTTTTTGTGTTTGATTTTGTCCCTCATATGGCAAACAATTAGTCAAGTATTTCATTACTGGTACTTTATAGATAACAAAACTAGGGCACGGAGCGGTTCAGTAATTTATTCAAGGACAAACCGAAAGTTATTTGCTCATCTCTGCTTCGAACCGTGGTAGTCTAGTTCGAGAAGCCACACCCTTAAACACCACGTTAGCTGCCTCTCGAGAGGTGTTTCCTCAATACCCAAAGCCGTTTGAGCTCTTGGACGGTGAATCGTCTCCCCTCAAGTCCCAAGGTGCGGAAGGTTCCAGATACGAGCTGGTAAGGACTACCACCAGCCTGCTTGTACTGACTCCCAGCACCTGACGCCCGGCTGCCCTGCCCCTCTGCTTTTTCACCCGCTGCTGTTCTTCAGGGACGCCCCTAAATACCAGCACGGTAATGGCTTTATCGTTCTGCCCAACCTGCAAACCGTTCGTTCATCGTCTGGAAGATGCTGACAATCAACCCCACCCACAACACACATCAGTGGGTGAGGCTAGAAGGCGACAGACACTACAGGTGGGGCGCCGGACGCACGGGAACGAGTGTTAGATATCACCATTCGGCCCCGCCCCTGTGCCGCAAATAAGCCAGCCGGGTCACTGGACGGCACGCGGCTCCCTGGCTCACACCGCCGATGAGTGCAGGATCTGAGCCTACGTAAGTCCCACGCTCAGGTGCTCTCAGCCTGGAATTCCCTTCAACCGCTCCCCCTTCCGCGGGCACCAGGAAGGCTCGGCTGAGCCCGCTCACCGAAGAGTGCTCCCCACCCGCCTCCCACCCCGGCCCCAAGGAAGGCTGAGGGTCTGCAGTGGTCTGTGTGTATGTTCCTTTCCCCACTCTCAGTTCCTTTAGGGAAAGGCCTTGCTATCTTGCCCCCGTGGTTCCAGAGCTTAGCACTAGGCTCAACCTGCAGAGAGTAATGAGTAGATACGGTTTGAAACAAATCGCTACATACCAATGTCTGGCCCGAGTGGGATGGGAGGGCTCTGGAGGAAGTGAGGCGTTCAGCGAGAACAACGGTTAGAAAAACAACAACAACGACAAATTGGAAATTGAGGGCACATTGATTTACTGACTGTTTCTGTCTTCATTTCAGATAATGTCCATTGCAGGGGCGCCTGGGGGCTCAGCTCGTTGAATGTCTGACTCTTGATTTTTGGCTCAGGTCATGATCTCATGGTTCATGGGTTTGAGCCCCGTGTTGGGCTCTGTGCTGACAGGACCCAGCCTGTGTGTGATTTTCTCTCTCTCTCTCTCTCTCTCTGCCTCTCCCCTGCTCATTCTCTTTCTCTATCAAAATAAATAAACGTTAAAAAACTTGAATAATGTCAATGGCAAAAGCTAATTAAAACTTCCTCCGCTTGTCTCGGGACGTGAAATAAAATCTGTGCTGTAACATGTAACTAAATATAATCCTCAAGTAAGAGCGGGAACACAATTATTTGCTTAAGACCCATCATTTGGGGCGCCTGGGGGGCTCGGTCGGTTGAGCATCCGACTTCGGCTCAGGTCATGATCTCACAGTTCGAGCCCTGTGTCAGGCTCTGTGCTGACAGCTCGGAGCCTGGAGCCTCCTTCAGATTCTGTGTCTCCTTCTCACTCTGCCCCGCCCGTGCTCATGCTCTGTCTCTATGTCTCTCTCTCTCAAAAATAAACACTAAAAAAAAAAAAAAAAGACCCATCATTTGTGTTCCATCCTGGCTGCTGAGCGCGGAAGCGTTTCGAAGCTTCGGAGACTGTAACACAGGCTTTCTCGGGACTGTCAGGATTCCCGATCTGAGAAGAGGTGTTCTCGGACATCCACGGCAGAGCAGCGGGAAATTCAAGCCGCCAGGAAACGAGTTGGTCCCCAAACCCGTGATGAGCCCCTACGCGCAGCATTTCAGGATCTCCTCAAGAAAGCTAGGCGACAGTTCCCGGCCACGCGGGGATCGGGGATGGCTCACAGGCGGGGGGACGCGGAGCCGGGACGAGGCGCCGGCTGGGACCGCACCCCCAGGACCGAGCCCGCCGGCCCGCCACCAGAGCTCTCGGCACAAACCCCGCTAACTCGGGGTCTAGTCCTGGGAGGGTCCCGAGGAGGACACTCGATTAAAATCTGCCTTTAAACATGGCAATTATTCCCCGAGCGTCTTTGTTGACAGCTGGTGAGACGCGGGAGGTAAACGCGGGCCTAGTTGCCAGTGAGCGGGAATTAGCATAATGGGCGGCAGCTGGAGCCTCACCCGCAGACCCGGGCCCAGAAGAACCTGGTTCCTTCTGAAACAAAGTCAGAGGCGGGGCCCGCAGAGGATAACGAGCCGCCCTGCCACCTGCCAGCGGCCGGCCCGCGAACCACCTGCTGCCGGCCTGAGAACCCCGCAGAATTCATTTCTCCGATTAAAACAGAAACTAACCTTATGGTAAAAAGCCAGCCCTCCAGTCGCTGAGAACAAGGGCCTTCGCAGATCATCTCGAAACCTCGCTTTTATCCCCTCGTCGTCTGAAATGTAACAGGTGCGTGTCCGAGCCATCCGTGGAGAGTGTCCGTTAGTTCCTTCATTTGTCAGCCCCCCGGGTGGGATCGAAATACACAAGCTCGAAGAAGAGAGAGTCTGAGAAAACAATGGGCTTGCAGTTTCTTCCCGGTGAACGCCGGCCGGCGAGACGGTGTTGTCCGAACCTGGGGAAGGGGAGCCTCGGGGTCCGGGATCGGGAGCGGGAAATCACGCCGGGGGGCCGTCGGATTCTCTGCACAGCCCGCTCCCTCCTGGGGCCGGCGTGGCCGACCGCGAACTTACTTATTTGTACACTCGGGCCAGAGGGCGCTCCCCTCAGCAGCGCTGGCAACGGTTCCTAGAAAAATCATTTGTCATTGCTCAGAAGTCGGTGACAGCAAGTGGCGCGTGGAGAGCAGAGAGAGCTCCCGGGACTCTCTCTCTCGGCTGCAAAAACGCCATCTCCTGCCGTGCACATTCTGGCTGCAGATTTCTGGGTTTCGAAACCTAGTGTTGGGGCGTCATTTTCTTCAGCCCGAACCTTCGTGCAATAGACTCGTCTTAGACCGCGTTCCATTGTAATAAAGGAGTTGCTCGGAAAGGCGCTCTCTCAACTCCGTTCGGCGGAGACTGTGCTGCGACTCCCCCAACGCGGGTCTCTCGGACCCCACCAGCGGCGACGGCCCCGCGCGGCCTTTCCCGAGGTTCAGGGTGTGCCCTCGCCTGGAGCCCGTGTCGCCAGCCCCTTTGTCCCTGGCGCCGCCGAGGCGGCCTCACCCCTGTGGAGCGTTTCCCGCTCGAGCCACAGAAAGTAGGTCCATTTTTTAAATAATCAGGAGCGATCGGCCCCGATCCCGGGCCTGGGTGACGCCCCAGAGGAAGCGAGTGACCCGGCGGCTTTATTTCCAAAGTGTCTGTACTTTTCAGATGCAAGAGAATGAACATCCGATTCGAACTGGTTTAGTCTGCGAGGAGGGCGACTGTGCGCTTACCGGGCCAAGTGCAAGCCTAGGGCTTCAGCCTCGAGCAGGTCTTGAGGCTCAAATGATCTCAACGGGACCATCCCTTTACCGGAACTGCTGCTTTTTTTCCTGCTACGAAAGTAACACATCTTTATATAGAGGATTTAGGAAGTACAGTACTTTTGGGTAAAATATAGAGGGAGGGATAAAACTGCTCACTTATTCTGGTGTTCAGTGGAGGTCAGGGTTAGAATTTCGGTGCGATTCTTTCCAGCCTTTTGTTGTTGGCAAAAATGCCTTTTAGGAGCATGGCAGTGACAGGGGCGCCTGGGTGGCTCAGCCGGTTGAGCGTCCGACTTCGGCTCAGGTCATGATCTCACGTGGGTTCAAGCCCCACGTCGGGCTCTGTGCTGACAGCTCAGAGCCTGGAGCCTGCTTCGAGTTCTGTGTCTCCCTCTCTCCCTGCCCCTCCCTTGCTTGGGTTCTTTGTCTCTGTCTCTCTCTCTTTCTCCCCCACGCCTCCACACACACAAAAAATAAACACTTAAGAACAACAACAACAACACAGTGTGGCAGTGAGGATTCCGAGTCGGCTCCGTGGTTCCTACCCCTCGTATGTCTTTCCAGAATAATCTCTGCGTGCGAGCGACTGGGACCTGTGGACGTGACATTATATGGCAAAGGGAGCGGAATGTTTCGGATGGAACCAAGGCCCCTGATCGGCTGATTTTGAGTTACTCGCAAGGGAGGCTGTGCTCTGGGGGGCGGGGAGCGGGGGGAGGGGGCCTGACCTAATCAGAAGAAGGCTGAAGGCTTTGCTGTCCTCTGAACCCTCAAACGGCAGAGAGACTTTCTCCAATGGGCCTTGCAGAGCCAAGCCCCCGTGAGCCCTAAGCTGCTTCCGGGGGAGGCATGCGGCCAACAGCCACGGGAGGCAGGGAGAGGACTCCCTGTCCCCGACCGATGCCAGCTCCGGCTGACACGGGGACTGTAGCCTGGGCGACCGCCAGCAGAGGCCCCAGCTTGGAGGCACCTGGACTCCAGACCCCCCGGGAGATAATAGATGTGTGTCGTTGGGAGTCTGCCGCATTTGTGGTAATTTGTCACACAGCGTAAAAATCTAATTCAGGGACAAATAAAAGGGATCATTTACCTAATGCTGTGTGACATCTTTGTCACTTGGTTCAATGGATGACGCACGTTCCGTCAATTCCAGCGCCGTCCATACAGAGTCTTTCGGGACTCAGGCAAGGGGAGTAATTTTACGTACTCAGGAACGGAGGACCTCACGGACAGCCGGGAAATGGAAGTCAGGCCAAAGGGGGCAGTTGCTACACAGGTGCAACCGCAGGTTGGTTTTTGTTTCTGTTTTTGTTTTTTCCCAATTTTTAAATATCTTTTTGGTGCTTTCCTCCTAGGATACGGCCTTCCGGATCTTCTCTTGTCCTTGAAGAGAGCTGGCACTTTGGAACTTCATGCGGGAAGTCATTTTTATAAATCTTGGCAGCTAATTCGGTTTCTGTTGAACGCACCGAGAGGGCCAAGGCGAGGCTGTCAGTTTTCCAAGTTTCCCTCCTGCGTTTCCAATTTGCAAGTGACGCTGGAACCAATCCTGTATTGTTAAACACAGATTGTCCCCAGCATTCGGTTCTCGTAAACACTGTATAAGGAAACATATTTGAGCCGAATCCTTGCTGGCAATCTGCCCTCGGTGCCACGGAATAAACGGCAAGACGCGAGAGAATGCGTTAACGTTTGTATGTTTTGGGAAGGTTCTCAAGGTACGTGACGAACACGACCCCCAAAAGTCTGAAAAAATCAACAGCCAACACGCATACTGTTTCTCAATCCCCGTATTTTGTTTTTCATATACGTCTTAAATTACATCGGTAGAGTGTCTCTCTTCTCACGTAATTTGTAAATATTTGGTGTCGGTGAAATTGAACCCCCTTCATCTGCTCGGGGCTCCTCTGTATTTCTTCCTGATGACTCCTCTCTACGCCTTCTCGTTTTTTATTTAGAGCTCTTTATATATGAGAAAATTGACAAGGAGTTTGGATTCTACACCATACTGAGGACGTGCGAAATTTTCTCTTGGCATAGATTAATATTTAGCCGTATGGGCACAATATGTCTTAGAACGATTGTCTCCTAATTGAAATATTCCGAGAGTTGGAAGATGAGAAAGTTGGCCTCGGGCACGCCGTGTGAGCATCGGCCATCTGCCAGGGAGCAGAATCCCACTCAGGTGCGGGCCAGGCCTCGCCGTCGGAGCAAGGTGATAAACGGATAATGTTTCTGTGATGGGAGGAAGTGAGTAGAGACAGAACAGAAGCAAAGAAAAAAAATTGGGAAAAACTAGTTCGTTTTCTCTTCCGTTTAGCGTTTCTCTAAAAGCAGTAGGGGATGGAGTCCTGTTCCGCTAACAAGAAAACGCCAGGTCGGCTACAAAATCATAAGCTTTCTTGGGCCCGTTGGCAAACCGAGGTTTCAAGACTACTAAGTAAACCAAAGTTGGGAGAAGGACCGATCTTCCACGGAAAGACAGGACACGCACCGTTAGCAGCTGAGAACAGATGGACGCGCCAATAAACTCTTGGGGAAAAAGGAGTTTAACGCGCCTCCGTTTACCTTTGGACATAATGTCAGAGCTCTCAGAATCACGTACTTTGAATGAATACAGTTTACGTGTTTATTAAAGATCCATCAGACGGCATTTGAGTTGATTTTCTTAAAAAGTCAGGTTAACTTGGGGACGGAAACCGCCCGTTCTGAAACCGGACAGTGAATAGAATCGCATACGCGGGTGGAGGTTTCTACTAAAAGGGATCACAGCACTCGGCTCAGACCCCATCGCCGTCACTTCTCCGAAGCGTGGCCACGAGCTGAGCTCACGCTGTCCTGCACCCTGTGCCAGGGTCTTGTGACGCCCCGTATCACAGTCCCCGCTCAGGCAGAGCTTAAACTCCAGCGGAGAGACAGACAGGGAACCGCTAAGTAACACAAACTTGCCGGCCCGTTCTGCGGGGATGTGAAGAAGATAAAATAGAGCTACTGGGTGAGCTATATAACCGGGCGCGGCCTTGCGTTGCTCCTTCAGGAAGACGTCGCTGAGAGTGAGTTTGGAGCAGAGACCCGGCTGGCAAGAGAGAGGCCAGAGCTGAAGCCTCCCGGGCGGGGCAGAGAGGGCCTGCCAGGAGCCCCCGGCAGGCAGGAGCCGGTGTGCCAAGCGGAGCGGGGTAGCTCTGCGCAGCCGGGGCGTAGCCGGCCGGGGAAACAGGGAGTTAGACAAGGAGGGGAGGGAGGGACGTGTGGGAGGGAGCCGGGACGCTCGGTGAGACAGCAAGGTGCTGTTTTTATTATTGTCCCACCGACTCCCCAGCAGGAACCAGGGACAGTAAGACTCCAGGCCGCAGTCAGAGGCTGCGGCAGGCACCGTGCTGGTTCAAACGGGGCCCCCTTGGCGCTGAATGGCTCCGTGCAAGTTCTGTGTTCGCATCAGATAAGTCACTGTCCTGGGGGGGGGGTTGCAGAGTCACCTGAGGAACTGTCAAGGGGGGTGGGGTTACCGCCTGGCAGAGCACACAGCTGCCCGCCGGAAACGAGAAGCTGCCGGCACAGAAATGTAATACAGACATCGGCTTCCCAAGAAAACTCGGTGGCACTGAAGGGTATTCCTCGGACAACTGGTTTTCAATATGACATATGACTCAGTAATGAAACAGGTGATTAATTCGATCGGGGAAGACGGAAGTCCCTCGAGACCCGTGCCAGCCTGAATTCTCCCTACGTTCAGCACTTAGGAAGGGTCGTCACCGTTCAGGAGGGGAGGGGACCGTGCAGGTGGCAAATTCTGGGCGAGGGAGTCTCTCCCAGCTCCGCAGACAGGGGCCGCTCAGAAAAGTCCCAGGGAAATAGCTCACGTATGGCTCGGCCGAGGGCGGGACCGCCTGTCCCTACGGTGACCGTTGGCCAGCGCTGCGGGGCGGCCTCTCGCTGACGCAAAAGAGATGTTTAAAATTCCGAGGCCCGTGCCGTGTTGCTGAATTTTCCAGGGTCCCTGGGCAGACACTGGCGATGCCGCTTCACAGTTCGTGACGCGGTGACATTAATTTAAATCCCAGTCAGGACCCCGGAGGCTGTTCTACAAGGGACCTCACACGTATCTCCAGCCCACCCGTCCCCCGCCGGTTTTGCCTGCCCAATACATGCGCCGCGTTTTCCCAGAACCTTGTTTTTTCTCTGAGGAATCGCAGTCCTATTATTTTCAATTTTGTGGTTCCCACAGGTATCGACCTACCCCATCGTATTAGCCGGGGTTTCAGAAAATCACTTTCTGCTGGCCACAGTGACTGCTTCAGCGGCAGGCATGTGACTGAGCACAAGTCAGTGAGAGTCGGCCACGGATTTTCCTGGAACCTGGAAAACAACGTCTCTGCTAATGAATCAGTGTGTGTGTGTGTGTGCAGGGTGGGGGGGGTTCTCAGCGGGGATCCGGTCAGTTTGCCAGAATGTAAGCGACGCGGTGACCAAATCGGCTAGGACGCACAGAGATTCTAACTGTCTGTCTGTAAGCCCAACACAGAGGGAACCACGTCTGAGGGGTGAGGAGATTCCCGTGCACGTAGATTGAATGCCTGGATCAAGCTTTACCTGAAGCCGATGTTCTGAATTTTCCCTTACGAGAACGAATGACTCCCCTGGTTATTTAACCCGATATAGTGGGTTTAGGCTACTTGTGCTATTTTTTTTCTTTAAGCAGTTAGCAGGCGCTTCTCTGTGCCAGGCCCGCTCCCAGATAGATACATACCTGTCTATACACATATTTTTCCTATTGGCTCTGTTTCTGGAGAGCCCTGACTCACATAGGGGTCATTCTTTTTTTATTTTTTTAATTTTTGAGAGACCTTAGAGACAGAGCATGAGCAGGGGAGGGGCAGAGAGAGAGGGAGACACAGAATCTGAAGCAGGCTCCAGGCTCTGAGCCATCAGCACAGAGCCCGACGCGGGGCTGGAACTCACGAACTGCGAGATCATGACCTGAGCCGAAGTCAGATGCTCAGCCGACTGAGTGCCCTGGGCGTCCCTTAACGTCGTGTGGTTTTAAGCTACTAAATTTGTGGTGATACAGTCAACTATAGGAAACCGACGCGGTCCCTTTGATTTGCATTCTAGAACAGGTAATGGAAGGGAGAAGCAGCCTCTGTATCTCAGAACTTTATTTACGGGGCCTTGGGGAGGTTGGCGCTCATTAGCCGGACTCACATTCCATGTACGAAGAATGTTCCTGAGAACCACGTACAGGGATTAGTGATCAGGTAGGTTTACCTTCGACCAGAGGATTCCTGGTGATACGTTAATAACCAAGTTCCCTCGGGCGGGATTTCGGCCTTTCCATACTGTGGTCCCCTCACCCATAAGATGAAGACAGTCACGTGGAGGTCGCATGACCGTGGGGGTTGCCTGGGCCGATGCTTGGAAGCGGCCGGAGAAGGGCTGGCCTCATCGCATGTGCTCAGGACACGTCTGCTCTCATGAAAACACACGTATGTGCTAAAAAATAGTCCTTTCTGGAAAGAATAGGAGTCCCGGCTTCTCTGATGTTTGCTCAGAGCGGGCTCCCTCAGGACCCCCCAGCCATCTCAATGAACGAACGACAGACTATTGGATCGCTTCATTCTAAGGGGAACTGGGAGCTCGGAGAAAGCTGCTCTCGAGTCTGAGAATCGCTTCGGAAGGGTACAGGTTTTAAAAGAGCGTCAGAGGCGTATCCACCATTCTCAGATGTCAGCTTTGTGATAAAAATGCCTCGTGTTTAAGATTTGAGAAATTCCCCCCTCGCCGGTATAAATGACACCCTCCGTGGTCAGGAAAGGTGGCGTAAGGTGGCAGTGAAACTCGGGCTCGGGCGCCAGAAAGTTGCATCTGGAATTCAGGCCCGCTGCCGCCCACCGATCCATCTGGCGCCGCTTGTGCGAACTTGCACCTGCCTCAGTTTCTTCACCTGCTGTATGGGAACCACAGGGAGGTTGGGGGCGTGAACTGACGCCTTTCACAGAGAGCCCTGCGCCTGGGCAGAGCCTCACAGATATAAAGTGCTGTTCTCACAACCATCATCAGATTTTTTCGCTAATTAATTAACACCCAGCTCCTTGGGGCACCTGGGCGGCCCAGTCGGTTGAGCGTCCGACTCATGACTTTAGCTCAGGTCATAATGTCACCGTTGGAGAGTTCGAGCCCCACGTCGGGCTCTGTGCTGACAGGCAGAGCCTGCTTGGGATTCTCTCTCTCCCTCTGCCCTTCCCCTGCTTGTTCTCTCTCTCTCTCTCTCTCTCTCTCTCTCAAAAATATATAAATAAACATTAAAAACAATAGTTTCTCATCAGCATTATCAGAGCCTCCCTCTTATCACGGTCAATGAAACCCTTGGGGTTGACCGTCCACACTGGTCTCACTGTGCCCATCTCATGGGTGCAAGACTCAAGCCCCTCCGAGTCCCTCTCTGGGACTTTATCGTTGCAGCTGGGGGAATGGTCCCTCTGTCGTCACGGGGCTGGGAGGGGAGTAGAGTCCTCCGGACCTCAGGTCCCCGCTGGCAAAGGCCCGTCTGCTGTGAGAAAGAGGCCCCGAAGAGGCCAGCAGGGGTGGACTTGACCTGTGAGTCGGCTCAACTCTACCTCCTGTAGCCCCCCCTGGGGTGCCGGCTGAGTGGCTCCCCGCCACCCCGCTCCCCTCCAAGAGCACCAAACTCCCTCCCGGACACACGGGCTTGAAACTCGCTGGTTCTTGGCCGGTTCTTTTGGTAGTGGTAGCATTTCCGTCGCTTGTAACCGGAAAAGTCAGTCCTGGGAAGTAGAGTGAAGTTCAACCAGTATCTTGCGAATGTCGACTGTTTTCAAGGTGACGTGTGGGCCGGTCGTGACGGCCAGGGATGGATCGAGACATGGCCCTGGGGTCCGCAGTGGCTCGTGAGCCCTACTGTCCTCAGAGGATACTTGTAACCGTTCCTAGGCTGTGTCCTTAATGGTCCCCCAAAGCCCATGGCTCAGAGGAGGCGAGGCCAGCACCTGGCTCGTTCTGCATCCCGGCAGAATTTCCTAACCAGCTGCTTTCAAAATCTACAAAGGAGATGTGAGGGACAGAAGCGTAGCAAGACCGGGGCGTAGTAACAAATGGCTGCTATTTGTACACACTCGACCCAATCGAAGGAAGTTTTCGACCCAGGCAGCCTAGGGGAAACATTTCTATTCAACAGAAAAACCAAGGAGAAAAGCCGAGAGCATCTGAGGTGAGGCTTTGAACTTGAAGAGAGAGGAGCTAAGTTAGCGAGATCTATCATAATTGTCTTTCCCTCCGTGGGGCGAACCCTCCATTCACGTAAACGTCTCTGTTGAAAGGCGCGGGTGTGAAGGAAGGAAGAACTGAGGGAAACTTCCCTGGGGCGGGCGGGCTCCTCCAGCACGTGCTCCGGGGGCAGTCCTCCCTCCCGCTGCTGGCGTCCGACCGCGAACCGGGGACTTTCATTGCACCATTAGGTAAAAAAAAAAAAAAAAAAAAGAAAAAGAAAAAAGAAAGAAGAAAAAGAAAAAGAAAAAGAAAAAAAAATCCGGGGGTCCCGTCTAAATTAAAAGAGCCCAACCTAGCTATTAACCAAAATTCTAAACAGAATCCTGAGCACTGGTCTTCTGCAGCGGGGAGACCTCCGTACGAAGGCCTTCTTCTCCCTTCCCCCTTCTCCCAGCCGTCCAGGCGCCTGGCCGCGGGCTCCCCATGGACACCGATTCCGCCAGGGCCCTGTGTGGCTCCGCCGTGGAGACGGTGCCAGCAGCCGCCCAGGACCTAGGGGACAGTGTGACCCGCATGAGACACTCTGCCGGGGTTGTGGAAGGGGTGAGGTCATGAGGCGACCTCCCCCGTCCTGCCTGCCCAGGCCCCCCGCCCGCCTCTGTGAACAGACGACTGATCACCCACCGGATGGGGCGCTCTCTGCCAGAGGCGCCTCGGTGACATCTCTGGTCGTCGTCCCCTGGTCCCCTAAACTGGTGGTCTCCTCTGAACCCCCCCCCAGGGCCCCGCTGGCCCCTCTGCTCCCTGCGTTTGGCTGTGGACCTGACTCCCTACCATGGAATCCCGACCCTGTCCTGTTCTAACCCCTGCGCGGAGAACTTGAAGCCTGGGGACCCCATGGGCGGTGATGGGAACCTCGCCCCAGAAGTGGGCAGGTTTCGGGGGTTGTGGCTACCTGCCCAGGTCCGAGCTGTCCGGAAGGCTCGGCAGGGAGGGGCTGCCCTGAACTGGATCCCCTGCGAGGACTACCCGGGGGGCTCCTGCAGGAGGGCGAGGACCCGCAGTGAGTGTGTGGAGGGACAGCGGGCCGGGCAGATGCTGGGGGAGGGGTCCCTGGGGGCGCAGGGGCTGGGCAGACTCTTGGGGGGTCCCTGGAGGGGCAGGAGCTGGGCAGACGCTGAGGGGTGGTGGTCCTTGGGGGCGCAGTGGGCCGGGCAGATGCTGGGGGGGTCCCTGGGGGGGCAGCGGGCCGGGCAGACTCTTGGGGGGGGTCCCTGGAGGGGCAGGAGCTGGGCAGACGCTGAGGGGGGGTCCCTGGGGGCGCAGCAGGCCGGGCAGATGCTGGGGGGGTCCCTGGGGGGGCAGCGGGCCGGGCAGACACTGGGGGGGTCCCTAGGGGGACAGCGGGCTGGGCAGACTCTTGCGGGGGTCCCTGGGGGGGCAGCGGGCTGGGCAGAATTTTGGGGGCGTCCCTGGGGGCACAGCAGGCCGGGCAGATGCTGGGGGGGGTCTCTGGAGGGACAGCGGACTGGGAAGACACTGGGGGCGTCCCTGGAGGGGCATCGGGCCAGGCAGACGCTGGGGGGGGTCCCTGGAGGGGCAGCGGGCCGGGCAGATTTTTGGGGGGTCCCTGGGGGGGCAGCGGGCTAGGCAGACTTTTGGGGGCATCCCTGGAGGGGCAGCGGACCGGGCAGATGCTGGAGGATCCCTGGGGGGACAGCAGGCTGGGCAGATGCTGGAGGGTCCATGGAGGGACAGCAGACCGGGCAGATTTTTGGGGGGGGTCCCTGGAGGGGCAGCAGGCCGGGCAGACCCTGGGGAGGGTCCCTGGGGGGGCAGCGGGCCGGGCAGATTTTTGGGGGATCCCTGGGGGCAGCAGGCCAGGCAGATGCTGGGGGGGGTCCCTGGGGGGGCAGCAGGCCGGGCAGATTTTTGGGGGGTCCCTGGAGGGGCAGCGGGAGCAAGGGGGTGCCCGGGTCAGGACTCGATTCTCCGGTGGCCGGGGCACCCCTCGTCCACGCAGCACCCGCAGAGGTCCTGCCCGCGCGAACGGGAGCCTCCGGGTCTGGGCCCCGCGGAGGGAGAAGCCGCAGCCCGTCCCCCGTCGCGTTCAGGCGGTCCTGGCGTTTCCCTTGACCTTCTCCCGCGAACGCTCCCTCAGATCTGTTCCCCTGGCGCTGGCCGCTGCCTGCTCAGGCGGCCCGGATGCTGCAGGCGGGAAACGTTGAATCCGGACAGACGGACGGGGTGGAGCCCTGCAGCGAAACGCGTTCGCGCCCCAGAGCCGTGCGCTCGCTCGGACGGCGCTCTGCGGCTTGCTGGCGTGTTCGCACCTCGAAGCGGCTCTTGAGAGCGACCCTCGAGGACTTACTAGCGGAGCAGTCTGCCACCCTCACCCCCTGGATCACCCCCCCGGGAGCACGGGGCGTCGCCCAAATGAGGCGATTTGGAGGGAGGGGAGGTCTCGGGTGCTCGGGGAATTCGCAAGACGCTTCCAGGAGCAAAAACAACCTATCGGTGGTACAGCAAATACGTGACGACAAAGTCCACGCTCGAGCCGGGTTTAAAGAGAGGGGTGGTGACACCGTTTTTAGTCCCCATTTGGGTGGCTGTGTCTGCTCAGCTCTGTGGCTGTTATTAAGACCGTCCCATGTGAAATCGCTCTATCTGACCCTTCCGACACGCGGAATTATGCCATCGTGTGGGGAAAGCGTAATAGATGGATGTCGCTTCCTTCGGCGGGCTTCTGGAGCGGACTTAGTGGCCAAAATGGCAATTATTATAAATTTTAAGTCACTTTCATAGGGTGGTCTCTTTCAGTCTAAATTAGAATAAATGAAAAGCCACAGAAACTAGGGAACAGCTCAGAGAGAGCCCGGATTACTAGGACTCGCCGCGCAAGGAAGGAAACGTCTCATTATTACTATTATTTTTACTCCCCTGTCCCTCGGTGCTCTTGTCAGGGTCTAAAATATGGTGACGTACTCCTTTTGATCGCAGAAGTTCACGCATATGTCTCAGAGAACGTGCATGTTTGCGACAATTCAGGGCTGTGTAAACTCCTTTCGGCCAACATACTGCTCTTGGCCACCGTGTCGCTGTTTCGGACTGCGTGGGCCGTTGAGTGACCGAAGGACATTTCTGGGTGTTTGTGTTCTAGAGCACAGCTCACACGCAGGCCCTGAGACCCGGCAGGCCGGCGGGGGTGTCTGAGCCGCTCCCTGGACGGCGCGTCTTCCTTGAAATTCCTGGCGCCTAATAGATGCTTAGCGAACATCTCTGGAGGGGACGCGTTCAATGAGATCTGTGCTAGAGGCCGAGGGTGTCACCGTGAAAAGTTAAAAAACCAGGTTCCTGCTCTGGGGGGCGTGGGCTGTAAAGACGAGAGATACACACAATAACCAACACACTGAAATATAATATTTCAGGGCGTAAATGATATAAGGAGAAATGAAATAAATGACAGAGAGAGAAATGAAACGCGAGGGGTGCAGGTCGGTCTTTACGCGGACTGATGAGGGGGCCCCTCTGGCAGGTGCCGCGGCACACGGGCCTGCGTGGAATGAACCCAGGAAATCATCCCGCCAGCGAGCGTCTCCTCCCGGTTAGTAGAAGAGACAGGATGCATCTCAGCGAGGAAGTGTCAGTTGCTACTTTGCACGCTCGTGCCTGTAAGTCTGCAGAAATTCCACACAACTGTTGCAACCCTGGAGGAAACTCGAGAAGGACTTTTCTCTTGTCTTTAGCAGGTAAACGGATGCACCGGGCATCGTCTCCTGAATTCCCGGGAGAGCCGCCGGAGCCCGTTCTGGGGGTCAGGGCTCCGCCATTCCCAGGTGGGAAGGTCCAGGACTCTGTGTTCTGAAATCAAAAGGCCGGGTTTCCCCAGGGGGCCTGTTATGTTTGATGGAGTCACCGTGAGGAGGAGGGGCGGCCCCTGTCTCCTCAAAGGGAACGTCTCCGTCTTCGTTTTCCCTTTTCATGGGCGGAGGGACCACACGGCACAGGCTGGGAGGCAGCAGTGTGCTGGGCGTCTGAGGGAGGTCAGGGAGGAGGGATGGGGTGGGGAGAGGGAGAAAGATGGGAGGGAGGGGAAGGGAGGAGGGCAGGAAGGAAGGGAAGGAGAGGAGGGAGGGAGAGGAGGGGAGGGCGGAAGGGAAAGAAGAAGGAAGGAAAGGATGAGAGAAGGGAGGAGGGAGGGAGGAGGGAGGGAGGGACAGAGGAAGGAAGGAAGGAAGGAAGGAAGGTAGAGGGGGGAGAGGGGAGGGAGAGAGGGAGGAGGGAGGGAGGGAAGGAAGCACACACTGATGTGCTATCATGTTCTTCATTTAAGGTAAAAGTCTGCAGAATATTTAATATGATTGGAGGTGGTTTCATTAGCTCTGGTTGAATTCTGCTTCTTTGAAAAGGCTGATGATGATGATAATAATAATAATAACAACCACAACAGCTACTACTCACAGAGCGGATACAACATCCCAGGCATCCTCACACACACACACACACACACACACACACACACACACACCCCGTACGTACACACTGCATGTAACACACGCGTGACCCTCACGACAGCCCCGAGTAGCTGCCGTCACCACCATCCCGTCCGCAGCCGCAGACGCACAGGGCTCGCGCAGCACGCACGCTTTGTTGCCCTTCCTTGGAGCTGCAGAGTGCTGGCAGTGGCCCAGATCCAGAACCCGATCCCGGGCTCCGGAACCCTCGAGGCGGCGCTCTGACCACTACCCGGCACTGCCTCTCTCCCCCCCCATCCCTTCGTCCTTGGAGAGGCACGGACAATAACATCTCCCCCCCAGCCTCTCCCACGGCCTTCCCAAACAGGAATATCTTTCCTGCCTTTAGGTTTCTAGCTACTGCATCTGGAAATTTCCCTTTAATTACTTTGCTGGTAGGTGTTAATACCCTTGGCCGTGCTTGGTAAGTTCCACGCATCCATCCTCCCGGAAGGCCCGCCGCACCCAGTGAGCTATGGGTGAAAGCTTCCTGAAAGGTGTTCAGCACCCCTTTCGCATTTGTAACAACTTGAATGAAAAGCGTTGACCATCCCGGGACAGAGGTCGTGAAGGAGACATTATTAAATCGCATTTACATAAAAAGGAGATTGAACGTAGGGCCGAGAGTTAGTAGCTGAGCTCGTCCCGTGGAGCCGTTTCCCGGTGTGGAGGCACCTGTGATCTGTGTTCTCTTCGGGGGATGGGTCCTGCTGCGGTGATGGGTCTCGTGCCATCCCCACGGGCCCTCGGCGCTGTGAGGGACGAGGACTGTCCCTGCCCAGAGCCGTGTGTGGAACACCATGGCATCTGAGAAATTAATCTGGACACCCGGATTCCATCCACGGGGCTTGGCGACGGCTTTCCTCCCTCTTCGTCTTGGGTGGAGGGTAGCATCGGTTCCCACGCCCCGGCCGTGGCGGGCCTCACTAGTCAATCGCAGGCATGTCTGTGAACGCCGCACCCCGTGTTCACACCACCGACCTACGGAGGCGACAGGACACACGGACACCCTCTACCGGCCCCCTGAAGAGGCAGAGATGGAGCTTGGGGAACACCAGTAGGCAAATCAGTAGAGGAGGAAGAACGGTGGGACCTTTTTGGTGAGCCCCAGACCTCTGGGGTCGGTGTCACCCTGCACGCTGACCTCCCGTTGGTCCAAACCTTCGCAGTTTCCTAAGCGCGAGCGAGCAGGTGCCACGGCGCTGTCATTACAGACGGGCTCTTTAACGAGAGGGGAGAAGGACGCACTGGTCCCCCCATCTTACCTCTCTGTTGACTCAAATAAAAACCATCCAGAAAACCACCGCCCTCCGTCAAACATCAGTGTTTCCCACACGTACAATGAGCAAGACACTACACTCCGGCATGCCGATAGAGGCGATCAAACGTGAAAAACAGGAAATAAATCACCAGACACAAGTGGCATCGCGAGAATAAATTCGCTGAGCGTAAGCGGGGCCCCCCCCGGTTAGACAAGAAACACCGCCAGACCGGCATCCCTGGCCAGATTGCGGGTGGCAGAGCCCCATGCGGCCACCCCGCCTCGAGGGATAGAATCGTGTCTTGCGAAGGTCTCCCTCTCTCCCTCGGCCCGCCGCCTAGCCAGCTCCCCTTTAAAGACAACGTTTGTTAGGCGAGCACGCTCTCCTGGGGAAAATCGCTCGCTGTCTTTTTTCTTCTATAAAATAAAAGGCAACGGCAGGGTCTCTCCGCAGCACTGTCCGCGGGGAGCTAGCGGGACCGGACTCAAAGTCTTGCCTTTCCTCCTGCCTCGCATGGACACGTCCCAAACTCCGGCAACACGCGTTTGTTTTAGTGGGCGTGGTGGGCGCGCTGCAGTTTGGGACGATGGTTGGGGGTGGGTGTCGTTATTGGGCATTAGATATGGGAGAAGGCGCGCCCCCCCCCGGTCAGAAGACCCCCGAACCCAGCCAAGGGCTTCAGAGCGGGCAAGAAGCCCAGGAAGGGGTCCGGGTGTTTTCCACGCAGGCAGAGAAGTTGAGGTCCGTTCCCTTCCCCTCCTGCGTCCCCCTAGCGTCTCCCGTGAGGAGTGACGAAGGTCACTAGTGATGACAACACCTCGCGCAGAGCCCTGATTACCTGTCAATCATCGCTTAACGAGGCTCGACCCGGGAATCCGTGACAGCTGTCATCATGCCCGTCACACCAACGGTGAGCTCAAGAGCTTGTCTCGGCTCTTTTAGGTATGAGTGGCGGAGTCAGGACTCGAACCCAGGACGCCTGGCCCCGAGCTGCGCACTCTCACCGCCGAGCCATACAGAGGCCCCCCGCAGCCTTCCTCTGTCCATCGTGCTGAGGGAACAGGGTCTCGCGCCCACCTACAAACAAAAACGGGCATTTTTGTCTCTTGGCTCCCTCGTTGCCATCTCTCAAAATTTCCCTTTGATTTGCTGTCAACATGCTATTAATATCATCGATTGCTTTTAAGTCAGAAAGAGCCCAATTTCAGCCAGTAGCTGTTCATCGAAGATCGCCGAGTGACGGTTCATCCGGACTTTTACAATATTTAATGCCCGGGATAAGAATAAATTCATAAATTTAACAAGAGGGCTGGGGGATAGATTATATACAAATCACATCAAACCAGGAGAGAAGGGAGATTGGCTTAGTTCATGGAGTTCACAAAGCTCTGTGTTCCATGTGGCAGGCGAGGAACTCGGGGCGAGCCGTAACCCCTGAGGGTGAGCGCCCAGTAATGGTCATGTTCTCGCACTCACGCGGCGGTGACGAACGGATGCTGAGCTGCGTCTGGTGGTAGGAGGAGTGACAGCCTCAAAACCGTCTGCCTCCTCGTCCCCAGGACTTGGGACTGTGTGAGCCCACGTGGTGAGAGGGACTCGGCAGGTGGGACCCGGGGATGGGGAGGGCCCGGCGGGACCATGGGGTGCTTACGAGGGGCCCGAACCGCAGGAGGCGGGAGGCGGAGGCGAGCAGGGATGGAGGGGCTTCCAGAAGGCGGCCAAGGCGCGGAGTAGATCTCCTGTAGAGCCTCCAGAGGGAACATGGCGCCGTCAGCAACCCTGGGACCCGTTTCAGACCCCGGGCCCCCAGAACTGAGATAACACACGTGTTGTTTTCAACCACCGTGCTTGGGATAACTTGTTACATCGGCCAGAAAACAGATGCACCTCCTTTGAGAGGAAATTCTCTGGGGGCTGGATGGGGCCCCTCTCATGACCTCTGACAACTCACAGCCTAGGATGGTGCCTGGACGACACCCGCATCACAACACACAGGTCGATGTCACCCGCACCTACGGAAATAAGCGAATGACGTGGAGTCTGGCTAACGGTTTGTAAGCATCTCGAACTCTGTATCCCACTGACTGACAACAAGGGCCTGGCTGCGGTCCAGCATGGGCGGCATCATTCTGACATTCATCCAGGCATGGGGGCTCCATCCACAGAGTCTGGGGACCGGCCGAAGCCCCCGCACACCAGGCGGCTGCTGCCGAAGCTCCCCACGGGCCTCTGGCCAGCCTGTGGCCGTGCGCACAGAGCGACCGCACCAAGTTTCAGAATCTACACGGCGCAGAGGCCATCTTTCAGAATTGGTAGGGAACTGAACAGAAACAAGAATTAATTGATAGACGGGGTTTGCCGACTCTCTCTGGAGGCACGAGGCGCGGCTGGATCTTTGGAGAGTGCCCAGGTAGAAGAAAAGGCTTTCGGAGTTTCTGTTACGCTGCAGACCTTAACAGGTGCCTTGCTGAAAATGCGGCTCTCCCTTGCCCCCGGACGACTGGGCGCCCCCGCATCCCTCCGGTCTAAGGGAGCGGCGGTGCCCCCGACTGACAATTCCAGGCTGTTTCTTCACTCTAGAGAGGAGAGCATCTTTGCTTTCCTTCCTAGACTACCACTTTATTAATTCAAACAGAGAACGCCCCAGAAAACAAACACGCGCTTTAAATTAAGCATAAGAATGCAGCGTGCGTAACAGAGCACACGATGAGCAAGGCATGAAAACGTAGCGTGCTGATCAAGGCGTTCAAAAATGCAAAACAGGACATAAATACTCAGGAGCAGCTGTCACCCCGAGAACAAATGCCCAGGCGGCAGAAGCAAAAGGTTGGAGCAGAGCGGAAAACTCGGAACCCAGGACGGGCCTCCAGGCGCGAGGCTGGTTCTACCCAGAAACGAAAGAACCGGCTTTTGCCAAATGTGTTTAGATCAAGAGACGCTGGAGGAAAAAGCGGGCGAGGAAGGCGTTCTGCTGGGAACGCATCACCTCGCCGTCATTCTTTTTTCTTCGCCTAAAACCGAAGGAAGTTGGCGGAAGTCTGTTGCAGTGTAGCCTAGGTGCTTCCTGTGCTCGCCCCGGGGGCTTTCTGAGGGGAGGAACCGCTAGTGTGACCCGCAGCACCCCGACCCCCACTCGCCGCCACGGTGGTGGGAACGTGGGGCGTGGGCGACCCCAGCTTGGCTCAGTGATGCTGCCCTGAGGACAGAATTCTTGAAGCAACCTTAGTTTTTTTTTAGTGTTTACTTATTTATTTTTGAGAGAGAGAGAGAGAGAAAGAGAGAGCAGGGAAGGAGCAGAGAGAGAGGGAGACACAGAATCCAAAGCCAGCACAAGCTGTCAGCACAGAGCCCGACTCGGGGCTCGAACCCGTGAACCGAGAGATCATGACCTGAGCCCAGGTCGGACGCTCAGCCAGTTGAGCCACCCAGGCGCCCTGCGGTAGCCTTTCTGATACTTTAAGTCTGCACCTCCGTTACCAGAAAGACTTTGTGGATTCTTCTCTTTGCTTGTGTATCCAATTCTCTCCTTGCCCCAGATGCCCAGGTGGCAGTGAATAGAAGTGAATTGTCAACCACAGTCCAGGAGGTCATGGCGCTGCCCCGTGTCAGTGGCCACCGTCCACTGTAGGGTAAAACTCGGGGTCATTGTCATGGCCTGGCTCTGCCCTGCTCTCCAGCCTCGTCATGGGCCGCCCTCCCCTTTGGGGGGGGGACACTGACCTCCGGTACTGCTCAGAAAAGGGAGTTTTCTCCTTGCTGGGGTCTTTGTGCCCAGTGCCTCCCTTCCGGTGAGCCCTTCTGCTCTTTCTCTCTCTTTTTTTTTTGTATGTGTTTATTTATTTTAGAGAGAGAGAGACAGCATGAGCAGGGGAGGGGCAGAGAGAGAGGGAGACACAGAACCAAAAGCAGGCTCAGGCTCTGAGCTGTCAGCACAGAGCCCGATGTGGAGCTTGAACTCGTGAACCATGGATCATGACCTGAGCTGAAGTCGGACGCTCAACCGACTGAGCCCCCCAGGCGCCCCAAGCCCTTCTGCTCTTAAGTCCACTCTTCATTTGGGTCTCAGCACACACATCCAGGTGGGACATTTGATCCTCCCTCCGGAGCCAGGCCCACCGTCTGGGAAATCAAGATCCCGATACAAAGACGTGGCGGCCACATTTCCTGCCTTCTCGACCGGATTCTTCACCTCCCTCGAGCCTCCCCCTGTGTTTTCTTCAAGGAGAATTCCTTAAAAAAAAATAAATAAAATAAATGAAATTCTAATTGCCCATGGAGTGCAGTAGACTTCAACAGATTTTTCCTTTAAGAAATAAGAGTAACTCACGCATGCAGACTTGAGGCGTGCCAACACACTTCCGAGTCCTGTCGATGTAAATTATGATTCCTTAATCCTCGCGAGAGCCCTGTGAGACAGAAACTGTGAATATTCCAGTGTCCTAATGACAAATCCAATGCACAAGAGGTTAAGTAAATCCCCGAGTCCACACACCTCGAAACAGAGCTAGGATCCGCACCCAGGCGGTCTGGACCCAGACAGCCATGCCACGGAAGGAACCGGTGTTTTCGAATGACACAGTTCCGTGACCAAAGTCGCAAAGCCAGCCTTATCCATTTTAGAAAGAACCATGTCTTCAAGCTAAGTCAATTATATCTTGCAGGCCATCCACGTCCCCAAACCAAACCTTGAAGAAAAAGAGAAGAGAAAGGTTAATTGAATTGGACATCTCTATTTCAGAAAATTGTTTATCGGCATGTATTAAAATGGAACAGAGATGTAGCTTGAGATCCAACGAGCCCTCTCCTCAGTGTATAGCCAACAGATAGGAATGAGGATGCCCGCTTAAGGCAAGGAGCAAGAATGCTCACGGTTGCACCGTATGGACAGATCAGAAACTGGAAATTGCCCCAATGTGTATGAAGCATAGAATGGATGAATGAACTAATAAATCATACTATACAGCAGTGGACAGGAACGACGGACGGGTATTCATGGCCACGGAGGTCATGCTCACCGACAGAACATCGAGCCGCATGAGCTAGGGTTGCTACGTGATTTTATTCCTATAATGCGTAAGAAAAGGCAATGCCCATCCATGCTGTTGGAGGCGGCTGCTCTCGGGGAGGGACGTGGGTGGAGAGGGGGCACAGGGGGCTTCTGGGGTGCAGGCGATCTCCCGTCCGCTTGGACAGTCATGTGTGCACTAGCCCAGGTATGTTACCTTCCAATGAAAAGCTTTTTAAAAATGTAATTGATTTGCCTTTATTTGACTCTGTCCTGCTCACCTTCAAGTCTGCTTAGTGCTTGTTTGCCGTTTTGTTGGCGTGTTTCCCTTCTTGAAAATCCAGGGGTGTCTGAAATAATTATGCTATCTCTGTTTTTCACGTTTTCCTGAAACACGGTTTGTCCTGTTGTAATCGACCAATTACCACTTGGAACTACTCATCATTGTTCTATGACAATGGACCCAAAAGGGTCGGAGAAGAAAGGACTCTCCCGGGGTGGAAGGCGGAAGAAATTCTCTCCCACCCTCGAGCCCTCTGGTGCTCATGGAGTCCCCGAGAGTCTTATCTGCAGGACCCCCAGGTCTCCCTCCCTGCAGCTGAGGGCGAGGCCGGCTTGCCACCGGCCCCCACCCAGGGTTCCTTCTCGTGGGTGCCGAGCGAGATTTGGGGGTCCCGGCATGTGAATTTCAGCCGGTGCTAGTCTGCAGCCAGGGAGGCAGGGGAGAGGGCAACCTCCTCGGGAAAAGGTCGTGGGGAAGGAGGAGGAGGGACCCCACTGTTTTCATAAGTACTCTAGGGAGAGGAAAGCACAGGCTTCTGAGATGGGGCACCCGTGAGGGTTCGTGACAAGCCTTATGCATTTCGCAACAGTCTCCCTCTAGAAAATTATTCCGGCAGAGAATGAGAAAAGCGATCATCATGGTATCCGGAAGGATTTAAAACGGTGAAAGCACCAGCTTAACTGTCTGGCGAAGGGGAAGTCCTGAAGTGTAGCTGAGTTGCATGCTCACCGCCGAAGGCATGAACAAAATCATGCTGGAAAAAAAAAAAAAAAGAAATACTTAATGACATGGGGAAATGGCAATTATCAGCAGTTAGAATTAAATCAAGTTACGGCACAACGTGCACCGTCTGCCTAAAAAAACATGCAGCGATTTTAATACGTTCTCGAGCGAAATGGGGTGAAATGGAGAATACACTTCCTACATCCCATTAATCCATACTTTCATCTTAAAACGGCCCTGGAACAGGATAATGGTTTTAGAAGAAAAGAATGAAACACTATATATCATTCCTTAATAGAGCAAGGTTACTGCCTTATTCTTTAAAAAAGAATTTTACAATAATTACGGGTTCACGGAAAGTTGTGAAGAAACATATCGGGAGGTCCCACGCATCCCTCACCCACGCCGTCCCAATATTAGCACCTTGCAAACCGTGACGGGGCATAAAAGTCGGGAAATTAATGACATCGGTCCAGTCCGTGGGGTGTATTCTGATGTTACGGTTGTACGCGCCCCTGGTGTGTGTGTGTGTGTCTGAAATGTCATCACATGCGCAGACCACGAAGCCACCACCACACGCAAGTTCGTAACTGTCCCTGGCCGCAAAGCTCCCAGATGCCTCCCCTCCGGCCCCTCCCCTCCTCCCCCCTGCCCAGCTCCTGGCAGCCACTAGCCTGTTCTCACCTCTACACCAGTCTCATTTCACAATGTCCTCGAATTGGGCTCTTCGGTAAGTGTCCTTTTGTGACTGGCTCTCCTCCCTGGATACGTCCTGGAGACACACCCGAGTGGCCGTGTCCATCAGCGGGCGGTTCCTTTGGGGGTGCTGAGCAGTGTTCTTCGGAGTGGCTGTGCCGCAGCTTGTTAACAATTCGAGGGGCGAAGGACGCCTGGGTGGGTTTTAGTTCAGGGTGATTATAGAGCTGCTGTAAACATTAGTGTTTGAGTTTATGCGTGGAAGTCATTTGCATGGCTTTGGAATAAACACCCCAGGACACCGCTCCCGGGTCGCACAGTCAGTCCACTTTGGGTCTGAAAATGAACCACCAGGCTATTTTCCAGAGCCGCCGTACCGTTTCTATTCCCGAGAGCCGCGTACGAGGAGGCACCCAGTTTCTCCACGGCCTCGCCGTCATTTGTGGTTCCGTGTGCTTTGGTGAATGCGTGTGTTTTCATAAGAAAAAAAATGCAAAAGGGACTCAGTCGGAAAAGCACACGACTCTTGATCTCAGGGTTGTGAGTTCGAGCCCCAGGTTGGGTGAAAAGTTTACTTAAAAAGAAAAAACAAACAAACAAAACCCCCAAAGACTACAACCACCTACGTGACAACCATCTACCCATTGGTTAGGCATGAGTAGTGGGATTGCTAAGATTGCAAATGATTTGTTTTATTCCCCCGCCCCCTGAATTTTATCCCTCAAATATACGCCTCCTTTGTATTCAGAAAACAGAGTTAGGGCTTCATTCACGGAAAGATTTGGGACATGGCGGGTCTGGGGCCGCAGTCGTCGGCGTCAGATCTGAGGTCGAGAACCTCACAGACCGAGAAGGGCGTGTCTCTATGAGATCGTGAGCACCAATCCCACTCCTCCCCAGCTGATCTTTCCAAAAAAACATAACCTTGCGTTTGCTCCCTATTAATTATATCCGTGTTTTACTGTTGTGGGTAAAGACGCTTTGAATTTAACCAATATTTAAGTGAAACACAGTACAAGTTGTCTTGGCAGGCCTGGGTGATTATAAACGAGTGAAATAAGCGATGTGTCGAGAACCACAATTTGCAGTTGGCAGAGAAGAGGGAGTCATTTGCTGGTGGCACCTCGGTGACAAGGTTTCTGAAGGAATCTGTTCGTTTTCCTTCTGAGTTTAGGGACGAATCTGAATTCATCGTTCCTTTCAGACACCAGCCGAACCCCAAAGGGACACATTCAGAGACGATGTTTATTGCCGGCTTTGTCACCGAAGCTTAATATTTGAATCTATTTTAATCCGAAACAAAGATTATAAATGGCCCTGCTTGTTATTATGTTTCGCTCTACTCATGGAAACCGTTTTCGCTAAATCATTTTTTCTTACTTGTCAGGGTAGAATTAATTAGAACCACGGACAGATTGCACTTGTTTGTTTCCAGGATTCTGGGGAAGTTCGTCGTTGCTGGGGTGGCAGGCTTGAGCTGGGAAAGCATCCCTCCCCACCTCCCCCAGGCTCCCACCGCCTGTGGAGAGAACGCCAAACCCCACCTGTGGCTTGGGGATTTTCTTCCTGTGTTGCTGACTGCCTCAAGTCTCCCTCTCCTTACTCTGGAACCTTGGACTTGTAGGCAGTCTTTCAAGCTGGAGGCTCAGGCCAACAGCCTTTACATAAGGCTGCTCAAAATTAACTAACATGAGGGGCGCCTGGGGGGCTCAGTCGGCTGAGCGTCCAACTTCGGCTCAGGTCATGATCTCACCGTTCGTGAGTTCGAGCCCCGCGTCGGGCTCTGTGCTGATGGCTCAGAGCCTGGAGCCTGCTTCGAATTCTGTGTCTCCCTCTCTCTCTCTCTGCCCCTCCCCTGCTAGTGCTCTCTCTTTCTCAAAAATAAATAAATAAACATCAACAAAAATAAATTAACACGCACACCTGAAATTTCTACGTCTGTCCGAACACCTGTACTGTTGGTAATCTACAGTTCAGTGCAGCTCCAGACACGGGCCTTGTCCCCGGCGACCCTCCTCATGAACGGACGCCCGATCCCGGGGCTGCCCTCAGGGTGCCTCCCTTCTCCCAGCCTCACGACTGTCCTGCGGCGTAGAGAGGGCACAGTAACAGGCCCAGCGCCTCCCGGTTCTGATGAGGCTTCGATGAGATAACGTGTGCGGTGTGTCTGGCACGTTGAGGTTCCACGTTGGAACGCCACGTGTGTCATTCTCGCCGTAATACCCATTCCTAATATAATACAGCAACAGTCCTATCACAACATGTAGACATAATTCACTTTCGTCTACACTGGCTTCTTGGGTGGCAAGGCGTTAGAAAATGGGATAGAGATTGGGAATTGCACCCGCGTCAGGAGTCGCTGTGGACTTCTGGCAAATTCTAACCCTCTGGGGAGTCTGCAAGGGGGCCGTCATGGCTCCAGCACCAAGCGAAGTGCCGGGCACCCTGGGAATGAACGCGGGAGCCTTCGCCTGTTCTCCTGCTGGCGAGCACCGGCATCCACCATGGCGGACAAGGACGGAACAGAGCACATGCCTGTGGTTTGCTCGTACTCAGATGCATCTGACTACAAGCCCGTTGGACAAGAACAGGGATCCCCAATATGACAACAACAGTTTAAATTAGGAAGGTAGCTTTTCACTTATCACGAGGACCGCCTTCCTGATGAACGAAGTCGCCTAAAACCTCCACGGACCCGGGGTGACTTTTAAATCCTCTGGAGGCTGCGTGGGTCCGGCCTGGGGAAGGAGGCCCACAGCCGAGAGGGCAGACGACGTGCTCGTAACCTCACCGAAGACCATTGCAGCCCCTCCAGGTTAGCCACCCCCAGCGTGAGAGAAGCCAAGACCGCGTCTTGCCTGAGTGAGTCACGTCATTCCCGTAAGCACCTGAGCTCCTGGAACCTGCTGTTCCCTGTTACATCTGTGAGAGCGTCCACGAGCCCAGAACAGCGCCTGCCATGTTGTAGGTTCTTAGAAAATACGTGTTCATTTAACGAGTTAATTAAAGGGATCGACCCATCGATCGAACAGTTTCCTCAGCTTCTCGGCACTGACGTCTCCCAAGCACGGCAGCGTCATTTTCTCATGGGCACAGCCCAGTCCTTTGTAACAACCCTGTTTTAAAACAATTGCCTGGAGCGGGAGCCGGGAGGGGTGGTGGGGGTGGATGCCTGGCCGGCTCTGTCCATGGAACACTCGGCCCTCGACGGGTATAGAGGTTACTTGAGTAAATTAAAAATAAATAAACAAAGCAATGTCCCACGTGTAGAAGGGTACCGTCCGAGAGACCAGATAGGACGGGCGTCCTGGGGAAGAGACTGCTGTTGGGCCTGAGAAGGGTTACTGGGGATCATTGCTGAGCCATCGTGTCCCGTGAAGACCTCGGTGAAGGAAATCGTGGGCTTCCCAGTCCTCGAGCGAAACCACAGTTTTATACGCGCTGAGAAGAGTGCAGAGCGAGATCTTCCCTGAAAGATGTTCGTTGAGGGGCACCCGGGGGACTCGGTCGGTGAAGTGTCCGACTTCGGCTCAGGTCATGACCTCACAGCTCGTGAGTCCAAACCCCGCGTCGGGCTCTGTGCTGACAGCTCGGAGCCTGGAGCCTGCTTCGGATTCTGTGCCTCTCTCTCTCTCTCTCTGCCCCTCCCCTGCTCGCACTCTGTCTCCCTCTCTCTTTCAAAAATGAAAAAACATAAAATTTTTTTTTAACTCCAAGTTGCCGTCGATAAGTGACGATGGTGACAGGACCCACTTCCCGTGGTTGCTGCGACAGGTGACTTAGGTAACATGGGGCTTTTAAAGCTCTGAGTATTGGTGACGGAGACCCGAGAAAGTCCACGATTGGTCCTGTCATTCTCACAGACTTTGCTATTATTTAGCGTAGAACAGCGTTGCTTTGCTTGCATTTTGAGGCAGAGCTCACTTCTAACGCCGCTGTCAGCCCTTAGAACCGACTGCGGGGTAAATAATTCTGATCAGGAGTACGGGCTGACCCTTGTATCCAGAATACAAGTCACTCCAGGCTGTTACTTGGCTAACGCTACGTGTCAGTCGGGTGGCGTCCATAAGGAGTCGAAAACCACATTTCGATCTTGGCTGTTGAGTCTTCGCCCTCTTCGAGGGGCTAAGTTTCAAGTAAGTGCGTCTTTCAGATTGGTTCAGGAGGAGGGTTTCATTGAAGGCTCTCTGGTTTCCAAACCTCTGCCCTGGCAAATGAAGGCACCTCTTTAATAAATTCTGGCTGAGCTTCTGCTGTGAGCTGTAAGGATCACGTTTTCAGTGTGCCAACTGCAACGGCCAAAACCCAGGTTAAAAATATCTGAGACAACAACGCATAAGACACCAAAAGTGGATTCAACGAAAACGAGGAGGCAGGGGACACGTGGCGAGCTCCGCAGGGGCTCCAGCTCGCTGTCCTGTTTCCAGGCTATGGAGGAGAATGGGGAGCCCGGGGGTGGGGGTGCTGGGAAGGCCACGGGTTTAGGAGACCGAGCTAAGAGCTGGGGGAGACCAACACAGCCAGAGCCCGGAGGACACAGGGCCAGACAGAGACAGCGCTCCCCAGGTGTGCGTAGGGTCCCCCTCGAGTGCTCAGCTCATGCGTGTGAGGTTAATGCACGTGCCTCACAAAGGAACCGCCAGACGGAGTGCGAGACAGCGGGCCTGGCGCACACGGTGCAGGGAAGGGTGCCTGTTTCCACGAGCCGGATTAGCAAACCCCAGGATCCACCCGGCACTGGGTACAGTAGGCACAGAGAGGTCTTGCCTCAGTTGGGGGAATAATTGAACTGTCGGCGGAGCTCGGGCCTCTTCAGCCTCACAAATCTTAAAAGCAAGACCTGTTTCCGAGTAACCGAACCCCATCCCAGAGCAAAGCTCGAGATCTCCACGAATACAAAAGGGCCCGGCAGCCAACAAGGTAAAATTCACGATTGCCTGACATCCAGTCAAAAATGATCAGGCGTGCCAAGAACCAGGAACACCGGACCAGTAATGAGAAGACCAACCAATCAATCAATCCAGCCAATCAATCAATCCAGCCGTCCAAGAATCGGCAAAGCAATTGCGATGAGCAAATAGAGACATTACGAGTTATTATGATAGCGTTCCTTATATCCAAAGGATCAAGCTAAATATTTTTCTCATTTGTGAAAATGAAATTAATTAGGACTATAGATTGAATGTTTTAATGTTTATTTATTTTGAGAGAGAGAGAGAGAGAGAGAGAGAGAGAGAGAGAAAGCAGGGCAGAGACGAAGGGAGACAGAGAATCCCAAGCAGGCTCCACGCTGTCAGCACAGAGCCTGACTCGGTGCTTGAACTCATGAACCGTGAGATCATGACCTGAGCAGAAATCAAAAATTGGACGCTTACCCGACTGAGCCACCCAGGTGCCCCTGATTTTTTCATAACACTTCCCAGAAATCCTGGGGGGGGTCTGTTTTGATGGGTGGGGCTTTACAGCGACAAACGCTAGCTATTCTTACGCTGTGGACCCCATACTCCCCCTGTTTTTCATCCCTCTCCTCCCCCCCATCCCAGAAAAAGCTGGCGGTTTCCTATTCTTGAGGATTTGGGCATTTCTCAACTTGTAGTTTTCCAAAAGGCTTTCCGGACGATGCCGAATTTGGCTCTGCATTCCAGATCAATCACTCCTCCCCGGAAACCACACTTAAAATAATTGCTTCAAGCTGGCATGTTACCTACATAAAACCCAAAGGGGGGTCTGGGTGAACGTGAGCCGAGAGAGCAAAGGCGTGTAAATTTTAAAACGCTAGACAAGTTTTCGGGTTAATTCCAGGAGTCAAAGCCGGGAAGCAAAGTGTCGGACAACTGCGGTTGCGAATGGAAAAGATTTCCTTCGACTACTTTTATGATATCCCAAAGGGACGCCCTGAGAAACCCACAGGCAAGTCCAAAAGCTTGTTTGCTGATGCGACAATGTGTTCTATTACCTGACTTACTTACGGGAGCGAAAACAGGAATCTCTGCTCTTTCTCTCTTGCTAAGATCGTTGCCCAAATTTCGAGAGAGCAAATGGGGAGATTCAGTCCAGAGGATTTTGTAAAATGCCCACCAGGAATTACACTTTCACGGCATATTAAGGCTAATTTCATACTGGGGCAGGCTGGATCTCTGGGGCGTATTGCTTTG
Source organism: Paguma larvata (assembly GCA_030068075.1). Lineage (NCBI taxonomy): Eukaryota > Metazoa > Chordata > Mammalia > Carnivora > Viverridae > Paguma > Paguma larvata. The sequence continues at coordinate 86,109,894 of CM057835.1, forward strand.
GGCATATGTTTCTGTCCTCAGAGGCGAGAGGGCTACACTAAGTGGGAGGGTTTGGGGTTCATCGCTGCTTGAGAATACCGTGCAATAAGAAATAGATCTTCTTTTTTGGTGTTCTGTCTTTACCTTTTGAACTTCACGCCCTGGACCAAGCCCACGTTATCCTCAAATTTAATTGATTCGACAGCATTGGACTTGAAGTGGACCCAGGAAGGGAGAAGTGGCAAAATGGTTCCAATCGATTCATTTTAACCAACAAGGGGCCTGCCTCTTTTACTTGGGGAGATTAGGCTAACAACACGGGCTTCTGCTCCTGGCCATGACGAAGCGGTTTTGTCGGAACAATCTCCCCTCTGAGGACATGCCGTTGAAAAGAGGAGGAAGTAAACGAAGTTTTCATGAGTCACATATTAGATCACAGAGCAGTACAGGTAGTTGGTTCTTATGTTTATTTATTTTTGAGAGAGAGAGAGAGAGAGAGAGCAGGGGAGGAGAGAGAGAGAGAGGGAGACACAGAATCTGAAGCAGGCTCCAAATTCTGAGCCGTCAGCACAGAGCGCGACGCGGGGTTCGAACCCATGAACTGTGAGATCATGCCCTGAGCCGAAGTTGGACGCTCAACCGACCGAGCCACCCAGGCGCCCCGGTAGTCGATTCTTATGAATATTCCCCTATTAATACAATTTTATATTTTCTATTTGCTGGTTGATTCCCAAAGACAATTCATAGTGCATTAAAACATACCCCAAAATCTCTCCTTATTTTTTGGGGGGAGGAAGCAAGCAAATATGTCAAGAAAGCAAGCAAGAGCTGAGACGTGAAAGCTCACTCCTGTTTTCCCAGTAGATTCCAGCCTTCCCCATTCCATCTACACGCAGTCACACACTTATTACAGTCCTTCCATCTTCGGGTCCTGAGTCGGGAGCCATCTACATTCATCACCTACCGCAGTCAAGTCCTGTGCGCTGAATACTCAAGACAGCCTGGTGGTAACCACCATCGTATTTGCCCTGTTATTATTATTATTATATTTTTTACCCCACTACCCAGGCTCTGAATCATCTGAATGTGAAAGAAAAGATAAGTTCCTTCTCAGCCAAAGGCGCCGCCATGCCAGAGAACCGGAAGTGGGGAACACTGTTAGCAAAACGTATCATACGGCCCTCATGCTTAGAGTCAATATTTTAGCTTGTAATTTTCTCATCGTATGATAGGAAAAGATGGGATAAAATAGACAGAGAGGGAAAGGATAGGACCCGAGGTCCCTGGGTGAGGAAAGCACTCGTATGGTGTATATAGTGTATAGTATATAGTATGTAATATATAATATAGTACATAGCAGTCAGTATACAGAATATAGTCTATAATCAGTCACCCCAGTGCAGCTCTTCCTGCCCTTAGTTCCTGTCCCCGTGCTTTAATAAAATCACCTTTTTGCACCAAACACATCTCAAGAATTCTTTCTTGGCCGAACCCCACAAATCCAAACCACATCAAATATTGACACGTTACTATTAACTGAAGTCCATTCTTTACTTCGATTTCCTTAGTTTCTCTCTAATGTCCTTGCTCCCTTCCAGGGTCCTGTCCAAGAACGCCACGCTGCGTGCAGTGGTCACGTCTCCTCAGTCTTCTTTTGACAGAGAGAGTTTCTCAGATATTCCTTGAGGTTTTTTTTCTTTGTTTTTTTCTTTTTTTAGGTTTATTTATTTATTTTGAGAGAGAGAGAGGGAGAGCGAGAATCCCAAGCAGGCTCCGTGCTGTCAGCTCAGAGGCTGACGTGGGACGCGAACTCACAAGCCGTGAGATGGTGACCTGAGCTGAGATCGAGAGCCGGGTGCCCCGCCGGCTGAGCCCCCAGCGCCCCAGACGGTCCTTGGTTTTGGTGATCTTCGTAGACATGAGAAGTATCGGTCGGGCATTTTACATACTGTCTTTCAGATTCAGTTCGCCTGATATTTTTATCATGGTTAGACAGGAAGTTCTGGTTTAAAAATTTTTTGAGATAATTTTGTATGTCTTTTAAAAAGCATACGTGGGCAGTTTCAAGAAATAATACACTTGTATCATCACAAGAAGTAAGTCCTTGTTCCCTCGGCCAAGGCTCCTGCCATGGTGACAGGGCGCAGCCCGTAATAGAACGCCACAACCAGGACGCTGCCCTCGACTTTACTTCGCCTTCCCCAGCTACTCGTGCGCCATTTGTGAGTCTGTGTGTGTCGGGGAGGCCGACCTTCCTCTGCCCCGTGGTCCTTCCGGCTGGACGTGGCATCGAACTGACAGGAGACGGATGAACAGGAGAAAACCAAACGTGCTGCGTGTACCCGCGGGGAGTCCACACAGGCAGGAAGCTCCGGAGACAACGAGACAACAAGAATCTTCCAGGAGCCACGGGAAAAGGCAGGTCTGAAGATACGAAGGGGGGAAACCTCATTGGCGAGGGGGCGAGAGAAGGCGTTTGGGAAAACAAGCTCGTTCTACTACGCAGACGAGTTCTCAGGCTAAGGGGCCCCCGTGGACACTCGTCTTCCTGGTGCAGGCTCGCCTTTCCGGTGTCCGTCTAGGCGGTTCTGGGGAGACAGGGAGCCTTTCCTGCCCCTGCTGGGGTTGGGTTACTTCGAACTTGAAATACCGTTTAGGCCAAAGCGGCACAGTTTAGGGTGTCTCCTCCTGCCCCCCTTCATGTGCAGGCTGGTGAAGGAGCACGAGTAGTGTTCTCGCCTGCGTGGGACCCGGTGCCCCGCAAACACTGAGAGCCCCACGACCACGGCGACCTCTGTGGTCTCCTGTGCAATAAGCCCGCCTCCCTCCCGCCGCCGTTGGCCAAGAGCCCCAACTCCGGGCAGCCGCTGCTTCTCGAAAGTTTTTGTCGGTTCACAGACATTATATAGACGGCATCGCATCGTCTCCGACTTTGCAGGATCGGATTTTTTTTTTACCACTCAGTGTAAAAGCCCGGAGATCAGGGGCAGGCTGGGACAAAGCACAGGCTAACAGCACCCTGCCCCCCCTGCCCCGCCCCCACGGCCCCCGGAAGGCGGGATCTGTGTGATGTTCCTCGGACACTCCTGGCCGCCCGAGAACAAAGGAAAGGGGTGTGAGTGCTGGCCACGGTGATGCGGGAACCGGAGGCGAACGAAAAATTAAATTCCCTTGCTGCCTCCAGCCCCTCGAAGTCCTCGAAACTGGACGATGACACTTTGCTGGGGGCAAAAGGGAATCTTAACACTATCCTGAGCCCGGAATCTCGTAAGTCGACTTTCACATGTAAAAAAAAAAATTCTTTTGGAAACTTCCGTGATCTCAGCGGCCCCAGGACATACGCTGGCCATCAGACTCCAAGTTCATGGCTCCTGACAAACATCTGAAGGGTCTCCTGACTGAGGTGTTACTAAATGGTAGTGATTCGTGTTTCCACAGCGACAGCTAGCCCCTCGAGGTCCTGGAAACCTTGCTTCCAAAATTCCTTGGAGACTCACTCCATCCCTACCCCTCCCAGCCTGAGGATATATATTCAGTTACCCTCCAGGACCGCACTGCAGCTCCTCCTGCCCACCGGTCCTGTCCCCCTCCCTTAGTAATGTCACCTCTTTGCACCAAGGATGTCGTCAAGAATTCTTTCCGGGTCATCGGCTCTGGGCCCCCCAGCATCACCCCCAAACTTCATCGCATATTCTCCTTTTACGTGACTGTGGAGCGTCCCCTGCGGAGCCACTGCCCTGCTGAAGGACGCCTGGCCTAATCCGTCTCTTTGGCCGCGACGAATAAAGTTGCGATGGACACACGCTCACCGTGGTGAGTTTTTTCTAAGGTGAAAAAGCTCCAGATTGAACCAAACTCCTTTCCCAGGAAGGGTTATTTTCTTTCTGATTTCCACATAATGAATAAGTTTCAGATAACGTCACTTTCAGTTAAAAGCCCTCGTCTCCTCGGCACCCCTGGGTGGTTTAATCAGTTAAGCGTCCGACTTTGGCTCAGGTCACGATCTCCTGGTTCGTGGGTTCGAGCCCCGCGTCGGGCTCTGTGCTGACAGCTCGGAGCCTGGAGCCTGCCTCGGATTCTGTGTCTCCCTCTCTCTCTGCCCCTCCCCTGCTCATGCTCTGTCTCTCTCTCAAAAATAAAGTAGGGGCGCCTGGGTGGCTCAGTCGGTTAAGCATCGACTTTGGCTCAGGTCATGATCTCACGGTCTGTGAGTTCGAGACCCACGTCGGGCTGTGTGCTGGCAGCTCAGGGCCTGGAGCCTGCTTCAGATTCTGTGTCTCCCTCTCTCTCTGCCCCTCCCCTGCTCATACTCTGTCTCTATGTCTCTCAAAAGTAAATAAAGGTTAAAAAAATTAAAAAAAAAAAATAAAGTAAAAACATAAAAAAAACCAAACCCTTTTCTCTTCCAAACCTTACCATTGTGAACTGTTCCCCAAATGGATTAATTCTGGGGGAGATCGGGCCTTCGTAGCTCCTCCATTTCCCCCTGAGAACTGTTCATATTTCTTCCATTACAGACGCAGCTCTGGCCCTCTCGTGTGTCTTCGGGAACTGGAGTGAGGAGGACAGTCAGTCGCTGCGTCCCTCCCTGGGAGAGCGCCCGGGAAGGTGTTGTTTGCCTCTGCTGGTGAGAATTGGATCAGCGGTGTCGGGGAATTGAGAGAGAATGGTGAGAGCAAAATCTATCTGTACCTTCATGAGCGAGCGGGCAGCTGAGGGGCCTTAACTGGACTTGGCGCAGGAGGAGATGCTTCTAGAAGCAGGACTAGTGCATCCTTTGTTTCCGTGTATTTATTTTCTTCCTTAAATATCCCAATCTTCTTTCTTTTAAATCTTTATTTATTTTAGAAAGAGAGAGAGAGACAGAGTACGTTTGGGGGAGTGGCAGAGAGAGAGGGAGACACAGAATCCGAAGCAGGCTCCAGGCTCCGAGCTGTCAGCACAGAGCCGGACGCAGGACTCGAGCTCATGAACCCCGAGATCATGACCTGAGCCGAAGTCTGCGGCTCACCGATTGAGCCCCCCAGGCGTCCCTGTTTATTTCTGAGAGAGAGCACAAGCAGGGGAGGGGCAGAGAGAGGGAGACAGAAGATCTGAAGCGGGCTCTGTGCTGACAGTCGTGAGCCTGATGTGGGGCTCGCACTCACAAACCGTGAGTCGGACGCTTAACCGGCTGAGCCTCCCAGGCGCCCCAAATATCTCAATTTTCGTTAAAACTATAACGTGTTCCTTTCTCACCCATGACCGTTTTCAGGATGAACATGACTTCCTGGAAGAGAAAGCTCGGAACTAACGCGTGCGTTAAGTCGCAGCCTGTCACCAGTTAACACAATTTGGGGAGCCTGGGTGAACACATGTGGAGTGTCTGGCCCCAGCTGTCCCCCCAGCCCTCCTGTTTAGGAAGACGCACCAGCCTCCAAGTATACGGCCCCCGATATCTATCTGAAGAGTCTCATGAAAGTCGAGGCTGGGTGAGTCATCGAGTTACCCCGGAAACGCAAAGCCTCCCTGGTACTAACGTCAGGGTGCGGTGACACATATGTCAGGGGGCAGTGACACATACATAGAGCACAGGTGCTGGGGACATGGTGGCTGACGCGGCAGGTTAGCCATTACTGAGCCTGGAGTAGGCGTGACCTGTTCGGGCCGCTGTAACAAAATCCCGCAGACCGAGTGGCAGATAAGCCATAGAAATTTATTGCTCAAAGAAACAACCAACAAAACGGATAGGCAACCAACGGAATGGGAAAAGATCATCGCAAATGACATATCGGATAAAGGACTAATATCTAAAATCTATAAAGAACTTACCAAACTCCACACCCGAAAAACGAATAACCCAGTGAAGAATTGGGCGGAAGATATGAATAGACACTTCTCCAAAGAGGACATCCAAATGGCCAACTGGACACATGAAACGATGCTCAAAGTCACTCATCATCAGGGAAATACAAATCAAAACCACACTGCGATACCACCTCACACCAGTCAGAGGGGCTAAAATGAACAAATCAGGAAACTATAGATGCTGGCGAGGATGTGGAGAAGCAGGCACCCTCCTACACTGTTGGTGGGAATGCAAACTAGTGCAGCCACTCTGGAGAACGGTGTGGAGGTTCCTCAAAAAAATGAAAATAGAGCTACCCTATGACCCAGCAATAGCACTGCTAGGAATCTACCCAAGAGACACAGCAGTGCTGATGCATAGGGGCACGTGTACCCCGATGTTCATAGCAGCACTTTCGACAATAGGCAAATCATGTAAAGAGACAGTGTCCATCAAATGACGAACGGATAAAGAAGATGTGGTATATATACACAATGGAATACTATGCAGCAATGAGAAAGAATGAAATCTGCCCATGTGTGGCAACGTGGATGGAACTGGAGGGTATTATGCTGAGTGAAATAAGTCAGGCAGAGAAAGACAGATACCATATGTCCTCACGCATAGGTAGGCTTTGGGAGACCTAACAGAGAACCAGGGGGGAGGGGAAGAGGGGAAGGAAGGGAAAAAAAAAAAAGCCACAGAGAGGAAGGAAGACATGACATGGGAGACTCTCAAAGACTAAGAACAAACTGAGGGGAGAAGGGGGTGTGGGAAGGAGGAGGGCACTCGTTGGGATTATCACGGGGTGTTGTATGGAAACCAAATTGACAATAAATTATTCAAAAAAAAAAAAAAGAAATTTATTGCTCACGGTTCTGGAGGCCCGAAGTCCAAGATCAGAGTGCCGGCGAGGCCAGCAAGAGCCGCGTCCTAGTCTCAGCCCTCCTGACGTACCCTCCGGTGGCTAAGGGACGAGGGAGCTCTGCGGGGCCTCCTCTGTAAGAGCACTGATCCCATTCATGAGGGGCCCCACCCATGACCTAGTCACCTCCCAAGGCCTCCCCTCCTAACACCGTCAACCTCCCGCAATCCGGTTTCAGGGTCTGGATTTGGGGACGACACCGACATTCAGACCGTGGCAGCACCCAACTCCGTGTCAGGCGTGAGGGAGGTCATCTCTTCAGATCACTAGCAGCCCTCTGGAGAGCTTGCAGTTGGTCTGGGAAGACGAGACATTGACCCGAAGAAGGTGCAGACAGGACCTAAGGGTCGGACTGCGCGGTGTAGACTCGCAGCTGGCTGGCGGCTGAGGCGGGCTTGGAGGGGGTGTCCGTGGAGCTCAGAGGGGACTACTGTGGAGGCGGAAGAAACAGCGGAGTCGAGGTCCAGCACGCACCTGGTGAGGCAGCATGAGGGAGGGAGGGGGCTCCCCCCTGGGGAGGGTCGAACTGGATGCAAAGACAGGAGATGGGCTTTTCCAGAGGGACCCTGAGCGGACAGGACCTCACACTCCAGAGCCAGGCTTCCGGCTCTCTGGCAGACCCTGGCAGGATCTCGGTGTCTCTGCACCTCGGTTTTCTAGAATGGGGATGACAATTGCTCCTGGGGCTGCGCCTGACGCTGGAAGCCAGTGGGACAAATCGCTCAACTTGGTGCCTAAAAATAACTTCAAACCTCGGAATGGAGTGTGTTTAAGATGTACTTAGATGCTCGTGGGTTGTTCTTCCTGAAAAGATATTTAATCATTCTTTAGATGGTTCTTAATAATTTCATTATCCTATCTTCTGCCTCCTCAAAGGCACCCACACAGACGCCTCCCAAGAACAAAGACCCGACTGTAAGAGACAGCAGGGAATTCCAGGAGGCCATAACTCTTGGGGCACAGACACTGGGCTAACAGGCTCTGTTCGGAAGCCCTTCTGCTCCCCGACGTGGGCCCGCAGCCCCTGCTCTTTGTGGGACGCAGCAGGGACGGGCTTGGCTCGTTCCAGAAACAGAAGCGGACCTGGTGGCCAGAGCCTGTGTGCGGTGGCCGCCTGACCAGGTCGGCCCGAGGCACGTGACTCTAAAATCTGCGGCTGGCAGAGGACACGGGCTTGGAGGGTTCCGGTCTCTTACTCCCTCCTGCCTGGCTCACCGCAGGGCGAGAGGTGCTTCTCTGAAACAGCGCACGCCCCGTCAAGGCGCCAACACGGGCACAAGGAGCAGACGGGGTCTCTAAGTATCCCCGGCTGCAGACCCCGTGTTGTCGAGCGGGTGTCGGAACAGAGCGGTCGCGCGGAGGGCACGTGCCTTCCGCGTGGTCGCCTCGACGGCGTCGGTGCTGTCCAACAGCGTCTGGGCTTGCCCGGCATCGCCCTGCGGGTTCCACGGGTCAAGACCATCTTGTCGCCCGCTACCGCCTGCCACACCTGCGGTTGTGACTCTTCCTTTTGGCAGCTGTAAGCTCCTTATTCCCTTAGATTATGCTAATAGCTGGTTTTACTTCTTCTACTCAGTGCTTTGATTTGGCCTCAGGATAGCAACAGAACTCATCCTTAAGAACAAAGGAAGCCTCGTTTTGTCCGGAGAGCACTTCAGCCTCGGTGCTGCCCAACCAGAAGCAGCGGCTTGGGCAGGGTGGCCGAGGTGCATCTGATCGGGAGGATTTGGCGAGTTTAAGGGGAGCAAAACGGAATGAAAAGTTGACATGCTAATCTACAGAAATAAGACCTAAAATCATGCGTGCTCGAAGAGGGATTTAGAAGCAGGCTCACGCATTTGAGGAAACTTGAAAGTTTACAGCGTATCCGAGGATATAAATTACGGTACATCGTTGTAGATGTGATAGGGGATTGTGATTGTGTTGAAAAATGGTTGTTATCATTCGGACAAATGTACTGAAATCTTTACGGATTCTATGAAAAACAATCTATCTCTGAAGGGGTTTTCAAAGTTTGCAAAGACTCATGGGCATAGGTGGTTTTGAAGGTTTTCCTCCTCTGGGCAGCCTTATGCTGACCTGGTCATTCTGATGTTTGCAAATCAACTCAATGTTTCTGCCCCACGACCTCACAGCCCACAGGCGTCCTACGTTGTCTCCAAACTTTTGAGATTCTGTTTCTCAGGTGCGAGCTCATCTTCACACCCTCTGCCACGTGTTTGCTTCCCATGATTCGGCGATGCCTCTTTCCAGAGCTGGCCCTAGCTTCCGTGTGCAACAGAAGCTTCCGAATGGGTCTGGCCGCGGGGAGAGCCCCTTCCTGAGAAGTCCGCTGAATAGAGTGATTGCATGGACGTAACGAGGGGGCTCGGTGCCGTGTGAAATTGTAAGTAGCAGAGACAGTGTGATTTGACTCCGTTATGATACAGTTGCTCATTATGGCTCCGTTTCCGTCCCCTCCGTTGACAAGCTCGTCTCTGTGTCTGATAGAAGCCCCTTCTGTGTTAGAGGCAGTTTCGCTCAGGCCGACGCCCAGGAGTGCGGGCTGACGGGGAGGGGGCAGTCGCGGTGCCGAGGGCAGGGCACGAGGCTCGGGAGCGCCCCGGAGGGTGCCTACACCCCAGCCACACAGCAGTGGGTTCCATGGGCGTGGGTGGTAAACCTTTTATTTTAACGTGCGCATTTTGCGTGCTTACATCACAGGGAGTTCTAATATTAAATAAATGATTACAATAGACTCCACCATCAGTAAATTAATGATAACGATACCATTTATGATGATGATGATGATGATGATAATGATGAAGATGATGGTAATAACAATACCCGAGGCGGGGGCAGGAGGAGGAGGACCACGGAGTCAAGGACTGCACCCTCACGGACCCGTCCAGAGGGTGACCGTGACACTCGGAACCCTCACTCTATCACCGACCCGCTGTTTCGAATCTCAGGTCCCCTGCGATGCTCGTCTTTCTGAGGACGTCACTTCTGCCCTTCGTCTGCCAGCCAGTAGCCCCAGCCTCCTCCCGCCGGAGCACGGCCTGGTGTTGGGATGAAGAGCTGTCCACACCGGGGGCAGACAGAGAGAGATGGAGAGAGAATCCCAAACAGGCTCCACGCTGTCAGTACAGACCCCCCCCCCACCTGGGGCTCGATCCCAGGAACCGTGAGATCATGACCTGAACCGAAATCAGGAGTCAGAGGCTTAACCCCCTGAGCCTCCCAGGCGCCCCATCCATCTGGAAATTTTTTTAGAACATGCCAGATATCATAGAGCTTCATCAGTAAATACTTTACCTCTCTGAAGAGAAGAACTATTTTTATTATTAGCATAATGCTCTCATCATCACTCGCTCTAGTAAAATCGACAACAATTTCTTAGTATCTTCTGCTACCCGATCGGCGCCCACATTCCCCGGCTGGATTAGCCACGGCCGTTTGCCAGCTGGCGTGCGCGAGTCAGGTTTCCAAGAGGGCCTGCAGGCCGTGCTCAGTTTACCTGCTTCTCCCATCTCTTTTCATCTGTGGCAGTCTCCTGTCCTCCACTCTCTTTTTCCTGCTATTTATTTGTTGAAGAAACCGCATCATCCGTCCGAGAGCGTTATTCAGAAGTCTGATTTGGCTGAGCGCTCCTTTGCGATGTCATTTTCGTGGCCTCTCACTGCCCGTGTCTCCCGAAATTTGAATTATTTTATTATTTGAATTATTATTTGAATTATTATTTATTATTATTAATTTGAAATATTAAGATTTCCAGTAAGTAGTATTTTTATATTTTTTAAGTTTTTCTTTAAAGTTTTCTTTTCTTTCTTTCTTTCTTTCTTTCTTCTTTCTTTCTTTCCTTCTTTTTTTTTCTTTCTTTCTTCCTTCCTTCCTTCCTTCCTTCTTTTTTTCCTTCCTTCTTTCCCTCCTTGCTTCCTTCCTTTCTTTCCTCCCTTCTTTCTTCCTTCCTTTCTTTCTTTCTTTCCTTCTTTTTCTTTTTCTTTCTTTCTTTCCTTCCTTCCTTCCTTCCTTTTTTTCCTTCCTTCTTTCCCTCCCTGCTTCCTTCCTTCCTTTCCTCCCTTCTTCTTCCTTTCTTTCTTCTTTCTTCCTTTCTTCCTTCCTTCCTTCCTTCCTTCCTTCCTTCCTTCCTTCCTTCCTTCCTTCCTTCCTTCCTTCCTTCCTTCTTCTTCCTTCTTCTTTCTTTCTTTCTTTCTTTCTTTCTTTCTTTCTTTCTTTCTTTCGTAATTTCTACACCCAACATGGGGCTTGAACTCACGACCCCAAGATCAAGAGTTGCATATTCTTCTGACCGAGCTGATCAGGCGTCCCCAGTGAGTAATACTGTTAAAAAATATTCCTTATTTTATAGGAAAAAAACCCAAAAAACCATTAATTTGAATTTGACTAGTAATAAGACTGATTCTGGCATAAGATATTCAATATATTTTTTCTTCTTTTATGGAATCTCTGTGTGAGTCCTTTGCCCACATACTAATGACCATTCGACAAATAAAAAGACACATTTTTTTAAAGATTTCGTAATGTTTATAGGATCGCAGACTTCTGGGGACACTCCACATACCAATGGCTCTTACTACAGAATAATTCAATAGTGAATTCTCTATCAGAAAGAGCATTTTCTAAAATGAAATAATCTTGAAAATAAAAATGTTGAACGAAATTCTAACATAATTACAGATAACAAAGAACCATAAAATCTCAGTCACATTCGCTGAATCAGGGGCTTATGCAAAACCTCCCTTTCTGAAAAAGATTACACAAAACATAAAGAAAACACAAATACCGTAGAACATGAACTACGAAGGCAATCGATGTAATAAAAGTCTTGAAATCATGAAATGCCAAAGGCGGAAGTTTATTACACGAGTTCATGATTGATTCTGTCTCTGTGAGGTACCAAATACTCCAAAATTTCATTTCAAGGCTCAAGTATTTGCCCAGCCACCTGGGACAGAGAGTTTATAGGAAAGTTTGGAGAAAATAAAGAGTTCAAAGTTCCTAAAACTCACAGTCTTTCTCCGTCTCTGATTTTCATAGCCTTCTTTGGCCTCCGCTATTTTGCAAGGATGGGGTGACACAGTTTGGCGGAGTGGTTCTGTTGTTCCCTGTCCCTCAAGGAGCAATGGACTCATGCTGGGGACAGTCCCGCAGGAGGGCTGTCAGGGAACGGCCCCGCGGTGTGGCCCCTCATGTCCCGGAGCTAACACCTTACTCCACTTGGTAAGATCGTGGGCTTTGTCCTCTCGGCGGGAGGCTTACAGGAATCGAGCCCGCACTTCTTAGGTGGGGACCCCTTTTCTGGGGAAGGAAGGACAGGCCGGTGGGAGGGCAAGGTCCCTGCTTCGACGCTGCAGGCTAAATGACCACAAAGAGGCTCCGAATCCCTCATCCTTGCCCCGGGTTCCGGGCGGATTCCCCAGAAAACAAGATGTGCCCGCCTACAAATCCAGGAGACCGGCTCGGGTTTCCAGGTCAGCGATGAGGAAACTGAACCACGTGGGGAGCGAGGGGGGCGCAGACTCACTCGAGAAGCCGGGTGTGTGAGCATTTCCTTCACGGTGAAGTGGCAGAGGGAAGGATGCCGAGGCCGTCCCCTGGGCTTCTGGGTTCCGAGGTTACCAGCCGCAAGGTGACGTGGGGACCCACCGGGAAGGCCCCTGAGTCTTCATTTCTGCACCAGCCTGAGGAGGATGCAGCAAAAAACGCGGGCTCCGCAGACACCACCGAGCGCTCGTGGTCTTCACACCCGGGGTGTTTCGAAGCACAGAGGACCCTGGCGGAGTGGAAGGGTGATTGGGAGATTTAGAAAGCTCTGCGGGAGAGTGGGGGTTGTCGATCTGATAGTAAGTATTTTATGTTCTTTCTCCTTCGCGTGAATTTGCCATCGGAGCCGTCCGTCTTGATTGTTTTGTCATTTGCTACTTTTGGTTTCCTTCTGTTTAACATAACTTTTACTTATTTTTGAAAAAACTTTTAATATTTACTGATTCATTTATTTTTGAGAGACAGAGCACAAGTGGGGGAGGAGCAGAGAGAGAGAGAGAGAGAGGGAGGGAGACATAGACAGAATCCAAAGCAGGCTCCAAGCTCTGAGCTGTCGACACAGAGCCCAACCCGGTGCTCACACCCTCGAACTGTGAGATCATGACCTGAGCTTAACCAACTGAGTCACCCAGGTGCCCCCACTTTTACTGATTAAAACAAATTTTTTTGAGTAATTTCTACGCCCAACATGGGGCTCAAACTCATAACCCTGAGATTAAGAGTCACGTGCTCCACTGACTGAGTCAGCCAAGCGCCCCAATATTACTTTTGCTTTCGATGTCTTTCCTTTTTGATATGTATAGCTAATCAGTTAACACTAAGATATATGGACATTTTCAGAGTGTGTTACGAATTTTTTGGGTCTACGAGGGAGCATTTGAGTCATTATCCAGACTGAAGGGTTAAGTCTTCTCCAAACATGGGAATGCCCTTTTTTCCTTTCCTTTCCTTTTCTTTTCTTTTTTTTAAAGTTTATTTATTTATTTTCGAGGTGGGGAAGGGCAGAGACAAAGGAAGAAAGAGAGTCTGAAGCAGGCTCCGTGCTGTCAGTGCAGAGCCCGGGGTGGGTCTTGAACCCATGAATAGTGAGATCGTGACCCGAGCTGAAGTTGGACACTTCACTGACTGAAACACCCAGGTGCCCCTTTTTTCTTTTTTTCTTAAAGAATAAAACACACAGGGGAATCTGATAACAGCGTTTCTTTTCAGACATGATTGGAACTTGAATTAAGAGACTGGACCAGCTAATATATTTACTAGAAATCTTTAATCAACAGAGAATTAATTACCATCTAAGGGCTTTTATTTTTTAACTCATTTTTATTATTTTAAGCTTTTCAAAAATTTATTTACCAAAAGATAGACTAACACAGTCATGGAACCCAAATACATCAACACATTTTTAGGCTACAATTAGCAATGTCGATCAAAAGTCTTAAAAAATGTATTTACTGTTGGGTTCCACGATTTTCAAGAATTTATCCGAAGGATATATATAGCATCAGCGATGTGGTTGTTTGCCCAGCAAATGGTAGCAACCCTCTGGTACCTGCACCCCAAGTCCCCTCTGGACAAGTCACTCCTCTCTGCGCCATGCATGTGTTCAGGCAGAGCTGGGCCAGCCCAGCCCAAGGAGAGAGCTCCGTGTTTCAGGTCTAAGCCAGTCAGCAATTCCGTCCTCCTGGCCACCTGCACTGGTTTCCACTGGGCATGAGCTCGGTATGGTGTTGTGTCTGTCATGGCCAGAATTTGTGCATGGGACAAAACAGACTCTGCGGGTGTAGATGTAAGTAAATCCAGACTTTTTTCATGCCACCTTGTGGAGAAGGCCCTGCTTTGGAAGTCGAACTAACGCAGAGAACATGAAGACTGGACACGTAGACTTGTCACGGAGTCCCCCTTCCTCTCTCAAATGGGGACATCGGCTCCATGGGGACGAGAATTGCTCATCTCTGTATCACCTATCACCCGCGGTCGTGCTTGGCATATAATGGATGAAAAGGCTGGGTCTGAGAAATTCTCAGTGAGGATACTTGAGACCTGAGTCAAAGGTGTTTACTTCTAGAATTTCCCTGGGTTTGAAATTTCGAGTGGATTTGTCTTTTCTTAAGACTGTGTAAACTAGGCTTACCCCATTACACATTACGAATACACAAGAGATGAGCCGAGATTCTGTTGTACGAAGCTCATATAGAATTTCTTCTGACACCTGTGTGTTTCAGCCTTCGTCAGCTGGTGAGGACAAATACGGCCCAAACTACGGAGACGTGCTCTCCAACACCACCCGCCTGAAGAAGTACGGTCTTTTCTAGAGTGGCCTGCCTCACTTATTTCCCAGGCCCCCTAATCGAGAATATAAGTACTTAAAATTTCTCTGAGGTGCTGTGGGTTTGTGGGTCCCGGGGCCGTCGTCTCTCTGTGGAGAGTGGGTCAGTAGCTCCCACTTGCCATATGGCATGCTCTTAGACTTCCTGTTTCTTCTACCTCTTCATGAACCACTAAGATGAGTGTGTGTGTACCCAAGTCAATGCGGTGACCCAGAGGAGTCTCAACATGGGTCCGGGCAAAAATACTTAACATACTTAAATAATTGAAAATTAGAATCAGGATGACATCCAATCATGAGTGTAAAATAACTGATAAGCGTCCTAAGACCTGTGTCGCCAGGAAGGTATTATGCAGGGACCGAAAATGCCTGGAATCCACTCACTCAACTGACAACTCTTTCTTGAGCAAGAAGGATGTGCCCTCACCTCGGTTAGGCCCCGGAAGACCACAGGGGGAAAGGCGTATGTCCTAACCATCCTGCAGAGGGCAGGGTGGGCATGAAGCAGGAAAACGAAGAGACGAAGTGACCGCTGATAGCCCCGCGGAGAGCCCTGTAACCAGCCATCGGGGATCACATGACAGGGAGTAAGAAAGAAGAGGCTATTTTTCATACGGTGCTCAGGGATGGTGCTTGTCTACAAGATACTGACTGTGTTTAGTCTGAGACCTAAAGAGTGAGCAAATTTAGCCAAAAACAAAAGGTGAAAAAGGTGTTGCAGGCTGTGATACTGTGATTTATGGTAAGAAACGTATCTTTGGTCTTCATCCAGTTTCTGGCATAGAGTTTCTAAAATCCTTGGAATTTCCTAAGTGATGACAGAGCTTAGGGTGTCTTTTGTTATGTTAATGTGGCTCCAGGCCAGGCCTGAGGGTGGGCGCTGGCTGCCCTGGCTGCCACCAGCCTTGAACAGAGGGCGGGAACTTGCAGCTCTCCCCTCTGACCTCTGGGGAGGAGAGAGAGCCTGGAGGTTCAACTCATCTCCAATGGCCAATGATTTCATCAATTGCACATGTGTATTGAAGTCTCCACAAAAAAACCAAAACAAAACAAAAAGAAGGGGCAGGGAGAGCTTCCAGATTTGTAGGCACTTGAGATAAAGAAATGCTATGGGGGGCGCCTGGGCGGCTCAGTCAGTTAAGTGTCGGGCTTCGGCGCAGGTCATGATCTCGCGGTTCGTGGGTTCGAGCCCCGCATTGGGCTCGGTGCTGACAGCTCAGAGCCTGGAGCCTGCTTCGGATTCTGTGTCTCCTTCTCTTCACTGCCCCTTGCCCCACTCACGTTCTTCTCTCTCTCTCTCTTTCCATCTCTCTCAAAAATAAAAATAAACATTAAAAAAATGCTACGAATGTTTATTGCTGTAGAAACATGTCCTAAATGCTGTCTATTGCTTCAGTCCATCCATCTTCTCCAGAACCCCATGAATGAGTCCCTGTTACTGTGCCCATTTACAGATGGGGACACGGAGGCACCGAGGAGAGATTAAGAAACATGCCCAGTCCAGCAATGCCACCTCTAAGAACATGCCCGAGAGAAGCAAAAGCAACGCTCACGCCAAGATTTATAGATGTATATTCATCGTCGCGTCATCCATAACAGCCCAAAGTGGAAACAATTGAAGAGTCTATCAGCTAGGAGTGGATAAATAAAACGTGAAAATCCGAACACTGGAATATAATTCGGCCATAAAACAATGAAGTTCTGATCTAGGCTACAACATGGATGGACCTTGAAAAAACATCATGCAAAGTGACAGAAGCCAGACGCAAGTAGATACTGCATAATTCCAGTTATACGGAAGTTCCATGAAAACCAAATCCACAGAGATGGAAGGTGTGTTAGTCGTCGTGGGGGCTAGGGGAGGGAGGGGGCAGTGGCTGCTCCTGGGTTTGGGTTTCCAAGGGGAGTGTTGAAAATAGTGTGCAGTTAGTGGTGATTTTGTCTCTCAATAAAGCTGCGCTAAGAAAGGAAACACATGTGCCCCAAATCACAGGCAGAAGGGACAGTCTTTGGATCTGGAGTAGGTGACGGGAGAGCAAAGTGTGTGCTCCCGGCCACCATGCCATCCGACATTCATTCCTCAGGGTCTTTGAAGAGAGGCACGATTTTTACTCTATGGGGAGAAAAGAGTCACCTGCTTTGAAGATTCAAATCACGGTAACACATGGATGTCTTCAAAATCAACTGAAGCCAGTGCAGCTATCTGGAGACCCATGGAGGACAGTGTGTGGGCTGCCCTCACTTAACACAAGCACCAGGGAGCTGATTTTACGGTTTCTCACGTGAACAGGCGCCTTAAACTCTAATGAGAAAGCACCTCGTAGGGATGGGTTGAACACGTGCGTATTTCAAACAGATACATGTGCGTGGAGTCCAACGCCCACATACATCGCGTGCTTAGTGACTGACGGTTCTGGAGGCCCATCCCACGTGCCTGGGACACAATATTCAAATATATCTGACAAAGCGGTCTCGTCGTATCTGCACAAATAAAGGCGACTGGGTCAGAGGAACCCGACATTGTTTCCGGGGCCTTCCATCGACATGTCTGACTCTCCATACCTTTAGTTTCACCAGCAGCGAAACTGGGATTTTTGAATACTCAAAACTTAACGGTGTAATGCGATCATTTACTGTCTGCCTCGGGTCTGTGCGGGAGGCCGGGGCTCAGCCGCCCGGATGCATGTCTCGTGCGCCGCTGTCTGCCGGCGGCTGAGGCTGCTGTCGTCCGAGCCAGGGACAGGGCAGGACGTCCACGGTGGCTCAGGGGCATGACCGTTGATGGACGCCCACACACCTCCACCCGTCTCGTTCCCTACTTCTGAACGGACATGCTCTTTGATTCGGCGCCTCAGTTTCCCCATTGGCAAAACGAGTGGTAGGCGTCTTCAACGGGAGGACCCGTGCGTTGCTCACAGAGCCGTGCCTGGACACTCAGCTTCTCAAGTAGGCACGTGAGAAAGTTGGCTGCTATTCTTTTGAGGAAGGCGACCAGGAGATAATATCCCTACAGGGCCTCTCGCTGGGTCTGGCACTCGGAGGCTGTGTAACAGATTGTAGTCCTGGAACAGACGCTCTCGTGTCGTCGTACGCGGCCACACGCGGCTTTGTGGACACCGGCTGTCGAGCCCATAGTCCCCGCTCCTTTGCTTTCGTAAAGAAAGGTTAATAGAGAAGGCCTACCTAGCCACGGAGCCGCCATAGGCTGGGATTTTACCGAAGATGAAGTAATTCCATTAGCGTTCCAAAATTCACCTCTTGAAGATGGACTAAAACGGAAGGCAGATTGATCTTTGTGTGCTTTTTCCCCGTCCTTGCGATGTGTCTTTTGAAAGCTACAGAGGCTCTCTCTTCTTGAAACATTTCAATGTGTCCCCTTTATATAAGTAATAGTTGAATTAATGGAGGTGCTCGGGGCAGGAAGGGGACAGACGGAATGGCACGAGTCCTGGCCTCCTCCAACGGGTGTCACTCTGTAGAAACCCAGCGTCATTTGCTGAATGTCAAGTAGATTAATATGCCAGACCTGGGAACACTTGCCTGGTGGCGTTGTAGCATTTAGATAATTGAATGCTCTAATAGCTCAGCATCTTGCTTAAAGTTAAAATATCGGGATTTACATCGCTCTTTGCCACGGGACTATTTTTCAGCAGTTTTCAAATCCTCCCAAGAAGACAAGGTCTTGTCTGGACCTTGTACACAGAATTCGTGCAGCCGGTCAGCTCTTGGCAACAGATGTATTTAGCTAGATTAATATGCTCATTACCAAGCAAAGGCGAGTAGTTATTTAATAGAGCATGAAATTACTTCAATCTGGAAAGCTCGCTGTGGATGCGAAGCCTGACCCGCCCGCTCCTGTCAGCGCTCGGTCCCGCAACCTGACCTGGGAGGAGTCTCGGGGGCTGCGACCCAACGACACTAGGGAAGACCCCGCCCCCACCATGACGCATCACTGGCTCTTTGACTTTCCCTTTGTAATGCGATTACAGATGTAATGAAACGAAATCATTTACACAATTCCCTTTTTTTTTTTTGAAGTCACATTCCTAAATAGAATATTAGCTGGAGAGGTGAAGTCAGTGACAGGAGCAGATGGGCCAGTCAGTCCCGAACTGAAGGGTGAGGTCCCCGCCAAAGAGAACAGCTAGCCCTCACCTCCGGTCAGCTGTCTCTATGCAAGAATATGAACCCAAAGTTGAATAATCTTCCTTATTTTATTTTATTTTATTTTATTTTTATGCAAGAATATAAACCCAAAGTTGAATAATCTTCCTTATTTTATTTTATTTTTATTTTATTTTATTTTACTTTATAAGTAAGCTCTATAAAGAAAGAAGAAATACGTAAATAAATACAGCAAATAAATAAAGCTCTATACCCAGCGTGGAGCTTGAACTCACGACGCTGAGATTAAGAGTAGCATGCATGAGCCAACCCGGTGCCCCTTTCCCATATTTTAAAAGGAAAGAGGCCCTCTTTTTACATGCAATCTTCTACTTGAATGTTGACCATTCATTTCACTAAAGACTACACACCGTGCCAGGCAAACAGAAGCGACCCTGTATTGCTACGTCACAGAAGGCGAATGGCTGGTTGACTCTTTGTCTCCAAGGTTGACCTGGGTCGAAAGGGAAACGGCCCTTCCTTTTGATTCTCGCTTCATCTCCAAACACTCACCTGCCGTCCGACACCCCGAAGGGACTCAATCTATACTTATTAAATGAATGCACTTGACAAATAGAAAACCACCAGCTAACGAGCTGGCATATTCGGACAAGGAATGCTGTTCATTCCGGCCGGAACATACGAGCAACGCCATGGATTTCTTCTAATTACCAAGTTCCCGTGAGTTTGTTTTCGATTTCTTATTCCGCAAGAAAACGGGACAAGTATGGATAGCTCGTGGGTGGCATGTCATTGCGGGAAGGAGAGCTCAGCTCCCAAATGCCATGCCAGCGGAGGGAACACCACTACAGAGTTCATTGTCAATCTTTGCAATTTCAAGGGTAGAGAGAAGGGTCACTGGCTTGTTTTGGTTTCCGTTAACTAAGACATTTACTAAGAAGCTTTCAAAAAAATAAATAAATAAATAAAAAGCTTTAACTTATGCCCCCAGGCTGAGTGCAGCATGAATTAAATCTGCACAAAAACAACGCTGTACTAACAAGAATATCGTTAATAATATTAGTCCGCTGACCCTCTGTAGCCGTCAGTGCCTGATCGCCATTAGACATCGCTCACCCTTCGGAGAACGGGGTCCCAAGGAGGACGGGCACCACGCGGCCGAGCCCAGGAGCCGGGATGTAGGAGTCCATCGGTGACGCTCTCCGAGGTTCTGCCGACGCCGATGCGGGCCCTGCCGTGCTCCCCGCCCATTGCCGCCCCTTCTCTCGCCGCCCCCCACAAACCCATCCGCAGACCTGGCTGTGCGGCGGGACCGCTGTCGCCAGCCCTTCTGCGTGACCGTCCCCGCGCCTGTGAGTTCCGCACCAGCGGAGACGGGTGTTCCCACGGAGTCACGCCGCGCCTTCTGTAACCCCCGCCGACACGCGAGCGGTTTTTCTACACGCGACCCCACGTGCTGGCGTCACCCCACCGCTGCGGGTCAGGCTTCCGCTCCTGCATTTTAGGTCCGGGTCTGACCCTTGAGGAATCAGTGGGAGCCAGAGCCGGTGCGGCCACCTGGATGGATGCGGCCACAGAAATGGCTCCTCCTTGCTCCCTCCCTCCCCACCTCCCTCCCCCCACCATGGCCTCCCCGCCTCCCTCCTTCCCAGAGATCCTGGTCTTGGTTTCTGGCTGCATGCTGCTGGCCGCGTGGCCTGGGACTGGCCCCCCGAGCCTCCGTTTCCCCATCAAATGGCAGGGACCGTCCCATCCCCCTTGCCACCCGGCCCTGTGGCTGGGAGTGTAAGAAGGAACGGGCAGGATGACCACACTTCGTTGCTCAAGAACCATTTGTTGATTACCTACAGAACTAGGAAGAGGGGAAGTGTACTCAGTGTTTTGTTTTTCCCAACCCCACTCACTTGAAGAACACCTTCAGGATTTGGGGGTCAGTGCCTCATCAGTTGCCGGGAAGATGACTCAATCGATAAGAGAAGGCTCAGCCTGGGGGGGGCACACCTCCTGGAGATGGTACCCATGAAGAGAG
Source organism: Paguma larvata (assembly GCA_030068075.1). Classification (NCBI taxonomy): domain Eukaryota; kingdom Metazoa; phylum Chordata; class Mammalia; order Carnivora; family Viverridae; genus Paguma; species Paguma larvata. Next base: position 86,130,652 of record CM057835.1, read on the forward strand.
CGTTTTTAAGTTTCTTGTCCTAAGTGACAGCCCTGCATTAGTTTGAAGCCAGTTCTCTCTTCTGCTAAACATAGAGGGGTCCTGTGTTAGAGATAGTGCGCCCCAGATTTCTGCTTACTGGGAACCTTGGTGAGGGTTATGATGGCTGAGAATTCTGTTTCGATTGCTGTTTGCTGTGAACACTGTGAAAATTTTCTTGGGCTGCTGTGAGGCCTGTTTCGTTTGCTATGTATTAGACTAAGTTGCTGTGTGCTAAATCTTGTTAGGCATTAGATTTAGAGACTCAGGAATGCACTAGACTCCTGACCCATTTGCTGTGATTGCTGTGAACCCTGTTTGCTGTGTTCGAGAATTGCCATGTTGTGAAAGTATAGTGCTGTTAGGGCTAAGGCCACTCCATTTTGGTTTAAGTTCCATCTTAGAGTAGTTCTGGGCCCCGAGTTCCAGGAAAACAAGTCACCCTGGACTCTGCCTCGGGTTCCAGGAAACAGAGTAGCCAAGAGGCCGGACCCAGATTAGCAGAACCGTCACCACCCCGGGTGGGACTGGACCCTGATTAGCAGACCCTGCCTCCACCTTGAGTTCCAGGGAAACCACAGGAGGCCAGATTCCTAGAATAGCCCCTAGCAAAGCTAATGAGTGTTCAGCCCACGCGTGCTGACCATTTGAATCTGCGTGGGACCCCCAAACTAAGCCAATCCATAGCTAGCCCGCGCCCGCCAAATATGAAATACTCAATCAGAAACTAGCCCGCGAAAATGCCAATCAATCCATTCAAAGGATCCCCATTCCCGCCCACAAAGTGTACTGGAACCCTGATAAAAAGCCTGTGTAAACCTGGCTCAGGGCTCTTGCCACTGCACCGCTGCGTCGGGAGGTGCAAGAGTCTGAGCTCGAGCTTCGAATAAAGACCCTTTGTGTTTACATGAGTTCTGGCTCCCCGGCGGTCTTCTTGGGATCCAGAATTTGGGCACAACACCCAGAGGTGGGCGTGGCCAACAGACAGGGCTCCGCCCCCCAATGGCCTTTGGGGGCAGAGACCAGAAAAGACCATCTTTGTGGCCTTTTTTTCTAACACTGGCTACTTGGGGGCGGCCTGGCAGCGGTGAGCTCCCCATCTCTGCTGAGGCTGGGCGCCCCAGTTCTCAGACCTCTGTCTCCTGGGTGCCTGGGAGCAGCACTTGCAGGGAAGACGGTGAGTTCTGTCTCGGTACAGCGTTTGCCCAGTGCTGGGCAGGACCTTTGACCAGGCTCTGTCCCTGGCTCTGCCCCCCGCTCCTGTTGGCAGCGGTGGGCGGGCAGGGGGAGCCGCGCCCTGCTTTGCTGGAGCTCTGTGGGTGCTGGGCTGGGTGCAGGGGTGCTGGGCAGGGCGCGAGGACAGGGCAGGGTCCCCAGGAGCTCACTGGCCGCAGGAAGTGCGGTTAGGGAGGGGTGTGGCCTCCTCCCCTGGTCCTCAGGAGCCGCCTGTTCGGTTCCTGAACCTCAGGGGGTCTGTCCATGTTACTGCTTTGCTGGCAAAGCTCATTTGTCTACCAGCGACTGTCAGAGGCGCGCTCCTGGGACGCATTCCCTACCCAGTTGTGCTGCATGGATTCCTTCCACGGCGAGAGCGGAGAAGAAAGGGCGACACCGATGGTGGCTTGTTGTCTCTTTTCCTATCTTCTGAAACCCAGCGGGGAAACCCGATGTCTCTCAGGACCCGACCTCCCTGTCTCCAACGGCTTCTGGAAAATGGATAGGAAAGCCAAGGACCCAGAGTGTATCTTCCTCGCTCTTGGGGAAATGTTCAACTTCAACTCAGGAATGTTGACATCCGCTTAGCACAAGGGCCACAGGCTACTTAGAATGTTGGACAAAAGGCTTATCTCTGCTCCCAGGCAGCAGGAAGCAGTTTACACGGTAATCTGAGTCATCTGACCTCCCTGTAACCCTCAGGGGGTGGGGGGACCTTTGCGGCGAAGCCCAAGGGAATCCAAAGATTCCTTGGTTATCTCGGTTTAGGTGCCTGGAGGTGGATCTTTCTACCGGCTTTGCCAGGGAGCCAGGCCCTCCTGTCCCTAGAGCCATCACACAGGCCAGAAGGAGCAGAGGTGATGACTCTCTAGGAGACGGCCCTGCAGGAACCGGGAGAGAGAGCTAGAAGGAAACCACGGCTGCCTGGACGAGGGGTCCAGAGCGGGGGCTGTAAGGGGGCCGCGTCTACAGCCTGGTTACTGGGATCCGTGGCCTCCTCCGCCACGCGCTCACTCGGGACCCAGGTTTGCCGTCTGTAATAGGCACGCAGCCTCCAAAGGTCAGGATCGACCGCGAGGAAGGACGCGGAACATTTAGGCAAATCGCACCGGGGTAGGCTATCGACCGCAACCTTGGCTTTCGCTGGTTTTTCTGGGTAGACATTTACATTTAGAGCCTTCTGACATTTGGTGTAAAACCAAATGTCACGGACCCGATCATCCGTTTAACCCTTTAGATACCCCACTCTCTTTTTTAATATTTCACCCCTTAAAGATGGAGCCAAACCCCAAACAGACCAACACTGGGACTTGGTAGCGATTTCGGGAGTCTGGCGGGAGACGAGTATTAAATAAAGGGCTTGGTCACACACAGGTTCGTCGGCATTTGCTAGATAAACACTCCCCTAAAAGCTGGAAGTGAGGATCATTCCCTGTATGCAGCTCACGCTGAAAATAGGCCACAGGTCCACGTCCAGGGACCAAAGCAGAGGAATGGCTCGTATTCTGGAAGTTTCTCTCTTTTCTGAAAGGAGCTTAGACTCGTCTTTCGTGATTAACATTTCTTGACGCGGCCAAAAGCATGTGTTTGCACAGTGCTAGTTCGGAGATGGCGAAGAACGGGTTAGCATACCTGTGGGTCTGTTCACTCTAAATCAATACCCATACCCAAAAGGCAATTCTCGGGAGAAGAGATAAAAATCATTAACGAGCACATGAAAAAAAAAACACATTTATCATCGACAGAAGAATCAATGGAAATAAACGAATAATGAAAAAGTTTTCACTTTCACTCATGGCAGATTAGGTAATTCTGGAATAATTCTAAGGTAACTAACCCTCCCCTTGAGGACAACCAGAAAGAACGAATGCAAATCACAGCTAATGGGTTTATTAGTAAAAAAATTCCCAGGCCAGAATCGAGAGCCTTTTTTTTTTTTTAAATTTTTTTTTAATGTTTATTTATTTTTAAGACAGAGAGAGGCAGAGCATGAGCGGGGTAAGGGGCAGAGAAAGAGGGAGACACAGAATCCGAAGCAGGCTCCGGGCTCTGAGCTGTCAGCACAGAGCCCGATGCGGGGCTCGAACTCACAAACCTCGAGATCGTGACCTGAGCTGAAGTCGGCCGCGGGTCAGGAGAGGTCGTTCCTTATTTGGGGGCTTGAGGGCGGGCCAAGGGGGAGGGGCCAGGGAGAAGAGAGAAGCCCGATTAAAGTTTGGTCAGGTCACATTAGTGGGAGTTTTGCTCAGCTTGATCGATGGGGAGAAACGGTTCACGAGGAATGAGAATTTGGGGCGCCCGGGAGGCTCAGTAGGTGGAGCATCTGATGATGCCTGCTCAGGTCATGATCTCGTGGTTTGCGAGTTCGAGCCCCGTGTCGGGCTCTGTGCTGACACCTCGCGGAGCCTGGAGCCTGCTTTGGAATTGTGTGTGTGTGTGTGTCTCTCTCTCTCTGCCCCTCCCCCGCTCACTCTCTGTCTCTCTCCTTTAAAAAAAAGGAATGGGAATTTGGGGGGGGGGTCTCTGTCTGGCCTCGGCAGAGGTGAACAAGGGGTCAGGTGCAGGCTTGTCTAAACCGCATGGAGAAGGATGTTCTTCCAGTGAACCGTAAGGGTGGGGGCTGTTTCCTGACCATCGCTGTTTCCTGGGAGCACAGGGTGGTCCCCGCAGAATACAACACCGTCGGGTCCCCGGGCGAGCGGGCCACGAGCACGTGGGATGGCAGGCCGTCGTGACAGAAAAGACAGGGTGGGAAATTATGCGGCTCGTTAAGAGCGGCCGTTTTGGGAGCCGGCGTTACAGATTCTTCTTTTTCCTGGCGCATCTGCGCTTCTGCATTTTCCACCGTTTGTCTGCTGTAGGTTGTTATGGTGTTAAATGAGAAAATGCATGCAATTGGAAACACAATTCTTAGCACACAGCAACTGTTCAAGTGTTACTTGGGGTTCCGATCATCAGGGTTATGAAATTAATGTGGGGAAATTACTTTTATAGGAACAAAACCGGTGGGGCGCCTGGGTGGCTCGGTCGGTAAAGCATCGACTTGGGCTCAGGTCATGATCTCACAGTTCTTGGGTCTGAGCCCCACGTCGGGCTCTGTGCTGACAGCTCAGAGCCTGGAGCTGCTTCAGATTCTGTGTCTCCCTCTCTCTCTGCCCCTCTCCCGCTCACACCCTATCTCTCTGTCTCTCAAAAATAAAAAAAACATTAAAAATAAAACTAAGAACAAAACAGGAAAATTGGCATCCTACAGAACCTTCTATTTCTACCAAAATTTCCTCATATGAACAAGCAAAGCCCAGACCTTGGCTCTTACCCCTCTAATGTGATAATTGTGAAGGCATTTAAAAAATATATTTTTTAATGTTTTTATTTATTTTTGAGGGAGAGAAAGACAGAGCACGAGCAGGGGAACGGCAGAGAGAGAGGGAGATAGAATCTGAAGCAGGCTCCAGACTCTGTTTGGTCAGCACAGAGGCTCAAACTCATGAACCACGAGTTCCTCATAGGAACAAGCGAATGCCTTTGGGGCACCTGATTGGCTGAGTCGGTTCAGCCTACAGCTTCATGGTCTTATTTGTAAAATGTCTCCAGAGACACCTGTAAACCACGGCCAGCAGGGGGGGCCATAAATACCCCAGCCTCTCTCTGTTCTTACCCCCTGCCTCCCGGCATTGGTTACAGCCTTTAGAAGTTACAGGCAAGGGACCTCCGGAGCCGTGGTCCAGAGAGGTCAGCCTCCGGAGAGCAGAGCAGGGCCGTGAGCGGAAGGGTGCAAAGCAGGTCGGCCGGGGGGGGGGAGGACAACTCAAAAGGGAAAAGAGAAAATATTGCCCATGTAGCAACATCGCCCTTTGCGAAGCGTTGCTCAGTGAAGGACTGTAGCTCCTATAATCGCTCCCATCTTAAACCTGTGACAACTTCCGATCATTCGTCTAGAATCAGAAATGATAACAATACTCTCAGAATGAACTGGAGAAACACGGGAGCAGCAACCAGGGTTTCCGTGATACTTCGTGATTTACAAATTATTGTCGTCTATTAAATCGCTATTGAACCTCCTAATGAGACTGTTCCGGTGAGCTCTTCAGAAACATTTATAAATGCACAAATTGAAGCATGGAGAATTTACTTGGCTGGGGTTAAGACTCGTGTAATTTTAAAATAGTGAGGTAAAATTAGCGTAACGTAGATTAACCACCGAACGTGAATAATTCAGTCGCATTCAACAGGTTCACAGTAAGGTGCGACCATCACTTCTGGTGAGTTCCGAAACATTTTCATCACCACCCCCCCCCCAGGAAACCCCAAACCATCACGTTTTCCATTCTTCCCCTGCCCCTGGGACCCACCAACCTGCTTCCTGTCCCTATGGGTTTGTCCGTTCTGGACATGTCATATAAACGGAATCACAACTCGTGGCCTTTTGTGTCTGGCTTCTTCACTGGGCATCGTGTTTCCGAGGGTCCCTCGTGCTGTGGCAGGAGTCAGAGCCTCATGGCTTTTAATGGCTGGATCGGGTTCCGTTGTGTGGGTGGACCCCCTCCTTGTCCACCAGTGGGAGGACGTTTGGGTTTTGACTCAGTGAATAGCGCTACCATGACTCATGTGCAATTTTAACCTATGTCCTTCCAGAACCCTCACGGAGACGGGCGGGAGGCACGCAGAAGGCCAGGAAGGGAGTCGGGAATGACCACGGATCAGGACGGTGGCCCCCTCCCGCCGAGCCTCTCATCCTAGAGACGGGGCTCCGACTCGGGATTTCAGCAGAGCCCACGGGAGCCACGCGGGAGCGTTTCAGGGGAGGCTCCCTTTGGGCACCTAGATTGAAAATCTCCGCTCTCTCAAAGGGCGTGCGTGTCGCCTTGAGCAAGGGATGGCTTCTCGGAGGCTCCATTTCCTCATTCGTCCGATGGGATAAAATCGCAGCAGCCTCCCACGGCGGCCCCCCTCGTGCTGCGGGAATGCAGCGGGGGCCTGCGTTTCACCAGCTTCCTCGCTGCGCCGCGCAGGGCCCTCCGCCGTGCGGTGTGAGTCTGGCAAAACGCTTTGAGAGCCAGATCGGAGGGCGGCGTCTGCTTCTCTGTGCCTCCCTGCTCCCCGGGGCCGTGGCCCCTCCAGTCCTGGCTCTTTCGGCAGCTGTGAACACGGCTTTGCCCCTCCATCCGCGTGGGATTGCCAAAAGCCCTGCTGGATCCTTACGGCGTTTCGTTCCAAAACGCTCCGGAAACCCACGGCTCCCACGACCAAGGCCGACCTGGCAGACGCCTCTCCACGCGGGGCCGCCTGATGCCCAGGTCCCGTCTTCGGCAATCGGCTCGCCGGTGTCCACTCGTGAACTGTGACTTCCCCGTACAGATCTGCCTCTCTCGGTGCTGCTGGCGCACCTGCTAGTGGAGTCGTCAGGGCAGTGACAGCCGCGGCGAATTAACCACCTCCCAGAGGCCCAGGAAGGGGATGTCCGCAAGACGAGGGTGGCATTTGGCTAAGGCTGCTGGGAGGTCATTTGAAATTACTTTTAAAATACTTCGTTTTTGGGGGCGCCTGGGTGGCTCCGTCAGGTAAACGCTCGACTCTTGGTTTTGGCTCAGGTCATGATCTCACGGTTCGTGAGTTCGAGCCTCGAATCAGACTCTGTACCGACAGTGCGGAGCCTGCTTGGGATTCTCTCTCTCCCCACCCCCCCGCCTCTCTCAAAATAAATAAACTTAAAAAAATTAAAAAAAAAGTTTTTAATTTAGGGAATAGAAAAATCATCCTCCGTGTTCCACTGTGGGAAGAGGTCTTTGCAATATTAAAAAAAATTTTTTTAATGCTTCTTTATTTTTGAGAGAGAGAGAGAGAGACAGAGCATGAGTGGGGGAGGGGCAGTGAGAGAGGGAGACACAGAATCCGAAGCAGGCTCCAGGCTCTGAGCTGTCAGCACAGAGCCCGATGCGGGGCTCGAACTCCCAAACCGCGAGATCGTGACCTGAGCCGAAGTTGAACGCGCAGCCGACGGAGCCACCAAAGGCCCTGCTTTGCAATATTTTTTTTTAGAACTATGTCTTAATCTGTTCGGGCTGCTCTAACAAAATCCCACAGACGGAGTGGCTAGTTAAAGAACAGAAATATATTGCTCCCGGTTCTGGAAGCTGAGTCCAAGACTAAGGCGTCAGCCTGGTCACATTCTCCCCAGAACCCGCTTCCTGGCTCGTGGCAGGTACGTTCTCACCGCGTCCTCACATGGCGGAAAGGGCCCGGGAACTCTCTGGAGCCTCTTTTATAAGAACCCGAATTTAATTCCTGCCTCGAGCGCCTCCCAAAGCCTCCACCTCCTCAGACCATCCCCTTTTGAAGTGAGGGTTCTAACATATGGATTTTGGAGGTGAGGGAGCACAAACATTTAGCCTGTGGTAAATTGCAAACTCTGTGTGTTTTCTTTTACAAGATTGCATTTTTTTTTTTTACAAGATTGTATTTTTTTACAAGATTGCATTTTTCATCTGTCCTCCTAGGATAGCAATCTTTTTGGAAAAAGTTGGATAATAAATACAGTTTCCAGTGTGTGCTTGAAGCTTTGCTGGTCAAGAATTACTTGACCGAGGGACCTATTGAGGTCGAGGCCCTTTAGTAATCACTCCGCCAATGCTATTTTTTGCTGATGGGTTGATGAAGAGGGTCAACTGGAATGTTCTCCAAACCTTCTCTCTGTGCCTGCCCTGCCTCTCCCAGTCTGCTCTTCCTTGTGACAGTTGTTGCCGTCACCGAGAGGCTAGAAGACAGCCAGACTCCAGAGGGACCTAACCAAGGTGGGCAGTTAAGGGACGATAGTTTCATTTGTTTGTTTTTTGGTTTGTTTGTTTATCCTAGGTGTTCAGAAACAAAACTCGCGTGGACCGTGCCTTCGTGGGTTTCTCCTCTTTGGAGACTCGACACCGCACACCTGGTCGTCATAGAGATTAGCCTACATTCGAAAACAACATCAGCGTGGATGCTGGAAAAGTGCCAGAAGCACTGTTGGCCCCGGGGGGGGGTGGTGTGGGCTGGTTGTGAGCCGGCCATATTGAATTCTAGGGTCACTCAATTTCCTGCCAGAAACCCCAGGCCCCAGAAGCAATATGGTGACCTTCACGGATACCCAGCAGCCAAAGGGGAGGGCCTCATTTGCATGCACTTTATATTTGCATAATATTTTAGAAAAAATAAATAAACGGAGACAACCTGGATTGATGCCTGGATTGATGCCTCCTTTGCTGGCAAACCTTCCCAGAAATGGTCTGTTTAATGGTTTTGAGCTTTTGAGCTATAAAAGTTGGCTTCCAGGCAACCGGGAAGGGGCTTGGGGACTCCGCGCCTGCAAGAGTGTAGTTTTACGAATACCGTTTGAGTATGAGATAAAGTGACTTTGTCTCATTAATCCCTTATCCAAATCACCGCTGAGTTTTGGCACCACACGCTCTCTGCGTTCCAAAATGTCCCCAGGTTAGAACGGTAAAATCTGTTTCGATTGGATTCAAGAAGCAGATTGTGACAGAGTCAGTAACGTGATCTGTCCACAAAGCCACCTGTGGAACCTCCAGGGTCCTCTCCTGAGCTGAACCCACATGCTCCGTCCTCGAGGGACAGGAAGTAGGGTGGAGGGAGGAACGGCCGTGGCAGAAGTGGGGACGCGTCGTGTGCTTTCCCTGGACGCCCGAGCTCCCGCCACCCCTTGCTTGCTTAGGTAAATTGAAGACCTCTCTCCCTTATCTGCTCGGGAAAGTTCAAGACTGCAGACAGAACCAGACGTGGTGAAGTCAGGCTCACCGTGGTGCCTCTGGGTCTTAGTATCCAACGTCCTTTCCGGTTTTAAAACCAGATGCCAGGAAAGCCTTGGTTCCTACTCGGTCCCTCTGGGACGCACCTGCCTACAGACCTTACAGCTGCTTGGTTCGGAGATGTCTGAATGGGGGCATCCAAGTTACCACCTTCCCAGGAAACCGCGGTCCGATGTTAACGATGGTGAGGCTAGCCCGGGGGGGGGGGTGGCAACACTTTGGGGTCTAGCTCCGGTTCCCGATAGAAGGATTCACTTAGCAGAGGCAGGTCACGGCCAGCAGCAAGGGTTGTGGGCCTCCCAGCTGGCGGGTTCCAAGTTCCGTCAACACCTTCAAACCGGGGGTGTGAGCTCAGAGCCTTTGGGTGTGTGCGGGCGCCGGGGGCGGGACCACTCGGTTTTCTGACTCAGGCGGCACCGGTCGCATTGTGTTTCTGGAAAGGGGGCTCCTCAGAGTTTGCACTGTGAAGGGTACGGGGCCGCTCTGCAGGCCGGAGACCCCCGGGCAAGGGTCCAGCCTGGTGGTTTTCCGGACGGAATTCACGTCTCCTGTCCCTGTGCTCTCTGAGCTGAAACCCCCTCCTCTTCCTTTTCTCTACAGTCGACACAACCAAGGACTCTCAGCCTCAAGAACGCCGAGCGCTTGTGGCCTTCTTCTTAAAGCAGATTGGAACTAAGTCCGTCACGAGCAATGTGACTTTTTCTGTATGTCTAGGTTTTCAAAGGCCAGCCTGGGCCTGGCGCAGAGTGGACCCCAACACATGTTGGTTGATTTAATTTTGTGGAATGACCGCCACGCTCCTCCAGAAGCAGAGAGGGTTGCGCTGAAATAGTCCCAGCTCCGGCTTGACAGTGCTTTCCCATTTATTTATTTGGTTGGTTGTCCGTTTAAAGTTTATTTATTTATTTTGAGAGAGAGAGAGTGGGAGGGGGTGGAGAGAGAGGAAGAGAGAGAATCTCAGGCAGGCTCCATGCTGTCAGCACAGAGCCCGACTCTGGGCTTGAACCCACGGACTGTGAGATCATGACCGGAGCCAAAATCAAGAGTCAGACGCCTACCCGGCTGAGCCACCCAAGCGCCCCAGTGCTTTCCAATTAAAAAAAAAAAAGGATCATCTTCAATTTCTTTATTGGATAAACTAAGAAAGAAAAACAAAACAAACAAAAACAAAACACTGAGAAACGAGGTATCAGCCCATAAATTTCCAAAACTCCAGGAAATACGTACAAGCAAAGGAAAGCTCTGTAACTTTTGAGGTGAACCGCTGTGACTCAGTCCCCCAAACACTTTCCGATTTAAACAAATGATTTAATGAACTGCGTCTAAATCGCCATTCCTCGTGTTTCCAGTGGAAGGCGTGGGGTCCCCTCCCACGCCCTACTGCCTCCATCTTCTTTCCTCAGGGACCGAACTGCCCAGGTGTCCCTTCTCCCCATGGCACCATGTGCCTCCTGGGAGCCGACGCCTCCTCCTGGCTCCGCCGCGAGTTGACCTGGTACCAGCGTAAACCCATTCCCAGGCGCCACTCTGACTCGTGCGATGCGGGTGGAATTCTGGAAGACTTTCCTTTCTGCAGAGGGAAGCTGCAGGAAGGGGTGCACATTCCTCTGCGCGTAGTCCTCTCTCTGTGAGCATTTGGAGCTGCTTCCGCTCTCTTGCCACCAGGAGAGAAGGAAGCCATCGCCAAGGGTGACAGAGACTGGGAGTCAACCTGGGTCCTTGTTCTTGCTGAGCTCCTGGGTCGGCACAATCAGGGAGCCCCCTGAGCCTTTGGTTCCTAAAAGACAAACTCCTTTCTTTAAAAAATTTTTAGGGGTGCCTGGGTGGCTCAGTCAGTTTTTTTAAAGTTTATTTATTTTTGAGACAGAGAGAGACAGAGCATGAGTGGGGGTGGGGCAGAGAGAGAGGGAGACACAGAATCCGAAGCAGGCTCCAGGCTCCAAGCCGTCAGTACAGATCCCGACGTAGGGCTCAAACTCACAGACCGCGAGATCATGACCTGAGCCGAAGTCGGATGCTCAACCGACTGAGCCCCCCACCAGGCGCCCCTTTTTTTTTTTTTTTCTTCTTAATAAATCCTGGGACAGATGCACTTCTAAAAAAGCAGTGCGGGTGAGGGGCCCCAGCCCTACTCTTTACACAGAAACACGTCTTCCTTTATCTGCAAGTGTCCACAGCCCTGTCATCTACGAGGGTCTCGCAGGCACAGGGGCACGGAAAGAATACGGCGGAACTTCCCCACGAGGGCCCAGGGAACGAGGGCCCAGGGGAGGGGTGCTGAAGAATGAAACTTTCTCAGGGGGCCTTTTGCACGATGCAGTCCAGGGGAAAGAAGGTCGTGAAAGTGACCGGCTTCATTCTAAGTGATTTTCTTGACTGAACGGAAATTAGATCTTGGGCTAGGGTTCCCTCCCTCCATTTAAGTGCGTTGCAGGGTGCCAAGAATAAACCCTTGGCCCCCACAAGCGCTCGAGTGCGTCAGAAGCCATCATTGCCCATCCCTCATTGCCCTCTTGCCCGGGCGCTTCCCCCCCACCCCCCACAGAGGTCGCCAGGAGGCGCTGGTGCGGGCGGGGGTTCAAGAACCTTGCGCTCACTCACGCGACTGCAGCGCGCAAAGGAAATCTCACAGAAGGGCTCTGCAGAAGCCATTGTCTGCTCCCTCAGGCCATTTCTGCAAGGCTGATGAGTCTGATGCTTCCATTATTATTTTCTTTCCCCCACGACAAACAGGAAAATAGAATCTAGAGCAAAGAGCTTTGTGCGTTCCGTCTCGAGGTGCTTCTGTCTTCCCCGCCGTCCTGCCCCGCTTCCCCCATCATTTGGGGACAAAGGAGCCTTCCAGCAACGCTGGCTGATAATATGCAAAGAATCTTTGTAGAAGTACCTGGTGGGCACGTAGCATTATTCTCCTGTCACGCATTCGATTCACTGGGTGAGCCTCGGTGCACAGCACCGTTTGACTGAAATGCTTTGCAAGCCGTAGCTGGGGAGATGTGATCAGCATTGCTGTTCCATAAATTGTTACGGATTTACTAAACCGTGATTACATTTATATAAAAAAAAACTTTGCATGAATAAAAAGGAATAAATATAATTAGTATTTGGAAGGGCAAGGACCACTGAATAAAAATGTTCATCTTTTATTAATCGCATACATTTTGCATAAGGAGCTTATTTTTCCTGGTTTGAGCTAACGTCACAGAATTATTGTACATAATTGCGCGAACAGTCGGCCTGTGACAGTTTAATGGCATTTTGCAAAACCCTCAGTTTGCAAGCTGCTCGGATCAGCCGACCTCCCCGCTTCCCACCGTGGTTTTCTTAATTGCAAATAAGTTCTGAGGGCCGTGGACCCCAGCCTGCAGCCCACGGGCAGTAGGTAGGTGTGACCAGCCCCCGTATCATGGTCTCCGTCCGATTTCTGCGGAGATACAGCCTACAGTACAGGGCAGGCCTACAGTAAGGGGCCACAGTCACTGGCTTGGCCCTTAGCCTTCTGGCCCCGGGGGCTGGCTCGCTTCGCATCGACGCGGCGGGTGTGTCAGTTTGCCGGAGCTGCGTAACAAAGCACTGAAAACCGGGGCTCTTAAGTGGCGGACATGTACTGTCGTGGTTCCGGACACGAGGCGTCCCAGATCGGGTTGTGGGCATCGTGGGTTCTCCGAGGAGGCTCCGAGGGAGGACCCAGCTTCCACCCGGTGCCGGCCGTCCCTGCTGTTCCTTGCATCACAGAGGCAGCTCGACCTCATCTGCCTCCGTCTGTCTGCTCGTGCTGTCGTCCGTGTCTGTCTCCAGATCTCCCCTTCTTACTAGAACAGACTCCTGTTGGATCGGGGCTCCCCCTAAAGACCCCATCTTAAGTAGTTACATCTGCAGTCTGCCGATTTCCAAATAGAGTCCTATTTTGAGGCAGTGGGGGCTGGGAGTGAAACGTAGGAATTGTCAGAGACCACGAATCAACCCCTCACTGCTGTAGGCGAAGCTTCTCGGCTCAGCGGCCTGGAGACCTGAAGGGCAGAACGGCACGCTCTGGGGACTGAGTTTTCGGGAGGCGTGAGGCAGGGGTGCTAAGCTATGCACAGAGACAAAGAGAGCATTTCCAGTGACTTGGGCCCAGGACCCAGCCGGGCCCGAGGCGATGAGTTTTTCTGAATTACTCTGTTAATTCAGCACCCGAACCCTCGTGTTCTCTTTTTGCCAAAACCAGCTTTGAGACGGGCTTGTCTCTTGTGAGCAAAGACCTGAAAGAGTTAACATAGCGTAAGGTTCTTAGAAAAAATTACCTTGGGGAAATATTAAAAATGCACAAGTTAGAAAAAAATTTTTAACATTCATTTATTTTTGAGAGAGAGAGAGAGACAGAGAGACAGAGCATGAGTGGGGGAGGGACAGAGAGAGAACGAGACAGAATCCAAAGCAGGCTCCAGGCTCTGAGCTGTCAGCACAGAGCCTGACTCGGGGCTAGAATCCACAAACCGTGAGATCATGACCTGAGCCGAAGTCGGACGCTTAACTGACTGAGCCACCCGGGTGCCCCCAAAATACACAAGATTTCAAGAGTCCATGGCAGGACAGAGACCTTTTATCAGGTTGGTCTCCTGCAACTTTTTTTAGTCCTGCGGATCCAAACGAAGATGAATTCCCACGTACCCCCAAGTGACCCCTCACAGCTGAGTCACTGTATACTTGAGTCTGTACAAATCCTCACGTATTGCAAAGGAGTCCCTCGATCCCGGTTTTTACAGCACTCTGTGGGAGACCCGGCAGCCTAAGCAATCTCATTTGGCTTCTCGATTGCTTTATAAACATTTATTAAACTACTGACAAAATCATTTCATGCAACTTGAGAGGGAAAAGGTAATATTTTAAAATTGTTATAGTCTTTTAATTAATTTCCTTCAAACGTGTGTGAAATTAAATTAGGCAATTAGTGGGTGATAACAAAAACGTGGAAAAGCTATTTCCAAAATTCTCATTAGGAAAAGAAAGTTTAATCTAATCCGTAACTTTCCAGATGTTTTCTATGGAATACTTATAGATATTCCGGAAAACAATGTCCATTTCGAATACACATAGCCAACACTGGATTACACAAAGGTAAGTCTGTTCCTAAAATAGACTTTATACTCTAGGACAGTTTTTTTAATTGTTTTTTTTTTAATGTTTTATTTATTTTTGAGAGACAGAGAGCAACAGCACGAGTGGGGGAGGGGCAGAGACAGAGGGACACGGAATCCGAAGCAGGCTCCAGGCTCTGAGCTGTCAGCACAGAGCCTGATGCGGGGCTCGAACTCATGAATCGTGAGATCGTGACCTGAGCCGACGCTTAACTGACCGAGCCACCCAGGCGCCCCGGGACACTTTTGAGCGTATAGAAAAATTGAGACGGGATGTTGGAATTTCCACAGATGCCCCCCTCAGCTTCTCCCATTAGTAACATCCTAAATTTTTGCGATACATTTGTTACATTTGACAAACCAATACCAATGTGTTAACTAATGTTCATAGTTTATTTAGATTCCCTATTTTTAATTTAGCATCTTTTTTCTGTTCCAAGATCCCTTCCAGGATCCTGTGTTATTTTTACACTTTATGTCTCCTTAAGTTCTTCTCGACTGTGGTCGTTTTCTCCAAGTTTTGATGTTTTCATGACCTGGATAGTTTTTTTAATCAAGAATTTTTTTTAAAGCTTATTTATTTCTTCTGAAAGAGAGAGAGAGAGAGAGAGGAGAGAGCAAGCAGGGCAGGGGCAGAGAGAGAGGGAGAGAGAGAATTTCAAGCAGGCTCCGCACTGTCAGCACAGAGCCTGACACGAGGCTCGATCTCAGAAACCGTGAGATCATGACCTGAGCGGAGATCAAGAGTCAGAGGCTTAACCCGCTGAGTCGCCCAGGCGCCTCCATGACCGGGACAATTTTGAGGAGCACTGCTTTCATGTTCTGTAGGATGCCTCCCTGTCGGGATTTGTCTGACGTTTTTCTCATGCTAAGACCACGTTTTGAGCTACTGAGAAGGCCCGGGGACAGAGTGCCGCGTTCGTCACACCATGTCAAAGACACCTCCTGTCCACGTGACTTATCTCTGTCGATGCCGACCTAGATCCCAGGCAGAAGTCTTGACAAATCAGATTCTTCGATGCAGAGTAACTTGTCCCCACCTCTTTCCGCGCAGCCCGCTTGGGGAGGAAGTCGCTACACACAGCCCACCCCTACGGAGCGGGGGGTCAGGCTTCCCGCAGCTCGAGGGTGGAGCATTTGCATAAATTCTTTGGAGTTTTTCCACAGGAGCCGAATGCTTTTTATATGGCAGGAATTATCCATCCGTTAATAGGCTCGAGCTAATTGAGCACCTACATAGAGAGAAGGCGTTTCCAAATTTACTTTGACTGCAGAGCATTTTGAGGCAGGCGTCTTGTGGATTAACCTGGCCTCCTGTGTAACCTCTGTCTCTCACCATCTCAAATCAAACGCATACGAGTCAGCAATAGTCCAAGGCAGCCACAGTTTTTGAGCTAATACAATATAGGATATATATATATATATATATCCTTTTCCAGAAAATAGCCAACCCCTGAAAAGCAACCATTTTTCTGACTTCTATCACCTTTAATTAACTTTGTATCCCCTTAAACTTTATAGAAATGTAATCACAGAGGACATTTAACCCTCTCCAATATAATATAATTATATATATAATGTACATTATATGTACATAATTATGTATTATATACATATATAAATACAATTATATATAATGTACATTATATGTACATAATTATGTATTATATACATATATAAATACAATTATATATAATGTATCTTATATGTACATAATTATGTATTATATACATATATAAATACATATTATATATAAATTATGTATTATATACATATATAAATACATATTATATATGTATTATATACATATATAATACATATATATTATATACAAAAATATATATATACATATACATATATAAATACATATATTATATAATAATATATGTATTATATACGTATATAAATACATATACATATATATGTGTGTGTGTACATATATATCTTGTATACATGTATATATACATCAATAAATACATTTACTGTGTATACATCACACGCACAGTATATTCTTTCTTTGGGGGGCAGAGAGAGAGTGAGCAGGGGAGGGACAGAGAGAGAGAGGGAGGGGACAGAAGATCTGAAGCGACTCTGCGCTGATGCTGACAGCAGAGAGCCCGACGTGGGGCTCGAACTCACAAACTCGTGAGATCATGACCCGAGTTCGAGTCAGACGCTCAGCCGACGGAGCCCCGGGTGCCCCGCGCGCGTCGTGTTCGGAAGGAAGGGGAGCTAAGACGAGAGTTTTACCAGAGCTTCACACAGGGCACTTTCCATGCGTCGTGTCATTTATTCTCCTGACTCGCTCATAAGGAATGCTTTGTTGAATCCCTCTTCGGTAAGCCTACTGAGGCTCAGAGAGGTGTAGCTACACCCCCAGGGCCACACAGCCTGCGTCACGGAGCCAGCATTTGGCCTGAGCCTGCTCTTTCCTTCGCACGGATCTGCGTTTACAGATAAGACGGCGGCGTCTCTAGCAGCAGGCCGGGAGGACAAAGGGGCATATTAATAGGAGCTGCCGAGTGGAGATGACACAGGGAAGTCTGTCACAGGAAATGTTTCTCTAAAAATGAGGTGTTTGTACCAGCCGGCACTGTTTCCAGCCGGAAGTAACAGTGGCATCAGTGCCTCCAGATGGTTTTACCTTCTCACGTAACAGTGAGTCCAGAGCCGGGGAGTTCGTGGTCGGAGCGGTCTCCGTGTTGTCCTCAAGAACTCAGCCCCTGCTCTCCCCTTTCCCCGCCGTCCTCTGCACAGAGCTTTCGTCTTCATGGTCACAAGATGGCTGCACCTCCTCGAGCCATCACAAACACGTTTCTGGCAGGAGAGAGAGACAGAGATGCTAAAAGGCTTCCCCTAGCAACCTGTGTATTGTTTTATTTGAGAAGGGCTTCTCCATGTGTTTCCACGTGTCAGACGTGTGGTCTGACATGTACGGGTGGATTTGCGTGCTGATTCTGACAGGACGCTTCGAGACCGTTCTCATTAGCCCTTAAAAATGACATACGAGAAGATTCCGGGAGGCGTGCACCCTTTCTAAACAGGCGGGGGAGGAAATCGATCTGAAAACGGGGGTGAAAATGGAATTAAACGGGAGTTTACCCAGTGATCAAGGGCAGGCCAGAGAGCTGGGGGTGTCCCCGCAGACTCGGCCCTGGGGGTCCTGCGTGCCAGTAAAGAAAGAACACAGGGATCTTCGTGACAGCCAACGCCAGCCTGTTCCGCCGTCTGCCACACAGTGGCCACTCGGGGGTGCATTCCAGCATCTAAGTGCCCGTCTTCTTCCTGAGAGAGGTCGTCGCTCACCCCAACTTAGGCAGGTGTCAGGGGGACCAGGACGGTCCCTTGCTCACTGAGGAGCGGGCGGGCCGAGGGCAGCACGCACACCCGGTGCTGCGTTGGAGGAGAGCCTTGCCCCGTGATTTTTCTCATAGGGATCGCTTCCTCATAGACAAAAGCCAAGATGGGCCGTGCACGGGCCCCCCCGGAGTCGCCAGGCTCGGACAGCGCCCCCGACCCTGTCATGGTTTGCAAACACATCCCTTTACTCGGATGGTCAGGAAATCAAAGGCATCAGGGGTGAAGCCGGGAGCGTGCACGAACCGAACGCCGACACCTCCAGCTTCGCGGGCGAGTCTCAGGAGCCGTCGAGCAAGGCTTGGGTCCTGCCGAGATGTATTTTTACCGTCAGGGAGAGAACAGGACACGGAGAGGGGGACGCAGCTGCGCCACGTGTGAAGTCGCGAGCGCGAACGCTCTTCAAGCACCATTGGAATCAGAGTAATTATAACATCTCCCCTCTCAAGCTGGGCTCCTTTTGTGAAAGAGGATGCTTACTTTCGGAAAGAGAGGGGGGAAAGTCTCCCGTGATTCCGTTTAGACGAAGTCGAAGGAGATGCCGAGTTCGTAGAAGGCGGTGGAAAGTCAGAAAAGTGGCTGCTTTGCGGAGAGCGGCTGTTTTCCGGAAAGGGGCTCTTTTCTGACTCCTGGGGGTTGGAAATGGCGTGTGTGCCGGTTCAGGGGAGGCGTCTGCAGGTGCCCGGACGGGCCGGGGGTGGGTGCTGCTGACGGCCGGCCCTTGTCCTAATAACCCTGGAGACCCGGGCGGCGAGCTCTGCCTCCCGCAGCCTCGTCCCCCCTCCGGGCCCTCTGCTCACAAGCTACACGGCCAAGTTCAGCGTCAGGGAGGTGGGGGAGCGAGCTCGTACACAGTGGGGGCGCTGCAAAGCCACAGGGCGAGGGACGAGAGCACGCATCGTCCGCCCGGGGAGTGCAGGGAGCGTGAGGGACCCTGTCTGCCCCCGTGAGATTTCGTCCCCTGTGCCCGCACATCCTCGCTGACCCTGGCTCGTACCGGAACTTTCACAGGGGTCAGGCTCTGTGCAAAGAAAGCACTTTGCGATAATTAGCTCCCTAAATCCTCACAGCCCCCCTGGCAGCGAAGCACAAGGTAGCCGCCACTGATGCATGACACAACACGGCTTCGGAGAGTTTCGGCAAATTCCCAGGGTTGCACAGAGCAAACGATGGAACTGGACGTCAGACCCAACAGTGTGCTTCCAGAGCCCAGCCTTGTCTCCTCCCTCCCCTAAACGCGCGTGCGTCTTCCCTCCCGCTCATCCTGGCAAGCCTTTGACGGAGTACGTTCCCCCAACAAGCTGTTGCAGGTGGCGGAGGCAACAGTGCACACGACATTCGGGAACCCGTGATCCGACATGGAGCCCACAGGGAGACGAGCCCACCCGGAAATAAACAACTAATTTCCACTAACGATGGGATGTTCCAGCAAGAAGGTGGGCAGATGGAGTCGAGTGTCTCTAGGGCAACGGCTGTGAGTGAAGGATTGTGACCGTGTAGACAGGGAGTCAGGGAGGGTCCTCAGGAGGAGGGGAGATTTAACATGAGCCCGCATGCTGAGAAAGGCCTGGGTCCGTAAAATCCGGGGAAAAGACTGAGCCAGGGAGAAGCGAGCGCAAAACACGTGGCATATTTGAAGACCGACCAGCAGCTGAGTGGCTAGAAACTACTTAACCTCTCATGGCCTCCGTCTCTTCACCTGTAAGACAGGAATTAAACTCTCTGCTTATTGACCTCGGCAAGCGAAATTGTAACGCTGCGTCGAAAGGCTCATAATGCATTTTGAAACGATGTAGAAACATAAAGTGAGTGTGATTACATATACGAAGATGTAACTTAGGACAAAATTGCGATGACATTTGGCAGTGGGTGTTCCCGCAGCTTTCCCCCAACTCAGCAAGCAGGTGGCTCGTGTCTGCTGTGACGCCTGTTAGTTACCAGGTCGTGATCGGTGTCTTGAAGAGCTCAGGGCCACACGTACTAATTTCCTACAGCTAATGTCAAAGATAGCACAAATTTAGTGGCTAAAACCATATGCCAGACATTAGTACCGATTGCATGTATCGGCTCGTTTTGCGACAGAGAAAGAGTTAGATGACAAGGTCATATGACTCAGGTCCCACGTTCAAGTCCAAGGGCTTCAGGGGGGCTTGAGCGAAATGCCCTTCACCTCGGCGAGGAAACCTCTTTGCCATTTCGCCTGTGAAATCTAAACATCGGCCAGACACGGGGCCTCAATTCAGCCAAGTGGGGGAGCCGTCTGGCTGCTTCGGCTGCACGTTCTTCTGCCTCAGAGTTTATGTTTGTGAGAGAAAGTGTATTCAGTGCACCGGTTGCTTAAGTACAACTGATGAATAATATATGGGAACAAATCTCGAATCATTATTTTCTCTTACTAAGAGCTTATGTTTTATCCGTGTTAACAAAGCTTCACATGAAGCCGGGAGCCCGAGTTTCCTGTGAGTGCGCCGGTGTCTTTTTTTTCAATTTTCTTTTTTTCTTTTCTTGACCTTGTGTTCACAGCCTCAGCCGCTGTTCCTGCGTCCCTGGTCTTCTTCCATCCATCACCTGGTAAGCTCTGCGTCTCGCTTCATTTCCATCCAGAAGGTGACACAATCCTCGGGCTCTCGGCAGTTCATGAAAAGTAACCATTTCTAGAAAGACTCCCTCTGACCATTAATTCCGCTCACTGGTTTGTGCGTGGATCTCTCCAGAGTGTGTTTCGGCGTCTTCTCCAGCACAGAGTTGCTGCCACGGTTTCGCTCGATGCCCGCCTGTGTCTGACTTTTTTAAGATTATTTATTTGTTTGGAAGGGGCAGAAAGAGAGGGAGAGACAGAGAATCCCAAGCGGGCTCCGCACTGCCGGTGCAGAGCCCAATGCAGGGACTCGAACTCACCAACCACGAGATCGTGACCTGAGCTGAAACCAAGAGCCAGATGCTTAGCTGACTGAGCCCCCCCAGGCACCACTGTGTCTGAATTTTGTACTAACAGCTGGATGTGTCCCCTCTCTGAGGGCCAGCACAATGCCTTTCCTTTTCCTGGCAGCACTGACCGCCCTCTCTGCTACGGGGAAAAAAAATAGTTACGTTAAAGGAAACTTAGAATTCCAAAGCTCAGCTCTTTGGGCATTTAGGGATTCTCAAACTCTGGTTAACTTAGAAGCAGATCTGAGAGAATTTCCATGCACGCGAAGCTGCCTCTCCCAGGGACAAATACAGAAGTTTAAAGGTAATCTTTACTTCGTTCATAGCACCAAGCACATACCCTCTTCCATCCATCTGTGACGCGGGGACAGCAGTGGCACCTGGGGAAGCTACCAAGATTGTGTAAATGGGAAGAAATGCAGAACCCAGGAGACCACGCACACGCGCGCACACACACACACACACATCTGGCTAATAATATGAGTGCCTCCCCGTGCGGTCAAGGCCACACGTAAAGTGTGAGAGCCCAGCGTCCGGCACGCGGGGGCGATCGGTATCAGGACCCCTTGCTGCTGCCATCGCCAAGCCATCCCGCGTCTAAGCCCACACCTACCAGGGCGACATCGACCCTGGTGGAATCCACCTCAAGTCGTCTCAAAGCCCTCGGTGCCCACGCGGTCTGTGAGGCAAAGCGCCGGGCAGGAAAAGGCTCCTCCAGGGAGCACTCTGGACCCGGGGAGCTCGGGCGGTTTCGCGCCTCCAGCCGTTCCATGAGGCGAAGAAGGATTCGCGTGTTGAGAGCCAGGGACCCGCTCTGCGACTTTGTGACCTGCGTTTTAGCAGCTAGGGGCAGCATCGCTGTCGGGGGATTTCTCTGGGGAGATTTAAGCAGATCTCTGCGCCGGAGGCGAGTGGCGGGCGGGAGAGGCCGGGCCTCCCGTCTCTGTCCAGGAGTCCCCTTCCACGCCGCCTGCTGCCTCCCGGCCCCGGGCGTGATGCGGGCGCAAGCGACTTGCTGGGAGTGGTCACAGGACAGTGTTCGCTCCACGCAGGCGGCCGGGGCCAGGCCAGCGAGTCCCCAGGGCGCCAGATGTCGGAGCTGGCTCGCGAGTGGGGATGCTTTCTTAGAGGGTGAGCCCTGGGTGCCTGGCCTGCGTCACCCTCGTCCTGGCCCTGGAAGGTGGTTCGTACTGTGAAAAAGCTTCAGGAAACTAAGTGTGACGTCATTCTACATGTTTCTTGGGCTAAACGTCCTTAAACTGTGCCCTCTTTTTTTTTTAATCTGTCTGTAATGATTTATCTGAATTAATTCGTTGCTCTTCTGGCCTGAGTTGGGACCTGAAAGGTCCCTCATCAGGCACTGATGGTCACCCCTGGCCTGCCCCGGGTCCCGCCCAGAGAGAGGGGCAGAAAGTGCAAGGAAATTTTTTTTTTATTATTTTTTTATTAAAAATTTTTTTAAATGTTTATTCGTTTTGAGGGAGAGACAGCACGAGCAGGGGAGGGGCAGAGAGAGAGGGAGACCCAGAATTCGAAGCAGGCTCCAGGCTCCGAGCTGTCAGCACAGAGCCCGATGCGGGGCTCGAACTCACAGACTGCAAGATCATGACCTGAGCCGAAGTCGGACGCTCAGCCTCTGAGCCCCCCAGGCGCCCGTTGGCCTTGTAACTTCTTAACTGAGTGTCTTTGGGTCAAATCCTAACTGGGACATATTTCAGCAATTTTATCTGCGAAACAGGGAGGAACCGTCCCCACGTCATTGGATGGCCTTGAGGTCCCCTTGCTGAAGCACATAAGGGAATGGCCGGGGACTAGAACGGGGGCCTCGTGAATCCTCGTTTTGTTAAAATGAGTGACCTGGGGCACAGCGAGGGCTCACAGACACTGGCCTCTCCCACGAGTTGTTTTTTTTTTTTTAATGTTTATTTAATTTTGAAAGATGGAGAGAGAGCGAGCATGTGCGAGCAGGGGAGGGGCAGAGAGAGGGGGACGGAGGAGCCCAAGCAGGTTCTGCAGTGTCGGCAGAGAGTCTGACGCGGGGCTTGAACTCACGAACTGTGAGATCATGATCTTAACCGGGTGAGCCCCCCGGGCGCCCCCTCCCCCATGGTTAAAAGCTGTGTTTAAGCCGGTTCGCTGACCCCTCGGCCAGCTCCCGGCCCGCACACACCCGCTGCCCTGGGAATGGAAACATTGTCTCTGATTTCCCTCGCTCTCTGCTCCGACCACAAAGCTCCCTGGAGCCCATCCCCTAGCCGAGTCTTGGTTTCCTTGTCGCCATGCCTGTGCCCTGAGGTCGTTCCAGCTCCGGTATTTGCCCGCTGGCTTGTTTGAAGAGCCCCAGAGGGGGTTCCTTCCAGAAAGTTCCTCACCGGAGCTGGCAGGAGCTCTCTGTCCACGTCAACCCCGCACCTGCCGGTGCCACGACCCTGCGTGGGGTTGTCTGTGTGGCTCCTGTCGTCTGGAGGCTAAACCCAGGTTCGTTCAGGTGAGTCTCCGTGGCTACCCCCACGAGGTCTCCGGATTTAGTCTGAGACCGTTTCCTTCCTGGATTCTGCGCGCTCCCTTCCACCTACCCGCATCCTGTTACGGCCCCACCGAGACGGCACCGGCCCTGGACGTCTGGCCACCTTCCCGGCCCCTGGCGTTCATGCTCCCTGGCCGTGGGCTCCCAGATCGGCCAGCCTTACGTGCCACGGTTTAGGGGACTCGGCTCCCTCTTCGCCCTCCCCTCTGTGAAGGCAGGGGCCGCCTCTGCAACCCGGCATCCGCGGTGCCCGACGTGTGGTTCTTGGCCCCGCGACACCAGCTGGAAGGCACGGAGAAAAGATGGTTCCAGAGTCCGTGCTGTTTCCTGCTTGCCACGATACATCCTGACCGAGGCGGCAAATGCGGGCTTTTTAAAAACTGTTAAAGCATTTTCAGGTTGGATCCTAAAATACGAGTTTCCCAGGTCCAGCCAACTGATATTAATTTAACTGATTAGATGAGTTTGTTCAGGAACGCCTGGGTGGCTCAGTCAGTTAAGAGTCCGACTTCGGCTCAGGTCATGGTCTCACGGTTCATGAGTTCGAGCCCCGCGTTGGGCTCTGTGCCGACAGCTCAGAGCCTGGAGCCTGCTTCGGATTCTGTGTCTCCCTCTCTCTCTGCCCTTCCCATGCTTGTGCTCTCTCTCTGTCTCACAAAAAATAAATAAACGTTAAAAAAATTCAAGAAAAAAAAGATGAGTTAGTTCGAGAGCTCCTTTGAGTTTTTTGCTGGGGAGTTATATAACTTCTCTCTTTACCGAGTCTGGAAAAATCACAAAGTAAAAATAATGTTTTTCCTTTTTTCTTTAATCAGGTGATCAAACATAGATTTAGCTAGAGTAACAGCCTCAAGGGGGAATATGCTGAGACAAAGTACATTATACTTATTAATTCCCTTTAAAACCAAACCCCTATAAATGGAAAGTCAGGAAGATTCTGGATCAAAAGCTGGAGTGTGCATACCTCTAAGAAAAAGGAGGATTTCGTGTTTTCAGAAAAGCTGTCTCAATGTAAAGATTTTTGTAAAAAAAAATAAAATGTTTTTGGCTAGTCTACCGTATTTATAAAATGTTTTCTGAAATATTAAATGGAAAAAGGACCCAAAGTCATCAGCAAGTAAAAAGGTCCTATAATTATCTTAAGAAATGGGGGCGCCTGGCCGAAGCGGCCGACTTCGGCTCAGGTCATGATCTCACGGTCTGTGGGTTCCAGCCCCGCGTCGGGCTCTGTGCTGGCGGCTCAGAGCCTGGAGCCTGCTTCGGATTCTGTCTCTCCCTCTCTCTCTACCCTTCCCCTGCTCATACTCTGTCTCTATGTCTCCCAAAAATAAATAAACGTTAAAAAAAATTAAAAAAAAAAAAAGAAATGCAGAGAAAGCCTTCTTAAGCAAGCCCCTGACCAACTTCTATTGTCCGTGATGGTACAAGCAAACATGTCAAACCATCAATAGTGGGGAATATGTGAGCCTGCGATAGAATACCCCCGAAACGTAACACATGGCAAATATCGTTTCTAATGGCAAAATACTGGAAACCATCTCTCTGGGTCTGGAGATGAGACAAAGGTCTTCGATGTCACCACTTCTGTTAGGCACCGGGCTGAAGTTCCAGCCTCTCTGATAAATAAGCAGAAAGAAATAAAAGTTTTGAGGTTCGGGAAGGAAAAACAAGCCTGTCGTTGTTTCTAGACGTATGATTTTCTATGCAGAGAACCGGAAAGAACAGAGATGATTTTCTTTAAGTGATGAGTCAATGGAGAAAGGTTACTTGCATAGAGACCAATACGAGGGATCCGTCATGTGTTGGTATCACAGTAACAGGCAGACCTCACACACGAAATTAAACAATGTTGCCATTTAACCGGGAACAAAAGTCGAGGCGCCTGGGGGGCTCAGTCGGTTAAGTGGCGAACTCTTAACGGGTCATGATCTCGTGGTTCGCGGGATCGAGCCCCGTGTGGGGCTCTGTGCTGACAGTGTGGAGTCCGCTTGGGATTCTCTCCCTCTCTCTCTGCCCCTCCCTTGTTTGCTCTCTCTCTCTTTCTCAAAATAAATAAATAAACTAAAAAAAAATAGAACAAAAGATATAATAAAGGACGATAAATGTAGTGAGAGGTTCAATTCAAGACTCGACAGCGTAAAGTATAAAGCACCTTCCAGGTAAAGGGAGATATCCAACATGAGACATGCCACATGTAGACAGTGAAGTGAGGGCTTTGGTTTTCTTCAGGTTTTATTTTCAGGTAGTCTCTACGCCCAGTGTGGGCCTTGAACTCACGACCCCAAGACCAGGAGTCACACGCTCCTCGGCCTGAGCCAGCCAGGCGCCCCCGGGAACTGAAGTCTTAATATTATAAAGGTGTTGATACAGTTTCGATGGACCTTCGATCACAATCCCAGAAGGTGCTTGACCAGGGATTCTAAAACCTCCGTGAAAATGCAAAGGAACAGGAGAATCCAAGAGAATCTTTAAGAGAACAGGTGAATTTAAAGAAATCACTGTATCGGGTATAATGGAATGCTTTAGTTATTGTATCAGTGTCATTTTGGAGCAGGGATAGAAAAAAAAAAATCAAGCAAAGGAACAGAGTAGAAGTCGCAAAACACATCTGTGGCTGTGTGGACATCGTGTCACAGGCGTCCCTGTGTTGTAATTGGAGAACGGGCCCCTTTCAATAAATGGTGCTGAGCTCTCACATATTATTTAGGACAAAAAAAATAATGGTAACTCTTACCTCACACCACCCACAAAAATCAGTTTCATGTAGGTAGGCCTGGGTGGCTCAGTCGGTTAAGCGGCCAACTTCGGCTCAGGTCATGATCTCACGGTTGGTGACTTTCAGCCCCACGTCGGGCTCTGTGCTGACAGCTCGGAGCCTGGAGCCTGCTTCAGATTCTGTGTCTCCCTCTCTCTCTCTCTGCTCCTCCCCTGCTCACGCTCTGTCTCTCTCTGTCTCTCAAAAATAGATAAACATTAAAAAAATTTTTTTAAATCAGATTCATGTGAATTTGAGAGCTGTCTGCAAAGGTAAGACCAGGATTTCCGTAAGAAAGCATGCTGTTTGTAACACTGTCTCTTAAACCAATCCCAAGAGCAACAAAGAGTCAAACATTGATTCATTTGACTACATGAACGCTGGAGACTTCTATTCACCAAAAACCACACCAAGAACATGGAAAGACAAACCACAGAATGAGAGAAAATATGAGCACATACAAAATCAACGAAAGGCTCATATCCAGGATATATAAGAATCCTACATTGCAATAAACAAATGACATCCATACCTATTAGGAAAATGGCATAATTATTGAAAACGCACTTTTTTTTAGTTTATTTTACTAGGTTTGGAAGAGTGCACGCACGCGCATGAGCAGGGAAGGGACAGAGAGAATCCCAAGCAGGCTCTATGCCTACAGTGTAGAAGCCGACATGGGGCTCAAACTCACAAACCGTGAGCTCGCGCCCTGAGCTGAAATCAAGAGTCGGACACTGAACCCACTGAGTCCCCCTGGGACCCCTTGAAGAGACGCTTTTAAATATCAGAGAGCGAGTGGTTGATATCCCACAACCAACAAATGCATCAAAATTATCTTCAACCTCATTTACCGTAGAGGTACGAACGAAAACCCCCGTGAGATTACCTTCAGACGTATGGCTAATAAATTTGAAAGCCTGACAAAAGTCTAGAATTGATGAGGATTTTGAGTTAGTGGAATTCTCACACCCTCTGGTGGGAATGAAAACCTATCCGACCACCGTGAATGAGTATTTGTCATCAACTACTAATACGAAATATACTTCCGCCCTCCGACACGGCAATTACAGGTGTACAAAAATACATGTAGGGCAGTGTTTCTAGCAGCATCATTAAGATGGCCCCACATCAGACGCAGCCCAAACGCTCAGTTATAAGGGGTAAAAATGCTGTAGATAAAACGTACCGAGTACAAGCACACCGGGTGTGGAGCGGGAACGAATGTACCGCTGATTCACGGCACGGACAGGCGGCGCTCACCAGGTGACTTCAGAACGAAAGACGGTGGCCACCATGTATGCACACTGTGACAATTCCACCTGCGTCAAGTTCAAAGCACGGACCTGCCGGGGGCGTTAGGATGCGGGACCTGGAGCGGGCGAGGGTGGGCAGTGATCAGGAACGGGGCAACCACAGGGGGTTCCGGGCATCCCTGATGTTTCATGCGGTGACCCTGGTGGAGACCGCCTGGACGTGGGTTTGCTTTGTAGTCTTTCATCAGGCTCCACGCTTCTGATCTGTGTACTTTCTGAGGTTCTGTTATCGTTCAGTAAACAGAAAGCTCCCAGAACTCTATGTAGGTGTCACCCACTCGGCGGTTCAGT
Source organism: Paguma larvata (assembly GCA_030068075.1). NCBI lineage: Eukaryota > Metazoa > Chordata > Mammalia > Carnivora > Viverridae > Paguma > Paguma larvata. The sequence continues at coordinate 86,157,978 of CM057835.1, forward strand.
AAAAACCATCGGACGGCTCGGGTGTTGCTCTGTATCTTGCCGTAAACGTGACTGGGAATGACATCACTGCGAGTGTTGTTTCCTCGGAATGCACGCGAGGGATGGAAGTCTCAGATCAAATCGTGAACGTCGCGAGCCTTCCGTTGCCTGTGACTGTTCGCTGCGTGTTTCTCCAGGACCCGTCACCGTGGATGAGGGGGAAACTGGAACGGTTCGATGTTTCGCTGCAGGCAGAGGGCGTGTGCAATCAGGCAGACGTATCGGTTCATTTTCCCTGATGAGCCTCAGACCCGCGCAGACGAGGTTACTAAAGACCAAACAGACTGGCGGCTATCACGCTTTGCTCTTGACCCTGAAAACTGCAGGGATGGCGGGTTAAAATTACGAGCTGAATATGCTTTTAAGAACCGGACGGGTCTCGTTTATTGAGACATCCAGCCCACACCTCACCTTTATAAGATTAGTAAGGGTTATGGGAGTCTCCAGAGTGAACTCTGACCCGTGTCCCTTGTTCCGCCTCGATAAATAGGTTCCATTACCTCGGAGCGAAACCAGGCAGGCGCTCTCAATTCTCTTGTAGGAAAACATTAGCTTGTTCTATTTGGAGGGTGGGGGAGAGATGACACTTATATAGAGGGCCTGACCGGCATTAGAACAAAATATGCATCTAATAGCCTGAGATTTGTCTTTGGAAGAGACTTCGCGGTCGGCCAGAGAGGTGGACACAGGCAGGAGGCTCCCTTATCCGCAGGGAGCCATTCAAAACCCCAATGGAAGCCCGAATCACGAGTAGTACCAAACCCTGTATACACTGTGTGCACTAGGAGTGACGCAGGCACGCGACCTGGCGTCAGGCTGCCCTGGACCCATCGATGCATCAGAAGGGGATCGCCTGCTTCGGACCGTGGCTGACCACAGGTAACTGAAACCACGGATAAGCGCGGGGGGGGGTGGGGGGGAGCCTATAGCAGATTGTCTTAAAGACATCCACACCCAGCCCTTAGAACCCGCTTCCGCGAAGCACAAATGGTACCGTGAGCAGCAAACGTGGTCGGTGCGAATAATTTCCATTATAAACCTTCTTTTCTCTTTCCATAAACTATGGCAATCACAATAAAAATGATTAACTGTGGTAAGAAGAAAAAGGTAGCGATTGGGAAGCTGAGGGAGGGCATTTATGTTTGACTTCATCAAATTATGCGCCTTTTTATATTCTATGGTAATGCGTTGTACTTAGACGCTTTGCATATTCTAATTTATTTCCCCAGACTGCACACAATTTTCCTGGTGCTGAACCAGCTTCCCGAGGCCCAGCAGATAATCCTGCGGCTTGGTTTCACCCTCCGTGTGTTCGGCGTGATGGGGTCTGACATAATGGAAACTCTGACCTTCGGGCCCTGACCCTCCGTGTCCGTGTCCCGTGGCTACTTCCCGTGGACACTCGCCATCCAGGCCACTCGCCTGGGTTCGTTCCTGAGTGGTGAGCCGAGCGGCCTTGCTGGGGATCCAGCCGTGCTTGCTCAAAGCCCCCCAGGCTGGGCAAAGCTGTGGCACCCCTCTAGGCTGGGGTCCCTGGAATATTCGCGCCGTGGCGTGGCAGCACTGTTATGAGTGCGGGCACCGACGTGGACTCTGGAAAGGGGTGGATTACTTGCTTTTAAAGCGTCATTCACTGTGGCTCTGGTTGACGGTCTCCAAAGTCATCAGGCCGACGCTCCGGCTGGGGAAGCTACTGGACAGTCTTCCACTAAAATGAGGGAGTTACGAGAGAAAGAGAAATACACCGGGGAGGGAGGGCTCCTGCACGGGAGAGGGTACAGAGGGTCCCCGAGGCGATGGGCAAGGGAGACCCCGGGGTGGCTGTGCCCGGGGACGGCAGAGGGCAGGTCGGCAGACGCTGGAGGCTCTTTCCAGAAGACAACGGCTGGGCCCGACCTGGTCTGTGTCTGCTCTGTGCAACCGGCCCATCTGACGCCCTCCCGGGTTCTAGCGAGCGGTCGGTATGTTGCAGGTAATTGTCAGTCTCGCCCCCCTCGCTTCCCAGAGGGGAGAATTCCATTTCACACGTCGAATGTCCGGTTTCCAGGGTCCTGCTCCTCCAGAAGCAGAAACGTGGGCCGTCCCTTTCCACCAGCAGTGTGAGCAAGCGGCACAGTTTGTAAATTGTTTTATTTTAGTGATGACATCGTGTACATGAGAAACCACTGTAACTCTATCCATAATCTTAAATGAAGCAATCCCAATGGCTTGTAATTGGTTTAAATGTTAACATTTGGGTGCAATACGGTATCAGGAAGGAACAATTTAAAAAGCAGGTAGTCTCTCTCTCTCTCTTCTGTCTCTGTCTCTCTATTCAAAGGCCACGACAGAAACATATATTATCCCATCTCAAAAGAATCTCAGAAAATGTCTTTCCTGTAGCTTCAGATGATTTAAAATTGATCTCCTATCGCTTGCCCTACTTTTATATTTTTAGCCACAGACAAAGCAGCGGCTCCCTCAACTGTCTGGCAAGCGGCTTTGAGGACCGGGGTTCAGCCGTGTCGCTCTTCTCAGGGTCTTCGCCTGGTGACCTCTTCCCTTCGGAACCACGTTACGGAGCAGAGACGCCCGCCGCTTTGATGGAAACGGCGATTCCACGCCCCAGGCCTCGGCCGTTCAGGCCACCGAGCGCGGTCTGTCAGCAGAGGCCGCGGCGGAGAGACAGTCATGCCCGTGTGGCTCTGTGTCCCCTTCGCCGTCTCACACGGAGGACAGCATTGCTGGGACATGGACGCGCGTTTGGCAACCAGGGAAGGAGGGGGGACCGTGTGAGCGCCTCGTGGCTCTCATCTGATGGGCGTGAATTTTATTCCAGGTAGGTCCTCGTCAGGCCAAGGGGTCAGAGACAAACTAAGACAAAGTCCCCGTCATGGACCTTCCTATGTTCTAGAAAGAGGGCAAGTCCGTGCATAGAGACCACCGCCCTCCGCAGGCGGGCACAGGGGAGGAAAGGCAGGAGGCGAAGGCCTAAGGCCACAGGCTCTCGGGGGCGGGAATTCCGCAGGACGTGGAATGACTTGGGCCTTTGGGGAGGTATATTTTATTTTTTATTTTTATCTTTTAAAGTTTTTTTGGGGAGCGCCTGGGGGGCTCCGTCGGTTAAGCGTCCTACTTCGGCTCAGGTCACGATCTCACGGTCTGTGGGTTCGAGCCCCGCATCGGGCTCTGTGCTGACGGCTCAGAGCCCGGAGCCTGCTTTGGATTCTGTGTCTCCCTCTCTCTCTCTGCCCCTCCGCTGCTCATGCTCTGTCTCTCAAAAATTAAATAAACAAAAATAATAATAAAAAATTTAAAGTTTTAAATTTAAATAATAAAAAAATTTAAAGTTTTTTTTTAATTTACTTAATTTATTTTGAGAGAGAGAGAGAGCGCACAGGCTCGCATCTGTGGGTAAGGTGCAGAGAGACAGAGAGAATCTCAAGCAGACTCTGCACTGTCCGCACAGAGCCTGATGCGGGGCTTGAACCCACCAACAGGGAGACCGTGACCTGAGCCAAAAACCGAGAGTCGGGTGCTTAACCGAGCTGCCCAGGTGTCCCAAATTTTACTTTTAATTTTTTTATTGTTAAAATCAGCTTTATTTTTTTCTTAAGGTTTATTTATATATTTTAAGAGACAGGGAGAAAGCGAGAGTGGAGGAGGGGCAGAGAAAGGGGGAGAGAGAGAATCCCAAGCGGGCTCCTCTGGTCGGCGCAAAGTCGAACTCAGGGCTGGATCGCACAACCCTGGGATCAGGACTTGAGCTGAGATCAAGAGTCAGATGCTCAACTGACTGAGCCCCCCGGGCTCTGGGGAGGCAAATTTTATCTATTTATTTGTTAAAAAAATTTTTTTAAGGTTTATTCACTTTTGAGAGACACAGAGTGAGGAGGAGAGGGGCAGAGAGAGAGGGAGACACAGAATCCGAAGCAGGTTCCAGGCTCCGAGCTGTCAGCACAGAGCCCGACGCGGGGCTCGAACTCACTGCCTGCAAGATCATGACCTGAGCCGAAGTCAGATGTCCAACTGACGGAACCACCCAGACGCCCCAAGGGGAGGTGACTTTCAAGTTGGGTCTTGCAGGATGTTTGTGTCAAGAGGGAAGGAAAGCCAATCCTGGGAACAGAGACACAATGAACAAAAACCCTGCCTCGGAGAGACAATACACGCTCTGCGTGCGCAAACCAGGAAGCGAGGAAGTGTTCGAACAAAAAGCACCCTTCAGAACGGGGGAGGAAGGCTTTTCTGAGCTGAGCTTGGGGGCCAGAAAAACTGAATTCAGGAAGGACGCCAAGCGGGGACCAGCCCCCCAGAGCAGGCATTTCAGTCTTAATGCTCCTTTTGCGCAGGATTCGGGAAGTAATTGGCGAAGTCTTTCAGACACTTATGGGTTTGTGTTCAAGTGTAAGCGAGCAGCCTGCACGCGTGTACCGCGAGTCGGAAACATCGAGAACAGTACCGGAAACGGGGTGGGAGGTAGGGGCACAGGGACTTGTATTTCGGTGACCAACGTCTGTTCACAAGACAGCATGACCTGGTTCACGAGGACATGTGAGTTTTCCTGGGCAAATAGAAGTGAGACCGGTGCCTATGAGGTCAGAGGAATACGAGTGGAACTGGAGAAGAAAGGGGAAACTAGAAATAAGAAAAGAAACAGGCTTCTACAGGTCCTAACATCACACGAGGCCAAGAGCGTGGCCACCTCTGTGCTGCACCCCGAGGACGACCGTCTTACGTGATAAAAAGTCCATACGTGTTTAAAGAAGATTCCGCAAGGCGATGGGTGTGAACACGTTTCTGATGAAGTGAGCCCCACGTACAGGGTCTTATGGGTTTCTAAAGTGGGCCCTGAAACCCACAGGTCCTTAAGGCCTCTGTCTCCTTGGAGACGGAGTAGAGAGTATGGCCACACCAGGAGTCCCAAATCCAAAAGCCCACACACAGGAGCCAGGGCGGGTCACCCATCTGAGGGACAGTGTCAACAGCAGTGGGCGGCCCAAGCCCCACCTACAGAGGGCGGTGTCCGCCCTCACTTTCATGATGTGGTCTCTGGGACGGCAGCTGCAGTTATATTTTATTGAGCCACCATCATCCTGTATTTAATACAAAACCTTCAGACACTTAAAAACCTGGGAGCATCAGCGGTGCCTGGGGGGCTCAGTCGGTGAAGCATCCAACTCTTGATTTCAGCTCGGGTCACAATTTCGCAGTTCGTGAGTTCGAGCCCTGCGTCGGGCTCCGTACCGACAGCGTGGAGCCTGCTTGGGATTCTCTGTCTCCCTCTCTCTCTGCCCCTCCCCTGCTTGCTCTCTCTCTCTCTCTCTCTCTCTCAAAATAAATAAACATTAAAAAAACAACACCTGAGAAGAATAAAGAAATCATTTTTGAGAGTCAAGTCTGTCTGTGGGTCACACTCACGTTTCACCGGCTTTCTCGGTCCCTTGTATGTGATATCTCACAAATCCCTCAAAGAATGGACGCATTTCAATGGGTGCACACAGATATTATTAAAATATCCCTCAAAGGTGCCCCAGTCCTCAGAGGACCAGCCATGGTTTTCCATTGAAAAGGTTTTTTCAAAGGCTTTTATTGCTAATTTAAATATATAGACTTCTTGAGATAAACATAAGACGGTCAGATGCACACTTTTATAGCGGTTGGGTCTGCATATGTCTGTCCAGCCGCGTGGGTGAAACGCCAACATTCATTTCCATCTTCCCGTGCCAAGAGTTCAATGAGCATTCTCCGGGAGCACCTTTGATAGCAGTGGCTTCGTCGATGGCTTGGACGCCTTGAGCTCAGGTGATTGGAAAGGCTTGACTTTCGAGTCTAAGTCATTTGATGGTTTTTTTTTCTTTTTTTGAGTAGGCTTCACGCCCAGCACGGAGCCCAACGCAGGACTCTAGCTCCCGACCCTGAGGTCAGGCAGAGGGGCGCCTGAGTGGCTCAGTCGGTTAAGCGTCTGACTCTTGACTTTGGCTCAGGTCATGATCTCGCGGTTCATGGGTGTGAGCCCTGCGTCAGGCTCTGCAATGACAGTGCGGAATCCACTCAGGTTTCTCTTTCTCCCTCTCTCTCTGCCCCTCCTGTGTGCTCTCTCTCTCCAGATAAATAAATAAACTTAAAAATAAAAAGGCTTGAGCAGAGATCCAGAGTTGGTCCCTTAGCCTCCCAAGCCCCCTAGGTGTCCATTGCGTCTCCATCTCTCAAGACACGGCATCTGTGATGCTGTTACTGAGAACAGGGTCACGGCCACGGTGCCCACTAACACCCCACGGGGGCAGTGGTCACTGATTCCTTGTGCCTGCGGGGGGGGGGTGTCCGCAGTGCAGCCAATCACCGGGCAGCGTCTTCATGGGATATTGAAATTGTGTATTCAGAGCAAATCCTCAAGGCTTGAGATTGTGAGGGTGAACCTCTGGGGTTCTAAGAAAGTGTGTATCAAGTGACTCTCTCTTCTCTTTTTACCATTGGTTTCTGTTCACCTCCAACGTTTCCAAATCCAGCACCCGCCAAGCTTGATTTAGGATTAAGCGGCTTCCCAGACCATACTTCGTTGTTTATTTCTTTTTTTTTTTAATGTTTATTTATTTTTGAGACAGAGAGAGACAGAGCATGAATGGGGAAGGGGCAGAGAGAGAGGGAGACACAGAATCTGAAGCAGGCTCCAGGCTCTGAGCTGTCAGCACAGAACCCGACGCGGGGCTCGATCTCACAGACTGTGAGATCATGACCTGAGCCGAAGTCGGACGCCCAACCGACTGAGCCACCCAGGCGCCCCCATACTTCGTTGTTTAAATGATGACACTGTGACCGTCCCTCATAGCACTGGGAGCTTCCCTCAGGGACCATTCCCGGGGAACCCACATTCTCACCCGGGATTCCCACGGGTCTTTACGTCGCAAGTGAGAACCTGGGGCTAGGCCAACTCTCCTTCCCCATTTGCTACTCGCACGATGGGCTTGAGTCCCATCATCCTCCGGGTCTTTATGTGTCCCTTTGAACAAGACTTGGGGGAGAAATTAAGCCTGGAAAATCCGGGTCGTTGGCAGATTCCCTTCCAGTGTCAGGAAGAGGCCGCCGGCTGGCGGGTGCCATATGGCCTTGAATGGAAGTCGCTAAGACATTTGCACAACCACATCTGATCCGCCGTGACACGCACTGTGGCGCCAGAAGGCACGCGGGTTCTTCCCATTCGGGAACAGGGCTGTGGGCGGCGGGAGGAGTCTCTGCTCTCCCGCCCACCTCTGAAGCCCACCTACCCGTTTAATTCTCCCCTGCAACGCATGGGTGCCCGGCGCATCTGCTTCCCTCTCTGGAGTTCCCGAGGAGAAGGCTGTGTCTCTTCTGAATCCTGTCTGTCTTCTCTTTCCTTCCTCCTCGGACCACCTGGGATCCGGGCTGTGCCACGCCCAGGATGTTAACGGGGTGCCTACTGTTTGGAAGCTGGAGAGAAAGGAGCGGGTACAGAAGTTCCTCTGGGTGAACGTTGATGGCAGGTGGATCCTGAAATTATTCGGCGACATGAGGCGAAAGCCACGGCGAGTTGGTTCTCCTGTCTTCCCGGGTCCCAAATCACCTATCGCATTAAAGCCAATTCTGCCGGTTTCTAAAAAAGCTACCAAGCAATCGTACGTTGACTCTGTGGGCCTCGGAGTCTATTCCTCTGCATTGTGGAGCTGTTACATCCTTGCTTCCTGCCAAAGCCCCTCTCGGAATCTCTCCATCCAGATGGTTCTCTTGTGTTCCTGCAGCAGGGGAGCATTAAATAAAGAAACCCCACACAGCCACAGTGGGCAAGGGTCCCGGGGTTCAAGGATAATGAGGAAGCCGGTTTTCCTCATGCAAAGACAAAAGTGACATCTCCTTAAAACTGTTAATTCATTTGGAAGGGGGAAATAACGACCTCCTCTGACCATCACGAGGAGGGTCCGCAGAGCGGAAAATGGTCTTCACCCACATGAACTCTGTGGGTCCGAACCAAAAGCTGCATTGGCCAGGAAAGGCTTCTGCAAGGGCACGGCTCTGCTGATCAAAGCCGGCTTCTCGAGAGAACAGAGCGTGGAGTTTCGTGGGTGGCGCCAGTTCGAGCCAAGTGGGGACGCTTCCATTTTTAATGAATCTCTCCCGTATTGTCGTGTGAGCAGGTCCACGGTGGGAAACTGGGTGAAACAGGGACGGGGCACCTGCACCGCGTTTCCAAGTTCTCATTGATTCCAACACGTGTCTGCGGCCGGTGGTGGTTCGCCTGGTATTGATGTCGGGGGCCATTCATGCCTTCAGCTCCTACAGCACCGAACAATGGCATGCTCGCTCCCTGCCCCGGGGCGCTCAGCCGCTGAGAGCTTCTATTCAATTCGTCTGCGGCCACAGAAAATGCCTAACCCTTAAGAATACAAAGCCCACTTGATCAAATGTGAAGTTTCAAAAGTGCCCAGACAATGGGAAATAGTCCTGCCTGGGAACGGTTTCTCAGAGGCACTAATGGGCTGTTCCGGGTTTCATCCTATTGGGTCCACACATTCAAACTCCCCTTTAGCAGAAGGCTGCGTTCTGTAACTAGGGAGCCGTTCTAGGCAGGAACGTAAGGGGGCGTTACTACGTTTTCCCGAGTGCTAGAAATCCAGCAGTCATCTTGGATGAGCTAAGTTTCAGGATGATTGGCTCGTGGGGAAGGAGGAGGAACAGGAAATCTACAGAAACTTCCTACTGGCTTCAAGGAAGCTTTCTCGCAGTTTCGGGCGTGCCAGATCGGGAGGTGAGGAGCGAGCGGCTCCAGCAAGGTGATGCCCGGACGGCAGCGGGGGTCCTGGAGAAAGACGGTGGGGACCATGCCTTGTGGCCCTCGCACAGTGGTGGCTGAACACCCCGCGGCGACATCAAGGTGTAGACGGAAAGCAGATGGAATGGGGGGAGGGGAGGCACAGTGGGAAAGCGGCGTGGGGGAGGGGCTGGGCTCGAACCCCCTCCTGAGCTCAGAAGCATCGGCTGACCCATCGGTTCAGCCTCTACCCAAGAAGAGGCTTCATCTGTGGCCGGGAGGCGCGGGCAGGCTTCCTGGAACTCGCGAAGCCTCAGACGGAGACGGCACGTGGGTGGACGAGTCTGTGTTTTCAGAGTTTAGAGCTGATGTTGGCTTCAGGCAGCGTCTCTCGATCCCTGTCCTTCTTTCCCCGAAAATCAAAGATCGCTTGGATGCATGTGGTTTCTCTTCTTATTGATTAACCGACAGCATCCATTAAGCACTGACTGTGTACAGTTGGCCAGTGGGAGGGTGGTGATGGCAGAAGGTTGCCCCTGGGGACCCAGTGATGAAGACGGCAGATCCAAGTGTGAGGGGATGAGTGGGAGAGCGAGACTCCTCTGTCTTCCCGTCTATCCATCCATCCATCCATCCATCCATCCATCCATACAACGAGCACACTGAGAATTCACCCTGCGCACTGGGACAGTGGAATAGTACTCGGTCCTTAGGCACTGGGGACCACAGACTTCCGCACTGGGGGACGTTATAACCAGGTGTGGGGCGGAGGAGGGATTTGGGGGCTGCGCTAGGAAAAATATTTGGCCGCCAGGTGGCAGTAGCACACCTGCCGGGCTTGTTTGGGCGACTGGGTTTGCGGGCAAACGCCCCCCACTGCCTGGGGCCATCCGGAGGCTAGCTAGCTTTGAGGGTCGCCACCCAGAAAGGGCGGAGAACGAGGCAGCTCTGCAGAGGGGGCTCGAGGGTGCCGGGGACGTGGCTCGGCAGACCGGCAGGAGTCTCCCGCGGGGAGCTCGCAGGCCAGCAGCTGCTCGAAGCCTCTGCGGCTACAGAGCTTGTCTTATCTGCAGCGAGCAGATGTCGTGCGGTTTTGCGGGGCGTGCAAAGCAGGCAGCTGTAAGTAGCTAGGAACACACTTATTGGGGGCTACGTGTAAAACAATTCGTCGTGTACCGGTTTGAGTCGGTGCCCTTGGGGCTTTGAACTAATGCGTCCCAGCCTGCTCTGAAGAAATACACAATCCCGGGGCCCATCTACAGGGACCCTCTTGAGCTCATTTGCATACTGGAAGGGCAGCCGATACTGACTTCCTGGAGATCGTAGGTGGGTGAGTGATGCGGAGACATCCACCCACACGTCCCTTCACACGACCGGCACCGGCAGAGCGCCTGCTCCGTCTCCAGCATCGTTCTCAGGGGAGGTGCAGACAGGGGTGAGGTGGGAACTCGTGCCCCCTTGTATGAGACGGGCACGGATTTGGGGGTAAGTGCAGACAAACGCAGTTAGCAGACAGCTGTCCCGGCCAAGCAGAATGACAAGAACACCATTCCTGGACTGAGTGTGGGGCCTCTGCCTTCCACGGCCATCCGTCTGGATATGGGGTGTGTGTGTGTGTGTGTGTGTGTGTGGTTGTGTGTGGTTGGATGCCCCTTAAGCCCCCAGCTGAACCTGCTTCCTCCCCTGATGAGGAAGCAGGGGAGACGAAGAGTTTCATGTAGATATTGTTAATTCGCACCTGGACACCGTCACCTCCTCCCATCCCCCTGCCTCACCTCTCTCCACCTGTGACCACAAATGGAGGCACCTTCATGGAGATGCAGGAACGAGAAAGCCCACGAGGGGGCAGACTCGAGCGACCTCCTTGCTTCGGCACCAGGGTCCAGCACCTTTTCCTGTGGTTCTGAACACCACACCTAAACTTCTGTGATTAGCTTTCATTTATTTATATTTTTTGGAAATAAATCCTTTAAAATTTTTTTTAATGTTTGTTTATTTTTGAGAAAGATAGTGCGTGAACAGGGGACGGGCAGAGAGAGAGGGAGACACAGAATCCGAAGCAGGCTCCAGGCTCTGAACTGTCAGCACAGAGCCCTGACGCGGGGCTCGAACTCACGAACCGTGAGATCATGACCTGAGCCAAAGTCAGTCATTCAACCAGCTGAGCCACCCAGGCGCCCTGTAGATAAATCCTTCTTTGAGCAATCCTTGTTTGAGTGTCCTGTTTCTTGCTGAAACCTCAACTCGTGCCCCTCATATCATGGCCTCATGGCCGAGCACATAACAAATTATGTCCACTTCTACTTTAGAGTAGAGATATGAATCTTACTTTTTAAATAAGTGTGTATATGTTTTCTTTTTGTGATTGTATGCAAATACAGACAACAGGCACCAGCCAGAGAACAGAAAGAATAGGGAGGGTATATTGAGAGATCTCTCCCAAGGATGGGCATGTACGATTATGGGGGTGGCCGCATAAACCTGAAATCCGTGGGGCAGGCCGTGGGAAGGGCAGCCTGGATCTGTCAGGCCTGGCGTGAAGCTCCCGTCCCGCAGGCAGGGAGCTTCCGCTCTGCCTTTTTTAGGGTCTTTTAGCTGATGAGGTCGGTCCCGCCCAGATTGTCTATAATAATGTCTTGGTATTTAAAGTCAACCAATTATGGATAGTAGCCACGTCTACAAAATATCTTCAGCACAACACGCCTGGATTAGCATTTGGTTGAATAGCTGGGGAGGGCAGCCTAAATGCTTGCACCCCCATTCCACTGTGGGGTTCAGAGAGTCACCAAAATCTCTTAGGCATGGTTGTGAATAGAAACGGTGACTCAGTCCAGCTAGTTGAGGGAAGAGCATATGTCCAAAGACACCTAGTTAGTGGTTTTAGGTACAGAACTAGAACCGAATCTCGTGAGCTCCAGCCCATTGTTCTTTTAAGACACCAGTACACTCACTGTGTGTTGTTACTTCTGGCATCAAGGAGGCTGCTTGGACGAAAGTCAGCGTCACTGACCTGTTCTACCCCTAGGGTGTTGAAAATACTTGTAGCCTTCCTGCGCTTTTCCAAGTTGAGAAGAATCTCGTTTTGGGGGGTCACTGAAAAACTTCTGCCCAGAATGAGTATTTGCCTTGTTCTCCGCGGACACCTAAGAAGACCCCGATAAACGAGAAAATCATCGCGAAGTCGTATCACAAGGAAAATGGGGCAAGTAGTAGAAGTCAAGGAAGCTCCAGGAGACAAGGAAGGGAACCGAGAACCTTGGACGGGACACGGAAGAGAATTCGTGCGCCCAGTGCTAGCGGGCTGGGTGCTACAGCGGAACTTTCTAGAACAAGGAAATTGTGAATCCCCACCCCCACCGCCTATTGACACTGCGAGCACAGCCTCTCTCAAGCCTTACGTACAAAATACTTTCTACCGTGAGCTGGCGTAAAGGTAACAAATTAATGATCGATAGCTCGAGGGTAGGGTTAGTTTTTGTTCCACGATATTTTTTTTTTTAACTTTGCTTGCATTAGTAGCTAAGATTAAAGCTTTGAAAACTTTCGCATAAAAAGATCTAGATTTTTGGAGTCCCTTGAAGCTGGAAGAAATATTCCTACCCGGAAGCAACCAGCCGGGGCTGGAAAGACCCACACCCTTCAGTACACACTCCCCAGTTCTGTGGGCCATCTGGAGTCCTTATTCCAATTTCCGGCCTGACCTCTCTATGCTTGCGAATTTGAAAACCCAGGACAAGGAGAATGTATAAAATGGCCTCTCGCTCATCCTTCCATCCCTCGGATGGTGGAAGCTCAAAACACTCAGCCCTGGCTAATGATCCACGGTGTCACCAGACCCCGGGCCCGGTGGGGCTTCCCTGGGATGTGCGGATTCGTAAGTGTTTCCACAAGCTTCCTCGTCGGTAACACCCGAACAGATCACTGCTTCTTTCAGATAACTTCTGGCTCAGATTTTTATCCCTTTCCTTAATAACTACCTCCCTTTTGTTCTTCTTGGGTGAGCATAATACAATTTCTCTGAACATGGGTAAAGTTGATTCATCTTTGCCACCTTGGATTTCAAGCCAAACCCCAAAACGACACTCACCTCTAATTTATAACAAACCAGTGGTGTGTGAATTTCATTAAATCATATGGGACTAAGAGACAGACTCTGTTTTTATCCCAAGATATATTTGGCAGAGCCCGCTTAATATCACATTTGTTCAGTGAGTTGGATAAAGCAAAGTACCTCTGTTTGGTACTGGGAGTATTAAGTATATATATTCGGCTTTTCCAACCTGCCACTTCCTCCTAATTCTTAGCCGAGAAAACTTTGCCTCGGTCAAAAAGAAATACTGAGATCAGGTCATTTCTACTCTGAAAAACAGGTGGATTAAAACTTCCCTTATGTTATTAAGCAGTCGCACACCATTTACATAATAGGATAGTTGTGTTCACACAACCCAGTGAATAATTACAACGAGGATTATAATTCTGACCGGGAGAGGGGAGGGAGCTTATCAAGAAAACTTCACTTCCTCAGAGGTCTAGTTCATTTCCTGAACAAGTCGCCCCGTTTCTAAAGAACTAAGTTTGCAGGCTGAACCACAGCTGGGTGAGGCGTCTATTTCAATTCGTGGATTTCACGATTGCTCGGCAGGAAATGTGAATCTGAAGTGGGGGCAAATTTGTAGCCAATAAGCTGACAGCAGATGAGTTTCGCCCCCGATGCGGCATGTGCCTGCTTCCCTGGGGACGTGAGCTCCTGGAGGTTCGTTCCCTGTAACTGGCAGAACAGGAATGAGGCATGAAGGTGACCAACAGAGCAAGCCAGAAGGTTCTGAGGTCCAAATAATACCCTTACGAGACCCCTGCTGCTAACCTCCATTTCTGACCCAAAACTCAAGAAGTAGGTGGGAGCCCTCACCTCGCTGTGTGTGAAATTTCGGTTCATGTGCTCAGTGTTGGGGTGACCAGAAAGGACAGGATGCACCATGCAATTTGGGATATACTTATGTCCCCGGATAAGGTACAGAATGGGCTGCAGTTGGAACCTACTTCTGCTTAACATTATTTGTCGTTTATCTGAAATTCAAATTTAACTGCTCCCGTATTTTTATTTCCTAACTCCTACAAGCCTGTGGATGTTAGCAGCTCATCCCCCACCCACCCCGCGTCCCAGCCTATTCAGGGAAGACTTCATTTTAATAGAAAAAAAGAAACAGGAAATCCACATCCCACACGTGCTCGTGTCAAACTCACTACTGTTGGCTGCGGTTTCTCCTGATGCGAGGAATAATGAAAAATGGCTCCACAGCAATTCGAGGCCTCCCCCGACCCCGACATGCAGGGATCGAAGAGTGTGGACCCTAAACTGTTACGTGCGGGCGACTTCGTGGTTTAACTTTGAACCCTGAGAGCCGCGGTGGAGAAGGTCATAGCCGACATTGGATCTTGAGTGATTACGGGTGCAGGTATGTGCGCACGCGTGTGTGTTTCTAGGTAAGCGTGAGAATGTGCACGCATGTGCAAGTGTGCGTGTGGCACAGGGCTTCTGGGGGAGGGTCTAAGGCCAGCCCGCCCCGAGATGAAGTCTCAGTTCTGTCCTCACCATCCGGATGACCGACGGCAGCCACTTCTGATGCTTGTGCCCCGGTCGTCCCTGGTGCCGAAGCGATATAATGATAGAGTCTATGTCACTGGGTCATCGGAAGGACATAGTAGTTACTAAATCTACACCAGGGAAGGTGGCTAGAGCAGCATCCACGACACGATGCATCACAGTAACTGTTGAGTATTTTCATTGCCAGCGTTGTTCATAGCGGCCATGTTAGGTTTGGTGGAAGTTTCCGCCTCCTGGAAACGGGTTAGCCTCTTGCTGTTTTAGCTCCCTTCGTGCACATGGCGGGGACCACACAGGTACCACCTCATGGAGGCGCTCGTAAGATTAAGTGCCTGATTCCCATGGCTTGGGGGGTAGTGGTTGAGAATGGGGACCGCAGCCAGCTGGCCAAGGCACGACTTCCCCGTGTCCACTGATTGTCAGTGTGACTTCAGGCAACCCCCTCAACCTCTCTGAGCTTCCTACATCCCATCTTCGATATGCAGATAGAGCGAGTGCCCATTTCATGGGGTCCTTGGAGGGCGGTACCTACCCGTGTAAACGCTGAGAACGGCTCACAGGTAAGTGCCATGGAAATGCCCGGATGCAGGATGTCGCGGGAGGGGGAGGGGCTTGAAAGCGTTCTTTTCCATTCCTCCTTCCCTGGGTCATGCCCTTCCCCTCCCCTTTAGCCCTGGGGACTTTTGAGCCCTTCGTGCCGGGGACTCATGCGAACACTCTACAGTTAATTTTTTTCCATTTAATTTCACGATGAATCTGTGAGGTTGGTTCTTTCTGTAGCTGAGTTTTCCAGACGCAAAACTGAGGGTAAGGCCCTTGCCCAAGGGCACCCAGCATGTGGGGATGGAGCTGGAGGGGAGCCCACGTGGTCCACCTACATGCCAAGCTCTTCCTCGAAGCCAGGCTGTTGGGCTGGGTGGGGGCGGGGGAGCTCCAGGAGTCTCTGCCTCCTCATTCCGATGATCTGGACAGAATAGGGGTGGGGGAGACGACGGTCACATGGGTCCCTTCCCCTGGATGCCCACCCTGGCTTCCTTGTTTCCCGGGTCCTTTTGGAAATGCTGGTAAGAGCTGGCTGTCCTGACTGACGGGTCCTCTCTGTTTGTGCACACTTGTGCCTTGAGGGTGATTTTCCTACAGAGAAAATCCCCTCCGTGGTCACTTGGCTTTAAGCTAATAATCAAAATATTAAAGTAAAATTCCCAAACCCAAGATTTTCCTTAAGCCTTTCCAGTTCAACTTAAAGATTCTTGTATCCTATCAACAAACCTCATACATTTCTTTTTTTTAATGTTTATTTATTATTTTTAAGAGAGAGACAGAGTGCAAGCAGGGGAGGGGCAGAGAGAGAGGGAGACAGAATCCAAAACATGTTCCAGGCCCTGAGCTGTCAGCACAGAGCCTGACGCAGGGCTCAAACTCACGAACTGTGAGATCATGACCTGAGCCGAAGTCGGATGCTTAACTGACTGGGCCACTCAGGGGCCCCAAACCTCATACATTTCAACATTTACATTAAGGGGGTCTTTCAAAGATCACTTAATTACATTTCTTTGCATGTTTGTAAATGTAACCCATCTGCTTTCTTTTTAAGCAACACAAATGTTATTTTGTAAGCAAAACTATCCTACGTATTTAAATATGCATCATATATTTAATACACGAACAAATTGTCTTTCGTATTCCAATATAAGTTCAGCGTTTGGCTAGATTTCTTTTGTTTTTCAACTTAAAATCACAAGGCAAAAAATTGATTTCAAATTTCATCTTCACTGGGGAAAAATGGTGGTTCTGTAACAAGGTGGTGACTTCTCTTCACCACCGTGAACACTTTAAATACAACTATCCTCCGATTACTCCTGAACAGAACAATAAAACAGGCAGGTTTGATAGAATTCCTCATCGCTGCTATTGATGCTACGTTTTCCGGGTTTAAAGAGCTGCTGAGGATATAATTTTAACATTTCCAGAAAATGGGGATTAAATCCCAAGCAAATTGGAGCTTTTTCTCCAAACGTGGGTGAAGCACCTCTCCTCGGTGGGATGGGGTTCCTCGGAGGCTGGAGGTTTTCGGCTGGGACAGGGGATCCAAGGAGCAGGTACACTGGCCGATTGTTCTTTCTGCCTGGACTGCCTTCCGGCCTATTTAAGCGACTTCATATCAGTGAAAAGAGAGGCCCCCATTTCCACGTGGGGGACCTCACAGCCCCCAAGGCCCCGAACACAGGATGGCAGACCGCTCCCGCCCTTGATTAGATCAACCCCCAAGTTCTTCCTTCCCGGCAGGGCCGCTACCGACCCAGACATTTCCGCAAACACACACTGGGCTCTGCTCGCTTCTCTGCCGGCCTCTTTACTTTTAGCGGCTAAGGTCATTCCAAGGACACTCACCTCCCAGCCTTCCGTCTCCAACCTTCAATCAACGAAATCTGCTTTGCCCTGTCACCCTGCGCACCAAGTGAACGTTTTTAGTCCTGTTTGGCCGTCGGGGATCATTGTCTGCTTAAACCAGGCCTCTGTGAATCCATGCAGTACCAGCTCGTTAATTTTCTTTAGGGAAATGGAACGGCCTTTTAAAGCGACTTTTCTAATCACTTAATAGACTCTAATAGCAAATACGTAAAAATTACAATGGCTATAAAATTTATTACTGTACTTACATTTCAGCATCTTCTAAAACACCATATAATTGATGTAATTAATTTAGTCACACTCATATGCAGCCAAATGCAGAATAAATGAAATTCATACGCGCACGTACGTATATGTGTACGCAAATACCGTGCACTTATCTAAATAAAAATATCTTGTTATATTTTTCCTTTCAAATCAAATTTTTTTCTTGGAATGTAATTAACTCATTGCCTTTTACAAAGTCAATGTATTTCAATGAACCATAAACCATGACCACGAGTACTCTGGGTTTTGAATGTTCAAGATTTCCATAACTGGGCCAGCGAAAGCCTTTGGTTAACATTCTCTTCCCCTTCAGAATCCCCGTTAAGATTTAAAAAAATATTCTTACTTTCTGATGACTTGGCCAAGCTGCAGAACCCTCTTAACTTTGTTTTTGCCCCAAGGCTTAGAATCGGCCACTCTTCCGTGAGTGATGGGTTCTCTGAGCTGATGTTGGAAGCCAGAGTCCGGGGTCTGTGGGCATTGGTGATGGGCAGATGGGCTGCTTCGAGATCGTGATTGAGGTTAAATGTTGACCTTGATAATTTAAACTTAGCAGAGTAGCTGTCTTCTGTGCTTCATGACAGAATCCCCAAAGCAGGCTCCAGGCTCTGAGCTGTCAGCACAGAACCCCATGCGGGGCTCAAACTCATGAACTATGAGATCATGACCTGAGCGGAGGAAGTTGGATGCTTAACTGACTAAGCCACCCAGGTGCCCCTATTCTTATGTTTTTTAAAACCACTGATGCTGTGATAATACATGCCAAGTATGTACCCCTAGACCAAGGCTTTCCTCTTTGGGAGCGCATCACCAACTATATAATACACCTGAAATTTTAAAATAAGGCTTTCAACAAGCGGACATGTTTTGCTTCACGTAGGCGAAAAATCAACAAGAATGTTCTCTTGTTCATTCAAACTGGTGTTCCCAAAAAAAAGAAATTCAACAAGAAGGGAGACCCGTAAAGAGCTAAATTCAGCTGGGCTTTGAAGAGTTCCTGATCTCAGGGATGTTTCAATAGAGAGAAGGAACATTAGAGGAAAGGAGAGGGAAACAAGAAAGGGAAGAGGCAAGAATGGAATGAGGAGAGCAAGGGACTTTTCCCGGGAAAAAACAGCCTGCCAGGCCTCCGTTTCCATGCCCTTTGCAAGGAGCAAGTGGATGCTGGCGTTGGGGGGTTTGGTGGCAAAGGGAGCCAACAAACGATCACGATTTGAATCTTGTGATGAAAGCGCTCCTGGGAAATTAGACTTATGCTCTGAAATTTTCAGTCTTCTCTCCTGTAAAGTGATGATGCCAGCATTTCTGAATTGAGAAAACAAATATGAATAAGCCTAATGAAATATCTTGACGCTTAGTCCTAAAGCCACCTTTGTCAGAAGAGCTAACGAGGAAGCGAATCAGCGACATACACCACAAAGTGGGCGTCCGTTCACCGGAAGATGTGACGCCCACTGGGATGTCACTCTGCCGTAAGCAGCTGTTAGAAAGATGGACGATGAGGGGGCCTGGGTGGCTCGGTCGGTGAAGCATCCAACTTCAGCTCAGGTCCCGATCTCACAGTTCTTGAGTTTGGTGCGTGAGTTCCAGCCCTGCGTTGGGATTGCCGCTCTCAGTGCGGAGCCCACTTTCGATCTTCTGTCCCCTTCTCTCTCTGTCCCTCCCCGACCAGTGTCCTCCCTCTCCAAAATACATAAACCCTAAAAAAAAAAGGTTAACAATGAGATGTAATTAAATATGAATTATAGTTTCGATAGTTGGTATTACTTATGCTTACCTCAAAATAGCATCTTTAACCTGAGTGTACTTTAGCCCCTTAGATATTATCAATGAAAAATTATTTCTCTTATGTATGCCAACAAGGCTAAATATTGCTGAAGGGTTTTAAAAATTGGTGTTTACCCAGAAAATTAAATAATTTTCGTTTTCCTTCACAGTCACATAAATTATAGCTGATTGAAATTAGAATTGGAACGCACCATGATTAGACCCTTTGAGCGTTCCTCCCGCTACCCTCCAGCCTCCTAAAGGGTATAATTTAAGGAGAAATAAGAAAAGCTACTTTTCCCAGTGGGAAGTGAATATATGGTACTCACTGTCTCGGAAGCCTATGTTGCAAAGCTTTGACATTGGCCAAGGAGAGTTGTAGATGAATAGAGTATGTGATGATATTCGCTGTAAATGTATTCCAGAAAGACTCGTTTAAGAAGTTTTGTGTCGGGGCGCCTGGGTGGCTCAGTCGGTTAAGCGACCGACTTCAGCTCAGGTCATGATCTCATGGTCTGTGAGTTCGAGCCCCGCGTCGGGCTCTGTGCTGGCAGCTCAGAGCCTGGAGCCTGCTTCCGATTCTGTGTCTCCCTCTCTCTCTCTGCCCTTCCCCTGCTCACACTCTGTCTCTAGGTCTCTCAAAAATAAATAAAAATGTTAAAAAAATTAAAAAAAAAGAAGAAGAAGTTTTGTCTCAGGGTGCCTGCGTGGCTCAGTCGGTTAAGCATCCAAGTCTTGATTTCAGCTCAGGTCATGATCCCAGGGTTGTGGGTTGGAGCCCCGAGTCAGGCTCCATGTTAAGTGCGAAGCCTGCTTAAGATTCTGTCTCTCCCTCTCCCTCTCCCCCTGTGCTCCCCTCCCCCCACCACTCAAAAAATAAATAAATAGAAGTTTTGTCTCAAGCATGTTCTACCAGAGAGTCCTCCACATCGTCCTGTGAGTAACGTCTAAGCCTGTCTTGCCCATGTCGTTTTGCAGAGGTCCCGGAGCTCGTCGCATTGTGACGATGGCAGAGGTGAGTGGCATATTTAAATATCAATTAGTACCCAGTATCAATCCTCTTGGACATCTCTGGGCAGAGAATGTTTCTACCTTCTTTATGAGGGTTGGGAAAGGTTACCCCTTTCTGAATGAGGAAAACATTGGGGTCTTTTTGTATTTCCAAAGAAGAGGTTTTCACATACTCTTTCCTCTTGTTCTTGACTTTGGCCACAGGGAAGAGAGACATGAGCTGGGCTCTGGACACGCCAGTCTCTGCCTTTGCATTTCCTGGTGATTCTTCAACCGATCTGCGGTCACGTAGCAATTCACTGTGCAGCCTGCCGACGTGGCCTGCCTCCGTCAGCAGCTCAGAGAGGGACCGGAGACACGCAGGGAAATGGCAGGGCAGGTATATGCAGGCGCAGCTGCTGCACAATATGCATGGGGGGGGGGGCGGTCAATCTCAAAACGAAACCAGTAAATAAAAGCTTAGGAAATATATTTTCCTTCTTTGAAACCATAATAGGAAATAAAATTAAAATGAATGAGGCAGCGGCAAACGAGATAAGGTTTTATTTTTATTGCTTTCTCCTTTTTGGAAGGATTTCTCTCCACGTAATATTAAAACTAAGACGTAATAGTGTTAAGTTCCGTCATTTAAATCTGAATCTTATTACCTAAAATGTTGAAAAGGGGAAAAATCCCACAAAAAAACCAACATCTCTATACGAAGAGCACAGGATTTGGAGTCTGGCCATTTCCAGGGCTGACGTATGGTTTCTTTTGTGCAAGTTAATCAATCTCTCTGACCCTCTTTTTCCTCCCACATTTAATAAAGATAATTCCTCACCAGGGTCTTCGTAGATCGGATAAGATATATGCATGAAGTATCCATCAAGGAGTCAGCACTTAGTAATAAATTTCAGTTAACGTTACTATTATTGGAATTTTTTAAAATGATAATATTGGAAGCACATGGCTCAGGGGCTGCGGCTATTGGTTCTGGCTTTGCAATATATCGATTGTTCTCTGGCGGCAATGCTGGTGACAAGTGCCATTTCCTGTTGTCCCAGGGGTGACCAGCCCCTCGAGGGGTTAAATTCCAGGATAAACACAGATGAAGCCAGAATTGATCTATTGTCACATAACTCCAAAATTAAATGCACGAAAGAGAAGCTCTGGGAATTCACATGACATGTCTAAACGTGCCTTGTCCTGTCCCCAAGCATCTGTCCATATCCTGTGATCTCGAAAGCTGGACTTGATTAACTTTAGTGGGAACAAAAATGCCTTCTCTTTTGACTGGTAACCACAGGGCCTTGGGCACAGGTGATGTGCCACGCGGAGTTGCCAAATGAATCCATGAACGACTTCAATGTCATTAATACTAGCACCAGCCGATTTTTATCGAACACTTCGTGTATGTTCTGATAGCGAGGGAAGAATGTCCCAAGAGTTTTGGAGAGTGTAACAAGTCAGGTCTTGCTCAGGCTGTCTATGGTGGCTACTGAGAATCAGGAACCAGTACTAAATAATAAATTGAAAAGAGATGCAGCCTTCCCACATACACCATGTCTTTTAGAGATTCTCGGTTGAGTTCAAAGAGGAATGGCCAGTGATGAGCGATTTGGCATGCACTCGGAAGCAAAGATAGTAATCCATGTAGCATGTTTATATATACAGGAAACTCTGTCACAAATAAAAAGAAGTAGTTCCATATACTGCCTTAAAATGTGTAAGTTGCTGAGCTCAGTTACAACAGCAATATGGCCCCCACTGTAAGGAAGGTTCCCGGTGCAGGGGAGGGAGGGACCAACCGCCGTTCCGCGAGCTGGGGTGGATTAATAATCACGTCCCACCAGGCAGGAACTGAGGCACCTAAATAAAATGAAGCAGAGCAAATTCACAGCTGTATACACATGGGAATAATCAGACCCAGGAAGCCACCCTACCCTGGCCGTATCTATGGCTACTGAGTAAATCTATAGACCAAATTGGCAGGCAGCCCACCGGGGGCACTGTTCTCAATCAACGTGGGAAGTGTGAGAAGATGCCTACTGGGGCTGCAGCCCTTAGGTCTGTGTCCTAGGTGAGACCCCCACGGGGGTGGACCAGTGGGACCCCTGGGGTGGAGGTACCTGCTGGTGGGACCAATCAGCAGATGGCCAAGGGTTGCTTCTTGACCTAAATCCATGGTCACGAATATAAACACCTCCAGGGGCCAAGGACGAGCACAGCTGGACCAGTGGGGAGTCTGGCACACTCCTGAGCTCTAGCGATTTACTCACCAAAAGCCCCTCTGGCACCTGCCTCTCATGGTGGACCTCCTCCACCCAGGAAGGCTCAGCCTTCTCCCTGGTTGGGTCTTGGGTCTACTCTGAGGTAAGTGGTGACCTCTTGAGATGCCTGGGGTTCCATGATTAGCAAACTGTTCAGATGAAACATCCCTTTTTCTAGTCGTCTCTATTTAACCTTCAACATTACGAAGGTACTATCTTTTTTAATCTTGTAGAATCTTCTGAACACTCATCCCTTCCAGGAAAATGTAACGTTTTCAAAGGTTAAACATCTGTTTGTACTTCCTTTTCAGTCTGAGATTGGTTGAGGGCCACATGTCCTTCATGGAGTTACCACAAAGGAATGTCTTCAGTTTTCTGCGGGAGAGCGGAAGGAGAGCCCCTAGGAGTCAGGATGGCTCAGGCTGGCTTGATATTCAGGGTATCATAGCTCAACCGAAATTCGTCATTAAAGGGTTCAGATCCCTAAGGGGCTTCACTCTTCGGGTCCTTCAAAGCCTGTTTCTTTATCGATTGGTATTTCTGGACGCTGGAGTCGTAACTGTCTCTTCCTATCCACCATCAACAGGGATTCCACGTGACAAGAGAAAACACAAACACAAAACCTTAAAGCAATGGCTGAAATACGTAGGGTTGATATATCTCCTCAGAAGGAAGAGTGCACTCATGATTCCAGGAGACCTTAAATGTGCAACCATGGCTCTGCCCCTAGGCTTCCTGGTGTCAACTACCAACTACCCCAGAAAGGCCCCGGACACACTCATGACGAAGCAAAGCTGAGTTTTTATTATAATTACTGTAGCAAGGGGAACACCACCTTGACTGAGCATTAGCAATGTCTTTTTTTTTCTAATGTTTATTTATTTTTGAAGGAGAGAGAGACAGAGCATGAGTGGGGGAGGGGCAGAGAGAGAGGGAGACACGGACTCTAAAACAGGCTCCAGGCTCCGAGCTGTCGGCACAGAGCCCAACATGGGGCTTGAGCCCACGATCTGTGAGATCATGACCTGAGCAAAGTTGGAAGCCCAACCGACTGAGCCTCTCAGATGCCCCAAGCATTAGCGATGTCTTAATAAGGGTAAGATGGAATGTGTGTTAGGTTATGGGGTCTCTTGTGCCACCAGTGGTTCAAGGCCTTGGGGGGACAGTGGACTCAGTGGGTTTATTGACCAATTTTGAGGGTGCCCAATATTCACAGCTGTACCGTCTCCAGAACCACACAGCGTATGAAACGTGGGCTCTTGAATCGCTCCACTGTAACCCGAATGCCCTTTCTCTTTACTTAACAAAGATTAAAGCCTGTGTTGCCTCACCCAACGGGTGTATCACCGGGTTCTCCCTGTGTTATTTGCCTTCACATCCCCTAGAGGAACTGTTTTTGCCTTCGGAACAGAAGGCTACGAAGGCAGACGCTTAATCTCAAAACTTCAGACATCTCGAGAGAAGACTTTGCTCACAGCACACCCGAAACCTGAGCGCAGAGCAGAGGCACCCGCACGGGGATGACTAATCACGACATCTCTGCCAAGAGTGGCTTCGGCTGACAAAATGATCAGAAGTTGCTATTTCTGCTCTGCAGTTCCCCATTTCTCTTTCTCCCACACTCCTGGGAATGGTACACATTTCCCTGCAGGGTCTCCTTGAGCAGAGTAACTGTTCTCTCTCGTTTCTCTTGCCGAATGTTCTCGACTTGATCAGATGCATGGTTCTCTTCTACCAGAGAGTTCACAGAGCAAGTAATGCGAAGGTCCCGAAGATCCACTGATCAGAATTAACAAGCAAACACTCAGAATAACAGGCTTCGGATTCACTCCTGGTGACTCAGCCTCTGAACAAGTGGGGCTCTACTGCGGAGCCTTGTGTCAGTTGTTGAAAGCTGAGCCAACGGAATCAGAATCCAAGATTTCGAGTCGTGTTCCTTATGGATATCGACCACCACAGAAGAACCCCAGTGAGAATCAAGAGAGCAGGGTTGTCTTTAGGGCTTTAGACACGACGGGTGGTGAGTCGGGGGCTCACATTGCTGCCTGCCCATCAGTGAATCTTGGATTTGGTTGAGGTGCAACCCATCCAACCCGCAGTCTTTGCGTTCTGATTGGCCACAGATAATTGTGGCCGCCCAGATCCCATTTAGGAGACACTCATTTTCTTGGCCTCTCTTGCAGCTAGGGGAGGAATCTCTGCTGGGGAAGCTCCCGGATGAAAGCTACTTTTTCATCCACTTCCTTTCTGCTTGGGACACACGTGTGTGATGGCTGGAGCTTCTTCAGCCATATTGTCATCATGAAGTGATGGTCAAGAGGATGGAGAGTCAACATGCCAGTGACACAGAGCAGAAACATGGACAGTGGCTGGATCCCAGAGACGTCATGGAGAGCACGAACATTGTCACAGAATCACAAAACCCCAAGTTCTCTGTGGAGAAAACAATTCATGTCCTTTTTGCCGAGGCTGTTTATCTTACTACAGAAGCATTATACAGAACACAAATAATATTTACGCTTTCATTTTGTTCTTTAACCATGCCAGTAATAGGTAACAACCGGCCCAAAGAGAAAAGAAGGAAAGGGAAACCACGATCAACTGTCATCTCATCACGTGTAAGTATTCCTAGCTTTCCATCCTGTTGGCCGCCCATTCACATCGTACTGACCCCCCCCCATGACAAGTGGGAAATGCACGTAGTCTTTGGTGTGTCTGTTCCATCCCCCTTCCCCAATTCTCCAACTACAATCAGAAGGGGAAAAAAACTAACTGAACTCAACAGCATAATATTTAAATCCTTTTCTAATGAATTTCATCCTGCCCGGTGTTAGCATTCCAGCAGTTTCCAGCATGGAGGGGGCACCCACCAGCTGTTTGTAGATTCAATAATTGGCACATTGGAATGCCGGTCTTTCTCAGGAGTAAGGCTGGGGTCTGCTTATTTATACTTACAGAAAGTCACTTGTTTGCTTATCTCTTGAGTTTCTAGCACAATCTCTTTGGAGGGTTGGCATTCTGGAAGGACCACAGTTTAATAGCCAGATTAATCCATAATCCAGTCACAATGACAGGCGACCTTCAGAAAGACGAAAATATCCTGGCACTGGGATTTAGCTCTGAAAAGCTTTTTCGAGGCTGCCGGCCACACAAAGAAAGCAGCGTACGGGCTGATAAGGGGAGCCTTCCAGTTAGGGCCACTGATAATTAAGTGGCCTTGTCAGAAAGTTGAGATACACATAGATGCAATTGGGGATATTTGACTTTAAAAGGGTATAAACACATAAAAGGGAAGGAAAAGGATTTTAAAGAATTGCCTTTAAGACTCTTTGGATGTCACTCAAACTTAAAATATGTTGCTGCCCAAAGACACTCAATCGCTTAGGCTGAAGCACCATTATAAAAAGGTGACCAGCCTTGGCAGAAGCTTACAATGTGCTTTTGTATGCTTTTCAACACTTCGACGCATACATTCTTGAATTTGCAGTGTGCGGATCTGCATTCTGGAAGGATGGAGACTGCTTAGTTAGCAAATGCAGCCCCAGGACATTTAAGGCAATTAGAACAGGAAGAACGTTCGGTCGAAGCAGGCCGGGCGGGTGCAGAAATTGCTGTGTCACGAAACTTGATGCGGCAGCAACGCAGAAGGGAGATACAAACACGCTGCCTTCCTAAAAACCGATGATTCCTATGAAGTCGGCCATTAGCGGATTGATTTATTGCAGGTAAGGAGCCCTTATCAACAGCCTTTCTCGCTGTACCTCCCGATTAAAACACAGAAAAAAATAGTTGTGGATTATTCCAGATAATTATGCTTGAATCCGGTAGCTATCATGACAGTGTGCAGTTAACTCTACATAGGTTTTGGGAAAAGCATCTTCGTGTAACGGGGCATCACAGCAGTGTCGCCCTACACCGGGCCGGGGGTGGGGGATAGCGGGATGCAGTGTGACTCAGAAGCCAGAGGGCCAGTGTTCAAATCCCGGCTCTGTCACTTCCCAGCTGTGCACAGCTGGGCAATCTCATTACCCTCTGTGTGCCTCCTTGCCCTGTTCTGTAACGTGGGGATGACGCTAGAGTTACTACGTTCGTTAGAAGAGTTAAGAACATGAAGAACTTAGGGGGCACCTGGTGGCTCAGTCAGTGGAGCGTCAGGTTCGATTTCAGCTCAGGTCATGATCCCAGCGTCATGAGATCGAGCCCTGCATCAGGTTATGTGCTGGGCATGGAGCCTGCTAGAGATTCTCTCTCTCTTTCTCTCTAAAATAAAATAAAATAAAATAAAATAAAATAAAATAAAATAAGACTGTGAAAAACTTAGAATAGTGCACATGCTACATCTGAGTTAGCTATCATTATCCCCTAAGGACCAGCCTAGGATAAATCGGGTGCCCCCCAAAAAGGACAGAGTGCTTCTGTTTTCCACTAGCCCCCTTCCTCCATGAGGCCGCGAACAAAGAGCTGACTCTGCTGGACAAGAAAACGAGAAAGGAAGGGGAAGCCCAGGAGAAGGCCATCGAAAAATGGTGAGATCTCAGGGAGTTACTTTAGCCACCAAATAACGTGATGAAATTCCCAGGGATCGTTCATGCTCTGTGCTCACCTTGCTGTGACTTCAGTAACTTTTATGTGAAAAGTTACGTATGGGGCTTCTTCTCCCATATAGGAAAGGAAGCAAACAATTTTTCCCATTGACTACTTGGGTGTCCAGAGGTTAAGGCCCCTTCTCTCTTGCTCTTTCTTTTTTCCCTTCTTCTGCCCCTCCCTCATCCCTCCCTTGCTTTATTCTTCCTTTTGTCCCTCCTTGTCATCTACCCTTCCTGCCTTCCTTCCTTCCTTCCCTCCTTCCTTCCTTCCTTCCCTCCCTCCCTCCCTCCCTTCTTCCTGCCTTCCTGCCTTACTTCCTGCCTTCCTGCCTTCCATCTTTCCTTCTTCCCTCCCTCTCTCCCTCCCACCGTCATTATCTGATATTCATCAAGAACTAGCAGTCCTGTTTTCAATGTACAAAAACAGATTCCTCCAAGCAGCTTCTTCCCCCTAAGGGATGATAGATTGCTTTTCTCCCCTCAGCGCAAGCCAGAAATTGAAACAGATGAAGCGTGTCTTGCAGAGTGGCAGCGAGGGAGCGGGGCTCGTGGAGACCGTGAGCCTGGACACATTTGGAGAGCGAGGAGGGGAGAGGTGATCCCGGTCCATGACCGGAGGTGGGGATGGGGAAGTCCGCTCTCTCCGGGGCTGAGAAAGGTGTGGGCACTTCTTTCCTCTAATGGCACCCCTGCTGTGCCATATGCCTTCTTATGGGTTTTGCATATTCTTCCCAAGATACTGACAGTATGACTGTTCAGAGGCAAGTAAATCAGTTCAGTGGATTTAGAAATTTATTGTCAATACTCGTGGCACATTCAGGGTATTCGCTGATATGTGTGCCGTGGAAAGAACATCTAAGTGGCCAACGTGCACGCTCCCAGCTGGGGGCAAGCAAGGCCACTCTTGCCTTTTGCTTCAGCCCTCGACTGTAAACAAGTGTTCTTTCCACAATCTACTTAGTTCCACAGTTCAGTTTTTGGTTTATTTATTTTTTGATATTTTTTGCCTTTTTATGCTGTTGGGGATGTCTCGTTCAGTGAGTGTTGACATGTTGCCTAGTGACCTTGCACCCAAAAAGGCTGCCAGATGCCTC
Source organism: Paguma larvata (assembly GCA_030068075.1). Classification (NCBI taxonomy): domain Eukaryota; kingdom Metazoa; phylum Chordata; class Mammalia; order Carnivora; family Viverridae; genus Paguma; species Paguma larvata. The sequence goes on from CM057835.1 coordinate 86,185,751, forward strand.
CCCGAGAGGCTTCTCTAGATAAACTCCCTGGGGTGCCAGTTGTAACGTTGGCCGCAAGTTCGGCATTCGTGAATCAACAATACATGTTAAATAACTCGTCTTTAATCATAAAGATATACAAAAAGGTCGTTTTGATCAGCTGATACATCCAGAAACTATATCTGTTTTTCCTCTAGAGAAAACCATCCAGTATTTGCTAATTCGGTGTTGGTTATGACGGTCTAGAACGAAAATCCCGTGCATGATGAGAATTGCCTTCAACTTGGGGAGACAGCGGTCTAGATTACTCTTCTTTCTCCATCCTTGCAGGATTACTTTTCGTGCCAAGAAAGAGAACGTCATTTCAGGGTTAACATTTGCCTGCACCTCCTATGGTGGACCCATCCCTTCCGATCCACTGACTTTTATTTCAGAGCCGGCTTCATTAAAACGATAACAACGAGGTTATGAAAGGGAATGGTATTTCCAGGTCTGGGCGTACGGTAACCTGTCTCATTCTTGGCTCCTTGCAATATTTATTGTTCTTGGTTGGTTGGCATTTTTACGATGCGGTGACTCCAATTTTATAGCTGTTTTACGGGGCTAAGTTTTCGCGCTGCATTTGGTTGGCCCTATCCAGGCACCCAATGAGTTAACTCTGAATCACTTCCTGCTGTGAATTTCATCGCCCTGCCCCAACCATCAGGAAAGCCACTGGCGTTCTGTGCCCTCCAGCAGTCTGGACATGGGGGTCAAGGAGGAGAGAAAAATGTAACCTAAAGAGTTCCCCCAAACCTTTCCTCATATAATTATTAGGTGATGAGGGTCCTCCTCTTCCCCTGTGATATTTCCAAGTGTTGTCGACAGCTGTAAGAGCGGCCATAACACGAATGGGGGAAATGTTGAATTATGTACCAGGTCTCCGCCGTAATTAGTTAACGTGGTTGAATTAATATCTTCACTGTCTTGACGACAGTCCTTGGTGAAATTTCACTGCAGTGTGGCTCAGATGGGGTACGACTTCATTCCCAGTCAGGGAAACAGCAAAATGGCCGTGGCATTTAGTTCCGAAACTCGTCCCTTGGTTGGGAGGCTGGTGACCACATCTCCTTCAACGACCCCGACCCAACTGCCATGAGCACCTGTTTGCATGTCAACGGTGGCTTTGCCCCAAAGCAGGTCGGGCTCCGTCCTGTGAACATCTCACGTTCCATTCTCTTGGTCTTCCAGAACTTCAGGCGGAGAATTGTAAGCAGGGAGCATGACCTCAGTGTCTGGGTGTGTGAGGGCGGAAGCAGAAGTGTTCTAAACCTAAGGGGACCGAGCATCCGGTGTGCTTGAGACTTCGGTGTTTCCTGAGACACGGGGCCGTCGGTGCCAACCCTGGGAGGTTCCAGGATTTAGACCCCGGACGCAGTGAGATTATTCGCAAATCAGTTGAGCTCTGCCTTCCTTTGGGTGTTTCCATACTAGAAGCCACCTAAGGAGCTCCAGACCACGGAGAGCAGGCCAAAGCAGAACACCGAATGGTAAGCTCTTTCGTCTGTGAACTCGCTCGGTGGGCTGTGTCAAAGAAGCCCTCAGCCTTGGCCATTGCTCCCCGCCCCGGACACAGCGACTGAGAGCAGCAAGGGACATTAGGTGGCCACGCCCCACCCAGTACTGAAGCCCCACCCCCCACCCCCCACCCCCGCCTTAGAGGCTGTAACTAGAATTGGAAGAAATAAGAAAAACAAAACAAAACAAAACACAAAAATAGCGTTAAATTTTAATCTATGTTCTTAGGGTTTTTTTTAAAATTAAATTCATTTAGCATTTCTACACACAAAAGAAGCCAAGAAGGACATCGGGGCTCCCAGCTGGGGTCTGCCCTCGCCGGTCTCAAGGACTGTCCAGGTGCCAGCCACACCCCCCAGGAAAGGAAGTTCCACCTCAGAGTTCCTGGCTGACGAGTTATTAATTCGAGACTGGACACCTGCAAAGCCTGTTCTCATTAGTGGCCACACTTGAACAGACCCAGGTCGGCGCCCTCTTATTAACATTCTCGCTCACATCCACGGGTTTTAAATAATAGATGGCCTTGAACGTTTCCCAGGTAGTTTTATTTTGTATCAGATATTTTATCCAAACTTCTTTGAATTATTTAGTTAGAATTTAAAAAGGCAGTAATCATGCCTTTTACCTCACCTGATTTTTCCCACGCGACAGGATCTTAAATTATTCCAATATTTTGCCTCAACCACAGACAGAAAGAGCCGTATATAAAATTTAGGTCATTCCAAGATTTTTCTGACCCAATAAAAGGGTTCGTTGTCTCGGAAATGCTTCCGGGCAATTATAAACATGTCAAAATGCTGTTAAAAGTATGGCATTTGCGATGCGGTCCACAGTAAGCATTTGAAAGTGGTCGTAAATTATTGCATTTTATGATCAATATGTACTTAAAAATACACATTCCTGTGTACCCTCCAGAGCTGACGTAACCGAAATTCAGTTCTGAGAAACTCTGTAAAGAAGAAAGTCAGTTTCTTAAGCAAAATTTTGAAGGAGGTCAGGAAATGAAGACACTGCTACTATTACTAATAATGTTGGTAGTGGGAGTTCAGTTGGGTTGAAAGAGCTGGGGGAGGGGAGACTTCTTCCTGCCCCCCACATCTCGAGATGGTGGGGTTCGTCCGCCCGGAATTGGAGCGCGAAAGTGGCAGGAATGGAGAGACACTCATTGTCCGTGTGAATTTCAGTGAACTGCAGGGTAGTTTGCGTTTTCCAAGAACTCTATTGCCTTGACCTCCGCGGGTCAGTAGTTGAGACTTTAAGGATCACAGTTCATAGAAACTGCTGTCCACTTTTATCTGTTTATTGAATTTCTTGTAAGTATAACTGAAATAAATCAAAACCTTCTGTCCGCCAGCCCTGACAACTGGAAGCTTTTCGCCCTGTTGCTACCCAGGGCCCATCTCACAGGAGTATTGCACAGGAGTGGGGGCTGGGCACGGGGGAGTTTTTCAAGTTTCCCAGATAATTCTAACATATACCCCCGGGTGAAAACCACTTCCAAAGAGAAGCCCCTGGGTGCTGACATGATTTTATCAAGAAAATGACTGTGCTCTCTTTTTTTAGCCGAAGATTGATCCCGAGAGGGTGGGACATGTGATTTTACTCTTTTCTCAAGGCAAAAAGCTCACACCACGAGCTTCTCTTCCTAGACATCTACACTTTCCTGGTCTCAGAGAAGAGATAAGAAGGTTTGACCTTCTGGGGCGCCTGGGGGGCTCGGCTGGTCCGGCGTCTGACTTCAGCTCAGGTCATGATCTCATGGCTCGTAAGTTTGAGCCCCACGTCGGGCTCTGTGCTGACAGCTCAAAGCCTGGAGCCTGCTTCCGATTCTGTGTCTCCCTCTCTCTCTGCTTCTTTCCCACCTGCACTCTGTCTCTCTCTCTCAGAAATAAAGAAACATTAAAAAAATTTAAACAAAAAAAAAGGAAAGTTTGACTTTCAAAAGTCTGGGTGTTTGGTGGTGGGTATTTTCAACTGGATTTTTCCAGTTGAAGGGCGTGGCCCAATTAGTGGATTTCTAAAGCAAAGCATCCACTTTGGAAGAGAACACAGGAGCTGTGGTGAGGTTGACCAGTTGTCCCGATTTACCCGGAAGTGAGGGGTTCCTGGAAAGTGGGGCTTTCTGACGTTCTATGCTAAAACAGGGAGAGTCCAGGGCAACCTGGGCTGGTTGGTCATTTCATCTTGTCACTCAAGGACAGCACTCAAAAGGGCCAGGACCTCAAGTGGAGGCAGTTGGGAACCTTCCCAGGCAGGGCGAGCGTATCTCCAGCCCCAGCGTGGCTTAGAGGTAGGGAGCTGATGTCTCTGAGTGGGTCCTATGGGCCTAGGTTGGGGGCCCCCCCGAGTGCGGCAGCCACAATGGACTGAGGCCCAGAGGATTTCCTCAATTCTGGATTGACCAAGCTCCAGGAATCCAGACAGTTCCGTGACGGATGGGGAAAGAGTCCCTTGCAAATGACCAGGATCGATTCCTGCCAAACCAGACGGATGGAGCAGAGCCCGACGGGATGGCAGTAAGGAAAATAGTACACGTGATGGGTGCTGCCCTTTAGTGCCCGATACACTTATCTTCGGAAGAAGTCCTGCACTGGGTGAAGTGGGGAAAGGACACACACACAGATCTACAGACTACAGAGAGAAGGAAACGGAGGGATGAGCCTCAGCCGTCCTAACCCCTTCTCCCTGTTTGATAGTCTTGAGAGGAGCACAAGATTGCTCCAGAAGCAATCTCAAGTATCTGAACGATGCTCAACGCTCCCTGAGGTGCCGGGCTCACGGAGCCGCAGGGAAACTTGCGTTCTGCAGGGCCAATACCCAGGCACGCCCTGGGTGGCTGGGCCGCTCCGTGTCCCTGTCAGAAGGGATCACCCACAGGAGCCTTGATGACAGATTTTGGGGTTTGGGCATGGAGTGGGAGATGGGGCCTTGGTCATCACCACCTAACGCCGTACTGTGCTCTGGACAGCCATGTCTGGGTCCTGAGCGACCCTCCCTTTAGCTGCACCACAGAGGCCCAGAGGCTCTGAGGTGGTTGTGTGTGAGTGTCATGTGAGGCACGCTTCCGTTGAAAGGCACGGCCGGGGACAGTGGACACCTGGTGGAGAGACCACGCGGCCGTCCAGCCCGAGTTTGGACAGCCCAGCATCAGGGCAGGCTGATGTTGCCTGAGCTCACAGCAGAGCGGCCGATGCGGGGAGTACCCATGTGCGCACTGGGTCCAGTCCAGTCCCAACCCAGGCCCTGTCTCGTGAGCCCTCCCTCTCCATCACCCAGCCCGGACACAAGCCCTCTGAGGACTCTGCGCTAATTTCCTATATATTTAAAAAATTTTTTAAATGTTTGTTTATTTTTGAGAGAGAGAGAGAGAGAGAGAGAGAGAGAGACAGCATGAGCAGGGGAGGGGCAAAGAGAGAGGGAGACACAGAATCCAAAGCAGACTCCAGGCTCTGAGCTGTCAGCACAGAGTCTGATGGGAGGCTTGAACCCACAGACAGCGAGATCATGACCTGAGCTGAAGTCGGATGCTTAACCAACTGAGCCACCCAGGTGCCCCTTCCCATTATATATTTTTTAATTTTAAATTTTTATTTGAGAGAGAGAGGGGGAGGGAATTTAAGCGGGCTCCACACTCAACACGGAGCCCAACGTGGGGCTCCATCCTACGACCCTGGGATCATGACCTGAGCCGGAATCAGAGTTGGTTGCTCAACTGACTGAACCCCCAGGAGGCCCTAGTTTCCTATTTTTTAGCCCTACCAGGACCATCTAGATGATATTCCGGCTGCAAAATACGTAGCCGTGCTTGTCGACACATTTTTCTGTCAGTCCCATTGTGTCGACACTGATAAACAAGGAAATCTTTCTCTGCTTCGGTCTTTAAATGCTTGAGATCGTAGAGACGCCAATCCACAGGGAGATTTTAAAACAGCACAAGGACAGTTATCCTAAAGGAAGGAGGAGGAGCGGGTGGGCTCCTGACCCCTGGCATGTCTGGGTTTCAGTGACGACGAGGGTGGAAATCCATGACCGCAAGTGTCACCAGTAAAACCAAGTGAGATGGGAAATGACCGGCGTTAACGTTCTCTTCATCTGGCGGGGAGTCGGGGGAGAAAGAAGAATCCCACTGGGCTCAACGGTTTCTTGGAAGACCTCGTTTCATTTCGGTTTCCAAAGAAGTTACAAAAATTAGCCTTCGTTTTGAAATAACATGACAAGGACATCTGTAACGGCGAATTTACTGGGAATTATATAAGAACGTTGAAATCATTTTTCTTCTTGTAGTCGGGATCCGAGTTATTTTCTATTTATATGCAAATGTCAGATTCCTGCGCTCATTTTATTTTTTACAATGCCGAAATAGTATTTATTTCCCCCAATTTACATGAGTGGAGTCCTGATATGATAGCAGAGCCACTCCGAGAGCAGATTTAGAAAATGCCTTCCTGCCTCCGAATGTGCACAGAGCCCACACTGCTCATTTCAATGTTCAGATATGATAAATTATTCTATTTTTCCCGCGAGTATAATGATTTATTGATTTTTAAAATCAGCGCTGAATTTTGAGAAGAAGTACTCACCTCTTAGAAGCAAAGCCGATGGGCAGAAACACCGGCTTTCTCTTTAGTTACCTGCAACCTGCTTTCTGTATAATGACTTCTGGGGGAGAGCCCTGTCTTGGTTACTTTGCGTTTCCCTGGCAATCCGTGGATCTGATTGCTTCCATTTTAACCGTATCTTAAGTCCTTTCTGGGAGAGCAACTTATAATTAAAATGATTACTAATTGTGTGCTTTTAATTAGCTGACGCCTAATGAGAAATTACAAGACAATTTGGTCCCCTCGGGGAGATGAGTGACCAGAGAATAATTGCTATTTAGGGACAGTGTTCTTTATGTTTAGCTTCCTGGCTGCAGAGAGAGCTCAAACGATTACAGCTTATTTAGAGCACGGTGGAGTATAAATAGGAGAGCAAACAAGGCAGTCAGATTTACCCTGCTGTTTCTCATCGACTTTCACAAGCAGACAAGGCCAGGGAGATAGGAGGGGGTTGAGAAGTCTGGTTAGGACCAGCCCCAACTCAGCCTGGCCGGGCAAGAGCATCCAGGCATTCTGCGGAACCAGAGCCCCCGCGGACACCTGGTGATGGTGTCAACAGGCCAAGCCTCAAAGGAAAGATGACCCTGGAAGCAATTTTCAGACCCCGTTGTTCTTCGGACTGTTATTAACAGTGCACAGTACTTGCTTTGTTCCCCTTCATGCTTCTCTTTCCCAGGCAGCCCCAGTCCTCACCAGCCAGGGTCTTTCCTACAAGAGCATAGATGAGAAAAGAAGCTATTTGAAATGAACGAATATTATCCAGACACGCGTGCTGGGGCGCCTGGGGGGCTCAGTCGGTTGAACATCTGTCTTGGCTCAGGTCACGACCTCACGGTTTGTGAGTTCGAGCCCCGCGTCGGGCTCTGTGCTGACAGCTCGGAGCCTGGAGCCTGCTTCGGATCCTGTGTCCCCCCTCTTTCTGCGCCTCCCCTGCTTACGCTTTGTCTCTCTGTCTCTCAAAAATAAAAATAAAACATAAAAAAAAAAAGCATGCGTGCTTAGTGACGTGCCAGCAAATGTCATGTCTGTGTGTGCGAGGAATTCACTAGAGCACCTGTTTCAATTTCATCTGATCATTGCAGGGACTCACCTTTGACACACAAAAGCAGAAGGAGAGCCCAGCTAGAGATGACAGCGCCCCCGACATCACCAGAGTGTGATCGCCCAAGGCTGCGATCTTGGACCTTGCTGACAGATGCTTCTGTGAAGAAGCAACCCATAACATGCCCTCAGCTACGCTGTGATTTTAGTCCCCCATTTGTGAAGGTACCGTAGGTCCATGGTTAGCAACATCAGAATTACCTGGAAGGGTTGTTGGTGCAAACAGACAGCTCGGCCCCACCCCCGGAGTTTCATGACTCAACTGGCCCTATAAACGTGGCCAAGGTTCTTTGAAAGTCTAAGCCGTAGTGTTTTCCTCTGTAAAATGGAATAACCGCACTACTCATGTGGCAGACGGTGTTACGGAGAGTGAACAGACACTGCTCAGCATAGGTAAGGGCTCAGTCCATGTTAGGTAAAATCCTCCTCCTTCTCCTCAAACTACCAGGGAAAAACATAGGTGAGTTTATGTATAATCTTGGGAATTAGGAAGCCTTTCTAATACTAGTGAGGGAAAGCTGCTATTAATAAGAAGTCTATTCTGGAAGGAAAAGAAAAGTAATTTCTGCATAGGATTTTAGTTAGTTGCAAAACATGCTGTTTATTTACTTATTTAACAATTATTTATTAGTCAAATAATCATGCTGATGAGTGAACAAATATAAAAAGAGAGAGGGGTTTTATGAAGGCAAAAGGAAGAACTGAGGTTGTTTGAGCAGTTATAACACGGGGAAAATGGCCCACACCAAGGCCTATAAAATGATATTTCGTGACCTAAGAGTTAGAAGAGAAATCAGGAGAGTAGAAAAATAGATGACCACCCACTCTCCAAGGCTCCCAAAGTGTGGGCTCCAACCTTCCTTTCGCCCCTACCCGTCTGCTTCTCACTCGCCTGGATTAAAAAAAGTTTGCTCATCTGGTCTTAAGTTCCTTGAATATTCTGACCTCGGCACCTTCTTTTGTTCCACCTCTTTCTAACTTGAACGATCTTTACTGTGCCTCAATTTGCTCATCGGTAAAGTGAGGACAATAATACCTTCCCATGCGGTTGTTGAATAGAGTGTTTGAACTGCCCTGGTTTGCAGTAAGCATGATGTGAATGCTAGCTGCTATAATAGTAATAATAATAATAATAATAATAAAAATAATACAAGGAAGTAGCTTTTGAAGAATCACGTAGAAGAAAATAATAAGAATAATAATTATCATTCATAAAAATTTATAATAATAATTTATAATAGTATATAAATTATAATAATATAAATAATATATAATAATATATAATATATAAATAATATATTTATTATAATAATTTATAATAATATTATTAAGAATAAATATTATTATTTATATTATTAATATAATAATGTAATAATAATTTATAATATATAAATTATAATATATAAATAATATATTATAGATATTACAAATAATAATATAATATATAAATAATATATAAATTATAATTTATAAAAATATATAATAATATTAATAATAATAATATTGATATCATCATTATTATTATTATTATTATTATTATTATTATTATTTCCTTCTACGTGATTCTTCAAACGCTACTTCCTTGTGAGCTTTCCGTGGTGGTCCCAGCTGAGGAGCCGTCTCCTCCGTGGACTGACGGGATCGCTGACCAGAAGCACAGTCTGTTCTGCTGCAACAGAGGAAGTGTGCTGTCACGTGGAATGAACCTACCAAACGTGCTCGGTTATCATTTTTTGTGAAAGTATAGCTGTAGAGAGGGTATTTCGAGTTTTGTTTTAGACTGAGGAGGGTTACATCGGGGGACGCAGAAAACACACGTGTCGCATAAGAAGCCGCGGGGAGGAGTCCGCGGAAGGCAACGGAGCGCTGGCCTTGGTGCGTTCTCTCAGCCCCGGACCCAAGCGTCTGGGCGGAGACGCACCACGAAGCATCACAGGCGTGGGGTGGTCTTGGCGACAGGCGTCTCCTTTCTCACGGTGGTAATGCTAGAAGCAGAAAGGAAAATCCAGAAGAGATGACAGTAATCAGCGACCACGGTCGCACGTGGTCCGTGAGCTCCTTTTTAGGGATAATTTGAAAGGGAGTTCTGATTCGCTTTCAGAGATGATGCAAAGTAAAGGTTCTGATGAGCAACAAAGATGCTTGAGGGCACCTCAGCACGGCCACCTGCTCCCCAGACCTCTAGACCTCTGAGGGTGAGCCCTGCTGCTCCCCCGATCTTGCCTCCACATCTGTAGAAGTAGATACCTTGGGCTCTAAGTAATGACATTTATGGAGGGCATTTGAATTACGAAGCCCAACCCTCTCCTGATGGGCACCACATAGCGTAATGGAAAAGTTTGTAATTATTCCATTGATTGCCTGGTTATTTAATTCTTTGGCTTCCTAATGGAGCCAGTGTGGAATTTTATTGCCTGCGCTTCTGTGTTAGATAATAAGAGGAGGGGAGCCTTTAATGACCACATTAGATTAAGTTAAAACAGATTGATTTCTCCATATCTATTAGTTCTCGTTAGTGAAAGACAGAATGTCTGTACTCAACAGGTGACCGCCTTTCCGCAGCCGAGCTCCAGGAGCTCGGAACAGACTCGTATGGATTAGATCGGTGGTCGATAAATCGGTCTGAAGAGCCAAGCTAATCTGCCACCTGGTCGTGTATCACCCAGGAACGGAGAATGATTTTTACATTATAAAATGGTGGAAAGGAAGTCAAAGGAAGATATGGTGACGCTTGAGCGGAATGTGACATGGACATTCTAGTGTGATATCGACAACTAATTCAAAACTTCCAAAAACAAACAAACACACACAAAACCAGACACAGATCAGGCCAACAGTTCAAGGAAACTTTTCTGTGAGGTGTTTCTGGCCAATGAGAAGCCGCCATATTTCTATCTCTGCCTTCAAGGGCGGTTAAGCTTCGAATAACTGGAGAAGCGAGGGGCCGTCGGGATGGCCATGGCCAAAGGGCTCTGTTTACTGTTGGTCCCCCATCTTCCCTCTTGGTAATTATGGCAGAGAGCAAAAGCTGGCTCTCTCGACACCCATTCTGAACCACCTTCATACCTGGTTTATTTTTCTGTAGAAGATTGGAGACATAGGCCCTCCCCGTACTTCACTGCAGCCTGGCGTGACCGTGTGTCTCAAAACTGGTCACCGAAATGCAGAATGGGAGTAAGCTAGTGTTCCTGAGAGACGTTGGCTTCCTTGACCTAGATATGCTTTCTCTTGGTTCCCTCCTTCTTCCTGCTTGGGGCATGCCAGCTTTGAAATATATTCGGACGATGAGGAAAAAACCCGGGTCCCTACTCCTTCACTGCAAGCCGTACGAGGTCCAGATGGCCTATTTCTGGACTTCCTGTTACAGGAGGAAAATGTGCCCTCGCTGGTTAAAGCCAAGGTAATTCAGGAGCTGTAGGCAAATGAATTTCTAACCGATCCTTTGGGGTTCCCTGTATCTCTTCAAAATCGGAACCTCGTGATGCTCAGGGATCATGTTGCCAATGCCAAGGTTTCCTTAAGGGAAAAACAAAAACAGAACAATATAATTTTTTTCGTGTCAGAAGGAAATACTCTTTCTCCCAATAGCTTCCCATCCCTCTGGAGCACTCCTGTTCTGGGCAGACCCACCTGCCTAAAAGCTCATCTCTGGGATTGTCCCAACGATGGACTCTCATGTTACACGAGTCTCTGGAAAATCGGTCCATCCTGGAACAGGGGATAACATGCAGGATGGAACTGGGAAGGTCGATCACTGAGAATCCTATTGTGGCCGCTTCCTCCAGAAGAGCGTAGAGACAGGAGACGCACTGTGTGTGTCTTTCCCACTTTGTCATCAGCTCTGCATCTTTGCTTGGCAGCACTGGTGCCAAAACGGAGGTCCACTTGAAGAGTACAAAACACATGATTCTGTAACTTCCCTCTTTAGAGCTTTTCTGTGACCCAGCATCACCCGTAGGTTGGAGCACAGCAGCGCGGATTGACTGTTCATACAATGTTTACTTTCACACGGGATGAGCATGCCCTGTGCACGCCAGTCCCGCTGTTTCCCTATGCCTTACCCTGGCATTTTACACCTATGTGATACCTACTTAGCTCAAAGACACTCGATTTGGCAGTACTGGGTCCATCACCCTCTTCTCCAGCCTCATCCCTGCGATTCCTCACTGTCTCCTACGTCCCGAGCTTTATCTAAACACTACTTAGTTTTTCTAAATATTCCCTGCTTCTCACAGCTCAGGCGCTTTGCGTGTGTGTTTCCTTACACATGGAAAATCTTTTCTTGTCGTCTAACCCTAGCCACCTCCACTCATCCTTCTGGGCTGAGTACCAACATAGCATCTTGAGACAAACTTCCCGACTCTTTTGAACTGAAGTCATTGCCTCTAACTACCCCTAACCTCTCTGTTCATGCCTCTGTGAAACAAGGAGTATAATCTATCACACAACAGTGTAACTAACTGTGCATAAGGGTGCTTGACTAAGGAGTTCTTTGAGGTCAGGCTCTCTGGTTATTTCCCAGAGAGGGAAGTGACAAAGGCACTTGGATGGGGACTGTTGGAATGATAGATGGATGTATGATGGATGGATGGATGGATGGATGGGTGGGTGGATGGATGGGTAGATGGATGTATGGGTCGATGGATGGATGGATAAATGGATGGATGGATAGATGTATGGATGGATGATGGATGGATAGAAGGATAAAAAGTGAAAAAATAATAAATTAAATGAAAGCTCATAGTAGGTGTTAAAAATATTGTTTGAATTTAAATTTGAGCCATGAGTAAGTTGACATTTAGCAAAAGGCAGGGGACCTCATAACTTAAGTAACAACATTGTAGCGGGAGCGCCAATGGATGAGTCTTAAATGTCAAATGAACCATTTAAACCAATCTGGTCACTGTTCTCTTTTAAGTCCAATGGTGCTTTTTCAGCGGTCACCCCCTGGACTGGTTCCAGACAACTGAGCAACACTTGCGAGGATGTCACATACAAAATACCCAGCTGGCCAACTGGAGTGAAAGGCCAGAAATACTTCTAAAATAAAGGAAATGCTAATGGCCCCTTTGACGGGTGGCAATTGACTCGTGTCATTTTTCTTCCTGAGCTAATGGAAGGGGAATCTCACGTTAAGCCACCTTCTTGACTGTGTGTGCCCTCATCCATCTGCAGAGATATTAAGGCTCTGGTATGCTGAATTTCTAAAGGCCAGGATGTGCGTTTGGCTTAATGGTGTGACACCAACCAAGGAAAACAAGGCCATAAAGATAAAGAGCGACACCGCTCCCTTAATTCATGTCCTGAGGGTCAGGAATTAATGGACAAGGAAAGAAGGGGGAGCAATTAGGATAACACGGATGGACCCCAGCTTGGTCTTCCCTGTCTCGGCAAAACTGGGTTGTGGCTGGTAACGAACTGTAGGAGCGGCCCTGAGTCTGTGCGGGTGGGACCCTCGCTCCACCTGAATAATAATGATGATAGGAGTAAATACAACGATGCCATCCACGCGTGCCGAAACTACCACAGGTGGTGTTCTCCATTTGGGAACTCGTTTGATGCCTGCGATGGTCCGACGTGGTCGAAAGTACTATGATCATGTTCATCTTACAGACGGAGAAACTGAAATCTAGACCACCTAAGCAACTCGCTCAAAGTCACCCAACCAGCAGGCGCTTGGACCTCACTAGACAACCTGCTGAGGGCGGTTCTCTCCTGGGACCAGAGAGTGACCTTGACCCGTAGGGGCGGCAGTGAGCTGTCAATAGAACTGCCCTCTCTGAGCTGTCAAGGTAACTGTCCTCTCCATCTCTGTCCTCCCTACGTCCAAACAGAAAGTCCACGTAGGTTCCAGGTAAACACGATTACTTATTTGTATTGCTTCATTTCACTCTCCTCAGAAGTACTGCTAAAATGACAACCATTTTATAAAATCGCTTTGTAAAGAAAGTGGGAAGCGGCCCAAACCCGCAAGGACAAAGCAAAGGAAGATGACAGAGATCAGGTTTGGAAGTGGAAAAACAGACAGACACCTCCTCCTTGTGACCGAAAGTCACATGTGAATGATCTGAACATGACATTAAAGTCCTCAGTGCATCCACTAAGTGGATTTCAGGACATTAAAATGCATAACGAGAGAGAAAGGGTTATTTTTCTGATGACTCCGGGAACCCAAACGTTACCTTTCACCTTTTCTGCTGTTTTGTACGAAGAGCTCTGAGCCATGGTCAGAGAGGATGAAGTTACATGAAGGAAACACACACACACACACACACACACACACACACACATATGCACACGCATGGATTGCACTGACTCTAGAAGCCTTAGGAACCACGCTGTTCATACCCAGACAACCCAAAGAGTATAATGATATAAAGGCATCTCGGCCACCAATGCCGATTGTTCCGTGAGATCGGTCTCGTTAAGCACATTGTGTTTCATGTGGGTGTGCCTCCTGCCTTCTTTCTTGGCAAAGAAAATTACCAAGGATTGGGCAGGAGAATATTAGTGTTAATCGAAAAGTTTATTCCGTTGCCATCTGCCGACTTCAAAAAAAGGAAGCTGTCCAATGACAAGGACTTGCCTCCATCAGGTGGAGAGGAAAGAGCACAGAGGGTCCTGGAGGGAACTTCAGATTCAGGCCAGCTGGACACACGCTTGCTCGCTTCTTGTTAAAACTCCTTCCAACCCAAGAGGCCATATTTTCAGCAGGAGGTAGGCTGGCGTGGTCGATGTCTTCTCTCTTTGGCTCCCCATCATCATCGTCTCTTCCTCTGTCGGGCCCCTCTCCCAGGAGCCCCACAGGAGAGGCGGGGATGGCAGTGACAAAGGGAATGTGTGTCCCATCCAAAGGAGACAGCTGCTACTCGGTAGGCATGATGTCCCAGTGGTGCCGCGGCTTTGATTTTCCAAAGGAGAGATCCTGACATCGAAGCCAAATCATAGGACGGCGGAGCCAAGAGTTAATGAGAAAGACAGATTCCAGTCTTTGAGTCCCTTGATCGAGCAGTGCCTAAACCAATACTGTTGCAATATGGGCCGTTCAATGTCCTTTTTTATTATTATTAAGCTGATTTGGGTTGGGCTTCTGGCACGAGCAAGAGAAAAGGGATCAAAGTCAACAAAGTCAGCTCTGGTATCGAAAGGGTCTGGCGAGTCGAAGAAGCAGAACTCATTGGACCCACACCGACTGGGGACCGGATGTCCTTACGAAAGGGGTGGCATTTGGCCTGGACGGGACAGAATCCTAGAGAGAGGAGAGGCATCCAAGGGGAATGTATGTTAAGAGCTAACGCAGGGGCTTCAGAAACGCTGCCGAGTAGGGAGTAGGGTGTTCACACAACTCGTTTCATCTTGACTCGTGCCTGCTGTCCTACGATGCTGTCGGCACTCCTGGTGCTGTCCTGGACCGGCCGTAATGATACGGTCACCCTTTGTTTAGGGAACTCAAAGAACCAGATTCCTGATACCCTAACTCCTACATGCCCCACATATAAGATTCAGCTTTCTCCACACAGCCACCGACGCCGTGAACATCAGCCCCGTCCAGGAAAGCAACATGGAGTCAGAGCAAGTGGCATCCTCAGAGGGGGCCAGGAATGAGCTCATTTTGGAACCAGTTGAAGGAAGCTTGCCTTCCTGGAAACCGCGGTGCCGGGCGGACAGGCTGTCGGTGGAGAGGATGACTCAGTTGTGAGTCGCACGCTGGCCAGAAGTCGGCCTCTTTGAACTAATTATTGTCTACCCAAAACTGACAGGCATTTTAAAATAATGGAAAAAAACCTCAATTCAAGGACACATGTCGACATGGGGCAATTAGCATTCTGAAAGGTCCATTAGTGCCGGAGGCTTGGGAAAAACCTTTTCTTATAAACTCCTAATCATATTAGGCATTTCAGAAACAGAGTTAGGAGGGACAGAGTCCTGTATTGGTTAAATAGCACTTCCTGAATAAAGTATGTCCCTGGAGACGAGGGTCAGAGCTTGGGAGACGATCAGTAGGCATGATGTCCCTACTGATAAGGCAAAATATATGCTTTTCTCAGTTCACCGGTGTGCGTGTGTGTGTGCATGTGTGTGTGTGTGTGTGTGAGAGAGAGAGAGAGAGAGAGAGAGAGAGAGACAGATGGAGGGAAGGAGAATCATTATTTGTCTCTGTGTGTGGACATATGTCATTTTGTGCGTGTTGTGCTGTGCAGGATAAATGCATACAGGTTATTTTCTAAATCTAATGACGATGTTCTATTTTAGTCTAGCAGGTACCGGGAACACCCAGAAACCAGGTTCTGAGGATCGGGAGGCGCTCCTGAGAATTCGGGAGTATTTGCAGGTACGCTACACCCTGGGTAATTGAAACGATTTCTTTTTTTTCCTCCCCTGGGCTCCTACGCCCTGATTCTGGAAGTATCTCCCTGATCTTGCACGATGGGACCCACCGCATCTCACAGTGATGCAATCGCCCTCCGGGGTGGGAGCCTGATCCAGAGCCAGCCAATCGGCTTGTTCTAGCCAGCTGGCATCAGTGATTGGCTTGGCACGATCACGTGACCCAGCAGAGTCCCACGCCCGCGTCCTGCCAAGGGGCAAAGACAGCAGGAAGTAGAGCGTCTCTGCACCCCGCCCCCCCCCCCCCCCCCCCCGGGCCTCCTCGTGGTGATGCCAGCCCACCGTTGGCGTTGGCCCCAGCCCAGCACTGCGGGCCGGCCTGTCTCAGGCTGTGAGCTTTGGGTTGGAAGCCGGCTGGTGATGGAGCAGGGGGTGGGCGGGGAGCTCCAGCTCTGATGAATTGCAGCCCCGTTTCCTCACGAAGGCTTCATTAATGGCACCGACATTTCCAGCACCGATTTTCCCTATTTAGGCTTAGCTGTGAATTCGCAACTCCTTTCCAGGCAGCCTGGAAGGCAGTGTCCGGAGCAGTCACGTGTACGATCAGTCCCTTCTGGTCCAAGGTCGCGCCTGCGCGTGCTCCTGTCTGATGGATGCTCCTTACATCTGGAAGGGAGAGGAGGCACCTGTGTCACTCTGACTCAGGCCCCTGTTTGGTTCTCTCTGTGCTGGAGACTGGCTCGGCGGCCTCGGGGAGCTGGCGTTGTCCCTCCCTATGGCCCTGAACGGAACCTCAGCATCCCCAGAGGGCCTGCGGCTGTCTTTCCCCCTTAAGACAAAGCAAAGGGCTCCTCCCACCTTGCTTGGCCAGACTAGAGCAGCTGCCTATGCCTTGGCCTCCCCGAGGCAGGAAGTGGCTTCTGCCCAGAGGGGCCCGGCAGCTTTGACAGGTCTCGAGCGCACCTACGATGAATCGGCAGTGAACGCCTCAAATCTAAGTCTCCTACCTGAATAGTCCTAGAAAGCTCAGGGCAGTGACAATTCACAAAAGGAGGGGGGAGAACATGGCTCGACCTGGGGTGGGTCTAAACTATAAAATATTCCAGTTCTGAAGCCAGGGGCTGCTCTGCCCCTTAGGCCTAAACCACGGGTCAACTCGCAGGGGGCCGCGGCGTTCGTTTAAAGGTCCTCACCTATCACTTTGTTAAACACTTGGAGCAGGGTGAAAAGATACCAGGGGACGTTCTTGGAACAAAGTTACGTATTCTTTTTTTTAAGTTTATTTATTTATTTTGAGAAAGAGAGCAAGCGAGCCAGTGGGGGAGGGGCAGAGAGAGAGAGGGAGAGAGAATTCCAGGCAGGCCCTGCACCGTCAGCACAGAGCCCAACGCCGGGCTCGAACTCACGAAATGTGATATCATGACCTGAGTCAAAGCCGGACGCTTAACCGGCCCAGCCCCCCAGGCGCCCCTGAATCTCCTCTTGCGTCCGTCCGTGTCTCCAGTAGGCTGTCTGTCTGGAGTCCCCACTGTAGCTCGGCCTGTGACAATGGATCTCAGCCCTTTGTGCTTTGCTGTGGTTTTCCCTTGTAGACTGACACGGAAGCTTTTTCAGCAGAGGGCACTGGAGGGACATCGAGGAAGAAATGTATGTTGCCGGGGTCCCCTGTGCGCGGCGCGTGGTGGCCGGCAGCGGGTCCCCCTTCAGCCAGGTTTGTTGTGAGGTGCCTCCCACTGGTGAAGCACCAGGCTCCCGCAGGGCGGGCTCCTGGCCGAGGGGCACGGTGGCCAGCGCGCCAGCAGCCTCCCCGTCCTGTGGTTTCGTAGGGGATCGCTCTGGCGAGTCGCTTCTCTGCGAGTAGCTTTCCCTGGCATCCGACGGGACAGTTTTCCAAGAAATCCAGGGGGTAGATTTCCAGCAAATTCCACCAGCAGGATCCATCTGGCCGGGCCCTGTCCAGCAAGACCTCATCTGCGGTCGCAGGGATGAGTGGGTCCTGGCTCAGCCCCGAGGCTGGTGACTGGTCTTCTTACATTCCTTATGATTCTCTGTCCTCGTTCCTAGCCAACCCACTCTTACCCCCATATCACCACATTTCCCATCTCCTGTTAGAGTTAATAAATCTTTTTTTAAGTTTATTTATTTATTTTGAAAGAGAGAGAGAGGAAAAAAAAAACAGAAGGGGCAGAGAGAGTCAGAGAGAGAGAGAGAATCCCAGTCTCCACACTGTCAGCACAGAGCCCGACGCAGGGCTTGAACCCACGAAACCTTGAGATCATGACCTGAGCTGAGATCGTGTCCTGAGCCGAAACCACGAGTGGGATGCTTAACTGACTGAGCCACCCAGGCGCCCCTATAGTTAATAAATCTTTATATTAAACATTTCTTCTTCAAATTGTTGGTGGTTTCCTTCCAGGTTGCAGCCGAGTAGATACAAATTCTGCGTAAGGAAAAATGAAAAAGAAAGAAAGAAAAAAAAAAAAGATAGTCATTGGTATGCCTAGCATATTTCCCCGAATGTTTGGCGAGAGGATAGAATTTCCATCACACTCGGCGGACAAGCCAACCTGGTCGTTCCTCCTTCCTCTCGAGCCCAGTCCCTCCACGCGGGCCGGCCGCGTCTCCCTCTCGCTTCCCTCCCCCGTTCTGCTCTCTCGCCTCCTTCACTGCCGTTTGTTTACAGAGCAATTAAACTGTTTCTCAGGTGCAACTCATGGCTTCCGGACGTTCCCGTTCTATCCGAGAGAGGTCACTTTCCTAACGCATCCTCCACACTCACATAAGTGCGTGCAGGCGCGGGCACACACACACACACATCTGTCTGCTCACGCCCATTCCGAGGGTACCTTTGGGTGTCCCTCGCCCCCTCCCCCAAAACAAGAGCAGCGTGGATTCCGAGGTTGCCGTCAGAGCCCTGGTGGTCGGCTGGCTCCTGACGGGGTGGGGGGAGCGGTGGGTGTGCACCTGCTCGGCCAAGGGATATCATTGCAGTGTGGGCTTCAATGATTTTCTCGAATGTTCTATTGGGTTTATTCATCTTTTGGGGAAAGAGATGGCCTGAGAGCTTGACGCACGTGAACGCTGTGCATCATGTTTATGTTTTGATTGTGAACAGAGACTTAAATATATAATCACTCTAAAGTACTTAAAGAGATAATGTAGACGATTAGAGAGTCATTATGGAACCCAGAGTGCCTTGTGTTACTGCTTATGGTAATCCGTAGGTGCTCATCGCGGTATTTGGAATGCATTCCAAAATCTTCCCAGCGACGTTAATGGCACCTCTGGGTTTCTCACGCGGTTGTCGGAATGGGAGAGGTATTTCAAGAGGGTTCCGCACAGGCGAGGTAAGGTGGGGGCACCGGGCTGTATGTATCTGCAGTTGCTTCCCACTGAATCTCGAGCGCTCGCTTCAGGTCAGACACATAGTAGACGCCATCGGGCGCTCGGTGAATTCATTCATTGTCATTTTTCATGCTTTCCTGGAGCTCCTTTGTCCTCTCCATGCCATAGCAGGGCAGGAGAGAGAAGGTCTCGGAGACCGGCTCCCACGGGCCTCGGCGGCAGAGAGGGAGCTGGCTTTACCCGAAAAGCAGACTGTGAGCTGCGGGAGGGTTTCTAGCAACAGAGGAGCCATGTGACCTTGCCGTGACCTTGCCGTGCCCCTCTTCGGTACCGTGAGAGAACGGCTGAACGGAAGCAGGGGTGGATTTGTTTCCAGGACTAGAGGTGGAGCCAAGTGGGGAGACTTGAGTGACGTTGTCGGGGCAGAGCCAGCAGGGTGTGGATGGACTGGGCGCGGAAGGGGAAGACAGTGTCACCGGCGATTCCGGAGGGATGGCTTCAGCGCTGCGTGGAAAGCGGTGCATTTAGCACCACGGGGAAACCCTGGAGGAGGGGATGGGCGGGGAACCTAGGAAGAGATACTTTTAGATCCTGGTTTGCCGTAATTCCCCTAAGAGACGTGCCCTGAAACCAACACAGGTTCGCTCGGAGAACGTTTCTGAAAACCTCGTGTGATCAGAGAGCTCTCCCTGCCGCTTTTGGGAGATGCCGAGTCATGAAACTTGCCTTTAAGAAATCCGAGGACAAGTGAAACACAAATGGCGTTTACGTAATAAGGGAAATAATTATTTTCATGAAAATGAATAAGAAAATTGTGAAGGAGAGAACGGAAGGGCTTCGGGATCAGAGAAGGGTTCTGGGAGCTCTTGAATGGAGCAACGAAGTAGAAACGTAGGGGTGTGGGGAGCAGAGCCATCGTACCTGACCTTCGCCGTCCCCTTCTGCCAAATGAAAAAATAAATTTGAAAATCCCCAGTGGCTAATGTTGCCGTTCCATCTACCACTTCCTTCCTGAGCAACGCTCCGTTGGCCTTGACCAAGGAAAAGAGATTTTGTTCAGTCCCTTTACCCCGGCTGTATGTCTGTGAGGTTACAATCCGTGGTTTCATGAGCCTAGATTCTTGGATAATATCAAGCTTCGTTTCTATCTTTCAAGCGTAAACAAAGCTGTTTGTTTCCCGAACATCCTGTCGAGGAATTGTAGTTTTTCCATAACAACACCCACAGTCTCGTGATTAAAAATCGACAGTCCGTGCAATCATTAAAATTGTCCATATTGCAAGAAGATCATTCGCCTTTCTATAATAGAAACAAGCTGGGATTAATGATGACACGATACAGAAGGAGTCTGATTTATACGAAAGGAATTTACAAATTAATCTGACTTAAAGGGTAAGGTAAGTCGGGTGTAAATATTTTCCTCGCCTTTCTCTTTACTGACAAATATTCAGGCCAATAGCCTCTTAATGTCGCTTTCAAAGTTGTTAGAAATTTTTATGATTTTGTCCTTAATTTTAATCAGGGCCAACTTAGGAAATTTGGGGTTGACTTATAATACTTACGGCGGCGTCTACATTTTGTCTTTGATCAACCAAATGATAAGAGCTGGGATACCTAGACGGTTATAGATGGTGTTTGGGTTACTACCTGTACCTGTTTGGTTTATATCCATTCCACAATCTCCCACATATCTGTCTTCCACAACGTATGCCTCAGATAGCAACAGAAGTTGCAGTGAGTTTTTGATCAAGTTAGGTTTCCCAAGATTTCATTCATTTTTTCCCTTGTGGCTTTTTCTATACTAATTGTCAGCAAAATATTTATTTTTTTCCTGCATGCATGAGCCTAGCATTGGAATTTCATCACTTCTTTTTTCCCTCTGTGTATTCCTCTGTTTTTGCTGAAATATTTGTTTCGTCTCCGTTACTCTGACAACCTGGCTGGGAATTGATTCAAATTTGTATTTTTGCTGCTTGATTTACCCTGACCGCAAATGCAGGATAGGAATTCGTGCTACTGTCATTTATTTTATAGGGTACCTCGCTTTCTGGCCACCGACATTCTGTGAACTACCAGACTGGCGTTTGTCCTCGTAATAACAAACATAAGGAATGGATCCAATTTAGTAGCGCGTGTGTGGCGTTTCTGGTGCCGTGCTCCGGTTTATTCATTCACGATGCCAAAATATTTCTTTTAACGATGTGATTTTATACTTTCTCAGCCCTAGCGGACTATTACTTCAAATCCCGAACTGTTTCCTTATGTATAATATATAGCATTTTGTATTTACATAAGCAACATCGTACATTTTCCCTACAATCCCATTTTAAAATCATTTCCCATCCATGTATGATATAAAATTCACGGATTTCCCCCCATAAATATTTCCTTAAAGAAATAGGAGTGTGTTTTATACTCTGCTACGTCTTATAGACTAGGAAATAAACTACTTCTAGATTGTTCTGCGAGGAATACTAAATGAATGAAAAGAGACCAGCATTTACTAAGCACGCATTTTTGCAAACTCTTAGTTAACCCTCAGTAGGATTGTTAGGCACAATACAGCACACCTAGTTCATATACACAACAAAGACTTTTGTTTTTGTATAAGTCTACCCCAAATGTTGCATGGGCTATACTTACACTAAAATCATTTGTTTTTTGACTGAAATTCAAAATGATCTAAGTGTCTATTATTATATTTTCTAAATCTGGTCACCCTCTCCTCAAACGAGCCTGGATGGCTCCCCTTTGCTTTGTCTTTACTCTCCTTTTATTTTCCACGTCCTGTATTCAAGAAGAGAGTTCGTTGGGAGTGTGAGGGAACTTGCAATAGCTTCCAAAATAGAGACTTGGATGCTTAACATTTTTAAAGAAGGTTATTTTTACAGCCTTCCCTCTCATGTCTGGAAGCACGGCAACGTGAAGACTATCCTCACTTCACATATGGCATCAGGTGATGGTTTAGGAGTGAGAACATGGCGCGCCCATGGCGGCAGCCATCTTGGTAGTCCCCTTCCCCAATGACTGTGTTGTGCCCAAGGAGGGCGCGTGCCCTTTTGGGGAGGCCTCTTGGTCATCTCCAGCAAGGGGGACGTTTCTGCTGAGACGTGATTCACACACGATGCGTGGGGTGATATTTTAGTGACTGTAAAAGCGATACAGGCTGAGGGCGTGGGGCTGAGGGAAGGGGGAGGCATGCGGAGCCGCACCCTGCGTGTTGTCTGTGCTCCCAGACCTTGTGGAAGGTTCCCCGTGCTCTCCAGCATTCCTCCGTTTGGGGGGTGGGCAGCGACAACGACAAATGAGGCTCCGGGGCACGGACCTCATTAGAAGGTCCGCCTTCCTTCCAAAGAGGAGCCCAAAGGCATTGTACGCCACAGTCGCAGCTTCGGGACCGAATTTTGATAAACCCCTTTCCTTTTTATTCCACATTAACGGAAAACGTCACCTCTGTCTTTTAGTCTCCAATGTGAACTTGACACGTTAGCTTTGTGTCTCCCACGCTCACCCCCCCCCCCAGCCTTTTACGTTCCACTCAGCTCCACCCCAGGGTCCCCATCGGGCCGGACGTGTGTAGCTCCTGAGCTGTCAGGGAATATCGTGGCGTGGACCAGGAGGGCTCCCACTGAAAGAAAGAAGGGAGTCTCTTTTGGAATGCGAATAACCATCACCGTCTTTATGAATTCTCCAAATGCAAGCTTCCACGCCGAAAGTCTTTTCAAAGTGGGACCCAGCTGGGAGCCATTCATCTTCCTGCACAGACACTCCTTCCAGACTCAAATGATATCTGCGATTCAAGGATAATTACAATTGGACACGGCACCCAAGAGCTAGCGAAGAGAGCACGCGGGAACACAGGGCAGGAACATCCGAAGCCACGAGGGCTTTCTGAATTGATGGAATAATTCTTTTTTGAAATAAATTAAAGCTAGGCAGGATGTGGGTGACCCAGAGTCTGATCCCTGCGTTTATGAAAACACTTGGAGATTTCAGAGTCGCTTCCAGCCCGTCCCCTGCTGCTGCCAGTATTAGAGCTCTCTCTTCTCATTGATTTTAACAGGGATGTGAGCCTGATCATCGGTGTTTTTGTTACAAACCGCTCCTCTGTTTTAAAGAGCTCTGCCTAGGGAAATGCTTTGTAATCAGGCATTTGTTTTATTTAGTCTGCTGAATCAAAACTCGAAACCCCAAGACATTCTGTAATGTAATCTTTCCTTCTTTCTTTCCTTCTTTCTTTCCTTTCCTTCTTTCTTTCCTTTCCTTCTTTCCTTCCTTCTTTCTTTCTTTTTCTTTCTTTCTTTCTTTCTTTCCTTCTCTTTCTTTCCTTCTTTCTTTCCTTCTTTCTTTCCTTCCTTCCTCCTTTCTTTCTTTCTTTCTTTCTTTCTTTCTTTCTTTCTTTCTTTCTTTCTTTCTTTCCTTCCTTCCTTCCTTCCTTCCTTCCTTCCTTTCTTTCTTTCAAGCATTTGCCTATTTCTTTCTCTTTTTTTTAATGTTTATTTATTCTTTGAGAGAGACAGAGAGAAACAGCACAAAGAGGGTAGGGGCAGAGGCAGAGAGAGGGAGACACAGAATCTGAAGCAGGCTCCAGGGTCCGAGCTGTCAGCACAGAGCCCGATGCAGGGCTCGAACCCAAGAACTGCGAGATCATGACATTAGTTGAAGTCAGACACTTAACCGACTGAGCCCCCCTGGTTTGTCTTTCTTGATCAGAGATGCACACACCAAATTTCGATCATTTTTGGTTTTTTTTTAATTTAATTCCTTCACTACTGCCTGATTTCACAAGCAGTCACTGAGCTTCTGAAAATAGTGTCCTTCGCAGATTAATCTCAAATGTCCTCTTAAGTCTTTGTTATAACTTGATGAAAATGCTTGGTTTGTAGCAATAGACTCAAATTTTCACTTGAAATACGCTCTAAAGACAGTAGTGAATTCAGGAAGGGATGGGATTTGTGGGTGTTTTTTAAAGGTGGACGCTAGAGGGGTTTTGGATTGTAAAAAAAAAAAAATACGACCAAAATATGCCAGTCTGAAGAATTTAGGGAGGCAACCAAAGAGTGACCTTTTGGGAGCCGCGTGGGTTTTACTTTCCGAGTGTGTTTGGTGCAGGAGGGCCAGGGTGAGGCGGAGGTGGCTCTGGTTGCGGGGGTGTCACCTGACCCTGGAGGACACGGGGGCTCTGTTCTCTCCCCAGGAGCCCCGACTCCAAGCCACGCTCACGGCGAAGCACAGAGGGGTCCGAGTCTCAGGCAAGTGAACGGTGGTCCAGCCACCTGGGATTGGTGTCCCCAGTTTGCTCCCTTCAGGCCACTGGGGCATCGTGTGTCCCTCTACCTAAGGCCAGAGCTCCTGTCTCATCCCTTCGGCCACCATTTCCTGGTTCTAGAAACTCCTCTCCTCTCTCCTCCTCCGGAGGCACAGGAAGTTCACATGCTCTCCACTCTCGCCAGCCCTGTGGTCAGTGTTTACTCGGCCGTAGTAAACACTGCTCCCGGGGCACCTGGCGGGCTCAGTCAGTTGAGCATCTGACTCTTGATTTCGGCTCAGGTCGTGATCTCACGGTTCATGAGTTCGAGCCCCGTGTCGGGCTCCGCGCTGACAGCGCTGAGCCTGCTTGGGATTCTCCGTCTTCCTCTCTCTCTGCCTCTCCCCTGCTCTCTCTCTCGCTCTCTCTCTCAAAATAAATAAATAAACATTAGAGAAATAAATAAACACTGCTCCCGGCTTGATTTAACTGTCTTCAAAGTATCTGCTTGGATGGTGCACCTGTCGCCCACTGGGACCCCAGCTGATACCACCCCAGGGAAAGCTTCTTTTATAGTTCATGCATTTCTGTGATAGGGGAGTGGCCCAAGGCTGTGGCCCATGACGCTCCGGACCCTGGGGGGAGGGGGGCGAGCCCTGGACACAGGCCGGAAAGCCCCAGTAACTCTCCTGCTTCTGTTTTTCCCTGATTCCAGCCTCCTTTGTTTGCTTTTCATTTGTTACAGAATCTCAGGCAACCACGCTCCCTTCCAGTGGCCAGATGAGTACGTCTTCCTCCCAGCATTGATCTTCCAGCTCCGTCTGGAGCCAAGTTTTAATTGTACATGGCTGTTGGCAGGTCCCCACCGGCTGCCGGCCAGAGACCTCGGTTGCTTGCAACGTGAGCTTCTTCCCCGGGCGGCTGAGAACACGGCAGCCTGTTCTCCTCCGAGCAGGCCAGCGAGAGAGCAGAGCTTCCCTCGGGTCCTGAGGTGACCGGATCCCGGTGATTACACCCTCGTCACGGACCCTGAGCCACGGGCCACCAGTTAAGCTGTCACACAGAAATGAGGAGATAATAAGTGGTGGCCGTCTTAAACTATTATAGTGGGAGGCAATTTCCTCCCATCTTCATCCAAGTATAATTAACAAAAATTGTACATATTTAAGCCGTAGAACTTGATGTTTCGATATACGCGTACATTGTGAAATAATCACCGGAATCCTGCTAACGTATCCATTCACCTCACATGGTTGTCACTTCCCTTGCCTTTCCTCTTCTTGTTTTGCGTGTGTGTGTGGGGGGGGAGGTGGTGAGAACACTTAAGGTCTACTCTCAGCAAATTCCAAGTGTACGACACGGTACAACATTAACTATGGTCGCACTGCGGGATGTCAGATCCCAGACAGCTGTTCATCTTGTAACTGAAACTCTGTACCCTTGACCAACATCCTTCTCTTCCCCTCCCCTCGGACCCCACACCCGTTCTGTGCTCTGCTTCTACGAAACAGTCACAAAATGAATATTTTAGTACTCGTTAGCCTAGCACTGTCCCGACGGAAACCTAAGGATTCAGGGGCGGCTCGGGGCCGTGCGGTGGGCAGAGTCTGTGAAGATCGGAAGCCTGTCAGAGAAAGCTCACATCGCCTGAATAGAGGACCCCAGAAATCTGGTTTTGAATGCGGAAAAGGATGGCCGGGAAGGCTCATGGGGGAGGGGGTGAGGAACATACTAGAAATGAGAACAGAGAGGGTCTCGTTACGCAGAGGCAGAACCTTCACAGCACCTGCGACGCTCTGCCAGGTAGAAACTGTGTCCGGTGAACTTGGAGATCTAGCCAAGCATGTTCTCGGGCAAAGCGTCGGAAGTGCTGTCGATAGTGAGTGTGGGATGAAAGAGACTAATAAAAAAAGGCACAGTCAGTGGTTTTGAAAATTCTCAGCCTCCCCCAACGGCAAACGACACTAACATTAAGAAATGACTCCCGAGCGAGGAAGAAGTCCGGAGGGCTACCAGGAAAATGTTGTCTTGAAACGAAAGGGAGGGTTTGATCGTAAGATATTTGTGAGAATCTTAGAAAGTTCAAAGGGGCCGCCTCGGAGAACTGCTCAGTCACTCAGGAAAGGCTCTGTAGAGAGACATCGCGTCCGCCTCTTAATAGAACAGTCAAAGCGTGTAGGATTATGTCATATCAAAGAGGCTCGCTGCCGTGGCTTTTATCAGATGGCGTGAGCCCCCGTGTGATTCCCAGGAGGTCCACAGAGAGTTCGAGAGAATTTTAGCAGCAGGAAAAACCACCCTCTTGAACTTGAAGAAATCTAGACAACAAAATGCGAGAAAGTGTATGGATTCCCCAAATTCTACAAGTAGGAAACCAGGCCAGGAAAAAACAACTTCAGTGGGAAATACAAGTTGGTTGACTTTTTCTTTTCCATGTATTCTCCACTCAGAGAGTGGAACTGAGCGTCATGAGGGAATTATTCCCCGGCCTTTGAGCCCTAACATCAAGAAACTTCCAGTGTTTTCCTGGCTCTATTTTTGCGTTACTACAAGAGGTCAGGGACTCGCATTTTCCTTCCTTCTGAAGAGAAGCGTCTAGAGTGACCATCCTCGAGCTGTTTAAACTCGGTGCAGTGGTCTGTGGGAGTGAGCAGGTAACTTGCCTCTTGAGTTTCAAAAGTCTGACTATGGAAGGAATTACACACAACCGGAGGGTTTTCTACAAACGGAGTAAGATTTTATGAAAGCCGTTTGACCTACTTGAGTCGACAGGCTTGGTTCAGGATGAATTAGTGGTTCCGTGTCATCACGAGAGCATTTTGCCTGTTCCCTAAATCAGCGTGATCTTCACAGAACCACCTCATCGACCTCTGTCGACATTAAGGAAGAACCAGATTTTTTTAAGTTTACTTCTTTTTGAGAGAGAGAGAGCAGGGGAGGGGCAGAGAGAGAGAGAGAGAGAGAGAGAATCCCAAGCAGGTACCACACTGACAGCGAGGAGCCCAACGTGGGGCTCGAACTCACGAACCATAAAATCGAGACCTGACCTGAAATCAAGAGCCGGACTGAGCCACCTGGGCGCTCCGAAACCAGATTTTTTTTTTTTTTTTTTAATTTCCTGACCGGAGATCTTCTGTCCGAGCCGCACTTGTAACTTTTCTGTGAACTCTGATGTTTCTTTTTCAGCGTCATCCTTAAAACCGCCCTGTGGAAATAACCACTGTAACTGACATCACCATTGTTCGGGCAGGCGAAACCTCCCCCCAATACAGATGTAACTATGGAGACGGGCCACCCCTGTCCAGGCTCCGGTCAAATTTCCACCTCGGTCAGAGGGTGAGGTTTTTTTCTCTTCTCGCCCTCAACACGCCCCCAAGATTGCCCAAAGCCTGCACTCTGTTTCCGGTGTTGGTTGGTGTCTGTGTGGGGTGGCGTCTACAGGAGGTCACCACTCTAGTGAAGTCCGGAATGGAGCCGTCTATGTGCTGCGGATGAGTGAGGGCGCATCCCCAGCCCCTCTCATCCCTCCCCTTCCAATTGTTGCAGGGTCTTGTCGAAAAGACCACCAAACGCCGAATGGAACCGAGGCAAGGTTTTATTTACGGTTGGGCCAAACTTGATCTCCTGATGTTAAGGAGAAAATGCAGAGAATGGCCCTGAACAAAGGCAGCAGTGGGCTTATGTGGATTTTAGCAAGTTAGGGTACATCATAAATTAGTTAACCAATTATAATTTACAACATCCCTTGGTAGCCAATTACATAGATGTTACCTTTGGCGGGGGCCTATTGCTTCAAGGTTCTTTGTCTTAAGTGAGCTTTGAAATGACCAATTATAGTTAGACACTCCAGACACGGCGGGACAGCAGTTCCGTGACTTCTTGCATGTTGGCCTTCCTTTTATCAGCTCAAAACAGTAGGGTGAGAGCTCACTGCAATCTAAGTTAGCTATGTAGCAAGGAGGCGAGGTTGCAGGAGTGAGACGGGCAGTTACCCCCTTCTGGGAACTCTAACAGGGAACTGCATAGGCTTCGATCTCAGTGTTTCGGTGGTCACCACACGGTCGGTCAGAACAGTGAATGGGGAGACGCATTCGCAAAGCAGTTTACAGAAGCCAGAACAGCCGGTGAATGGTTTCCATTATTGACTCCGGTTTGTTAACCTACAACACGAATCTCAGCTCCCGTTCTGCCTTCAGACCTTTCCCTCCGCCCAGTCTTTCCTAGTCTTTGGAATCAAAAAAATGACCTCACAAGTAGCATTGGGAATTTTCTGTGTCAAACGTATGTCTTTTCCACCCGTTCCCTCCTCAATGCGGGCTCCTCCTTGGGCAAGCCCTCTGGTCCTTCCCCCTTCCACCTGTGGGGGCGACAGGGGTCACCCCTGGAGGCGTAACAGCCGTTTTGCCACCAGGATGCCGTGGCCCCGATGGATGGCATGGGAATGTAAAATGGACAGGCCCCGGGTCCTGCGATAAAACCGGACACCGCACACACCCTGGCCTCCCTGCCTCCACAGGCCTTGTGACGCGAGTCGAGCGACCCTTATGTGTGGAAGCTAACTCTAAAGAGCGGTTCTGCTGATCCTGCCAAGTCTCACCTGCTACACTAGACGCGGCTCCCTCCCATCTTCCACGACGTCTTGATCCCTCCCAAATGCACGCGTGATTCCTTAACCAGAGGGCGACCACGCAGCGGGAGGCGACTTTTCCTGGGCCCCAGCGTTCTGGGCACCGAAGGGCACAACCAGGAAAGGGCACGCCCAACATCATCACCCAGCTCCCTGTCACCCGTGGTAATGACACGTCCCCGCGTCTCCCCTTCCGCCTCCCGCGTGCATGCGAATTCAGAGCCCGGCCCTCACGGCCAAAGGCGTCATCCTGTCCTGCCCCTTTGCCAGTGAGGAGCCTGATGAGGTCACGCAGCAGGTAGCGTCATCTCGTGCTCCTGACCTGTCGGGACACGGCGAGCCGCATCTGAGTCTCATTCCACAACGCAGCCTCCGCAGGGCGATGGGGTGTAACGATTTCCCTTTTTGTGCGAGAAAGGGCTGTCCGGTGGTTTGTTTTGGAGGTGAGATTAAAGGGGCCTCTCTGGGCCTTTATGTAGAACCCCGGACCTTCAACCCTGCAGTTTTTGCCGGATTCTGCAGATGGGAGAAAACATCTTCCAAGTGGCCTGTGGGTTCCTGTCCCCTATCTATGCACGTGGAAGCCGAATGTCCTGAGTTCCTCACACCAGACCCCAAGGAGAGGACAGGACCTCAGGAGCCAGCCGCACAGTGTCTCTGTGGACTCCTGATTCAGTTAGGACCCACCTCGCGCTGGGCTCAGGCTTATGGCAAATGCATATGCGAATGAAAGAAGTACGCTACCGTTGAATTTATGACTCGGGAGTTCCAACACGTATTTAAAATTACTTAGACACTTCCATCTGAGCATTATACCGCTTTTTATTACGGAAAGCCAAACACAATGGACCCGCTTACGAAGGCGCCAGTGCAGTGTAATTCATTCACTGGATTCAATCAATCGAGTCCTGAGTCGCCCCTCCAGAGCTTGTGAATTACGTCTTCTGGCAATCTGACCAGGAGGCCGAGGGAGCCGATTGGGTTTCGTGCGGGTGGGAATTATTACATCGAGTCCAGCCTCTGAGGAGGAGGGAGCGGATGCTGTGTAGGCAAGCCGAGTCTCTCGTAATGACTCCGTCTGCTTGCAAGAGTGTACATGGGGACTCGGAATCCTCCTGGATGTCAAAGGGTCTGCTTCTTTAACTGTCTGTCGTTCCGAGCACCCGGGGGTGCAAACATTTTACCAATACAGTAAAATCTGAAAATGGCTATCGTGTAAAAAGCCACGTCTCGCTAAGGTCTTAGAGAAAGGCCGCCCCTCTCCTCGTCTCCCAGAGAGGGAAACAGGAGTTCCCCACAGGTGCTGGGATTCAGACGGACCTGGGTTCCCAGTCCTGCTCTGTCAGCGTCCGGCTGAGTGCCCTCTGACAACTGACTAAACCTCTCTGGGCCTTGAGGATGATGTCTGTAAAACGGGACATGCAACAGCCTCTGGCGGGGTTACTCTGATGGATTAAGTGAGGCATCTTGTTTCACGTTCCCCGGGGAATGACAGCTGCTCCTCACGAGCCTCGGCGCCCTTCACGCTGGGTCCTGATCGGGTCCCGCTGCTGGGAAAATCCAACGCTTTAATCCTGAAGATGACATGGATTAAAGCCTAAGAGATTAAAATGCCAGGACCCACAAGGTGCTTAGAGATTGTCTGGGCTCAGACAGCCACTTCACAGATACAAGAAAAAGAGAGGCAGTGTGGGTGAGTGACCTGCTCAAAATCACACACGCTCTTAGCCGCGTGTCAGGGATCGGGACGGGGACGTCTGTGGGGGCATTATTCTGTCTACCGCCATCGGGGTAGGTCTGTTGTAGGTTAACAAACCGGAGTCAATAATAGAAACCATTCACCGGCTGTTCTGGCTTCTGTAAACTGCTTTGCGAATGCGTCTCGCCATTCACTGTTCTGACCGACCGTATGGTGACCGCTGAAACACTGAGATCGAAGCCTATGCAGTTCCCTGTTAGAGTTCCCAGAAGGGGGTAACTGCCCGTCTCGCTCCTGCAACTTCGCCTGCTTGCTACATAGCTAACTTAGATTGCAGTGAGCTCTCACCCTACTGTTTTGAGCTGATCAAAGGAAGGCCAGCCTGCAAGAAGTCACGGAACTGCTGTCCCGCGGTGTCTGAGGTGTCTAACTATAATTGGTCATTTCAAAGCTCACTTAAGACAAAGAACCTTGAAGCAATAGGCCCCCGCCAAAGGTAACATCTATGTAATTGGCTACCAAGAAATGTTGTAAATTATAATTGGTTAACTAATTTATGATGTACCCTAACTTGCTAAAACCCACATAAGCCCACCGCTGCCTTTGTTCGGGGCCATTCTCTGCATTTTCTCCTTAACATCAGGAGATCAGGTTTGGCCCGGCTGTGAATAAAATCCTGCCTCGCTTCGACTTGGCATCTGGTGGTCATTTTCACGGCAGCCTGTTTCAGGTCCTTTGCGACACGATCTCTTATTGGGTTTCCGCCCGCAGACTTTGGGTTCTGTGTGTGATATATGCTAAATAAACACCTTCGTTCGGTTGCAAGATCAGCGGGGCGGCTCTAGTAAAGCATCGCGGTCGGGCTGAAGCACTGAGGGGCGTTAAATGCAAGTGCGCGAGAGAGAAAGAACGGGCTTACAAAAGCGGCACTTTGGGATAGATTAGGTTTGTTCTCTGTGATGCCGTGTATACTTTTGGGGTCTCTGTCCCCAGTCCCTGACCCCTTCTCCCTAAATCCCTGGGAATTTCCTGGCTGATAGGAATGACTCTTGGTGAGCCGGTCACCGGAAAGATGAAGCCATGACTAGAAGCCTGGAAATTTCAGCCCCAGAGAGCGGGGAGGGGCTGGAAATTGAGTTGAGGGTCTATCATGCCTGTGTGAAGAAGTCTCTATAAAAACCTCTAGGGGGCGCCTGGGTGGCTCAGTCTGTTAAGCAGCGATTTCGGCTCAGGTCATGATCTCATGGTCTGTGAGTTCGAACCCTGCATCGGGCTCTGTGCTGACGGCTCAGAGCCTGAGCCTGCTTCAGATTCTGTGTCTCCCTGTCTCTCTGCCCTTCCCCTGCTCACACTCTGTCTTTATATCTCTCAAAAAAAAAAACAAAAACAAAAAAAACCCTCTAGAACAGGGTTCTGAGAGCTTCCGGGGTGGTGAGCACACAGAGGGCTGGGACTTCGGCACGCCTGCAGAGGTCACGGACACGCCGCGTCCTCTGCCACCCGCCTCACCCTCTGCACCTCTTCCGGCTGCCTCCTGCCTTATGTCCTCTGTGAGGAACTGATAATCTAGTAAGTCACTGTCTTCCTGAATCCTGTGAGCAGCTCAGGGACATTATCGACTCCGTGGAGGAGCTAGCAGGAACCACCGAGGAAGGACCGGTTGGTCGGTAGCACAGGTGACATCGGGACTTGCAATGGGCGTCTTGAAGGGGGCGGTCTTGTGGGCTCGGACTCCTGTCCACCGGGGTCAACAGAGAATTGGAGGATTGCATGGTGGGAAACACACGCACGCATGTGGTAGCCAGAAGGATCTGGTGAGTGCGGAAGCAAAGGGAAACACGGAGGAGAGGTTCTCCCAGCTCGGGCGCCTGTCCTCAGAGGCAGGCCCGCGGTGTGGTTTCGAACGTGGACTCTGCAGCCCAAGTGCCCGAGTTCAAACTCCGTGCCTTCTCATTCCTGATTTTTATTGATAAGATTCCTGTCTCCGCATTCTTTCACCTTCCAAACAGGATTAGGACAAGTAGTAACCTGGTGGGGTTGTTGTGAGGACTCGATGAATTAACGCACGGAAGACCGGCTCCTTGGAAGGGCCTCACGGCACAGACGTCGGCTCTCACCGTCATGGGTGCAGATCGGATAAAGGGAACGTCGGTGTCATGAATCCACTGCATTTGTAACAAAATCTCTGTTACGCAATCTTTGACACTGAACGGGTGATCTCCTGACCTTGAACCCGGAGTGGAAGGTTGTGGGTAGACATTCGATGCTCTGATCCTGTCAAAGCCCTGAGTTTCAAGCAACAAGCGAGTGGGAACCGGCTGAGGAACGAGAGGGCGTTTGGCGGGCGATCGTGGAAGTTGGTTGTGCAGACAAAAGCCGCCCGAGTCTTATTCAGGGAGGCTGAGCGAGCTTCCCTTGTGGGGACAGGGACGTCCACAGGGCTGACTTCAGGATGGGATTCAACCCTCGAGAACAAACTCCTTTGGGCGACTTGCCTGCACTGCTCAGTGGAAGTGAGAAACGAACATATAAAAAACGTTCTTCAAGGTAGAACGTTCTTCAAGGTAGAAAACCCTGGCTGACGAGACGCGACACGGACGAGTGAGCTAGGAAGGGAGAGTCAACACAGGTCAGCAAGACAACCGGGTACAAAGGATTTCGTGTGATTTCTAGGCCCTTCTTAGCGCGAATGAGCCAACGAAGGGGTTCCCAGTGTGGGCTCTGGAAGCAGACTAGCCGTGTCTGAATCTCAGCTCCACCACGTGCAACCAGGGAGCCCTTGGGCAATTTACTGAACCACCTGAAATCTTAGGTCCTCGCCTGTGAAACGGGTGTGACAAGAGCACACGCACACACGTCTTCACGAAGACGGGCTTCCCCCAAATATTCCATGGAGAATAGTGTCGTGCTTGGAGCAAGTGCTCGGTAGCTATTACCGTTAGGTGATTTCGCTTGGCACTTCTCCATCTAGACTCCCTCGCTGGTAAAACGGGCCGTGATACTATGTATGGAAATACACAAGATTCGTCAGTTTGACAATTGTTTACTTGACACACACTGTTGAAGTTGCTGAGAATGGGGGGGGACAGCAAATATGAAGCTATCCCCATGGAGCTTATGGTTTGGATGGGAGGAGAGGCAGATGGAGGAGTGGAAGACAGACTATAGGCAATAGCCAAATAAATCAACAGGATAATAAACAGTGAATTGCCTATTCAGCAAATGCTCTGTAAGTAGGGGTTACATTCTCTGTATCTAAACTCCCTGATCTTTTGAAAGGGATAATGAAAATAGCAACCCCCAGGGTTGTCCGTGAGGATTAAACGGATTAAAGGATGTAATACCAGCTCCTAGGGGATCGATGGCGGGGCGATAGAAGTCTTTATCCACAGGGCAGGGAGTGGACGTCTCTTGGTCACTCCCTGACTGCCCGCCAGACCTCCGGGCTTACTCCGTCCTAGCAGGTGGTCTGGGCTCCACCTTTGGCGCTCCCGCTGGGAGGAAGATACTCTCCAGGGAGAGGAAAGAAATGATGAGTGTGGGGAACTACAAATCATAAACCTGCAAAAAGACGGCACGTCAGGGAGTGACAGTGAAGGCGACACATTCTCTGGCTTTTAAAATATTACCTTTTCGGACAGAAGGGACGGTGAAGCAGGCCCCGATCCCTCAGCCAGGAATAATGGGATCTATTTTATTTCCCACTGATCTTGAGAGGCTAAAAATATTTCCTATGATAAAAAAAAAAATCCTCCAGCTCTTTGGGCTGCAAAACTAAGCGTCCCTGTCGCTATAGGACGCCACAGGCAGCAGGCCCGCCGGACTTCTCTCCTGGGTCCTGTCTGCAGCAGATACCAAAGTGGATAATGGGGAATTAGCAGCATTTCTTCAAGAAAATAATTCTCCGCTGTCATTGAAAACTGCACCGGGCCTAGAGGAATTCTCCCGGCCGCTCCTCCGGCTGGAGGGCTCGCGTTCTCCACCTTCACTTAGCCCTGGGGCTGAGGCGGCACTAGGGACTGGGCACAGGTGCTTGGGGAGAGATCAGGGACCCGGATGGGGTCAGGGGCGGGGTGGGGGTGGGGCGCAAGGTGAGCGGAGGGAGATCTGGGCCCGGGGCGGGGCCCGGGCCGGGGCGCAGGTGGGCGGGGCGAGATCCGGGACCGGGGCGGTCGGAAGGCAGGTGGACGGGGGCAAGGGGCGGGGCGCCGCGCTGGTGGGCGGGGTGAGATCTGGGACCGGAGCGAGTCGGGACAGGAGGGGCGGGGTCGGAATGCAAATGGGCGGGGCCAATGGTGGTGCAGGTGGGCGGGGGCGGGAGCGGGGTGGGACCCGGGCGGGGCGGGGGCGGGGCGCAGGTGGGCGGGGCGGAGCCGGGTGGCGGGGCGGCCCAGAAGCTGGAGAAAAGTTGCGGGAATCCGAGCGGCCGCAGCTGCTGGAGCTGGAGCCGCTGGAGCGAGGAGGGCCACCCCGCAGGTACAGAGCGGGCAGCGGAAACCTGGGGTCTGAGGGAGCGCTCCAGACCCACCTTCCGGGGATGTGCGGGGCGCTGAGCCTGGCGCTGGCGCGCTACTGGGCACAGGTGAGGCCGGAGCTGGCGTCTGTCGCGCCGGCCCTGCGGCGGACGGGGCAGCCCCAACTTGGGGTTTGTTGGGGAAACCTGGCTGGGGCGCTGATGCCACCAGCGGTGCCTCTGCGGTGCTCGGGGCGGCCCTTCCCCTGGATGGGAAGACCCTGCGGGGGATCGGGACAAATTAGTCCTTTCCAGGATCTTCAGAACCCTCACCCGGAACCATGTGAGGCACCTGGAGCCACACCAGGTTCTGTTCCCTGAAGTGAGGAGGGGGCGTGGCTAAGAGGAAGGGTTACCATCCCCCACCGCGGGTTTCTATGGGGTCCGCGCCACTCCACACAGACCACATTGTGGCACTTAGGATCACTTAGGGCACATAATTTCCTGGTGGGGCAAGTTATGTGAACCCCTGTGCGCAAAGCACAGGATCACGTCCTGTGCTTTCGGACCCGCAGCTTGTCAAACTGGGACTGAGGAGACCCCGCGGAGCGCCCCGCCTTTTAACCTGTTTCCCTCCACGCCAGGTCCTAGAGCTGAGCTGGGATCACGAAGAAGGCGCGCTCACAAGGCAGTTTACAGCAAACTCCGGCTTGGCAGAAATCTGGGACCCAACCCCCTACACCCCAGATTCAGTCCGATGAGATTTGAGGGGGATGTTGCAGTAGAGATGGTCCAGCTCAGAGATTCTGGGGTCTGGAGCGAGCAGGTGTGAGTCTATCTTTCTTACAGGACTGGGCTTCCAGGAGTCCCGGACCTGAGGCTGTCCCCTCCTCCACGGAGGGAAAGAGCCTTTGGAGTTGAGGGGAATTTTAGGGGCACGTTGGGCACATAGCAAGGACCTGGAGCGTTCCAGAGGCCAGCTGGCATTAGGAGTGTTGCTATTTTTATTCTGTGCACGTGGGGTCAGGGTCACTGCTCCGACATAGCAAGAGGGGCAGGGAGAGGTGATCTCTGAGCCCCAGGGGAGCTGGCTACAGCACCCTTTGTCTCCTGAGCAGGCGCCAGTGGTCTGGAGGCAGGCAGCAGTGAGGCCTCACCTCCTTAAGGGTGGTGCCTGCGTCTACAGCTTATGCCACGGTCCTGGGGTGCGCCCCCAGGAGGAGAAAAAGCAAGAACACCTCTTTCTTGCTGCCTCGCAGGGTGAGGGTTTGCAGGACCTCATGGGTTAAACTGTCCGCAGGGTGCACGCATCTCTGTGGCTTGCTTGTGGGGCCACTGGTTCCACCCCCAGCCTCTGGACTCTGCTGTCAAAAGCTAAATCCACTTCAGTGTGATCGTTTTTTCTCTTCCTGAAACTGCTCAAGCTGGGCGAGAGCACTTTGGTAGAACACAGGGACATGATGCCAACTGATGTTGAAAAGCTGAGTTTGCTCCTCAGAAGTCTGTGTGCACCGCCGGGGATTCCAGAGAAATCCAGTCTCCCTGTCAGGTTCCCTGACAGCTTGACACACTCAGTTCTCTGCAACAGTGTTCCCTAAGTTTACAATCGTGCCTTTTTCCACAAACTCCAGAAGAAATAAGGCCCCGCATATGCAGAGGTGTGATGGCGTGTATGGGGGGGTATCTTTCTTGTCTGTTTCGTTTGAGTGTATCTGTGTGCCTGCAGCGAGCCCAGGGTAAATCTCCCATCTCTCTCCTCCTCTGTTGGTTTTGATTATCAGTCTAGTCTTTAGAGACAAGATTCAGTGTGTTTGTGTGTGTGTGTGTGTGTGTGTGTGTGTGCACGCGCGCGCGCACGCACATTCACTTATGTGTGATTGTGTATGTGTATTTATGGTTTTTATTGTATAAAAAAGTTGCCTACACTGAAGTTCATTCGTCTAGACGTGGGTCAAAGAAACAGTAATTTGGCACGACACGAGGGAAAAAACTGGTTATGCTGGATTTATTAAGAGCTGAAATTGTTTTGTCCTTTATGGGAGATTTAAGATACTTTTCAAGAGTAATTTTAGGGGCACCTGGGTGGCTCAGTCGGTTAAGCATCCGTCTTAGGCTCAGGTCATGATCTCGCAGTCTGTGGGTTCGAGCCCCGTGTCGGGCTCTGTGCTGACAGCTCAGAGCCTGGAGCCTGCTTCAGATTCTGTGTCTCTCTCTCTCTCTGCCCCTCCCCTGCTCACGCTTTGTCTCTCTATCTCTCAAAAATAAATAAACATTAAAAAATTTTTTAAAAAAGAGTAATTTTGATGCCATACTTGCAGACTTAGGAAATTGAGCCCTATATCACATAAGAATGTTTTTTTTTTAATTAATTTATTTTCAGACAGAGAGAGCTAGCAGGGGAGGGGCAGAGACAGAGAGAGAAAGAATCCCAAGCAGGTTCCACACTGTCCGCCTAGAGCCTGACCTGGGGCTCGATCCCACAAGCCATGAGATCATGACCTGAGCCAAGATCAAGAGTCTCACTGAGCCACGTAGTTGCCCTGAAAAGAATGGGTTTCAACAAGCCGTTTAAGCAAAGTGCAGCTTAATAGTGTCTGCCTAATTTATCCTCTGTTAAACGGGCTTCTGCATAGAACTTATTAAAAAAAGCTAAGTTGCCAAAATCAGGTGAAAAACAAACTTTCTCATATCCACTACTCAAAAGAGCCATTGCACTACTAGGCCAACACTTAGTGTCTAAAACCACCCTTATTTTAGAAAATTGGTTCTTTATGACTGTCTAATACTCCGCCCCCGCTCATAAATGCAGATAGCTATTCTTGTTCAAGGAGACCGTATGGAAAAAAGACACACCTTTTGAGAGATTCCATTTGAAGTCGACGAGGAGGCCAGATCACAGAAAATACTTGCAGAATTGGAAAAATAATGCCAAGTGTAATTGTCACGTGGGAGCAGGAGAAGGAACCCGCGTGGAGTGGAAGTATTGCTAAGTTCTCTGAGCTCATGGGAGTACATGCGATTTATTAAGAACCAAACATCCATCATCCGGAAAGGCATATAATGAAAAACGAAATTGTCCTTGTTCGTTTCTCCCTATTTGTAGCCTGGCTCCTGAAGGGGAACCATGTTTAAACTCTCTCAGTTTTGTTTTTTATTTCTTTTGGCGATTACCTCCTTGTAGGGCTATTTATTAACGTGACTGACGCTAATAGTTACTTTGCCAGTAAGTATTCTCCGTTCTTCACTTACAGCATCTGGATTTTGCAGAGCAGGAAGCCTTGCTTAAAGAGAAATACAGTTCCCAGCCACCCTTGCGGCTAGGGGTGGTCACATGACACGGATCTGCCCAATGGGATGCAAATGAAGGTCCGGGGGCGGGGCTTCTAAGGAAGCCCAAGGTCCCGGATCCAAGATGGCAGCGAAGGGACCCGCAGGGCCCGCGAAGCCGCCTCTTCACCTCCAGCTGGTGAGCACGCTGCACCTTCAGGTGGGTTTCTCTCCCTTCTGGGGCAGGCTTGCCTGGAGGGCGCAGGCGACTCCCGGCGTCCTGGTGGCTCAGCTTCTTGCACTTGCACGAGCATGAAGGTTCCTCCCTAGGGCGAGTCTCCCTTCCCCGTGGGTCCCCTGGGGCATCCCCGAATCCATTCCATGACCAACTCACCACTGACTGAAATGCAGAATCTGTAGACGCATAACGCCCGCTGCCAAATGTTGGTGAGAACGTGGAGAAACTGGATCCCTCGAGCCTCGCGGGGCGGGATGGAAAATGGCACAACCAGCCTGGAAAAAGTTGGCAGTTTCCTAAAAATTCAGATCCGTTTACCGGGCAGGCCAGCTCCTGCAGTCGCGGGCGGTTGGCACGGATGCCAACTGATGTCCACAGCCAGACCTGTCCGTGAATACCCTTAGCGGCTTTGTTGGCAGGAACCCCAAACCGGAAACCACCCGTGCGTGCCCTCTAACCGGTGAATGAGTGATGTGCAGAACATTCTTACCATGGGACACGGGTTCTTGCCCCCTTTTGGAACTCTGAACTTTTTTTTTTATTTTAAGTTTATTTATTTATTTTGAGAGAATGCGTGCGCAAGCGGGGGAGGGGCAGAGAGAGAGGGAGAGAGAGAATCCCAAGCAGGCTCCATGCTCAGCGTGGAGCCGGACACAGGGCTCCATCTCACAAACCAGGGGATCATGACCTGAGCCCGAAACAAGATGTGGGTGCTCAACCGACCGAGCCACCCAGGCGGCCCTGAACTTATTTTTATTTCAATCGGAGGCATCGCTACAAATCGCGTTGGTGAGAGATGGACAGATAGATGGATAGATGGGCGGGTGGATGGTTGTGCGTGCACGAGGAGGCATGGGTTAATATGCATATGCAAATTTCCCAGCTCACAGGCACATTCATGGCTCAGGAGGAGGGTGGTGGCGAGCGCCCGCTGGGAGCTGGGCCTCAGGAAGGCTCTGTCACCCTGCCTCCAAGGCCGTGACTCGTGCAGCCGAGTGGTGCAGGCAATCTCAGAAAATGCTGGAGCAAGTACGGCCTCATTTCTCATTCAGTGCGTGGACAGCAGCTGCAGCACCTATTAATGGGAAAAAGACGGATGGCGTCCCCTTGGGTTTTGAGATTAAACAGAGGGATGATGGCTCGTCCGGGCCTGAGGCGTTTTATCAATACGCGTCCCTGTGGCTTCATAACGTGTCCCTAAATCCTGACGGAACATTTTGTGGTCAGCTGGTCGGGGGACAAAACGAGGGCCTGGCAGCCGATGTTTATAACTTTCCGCATAAGCTCGCGGACAAAATTTGTCTAACACGACGCCGGAGGTCGGGGGGGGGGGGTACAGAGGTATCAGCCACCTCCAGTCCCCACAGCGATGGGCCACAGTCCTCGGGAAAGAGAATGCGCCTGAAGTTTGCGGTGAATTGCTCTCTGGGAGGTGTAATAGACCTAGCGATGATTAAAGAAGACTTGTGTCAGATTCGTATTTCCTTTCGCTTCCTTTTCTGCAAGCGGGACTCAGGGAGGCTTTAAAGGTTCTCTTAGAGGATCCAGTCTGAACCTTTTCCCTCAAATCTGGCTGGCGGTGTGTCCACTTACTTTAAACGGAGAATGTTCTTATGCTGCGTCTGAGGCGGGTGCACCTAAGCCCACTCTGTAGAGGGAGCTGGGCATTGTGTGTCTGCACCCTAACCCACGCACCTGCACACACACACACACACGTGCGTCCGTCTGTCTGCCACGAGCACGATGCATGCTGCCACCTCCGATCGCAGGAGATCGCCCGGATTCATTCTGTCCCTCCCCCTTTCCTTACTTTTACCTTCTTTTTCTGGCGTCGAGACTCCCGGCTCTCTCGTGTTCTCTCGTTTGTGTGTTCACTTACGTGGGTTTTCCTAGCATAAGCGGTTCCGGAATCGCCGACTGTGTCTGGCCTCACAGAACCGGTCGAGAGGCAGTTTCCGAAGCTATTCGGGTGGGATCTTTTCCTTCCCGGGTCCTTGAGTGTGGCCACGGTATCGATTCGTAATGTGGTGGGGCTCCCCAGTGCCATTGATATTCTATTTGGGGTTTTCCCACATCCTGACTTAAAAAAATTTTTTTTAGTGTTTATTTATTTTTGAGAGAGAGAGAGAGAGAGAGGCCGAGCATGAGTGGGGGAGGGGCAGAGAGAGAGGGAGACACAGAATCCGAAGCAGGCTCCAGGCTCTGAGCTGCCAGCACAGAGCTGACGGGGGGGCTCGAACTCCGGAGCCACGAGATCATGACCTGAGCCGAAGTCGGACGCTCAATCGACGGAGCTGCCCAGGCGCCCCTACATCCTGACTTTTTAGAATTGTGTCTGTATTTATTTTTAGGATATCTGAAATTCGGAGTCAAAGCTGCCCACAGCGTCTGCTCAGGGGGGAAGTGCCTTCCGATTTCATCTCTACCCCCTGCTCCCACTCCCCCTTCCTCCCACACCTCTCCACGCCGCCCGATCCCTTTCATTTCTGGTTCTCCCTTCCTGTGAGTGTCTCGCCCCGAGAAGCAGATGCGTGTGTGTTCTCTCTGCCCCCATCCCCCAAGGGGAGCGTATTACAGACACTCGCTTGTCCACTTAGCAGTGTGTCCTGGAAATTCCTCCCTGTTCAGTTCCTCATTGCTTCTTCCCCTCTTCCGTTTAAATAGCGTTTGGTTTTAAGAGCAGGCTTAGGTCCACAGCCGAACTGAGTGGGAAGTACAGAGACTTCCCGTGCACGCCGGCTCCTGACATGCACAGCCCCCCCTGTACCACTCCCGCCCTCCCCCCAGCCTCTGCTGTAGCTGCCTAGTACTTTGCTTGTGGATGTACCCTGTGGTCAGTCAAGCGCTCCCCTCTGTCTGGACATTTTTATTGTTTCTTGCAGCTACAAACAGTACCGTAAGGAGTCCGCTTGGGTGCACGTGTTTTTATACGTTCGGGGGAATGTCCTCAGGTGGCTCCCAGAAGGGGATTCTGTGGGTCAAGACATCAGTGCCTAAGCGGCTTGCCTAAGAGGTGCCCCGTTTCCCTCCAGCAGGGCCGCCCAGTCTTCCCTCACCATCCACGTCCGAGAGTGCCCGTGTCCCGGCAGCCTCGCCGCGGCGTGTGTTAGCGTGCTTTGTAATCGCCGCCAGTCGTTAGGCGAGAAGTGGCATCGCAGTGTTGTTTTAATTTTCACCTGATGACGAGCGAGCTCGAATACTTTTTTGCATGCTTAAGAGCCCTTTTCTTGTGAATTTTCTACTCACGTGTCTCGTTGCTATTTCAGTCTGAATTCGAGGAGTCCCAGTTTCGGCGAGAATCGAATTTCTTTTCCAGTGGCATGTAATCAGGTGCAGGTTAGGCGTTGGTGTCTAACTCTGACGGCGCCTTGAGACACTTTCAGCGGTGGGGGTCGCACCGTGTTCGGAGGGTGTGCGGTGCTGGGGCCGGGCCCTGTTGCACTGGAATTGAATGGATCTTGGTACCGAGAGAGCTGGAGGGAGACCCTGGGAAAGTTGGTTCCCGGATCCCTGTAGCGGCCCTTTCTCCCGCCACGGAGGCCGCTTGGAGCTGCAGGACCTCAGGGGACTAAGCTGAGAGTGAGGACGGCCTTTGGGCCCCGTGCGCGTGGGTCCCGGTCACCAGCAGAAGCGCGTGGGCCGAGGCCCGCTCTCTCTCCTTCAAAACAAGAGCTAGTGCAGGTTAGCTCCGAACCGAGACTATAATAATAATAATTTAGCTGAGCATGTACTATGGGGGCCTGCGTGGTGGAGACTGTCTCCTCGAAGTCCAGACCGGAGAACTTGGACGTGAGCGTCCCACCCTGTGACTCGGCGGAATTTAAATTGTTTTCAATGTTTATTTATTTTCGAGAGAGAGAGAGAGGCACAGTGTGAGCGGGGGCGGGGCAAAGAGAGAGGGAGACCCAAATCTGAAGCAGCTCCAGGCTCTGAGCCATTAGCACAGAGCCTGACGTGGGGCTCGAACTCACAGACTGAGATCATGACCTGAGCCGAAGTCGGACGCTTAACCGACTGAGCCGCCCCGGCGCCCCTGTGCCTCGGTGGTACTTAAGGTCACATCCGTGCGCCGCCAGAACCACGTCTAGGTCCGGAAGCCGCATCGGCCTTGGAAAAACCAGCCCACAACGTGTTTATCATCAGAGATTAGAACCAGTCCAGGCGCAGACACACCCGAGGCGGCCCCTTGCCGGCCAGCCCCCGTTGCCCAAGGTCTCAGCTGCGGACTCCAGAGACCCCTTTCTGTGCTGTGGGGTTTGCGCCCCTGGAGTGCGTAGTTTCTAGAGACTGCTAGAATACTTCCCATCACGGGTATTTCCGGCTGGGTCTTGTGTGCGAATCCTTGTTAGTTTTTTCCTCCCTTCCCCACTCCTTCCCTGCCCCCTCCTCCCTTTTCTCCACCCTCTCTCTCCTCCCCACTTCTCCCTCGCTCTCTCTTTTTCTGAGAAGTAGTCCTGGCCCTCATGGAACCCACAGACTCCATCGAGGGGGAGAGAAGGCAAATGCACACGTTAACAGACGCTCTTCCCCAGGCCAAAGTGCAGCTTTTGAGGAAATGAGTCTTGAAGCAGACAGGACTCCGTTTCAGTAGTTGGGTTTTAGGAGTTAGGGAATGAAATGAAGCAATACTAATCAGATCCCGCAGGAGGCGCCAGAACTGCCTTGCTGGGTGCCATCGGAGAAGACCGTCGATCGGCATGATTTAGCTGAGCATGTACTATGGGGGCCTGCGTGGTGGGCTTCAAAGGACGTGGGCCCTCTGAGCGAGGGACTGTCTGAACATGCACACCGATGCCCAAGTCCCTGAGGAAGTGATGGAGACAGGAAGTGACCTGCGAGAAGGGAGAGGGCTATGCAGTCTGGGCGGATAACCAGAGGAAACTTCCTGGAGGAGGAGGCGGGTGGGGGGGGATGAGTAGGGCTGGCTTGATGAGTGCAACCTGGGGAAGGTCTGGGCGGTTCGTAAATTGGGATTGGACGTTCCAGTCCCTGGAATTTCAACTCCGTCGTGTCTCAGCCTTTCGAAGATTCGGGACTGCTTTTCATCCATGCATGTTACTTACTTCCTCACCCCGGCCTGTAGAAGTCCTCGTGGTTACGGCTCCCATCTGCTGGATGGGCAAACAGAGCCTCGGAAAGGTGACGTGACTTTCACAGGGGAGCAAAGCTAAGGCAGGCGAGTCTGAACCGAGTCTTTTCATCCCCAGAATGTGACTCCCCGCCAGTCCGCCAAGCTCAGAGCGGCAGGCGCCTCGGCACATAAGCCGCAAATGAGAGGCAGACACACATTCCGGGATTCACGCAGGGAGACGCCAGCCAGCCAGAAACATTACTTAGTGCTGCGTGTTTTAACACGGGCGAGTCTTTAAAACCTAAGACGGAATACAAAATTTAAAAA
Organism: Paguma larvata; assembly: GCA_030068075.1. NCBI lineage: Eukaryota > Metazoa > Chordata > Mammalia > Carnivora > Viverridae > Paguma > Paguma larvata. The sequence goes on from CM057835.1 coordinate 86,229,589, forward strand.
GCAAGTTACCGGAGCAGACCTAGAACGAGATAGCATGGTATGCGGTTCAAAACTCGCAAAACCATTTCGTGCAATTTTGTGAATACACAGTTGTGCAGTGAAAGTTTACAATAAAATACAAATGTGGAAACCATACAAGCGTCGGGATAGTGGCTATCTCTGGGGAGGGCAGGGGGTGTAGGGGATGAGGTGGGGGTTCCCTGGGAACTTCAGCACGTCTGTATCTTATTTCCTGAGCTGGCGGGGGCGGGGTGCACACGGGTGTTGTGTTCTTCTGTACTGTTTAGCTGCCCGGCGTATACAATAATTAAAATTGTACTTAGGCGATGGTTTACATGGTCAGTCTGGTACACTTTCTCTCAGAATTATCCTCTCTCTAAGTTTGCTTACTTGTTTTTTGGAAAAAAAAAAAAAAAAAGGGGGTGTTTCCCTTGAGGGGAAAGGAGACAAGCTTTTCCTGAAGTGACTGGAGACATGGATGGACTAACACAGGCTCTCTTCTGGGCCACGTGGACACAGCAGAACCAGGGCTGACCACGCCCTGCTCCCAAGGTGTCAGGCAGAAGCACAGTGAAGGATGTGGGCCCCGGCACGAGCGAGGGTTGTCAGCGGGGCGTAGCGGTGAGGAGAGCGCTCGGAAGATGTGCTGTGGGAAGGAAGGCTCGGCTGAGACGTCTGGACGGGGAGAAGGGCCAGCCGCGCAGAGTCTGAGGGAGAGAAGTACAGGCGCACGAGGACGAGACGTGCAAAGGCCCTGAGGCAGAGCATCTGACGGGCCATCCGTGTGGGGAGGGACCTGAAGGAGCCTCAGGAGCACAGAAAGGCACCCAGGAACCTGCCGAACCGCACGGGGCCGCGAGTCTAACTCGGGTCTCCTGGCGTCAGAGATGCTGAAGGCAGCCGGACCCTGTGCGAAGGCAGAAGCGTAGCCTGGGCTCTTTCCTGAGGGTCTGAAAAGATGTCTCAGTTTTCCGTGTCGGTTTTAGCTCACTCTAGAGGTTTGTTTTTACTTAACGCAATAATAACAGCAAATGGAGTTGTCCGCCAAGTAGCTCTGTTCCGTTTGTGTGTGTGTGTGTGTGTGTGCAACTCGTTACTAGCTAGCTGGTTCAGTTTTCCTAGTCCACATTTTATAGTTGTGTAGTGTCTTTGCCGTGACCCTATGCAGTAAGCGATTCTTAGAAAAGTATTCGAAGGGACAGCCCCAGTCAGGCACACAGGGTGCATTTTGTGATTTCGCCGCAGCCGGACGCGTGTCATGTGGGGACACTTATGTTGAATCTCTTCCAGGTGGGGCGTGCCTTTAGCCCCGGCAATTCCAGCTCAAAAGTGCTTGCGTCGTGGGTTAGGCGGACTCCTGCTCGCTGTCGCTTAGACAGACTACGTCAGGGATCACTTCACGAGAGAGAGGAAGAAGGGGGTGTGTTCTATGCCATCATAATTTATAACCCGTGATTACAACACGCGGTGCGTTAATTACGCAAAAGTGTGTGTTTCCTGATCCACGTGGTAGGTCCGTCCAGCTCTTCGCAAGCGTCTGTCACACCCTTCTGTCTGCTGCCCGCACGGTACTCACAACGCCAGATCCTTTTAGCTGAAAACGTGTCTGTCACTTAGTTGCCTGCTTCCTGCTGAGGGTGGCTGAGCGGGGTTTCCCGCACCCCGCCCCCCCCCCGCCACAGAACTGGCAGCTTGTTAGAGCTCATTAAATATTTGTGGACTTGAATTACGTTTGAAATGCTGTATTAAAAATCTCGCGCCAACCTGCGGGGCCCTTAGCGGTGAGTTTTGGTCTTACTGTGGCCACTCGTTTGCATTTGTAGCTAAGAAATACATTGCTGCTCTCCCTCTAAATGGGAATGAAAACGTTTATGCAGTATTTGGGCTCCACTGGGTTGGGTAAAGGAACCTTCTACCCGCCCTCGGGGTTGGGGCGGCAGGACCAATGTTAGGAGCTGTTTGTCCGGAGGAAAGAGAAGCTTCATTGAGCCAGCAAAGCGACCATTCGAATTGCTTGGGATCTGATTTAATGCTGATTCGAGCATTTGACATTTTGCTTGGATCTAAAGTAGAAAAGGCCAGTTTTTCTCTCTGCGAATTGGATGGAGAGGGATTTGATTTGGGATGGGTGAGTCATGGCAGACCGCGAGGAAATCCAAACCCAGCTCCCTGAAACGCAGGCTCTTCCCCGAAACCTCCCCATCCTCCCTGACCTCCTCATGCGACGCCCCTGCCCCTGCGTTCCCGCCACGGGGACCTCCGGGGTTCCGTGAGTCACCACGCTGGTTCCCGCCTCCAGGCAGCTTGTGTCCGTTCTGCCCTCTGCCGAGAGTGCTGTGTGCCTGGAGCTCGCAAAGCTGGCTTCTCCTCCTTGGAGGGTTCCAAGCCCCTACACCCCCCTTCTTCAGAGCGCTCTGTTCCGTCCCTCGGGGGCCCGTCCGGGGAAGTGTCTCCCACGACCCAGCTTCGTTTTCTGCACCGCGTTTGTCATCCGTGGGGCCATCATATCGCTTATGGAGTTAGCACCTGTGACCCTCCCTAGACCGTCAGCTTCTGTCAGGCAGGGACCGTGCCCCAATTCCTCAGCTCTCCCCGGGGCCGAGGACAGGGCTTGCCATGTAGACATTGGTGGAACAGACACTCCTTCGGCTTTCGGATCCAGCAGGGAAGTCGTGTGCCGTGCGGCCTCGTGGTGGAAGGATAACGTGGGATTTGACGAATCTTCCCACTCTTGAGATGCCGCAGGTCGGGACCCCCGTCCCTCGTCCCGCCCATGGACTCCCGTTTTTCATTCCTACTCCTTTGTCGCCACTGTGAAGATTTCAGGAGGGCAGACGTCGTGTGGGACCGGTCGGTGTGGGTGCCTCCGCTTGGCACGTGGGCGACACAGGGGAGCCCGCGCCGGACTTTGGGTTTCCTCGTTAGGGACTCAGGATCCGTGCGGAAGAAGTGGTCAGCAAGGAAAGAAAGGTATTATCCCCTGACTCCGCGAGAGTCATCTCTGGAGTGTCTTCTCCCTTAAAATCTGAAATCCCAGGGCCCTCAGCGCATCAGGGAAGACGAAGGGGATTAGCACGTGAGCGTGGACCGGGTTGCTCAAAGCCGCCGCCCGCGGAGGCCCTAGGGGGCTGGGACTCGTCCACGGTCGTCTTGCTGGACTTCCTAGCCCGTCTTCTGGTCCCGCTCGCCGGGGCGTAGACCTGGGACATGGCAGCATCTCTTAGGGCCTCAGTCTCTGCGTCTTCCTATCCGAAGGTTTGGGGGAGCCGATTTAGAGACACTAAAACTGGGCCGCCTCCCTCTTTCGGCCGAGTTTCTGGAGGACTGGACGAAAGCTACTGGATGGCAGAGGGTGAGCCAAGCAGAGCCCCTTGTGAAGGGCTTTCCAACCCAGTGCCCAGAGTGCTGGCAACCGACCGCTTGTGCCCAAAGGGCACTGCTCGTCCACCAAACGATGGTGACTTAAAGCAGTGGTTCTCAGTGTGGGGCTCCAGGGAACCCTGGGGTTCCTAAGACTCTTTAATCGTCGCCGTTATTATCAGCAGTGCAGGTTAGTTGCCTTTTCTTTTCCAGCTTCTTCTTCATGTGTGTACAGTGGAATTTTCCAGAAGCTGCGTGATGTGTGGTATCACAACAGACTGAATGCAGAAACCGCTGTCGGAATCCAATTGTCTTCTCTGAGTCGGACGTTAGAGACTTGCAGAAATGCAAAACCGTGCCCCTCTTTGCGCGGATTTTTTTTTTTGTTTTGAAAAACTAGTTATTTTCCGTACATATGTTATTTATGTTAACATCTCATGGGTTTATTATTGTTTTTGAATGCGTTCATCATTCTTTTTAAATTCTCAAAAAAAAAAAATCTGAAATCTGAAGTAACTTCTTAAACTTGAATTCCACTGAGGCACGCGGGAGTTTCCCAGTATCTGAGTTCTTTTTAGGGTCTGTTTGGTGCACACCTCAGCTCAACTCATCTCAAAACAGGAGTTTTCTTTCCTTGTCTAGAAACAGAAGGCCGCCGGTCTTGAAGGTAGCGGTAACCGGGGAATGCTTGTCACTTGTCCGGTCTGTGACTCGGAGCTGCTGCTTGCCGGGGTCCGGCCCGAAGGCGGAGAGAGGGAGCCTCTGTCACTGAGGAGGCTTTGTGGGCTGTTGTCTGGCTTGGCCTTACTGCCGCTTGCAGAATTTGCAGGTTTTCATTGGTCAGCTTGTGTACCTTCGTGCTCGCTGGCCGGTTGTAATTGCGTGCCGGAGTCAGGGGAAGAGAGGTGAACATTTGCGGCTTAATGAGAAGCGAGCCTGGGCAGATACTCCTAATGCCGCTTACAGCGTAAACTCAGGAACTCAATTTTGGCGGCTTCCTGCTGGAGGAAAAAAGCCACAGGAGTTAGAGTCCACTTGGCGGCTGGGCCGGATTGCGCAGCTCCAGCCGGAGGGGGGGATAAGGCATGTCCGTCGCCGAGCAGGCTAATCAAGCCCCTAATCTTGCCCAGAAGAACCACGGACCCAAGCAGTAGCCAGATTCTACTAACTTGCCATTTGTACGTAAATTTCACATTTAACGGACGTTGTGTCCGAAACTTTACTGCAATCAGACAGAACAGAATATGGTATAATATTTGAATTCAGATATAAAAAAAAGACAGCCCGTGGGTCTATGTGCACGTGAAAACTCGGCTCATTCTTGATTTCTGTAAGAAATCCAGTCTCCAATCCCATTTCCGTGATCACAGTGGCGGACCTTGGCTAAAAATACAGCCGTCGCCGAAAGGTCGGGATGTGGGGACTGAACTTTGAGCAGAGCAGAAGCAGCTAAGTCTTGCCTTATTCATAGCTCTTAGAATGAGATGCTACTGTGTACTGTACCAGGGCCGCCTCCAATGACTATAAAAAGTGCTCTCTGTGGCGGAAGGACAGATATTTTGGAGTTAATTATAGCTCGTCAGACATGAGAGGAGCATTGTTCTTTGCTTTTTTTTTTTTTTGTTTTTTGTTTTTTTTGTTTTTAATTCTAAAGAAAACGAACTGACATGAGGAAATCCAAACCTCAGGATTCAAGCATGTGGATGCCGACTGGCTACGGAATTACTTACATAATTAACCTCAGGGGATAAAGGAGCTGCTGGCGGCTGCTTTAAAAACTATGTATCACCCGCTTGTACTTCTTGGTTAGAAGGTTTTGCTTGTTGCGGGTGAACTGCTGGTCGGAATGTTGGAGGCAGAGGAAAGGAGCGCCTCCCTTTTAGCGAGACCAGCGCATGCATGAAAACACCTTCTCTGTAACTGTGTGTTTTTAGACTCTTCTCTGTCTCCCAGTTATCGGATTGTGGATTGCCTTAGAATGAATTTCAGGGCTGCCGAGTGCAAGGGACAGCTGATTCCTTTTTAATTTCAGGTGATGCAGTCTCAGGGTGTTGAGACAGTTTAACCCAACACACACTGCTAGCTGTTAGAAATGCTTTCACTGCGAGTAATAGGAAACTCAGGTAGCTGAACTCACTTGAGACAGTGCTTTGTTCCGCTTACTTAGCCAGATGTCCTGATCTAGGCTGCTGCTGGCATCGGGTTGCTGTTTCAAAAATCTCAGGCCCTCGTACCATATGACCAGCTCCGACTTTCCCTCGTGGTCACAGCGTGGCTGCCTAAAACCAAGCATCACAGCCATATTCAAGGCAGGAAGTAGTGTGGCAGGGGCGGAGCCCAGCAACGCTTGTCTCTTTTATGAGGACAGTCGAGCAGTTCTGGAAGCCCCAGCTAATACCTGGTTCTGTCTCCCTGGCCAGGGCTGCTCCACACAGACACCTGGGAAAGCAAGCATTCGCTTTTCCAACAGCCCTTGGGGCTCGCTCACTGGATAGTCAAGGAAACTCTTACGGGCAGTGTAGTTCCCGTCGCGCACCAGTGGAAATACGGTGATGATCAAGACCAGCGTCCTTACTATTAGAGGAATTACAGGGTTTTGAGGGGAGGGGTGTTAAATTACCAATCGAGCGATGAAGCATCGAGCTACAGTTTGCTGTTAAGGCGCGGCGACTGGAAGAGCGGGCCCGAGCTCCGCGGGCACGTGCGAGGCGTCTCGGAGGCTCCCTCCCCCCCGAGCCGGGTGTTAAATGATGAACGCCAGGAAGCCGGGTGAAGGGAAGGAAAGGACCGTTTTCGGAAGGACGGCGTGGACGGACAGAACCGTGTGGCCGGCCAGCGCCGAGGTCCAGGTGCGGGCAAGGAGGGGCCTCCGTTCCCACGGGGCAGGATGTCGGTGTCATTTCCGAACGCCGTCCTCGGAGCCGCTGCTGCCTGCTGGCGGGGACCGTCCTCCGTCCACATGGAACTGTCCCTCTGGGGCCCCCGAGTCACCTTCGCTGACTTGTCTCTTCCGCGGTTGGGAACTGCCAGCGCTTGTGCGGAGCCCCGAGTCCTGCCCGCTCTTCCTCAGCCCCGAGCTTGGCTTCGGCCCCGGGAATTCTCCGCTGCCCCGTGGGCTCGTCCCGGGACGTCGCGGCTCGGCGCCAGCGAGTCCCTCTGCTGTCGACTCCCCCCAGTTCACGTCTCGCCGCTGGCCGCAGTCCACCCACGGAGGCGTCGTGGGCGAGGACGTGACCGGTGACGATGGACGGAGCCCCTTCCCGTGAGACTGACTCATTAGCCTCCGGTTCAGCCACGGGTGTTCTCGCCCAGCGACGGCTTTCCCATCCATACGTGGTTTCATCCGCGAGGGCCTCGACCAGCAAATGCACGCACAGGGGTGTCCTAGAGACATAAACAGCACGTGAGGTGCGCGGTAGGTGTGTCTGCGCCGACGGGGGCTTGTCCTCGGTGCCTTCTGTCTGTGTCATCGGGAAGCAGTTCTCAGAGGGAGCGAGCTACGCCTTCGTGGCCGGAAACCGCCCTGGGTGCCCGCCTCGGCCTCCGCTCTGGAGTTACACGTTTTCAAAGCTCCCACCCCCCTCGTCCTGCTAAAATCCCAGCTCTAGAGAGAAGGGAGCGCCAAGCCGCGTGCTCCCCGAGGGCGCGGTCTTGTTCGGAAATCCAAACCCCGCCTTCCTGGGGTTGCCGTCCGCGTGGGCTCCTGCACCCCGGGAACATTCCGGCGTCGGAGCAGAAGCGCGGGCTGCCAATGGGCCTGGGCCCACCGCTTCTCGCGAGGCCGGGGCAACCACCATGGCGGTGGCGTGTCTGGGCGCCGAGCTTCTGGGGACAGCGTCCTGGAAGGAGGGCCACCTGGGGGAGGTGAGCAGTCCCTCACGAGGTGGGTGACTTTCGGGAGCACAGATACCAAGTCTGACGTTAAGGCTGAGAATGCACAGGCCGTGTGACGGCGTGGGGGCCGGGGCAGGAGGGAGGGCGGGGGCCCGGAGCCTCCATGTTCCCTGGGACCCACCCCTCGAGGTGGCCGCCCACACTGAGAGTGTCAAGGACCCCGGACCCCGGAGTTCCCGCGAAGGCTGAGTGAGCCGGTCCTGAGGAGTCAGTCCGCACACGTGGGAGGCTCTGCGGGAACCCTGGCGTCACTCTCTGCTGTCCCTCCTCCCAGGCCTTGTGCACAGGGCTCCCGCTCCTCCCGAACCTCCAGGCTTCCGCAGAGCCCGCGTCGGCTCCCCGGGAGAGGGGCGGGCTCAGAGAGGGGCGGGCTCGGTCCTCCGCCTGGGGGGTTGTCTCTGCAGCGCTTTCTCGGCCCCAGAGAGCGGGTGTGTCCGGTCCTGCCCTCTGGCAGGGAGTGTGCAGAGGAGTCTGTTACAGGCGCCGAGCACGCGCAAGGTCACCCCGAGGCACTTGTGGAAGAGAGGGAGACCGAAATCGCCCCTTAAATGTGACCTCGCCCGTGTTCCTCTCCAGAGGCACCTGCTGCGGGGTGGCGGGGGCGCGGCCAGGTGAAGACATTCCGGTCGGTCTCTGTCTGCCCCGGCGCCCCCCTCGTGTGGGGCTCCGGACCCTGAGAAGTGGGCTTCCTCCCCAGCAGAAGCTACAGATTCGGTGCCTTATGTCTGGCTTAAGGGATCTTCGAAGGCGGCTTTTGAATCGTGGCTGCTTTTTCTTTCTCACCATACTGAGCACTCAGATTCAGCTCCATTCACCTGTAGTAACGCTTTCGAAGAATTTAATGTATTTCTAAGACTTCAGGATGTGATGCCGTTTCACGGACGCTGATGTGTGCGGGAGCTTCAGGTTTCCAGCGATGGGGCGATGGGAAATTCGCAAGGACTCGTGGCGAGAGGAGACGCGCCACACATCCGGTCTCGAACGGGTGCCATCCTTGGAGAGCCGGGGGGCCAAGCAAAAGCCCCGGCTGCTAAGACACAAAGCAAAGTGGGAGGCAAACCGAAGAAACAGAAACAAAGTAACGATTGTTCCTTCCAGCCGCGCTGTGGGTCCCTCGGTGTGTCCTGCATCATCTCATAAGCAAAAGGCTTTCTCCTCCACCGAACTTTTGTTTCTTTTTCATTTTTTAAATTGTGAATTACTTCAAGCCTACTTAACTATGCAGAGGTTATCGTGCAAATACCTGTTTATCTTACCTCCAGCTTTGTTACAGATCAAAATCCTGACGTTATGGTTTTAAACCAAGGCGGGAGGCATCACAATCCCAGACTTTAACCTCTACTACAAAGCGGTGGTCATCAAGACTGTATGGTATTGGCACAAAAACAGACGCATAGACCAATGGAATAGAATAGAAAACTCAGAAATGGACCCGCAAGTATATGGCCAACTAATCTTTGACAAAGCGGGAAAATGTATCCAATGGAAAAAAGACAGCCTTTTTAACAAATGGTGCTGGGAGAATTGGACAGCAACATGCAAAAGAATGAAACTAGACCACTTTCTTACACCACTCACAAAAATAAATTCTAAATGGATAAAAGATCTGAATGTGAGGCAGGAAACCGTCAAAATCCTAGAGGAGAAAACAGGAAAAAGCCTCTTTGACCTAAGACGCACCAATTTCTTACTCGACACGTCTCCAAAGGCAAGAGAATTAAAAGCAAAGATGAACTATTGGGACCTCATCAAGATAAAAAGCTTCTGCATGGTTTTGGAAAATTTTTCAAGGGGAGGAAAACATCACAGATGCTTTCGCTTCTGTCCTGGAAGGAGCTGGGCCTCCCCCGGCTGTGTGAGGGGCCGTGCTGGACACCTGCTGGGGGATTACTCAGGGCTTTCAGACCCTCGTGTTTTTGCTTCCCCTCCCTGCAGTCTGAGAGCCTGGGGAGGGGGTTGCTCTAGCAGGGTCTCCCCTCCTCAGCTCCGACTGGGGGACTCCGCCCTGGTGGGAGCGCCTCCCAGGCTCCCTCCCCCCTCGCACTTCCCTGGCGCCCCCTCCTTCCCTCCAGCCTCTGCAAGGTCTCAGGCGCTGAGGGGCTGGTCCACATGCAGTCCTGTCCAAGCTGCTCCCAAAGGGACCGCTCCTGTGGCACTGCCACCTGGTGGTCCTGCCTTTTACTCGTCAGCCCCAGGTGCCTGGAACTTGCTGCCTGGATGGGTGCTGAGCTAGAGCGAGCATGAAGCCTATGCCGTGGTCCCAATGTTACGAAGCAGTTGGGCCAGTCGTCTGGGGGGGTTTATTCTTTGTCCAGTGTGTCGTCCCCCACCTCTGTTAGTTTCGTGCCCACGGGAGGCTCGTGTCGACCTAAAGGGGCTCCATGCACTGACCCTCAGACGTCGCAGGGGGGTGGCGTTCGGGGTCGCAGCCACCCACCCCTGCACAGTTGAAAATGTGAGTACAGCCTCGGACTGTGCAGAAACTGAAGTACTAATAGCCCGCTGTCGACAGGAAGCCTTCCCGATAACGTACGCGGTGGATGAACGCATATTTCATATGCTGTGTAGCAGGTGGTGTATTCTTCCCATAAAGCGAGCTGGAGAAAATTGAGAAATTTATAAGGGGGAGAAAATACGTTTACAGTACTGTGGCGTATTTATGGAGAAAGCCCCGCACGCAAGTGGATCCACGCGGTTCAAATCCGTGCCGCTCGGGCTCGGCTGTGCCTCCTTCACACGTGACCGTGCGGTGCAGCAGCGTCGGCGTGGGCAGCTGGCGACCAGGCCTGCAGCTCCGACGGACCACGCTTTCTCCTGCTCGAGGCACGCCATCGGCGCAGGCCTCGGCTCCCATCTCTCCGGAGCTTGTGGGAGAGCGGACGCTCCGTAGCGTCCTCCCGTCATCATGCTCGCTCTTCCCGTGTCTTACTGGCCAAGAGCTGACCTGCAAAAGTGACTGACCACCTACTGTGGTTTTTTTTTCCTGATTAAATCAACCCGCCACCGAGTATAATCCACCTCGCTGCTGGACAGGACTCAACCACGCCTCTCACCCTGCAGCCCTGACTTACTGGGGGGATGGCAGTTGCCAGGTGGCTGCAGAGCTTCTGGGGGGCCCTGCTTTTGCTCGGTTATCCTTGGCCCGGGGTTCGAAGGACACTCTTCCCTTTGGGCTCAAGCTACCGGCTGCTCAGCACAAGTTACTCACTATGATTAGGACAATCCGATCTTGCTGTCTCGCAGGAGAACTTAATATTACCTGTTTTTTTAAAAGCATATTCTAATGCTGACGGTAGATAACATTCATCTGAAACAGGCTGAGTCTCTGCTGACCTTAGGGGCTTCTCGGCCAGGGAAGGGACACAGGTGGGCCACGGGCGGCTCCAGAGGGGGTGGAGGCTTCACCTGGGTGGTCTTTGCCCAGAGCCAGAGTGTCACACGTCTCCTTGGTACGGCCATGTATTTCTTTAGCTTTTGCGCAGGCCGGAGCAGAAATAGGACCCGGCCCCGAGGGCCATATTGTCATTGTTCCAGGCTGATGTTGTGACTTGTAAATGCCGCAGTGTGCTTCCCAGAGCAGGGGCCGTTCCTTCCGACTAACACAGAACCTGGCGCGCTGGGGATGCTCGGCGGCCCCTGCCGAGTCAGCGGCACTCTGGGTTTAAGAAACCAGTGCAGTCTCAGTGTGTATCAGTTGTCCTTCGTGCCCTATGGCCTGCGGCACGCTGGGTAATTTTGCTGTTGCCCTAATATCTCCTCGTATAAAGCAGTCAGTTGCCCTGAGCATGGCTCAGAATATATTGCTCATTAAACTGAGCTCCAGACAAGTCTGCAAGGGTATTAGCCTGATTCTCCAAAGGAGCAGAGAGCCTCAAGGGCATAGTGTAATTATTCATTTGCTAAATAACACAGACACACAATGGCTTAATTACAGTATTTTGCTGTGAAAAAGAATTGTAGTGATTTCCACATCAGAGTATCTCATTAATGAGATTTGCTAACTATTATTGGCAATATTCGGAGATGCCCTTTTATTTTAAATCATTTTCTAAATTGCTAATGTCGTTTGTGGGAGCGGAGAGCGCCTAATACCTCTTGTGGAGGTGAAATGTTAGCGATTCAGAAAACCCTCAATGTTAATTTCTTCCCGGGTGGCAAGACTTGATGGCGTGAAAAAAAGCGTTTTTGACATCGCTCTGTGTCTCCGCATCATCAGCATTCACGTTATTACAAGCATCAAGAGTCCAAATGTTAAAAGAAAAAACCAAATGTGAGGATTATTCCCCCAGGAGCCCTCAAACTCCGGAACGCTAACTGTCAGCCGTCATGCATTTGTACCCCAGCCCCGCCTCTAGCGACCTTTTGTGGCCGGGCCAAGACACTTTGCATCCGTGGGTCCCCGTCGACTCATCTGTGACCTAACGGGGTTTGTTCACGGATTCGGCAGATCTGTCTGGGTGCTCCAGGCTCTCCTCCCGGCCCCGGGGGGTCAGCGGCAAACTGAGGCTAGGCCGGGGCCCTGATCCGCGGGAGCTTACACCCTCTAGGAGAAAACAGAGTGTGTGCGGAAGATAGCTCAAGCTGCTTACTGTTTTGTTCCGCAAATGAATTTAGGTGATCTGGCTGAAAAACACTTGGGAGTTCCCACCACGAGGAGGACGGCCGGGGCACCTTCCCGAGCGTGCCGAGGTGTTCACAGACACTTGAATAAGAAGGCAGTCGGCTTTAGACATTTTGGAAGAAGAACATTCCAGAAGGAGGGAGTAATGAGTACAAAACCTGGGATAAAAGTTCATTGGTCTCTTAGAGGGACAGCAAGCAATGAAATTCAACGATTTCTACGTGGGGCTCCTCAAAGTAGTGTCTCGTGTTTTTCCCGTGTTGGCCCGTGATCGCCTGCGTCGTCCATTTTCATGGTTTCATTTTCTTGTCCTTGCCTGGGCTTCGCTCTCCTGCTAAGAGCCTCGCCCCTAACTAAGCCTGTGTGTGTGTGCACGCACGTGAGCGTGCGCGTGTGCCCATGCATTCTCAAGCCTGTTTCCTGGACTCCATTTCCATCGCTCCTTGTCCGTCCACACCCCAGTTACCCGGCGTGACCAGCCAGTGGACGACAGAACAAGAACGTTCTTCCGGTCGAACCTCCTTATAGCTCCTTGTCTCCTGTTTCTCCTCATACCTAGGGATTGCCAAGACACTGGGCGGAACGTGAGGCTCCCGCTTACCTGTCATTTTTGTCGGTTCCGATTACGAAAAGTGAGAAGTGGAGAACTTAGGTACTGGTCCCCATCGTTTCAGACCCCGTTGCCCACCCAGGGGCTCCTTCCACCTGTTAGTCCCCGTTTATGAAACGGTGCCGGCGCCTCGGGGGCCCGCCGCGGTTCGGTCCGCCGGTTCCTTCGCGCCTGTGCTTGCCTGGTCTTTGGAAGAATGTGGGAGAGGGTGTGGAGCGTGTGTGGAGGGGCCGTCCCCTCTCCTCTCGGCGGTCCCGAGTTCCACGACCGTCTCGCTGCCCACACTACCCCTTCCTCGTGGCGTTGGTCACTGCCACACCTGTGGATGCCTGGGTGTCGGTCTCACTGCAAGGAAGGCCGTGTCCGTAAGAGCGGGCACCGTTGTCTTCACGGCTGTGTCTCCAAGGTCTAGAGCCGGAGTCAGCTGTTGGACAAGGGGCCCTTGTCATCTTACCGTAGGACGTCTCACTGCGATGTGGCTCGGAGGCCATGCAGGAGGGAACGCGTGAACTGGGAAAAGAGTTCAGAACCCGGATTTCAAGTGGTACCCCAGAGGTAACTGACATTCAACTTGTTTTTTATTCGGTTTTGTTTTGTCACTTTATTGAGATGTAGTCGACATAGAATGTTGTGTAAGTTAAGGTGTAACTTCGGGGATTTTATATGCATACGTACAGTGGTCCCCCGCCCCCCACGTCTGCAGATTTGCTTCCCAGTGTCGGTCACCTGGGGCCGACTGCGGTCTGGAAGCTGAGGATCCTCCTGATGCATCAAGGGGGCAGCGGCAGCCTAGTGACGTGTCACGTGCCCGCGTCGGTCACCTTGCTGCTCGTTACAGGGGCGTTTCGTCATCCACACCACGAGCCCAGAATAGTGAGATATTTCCAGAGAGAGAGAGAGAGAGCATATGCACATGACTTAAAATTATTTTAAAATATTTACTTTTGAGAGAGAGAGAGAGGGAGAGAGAGAGAACAGAGAGAGAGGGAGACATAGACTCCGAAGCAGGCTCCAGGCTCCGAGCTGTCAGCACAGAGCCCGACGCGGGGCTCGATCCCACGAACTGGGAGATCATGACCTGAGCTGAAGTCAGACGCTAAACCGAGAGTCCCCCAGGCGCCCTGCATGCAGGCACGGAACTTTGTTGCCGTATGTTGTTACAATTGTTCTGCCACGTTGTTAGTTACTGCCCCGAATCTCCTCCTTGCCTGATTTATCAGCTAAACCTTATCGTGCGTCTGTACACGGTCTGTACACGTAGGAAAAAACCACAGTACATCAAGAGTCCGGTACTCTTCCCGATTCAGGCATCCGCTGGGGGTCTTGGCGCAGGCCCTGCTCAGGTAAGGGGGGGCCGCCGGGCGGCACGATGATGACCACGGTGAGGTTGTTAACATCACCTCCATGGTTACAATTTGTGTGTGTGCACACGCGTGTGTGCGTGTGCGTGTGTGCTGAAAACTTTTAAGATCTACTCTGTTAGCAGCTTTCAGACACACAAGAAAGGATTGTCAGCCGGGGCGCCATGCGGAATGCTCACATCCCCAGCACGCGTTCCTTCACCCTGAAAGGGGAAGGTGCCCTTCGATCGTATTCCCCCCCCCCCCCCCCCCCGCCCCGTTCCACCCCTCCAGGGCCTCTGGGGACCGCCAGTTCATTCCCTGTTTCCGGGGCTTTCTTTGTTTAGAGCCCACGTGTCAGGGAAATTTTTCGGCACCAGAAAGTCAATTCCGGCCGTTCGACGTCTCTGGGGTGAATTTCGCCTTGTGGTTCCTCTTCCTTGTCCCGGCATCGCCGAGGAAGTCAAGGCGGGCGTGCAGACGGGAGGCAGCAGGAAAACTACCGACTACGCTTAATAAAGTCCCATTTCTGATAAATGGGTTTATTAACAACTTCCATAAAAACGAATGAGTTTAATCGCTCCAGCTTAAAAAGGGACCATTTAAGGGACTATGATCTAATACGTTGACGCTAATTTATTTCTGCTTCGTGAATTAGGAGCAGAAAGCAAGTGGCTAGATAAACCCTCGGCAGACTAATAAATGAGAACCGGGTTTTTAAAACAGAGAGTTGGGGTAATTAGAACGCGATTAACTTTTTCTCCTACACCAGCATCATGGACTAAGCCAGCCACAGGGGACCCGTCCTTCAAAATAATTAAATTTTCGAATTAGCTTCTTGGTTTAGGAATGATCTGGTTTAATCACTTTGTTAAGTTGAAGTACGTAACTGCAACTGTTTGGAGGCTGGTTCCTGGGTTTGGTTTTGTTTTGTTTTGTTTCTTCCTCCTTGTCGTTTTGGGAACTCCAGAGCACGCACCCGGGGATTGCTATGTGGTGATCGGGTGCCTCCTGCCACGCGGGATTTTTTGATCAGCACAACACTCGGACGAGGTGGGGAGTATTGTTACCCCCATTTACAGCTGGGGAGACTGAGGCACGGAAGGTTGAAGTTACCGATAGCCCTGGGGCTTGAGTTCATGTTCTTCCATAAATCATTACCTAAGCAGAGAGAGGAGGGTATTTGTCTAAATCTCAGGCAACAAAGGCCGGAATCCCTGAGGGGGGTGAAGGGAGCAGCCCTCGACATTCCAGGTGGCTCCTCAGGTCCCCCCTCCCAGAGCCCACGAACAGGCTCCACAGAGAGACCTTCCAGATGGTTCCTTCCATAGGATTCTGGAAACGAGTCCACGGAGACCACTGCCTCAGCCCCTCTGGGTGTGTCTGGCACTTCCTCCTCCTCCTTCTTCTTTTAATGTTTATTTATTATTTTTTTCTTTTTTTTTAATGTGTATTTATTTTTGAGACAGGGAGAGACAGAGCATGAGTAGGGGAGGGGCAGAGAGTGAGGGAGTCACAGAATGTGAAGCAGGCTCCAGGCTCTGAGCTGTCAGCACAGAGCCCGACGCGGGGCTCGAACTCACAGACCGCGAGATCATAACCTGAGCCGAAGTTGGATGCTCAACCGACTGAGCCAACCCGGCGCCCCTAATGATTATTTATTTTTGAGAGAGAGACAGAGAGTGAGCGGGAGAGGAGCAGAGAGAGAGGGAGACACAGAATCCGAAGCAGGCTCCAGGCTCTGAGCTGTCAGCACGGAGCCCGATGTGGGGCTCGAACTCCTGAGCTATGAGATCATGACCTGAGCCGAAGCGGCCGCTTCACCGCCTGAGCCGCCCGGGCGCCCCAGGGCTTCCTTCTTAATGCTCTTCTTAGGAAGACCTTCTCATGTTTCCTCGTCTCGCTCATCCCCGTGAGATGCTCTGTAAGAGTGTTCGTGACTGGGAGACGGGACTGTGCCAGTTTCAGGGACGGCTGGACCCAGGTGCCTGAGGAATGTTCGCAGGATTCCGGTCTCTGCGGCGCTCGGCTCTGCTTCCTGCTGGACTGGCTTCCCTGAAAGGCCGTTTCTCCGTCTCCGGAAAGACAGCCACCGACACCTGTTGTCCGTCCAGCTGAGCATCCAGGAGAGAGAATACATAAGAAATCCTAGGAACCAACCCACTGGCCATGGTCAGGCCATGCTTGCTCCCGGGGGGCCCGCAGTGCTGACCACCCCGGCCAAATCCAGAGCAGCTTACGGCTGGCTGTTCCTGGTTGCGTGGGAGTTTCTCCGTTCTCCCGTGACCCGCCGGGCCCTCATCGGAGAGGCGCACAGATGCTTCCTTATAGGCGGGTGCGTGTTAGTCCCTAACGGACGGTGGTTTATGCCGATAATAAGAACCTTCCAGTCAGTGCTCTCTGCTCTGCAGGACGCCTTGGGGTGCACTGTCATCCGCTCTCCAGAGGCTCTTGGGGGTGGAGATACGTGGATGCGTTAATGCCCTGTTCTGTCGTGAGACATCACCGCAAACAGTGGCCTAAAGCAGCACAAACATACTACCGTGCAGTTTCGGGGGACGGATCTGAGCTGCTGTAAGATGGCCTCGGGATCAGGGTGTGAGCACGCTGTGTCCTTTCAGAGCCTCTGGGGGGGGGGGCTCATCTCTGTCCTCCCGCCGTCTGGAGGACGCCCGCCTTCTCCGTCTTCTCCGCCCTCAGAGCCGGCGTCCGGGGTCTCGCCTTCGCCGAACTGCACCGCTGTGGCTTCTCTGCTGGCTCCCCCACATTTAAGGACCTTATGATGACCCTGGGGTCACCTGGGGGGTCCGGGGTCGTCTCTCCATCTCGAGGTCATCCGATTAGTAACTTTAATTCCACCTGCAGCCTTCCTTCCGTTTTGCCGCGTCACCTGTCATGTCTGTAGCTCCGGCGACCACGGCGGGGACCTTTCCGGTGTCACTCTGCTGGCCGGCGCGGGACGGGGACGGGGCTCTCTCTCCACGAGAAGCCACAGGAGGACGTCACGACCTGCACGAGGCCACATGAGTCAGGGCTGAGTCTCACCAACGCTGCCATCCCTGTTTTGTCTCCGCTGTATTTTCCCTTGGAAATGATAACATCTTTGGGGGGTCGCTTTCATTTCCTGTCACTTCTTGGCAGAAACCCTCGAACTGCGACCGTTCAACGGCGCAGCTGTCTGAAGCGAGGAGCGTGTGCAGAAGCGAAAGGCACATCGTCCTGTTTTTTCCCCCCGGGACCGTGTCTCAGTGTGCCGGTACCCAGAACTCGGCGGCGTTTTCCACGCCCCCCACTGCGCGCTGGGATCCGTGTTTCCCGTGAGGTGTTCCGCGTGGTCGGCGAGGCCAAGTGCTCTCTGGGAACCATTTTCCAGCAGTAGTTAGTGGCCCAGACTGGATGGCTTCCGAAGTCCCCAGCAGTAAAGTGCACTGTATTTTATCTTTCCGTCACCGTTCCTGGAAGGCATGCCCACGGCGGAAATCCCGGTTTGTTGGTTAGAGCCGGGGCGCGCGGCACAGTGGGAGTCCGTGTAATGGGCTGTATAAATGGATCCGAATGCCCATTTCTCGTTCCTCCTCGTTCCCCGGACTTGGGCGCCGGCACCAAAGCTCCTCACCAGCTCTGTCCTAAGGGCGTCTTTCATTGTTATCGAAGTCTGGAGTTTGGACGCGGGGGGCAGCACAGAGACGCTGCCGCTGGGAGGCCGTGGTCATGCCGTTTTGCAGGCCAGAAACAGAATGAATTGTTTCCTTCGACACCGTTGGAGTTTGCATTTTTCTCTGGGAACCTTCTCCTTCTGTAAGTCGGTTTCTCTTCTGATCACGGTGATTTTCCCTAACTGCCCCTTGCCACGGAGAACGAGTTTGGAGGAGGAGAGGCGCCTTCTCGCCCAAACGTACATAAAACTGCACGGAAGGCCCTCCTCTACCCAGGTCTGCTGCGTCTCCTCCTTGCAGCGCCGTCCGGGAGGAGAACTTGGGTCTGTTTCCCTTCTTAGAGGGAAAGTGACAGCAGTGTCTCCAAGCGACAGTAGGTCCTTTGTCCGTCCTTCCTCTCCCCGAGTCTTTTGAATTCAGAGAACTTTCCGAGATGGGACCTCTCTGTGAGGCGATGGAGTGTCCTCTTCCGGTACCGGAGGCCACGTGGCGGCCGCAGCCCCGGGCCGTGAACCGGGTGGAGTCTGCTGTGCGGGGAGTTGAAGGTGCACGTCTGAGGCTGATTCGGGCCTTTCGGGGGATGTAGTTGCAAGAGCGATCTTTGCTGAACCGAATGCTCTCTTCCAGGTAACCAGGGCCAAGAGGGAGACGCACCTGGGTCCCCTCAGCAGACAGTGTCCTAATGACTTCTCTTTGACAGAAGGCGTGGAGGTATTTTAGAGCTATAATTGTGTCTGCATTTTCTGCCTCACAGCGTAATTGTAATTCAGGCTTCTCCATTCCGTGCACTCCGGGCCGCGGGGAGCTCTGCCGACAGCAGTCACCACGTGAGCCAGACCCCTCTGTCACATGGGGGGGAAGGTCCCAGCACGGGCCCGAGTCATTAAACTCTTCCCTCAGGCGGGAGTGTAGCAGTGACTCTTACCTTGCGCCGCACCGTGCGTGGAGATCACCCGAACTCCTGCTGCCGGGAACCGCCGCCACAGGTGGGCTGATGCTTCGGCCTCCTGGGCTGCACGACGGCGCCGGGCTGGGCTGGAGGAGGCCACGACAGAGCTGATGATCCTGTGCGGCTGGGCACGGACGCCGAAATGCGTGCCCACGGGGGACAGTGCTGCCCTGCGGAATTTTCGGAGTGCGAACCGCCTGGTCCGCCCTGCGCCTGTGCACCTGACCCCAGCGAACCCCCACGGCCACTTTCCGAGGCAGGCTTTGCTCTGATTTCCCGTTTCCAGAGGGGGTGACTTTTCCAAGGCCACACAGGGACTGGGTGATGGAGGCAGGATTCGAACTCAAATCTTATTCCAAGGATCGTGCTTTTTACACACCTCCGTGCTTCCTCCAGAAGTTCCCAGGGAGGTGAGACTCTCCAGGGCAGGGGTTAGATAGATATAAAGAAAGGGTATGTGTGTCGTATATGTGTGTGTATGTGGGCAAATGTGTAAGTGTGTATATATGTGTGTACATATGTGTATATGTGTGTGTATATATATGAATGTATATGTCTGTACGTGTGTATACGTGTGTATATATGAATGTATATATGTGTATATGTGTGTACGTGTGTATGTGTGTATATGTGTATGTGTATATGTGTATGTATATATGTGTATGTGTGTGTATGTGTGTATATACATGTGTGTATATGTGCATGTGTGTATGCGTCTATATATGTGTATGTGTGTACGTGTATATATGTGTATATATGCGTGTGCATATATGTGTGTATGTGCATATGTATGTGTATACATGTGTGTATACATGCGCGTGTGTACATGTGTGTATGTGTGTAGGTATATATGTGTATGTGTGTATATGTGTGTATATGTGTGTGTGTACGTGTGTGTACGTGTGTGCGCGCGCATAATATATGTAACTGGGTCCGGCCTACTGTCTGCTGCCAACAGTGAGAAGCATAAGCCGCATGAGACGTTAGGAAGATGTAAGTTAAAACCAGGGCGAGGACCCCTGCACGCGTACTACAGCGCCTGAACCGACAGCCTGGCCGGACCCGGTGTCGGCCAGTGCGTGGAGGGGTTAGAATTCTACAGAATTCTCCCTCATTCAGTGCTTCCGTGATGGAAAATGGCACGCCCACTTTGTGGAAATGGTCTGGTATTTTCCTAGAATGCTAAACCTAAGGGAATCCCGAAACGTTAAGAACAGTATTTTACTTCACAAAGGATCTATTTTTAAAGGTTTTTAAAAATCATCCCAGACCTTGTCGCATCTTCCGTTGCAAGACCAGAGAAAGAAGCCACAGTCCAGACATTCGCTCAAGAGTGCGAGAGTGTTTCCGCAGACCGTGAGGGGACAGCCGGGGATCAAGGAATATTCGGGAAGACAACGCCACGGAAGAGCGCGGGAGTGGGCTGGTGGGGTGGCCGCGTCACGGTCGGGCATGAAAAGCTTCCTGGCAGCTCAGAGACCCGAGGGACCCCTGCCAGTGAGTCCGTCCCCAGGGGTAGCTTCTGCCCAGTTGGGCGCCCCTGCTGTGTGCGAGTTCACGTAGGAACCGTCACGAAGGCGCGCCCCAGTTTTGCAAGACCTTGCAGGCGGATCCGTGCGTCAGGCTGTGGCGACAGGAGTCGCACCAGCGTCTCACACACATCGAGTCCTTTGCCATCGAGTCCCCCCTCCCATCCCCGCCCGAAGCTCCGAGTTTCCCCAAAAGGTGGAAGACGGGCTTGAAGAGATGAATTCACACTTGTCCTGACAGACTTCGGATGCTCCTAATTAGCTGTCTGGAAGGCATGGAACAGCGTCGGGAGAGGCTCGCAGGCGCTAACGAACGTTTCAACAGCAGCCGTCGGAGGGGCCGTCAGGAGGCAGACGAGGGAGGCGGCTGCCATCAAACCGTGGCGGGGGGGCCAAGTGACAGTCTGCCACCCGCACCCGGGAAAACCAGCCCGGCCCCTGTTCTGGGCGGGAGGAGGGCTGCGGAGCCGGGAGACCTCCGCGCTCCGACACCGGCAGGCGTTGGGATTACTGGTCCTCCTTGACTTTGCACCCGCGGCTTACAGGGTTCCCGCGCCGGACCTCTGAACTTGGCGTAATGGCCATCCCGACGGCTGCGTTTAGGGCTTTCCCTTTTGCTCAGCCGTTTGCCAGTGAGAAAACCTTCCCATTTCAGGAAATTAAAAGAATTCTGCTTTAAGTCTTGTATTTATGTGATCCGAAGTGGCCTCGGGGGAGTAAGAATCAATCAGATTCTTTCTCTCTCGAGAAGCTGAGGCGCCCCCGGCTGGCTCAGTCGGTAGAGCACATGACTCTTGATCTCAGGGTCGTGAGTTCAAGCCCCAGGTTGAGTGTGGAGCCTACTTTAAAACAAGGAATTTGGGCACCTGGCTGGCTCAGTCAGTTGTGCATCCGACTCTTGATTTTGGCTCAGGTCGTGATCCCAGGGTTGTGGGATCAAGCTGCATATTGAGATTCTCTCTCTCTCTCTCTCTTTCTCTGCCTCTCTCCTCCACTTGCTTGCGCTCTCTCTCTAAAGAAAAAAAGAAAAGAATTTTACTGGAGGCATATAGACTCTAGTTGAAAACCTAGCTCAAGGAATTCTTTCCTCTTAGGTTCTGGAGCTCAGTGTACTTTTGGCCTTACTATGAAAATGTTCGATTTCGCGAAGGAGTCCAGGATACTGCCATGCCCTCCATGCTCTGTTTACCCTGGTTATGGCTGGAGTCTGTTCTTTTGGAGGTCACGGTCCCCTTCTGGATCAGAGTCACAACTGCAGGCAGTTCTGCAAAATCCACCCAGTCCTCTTAGAAAGAAGCGAATTAAAATCCAGAGCGCCCAGGGGATTGTCTTGGAATTTTACCCAAGATTTCGACCGTTGATCAGTAGCGACCGAAACGTTGGAAGAGTTCGAGTTTCTCAAAGCAAAATATAATGCACTTCAGTGGGAAGCATAATTAAGGTCCTAGAAAAAAACCTATGTTTTACTGAGAAAGAGAAAGAAAGTGAATAAAGAATTCTCTTCTCAGAAGAGGGCCAGAGGGCAGGTGGAGAGAGACGGGGGAATCGGCACCACGCAGGACAATAGTTGAATCACTGTGCTTTCTGGACGGCTCGCCCAGATTGTGTTTCCTGGTAAACTCTGAACACTAGAATGTGATTGCCTTTGAGTCGGAAGTTTCTTTTCTAATTTACTTCTAATTTACTCAGGCACCTCCAAGGAAAAGTAAACCATACAGTATTCTAAAAAGAGCGGTATGAGCTTGCATTTGACTGACAACGGCGTGGGAGGTGAGGCACGCCGGCGTGAAGACACAGGTCACGGTGGGCATGGCGTGGAGGAGACGCTGGTCCTAACAGAGCCGGGTTGGGATCAGAACCGGTCTGACCACAAGTGTCCAGGGACCCTCGCCCGTGGCTCCTCCCACCGCACGCGTGGCGAGTCCCCATCGCCTGCCGGCACGGAACCGTGCGATGCAGGAGACTGGCTTCGTGGTGTCCCAGGCGGTGTCTTACCATGACCCGTGGAGCCAGGCTGCATTCCTCGATCCCTTCCCGCAGGGCCGTACGTGTGAGAACGTCAAGCTGCAAACAGCGGCGGCTCCCACGAGGTCGACGTTCCAACTTGGCGTCGGCCCCGCCGTAAGCTGCTCTTCTATGACTGCTTTAGCCACTCGTCGCAATGTTTGCCGACTTCTCACACCCCGTGTTGTCACTTCCTTCCCCCGATACTAGCAGAAACACGCGGCAGGCTGATGACCACTCCCCGTTGCCAACGGGTGCCCACTTAACACCCGGCACTGAACTGAAAAACGACTGTCCGCCCGTAAGTGTAAAGTAGCGAGAGAAGCTTGGTCAGTGTCTCAGAGACACCGTGAGGCTCAAGAGCAGCCCCGACCGCCAGAACTTTCTGCCATGACGGTTAGGATCTGGATCCATGCTAGTCAGCCCGGCAGTCCCTGGCTCAGGGAGCTTTAGCAGGAGGGGACCTAAGTCGCAGTCATGTGGCCTGTCGCCTCCCCCTCCCGCCCCCAGCTGGTTTAGGCTGGCCTGGTATATACCAGAAGTCTGGATCATCGTGGAGCACACGCAAGGCCTCGACTCAGATGTCCGGATGCCTCGGGTGGAGTGACAGAGAGGGCATCCCTGCCCATGCGCCCTCTGGGCTCCGCGCTGGCATGGGGAAGGCGGGGGCCCGTTTGGCCTCTGGGGTGCTGCCTGCTGAGCACACCCCGAGCTGTCCTGGTCCCCTGGCCACCGAGGTTAACGACTCTGTGGTACGCTGAGTAAGAGAACTCTTCTACCTCAAAGAGGACGAAACCATGCGGGGTGAGGTGTAGCGACTCACCTGAGGCCGCCCGGGTGGTTTCCGACTAAATCACATATAACCTGGGACGTGGCGGTGGAATTAGGACTCCCGTCTTTACAAATGGCCCGGGATTCACCTTACTGGCTTGGTTAATAAAGATAAGTGCAGGCTCGTGGAACTAAAATGTCCAGGCACCAAAGGAGCCGGAAACTTCTCTCCACACAAAAACCTGCAGGTGGCTGTTTATAGCAGCTTCGTTCGTGATTGCCCAGACTTGGCAGCAACCGCGTAGGTGGATTGATAAACCTACCGTGGTCCATGCGGACGATGGAATGTTATTCAGGGATACAGAGAAATGAGCTATCAAGCCATAAAAAGACACACAGGAAGCTTAAATGCCTATTTCAAAGTGAAGGAAGCCAATATGAAAAGGCCAATATGTATAATTCCAATTCTACGACGTTCTGGGAAAACATGACTCTGGAGACAGGAGAAGGTTCAGTGGCTGCCAGGGCTGAGTGGGGAGGGATGAAACTGGTTTTTAGGGCACTGAAACTGGTGTGTATGACACCATGATGGCAGACACACGTCATTACACGTTTGCCAAAACTCACAGAACGTAGGCGCGTGAGCCTTGCTGGGTGGCGGTCGTGTGTCCCTGTGGGTCCATCGGCTGTAGCAGACGTCCCGCTGTGGTGCGGTTCTCGATGGCGGGGTGCGTAGTGTGGGGCAGAGGGAACACGGGGAACCTCCGTACTTCTGCTCAATTTTGTGGGGACCCTGAAACTTCTCTAAAAACTAAAGCCTCTTAAAAAACTAAAAGTGGGGCATAACTGGATCCAGGGTCTAAAACGTTTACATCGGGACCAACTTGTTGACAATTTTTTGGCTCTGCCCCCTGTATCGGCTTCGTCTCTGGCCGACTTCCTTCACGTACCAGGCCCCAGGCTCACCTTCCCGTAGCTCTAAATCCCAGAAGAACCGAGAGATACTCTTTACCCACAATTCCTAAAAGCGGTTTGTTTGTTTGTTTTAATACCCTGCCCGCACCTCCCTGCCCCATGGGGTCCGCTGGGCATCTCTGGCCACGCGGATAGAATGTTCTGGTGGCCGAGGTGGAGGCCACGCGCCCCTCCTGCCCTTGGGGGGCGGGCTCAGCCCCGCCCACAGCGTGCGGAAGAGGGGAGGGCTGGGCTATGAAGTGTTCAGGCGCCAGCTCACGTCCCTGGACCCTGCGCCTGAGCCACGGTTTGTGAAGGGAACCCCCCTCCGTGTGGAGCGGCTCAGGGCTGTCCCTGCTTCCAGGCTGCAAGAGTGTGGCTCCGGGCGCCCAGGGACTGTGTGCTTATCATGAACGAGTCTACACTGGTTCCAGAGAGTTACGTGGGGAGATCACAGTGGTGAGCCTTATTGCGCGAGTCTGGACAGAGGCCCGGGCGCCCCTCGGCATACATTTTCAAGTGCGATCTGGGAAAGAGCAAAACGTAGGCTGTAGCAGAAAGTCTACGGCCAGGCTCCCTACTGCGATCGGTTTGAGTTTGCAAGGGCTCGGGTATTTTAATTGTCCCTGGGGCGGGGAGCTAGCCAGCTCACTATGGTTAGGGAAGTGTCCTGCTTCCGGCAGCAGGGAAAATAATTAGAGGGGCAATAAATACAAATGTCATTCAGATGAGGCTATTAAGAGTGGAAGCCTGACATTTCAGTGTTTGACATTATTAGTTATATGCGTGACAAGCCATTGCCCTAAAAAACAAAATGATGGTAGATCAGCTCGTGTAAATTAAAACAGCCCATTTCCCTGCGTGTCCTGTGAAGCTCCCCCTTCTTGCTAGCCAGTCTGTTAAGCACAATGGCCATCCGGGTGGTGGTGTCTTACCATGTTTTGAGCGTGGCTATCAGCAAGCATTGGCGATAGACGGCGTGACTGTCCGGCACAGAAATAACCGAGACGAGGCCGTAGGCATGAGGATGATTCAGGCACCAGCCTGGCTGGTCTTGGGCAGAGGGGCTCAGAAGACAGCGTCTGGGGTTCGGAGGAGTTCACTCGGATTCTGGCTGCTGAGACTTGAGCACCCCTGAGGAGAAGGAGGAGTCCTTAGGAGGGCCCTCATGCCCGCAGAAGGGCAAGGTGGTCGCGGACCGCCTGACTTTGAGGGCCCGCCTCGGCGCTCTGAGCACTCTCTTTCTGAGAAGACGGGTAGTCCCGACTGGGTTAGCTCCAGAGGAGGCTTGAGAGCAAAGTGCGGGCTTTTCAGCACGTCCCTGGGAAGGCGGACACTGCGCTTGGCTTACCCTCCCCCAGGCGCGTTACTTACCTTCGGGGACTTTTCCCTGGACCCTGACCTGCCCTCACTATTTTGGGTAGAGATCTCTTGTATTCTGCATGAACAAGAACAAATAAATATGTTCACTAGAATTTATTAAAATGTGACATATCTATGATATAATTATATTGGAATTAAGTAATTGAGATCCTCTATGTTTTATTCAAATTTTTTTAGCTTTATTCATTTTTTAGAGACAGAGAAAGAGGGTGAGCAGGGGAGGGCAAAGAGAGAGGGAGACACAGAATCCGAAGCAGGCTCCAGGCTCTGAGCGGTCAGCACAGAGCCCGACGCGGGGCTTGAACTCATGAACTGCTAGATCACAGCCTGAGCCGAAGTCAGACGCTTAACTGACTGAGCCACCCAGTCACCCCTCTGTATGTTTTCTTTTTATTATTCCACCCACATGAGAACCACAGTGACAAGTCAGAGTTTGGGACGTGAGCCACTCAAAGAGACGTGCAACCAAAGTCATCTTGTCCTACACTTGGGAAGCATCTTGAGTCATAACCCTGTGACTCTGGTCAAAATACCTGATGAACAAGTGGTCTAGGGAGGAATTCAAGGTCAAAATATTTGGGGATGTTTTAGGGAGATTTTTTTTTGTCCTCTTTCAGTTTGAACCTGGGACTCGTACATTAGCTGGGCTGGAGAACTGTAAATCCCCAGGTAACGCTCTGCCCGAAGGCGACAGCGATGCTTTTGGACCTTGGGACCAGGGCACAACGGTTTCTCCTACCCTGGGTGCTAGGCCCTCCTGGAGTGCCGCAGCGGCTCCGGCAGAGGGAAGGGTGGCGAGTTGCTCAGCACCGTCAGAGTCACCGCCGGTGGAAGGACGTTGCGCCCCTGCGCGCTAACGCCTGCTTCCGAGGGCTGGTCCGTCTGAGAGCACACAGGGCTCTGCTTTTTCTGTGCCGGCAGAAGAGCAGGCCCCAGCCTGGATGCGGTTCCAGGTGCAGAGGGAGCGCGTTCCGTGCGCGGAGGCCAGGAGGTACGCTCCTGTCGTGTGAGCTGGAGGTGTCCGCGGGGGGGCACTCCTGACGGTCACAGTCGCTGTCCATGAATTACTCACTCTCTCTGAGTTACCTTCCCCCACCGAAATAGAAGGAGCAGGGCCACCCTTGCCTCGGCCACCGCTGTTTACCAGCGCCCGGAACAGAGCTGGCACACGGCCCTCATCCGTGGGCCACCACGTGTCCGTGGGCTGTACGTCTGCCCCGGGCGCGGGCTCGCGGGGGACCGGCAGTGGCGACTGTGAGTCTTCAGGGTCTCGTCTCGTCATCGCGGTGCAGACCCGCACTTCCCAGGACTGCCCTCACTTCAAATGCTATGCTCCCTGAACAAGCTACCACCCAGTAGGCTACGTGTTTGGATTCTGTGTTCGGAGAGCGCGGTCTCTGGACTCTGACCCCTGCTTTGGGGCAAGTCAGTCTGCCCAGATCAGAGAGGACACATCTCTGCTCCAGGGCTCGGCAGGGATTTTAAAGACACCAGTTCCCAGGGCTCTGACCTCGAATGTTCCAAGCTGAAGTCGAAATTGACTCTTTGTGGAGATACTGGCCTCGGACATCCCCCCAGCCCCGGGAGGCCGTGTTTGTTTTCCAGCGCGCTCTGGACCTTGCCCTGTGGTGGCAGGTGGTGAGGAGAGTGGGGGCCTGCTCGCGATGGCAGAGGTCGGTCTCCCCGGGGGCCGCTAAGTGGCCCACAGCCCCTCATTAGTGTAGAGTGGGTGAGTCAGGCCAACTCAGCCCTCAGAAGGGACGTCACCTTTCATTCTGGGCTCATTAGAGGCCTTCATCCTCTGGGGCCTGGCCCGGCACCAACTCCCATCTAGACTGACTTTGTCGCTACCTGGCGTCTCCGTCAGGTCTGGAAATGCGCTGCCGGTGCTGCCTCTGAAAGCCATCTTTCTAGCTCCGTCGACGTGTTCCAGAACACCGAGCAGCCTCCCTTCTTCCCCCTCTCCTGGAGCCCAGAGCATCAGCTCCTCAGGTCACCGACGTACCCCAGACCACGCTGGTTTTCACGTCCCGTCACTGGACCTGCAAGCAGGCCTTCAGGGACAGAAGGGACACACATATGCCACCACCTCATACATGCATTTCACCCTTAGCTACTCTGTTGGGGGGAAAAATGAAGTTTTCCTGATCGCACTGTTGCCCGTGAGGACGGGGTCGCATTTCCACGTCACACTTCTCGGGGCTGCCGGAGCGGATCCGATGGGCAGAGCAAGGGAGTCACAGACGCACAGCTCTTTCTAACCGCATGCTTAGACCGAGTTACTTCGGAGTAATCATCCTTGGCCGGGGGTGTGCCACGGGGGCATCTTGTCCCCGCGAGGACACTGGGCGATGCATGGATACGCCGTTGGCTGTCACACCGAGATGTTACTGGCACCTAGTGGGTAGAAGCCAGGATGCTGCAGCGTGTCCTCCCGTGCCCCTGCACGGCCCTCGCCCCCCCGCCTTACGGAAAATAATTATCCGGTCTATCATATCAGCAGTGCCCAGGCTGAGAAACCCTGTCCTCTAAAAATGAGTTTGAGGCTTTTGTAATTAACACAATGAACCCGGTCGGAGGTGTGACTGAAATGCCGGATTTTCATTAATTGGAGACAGAGTATTTCACTTCTTCTGAAGAGGAGCTCGTCACCCAGGGCTATTTACACACTTTGGGCTTACGAGAGCCAGCAAATCCCTTCCATTGAATTTCTGCCCGGATGAGAAGTGGTGGGGAGACCCCAGGTTAATTGAACATTATAAGAATTCTGATTTGATTTTTTTACTCAGATGGCATTCAGAACGCCATGCCACCTGCGGGCTGATTGTGACGCCCTCACGAAATCCGTCAGCGGCCTGGAGCCGAAGCAGCGTTTAGGTTTGTAGGTGTGACCCCAGCGTCTGTGCGCTTGGGGCCCGCGCCGGACGCATGCTTCCTTTGAACTGCAGGCTTTGAACAGTTCACTTGTGTTCTTTCTCCCGAATATGTGTGTACGTGCATGTGTGTGTGTGGGCACGCATGTGTGGGCACGCATGCGTGTGCGCGTGTGTACATGTCTGTGCGCGTATACACACGTGGGCACACATACACACATCTTGAGTCTTGTATTTGGTATCTTCTTTGCTCTCGAGGCATTGGACTGACCGCCAGTGGTCACGGGCATTTCTGCGGTGCGAGGGGCTCTGGTTTCCTTGGGGGAGAGCCGGGCCTCCCTGCCACCTGCGACGCCCCCAAGCACGTCAGTTTTACTCTCCTTATCAGCACCGCGTCTACTGTCGCAAAACCTGCCTTCAAAACATTAACATTTCGTTGCTGGCTTTGCTGACGGACATGAAGCCGTTTTTCTCTCTGCTGTGATGATTCCTCCCATGTAGTGATCCTAAGTGGATCACTCTAAAATTTGAAAGTAACCAGTATTTATCGAGCGCTGCAACACTGGGGGGGATCTGGCAATGAGCTTGGTCGAGTCCTTGCTTCGGTAAGTTGAACCCCCAGCCTCAGCAGGCTCTCAGACCTCAGTGCGTTCCAACCTCACATCCTGGAGAGTCTGTGGATTCCAGGACAGGGCCCAGGTCCTACGGCCCTCCCCTGTGCTGGTGCTAGCTGCTCCGTAGGTGCTTAATAATTGCTCCAGGGGGTTGTTGCACGGGAGGCCTGGATACCAATTAAATGCAGGAACCAAACCTCATACTTGGGTACTTGGGATGTCAGCATACTGACTCTGCCATAGTCTGCTTCTGGACATTGGAAGTCTCTGTCTCTGCTAAGACACAGTGGGATTAACTTGCCTGCCAAGAGCCTGAAGTTCAAAGAAAAGATCATGGCGGCGGGGTGGGGAGGCGCCTGGATGGCTCAGTCAGTTAAGCGTCCGACTTAGCTTCCATGATGATCTCACAGTCTGTGGGTTCGAGCCCCGCGTCAGGCTCAGAGCCTGGAGCCTGCTTCGGATCCTGTGTCTCTGTCTCTCTTAGCACTCCTCCTGCCCCCACCTCTTGTGCTCTGTCTCTCTGTCTCTCTCTCAAAAATAAATAAACATTAAAAAATTTAAAAAAAGATTGTGAGAAGATGATGATAGACCAGGAACCAGGAACAGGGATGCCGCAGGAAACAGGCAGGCGCTGGCGATTCGGGCTGACGGCGAGCCGAAGGCAGGGCGCACGGGAGTCACTGTCCTCTGATGCTCGCAGCCGAGCCATTTGGCCATTCCCTGTTCGTTTAGTCATTCTCGATTCACTTGATCTCAGTGCATTTATGGAGCGCCCACTGTGTGCCAGCCACTAGCAGAGGAGCGGCAGCCAAGGTGATGGAGAAAATCTCTGCCCCCGGGAAACTTTCCGCCCGGGAAGGCACACGATGAGCACGGTAAGTGGGTCAAGCATCTGGCGTATTAGGTGTTAACTTGTCTGCAGAGGAAATGAAGCAGGGTGGGGGAGGGGGGTGGGGAGTACCATATGGGGGGGGGGGACTTGAGGTTAATCCATCAGGGAAGACCTCACTGAGAAAGGTCCGAGTGAAGGGCTCCTCCCCACATACCTGCCCTGCGAAGTTTCCTCCCGTTCTGCGGCTCGTAGTCGTTGGCTGTCACGCGTGTTTCCTGGGGGGGCTGACCGAGGGTTACTGATGGCCCCCGTGAGCTGCTGAGGGAGGAGGCGTCAGAGACGCCAGAGCTGCCGCCTGGAAGGGGGGAGGGTTGTCAGCCAGGCGGGGAAGGGGCAGGAGAGCACTGGGGGCTGCAGGCGGTAGAGGGCGGGACTTGAATTTGAGGTGCCCGTCAGGCCCCGGTGGACAGGGAGAGTGGGGATCGGAGGCAGGGTTTTGGGGGCTCCTGAGCTGCAGGGACGGATCCCGCGGCTCCTGGACCTTGGAGCTCTGTCTCTGTCCCGCTGCGGTGACCGTCCGGAAGTGATCGCAGCGAAGCCTCTCAGCACACTTCCGGCCGGCTCTCCGCAGAGAGGTTTCCGGAATGGAGGCCGCAGCGCCGCCTCTGCGCCTGGAGGCCTTGCTCCTGAGACGCCGGGGCGAGTCGTGAGTGGAATTGCATCGGCCATGGCGTCGTGAGACGCCGCGGCCGTTGGGTCCCCCGCCGACCGTCCGAGGGCTCCGCGGAGAGGCCGGCTGCCCAGCCGGGGCGCGGACCCCGGCTCCACCAACCCTGACTTCCTCCTACTCACGGGGCTGTTGGCCCGGCGCGGCTGGTGCTCGGATCCGGGCAGGCGGCAGGATGGCACTGGCGGCCCCCCGTGGGCCGACGCGACCTGCCAGCGCTCTGCCCCGGGACTCCGCGGCGGCCGTGTCTACGTCACTTCCGGGTCAGGGTTTTCCTTGGCTATCGGAGAACAGCCGGAGGTCCTTCGGGGGGTAAGTCTGTGCACAGGGGACCCTACTCGTGCAAATATGGGACGGGAAGGAGCACACACAGTTATTCATCTTAAATGCCTTGAGTATCTTCGTGGCGTTAATAAAGAACTGTAATAGCTGACCTTCAGCTGGGGTGTAAGGGTCCTGGGGTACGGGGGGGGGGGGATCGGGGAGACAGGCTCTTCACCCTGTTACCACTGTATGCTTTTCGAAATGCTAATTGTGCAGGAATCTGTTATTTATTCAAAAGATCATTAAATTGAACAAATCATAATGCAGATTCTCCTGCTCCTGGCTCAGACAAACTCAAAAACATCCACCCCCCAGGGACACCACGGAGAACTATGACAGACTAACACCTAATTCATAACGAATACCCTCCGCATGTGTCACGTGCTTTCGTAAGTCAGTAAGAAAGCGTAGAAATAGCTACGCTTACAAGGGATACTTAAATTATTATGCATGATGAGACCTTTCATTCTGGACATTAATGGGGGAAACAGAGAGAGACGAGTCTTCAAGACTGCCTTTACAGAATCGCCATAAGATGAGTTCTGCGCCTCCCTTTCCTGGAAGGGTTTGGGATGTTGCCAAAGACAGAGACAGAAAAAAAAATATATATATGTAACTGGGTCAACCGTCTTAGCAGTGCCAGGCTTGTCACGGTGATTTCTACAAAATCTAGTGAGCCTGGAACTTCGCGCAGGCTGTTAGTGTGAGAAATGGCAGCTGAGGAAACTGAAGCTCCCGAGCATTGGCTCGTTATCAAGACTTATTGTTTTTGGCTCCGGAGAAGTGTTAGCGAAGCAAAAACGAGGTCACTCGAGCCAATCCGCAAGGTAGATTCTGCTTTAATGGAGAGAAGGAGAAAGCCAGAAAGAACCCAGAGCAATTTTCCTGTGGTTGTAAAATAGAGGTGGGGGGTTGGTCCAGGTGTTAGGAGATGAATTAAGAGTCAGGTGGTTTCTTGGAGTGTTTCCGATGAGATAACGTTGTGGAGATTCAAACAGCAGCAGCGGAATCCTCGAGAAAATAAGAGAGAGACAGAGCATGAGCAGGAGAGGGGCAGAGAGGGAGGAAGACACAGAATCTGAAGCAGGTTCCAGGCTCTGAGCTGAGCCCGACGCGGGGCCTCGAACTCATGAACCATGAGGTCATAACCTGAGCCGAAGCTGGACGCTCAACCGACTGAGCCACCCAGGCGCCCCAACAGCTTTCTCCGTGTAAACACACTGTTTGCTGTGTACAGACATGCAGACGCCGCGTACAGCAAACACCCGCGCGCCCATCATTCTGTTTGTGAAGGCTTCCCATCTTTCTGAACTTTCTTGAGCGCTGCGTGTTCAAAGCGGTCGTGTTTTAAACCTCGCAGAAGCCATTCGAGCCTTAAGGTCCCAGACCGAGCTCCGGTCTCTTCCTCCGCAGTGGTCGCTCTTCTCCTGAGCGAGGTCATTCTGACTACGCTGCAGGTATTTAAGTCTATAGTACACATATACGTTTGCATTCTGGGAATTCTGGGTGTTTATAAAATAGAGACTTATCTCGGCTCTCTGTGGTTTGGTGGACACGTGTCATCTACAGTGTGATACGATGGTGAATGATGTACGACAGGGTTATAAGACGTGACAGTGTCATACCGTGACACTGTGAAAGTTTATTTGCAATTAGCCGTCTCTTTCAAATTTACGTTTTCCATGCGCATGTGCGCGCCTGCGGGCTATCGACACACACGTGCACAGGTAGAGGCACGCGCGCACACACAAACACACACCTGCACACGTTCTGGAGCCTGGTTAGCTTTCTCCGGAAGTTCATACGGAAGGGCTTTCACTTGCTGGAACCACTTCGAGGCTCACCCACGCACGGCGTGCTCCTTTCTTGTCGATTCCGCTTCCTATCCTGACACCCCGAAACTTGCTTTCTTCTTCACCCGTCGGTAGACATTTGAATCGTTTCTCGTTTTTGGTTTTAAAAATACAGCTGCCGCGAACGCCCCTGCACGAGCCTTTGTGAGCACGCGTGGGGCTATTTTCCTCTTAGGTGAGAAGGACGAAGAGGTCTCTCCAGCCGGCCACACGCTGCGGATGCACTTAGCGTCAGGGACGCGCCCGCCGGCTGTCCGCAGGTGTTGTGTGGTCTTCCGTTCCCCCAGCGACGCCTGAGAACGGCTGCGCGATTCCACGTTACCGACAGATGCCACGGTCCGTTTGTCTCGGCTGTGAATTTAGCCACTCTATCGGGGTCGCCATTTGTGTGCTGCTTCGCATTTCTCTGTCGTCTGACGATTTTGAGCGTCTCCTCCTGTGGTCACCGACCACTCATGTTTCTTTTTTTGTAAAGCGTCCTTTCAAATTCTTTGTCCATTTTCATATTGAACCATTTGGGTTTTTTGCTGAAGTTATAGGAGCTCTTTATAGAGTGTCTGTATCTGGTGTGTGTGTCGTGAGTATTTTCTCTAAGCTTGTGGCTTGCCTTTTGGTTTTATTTTAACATTTATTTATTTACTTTGGGAGAGAGAGAATTCTGAGCAGGCTCCACGCTGTCAACACAGAGCCTGACACGGGGCTCGAACTCCTGAACCGCAAAATCATGACCTGAGTCTAAACCGAGAGTTGGACGTTTAAGCGACTGAGCCATCCAGGCGCCCTTCGGTTTTTGTTTTCTTAGTGGTGTTTTTCGAGGATCAGAAGTTTTAAATTTTGATGAAGTCCAGGACACCATGTTTCATGATTCATACTTTTAGTGTTTCATCTGAGAAACATTTACCCGAGTCAACTTTGCTAAAATTTGTCATATATGCTCTTACAGAAATTTTAGAATTTTACAAGATAATGTTTAGTTATATGATACAGTGGGTGTCAACTTTTTATCTACGGTATGAGGTAAGGAGGGTGTTCACTTCTAGATAGATACCCAGTTGACCTTTAATATTTGTTGAAAAAGCTTTTATTTCCCCACTGAGTTGTCCCGTCCCAGTTGTCAAACATCAAGACCAAATACAAGTGGTTCTACTTCTGAATACCGTTCTACGCTATTGATGATCATGTCTACATTTTGCAAACAAATCCGTCTTGAGTATTCTGACTTGATCATAAGTCTTGAAATCAGACACGTTAGGTCCTCCAGTTAAGGAAGCCACTTCCAGTTAAAAAAAAAAAATTCGGTTATTCTGGGTTGTAGGAATTTCCGCACAAACCGCGGGGCCGCGTGTCAATTTCCACCAAAGTCCGCCGCAGTCTCGATGTGGGCTACACTGAGTTTCAATCCACACGGCGAGCATTCGCAGGGTAACCATTCTGAGGTTTTCCGTCTGTGAGCGACGGTATGGCTTTCTACTTATGTGAATTTTATTTCCTTTCTTTCAGCCATGTTCTGCCATGTTCTATAATGTCCAAAAACTTGAGTGTTTCTCTTAGATTTATCCCTGGGTCTTTTACAGTTTGGAGTCACCGTAGCTTTTTTTCAAATTTCATTTTCCAATCGGCTGCTGTTCGTAAATGCAACTGAGTATTTTGAAATTCCGTATCCGGAACCTGGCAAAAATCTTGCGGGGAAAAAAACAAGAAAAAGTTTAGATTTGTAGATTCCCTGAGATTTTCTGTCACCTGTAAAGAGGGACCATTTCACGTCTTCTGACCTCGAGACCTATTTTCCTTATTTAATGTTATGGTTTCTAGTCTATTCCAATTTTATTTCTTGCAGGGCTAAGATGTGCAGAACAGTTCTGAATAACAGTAGTGAGAGCGGACATCCTTGCCTTGTTTCTGATCTCAGGGGGAAACAAGTCCGCCTTTCATCACTGAGCGTGATGCTTACTGAAGTTTCGCATAAGCGTCCTTTCTCAGTTTGGGGGTCCCATCATCCCCCCGTTTTCCTGGAGCTTTTATTACGGATGGCACCAGGAGCAGGGACGCTTCCGAGAAACCCAGAGACGCAGGCACCCTCGTCCGTCTCCCCACTTTCCCCTGAACCATCTCTGGCTCTGGAAAAATCTCACTCTTGGCCGATAAAGCGAATCGTTTTAAGCGATCATTGATCAGAAGGTCCTGCTCTCTCTCCAGGAGGGGAGGGGAGCTTTCAGATGGAGACAGTGAATGAGCACCGAGAGCTGCCCGGGCGGCAGGAAACCCGAGGGGACACGACGCAGTCTGATCTCAGAGGGGCCACGCCCCCACGCTGCGGCTTCACGTCCGCGGCAGTCTCCCTCCGCCGTTTACATCGTGGACGTAGCCACGTAAAACTGGCATCATTTCTTCGGGGTAGCGGTCTGGACAGAGCGCGGTCAGGCTGTCCTTGTTGCTAAAATCGAGCTGGCTTTGACTTTCCTATGTCTTTGGCCCACCACGCTTTGAGGAAGCAGGGACCCAGGGTGCTGGCCGACTGTGGCTGCTTCGGACACGGTCTTTATGACGATGTTTGGACACACCCCCGCAGGGAGGAGCGACCTGTCTGTGGCGGAAGGAAGCCACTCCTGACTCGGGAGAGAGAGGGTCTCCGGGGGCCCTCAGCATTCGGGACTTCCGGACTGTGGAGGGGCAGGAAGATTCACCCCGCCAGGATGCTGGCTGTCTACTCCTCCTGACTTCTGGGGGGGTCCTTTTGTCTCCCGTGTCGTCAGCTCCTGAGGGCACAACCAGAGTCCCGTGTTGTGAACCGCGGTGCTCAGAGCAGGGCCTCAGATGCCATCTGTCCCAGAGTCTTCAACTACCATTTCCTGAAACGTGGGCGCGTCCTGCGGGTGAGTGGACGAGAAGGAGCGTAAGAGACACCGAGGAAGAACAGAGACCGGCTGACCAGGGAACACGTCCCTGTGTAAACAAGAAGGGTAGCCAGCTCGGGTTCCAGCCGACCGCCTCCGTGTGAGAATGGGGACCCAGCAGGGCCAGAGTCCCAGTGTCTTCAAACACAAACCCACCTTACCTGGCTTTTCGTTTAATGCATTTAATTAATTAATTAATTATTTTTTAAGATTATGTATTTATTTTGAGAGAGAAACAGAAAGCACAGTACAGGGAAGGGCAGAGAGAGAGAGGGAGACGCAGAATTGGAAGCAGGCTCCAGGCTCTGAGCTGTCAGCACAGAGCCTGACTCGGGGCTCGAACCCACAAACCTTGAGATCATGACCTGAGCCGAAGTCGGATGCTTATTCAAGCCACGCAGGCGCCCCTGAATGTATTTACTTTATAAATTAATTCAGACATACAAGCAAATAAAGAAAAACACACATTTGCCACCTCCGTGGATGGTTATTAGTAATAATAACCCTCTTAGAGAGCGAGGGCTGTGTATCCGGTGGTTAGTTTTCATCTGTGCAGCATGCACAGCTGCCACGGTGGGGCTTGGAGGAGGGACCGCTGGGGTCTGTTCCTGGGGGTGGGGGTGCGGCAGTGCTCTGCTGCGTCAGCGAATGTGCCCGCGGCCCGTCCAGGTTGCGCTTAAAATCCCGTACAGGTGGGGGAGGGCAGCACCTGGGCGGCTCAGTCCGTTAAGCGTCCCACTTCGGCTCAGGTCATGATCTCCCGTTTCATGAGTTCGAGCCCCGCGTCGGGCTCCGTGCTCACAGCTTGGAGGCTGGAGCCTACTTCGGATTCTGTGTCTCCCTCTCTCTCTGCCCCTACCCTGCTTGCACTGCCTCGCTCTCTCTCAAAAATAAATATACATTAAAAAAAAAAAAAAAGGCAGGTGATGATCCACGAAGGGAAGCGAGTCGGCCGTCGCCCTCACAGCGCTGTCTCTAGTGCCCCCTCCCGCCTGGAGCGCCGTCTTTTTTTCCAGTCTGCCTGGCCCGTTGGGACCATTACACTGACACGGCCTCCTTGTCTCCTGCTAAGTGCTAGGAGGCACTGGCTTTCTGCCCTTTTCCGGTGCACACCCCGGGCTCGGGGCCGCCTCCGGCCATGGCACTAGCTGGTCCCCGGGAGAGCCTTCTCCCGAGGGGATGTTCATGGCGGGTCTGTCTTCTCATCGAGGTCTCAGCTCAGAGGCCATCTTCCCAGAGGGGCCGCGTGAACCCTTCTCAACCGTCCCTGACCCTTCGAGAGGCTGGCGGCAGGAAGAACTCAGCCAGAGCCCTGGGCTTATCTCTGTCGGCGGCGGAGCAGCCCGGAGCTCCAGCCCCGTCCCACCGAGGCCCCCCGGAGTCGGTAAGGGGACCCGAGGTGCTCCGTGTCCGTGCTTTCAGCGGGCAGTTAATTTGGGATCGATGTGAAGCTGACTTTTTAATGACATCATATGTGTTTATTTACTTCTTCTTCAAGTGGGGACGGAGCGCTTTCTAGAGACCCAAGTCGGCCAGCTAGCGTGTGTAGATGGACGCGTACCTGCCAGGACCAGTCTCTCGGGCAACGGGGGCCGGCGGCCCTGGTCCGCGGGAATGCCCCGTGACGGCTCTGGTTTGCTTTTCCTTTGCTTTCGCTTTGCAGCATTTTCCTTCCAGAATGCATCTCACCCCCACAAGGCGATGGGGTCCAGGGGCTTCCGTGAGACCGTCCGGGAGAGCGCCTTACAAATCACCAAGTGGTGCGGCCCAAGGGAAAAGGGGGGTGCTGGAATTTTGTCTGTGTGGTGTTCCGTGTGGCGTTCGAGGCCGGCCTGGGTTAGGGTTTCCCCTCCCCCACCCTGCCCCAGGACCCTTTCATGGGAGGCCTTTACTCTTGTAAGACAAATCTCCCTTGGCCTGCACCTGTCGGTACGAGGGCAAGACAGGACTCTAAATCTCTAGAAACTCCTGTCAGTGCTGAAAGCAGAGTCTGAAATCTGTACAACAACCCTACCCTTGCTGGGTGTGTTCTCCCCGCGAACTTCCCGTAACCGGCTCCTCCTCCGACCCCAGCCTCTTTTGTCTTTAGCTGCACATGGCGTTGCCGGTGATGGTTGGGCCATTTATGAGCCTTCCCCCCCACTCCCCGGGTCTCTCCCCGTACAGGAGGTATGCGTGTTGTTAAACCCCTGTTTGTTTTCTCCCGTCAACCTTTTATCTCATGAGGGCTTCGGCCAAGAACCTAGAAGGGCGGAGTTATTTTTCCTCCCCTACGTAGTCGTTGGTGCTGTTGACAATGCTTCCGGTTTCGGGGGCCCGCGGGTCCTACCGCGCCGGGCAGCGTAACCGGCGATTGCAGTGTGACCGGAAGTCGGCAACCTCACTTGGGGGCTCTCGCCGCTGCAGGGGGCCCCTGGGAGTTGTTTGCACGTGCGTGTCCGCTTTCCATGGAGAATGTTGTTCTGTCAGCCAGCTTCCTGGCACTTGCGTGTGAGACGGACCGTGGCTAACCTGGGATGGCCGCGTCTGTGAGCGAGAAATCGGCCTTTGTGATCTTGAGCCCTGAGTCACGAGGGGCTTCGTTTTACAGCTGTGCGCCTCCTCCGCCCTGTCAGCTCGCCGCCTCATAGAGCTGTCTCCAGCAATGGGCACGCTTGGACAACCCGGCCGGCGGGAATCGGTGACAAACAGAACCACCTTTACCGTGCCTGGTGGGCGTGCTGGAACTTGGAACTTAGAACTCGGTGGGCGTGCCGTAAGTCGGAACTCAGAACTCGGTGGGCGTGCCGGAAGTCAGAACTCAGTGGGCGTGCTGGAACTTGGAACTCAACTCGGTGGGCGTGCCGGAAGTCGGAGCTCAGAACTCGGTGGGCGTGCCGGAACTCGGAACTCAGAACTCGGTGGGCGTGCCGGAACTCGGAACTCAGAACTCGGTGGGCGTGCTGGAACTTGGAACTCAACTCGGTGGGCGTGCCGGAACTCGGAACTCAGAACTCGGTGGGCGTGCTGGAAGTCGGAACTCAGAACTCGGTGGGCGTGCTGGAACTTGGAACTTAGAACTTGGTGGGCGTGCTGGAAGTCAGAACTCAGGTGGGCGTGCTGGAACTTGGAACACTTCGCACGAGGTCCTGGCCAGCCGGTCACAGCTGGACGGGACGCGGTGAGAGTGGGTGACCGTGTGCTCTTCTCGGCAGTCCCTGCGTTGCCAACAGGCAGGGAGCCCAGTCCGCACCAGAGGCCGGAGATGCGTCGGCGTTGCGATCCGCCCGGGAGAGCTCTGGCAGGGCAAGGCAGGTGTCCGAGGAGGCCAAGGGGAGACCCCTTGAGGTCTCGGTTTTGTCGGCCACAGCCGCGGCCGCAGGGGCTAAAGTGGGCGGGGTCTGGCCGCAGCCTTCAGGCCCAGGTGTGCTCGCTCGGGCAGGCCAGCCTCTCCGCCTTCCTGGGCGGGGCTCTGTGGACACCGTAGTTCGATTCGAGGGGGGACAGGATACGTGACCCCGAAAAGTGCCACTTTGGCATGTGGGTTATTTTGAGCTGTGGGCAACTACGCCCCGGCTGACTCAAGAACACCTCTGCCTCCCCATCGACTACCGACAGGAATACGGCCCGGCCCGGGAGGAGAGCTACGCCCAGGGACAGCTTTCTCTCTGGAAGTCGGATCCGGCTGGCGCGCACACACCTAATCGGCACACGCCCGCCCGCTCTCCCCTTGTCCCGGGAGCTGCCCTCCTGCCCTGCGCAGCCCAGGCCTTGTCCGTTCTTCCGCCCAGGATGCCGCGTGAGCCCCCACGGCCCGACTGGCCCTCGGTCTCCTATCTTTCATAAGTCTCCCCCACTTATGAAATTACACTTGCTTTTCTTCTGTCCATCTGCCCCATGGCGATTTAGATGTTCAGTTAGATCAGCCAGAGAACCTGGGAGGGAAGAAGGAAAATTCCGCCCCCCCTTGCCCCTGCAGATGAGAAGGGGGATCCCCCGTGTTGACGGAGACGCCGTCGGGGCTGGAGAGGGTGCGTGCCTGTGCCGTGGGGCCGCGTCCCCTCCCGCTGTCCCGCCCCCTCCCCGCCGTGGGAGTTCGTCCACAGCCTTCAAGCCAGCGTCCATTCCCTCGTCCACGGAAGTTCCCAAGTCAGTTGACTCAGTGAAATCTTTTTGGATTCCTAGGCTACGCCAAGCACTGCTCTAGGCACGGGGATAAAGCAATAGGCACGACATGGCCCCGTCCCCCTGGAACTTCGGCAGAGCGAGCGTTGCTGTGCCCGTCCGGCTTGAGAGCGGCGGACCCCTTTGGCTGTGCGGCGTCGCCTGGGGTCTCAGCTCCTGTTAAGGCTTTTACGTAAATACTTAAAATACGTAGCATCGTGAGGGCGCTGAATCACGCTGGGATGCAGTTATCAAAACCCACGAGCTAGGAACACAGGCAGTCGTCATTACCCCCTTAGTAACAAGATCAAGCGACCCGTCCGCTCGCGACTACAATTTTGCAGGAGCGCTGGGCATAATTGACATTTTGAAGCATCTGCTGTGACTGTAATATGAAACGAAAATATCTGTAATGTCTGCTGGTGATAAAGTCGCAGGTACTGCTAATAGGGCCACGGCTGGTTGCCTGTATTTATAATAGACTCCTTGAGGGAAGTGTCGAGTTGACATTAGAAGGTTGCGAACGTAACAAATATCATTCCTACGGCACCCAAGATCACAAAATCTGTGTCTGGACTCCCGCATCTTCGGATCAATAACCTTAGAGCCGGGAGGGGCAAGATAGAAAGAGGCAAAAATAAACACAGGCAATGGCAGAATTTTTTTTAAGTATTCGAAGTCAGAATGAAGCAGGGGGTGGGGGAGAGGGGGATGGGGTGCGGGTGCCGCGCTGGGGGAGCTGGCCCGGGTCGAGGAGAGCCTTGTGGATAAGTGGTGTCTGAGCAGAGAGCTGGAGGAAGTCAAGGAGTGAGTAAGTCCTCGTCTGTACAGGGACTAGCAGGCGCAAAGGCCCTGAGGTAGGGGTGTGTTTGGTGTGTCCAGGGAAGTGTGAAGTGTCTGTGTTCACGGTGGAGCAAGTGGCAGGGGTAGGGGGTGTGCCGAGACCATTCATGGGGGGTGGCGCACAGGAGGAGGAAACAAAATGGGGACACTTGTGTCCCCATCAGCGTGCTGCTGAAGGAACCGAACATGCTGAGGACGCATGAACTTTGGGGTTTCTGTGGGGGCCGAGACTGCCGTGAGAGGGTGCTGGGTGCTGTCCTAAGTAGGACAGTCAAGAAACTTGCAGGACTCAGGGTCTGCATGACAGTTACCCCCTTTCAGGACTCTCTCTCTCTCTCTAATAGATTTTAATTTTTAGAGCCATTTTAGGGTCATAGAGCAATCGAGTGGAAAGTACAGAACTCCCCCGCATCCCCCACTACCCCGCCCCCCACAGGCACGTGTGGCCTCTGGGACAGCGTTTCCCCTTCCCCCCCCCCCCCCCCGCACGAGGTTTCATCCGCAAGCCCACCCTCACAGGCCTTGTCGGCTCAGCTGTCCTTCGGATCAGGGCCGGAGAGTCACAGCGTACTTACCCCTCTCCCTTTTTATTTACTTTTTAAATTATTTTATTATTTTTTAAAGTTTATTTATTTATTTTGAGAGAGAGAGAGAGAGAGAAAGAGAATCCCGAGCAGCCTGTGTGCCCGTGTGGGGCTCGGTGCCACGAACCGCGAGATCAAGACCCGAGTCAAAATTTAGGAGTCGGCGCTCAGCCGACCGAGCCACCCAGGTGCCCCCCCGTCCCCCGCCCCCGAGCTCGCTCTCTAGACGGAGACGTGCTTCTCAGCCTCAGTGTCTTGGAGCGACAGAACCCACCTCAGTTTGCAGGGCCGTTTTTTCTTTCGAGACATTGTTTCCAAGTTTCCTTCTATCTGCGACTGAGGGATGCTGACGGCTCTCATTTATGTAACAGGAAGCTTTATTTAAGAATATGGACTTTTATTTAAATTAGAAACCCGCAAATCAATTGAAAGGGGAACACGAAGTGAGCAGCGGTGGCCACGCGGGGAGGGCGGCCCGCGAGTGACGGCGGTCCGGGCCGCGCTGCTGCGGGCGCGGGCACTAGGGAGCCAGTGCAGGCTGCGGAACGTGGGGGCGCGCCATCCTCAGAGTGGCGCCTGCTCCGGGAAGCGCGGCCCTCCACCACGTGCTCGGGCCCCAGCCCCGGCCTCCTGCTCCCGGAAGGCAGCTCCCGCGGGGAGCCTCGCAGACCCGGGGTCCGTTCCCGCCTCCAGGGCTGTCGTCCAGCTCGGGAAGGTCACTTGAAGCAGAAAGTGCCCTGCTCGAGTGCCGTGGTGGCCTCCCGGCGGAGGCAAGAGGGCTCGTCTTGGGCAGGGGCGCGTTCGGAGGGTCTGAGGACCAGGGCGACGCCCAGGGGAGGCTGGCTGCTCCCGAGCCACCCGGAGGGCGGGCGTCCTCCTCTCTCTCCCACGCCTCCCCCCTGCGCCGAGCCCTGGTCTCAGCTCTGCCTTGCTGCCTGACCGAGGCAGAGCCCCTCCCTGTCTCTGGGCCTCGGTTTCCCCTCTGTGAAACGGGAGTGGGAACCAGGTGGTGTCTGTTCCTTTTCATAGGTGGTTTTTATTCTCTCAAGTTTTCATATCTCCGAAATACTCAACGCATCCCCACTTGGTACGTAGCCTCTGCGTTTCCTTCAGGGCGCGCGTGTGCCCGCACGCCGGGACAGGGTGTGGTCGTTTCTCTGATTCCTCATTTTTTATTCGTACAAAAACGGGCTCATTCCCTACACATGTCCTTACCGCCTAACTCTCCCCACTTAGCACACAGCTCAGGAATCCCCCTGGAGGTAGGAGAATAGACTCGAAGCCTTCTGCCTATAATATTTCATTATCCAATAAACGTGATTTATTCGGCCTTCCGTTTTATGTGGGGGTTCGAGCTGTTGGCAGGTTTCGGTTTTATCTTGCTTGCCTGTGGTCCTCCCCAGACAACGATGCGATTAACCACCTTTTGCCCGGTTCCTGTGCCCCGTGCCCTTACTTCCATCACACCTGGAAACCGGGCAGCAGGGCCAAAAAGTGCATGTCCTAATTTCCTTTGATTTCTGCCAGATTAGTTTTCCCACAAGCAGCACGCAGACCACAGACTCCTTCCCATTCCTCACAGGTGAGCCGGCCCCCTGTGCACCCCTCGCCGGCCCGGCCAGGGGGCTGCCCTGAGAAGCCCCTTCCTCGGGCGTCTGACGGCTCCCGAGGTCCGCGGTCCTTCGGGGGAGATTCGGCCTGAGATCCCCCAACAGGGTCGACTATTCTCCGTTAAGAAGGACACTTTCCTCTTCCAGAATTTTCCGCCGTGGACCCTTACATAGCAACCCCCTGGGCCGTGCAAACATTTATGAACTTGCTCATGGTGTATTTAACTTGGCTTCTCTCACCCAAAAAAACAGCAAAACGAAGCAAAAAAATATTTAAGATCAAGGTCATGGACAGCGGCCGCCCAACCGTGTGATGGCCCAGCACAGCCGCTTGTGGGCACCAGGGGCCAGGGTGCAGAGAAGCCACAACCTGAGTCCCAGATGGGGGGGCACTTGGCAGCCCAGCTTGGCCCTGAGCCCCACAATGGCAGGACGGAGCCGTGCCTTGGGGGCCCGGGGGTGGTGTGCAGAGCAGGGGCGGCCTGGGTCTGCAGATGCCCCCCGCCCCGGCATCCGGAGCCTGGAGATGGGGGAGCAGGAGCCCCAGGGGCCGGTGTCATTGCAGCGACGGCTCCAGGCGGGAGGACACGCAGCGGCAAGGCCTCCAGGCGGCTGGGCTCGGCCCTGGTGGAGACCGTGGGGCTCTCGGTAGCGGAGGCGCAAACGCACGGGGGCGGGCTGGCGGGGGGTCTCCTGCTGTCTTCCCTGGGCGGTGAAATCCCCCCCCGGGAGGACCGTCCTGGCGCCGTCCCTGAGGGCTGGGGGATGGGGTGCCGTCGCTTTTCCTCGCGGCCGGCCTGTGTTTTCCAGCTCTGCCTTTTCTGCCC
This sequence comes from Paguma larvata, assembly GCA_030068075.1. Taxonomy (NCBI): domain Eukaryota; kingdom Metazoa; phylum Chordata; class Mammalia; order Carnivora; family Viverridae; genus Paguma; species Paguma larvata. The sequence goes on from CM057835.1 coordinate 86,272,784, forward strand.
TGCTTCTCCCGGGTCCAGAACTTTCCCAGCGCAGTTTTCGAGGCTTGTCGTTGCTTGTCTGTTGTTTCCGTTGTGCGCATGGACGGACTGCCTGGCTGTCTCCCTTGCTGACGCCCCCTAGGGCCCTGGGCCCATTCTGAGCTGGTTGTGTGCGGTGTCCCGTAGGTCCCCGGGGCTGTCCCTGTGCATGTGGGATCCAGGTCTCCTGACAGCCTCTGTTGAAGGGACAGTCCTTGCCCCCTCGAGTGCTCCTGCCCCCGTGGAAGATCGGTTGGCCGGATACCGGCTCATTGCGGGCCGTCTGTTTGGATCTTCGGCTCTGCACCTGCCCCTTCTGCCAGGACCGGGCCGCTTAGACTCTTACAACTTGGTACCTAGTTCGAAGCCGGGGAGTATGAAGACCCCAGCTTTGTTCTTTCTCTAGATGGTTGGTTTTTTTACTGTTTAGTTTTGAGAGAGTGTGAGCAGAGGAGGGGCAGAGAGAGAGGGAGACAGGATCCGTCTCTGTCAGCACAGAGCCTGACGCGGGGCTCAGACCCATGAACTGCAAGATCGTGACCTGAGCCGGAGAAGTCGGACGTTCGGCCGACCGAGCCGCCCAGGCGTGCCTAGATAGTTTGTGTTTTTAAAGGTGTTTAGATCCCACGCGAGGGGAGGCCATGGGAATTCGAGGCAAGTGGGCATCGTCCGCTCTAAGTCGCTCGATCGGGCAACCGCCGCTGACTGTGAGCTGTGCCTCCCCTGCCTCCAGCATTGAACACAAGCCCTTTCACTAAAGTGCCAAGTGACAGGGGCGCCTGGGGGGCTCAGTCAGTGAAGCGTCCGACTTGGCTCAGGTCACGATCTCGCGGTCTGTGAGTTCGAGCCCCACGTCGGGCTCTGTGCTGACAGCTCGGAGCCTGGAGCCTGTTTCACATTCTGTGTCTCCCTTTCTGTCTGCCCCTCCCCACTCGTGCTCTGTCTCTCTCTCTCTCTCTCTCTCAAAAATAAATAAACATTAAAAAATAAAAATAATGTCAAATAAAATGCAAAGATGCATTGTTTTTTCTGTCTGGTAACAGGACTGGCTTCCAACAAATAACTAAACTTGCTGGCCCCAGGGCTCCCTTTCAAATGGAGTTTACACGGTTGGTGTCCGTGAGCTACGTACGCACTTAGCGGAAATCTCCAGCCGTGCCCGCTCCGCGGCCTCCTCTCGGGTTCAGTCCCTCGCGGCGGCTGGCACAGCGGCGTCTGGCCCGCGGCAAGCTTCCCGGGAGTGATCGCTCGAGCGCAGCCCTGAGCAGGGTCAGCAGAGAACGAAGGCATTTCAAACCTCCGATTTCCGTCAGGCCCTTCCATCCCAGCCGGCGGCATCTTTCAGGGAAGAGCGCGTGGAGGGTGTGATTGCCCGCTTCCCACAGGAGAAAGGTACTTCCTGAACGAGGCTCGACTAAAGGTCCATTTCTCTTGTCAAAGTAGACACACGTCCTAACCCAGGGACGCCCCCGGGAGAGCGTTAGCGCCGCCTTGAAGAGTGCCGGGGGTTTGTAGATTGCCAGGTACTGTGACCCCTGTGAGCAGAGAAAGAGACGGCCACCTCCGTCGGGCAGTCCATCCTTTCTGCGTTTTAAGTGTCCTTTGTAATATCAGAAAGGCAAATAGAAAGCCAAAGTATATGGCTTCCTCCTGTTTGGGGAAAGGCCGAGAAAGACGAGGTTTTCCTTCAGGAAGCAGTCGACGACATTGTTGCGTTTTCCTAAGGAGGAACGGGACTGTTCCCTTTCTGTGTTGTTTCAGGAAATAAACGGACATGAATACACCTGCGCCACGTGGGGCGACAGGGGTGTGAATTCGAATCGCTTCAAAATTCAGGTTCTCGGTCGCGCTGGCCACGTGTCAAGTGCTCAGTCGCCACAACTCTGCCTTGGGAAGCACAGGCGACAGAAGCCTTCCGTCCCCGCAGACTTCCGAAACGTGCACCTGCGTCCTGACACCTCAGGCGTGGGTGCTCCCAAGGCACGGAAGAATTTTTTTGAATCGTAATAGTTTAGCAAAGCATCCGCCTCACGCAGTGAGCTGCTTCAGTTAGTTAATATTGCTTACTGCGGGAGCAGGAAAAAAAACCCTTGTCCTACCGTCCTCATTGTTTTTGATTATTTAAATGAGGCCTTAGAAGACTCCTTCGTCAGCTTCTTCTGACATGAGCTCTCCCAGGGTCCTCCTCTCCCCACGGGTTCCCTTTTGGCGAGTACAGCGTGGAGCAAACAGTCCCACAGCTTATAACACAGAATTATATATAATTCCTGTACGGAGACGTAATTGTCAAAGCATCTTATTCCTTGTTATGTTCTCATTTAAAAGAGATTAAGGGGCGCCTGGGTGGCTCAGTCGGTGAAGCATCCCACCCTTGACCTCGGCTCAGGTCACGATCTCAGGGTTCATGAGTTCGAGCCCTGCGTTGGGCTCTGTGCTGCCAGTGCGGAGCCTGCTTGGGATTTTCTCTCTCTGCCCCTCTGCCCCCAATTAAGTAAATAAACTTAAAAGAAATCAAGTTGATTTGGGGGAGGAGAATGGATAAAAATTCTCCATTCTGCTTTCCCAAAAGGGTAGGGTTCTCCCTTTTCTCTCCCCACTCTGTTGGCAACAGTAGACCCTTCCACAAATGGGCGTTCACTGTCCATACACTTCTGTGATGCATCTTCGATGCTGGGTCTCAGGGTCACCGTGGAAGGTCCGGGGCTAAGGAAGGGGACAGCCGTGCGTCGCCCTCCCCCCATGGCTCCTGTGCTGGACCCTCCAGCCGAGACGTGGGTCCACTGGAGACGAGAGGTCGCCGTGCAGTTCTGTGTTTTGTTCGGAGGCCCCCTCTGTGTTTCAGACTCTTTCTCTCACTTGGGCACACAGAATTAGTTTAGACGCCCTCCTTCCCTCGACGGGGCTCCCAGACGGCAGGCAGAGCGGGGCCCGGACGAGGGGCGGGAAGCCAACCCAGGAGCACCCACTGGCCATCCCGCGTGGCCCCGGCCGACCTAGAGTTCCCACCACCTATTTAAATAAAGTCTGTATTTCAGGCTTGAGGTTTTAACAGTTTTCCGCTTTCCCTCTGGAGCGTTTCCCTCGGTGGTGCCATCTAATCAGGTTTTAAGTTTTACTTAAACAGCTGTCATCCGCTTGTTAGTCCTGTGGTTACCTGATGTTTGATTAAAGTTTAATCCAGCCCAAGCTGGGCGCGATTTCCGCAGACAGCGGAGGGAGGCCGTTAGCGGGGCGCAGTGGAGACGGGCTCCGCGGGCGCCTGGAAGTGGAGAGTAACTCGGAAGGAAGCGGGGGACAGCACGTGGTGGGGGCCTAGACCACAGGTCTGTTCTCCGCCTTCCCCGGCTTCCCTCCCGCCTCAGGTCTCTGCCCTTCCCTCCCTCTCGGCCTCCGAGTCCCAGCCTCTCCCCCTACAACAATCTGTAGCTGTCTGTCTCTGTTACCTGCACATCTGCCCTTCTCCGTCCTTCTGTCCCAGGGTGAGCCCCCTGGGGAGTGGGTGACTGACAGCAGGGACCCTTCCGGGTTCCGCAGGGAGCCTCCCTTCTCCTGGGATAAACCCCTTGCTCGCCGGCAGAAGTAACCCTCCCAGGAGAGATGTTTCCCGAAGTGCGTTCCCAGGCCATCTTCGGAGTTAGGCCGACTGCACACAACACCACGTCTTTATACACGCTAGTTTTTCTTTAAGTTAATTCATCTTTTAGACTTAGAAAACGACCACTCCCTAAATTTGGCCACCATCTGAGTCTACAACTCAGAAACATGAGGTTTTTGTGTGTTACATATCTCAGTATACGTTAAAGTGTTAAAAGTAAAAAAAAAAAATAGGGACGCCTGGGTGGGTCATTTGGCTAAGCATTCAACTCTTGGTTTCGGCTCAGGTCACGATCTCACGGATCGGGAGATTGAGCGCATGCTCAGCACGGAGCCCGCTTGAGAGTCTCTCTCTCCCTCCTTCTCTGCCCCTCCCCCATCAAAGTAAATAAAGATTTAAAAAATTAAAAACTAACCCCCCAAAACAAAGATAAATTCATGCAGGTACCACTTAAAATAATTTAAGAATTACCAGCATGAAACAATTCCCTAGCTGGCCAATTTCTCACAGAGCCCTTTTCCTGCTTTTTGTTTGTTTAATTTTTATATTTCCTCTCATTTCATTTCACCGGGACCCCAATTCTGCCAGAATCCAACCTCGGCCCATAATGTGCTAGTTACTTCGATATGAGCTCCCGATCTGCTCTTCGGAGGGCATGTAACAGTCTCATGGGGTTTTCCTTTTGTAGGGGAACCCTTGAAAGGTCCCATCAGGGGCGCCCGGGGGACTCAGTCCGTTAAGTGTCCGACTTCAGCTCAGGTCATGATCTCACGGTTCACGGGTTCGAGCCCCACGTCGGGCTCTGTGCTGACAGCTCGGACCCTGGAGCCTGCTTCGGATTCTGTGTCTCCCTCTCTCTCTCTCTGCCCCTGCCCTGCTCACAAGTTTGTCTCTCTCTCTCTCTCTCAAAAATAAATATTATAGATAAATAAAAAATGAGAGACCTCACTCTCCCTCTGTCCTAGAATTCTGTCATTCCAGCTTATAAAAGCAACCCCGGGCAATCGGAACGCCCTCTTTCAGAGGGGGTTCAGGGGGCCGAGGGTCCTTGAAATCGGATCCCTGAAGAAATAATCGAGGAGATACGAGCTTAGCCATGCTAGGAGGAAGAAAGGGCCCCCGAGGAGGCAGGGGGAGGGGCGTGGTGGCCTTCGTGCATGGAAAGGGCCCCCGTGTGGATGACGGAGTAGCTCTGCTCTTTCCTTCTGGGTCTCCAGAGTGGAAACTAAAAGGAAGCACATTTATTTAGCTCATAATCAAGGAGTAGACATTTTAGAATCGGTGTCTCGCGATGGCTACATTTTTTCGTGAAGTGCGGTTGACCCACAATGTCACGTTAGTTTCAGGTGCCCACACAGCGACTGGCGACCCTCTGGCCGCACCACCGACTGTGTCCTGTGGGCGTACCTTTCACCCCTGTGACCTGTTCCGTGGCTGGAGTCTCGGGCTTTGTTTCGAATACGACTTCCCCATTTTCTAGCTCTTCAAACTCAGGCAAGTCCCGCTAAGCTTTGATGCCTCGCCAGCCCGTGTGTAGCGTGGAGATGGATTCACCCGTGCAGAGGTTAGCTCTCCATCAGAGCGCGGAAGGCGCACCTGCCGACGGTCAAAGAGGACCCTGGAAATCCCGCGAAGGAAATCTCGGTCACGAGGACTTGGGCTCTTGGAAACTTGAAGCCCGAGAGCTAATGTTCTTTCGTTTCTCCTTCCATTTGGCTCTTACTGACCTCTGTGGGTCCGCATGGGTCAAAGTCTGGCTTAAAGGGGTATAGGAGGACTCACGCCTACGCTTTCTTTCCCTCTCTCTCTTTTTCTTGGCATATAATTGAATCCTCACGTGTTCAGTGTGCAGGTAACGCAGTCCCTCGTAGGGGAGAGTAAAGTAAGACTGCGTTTGTGAACAGACCTCATGAATGTTTGACCTGCCGTGTGCACACGCAGGTCTTTACACGTGTGTGTGTTTTGACATCCGCTTGACTGTAAACCTCGTGGGCTCTACAGTGGATTCCCCACTGGCAGAGCCGCGCGCCTGGAACGCTGTAGGTGTTCAGTGAAGATAATTGGAAAAAAGAAGGAAGAGAGGCAGGGAGGCAAGAGGAAAGGAGGGAAGGAAGGAGGGAGGGATGGAGGGAGGGAGAGATGGAAGGAAGGAAGGAAGGAAGGGAAGAGGGAAGGAAGGAAGGGAGGAGGGAGGGAGGAGGGAAGGAAGGAAGGAGGGAGGGAGGGAGGGAGGAGAGAGGGAGGAAGGGAGGAGGGAAGATCTAGTGACGGAGTGAGCCACTGTATGGGCCGTCCCATGCCTGGGGCTTGCTGGCCGTCCGTGAACTCCCTTTCCCCGGGGGTCCTCACAGACACGCGGAGCCTCCACGGCCCGGCCAGTTTTCGCTGGGTGGGGGCTCGGTCCTCAGTGCTCAGTCACCACGGTCCCAGTCCTCTCCGGTCCTCGTGCGGTGCGCGCCTCCACAGGTGTTCACCGAGCAACCCGCCGCGTGCGCGTAGCGCCCCGGGAGCTCGGGCCGCTTCGAAGGTGGCTTCCGCCCTTGGTAGGAGGACGTCGCTCCTGGGTGTTACGTCGAAGCTTAATCGTTGCCCGAGCGCCGTTCTGAGCACATTAGCGGGGTCCACTTGTTTATGCCTCAAGCGGGACTTTGAGATGAGTCGTGCTACTACCTAGATGTTGTGGATGAGGAATCAGGGGCCTGAAGGACGTAGATGAGTCGTCTCACCATCCAGCCAGTGGGCCGTGGAGCCGGGCTCCCCTCACCCCAGGCTGGCTCTGAGTCTGTGCGTTACTGCTTCCTCACGCTTTGGGGGCGCGGGGGGACATGGTCGAGGGGGCCTTGCCCGCCACTCCCCCCCAGAGGGGCCCCTCGGCTGATAATGAGCTTGGCTGACTGTCGCGTCACACTGCCGTTTGCAGCCGTACCCCGCGGAGGGATATCTTCTTTCGTGGCCGAGGTTCTTTGAAGATCTTCACAGGGAGGGGAAGAATGTATTTCCAGAGGGTACCGTTAGGCCTCGTTTCCGATGAAGTGATGGTTGGTTTTTGTTTCTGTTTCTTTTTACTTTCGTGGGCTAGGAATTACATTGTTGGCGCACAAGCTGTAGCTCCCGGGAGCCAGCTGCACAGGAGCAGCAGGCCCTTAACTCGTTTCCTTCTTGAAAACGGGAAATATGAATACACCCATGCTGGCACAGAGATAGTGCCCGCCAACCTGCTCCTGCGATCGCCGCGACCCGGCCGGTGGTTTCCGCTGGACGAGGCAATGACGAGGTGCTAAAGATGTAATAAAGAGACATTAATGTGTTTGAAACTTCCCTGCCCCAGGGAGGCACTCGGGTTTTGAGTCTGGCCTGCGAGTGCTCAAGGCAGTGTCTTCTGACGGATGAGCCGTCGCGCGCAGAATTACAATCGCCCTGCTCTTTGCTTAGGGACGTGCGGGAAGCTGGCTTCTAAAGAGAGAAGGACTTGGGCCCTGAACTCGCGTCTGCGTCACGTGGGTTCAGGCCCAGCGCCCGGAGGTCGGGGGTCGGGGGTACCGAGGGTGAGGTGCCAGCGGCGTGTTTTCTGAATGGGACCCCTAGAGAGAGGACGCTCTGAACCACAGGGACGGAGACAAAGGCATCGCCAAAGGTGGAGAGGGTGCGGACGGGTGTGGGAGGTAGAGTCTGGAAGCTCTCCTACTCGTCCCTACGTCGCTTAGACCTCTTTCTCTGACAGACGATGAAAACCCACATGGAATTTCGTGATGCTGAAAAGGAAACTCGTTGGATCATGGATTCAGAAAGGGCTCCTAAGATTTTTTTTTTTTTAAATATTTATTTTGCGAGAGAGAGGGAGAGAGCGAGAGAGCATGCAAGCAGGGGAGGGGCAGAGAGAGAATCCCAAGCAGGCTCCATGCCGTCAGCACAGAGCCCAATGCCGGGTTCGTGAGATCATGGCCTGATCCGAGATCCAGAGTCAGACACTTACCCGACTGAGCCGCCCGGGCGCCCCAAGGACTCGTGAGGTTTACTGGGAAGTTGGGGTGTGGGCTTTCTTGGGACTTGGTTTCTTTCCGTTCATCCCCCCTGATTCCTCTGTGCTGCCTCCATTCCCAGTCAGGCCCGTCTGCGCTGTGGCCCCCGTGGCCTCTCCAGCCTTTACCGCAGCCGCAACTGGGCAGAAGGAACCTTCGGTCTAGCGCATAGGGTCTGTTCCAGGAATTTGTGATACTCAAGCAAACGGCTATGTCGGGGTTCTCCAGCAAACAGCACCAGTAGCGTACGTGTAGATATATAGAAAGACGTTGACTTGAAGAGATTGACTCCCAACATTATGGAGGCTGAGAAGTGCTTTGATCTGCCGTGTGCAAGCCAGGGGCCTGGGAAATGCTACCAATTGAAATGCTAGTCTCATCCAGGAGGGCCCTCACAGACACACCCATGAATAATGTTTTACCAGCTGTCTGGGCGTCCCTTAGCCCAGTCTGGTTGATACATAAAATTAACCATTGCCATAGTATATTAAAAATACGTATTATAGAGTCCGGCATATGGTAAGCCATTCGTAACTGTTAATAATCATCACTGTGATTACACAGTCCTTTCATATGGATGTATTTAATTTATAAAGGGATGGATGGTGGAGAAAAACCAATAGATCACGGCGCCAGGAGACGACGCATCACCTCCTGCTTTGCCCCATTGACACCACCTCCCTGCCGTTAGCAAACCACCGAGCGTCTCTGCCGTGACTTTGCTCTTCTGCTGGAAAGCGGGGGCAGTATCTGGCTCGGCTACCTCACGCAGGAAAGTTCGTACGGCCCCGAAGCACCTTTAGAACACAAGGAGGGTTCATCTCCCCATATAAGCATATGCCGTCCTGTGAGTTTACGAAGAGAGACCATTACACTGTGCGTCTTCTGTCTGCCTCCTGCGATTGGACAGCAGGGCCACGCCCAGAACCTTCTCTGCTGCCTGGAGCAAAGATCTAGGTCCATGTTATATATTCAGAAACTTACTAACCCAAATGAAAATTTGCCAGTTTTCTTATTAAGAATTATTTGGGGGCGCCTGGGTGTCTCTGTCCGTTGAGCGTCCAACTTCAGCTCAGGTCACGATCTCACGGCTCATGAGTTCGAGCCGGGCTCTGTGCTGACAACTCGGAGCCTGGAGCCTGCTTCAGATTCTGTGTCTCCCTCTCTCTCTGCTCCCCCCCACCCTCCCTGCTCATACGCTGTCTCTCTCAAAAATAAACATTAAGAAAATATTTTTTTGAAAAGAATTATTTGTTTAAAATTTTCTATCCCCTCCCCCTTCATTCTGAGGCAGGGCGGAACAGAGACTCAAATGTACTGAACTTCCAGGTACTGGACACTCACCTGGGACACTCCGGAGGCCACAACACTAGTTCTTTGTACTGAGTGATATTGTCTCGCGTTTCTGGACAAGGAGATGGAGACTCAGAGAGGCCTGGTGTCTAACGGAAATGGATCTTGGTTTCGGATTTCCCTTACTCTGGGATTCGTGTTCTGTTGGGAGCCCGGTGAAGGCTGCGGTAGGTTGTGTAGCATTCATGAAAGGAGTTTTCAGGGGCGTGAAGCTGGGCTTTTTGTGGCGTGGAAATAATGAATGTGCCCAGCATTTCGGGCCGAACGAGTTTTACCCCGAAGGCTGAAGGATTGTGGTAGCCGCGAATGCCGTGGTTCCTCAGGGCTCTAGGACGAGACTTCGATTCCCTGGAGGAGACTGAGGAAGAGCAGGCGCCCTCCTGGCGGACCGCCCCAACGCACAGAGAGGCCTTCTCACAGAGCGACGGCGTTTTACTGTTGGCCGAAACGGAGCGAATGGACACAGACTTCAGAGGCCCTTCCCGCTCACGAAGACACCCCTTTTGGCCGGATCGATGGGCGTCTTCCCGTGCCCCGCACTGTTCACTGGTCCACTAAACAAGCAGCAGTTTGCACTAATCTAGAGAATTTGAGTGACCGATGCCTGTTGGACAACGCAAAGCCCCAAACACCGCAGAAAAGTAAACACCCACTCTCATCACAGAATGTGGTATTTAGAGTTAAATCAATAGGTCCCCCATTTCTGGTCTGAATAAAACATGAATCCTTAATAGAGTTATTTCAGAAAGTCAAGTCTAATGGGCCCTGTAGTAGCAAGACTTAACTACAAAGATAAGGCTGTAATGATTACAAGAATAGGGACCAACAGGGAATGGAAGAAATGCATTTGACATTTGCCCCAGTGCAGGTCGTGTGCAAATGAAAATCAATCGACTTGAAGTAAAACCTGCCAACACCTATTTCTTAACCAAGTTTATGCTCCTCAGCGGGGAGGGCGGAGCGTCGGAATAGCCTTCAGAATCAGGAGGACACGTGACTGAGTCCAGCTTCCCAGTAAAAAGTGGCAAGAGCGATCTGACCGACTTCTTGAAACGAACGGACAAGGAGGGTTTCTTCACCCTCAGACAGAGGAGACCGGGGTCCTCGTGGTGACAGAAGACAATGACCCGTGCCAGGTCCTTTCTCTAGTGCGGTGCGATTTACTGCCCCAGGCGAGCTCCTCCACAAGGAAGACGTGGAGGCCAAAGGCACCACTAGGCTCATATTTGCACAAACTCGTAATAAGAGGAAAAAAGCTATTTTCTGGTGAGTTTCGGTTTGCAGTTTCCTAGGGAAGAGCTCTTGCCCGGCATTGACCCCACCCCACCCCCCGGCCGGTTGCTGGAGGGGAGGACTGCCCGGGTGGGCTCATGCACCCCCTCCTCCGCTGTACAGCGGTCCATGGCCAGAAGGAAGGGGGCGCATTGGCCGGCAGCCACTGAAAGTGACTTTTGCTTCAGAGAAACAAGTTGAAGACATGAAGCTGTTTCCAAGCTTGGCCACTGATTTGGGAAATTCGGACACACGGGCATTGACTCTTACGTTACCTGACCCTTCTTGGAGAATTCAGAGGCGGAAGAAAAGGAAAACTAGAATCGGTTGGTCCTAAACTCTATTCCGATGACTTGGAGAAAGGTTGAACTTGGTCTTAATGGTTACAGGAGAGTTAAATAGGTAGTTAGTGGTGGCGGGGGGGGGGGGGAGTCTCTTTCTTAAATAAAATCTTGCCTCCCTGGCAGGGGTGCACAGAGTATAGGGGTGCCTCAGGAGGCGAGACGGGGAGGCCATACAGGCCAGTTTGGGACGGTCACGTCGGCCAAGGGGAGGGGGGCGGGCTGTATCCCGTCACCAGTGGGGAAGCACTGAGGAATTTTCATGGGGAGAAGATTTTAGGGAAACCCCTGAAACAAATGGAATTTTGGCAGGATACGGATTGGAGAGGAGAACTCCTGGAAGGTTTCTTTCTTCATCTAAGGAAGGGGAATCCATTGGAACACTTAAGCGGAGGGAGGAAAAAGAATCGATGGGATAATTACATCGACAGGTTGAAGACCCCGCAGAAGGGGAGCCTGTCATCATGGGTTCATGCTGGTCTCCCCCCCACCCCGCCCCACACCAGGCCAACCAAGCCCCAGAAGACCTTCCTCTGTAAACCTTCCCCTGACCAGGCTCTCTCCGCCCCCGTGCCAAGAATCACGAAGCATCCGAGACTCCAGTCTACTGATACTCTAGCAGCTTTTCTTCCACGGTTTCATAAGTGCCCGCAGAAGACACGAGACTCTAGGGCCAGAGACAAAAGACTATGAGTCCCCACACACTTCCTGTTTGCTTCCATTGTCCCTGAGCACCGCCCCCTCCCCCACCACCCCGTGACTCCCACAGGAGGGATGCAAAAGGGCATCTGTTTAGGTCGAGGAGCAGAGCCCGTTGCCCCGTTATGCCTCTCTGGTCGTACTAAACGGAGCTTCTCGCTGCGCCTGCTAGCGACGGAAACGTATTTGAAGGACCCGTATCCACTGTTCTGAGGCAATGATAAAGGGTGAGTTCGGCAACGACGGGAAATAAATTAATAGCGAACACGCTTCTCAAAAGACTCTCTGCTAGTCAAACGAAATAACTTAATGTTCCCTAAAGTGAGCTGAAAACGGTTTGAGAGGATGCCACGGTCCTCTTTAACAGTAATCCTTGGGCAGTTGTTTCAAGAGAGACATGCACCGGTAAGCACTTTAGCGTTTGCTTAAATAAAAAAGAACAAAGTCAATTGAAAGGGAATTCTTAAAAAGCATTAGGTGATAAAAGGTGGTATAAGGGTATGGAAAGGTTCTCGAAAACAGCACTCAAAAGGTTTAGGCATAACCACAGTGGTTAAGTGAACTCGCCTTAAAACGTAATAGGTTGTATCGACGATGGCGTTTTGCTTTTATGTTAGTTATAATAATTATTAGGATAAAGGGAGACAGGAAGAGACCACGCAGCTGAGAAGGTAGCGCCAGGCAGCCAGCCCGGGATTTCGGCGCGGAATGAGGTAGGCACCATGAACCTGCATTCCCTGGGGGCGTTTCCTTGGTGCCCTGTTGGAACGGCTGGACGGATTCTCGCCGGACAGAGGGAGAGGCCTGGGATGGGTACACAGGACCTGGATACGCCAAATCACACACAGCCCTGGAACCCGTTTCCCAGAGGAAGCTCCGTCCCTGTGTGTTCCGCAGGCTCTTCTGGGCCCTGACGTCACCTCGCCTGTCTGCCTAAGCATGGCGTTTAACGGGCAGCTGGCTTCTTTGTGGCACGCGGTCCCGGCCAGCAACCTGCTTCGACAAGGCTGTCCAGGGGCCATGAGGCATGGGTGTCCATACATTGAAAACGGTGACTGTGATTTTGAATGGTACGTCTCCGTGATAAAAGGGAGAATCAGTAACTAATTCCATTTGTGAAGGAGGGAAAGAGGCTTATGCAGCCTGCCGTTTTGTTCAAATAAAACTGCTATGCATCGGCCGTTCAGCGGCGGGTATTTAGGGTAGGAGAGTCGCGGGTCGCCCTATCTGTTTGAGCAATCCTCACGGTGCTCACCGAGGAGGGAGTGCTGTCTTCCTGCGGCTTCGGCTCAGTTGTCCATGAAGAAGATATCCCAAGTCAATGGCATCTTCAAAATGATGGATGGGTCACCCGTGTGGTGCATCAAATGGTGTGCTTTGGACGACAAATCGCTTAAATCATCGTTTCCCCAAGCATGGCCCGTGGGCCACCGGAGGTTTATAACGTGGTTTTCGGTGGTATAGGGACTTGGCTTGTGTTGTCTTATTTAATCTGTATTTGAATATGTGTCAGAAATTAGTGTAAGCACCGGAGGTTTATAATGTGGTTTTCGGTGGTAAAGGGACACGCTTGTGTTGTCTTATTTAATCTGTGTTTGAATATGTGTCAGAAATTAGTGTAAGTACAACATGAAACCAATGGCTAAGGGAAATGGTTGCTGGAGTTATGGGTATGCGGGCAGGTGTGCCCATGGGTGTAAAACTTTGGCAGGTAAACCTTGCCTTCTACCACAGCGGATGGAAGGATGGAGAGTTTGGGTTCCCCAGATCACCCACAGAGTTCCTCACTGTCCAGATTTAAATCACCATGCTCTGCTGTGTCCTTTTCAGTGTCACATGAAAATCGTGAGTAATTTCTAGAATGTGGACAAGGCAGAAATTGTGAAAGTATCACATGAATAACTGAAGTTTGGGAAAATCTGACCTAAAAAAAATGCCATTTGTTTTGCATTTCTGTATAGTACAGGGTAATTGCTTTATCCATCCATCCACCCTTCCACCCATCCACCCATCCATCTACCCATCCATCCATGCATCCATCCACCCAACCATCTGTCCATCCCTCCATCCATCCATCCATCCATCCATCCATCCATCCATCCATCTACCCATCCACCCAACCATCCATCCATCCATCCATCCATCCATCCATCCATCCATCCATCCACCCATCCACCCATCCACCCAACCATCCACCCATCCATCCATCCATCCACCCAACCATCCATCCATCCATCCATCCATCCATCCATCCATCCACCCATCCACCCATCCACCCAACCATCCACCCATCCATCCATCCATCCACCCAACCATCCATCCATCCAACCATCCATCCATCCAACAAGCACAGGATCTATTGCTGCCTAGATGCTACAGAAACATTAGTAATTAAGACACGATATTACCTTGAATGACTCACACTGTATTAGGAGAGACACAGGACCGTCCGAAAAGCTTCTCTGTAAACAAGGGCACAAGGTATAACGGGACGCAGAAGAATTGAGACCAGAGAGCTAGAGAAGGAATGCGAAGGAGGTGCTGTCTGAATCGAATGGTGAATCTGAGTGGCAGTTGGCCAAACGAGAGTAAGAGTGGGTGGCATTTCAGACAACAGAACCCATATCGAAAGTTGGAGGTTTGTAGGAGCATGGTATGGAATACATCTTTTTCCTCCTTGCGTGCAGGGAAGGGAGGTTGTGTGAGGCACACACTGGGAGAAGAGGGAGGGCATTCACATGAGGCTATACATGTGAGCGAGGTCTCCAAAACCTTGGAAATGAGTCTTGGAATTTGGACTCTATTTGTGAGCTCAGGATGACAGAGATGAGACACGCGTGTCACCACACTCTCTAGCATGTCCTCACGGCAGACGTAACGAATCAGTCCCAGGGTTGCTTCCTAGGAAAGCCCGTTCCTTCTCAAGACCGAGCTCGCTGGAGCTGCCTCTCGTGACTGCCTCGAAATGGCGAGTGGGAGGAACGCTATCTCCTATTGCGGGCGGAGAAAAGAGCTGGAAAAAGCTTTTCATATGAGATGCAGCATGATGCAAACAAGGCCAAGCTGTGTGCCCCAACTCTCATGCATTTAAAACAATCAAACAAACGAACTAATAGAAAAAACAAAACATGTCCACTTCCATGCCTTTCTGGTGGAATCAGAATTACACGATCGTAGTTACAAAATGATGATTCTTGAAGCAAATACATCCCAAGATTTGCATGGTTTGCTGTAATTAAGACATTCTCTATTTCTTGTTTTTTTTTTCTTTTTCTTGAAAAATTTGAAAATTCACAGACGCTCTGTCAGCATTCCCGTCTGGCAACGGGTGGGTCCCTCTGATCTGTGGCTGCCCTCCCGGTAGGAGGCTGCGCACCCCACCCACCGGCCACCGTGGCTGGCCTTCTCCAGTATTGACACCGGACCTACTCCACCGATTCCTGCTACCTGCCTGCCCCCTGCAGGGATTTTTTTCTTTATTTTGGTTCCCGTTTATGTGTCATAAAATATTCCTAGACAGTGATCTTGAAAAAATTATGGATAAATGGCATTTTGTCATTTGAATTCGGAATTCCGTTACAAATGGATTGGGGTTTTCGGGTTTTTGTTTGTTTGTTGCTCATGCAAATCCAGGCTTTCCCCATATCATAGCTTTTCAAATGAAGGGATTCTTTTTTTAAATTTATTTTTATTTTTAAATTTATATCCAAGTTAGTTAGCATATAGTGCAACTTATGATTTCAGGAGTAGATTCCTCAATGCTTCTTACCCGTTTAGCCCATCCCCCCTCCCACAACCCCTCCAGCAACTCTCAGTTTGTTCTCTGTATTTAAGAGTCCCTTGTGTTTTGTCTCCCTCCCTGTTTTTATACTATTTTTTCTTCCCTTCCCCTATGTTCATCTGTTTCATATCTTAAATTCTGCATGTGAGTGAAGTCATATGATATGTGTCTTTCTCTGACTGGCTAATTTCGCTTAGCATCATACCCTCCAGGTTCGTCCACGTAGTTGCAAATGGCAAGATTTCATTCTTTTTGATTGCCGAGTAGTACTCCGTTGTGTATGTATACCACATCTTCTTGATCCGTTCATCCGTTGATGGACACTTGGGCTCTTTCCATACTTTGACTGTTGTTGGTAGTGCTGCTATAAACATTGGGGTGCATGTGTGCCCTGAAAACAGCACACCTGTACCTCTTGGATAAATACCTAGCAGTGCAATTGCTGGGTCCTAGGGTAGTTCTAGTTCTTAATTTTTTTAGGAACCTCCACACTGTTTTCCAGAGTGGCTGCACCAGTTTGCATTCCCACCAGCAGTGCAAGAGGGTTCCCGTTTCTCCACATCCTCACCAGTATCTACTGTTGCCTGAGTTGTTAATTTTAGCCAATCTGACAGGCGCGAGGTGGCATCTCCGTGTGGTTTTGATTTGTGTTTCCCTGATGATGAGCGATGCGGAACAGTTTTTCATGTATCTGTTGGCCATCTGGGTGTCTTCAAATGAAGGGATTCTTAAATTTTATTCTGAGAAGGTAACTTCTCAAGCTGTGCACAGCCGTGGATTGGAGCCATGGATTCTAACCAGCCCGTCTATAGTGACACAGTCAATGCAACATCTTATAATAAGACTTTCATTTCTTTTGTATAAAACGAGCCTTAAGGTGTCCAAAGTTGGTTCTGATCCTGTGATAAAAATGGGGTGTGTTTGGGGTTCCATGACTGGCTCAGTCAGTAGAGCATGCAACTCTTGATCTCGGGGTCGTGAGTTTAAGCCCCAAGTTGGGTGTAGGGATTACTACAAAAAAAAAAAAAAAAAAAGAAAGAAAAAAAAATGAGGCGTCATGAAAATGCTTTGAGATGTTGGTAAAGGAACAAATCTTCCGTTACGAGATGAGGAAGTTTCCGGAACCTGACTCGCAGCAGGACTACACTGAACCAGTACTGCAGGGCATGTTTGCATCTGGCCCAGAGGGCAGCTCTGTGTCCCTCCCCCCCAACATGTGCATGTGTGTGCGTGCGTGCGCGCACACACACACACACACACACACAGCTATGCGAAGTCTTGGAGGCGTTAACTAGCTTGATTGCGGTAATCATTTCACAGCGTACGCATCTACCAATCAAATCATCGCACTATGTACCTTAAATATACAGACTTGTTATTTGTCGACTGTATCTCAGTAAAGGTGGAAGAAATATGTGGAATCAGGAATTTGGCAGGGAAGAAATATACTGAATGTGTGTTGAACAAGAATCAGAAATCTCTTCAAATGAAGTGATTTGAATGTACCAGTGTCGCAGGAAGAAGAAAGTTCTAGAACCGCCGATACAAAGCTGGGACACAGGTAAAGTGCGGGGCAGCACTCCCTTGATACAACATCCTCTAGTGTTTCATCTACACAAAACCTTTCTTGCTCTTAGGCGAGCGTGCACGGTGCTGGCGAGATTAAACTCTGGCGTCTGGCGTCTGGGACGGGTTCCTGTGACCATGGAGCACTCCCAGCGCACACGGTGCTCTGGGTCGGCGGACAGGCGGTTCCTCGATGGGGGTGTCCACAGCCCCCCATCTGAGGCAGTGGAAATTGGGCTCAGCCTTGTCAGCATGATACGCTGTTAATATTTCAGGAAAACGGTGAGCTCCTCAGCTTTCAGCTCGCATTGAAAGTCCTGTTATCATTTGCTCTTTATAATCCTGGACACAGTAATGAGGCTTTAAATCCTTCAAACACGCGCTGAAAGGCCGCTCCCAGCTCTGTTAGTGTGACCTTTTCAGCGCCACCTGATTTACGTGGTTGGTCTTTTGTCTTCCTCCTTTTTAAATAGCAGCCATCGAAGGGAGGGGTGGGAAAGTCAAGAGGGTGGTTTAGTGGGGACGCGGACGGTTTACAAATGGTCTTCCTCGGCCGCCCAACCGCCTTTGGCGTTTACAAGGCCTGACGAGGTTTTCCTGGGCTGTAGGGTGTTTCCGGGAAGCCTGCAAATCTAGGAACACATCACCTCCTGCACCTGTGTGTTCTGCCCCGACCTCGGCAGGCGTTACCGCGCACCCCCGTCCTCCAGGGAGGGATGGAATTCTCTCTCTGAGAGCCTTTGACCATATACCTAGGAGCCGACGAATGTCCAAGTAATTGGGTTTTGTTGTTGTTGTTGTTTTAACCCACTCTGTCGAGGCCTGATGAAAACGCAGAGAGCTGTGCCTCCTGGGTGCGTACCACTGGGCAGGTTTGCCCTGACGCCGTCACCACAATCAATGCCGTAGACACGGCCATCGCTCCCAAGACCTTCCTCCATACCTTTCGTTTATAATTGTCATTAGCCTTCTGTTTGATAAGAGCACTTAGGAAATTCTAGAGCCTCCTGGTTAAATCACGAATAATTTCAGGGGCCGTGCGGCACTCGGCATAACTGACAAGGCCTTCCGATCTTCACGTGAACTGTTTGGGGGAATTCCTTCACGGCCATTGTCTATCTCTGTGGTAGAAATTGGATCGTTTTATTTATTTATTTTTTAAGTTTATTTATTCACTTTGAGAGAGACAGAGAGTGCGAGAGGGAGAGGGGCAGAGAGAGAGAGAGAGAGAGAGAGAGAATCCCAGGCAGGCTCTATGCCATCAGTGTGGAGCCCAATGTGGGGCTTGAACCCATGAACCACGAGATCACGACCTGAGCCGAAACCGAGAGTCGGTCGCTTCACCGACTGAGCCACCCAGGTGCCCCAGAAACTGGATCGTTTTAAAATCTCGAGAAGCTTCAGACAGTTCACGATAGGTTTTAGTAGTTGACCGCATAGATGGCAGGACCTAGACCGCTCCCGTAACTGTAGCCGTCGACTACAGGATCTTACTCTCCAGTCCTTCCACGCGTCTTTATCATCGACGCCTGAAGGAGGAAGGCCGGACACTCACCCGCTTCAGTGCCTGGTCCGCTGACCCAGGTCCGGGCGGGCGAGTGTTGAGCAGACATCACAAAGCCTGAGGCCGACAGGAGCAGGCAGGAGCCTGCGGGGGAACAGATGGTTTTGCATGATTTTAGTTTTGCGTATTAAACCCATGGACATGTTAGTCACTCTTTTAGAGCTCTGTGTCAAGCCTACTTTTTTCCTTCGCCTGTCATCCCGCACACATGGAGGGGCGGGGACACAAGAGCAAGCGGAGTGACGAACAGCTGACGGTCCACTTGGGGGTGAAGCTTTTTGAGAGCCCAGGGGCCCGAACGTATCCCCGGAGACCAGTGCTCAGTCCCAGCCGGCTGGCGCCGTGCAGGGCTGCTGATTTCACTTTCCGTTATTCTGTAGTTTTCAAGAGAGATTAGCATTTTGAATCTTTTTTTTTAAATGTTTATTTTTGAGAGAGAGACAGACAGAACGTGAGTGGAGGAGGGACAGAGAGAGGGAGACACAGAATCTGAAGTAGGATCCAGGCTCCAAGCTGTCAGCACAGAGCCCAACGTGGGACTCGAACTCACGAACTGTGAGATCGTGACCTGAGCTGACGTCGGATGCCCCGCCAACTGAGCCCCCCAGATGCCCCTTGAATCTTTTTAATTGAAAGCTGCCAATTGAAAAAACTTGGCTCGAATACTTTTGAACTGTCCAGTAGAAGCAAATCAAAATACCCTGCAAAATAAATCCGTGGCCCCTCACGTCGGCAACTTCTGGTGCACACAGGTGACCGAAGCTAATAGCATTAAATATCTATGCATTTGTTCCCATGGAAACGTATGGGTGCACGGGATTTCATTTGGAGCAGATTTTCAGTAATTTTTTTAGTTTACGGTGTATCGGGGCTAACACATGAAGTATGTATGTAATGAAGTGTGTTTGTCTGACATACGGGAGTCATCTAATACAGACAGTATGTATTCAAGTGCGTGTCGAAGGCGTCCATATGCAGATGTGTTTGTGTTTGTAATATACTCGATCGTATGTTGTTTGAACATGGGGTTTGGGTCGTGTTTGGTTTTCGAGAATCTGTGCTCATTGGGCAGCTGCGTTAGGTCCGGTGAGAGTCTAGACGGAAAAGTGTCCGACCTGCTGGCGGCCAAGCAGTTCTGTGTCCTTTGCTGACCTCCTCCCTGGGTGCCTTTACCGCCGCCGCCGTCTCTGCGTGTGCCCTGTTTGTGGCCTGTCTTCTCCGCCAGACCTTAAGCCCCACGAGGCAGGAGCTCTTCTCTGTATCGTTCTGGCCGGACTCTGCCCCAACATAGCAGCTCACCGAAACACCGCCGAATCATTGAGTGACTGAGTGAGAAGTCGAGCCGTACTCTTGGGGACCGGTTGTGAGAGAGGCAGGAAGGATCATTCCCGCCCTCTTGTACTTAACCGCGTATCGACTTGGTCTCTTCCATCCCTGTGTTCTGTTTGCCTCAGCAGGTGCGCTGGGCTGGGGCCGGCGTCTGCCCCGGGGCGGTCCCCAGTTGCCTTTCCTCAGCTTGCCTTTCTCGAGGGCCCTGCATCGAGGCGTGGGCACGGCTGTGACCCTGCAGGGGACAGCAGAGAGGAAGTGGTAGGTGCCACCTCCTGGCAGAGAGGCTTTTGAAAGTGCTCCCTTCACTCCCCCCGTCCAGCGCGCGGTCTCAGGCTGCTCCAGGCTGTACCAGGAAACACCGCAGACCAGGCGGCTTCACGCACGTGCACTTATCCCGCCCCCCCCCCCCCCCCCGCCCCCGGTCTGGAGGCTGCGAGTTCAGGATCGGGACTCCAGCCAGTCGGGTCCCCAGTGGGGAACTCTCGGTGCAGACGGCTGCCTTCTCTCTGTGTCTCCACGCGGTGGAGAGGGAGGGCGGGAGAGTCCTGCTGTCCCTTCTCACGGGGACCAAGGCCTCACCCTCACGATCTCCTTTAACCTTAATCCGTCCCCTGTTTCCATGCGCCCGCAGCGGGTGTTATGGCCGCAGCGTACGAACGTTGGGAGGACAGATCCGTCCAAAGCGCCCGTATTCTCTGCGGCGGACGAGGCGGGGGGCACCGTCAGAGAGAAGACGGGGTATCTGAGGCCCTGGGGCCCCGATCGCTGCGGGAGGCAGACAGCCCTTGAGCGCCCACGCCCCAGGGAAGCCACGTCCACGGAGGGGAACGGTGGCCTGTGCTCGGGGTTCAGACGGGTCTGTGCGGTGGGCATGGAGGGGGAGCCTCAGGGGGCGCGAAGACCGCGCTCGCAGAGGCCAACGCTGCCATGGACTGTGAGTTTCGGGGAGAAAGTTCTTTGATTTCCCCGCCTTGACAATCTCCTCCAACACTCGAGCGATGGCCCTGCCTGCCTCCCAGGAGCGCCGCGAGGGGCTCGGCGAAACGGTGCGCGAAAGGCGGCCGGGTGCTTACAGGGCCGTTATCCGTTCTGTGCCTTGCTGTTTTTATGATCTGTGTTGTTCTTTCTCAGACACCCTGCCGGGAAACCTGAGCCCGTATTTATTACACACAGTGTTACGATTTAAAGGGTGAGCTACTGAGCCATACCGGTCCCTTGAAACCTGCGACCGAGGACGAGTTACCTGACTTCCCCGTTCCTCAGTTTCCCCATCCACGAAGGGGGGGGGTGGTAATTCCACGTGGAGCTTTCCGGAAAGTTTGAGGCGATGACGTGAACAGCACACTTAGAGCCACGCCCGGCCCGCGGTGGACGCGTGACGAACGTTGTGTACTTTTCCCGCAGCACCGAAAACCGCGGACGGGTTAAGATCCTGCCGTAAGAATTAGGCCCTGGGCGGCAGCAAGGCCAGACGCGGCGGCAGTGAACTTGCTCCCACCACGGCTCTGGGCTGGGCACAGGGATTGGAGCCCTTGCTGGGCCGTGTCGCCCGGGGGCGAAGCGCTTTTCAAATGTCACCTACCGCCTTCTCCCACGCGTCGCCGGCAAGACTCGCCCGCACGGCCAGGCCAGCGCGCGGGGGCTGGGACACGGGGAGCCTGTCTGCTCCGAAGGTTCCCAGCGGCCGCTCCACTCTGGGGGAGGAGGGGTGCTGGTGGAGGGCTGACTGTCTCCCTCACCATCCCCCCTACTTTTTTTTCTTTTGAAGTTTCATTATTTTTGAGAGAGAGAAAGAGTGGCAGAAAGAGAGGGGGACAGAAGATCCGAAGCGGGCTCTGAGCTGTCAGCACAGAGCCCGACGCGGGGCTCGAACTCACGAGCAGCGAGATCACGACCTGAGCCCAAGTCGGACGCTTCCCCGACTGAGCCCCCCAGGCGCCCCCCTCGTGACCCCCTCCATGAGCATATGCAAGTCCAAGATGGGGTCCTCGTTTGAAAAAAGAAAAGTGTTCTGTCTCGTGTTAGGTCGTCCACAACCGACCACTTCTCCGGGGTCACTTGGGGCCCCGCAGGCTGCCGGGAAGTTCACGGCCACCCACCTCTAGTTACTGGTTCCAAGACCCCAAATGGTCACGAAAAGCCTCGAGCATTCGGGTCGTGCTGCCCTTCAGCTTCTGCTCAGCCCATGTCTTTAAGCCTCATTTCCCCCCCTGCAGAGACAGGAGCCGGTGCGTATGGCCGAAACACAGCTGTTTTTCTCGGGGCTTCGTGCGTCCACGTGTGCGACCGCGGGGCCCTACAGGGTGTGGGGGAAGCGGGAATAAGACACAAATTACAGGGTGATATGTATTCATAGCGCTCGGAATTATTCAGCAACTTCGCCTTCCGAGAAGTATATGAATAACGCACCTCAGGAAATATTTTTAATACTTGAACTGAGGAGACACTTTCTCCTTGAGGAGAAATTTTTATTATTTATTTATTTATTTTTTCATTTTTTTTCTTTTAATTTTTTTTTTTTTTTTTTTTTTTGAGAGACATAGAGACATAGAGCGTGAGCAAGGGAAGGGCAGAGAGAGAGGGAGACACAGAATCTGAAGAAGCAGGATCCAGGCTCTGATGAGCCGGCAGCACAGAGCCCGATGCGGGGCTCGAACTCATGGACCATGAGATCATGACCTGAGTCGAAGTCGGACGCTTAACCGACTGAGCCCCCCAGGCGCCCCGAGGAGAAATTTTTAAAGCTGGTACGAGATAAATACCCCGCGGCAGCATCAGGACCGTCTCCATTTGGTCTGGTAGGAAGGAGTCTACCTAGGAAAGTATCGTTTTGTGTCCCGACACCGCGATATTTAAGAGTGTGATCTGTGGCCTCCAGGAGGGAAGATGAAAAAAATGAGTTTCTTTAAGGCTTAATTAAAATTTGTGGCTCAAAATAAAATAAGAACGTGCATTGCAAAATCTCATTTTTACCCCATTTATCTCTATCCCGTGCCCTCCCTCCCGAAAGGAAACCGTTCCTCTAATTTATACATGGTCCTCTTGTTCGATTAAGCAAATAAAGGAAAATATTTATCCCTCTAGCCCCAGGCCCTGGTTCTTACAGGGAAGGGAGCAGCCTTTCCGAGGTTTGCTTGTTTCTCTCGCTAACACATCCAAGAGCCCTGTCCGTGTCTGTACATAGTGACCTGGCTCTCTGTCCCAGCTCCCTGCGTCCAGGCTGGGGACACCGGACCTGGCTCCTGGGTTTTATTTGTTTTTGTCTTTTAAAAACTGGGGAGGGGGAGGGGGAGTGCAAGCAGGGGAGGGGCAGAGCGATGGGGACAGAGGAGCCGAAGCGGACTCTGCACCGATAGTCTGACCGAGAGCCAGATGTGGGGCTCCAACTCACGAACTGCAAGATGGGGAACCGAGGCGCAGACGGACGCTCCACGGACTGCGGCCCGGCTCCTGGTTTTCCAGGACCCCACATTGGCCCGGCCCGCCGGCCGCGTTCGTGGCTCCGAGCAGGAAGTGGCCCAGTACTCCTTCAGCACCATTTCCTAGTCCCCTCCCCCCCAACCTGAAGCTTCCAGCAGCTGCGCTTACGCCCATGCCCGAGGTCACGGTAGTAACCGAGGTCGCACGCCCCCCCCACCCCGATATCACCGCAGCCTCCGCGTCCCCCGCCGCCACCGCTGCCACCTCGGTTCTCAGGGGCGCCGTGGGAGGGCTTCTGCACCTGGGGCTCCGCTTGGGCATCTGGGTACCTGCCCGCACCCCCGCACCTTGACCTCGACTCGTCACTTGCCTTGACGTCCCCGACTCTCCTGAACTGCATTTTGGTCTCTTGAGTTCAAGATGTCCCTTGTAACGGCTGGGTGGACGCGGAGCCCCCCAGCCGTCAACATTCAAGTATTCCTCAAGAACAGGACAGAGAAGTCACCCGACGTTTCTTCAACAATTAAGAAACGGCGAACAACTGGACGGAGGACCAGGCTGGGGCGCGCCCCGTGGGGCTCGCCGCCAAAGCCCGTGTGAGCCACAGGGAAGGGAGCCTGTTCCCCACGGGGGACGGGAGCTCGCGGGGTCACGCGCCCTGGCGCTGCGGGGAGGGGGTGCGGAGAGGGCGGCCCCGCCCTCGATGCCTCGATGCCCAGGCGTGCAGAGCAGAAACACTGCCCTCGGGTGCGGGTGCCCGAGGGAAGCCTGTGGCCCCTCCAGACTCTCCAGCCGGAAGACAGAGAAGCTGGTTGAAAGCGATGGAGTCGGGAAGAAGAAACCCAGAGGGGCTCCCGAGAGGAGGCCGAGTTCCGCGGGACACAGGCGCTGGGATTGCAGGGGCGGCGCCCATTAGGATGGACTTAACGGGCCGATTGGAACGAACCCGGTGCTTCCCGGGTAGGGATCTCCCCTTCCTCTTTGGTTTTCTCTCTCCACTTCCTCATGTCCGCACCCTCCTGGGACTCGAAGATGAGGCCCTGGTCCCCGGCGGAAGGAACCGGGTGACCCTTAATCTGCGGGAAAGGGCTCGTTGCCCTCCGTCGTCGTCACCACAGCAGCCTTCCTCTGTGCCTCTCGGCGCTTGATGGGAAGGACTTCACACTCCTCGGTCCCCATGTCATGGATGCGAGGGAAGGAAGGGGGCGTCGCTCTTGCCTTTGAAGAGGCGCAGAGGGGGGACGTTCCGGGGGGCAACGGCGTTCCGTCGGCGACGGAAACGAGCATCCAGACTGGTCTTCCGTCTTCAAAATGTGGTTCCGCCAACGAGGCCCCGGTTTCTGCGTCGCTCGCCACCCAAAAAAAGCTGATTTTGTTTTTAATGGAAATTCCACGGCCTCATCCCTTCGAGAGGCTAAGTCGGCAAACAGTGGGTAGGAGGTGGGCCCCCGAAATGAAGGCGTGTCAGAAAACTCCCCTGGTGACGAAACGACTCGGAAATCACTGGGTCATCCTCAACGTGGCCTGTCGCTGTTTCGCACGGAGAAGAAGCTCCCTGTTCAGCCCCAGGGCGATGCCGCCACGGCTCACGGAGCCCTCGACGGCATTTAGAGAAGAAAGGAGTCCTGTTCCCGTGATTTCTCCCTGTGTTGTTTCTCCTGCGACCGTCACGCGTGCGCTGAGTCGCTGAGTCTTCATCTTTCCTTTCTGTTCGGTGACATCCGTGGCTTCCTTTGTTCAGCAATAACCACTTGGTCTGTTTCTAAGAGCAAAGCCCTGTGGCCCGTCCCCGGGGGATCCAGCCATGAGTAAGTCCCGGTTCCTCAGCTCACGGATTCGAGCATCGGGTCTGCATCTTCTAGAACAGACATCGACGGTTCGTGACCGCCTCGCCAGTGTCGAAAATGCGGATCTATTTCCCAATACACCTTTCAGCCTGGGCGTGACCTTGCCGAAGGCCCCACCCATCCCCGCACGTGAGGCAGGTTCTGAAGAGTTCTCCGAAGGCGCGGAGGTTGGCAGGCTGGGGAGTGCGAGTTAGGAGAAGGCGGAGAGCCGGAGGGACGTGGACACAGCCGCGGTGATGGCGCTCGGTGGCCCTCCTGTTCCCCGTCAGTGGAAGCGGTTCAGCGTTAAGAGATGGTTCTCTCTTGGGGCCCCTGGGTGGCTCGGCCGGTTAAACGTCCGGCTCTTGGTTTCAGATCAGGTCGTGATTGCACAGCTCGTGGATTTGAGCTCCGTGTCGGTGCCTTCTCTCTCTCTGCCCCTCCTGTGCTTGTGCTCTCTCTCTCTCGCTCGCTCTCTCAAAAGAAATAAATAAAAAAAAAAAAGTGGTTCTATCCGGGGGAAAAAAGAGTGAGCTGGAAATAGAGGCAGGGCACGGGCTTGGAATAAGCTCAGGCCGTGTGCCCTTCCCGCTTCCTGTCCTGTCACTAGTAAGTGGTGCTGTGTATCCTGAGGAAAGAGGGAGGGCTCTGAGCCCTGAGTCACAGTCCCCCTTTGCAGAAGGTGAATGCCGAGCTCCGGCCCTAGTTAGAGCTGGTTGCACCGTCCGTGGAGGGGCAGGGTGTAGACACAGCTACGTATCTAGCTCCTAATTTAACAACGAGGGGGGCCGGCCGATTGGGCGCTCCGGCCGCCCAGAGCGGCAGAGTGGGGCGGAGGAGGAGCAAAGTGTTGGTGGGACCCAGGATTCGGGCCGAGGACCCAGGCCGGCCCCTTCAGAGGCTGTACCCCTGCCTTCCCTTTGCCCAGACAGCTCGCCAGGAAGACCGGCGGCCTGGGCTCTAACCTAAATGTCCCTGCGGGACCTCAAGTCAGATAGGGGTGGGCCCCCAGGCCAGGAAGTTTGCTCAGGCCGAGCACTGCGTTTCTAGGTTTGTGGCTTTTTTCTTCCTTAGCCGTGAAACGCTCGACAACAACCACAATTCAGTTTTACAGCAGCGTCTCCACGAGCAGCGCATCGGAGAACCCATCAAAGAGAGGCGCCCTGCAGACATGTTTGGAGTGAACAAGACCAGCCTTCCGCCAACACCATCCCCGTGAGTGCTCCCGCTCCTCAGCCTTGGGAATCGCCGTCTGCTCAGGAAACCGAGTGTCCGAAGTAGCAAAAACCGTGGCACGGGGAGCACGATGAGAGAGACCAGGAGAGTCTCAGGAGCAGCATCGGATTTTCAAGGCAGGGGAAAAAGCGGGAGGAGGGGCAGATACGGGCTCCCGCGGTGTGACCACGGAGCGAATTAAGCGGGGAAGGCTTTATGTCGAAGAGAGTCTTCCACCTCTGTGTTCGGATGGCGCCGTCTGGGGGGGGGCGGCGGCTGTTACCAACAGCCACCCCTCGGCTCGGCACCTGCTCACATTGTGAAAGGAGGGGGTGGGGAGCCCCGCTTCTGATCGGGCCAGCCTGAGGCCGTAGGGATGGGCTACCTGCTTCCGTATCAGGGGTCCCTCGGGCTTTCGGAGGCTGGGCGTCAGGTGAGAAGTTAGGAGCAAGGGCGGTTGTTACAAAGGCCGGGAGCCCCCGGGAGCTGGCCGTGCGCCTTTCCGCGTGTTCCTTTCGTGCCAACTTCCTGTGGCCATCGCACGGCCCTCGGGCAGCAGGTGGCTCAGGAGCCCCGATTTACAGATGGGGGTCTGGGGTCTGGGGTCTGGGGGCCGGGGTGTTCTGCCCACGCGCCTCAGGTGAAAGGCGTGAAGTCGGGCAGCTTGGCATCAGACCGCACCGTCCCTCGCGGGGAGATCAGTGCGTGCCCCTGAGCTCCCGGTTCTGCGTGGAGTGGGCTCCTGCCTCCATTTCCAGCTCTCACCTTCCTCCGCCCCAACTAGGGCAGCCCAGGGAAGGACTCTGATTGGCTCATCCTGGGCCGTGTACCCACCTTTGGACCAATCACTGTGTTCGGAGGATAGAATTCCGCAAACGTAGCTGCTGAGGGTCCGTGTGCCGTCGGGGCGCTGGACGCCCGCGTTAATTAGCGTTCTATGCCGCTGTAACACGTCACCATGGATTCCAGCGCTTAAAACATCGAAACTGGGTCCTCTTACGGTTCTGGAGATTGGAAGTCCAAAGTGGCGGGTTCTGGGGTAAAATCAAGGTGTCAGCAGGGCCGCACTCCTGAGGTTCCAGGGACAGTCTGGTCCCCTGCCGTTTCTGTCGTCCAGAGACCACTTGTACCCTTGGCTCCTGGTCTCTCCTTCCATCTCCAAGGCCAGGAGAGCAGCATTCTCCAGTCTGTCTGACACCACCTGCTTCTACCCGCACGCCTCGTTCTGTGACCGTCCTGCCCACCAGTCCTCGCTCACAGTGACCCCTGTGATCTGCACCGTCTCCGCTGTGGGCTTGGTCGTGTTCCCCCCAAGTTCATAGTTGAGGCTGTAACGTCCAGTGCCTTCGCATGTGACCATATCTGAAGACAGAGACTTTAAAGAGATAATCGAATAAAACTCAGGCCATCGGGGTGGGGATGAGTGCAGTCTGACTGGTGGCCTTCTAAGGAGAGGACTCGGACACACAGACACCAGTGGGGCTTAGGCACAGGGGAGAGACCACGGGAGCACGCGGTGAGAAGACACGCCGTCCGGGAGCCAAGGAGAGAGGCCTCCAGGCCTGCGGACTGGGGCGGGCAGCTGGTGGCTGGCTTGTCTCCGCCCTGCGGCCTCACAGAGCGGACGAACGAGCCGTCGTCTGGAGGGATGGTGGCCGCCCAGGACCGTCTTCAAGCCCCCGGCAGGCGGGGTCCAGGGTCCTTTTGTCCCTAATCAGATGACATCATTCTCGGTCATTGTGTCCCGCAAAGGAGATGGGTGGAGCCCTCCCTCGCGTCCAGGGCTGGTGATTCTCGAAACTTCTGGCTGCTTCTTACCCTAGTCTGTCGCGTCTCCGGGAGACGTGCCTGCCGCAGGCCCACGGGCCGTCTGCTCTCCGGGGGACCGATCCCGGCTCCTGCTAGACCACGCCTGAAGGATTGAATTTTTCCCCCTTCTGTCTAAGCAGGCGTCTCTGACGCCAGGAAGTGCGGCTTCACCTACTGAACGAGGCTGACAAGCAGACTCCACGGTGCCGCACCGATTGTCCACGCAAACATTTCTCACCGTCGTTTTTTAGAGCTTAAGCACATGACGATAAAAAGGCCACTATGTCTTTGAAGGCTGCCAGCTCTCCTAGCCGGGAGCTTCAGGCGGGCACACGCATGGTCTCTTCGCGTGCCGATGTGGGGGTCCCCCGGCTTTTGGCGTTCTTTCTCACCAATAAAGGTAGAAGCGCTCAGGCTTTCCTTAGAGCTGTCGGGTTTACATAAGTAGTTTGCTCGGTGGAATTTACCGTAGAGGGTGTCTGTTTGATTTCGTTTTCTCCAGGTTTCACACTCCAGTGTTTAGAGAAAGGATCCAAAAAGCTTATCTTCGACCTGCCTCTCCTTCTTTTCCTCCTTAAAGTCTCTTCCCCTTGGACGATGCTATTTCGAAAACTTCATCCTTGTATTATAAACGTGATCGGCCTTCCCTCCAGGATGTGATGTTCTATTTTTTTTTTTTTTGGATTTTATCTTTTTTAATGTTTATTTTATTTATTTTGAGAGAGAGAGGGGAGAGAGGGAGCAAGCATGAGCAGAGTAGAGGAGAGAGAGAGACAGAGAGAGACTCCCAAGCAGGCTCCACGCTGTCAGTGCGGTGAACTAGGAGATCGTGACCTGAAACCGAAATCAAGAGTCGGACGCTAACTCGCTGAACCGGCCAGGCGCCCCCCCCCCCCAAATCGATGCTCTAAGAAAAGAATGCGTAGCTGCCCGTGGCCAAATACTCAGCTTTCACAGTGTGTAACCAGATGGTGTCTAAAATCTGTCCCCGGGTCAAACTCAGGAGCACAGAAAATTCTGTAAACATATCTATGTAACCTTAAGTTCAAGAGGGATGCTATTCTAGATGCTTTTTGTAGAAATTCCAAAATTAATGCAGACACTTAACACACAAACTTGGGACCATGTACGGATTCTTAGAACCGTGCGGCTTGCTTGTCAGTTCCGAGCGTCCTCATTTATAATTAACTGGTACGATTTTCACACGGTCCCAAGATGCTTGTAGAGTGATCGCAAGATAATCGCATCCAGTGCGACTCCCATATGTAAACAGAAGACTGCTTTCCAGGGACCCTGCTTCTAACATCTCAGTGGGGCTTTTTAAACCGCTAATTAATCTAACCTGGTAATTGTTAATGAGGCCCATCTTTCAGCAACTTTTTTTTTTTTTTTTTGCATGGGAGAAGAAGGCCGTGAGCCACTGGCAGGCTTATTTTTGTCCTCTGACAGTTGGAAAATTATGGGGAAAGAGCGACCCACACTCACGGGAGGGGAATAAAATTCCAATTAAGCTGGCCGAATTTATGCAGTCACTTTATAATCGATACATGTTATTACCCACACTACACTTGAAAATTACCATTGATGTGTGTGAAAGAGATATCGTCTAGGAAATAAATTCTGATCAAAGCTGTCGATATACCGAGGGGCTAGGAAAAGAATGATGGTTCTATTTCCCTGCACTTAGAAATCCGTCTATAAAATGATCACAGTCGTGACTCTGGAAAAAAGAAAGCCTCACAGTTTGTGCCTAGAGGCAGACCAGCATGAGTATTTTCCAAAAGCACTAACCGTTTTTGGTTTCTAACGCGCAAGAGGCAGCTGTTGCGAAGACAGACGGTAGAGACCCAAAGGGTAAAGAGAACAAGAAATGTCTAGATCTGGGCAAAATTTTTAAACAAGAAAATGTTCGTGAAAGGAGAGTATGAATAGTTCTACGCCAGATAAGGACTCCAGGTTAGGAATATGGTAGAAAGCGGCCACTGCTTAAGGGGGGGCTGTTGGAAACAGCCTGGGTGTAGCCTGGCTTCCTGGGGGCTCTGGGGAGCCCTGGGGATCTCTGAGCAGAAGGCCGCTAAGGAGCAGGAGTCGGCAGGAGCGTGGAGATGTGGTCGGAGTCAGTGCCGTGACCCCACGTGACGGAGTTACTCAGGGGAGCTCAGTGCGCTCCCGTCACAGAGGTTCGCGGGTGGGAACGCCGCGCCCCAGCCTGGCGCATTGACAAGACAGAAGGTGAGAAGTTCTCTTTTCGCTTGTTCATGGGCTACCCTGTGACGGGGAACCAGGTACAAGGCACAGGCACAGGTGACGTGGCCCCGAGCCCCAGAGGTTGGCATTCAGCGGTCCTACAAGTGTTCCGGCCCGACTGGGCTGGCGCTGCTCGAGCCAAAGCACTTTCGGAGTCACTGGAGCAGCTGCTAGGTGACCCGGGGGGGACGCTTGGGAGTATCTGGAGACCTCGGAGATTGTCGGGACCGGCCTGGGAGCAGCCGGCGCTGACTGCGGGCCTCCGGGTTCCAGAAAGACCGCTCACACCCTACTTCACACGGGCCAGCCTCTCTCCCCACACCCGGCCCCTCCAACATAAAAACCATTAAAGTAACTTTCTGGGGGCGCCTGGGTGGCTCGGTCAGTCAAGCATCCGACTCTTGGTTTTGGCTTCAGGTCATGATCTCACGGTTCCTAAGCTTGAGCCCTGCATCAGGCTCTGTGCTGACAGCTCAGAGCCTGCTTGGGACTCTCTCTCTCTCTCTCTCTCTCTGCCCCTCCCCCACTTGCACTCCCTCTCTCTCAAAAATAAAATCAATTAAAGAAAATAATAATTTCCTGGCCCCAAATGCCGATTGTGCGAGATTGAGAAACGCTGGTCTAGAGAATGACTCCAGGAGACCCGCGCGCTTTTCTTTTCTTTCTTTTTAAATGTTTATGTATTTTTAAGACAGAGAGAGACAGAGCAGGGACGGGGAAGCGGCAGAGAGAGAGAGAGAGACGCAGAATCCAAAGCAGGCTCCAGGCTCCAAGCTGTCAGCACAGAGCCCGACATGGGGCTCAAACTCACAAATGGTGAGATCATGACCTGAGCTGAAGTCGGAGGCTGAACCGACCGAGACCCCCAGGCGTCCCCCCCACGTGCTTTTCTAACACCAAGCGGTAGCCCGTAGCCAACCAGATGGGCCGCAGAGAGAATATGCACGCTCACTGAAACAGGTTATGCCACCTGCTCTTTTCAGGAAATGGCCTCAACTTCTCTGCATTTAGGTCTCAATAACCGGAAAAGGCATCGTACGACCGCGTTGCCTCAGCAAGGCAGGGGCTGAGTCTCAGCAGCCGCCTCCCCAAGAGTGGGGACCACTGGGGGTGGGGGACACGTCTGTGCAGAGCGTCTGTGCCTGGATCACACGGGTGTGACTGCAGGTGCGACCGAGGGTGTCACTGCAGGTGTGCGGCCGAGTGTGACCGCAGCGACGGCCTCAGGAAGGGACCTTCGTGGTCCCAGCGTCCCCACCACGTTTGCCGCTAACACTTGCTCTCTTTTCAGCGAGGAAGGGCACAGCAAGGCTGGAGAGCAAATGACCCCTCGGGAGGAACGGAGGGCGGCGCCGATCTGGTCTCTGATTCGGCAGGGGGAACCGTCTGACAGAAAGTCAGCACTCGCTAATCTGCTTCGATGGGTCCGTGTGATGTAATCAGGAGTCGTGATTACAGACCCCAGAGTCGTGTCCGTGTAGCGTATTCCTTTTTTCCCAACAAGTCCACTGAAAGCCAACAGACACTGCATCCCGCGACGGGTACACCGAGGTGGGAGGAAAAGAACACATCAGTCCTTGCCTGTGGGCCTCTGGGGGTCACGGCTCATTATCCATGAGTTAATCCACCGTGTCAGGGTCTGGGCTGTCAAGTTATCGGTCGGAAGACGTGTAGGTCAAGTCCCTGTCTCCTCTACGGGGCGGAGTGGCCGGGACTGAGGCCGAGGCAGGGGCTTCAGGTCTCTCGAGGGGACAGCAAGCCCGTGTCGCGAGGCCTCGCAGTAGGAGGTCCAGATCCCCGTGAAGCCACAGAGCCCGGAAGGTAGCAGTGGACGAGTTCAGATCCCGTGGCCCGAGATACCGCTGCACAAAGAGGCACTTCGGAAACACACTCGAAATACACGGGCCGAAGAAAGTCCTAGAGTTAAAGTCGTAGCTGCACACATTTTCAGAAAAGGCGGAAATGGAAATGAATGGAATGAACGGGATCTTTAGCAGCTTTGCATCTCACGTGCAGGATGCTGGGACCACGAGGAAGACTCCAAGAGCGTCAGACACACGTGGGAAAATTCATCTGGAATCTTCTCTTAATGGAGACTTTTTTTTTTCTCCACTCAGATAATAATTCTACTCTTGATTCTCTCTGTAGACACGGCACCCCTGGTTCTAAACTCAGCAGACCTGCTCCCCCTATAAAACCAGCCCTGGGTTAAATAGTCCCCGCCAGCCTTTCTACAAAAGAGCAGTATTTTAAACGGACGGTGGAAAGTTACCCAGAATTTCATGTGTGCCGTGCACGGAACCTACTGGAACACCGGAAGGCGTGTTGCAGTAGGAACATCTTTGAATCAGAGCGCGCGCGCGACAGGGGCAGGCTCCGGGCTGACTCTGTGGCTTGAGGCATTTATGGTGTTTGAAATACAGCAGGTGCGCCTCTAAGGCCAGAACCCAGCAGCCAGACACCACTTCACCTAATGTGAAATTTTGTCGTGCCTTCTCACCGTGTTTTAACTACGCTGGCCTTTTTTTCAGTTTCTGTTTTCTGTGCTTTATTTGGGGGCATGCCGAAACTTAGAATCTTTTTATTTGCTGTTATAGTTGCCTCGAGCAACTTCTTCCTGCTCTTTGCAGAGCTGTTCTACGTTGCCGTTTAGTCCTTAAGTCAGAATCACGAATCCTGAGGCCTTCCCAGGCAGCACCAGCAACTACCGCTGGGCGCTTTAT
This sequence comes from Paguma larvata, assembly GCA_030068075.1. NCBI lineage: Eukaryota > Metazoa > Chordata > Mammalia > Carnivora > Viverridae > Paguma > Paguma larvata. The sequence continues at coordinate 86,305,564 of CM057835.1, forward strand.
TCTAGCATCGGGCTCTCTTTTCTCCTCCTCGTGTGCTGCTTGCTGAAATAACCTTGTTCTATTTAATTTTTTTTTTAAGTTTAATTTTGAGAGAGAGCGAGCAGGGGAGAGGCAGAGAGAGAGGGAGACAGAGGATCTGAAGCGGGCTCTGGGCTGACAGCAGGGAGCCTGACCCGGGGCTCAAATTCACAAACCACAAGATCATGTATGACCTGAGCTGAAGTTGGCTGCTCAGTTGACTGAGCCACTCAGATGCCCCATTGTTATATTTAATTTTAACATAATATACGTCAGGTAACATATTTATATAATATAATGTAATGTAGTGTAATATAATATAATCTAGATCATATATCAACATATAATTATGCTAAGTAGCATATACTATTTATATACTCTATATTTTATTTGCAAACATATAAATATGTCCTTAACCATATTTATTATTGTCTAGTAACACGTATGTATTACACACACATCTCACAGCTCCTATGAGTGAATAAATTTGGCCATTCAGCATCATTGGTGGCTAAGATGAAAACACAGGTGAACTTGCACCTTGAACTGTGCTAAACACGAGCTATAATTATTCCAAATACACAAACCCGAGCCTCGCCCAGCTGCCGGACTTCGGGCAACATAAACAAAGAGAAAAGGCAGACTGCAGTCTGGGAACGGTCACAGGTCACGGAGCTCCGATTCTTCCACAGACAAATTTAAGGGAATTGAAGGGGTGGAGGGTAATTCTACAGGTTAAAAGCGACTTGAAGGACACCTAATCTTTTAAAAGTGGGTGGGACGAGGGTACTCGGAGCGGGGTCACCTCGGGGGCGATAAATAAAGTGATGCGAAGAAAGGGGGCGGTCTTTCAAGCCGCGGATGAGAACTCGATCGCCCACCGATCCTTCCAAGAAACCCAGTGGGAGGCAGGCCTCAGGGTCCTTCCGTCGCTCACTCACCCCTGGAGGATGAGAGTCTGAAGAGGGGACAACGACAGGGGCTCCGCGTCTGGACGCCTTCGGCCGCAGCAAGTAGACCACCACCGCCCTTGCCCCAAAGTTCTTCTCCTTGTGTCCTGATGGAGACAGCTGCCCTGGGGCCAGCCCAAGCCCGGACTTATGTCATGGGGGGTAGAGCTGGGGAGGGCACACGCGGTGAGACCCGGGAGCTTCCGCCCGCGTAGTTCCCTTACTTATGACAACCTTCGATAAAGAAATAAATATTCTTTCTCCATAAGTTATTCTCTTTGTCAAATCCAACAAAATCAAATGCCATAGAAAGAACGGCCTGGCATTATCTACACCTGTGTCAGCATCTGAATCTACAACCATCCGTATCTCCCCACATATCACGCATATCCATACCTGTGTATCTGTCTGAAAACCAACTTACTGATTGATGCGGATATATTACATATACAAATATATATTTCTTTTTTTTAATGTTTTATTTATTTTTTGAGAGCAGGAGAGACAAAGCATGAGCAGGGGAGGGGCAGAGAGAGAGGGAGACACAGAATCTGAAGCAGGCTCTGGGCTCTGATGAGCCATCAGCACAGAGCCCGATGCGGGGCTCGAACCCACAGACCGTGAGATCATGACCTGAGCTGAAGTTGGCCGCCCAACTGACTGAGCCACCCAGGCGCCCCCAAATATATATTTCAAGGTGGTTTTATTCATAACCCCGTGTTTTCAGCATTTGGCAAGAGTTCAGCCACACAATACTACTGTGTCTGCCAAAAAAGGTGGCCCTGGGCACAACTCACACAACTTCCTTCGTGCATCAGAGTAAGAGCCCTGAACCGACATCGCCAAGGACAGTATCTACATGTATACAGTGGTATAAAATGGGTCAAGACGCCGCAGGCTGACAGAAGACGGGAGGCACAGTAGAAACTTTGCTTCTGAAATCACTTGCAGGGACTCCATCGCTGTGGTGACCCCGTACACCCAGCTTCTCTCGGAGGCTGGGGCCCCCTGACTTTCATTCGGCTTTCCGGGGAGAAGCGCTCTTAGAAAAGGCAACTAATAGTCAAAGGAGAGGATAAAATACTATATTCGTGTCTTCTCCGGAGGCAGCAGAGGGAGAGGAAGGGCGTGAGTCACTGGGGCATGAGTTGAGTCTCTGTATTAGATGTTCATTGACTTACGCTCTCCTCGCTTCTAACAACAACCGGGCATTGAGTTCCTACCACGTGACGGTCATTTTCCCAGGAAGCAGGACACGTTGGGAAACCAGGACACAAAGATCCTTCCCTCAGGAGTTTATATAGTTCTGTGTGTGCACGCATATAGGGGAGGAAAACAATTTGAACAATTAACGAGTAAATGTTTTAGGTCAGTGCGGCCAAATAAGAAGGGAAACGAAGGAGGGGGCGGTACACGGAAGGTGCCTCGCGGTGGAGGAACGATCACGGGAAAGGGAATGATGAGGAAAGCCTCACTGATAAGCTACATTTGAGCATGGACCTCGAAGAAGTGAATCGATAAGCCAGGGGGTGTCTGGAGGAAAGGACGGCCCTGGAGAGAAGGAAGAAAGATTTCGAAGGTCCTAAGCGGGGAGCATGACTGCGGTAGTCACTGAACGAGAAGGAGGCCAAGCCATCCCAAAGGGAGATGTAACTCATGGCAGGCTGGATGTCAGCGGTAGACACATCCCACAAACAGCTATGCCTGCAGCTTCCCGCCATGCGTCCCCCACTTTATAACATGCGTGCCACCTGCTCGCAATTGGTAGGGCAGGAGGAACCACGTGATGCTGTGCAAATACAAGGTGTCAGGAATTAGCATTTCATTGTGCTCTCCTCAGGGACGACTGGAGAGTACTAATGACTCTCGTAACCGTATAGGGAAGGCTACACAATTTTTCCACTAAGGTGGTGGGCAATCAAAAATCTCTGGAGACTGTATCTGTATTATTATTCCACAAGGAATAATAGAGCATTGGAGATAGACATTACTGTTTCCAACCAAGCACTGTCTGGCGTTCTGATGTTCTTGGACAGGACCTGGTGCCTTCTGAAGCGATTCTCGGTAAATTGGCAGAGTTGTCAGCACAAAAGATGTTAAAGTGATAAAATGATTAAAAATACATCATAAGAATTTCATGTCTAGCCAAGAAACAGGATAATAGAACGTAAATTTGAAGAAATAAAAAAATCAATAATTGAAAACAGACTCATGATGACAGAATTAGTAGGCAGAGATATTAAAACAATTATTGTAACTTTATTACATTCAACTAAGAAACTGTAAGGAAAACTGAACATATTAAGTAAAATTACTTTGGCTTTTCAGATCACATTTTAGGGATGAAAATAACAGTATCTGAGATGAAAAATACATCAGGCAGATGAAAAATACATCACATATTGAGGGAGAATACAAGATTAATGAAAGGGAAGCTATAGCAATAGAAACTATTAAAAAAATGGAATGCTAAGAGTGAAGAAATCCGAAAACAATATGGAGTATTAGTTAACAGGGAAAAATTCTCCAGTGGCCAAGCATACATATAATTGGAGTCTCTACAACAAAGGAGATAGAAAAAGGGATTTTTAAAAAAATGTTTTATTTATTTTGAGAGAGAGAGAGAGAGAGATCAAGGGCAGGGAAGGGGCAGAGAGAGGGAGTCAGAGAATCCCAAGCAAATTCTGTGCTACCAGCGCAGAGCCCAATGTGGGACTCGAACCCACCAACTGTGAGATCATGACCTGAGCCAAAATCAGGTGTCAGACACTTAACCGACTGAGCCACCCAGGTGCTCCAAAAAGTGCATTAAAAAAAAAAAAAGTTGAAGAAATTATAGCCAGAAGTAGTTTGTATTTACAAATCTGATTTTAGAAGAAAGAAAGAAAGAAAGAAAGAAAGAAAGAAAGAAAGAAAGAAAGAAAGAAAGAAAGAAAGAGAAAGAAAGAAAAGGAAGGAGGGAGGAAGGAAGGAAGGAAGGAAGGAAGGAAGGAAAGAAGGAAGGAAGGAAAGAAGGAAGGAAGGAAAGAAGGAAGGAGGGAAGGAAGGAAGGAGGGAAGGAAGGAAGGAAGGAAGGAAAGAAGGAAGGAGGGAAGGAAGGAAGGAGGGAAGGAAGGAAGGAAGGAAGAGAAAGAACAAAAAAGCCCCGTAACCTAGAGAACTGGAGAGTTCCATGGGCCCGTGGAAGAGAAACACTGAAGGAGCTAGACTAAGACAGGCCATAACTGAATTTCTTAAAAGAATGAGCTTTCTGATGAAGAGAAATCCTACACCATAAAGATGCTTTTCGTGTGGATGGATCCAGAAATGACAGCAGATTTTTATCCTGGACTTTTTGCTGGACACAATAGAGGCTAAAAGAGTGGAACAGGATCTTTAAGGCAGGGAAAGGAAACAAAAGGCAACTGTCGACCTGGAGTTTTTCACAATGAAAACATCTTTCAGGACAAAGGTGGAGATTTGCTTCACCAGACACATACCACACACACACAAAACAATTAAATTCTTGCGAGCGGCTGAAAACCTGGAGTTGCCAAAGAAATTAAGACCATCGGAAATCATGCTCTCATAAGGAAATATAAAGACGTTGGTCTTCCTACCGAAAGAGCTGAAAACTATCAACTGTTGGAAGCCAGCGTGGCGACAATACGTCGTCATGGGGTTCATGACAGGCGCAGAAGGAAGTGTGTTGCAACGAGAGAAATGAGAATGGAGAGAAGAAAGGGGATCATAGCAGTTTCGTATTCTTATATCAGATACGAATTAGTATAATGTTGCTTGGATGCCAACAGTCTTCAGTTAGACATGCATACTCTCAACCCGAAAACTCAAACTAAAAAACAGAGAGGTATAGCTAATAAGCCTCCCTCCAAAAAGAAATTAAGCCGAATCATAAAAATTGTATGGTTTTTAAAAGCAGGAATGGAGGGAAGAGGGGGAGACTGATGGGTCAAAGAGAAACCAAATTGCAAGATGGTAGATTCAACCAACCATACCCATTAGTCACTTTTTAAAATATATATATAACTTATTGTCAAATTGGCTGACATACAGCGTGTACAGTGGGCTCTTGGTTTTGGGGGTAGATTCTCATGGTCCATTGCTTACATACAACACCTGGTGCTCATCCCACCAAACACCCTCCTCAATGCCCATCCCCCATTTTCCCCCTCCCCTGCCCCCCCCATCAACCCTCAGTTTGTTCTCTGTATTTAAGAGTCTCTTATGCTTTGCCTCCCTCCCTCTCTTTGTAATTAATTTTTTCCCCTTCCCTTCCCACATGGTCTTCTGTTAAGTTTCTCAACTTCCCCACAAGAGTGAAAACATATATCTCTCTTTCTTTGACTGACTTATTTCACTCAGCATAATTCCTTCCAGTTCCATCCACGTCACTGCAAATGGCAGGATTTCATTCTTTCTCATGGCCAAGTAGTATTCCGTTGTCTATATAAACCACATCTTCTTTATCCATTTGTCAGTTGATGGACGTTTTGGCTCATTCCATAATTTGGCTGTTGTTGAAATTTATATAGATGCTCTAAGTTCCCCAAATGGAAGCCAGAGATCATCGGATTAGCTTAGAAAGGCAGATTCAACTAAAAATATTAGGAAAATTAGGAAAATGTTTCTAATTTTCTCTGCACCTTACTCTTTAACCCACTGGCTACTTAGAAGTTTATTGTTTAATTTCTGTATTCAAAGAGTATTCAGATATCACTCGATTATTGATATTAGTTAATTCTATTCTAGTCAGAGAACACACTTCACATGATTTCAGTAAAATAGAATGTGTCTCCATTTGTCATTTGGCCTAGACTATGACAGAAACTGATACATAGCCCATGTGCTTTAGAGAATAAAATTATTTTCTGTTGTTTCGGGGTGGAATATTCTAAAACTGCTTTTTGGTTGTGTCTCTGTATTGCTTGTTGTTACGATTCCTTCCTTCCTTCTCTTGCTTTGACTGCTTTACTGAGGTATGATTGCCTCACAGTAAGTTGCATATTTTTAAATGTAAACTCTGATGTTTTGACGTATACACACACACACACACAAAACCTTCAGTACAATGGACAAAAGTGAACCTATTCAACCCAACACCCTCATAAGTTTCACCTCATCCTTCTCATATTCTAGCCCCAGGCAAACACTACAAATGATTTGTCTCACTTGCACAGACGACTTCGAATTGTCTCACATATCATATAAACCGAATGGTAGAATAAAATATTTTTTAAATTGTTCTCATCCGGTGTAATGAACCCGAGATTCACACATGTTATGCATATGAACAGTGTGCTCCTATGAATCGCCCTGTGGTCGGCGATTGCGTGAACACAGCACGGTTTTTGCCTGTTCACCTGTTGGGTCGTTTCTACTTTGGGGACCTTGCTACATTAACACCTGTGTGCCAGTACATTCTCATGGCTGATGGTGCAGAGTGGTCATCGAAGCCAATGGCATTGTCACACCTCACAGAGCTGTCCACCGAAAGGGGTTAATTTCCCTGGGTGTAAATGTAGAAGAGGCTGATCACAGATGCTGCTGTTACGACCGCCATTCTTTGCTCCTTCCCCTTCAGTTCCCTGATTCACGACAGCTCAGGCATTGAGCAGAAACCCCTCACGCCCCCCGCCCTGCCGTGCAGTCTCTTGTCGCTCGTGATCAGACTGCTTTGCTAGTCATCAGGAGTTGCGCCGTTGGAAGAATGTTTCCATCAACAGTACGACTATCTGTACATAGTTTTTAAAACACAGAACACAAGCATAACCCTACAGTGCTCACCGTACACAGGAAACAAGATCACTAAAAACAAATTTGATGCTGGAAAGTAACACGGTATGTTACATGTATGGTAACAAGTATTTGCGTTTAAGAAATTTTCTTACTGGGGCCACGTGTGTTGATTACATAGGAATTTTACCTTTGGGGGCACCTGGGTGACTCAGTCGGTTAAGCGTCCGACTCTAGATTCCGGCTCTGGTCACGATCTCACGGTTTGCACGGAGCCTGCTTGGGATTCTCTCCCTTTCTCTTGCTGTCCCTTCCTCCCTCACGGGTGCTCACTCTTTCTCTCAAATAAATAAATAAGCCTTAAAAACGTTTTATAGTAAAAAGATAGTGATTTTACCTTTAAATCGTGAGTTGTAATTTGAGTGGTAATTGCATTTCCCTCAAAACGGTGTACGGAAACAGCTACTTTTTATTCGAAGATGATCTGAGATGAATGTGAACTCCCTATTTCCAGAAAAAAAAAAAAAAAGGGAAGAGAACCAACGGGTGGCGACTCCCGCCTCCCCGAAACCATGCTTGAGGCGCCCATTCTACATCCCGAATGTATTTCGAATGAGGCATCGGATTTAAAACCGCTGGATACAAAAGATGAGGACTTCGACATTGTAAATAGCTCCCTATATTTGAATGGCAAGTAAGCTTTTCCTTTTTTCAGGGAATCAGCCCACTGTTTCTCATTCTGTCTGGCGAACGCGCAGCGTGTGACGGCATACTGTGATTACTGAGGGTTTGCCAGAAAGTGAGGTTTCCCCCGGGTCTTTCTCTGAGGCTGATTCGGATCTCCCGTTGCTGCCGGGAAGGGGGCCACAGCGGGCTGGGCGCGGCAGGACGGCTTCCCCGGCTCGGCCTGAGATCCCAGACCGGAATAATTAGATCAGCAGCCAGGTCTAATTAGGAACCCGTGATGGAATCATGTTCAGGCTGATTAACTGTGCAAACCCATTATTTGCTCTAATGGAAAGTTCACATCCTTCTTCACGAGCGGAATCTGACTCACGGATGCGGGAGTGTGCGCCGTGCGTGTGTGCGTGTGTGTGTGTGCGTGTGTGTGTGTCCTAGGTCTCCAGCTCAGCCCCAACTTTGTGTGTTTGGGCTTGTGTGGGGGTGGTATGACCTGGGGGAGGGTGGGGCAAGGGCAGGGTCCCTCTCTGCCTTTATTTAGCTTTTTGATACTTTGTCCCTCATGGATATATTCGGACTAATTTGGGTTATTTAAAAAATACTGCCTTAAAATATTATTTATCTCAGTTACCAAGGTTTTGCTTTATGGTTGTTTTTGTTTTTTGTTTTTTGGTTTTTTTTTTTGGTTCCCCTTATGTTTTGCAGCTTGCCTCACCCGGTCCTGGCCTGAGCGCCAGGTGTCACGCGGTGTGCCGTGTGCCCAGTCCTGCCCCCTGATGCCCACGCAGGGCCCCCGCCAGCAGCAGGAGGCACGCGGGCTGCTCCGTGGTGCTCCCTCTGTGTGCAGGGCTTCCCGGGGAGCCGCCAGGAGAAGCCGCGGCGCGGAGTGGCCCGTGGGCGAGAGGCAGGAAGGGGACTGACCCCCCAGGTTCTTCCCATCTCCCGTTTTCCCTTGGACTGAACTCCCTGCACCTGTAATGTCGCCATCTGCCTGAGCTGCCAAGTGCAGGTGGCTGCAGGAAGCCGTTCATTGGGCTGGAGGAGGCGGGAGGAGGCCGGGGAGGCCGGAGGAGGCCGGGGAGGCCGGAGGGCACTGGAGGTCCAGGGACCACAGGCATTTCTGAGACGCCGTCCAGGAGAAGGCTGTGACTTCCGGCGGGAGGGGCTGGGTTTGCCCACAGAGCTGACGGCAGATCCGCGGGTTTGCACAGTTAATCAGCCTGAACATGATTCCATCACGGGTTCCTAATTAGACCTGGCTCCCGATCTAATTATCCGGGTCTCGGATCTAACGCGGAGCCGGGGAAGCCGTCCTGCCGCGCCTGGCCCCCTGTGGCCCTCTTCCCGGCAGGAGGAGCTGCTGACGGACGTGCCGCCGTCCAGAGTTCTCTGGTGTTTGGTTTTGTTTGTTTCTGTATCCTGCCCTGTTTCTGGAGTAATCGGTGGGACGTTGGCTGCAGTGGACTCTCCCTTCTTCCCCTCAAGTGTTAACTTGCACAGAAACAACGGTCGGGATCTAAATGAACCCAAGTTTGGGCCGCACTGGAGTTGTGGCCATAGAGGCCGTGAAGTGTGTTGGGCTCTAATGCCGGAGCCCGAGGGACATGGCCCCGTGGATACGTTTCAGGGGCCAGGAGACAAGTCGCGTTCTGTCGTAGCCACACATGTATGTTCAGTGTGTCAGACACTCGTGGATTTGCAGGGGGGCGTGAAGAGATGCGTGTTAGGAGCCGCATCACGATGTCAGAATCACGAGCTGCATTTTCTTCTCCGTCCCCGGCCGCCCCCGGCTGTCCTCAGCCGTCTCTGGCCCCACGAGGTCACGACGAGGCTGAGTTTGGCCTCCGCTCTCCCTGGGTGACCTCACAGCCCCAGCTCCACAGGCAGTGTCCGTCCGAGTCTCGCAGCGACTTAGAATTTTTAAAGTGCATCGCGCACTCCTGTCCCGTGACGTTCGCAGGGCCCTGGGACAAGGTCGGACTGAGGTTGGCACTTCCGTGGGGAGTGGGGAGACCAAGCAGGTGTAACTCGCCCAGCCTTCCCGAGCCGACGGGAGATCCAGGGTCAGAACCGAGGCCCTCAGACTTCCAGGTCATCACGGATGGCTCTGCCGACCTCGGCAAGACACAAATGGAGGGCGGGGCTGCCCAGCGGCGCCGCCAAGGGCAGCAGGGCACTCGGCCCCGCCCCCGTGCCAGCCCCGAAGTGCTTTGGCCCAGGAAGGGCTGGGGCGCCCCAAGGGTGCAAATCGGGGAAAACCTCAAGCTCCCTGGAGTGGAGGAGACTCTTCCCGGGCGACTCGGCCTGAAAGCGGGTGCAAAACCCATCGGTTCCACCCCGGCGAGGAGGAGGGGGGCGGTGGTGCTCCTCGCGGTCCTGGAGCCACAGAGTCAGACCGCAGCCCTGCTCAGACGAACGCTCGCTGGCAGCAGGCCGGGCGCAGCGCGGCGAACGCAACCCCGGGAGCCGGAGGAAGAAGGGCTCAGGGTCCTGCTCAGGGGCGGGCCCCGGAGAGCTCGGGAGCCGGCCCCGGACGGATTAGCATCTCACCGGAGAGATGTGCTCGCTCTTCATTTCATCGTCGGCTTCCCCGAGAGCAGCCACGAGGCCCCCTCCTGCGGCTGCCCGCGGCGGGCTGGTGGCCGGACTTCGCTCCAGGGAGAAGTGAGTTATTCTAAACCCCCGGCTGCCGGCTGCCGGAGGAGACCCACCGTCTGAGACCCTGTGGAGGCGCCTCTTGGGAGCTCAGCCGAGAAACGGCCGGGCGTCACTTCCCGACTAGCTTGACACCGGTCCTTGCGGGGAACGCTCCAGGCCTCTAGGTCCAGCCCATCGAAGCTCCCTGAATTCCACCCTCTCAGTCCGTCCCGGAGCGATCGTTCGGTGAAATCTCCACTCTCATCGGGCAGTGAAACCGAGGCGGATGGCGTTCTGGGTGTGGGGGGGGGGGCACGGTCAGCCCACCGTGGCTGCAGCCGGACTCAGCTCAGGGGGGGGGCTCGGACTCCAGAAGTGTCTGCGCGTCCCGTCAGCCTGGTTCTGAGGAAGATGGATATTTCTGAACCAGAAAAAATAGACATTTGTGTTTAGAGTCAGCGAAGGGGGCGTGGATTTCTTTTACAGGTCCGTTTGCCAGGCTGACCAAAGGAAGTTGTGTGTGTATGTGTTCTTTGTTCCTCTCTGCCTTATTGAGACGTAGTTGACATATGACAGCGTGTAAGTTTATGGTGTACGAGGGGGTTATTTGCTATGCGTGTGTGTCATGGAATGAGAGCAGCAATGAACTTAATTAACACAGCCTTCACGTCACATAACTGTCATTTTGTTGTCGTTGTTGTTACGGTAAGAACATTTAAGATCTACTCTTTTGGTGACTTTCAAGTATGAAATACAGAACTTGAACTGGGAGTGTGGACGCTTTTCCCAGAATCACGTCCTTCACCCGGCCCCTGACGACCACGAGTCCACCATCTGTTTCTATGAATGTTGTTTTTTGTTTTTTGTTTTTTAAGATTTTGGCTATAAGCGAGATCATGCAGTATTTATCTTTCTCCGTCTGACATATTTTACTCCGCATAATGCCTTCAAGTTCCATCGTGCTGTTGCAAATGGCAAGATTTCTTTCTTTTGATAGATGCGTAATATTCCATTGACTATTCATGTCATACTTTCTTTTAAAACATTTTTAATGTTTATTTACTTTTGACAGAGAGACAGAGCATCATGGGCAGAGAGAGAGGGAGACACAGAATCGAAGCAGGCTCCAGGCTCCGAGCTGTCAGCACAGAGCCCGACGCGGGGCTCGAACTCACAGACCGCGAGATCATAACCTGAGCCGAAGTCGGACGCTTAACCGACTGAGCTCCCCAGGTGCCCCATACATGCCATATTTTCTTTATCCCTTCGCTGTCGTAGACAGTCTTGACTATTGTCTCCACGTCTTGACTGTTGTGAATGTCACAGTGAACACCAGAGAGCAGATATCTTTTGATAGTGATTTCATTTCCTTTAGACACATATACGGAAGTAGGATTGCTGGGGCGTGGGTTAGTACTATTTTTAATTTTTTGAGACCCTCCGTACTGTTCTGCCCCGTGGCTGTCACAGTTTATATTCCCCCCAACAGAACACCTCGGTCCCTTCTTCTCCACTTCCTCGCCAGCATTCGAATCTCTTATTTTTTGAAAACAATCATTCCGGGTGGGTGTGAGATAATATCTCACGTGGCTTGCATTTCCCTGGTGATTACGGATTTTGAGTGCCTTTTCATGTACTTGACAATTTGTATGTCTTTGAAAAATGCCTCCTCAGGTCTTCTGGTCATTTTTTAAAATCTTTTTTAACGTTTATTTTATTTTTGAGACATAGAGACAGAGCATGAGAAGGAGGAGGGCAGAGAGAGAGGGAGAACACAGAATCGGAAGCAGGTCCCAGGCTCTGAGCTGTCAGCACAGAGCCCAACTCGAGGCTTGAACTCACAGACCGCGAGATCATGACCTGAGGTGAAGTCGGCTGCTCAACCGACTGAGCCACCCAGGCGCCCCCTCTGGTCATTTTTAACTTGGATGATGATGATGATGATGATGATGATTTGGCTCTTGAGTTGTATGAGTTCCTTATATATGTTGGATATTAATCCCTTACCTGTAATCAGATACATGGTTTGCCAATATATTCTCCCATTTCTTAGTTTGCTTTTTCATTTTGTTGATTGTTTCTTTTGCCGTGCAGAAGCTTTTAGTTCGATATGGCCTTATTTCTTAATTTTCGCTTTTGATGCATGTGCTTTTGGTTTTATATACAAAAAATCCAGAAGTTTTTCCTCTATGCTGTCTTCTAGGACGTTTATGGTTTCAAGTCTGACACTTAAGTCTTTAATGCATTTTGTGTTAATTTTGTGAGTGTGTACGAGTTCCAGTTTCGTTCTTTTGTTTGTGAACATCGAGTTTCCCAACACCACTTTTTGAAGACTGTCTTTATGACACTGAGTGTTCTCGGGCCCCTTGTCAAGGATTACTTGGCCATGTATGCGGGGGCTTATTTCTGGCACTCTGGATTCTGTTCTTTTGGTCTGTATTTCTGTTTTTATACCAGGAGCATAACTGGCTTAATGACTCTAGTTTTGTAATATGGTTTGAAATCAGGAAGTTTTGTTCTTTCTCACGAGTAATTAGGCCATCTGGGGCCTTTTGTGCTTCCATACAAATTGTGGGACTCTTTTTACTATTTTTTTTTTTTTGTGAAAAATATCATTGGAATTTTGTGAAAAGTATCATTGGAATTTTGTGAAAAATATCATTGGAATTTCGATATCAATTCAATATCATCGAATCTATAGGCAGCTTTGGTGTACTGTGGGCGTTTTAGCGATATGAACTTGTCTGTGGGCTCCATCTATGAACATGGGACGTTTTCCCATTTATTTGTGCCCATGTGTGTATATTTCGTATGAACTTCGACAGTCGGTGGTACAGGGTTAGAGCCCCCGCCACGAGGCAGAAAGCAGTCAGCAGATCAGACACCCATTGGGTCCCTCGCTTCGCTGGTTTTGTCTGCGTCCTTCAGGCTTTCTTCAGGGAGTGACCCCCCTACCGATCCGGGTCAGAATTCCGAACTGTGAGTCAAAGCATCCGAGGTGTCCGTTTGCACCCATGAGAGTGTCAGGAGGCCACGCGGTAGCACCCACCAAGGTGCTGCGAGGAGACAGCATTCGGCATTTGTCTTGGGAAAGACAATACTGTTGTCCTGGGCCGGTTTCATGCTTACCTGACATGGACAGTGTTCTACAGTTTGCATTTTTAGGGTCTCAGGAAAGGTTGCCTCCAACCCTTGACTGTCTTCCTCACAGAAATCAAAGATTTTGGAGTTTTATACTCCTTTGCGAATCGTCTGATGCTGCCTCAGAACAATAACACATTATCCACACAGGTTTGAAACAGAAAGGGCTTAGGGGCGCCTGGGTAGCTTAGTTGGTTGAGCGTTCGACTCTTGATCTCGGCTCAGGTCATGATCGCAGGGTCATGGGATCAAGCCCCGTGACTGGCTCTGTGCTAAACGTGGAGCTTGGATTCTCTCTTCCTCTCCCTCTGCCCCTCCCACTGTTTGCATGCTCTTTCTTTCTAAAATAACAAAAGAAAACATTTCTCTTAAAAAATAAACAAGAAAGGTTTAAAACACCCAAAAGCCTAAGGCTGGGCAGTTTCAGGTTTGGTTCAGCAGTTCTCCCCCATCTCCAAGGACCCAGGCTCACTCTATCTTTCTGCTGCACACACCGCATATAGGTTAATCCTTAGCCTCCTCTCCTCATGGTCACAAGATGGCTGCCAGAGCCCCTCGCATCAATCACATCCTTACCTTATCGCCATTCAAAGACAGGAAGATGGTTTCTGTTTTGTTCACGGTTTAAAATTTTTTTGCTTCCTGTTCTTTTTTTATTTAAGGGAGGAAAAGCTTTACAGAAGCTCCCATCAATGTTCTTTCGGGTCCCATCTGTCAGGTGGAGCCCCTCTCTTGGTTGCTGTGATGGCCACCAGTTTCAGCACAAAGCTTGGGGCACAACTGGAGCTCACTAGTGGCAGCCTGCGAACTGGCTGTGTTTCTCTAAAAATATAATCACCTGTCTGTTGCTCAGGATGTCATCAGCCTCTCAGTTAAGGTGCCTCCAGTATTACATTCCTGAGCGTTCACGGAGTCATGCTATGAAGTCCAACTAAAATGCCTGGAAAGCCAATCCCGATTAATAGTACCGCCAGAGCGAAAAACAGGCATGTCACGTCTTCAGGGAAAATACAAGCCCCCGTTTCTACTGACCCACGAGGATAATGAGGATTCCCTATCCTCATTACCTCATCATTAACAGGGCTGTGTTCCGATGTCGCTCAGCCTCCTTGCAGCGATCTTAGCTATTGTGATGCACGGTAAGGTTGTGTTTCTGTTTGAAATTTTATGACTCAAGTTTTAACAATCTTAAAACACTTCCCCTAAATTATCTGGTGCCAAAGCGGTTTAGGAGGCCTTGAGAGTCCTTACGGGAGTTTACCTTGAAAAAAGACAAGAGACTCCGCGCCGAGGGCCACCCGCGCTCGCTCACCCTCAGCCCGCCCACACCGGTCAGTTCTTCAGAGAAGCTCCTCCCCTTCCCAGGGGCCTCGGGCTCAGGAGCAGTGAGACCAGGGCCACCCTGGCCCTCGAGCCTTGCACAGCCTGTCCTGGCTCAGGGGACAGCCCCGTGTTTTGTCCCGGGGATGCCTTACTTTCGGCCGCACTTTGCAGACTAAGGACAACCACGGGACCGGAGTGCGGTGCCCAGGTGGGCTCCGGGGACAGAAGAGGCTCTGCGCCCTCTGGGATGGACTCAGTGCGTTTTTGGTGGGGGCAGGACAATGGGTGAGATAAATACCGCTCTGTCGGCCCAGGGGTCCTGAGGAAGCCTTGACCTTGGCTGGCCCGCAGCGGGTGGGTCCCGGTCAGTCTGAGCCATGTCCACTCTACTCCCCACTCCTCCGTCTATGCTTGGACCAAGGTCAGCATGAGATACAGTCCCGGGCCCTGAGACCGAGGGGCCCAGAGCCCGCGAGGACAGCTCCCGGATAAACATGTCTTTCCAGGGGTGACCTAGCCACCTGCCTCGTGTTGGCGAGGCCAATGTCTGAGGCCTTTGTCACTCGTTAGGGAGCCACTCAGGAAAGGCAGAGACACTCGGCCCAAGGTCCCTGACATCTCCTAGCTCCCGAAAAAGCCCGGATTCCCCCCCCACCCCCGACTTCCTCACACGGGGAATTAAACATCTCTGTGATTATGGTACTTCTGGTTGGTACTCAGATAACTGTAAGAAAACAAAACGTATCCGCCGTGAAGACGCGCTCTGCTGGTTAGATTCTGATTCCTGCGAAGGGCGCCGGGCTCGAGGCCGGGTGTCTCCAGGTTAGCAGGGGTATTAGCAAATGTGAAACTTGTTACAGACTTCTGTCCTCGAAATGACATTTCCTCCCCTTGTAATGGAAGGGGTTGAAAGGAAATTGAAAAGGAAATCGAATCTCTCACGACGTGATTCTAAGTTGGAATGTTCTGCACGGGGTGGGGGGGGATCGCGTAAAGTCACACTGCACCCACCTGCGGGGAGTCCCCACACTCCGGGCAGCGCTGTCGTGATACGCAGCGGACAGGATCGGTATTCTTTAGAACAGCAAGCCTGTGTGAAACATTTAGCTCAACATGGAAAGTTTCAGAGGGTACGAAGTATCGCTTTCCTCCCCGCGACTTAGTAAATCGTGGTTCTCGTACTTAGACGTGCCCGCGTGCGCACACGAGCTTGCGGACTCCTCTAGGATTCTAGCGCCAAACTTCAAGCCGAGCATCGATATGTCATTCATCCTCGGCTTGTTTCCAGAAACAGACGTAATAGTGGCGACGATCCAGCGCCATTGGTGAGAAACGCCAGCGTGGTGGCCGGAAAGCCCGATGGAATAGTAAGTATTAGTTAAGGAAACTGTTCGCGACAGGAGGCTTTGTTGTGGCTGTTTCTGAGATGACGGTGGTGTGGGCGCAAACCCAGTCCTGACCAAGACCCTGGATTCCCACCGATTCTGCCTGGGAAGTTAAGCCGGACGCCCCTGGACTCTGGTTTTCTCACGTGAATCCTGCGGTGCTCCAGGAGCCTCCCGCTCCCGTGCTCCCTCTCATACTCTGCCCGGCGATGGCAAACCATCCCTGGTTTTCAGCATTTCATGCCACACTGATGACTTCTGCCTTCTTTGCTGTGACGTCCCACGTGCCGCCACACAACATGTCATCGTAGCAACGCTGCTTAAAATTGTCCTCAGACACGTCAACTTAACTGAAACACATCTATTTCACAAGGAAGGGGCACCGCGTTACAAACGGGAAACCGTGACCACTTCCTGTAAGCGGAAGACAGTCACACGTGACACACAGGCAAACCGTCGTGGTTAGATGCTAACGTCGTCCCCCTAAGACTTGAAGTCTGCGTCCCGCCTCCTCTCGGTGGGTAAGGGAGGGTGACGGATGTCAGGCCGATGTCAGGGGCGCGGGAGTGGCAGACGGGGACTCTGATGTGGTTAGAACAGCCCAGCGGGTACCAGGAGAGAACCGTGTGGTTACCGTGGTGTGGGACGTCATTACCAAAGCTCCAGCTGCGTCACGCTTCAGGCCATCCGGCGCAGCAGGTGAGACCCCGGAAGCAGGCACTCCCCGCCTTGTTTCTGATACCGCTCGATGCCTGCGGGGATCTGCCACCATTATTCTAGAACGATCACGTGATCTCCTTCACCTAGGTTGGTAATTGGTGTGGGAGGCGGCATGGATTCCAGTCCTGGCCGCTGAGACACACAGAGAGGTCCCCTGAGAAATACTCTTGGTAATAAAAGAAACTACAACATGAGAACATCCTTCTGGCGGAGGGCGGATCTCTCTCCTCCCAGCAGGCACTACGCACTGTGGAACTTGATGCCTAAGCCTGAGGAATGAGGACTTGATGCCTGGAGCCGTGGCAGCCACCCTGACCCTGTGAGGTACATGTCTTCTGAGTAGACCGATATGACCACGATGGAAATCTGGAATACAAAAAAAGCCTTGGCCCGGGGGCCTGGCCGGCTCAGTCGGAACAGTACGCGGCTCTTGATGTCAGGGTCGTGAGTTTAAGCCCCGTGTTGGGTGTAGAGATTACTAAATAAATAAATAAACCTAAAACAACAACAACAACAAGAAAGAGTCTTGGGCCTTGCTGACATCTGCGGCGCTCTGAACAGATCCCGAGTTCACCTCGAGACACCTAACTGAGCACTTACGAGATCCCCAGGGCTCGAGGACCTGTCCCTCAAGGCCGGCGGGTCACTCGCACTTAAACGCGTGGAGCCTCTTCCTCTCGGATGTCCCCCCTGATTGTACCGTGGGGCGTACGCCAGCCAGCAGGGGCTTCCCTTCATCTGTACGAGTTCCAGCTCTCCTTCTGGAAACGCCTCAGGGTTTATCTCTAGGAAGCAGAAGCTGGGGAAGCATCTACGGGTTAGAAATTGGTGGGGGGTGATTCTGATAAAACAAAAATGATTTATTGTATTTAAATGTATTTATTTTGCATATCTATACTTTAAATAAATAAGAGATAACCAGTACAAATGATAAATATAAAAATTAAAATATTGGGGGATCAGGGGTGGCTTAGTCAGTTGAGGGTCCGACTTCGACTCAGGTCATGATCTCATGTTTGTGGGTTCGAGCCCCATGTCGGGCTCTGTCCTGACAGCTCGGAGCCTGGAGCCTGCTTCCGATTCTGTGTCTCCCTCTCTACCCCTTCCCAACTTGCATTCTGTCTTGCTTTCTCTCTCTCTCAAAACTAAATAAACATTAAAAAATTTTTTTTAAAAAAGGAGAGGGGTGCAAATAAAAAGTCTAAAAGAAGAAAAGAGAAAGGAAAGCGACAACCACAGCTCCTCCTTCCCCGTCGGGTCCAGGCCCAGCCCTTCTCTCCTCTCCCGGAGCCCCGGCTTCGGTGACCCCTTTCTCCCCGGGCCCCGGCCTGCTTCACCCCTGCGATGCGAGGTGCTGGGTGGCTGGCTCCCCTTCGGGGCCCACGGGGTAAGGTGATGAAGTCTGCAGACGGATCGCCGCTTCTGAACATTTCTCTTGATGTCAGGAGTCTGTCTTCCCTGCCAGCGAGCAGCCGCGTTGAGAGCGCCGCTCCTGTGATCTGATAGCTCTCTGACGGGAGCAGGCGTCCCGCAGGGCTGGGTCTCGGTCCCAGAGGAGACGGTGGGAGAAGGGGCTGTCCTCACTCGTTTTAGGCGGAAGGAAGCGGGGGTCTCGAGGCTCCCCTGCGCCGGGCGCCAGGCGAGCAGAGCTCGAAGCCGGCCGGCGGCGCGATCGCACCCCACGGGCGGCCCCCCGAGTTGTCGGGAGGGCTTTACAGTTCTCTCTTAGCGGCCGCTGCAGCCAATCCCTGTATCTACGTCCAGATTGAACCGACAGCGTGGAAACCACCCGAGCCAGCAGTCTCTAGGCCGTAAACGCAGGACGGCTCCTAGTGAATTTCAGATTCTTGAAGGTCTTTCCCTGGAGCGGATTCGCGGCATGAAGAGCCGGGGGAGAAACGTGTCAGAGGAGGAACGCCCTAAATGAGAAGAGCCAAGGAGAGGGGCCCCTGCCGCTGCTGGGATGGGCCCCAGGACTTCGAGGAAGCCTGTAATTTCGCTGCGCCGCTGCGGTCTGACTGGGGAAACGAGAAGGCCCGTCGGGGGGGGGGGCACTCAGAGACCCCGGTTCTCATTTCTTCCCGCGGCGCCAGGGGCCTCCTGCTGGGGCGGGGCTGCAAGCTCCCATCACCCTCATTTAATAGGAGAAGCGAAAGCAGGGTTAGGAGGCGGAGGTATTCGGGCCCCAGAACAATAACCGTATTGATCGACTCAGTTCTGTTTAACGCCGACAGCGAGACGTCCCGTCTGTGCGAAATAACCCTGAGAGCCAACGGCACAGGGGCGCGGCCGAGAACCCAGGGGTCCCGGATCCCCGAGTCCGCGTGCTCTGATGGCCCCGGGTTTATGCGTGCCTGGTGATGGACGGACACAGACGGAGAGCCCACGGGTTCCGCAGGACACTTCCGAAGCCCGGAGTCACAACTGCACGCAGGCTGGGAGGCCGGGACGCCGGCTCCTGACCCCACACGTGTGCCCGGGGGCCGTCTGGAGGCCGTTCGCTGAGCGTGGAGAGCACACGCCTGCCGTCTCTCTCCGCGTCCACAGCAGCAGGGAGAGGGGGCGTTCGAGCCGGAGCTGGCTTCGAGGGACCCAGCTGGCCAACGGGTCGCAGTCAAGTCAGAGTTTTGCCCAAGAGAGAGAGCACGAGAGGAACCCGCGCATGGGCAATAGCTCCAATAGCACACCCCGTTTCTAGAAGGCGCAGAGGGTGGAAATCGGACCACGTCAGTTAGAGGAAAACCCCCCACCGTGTACCCCGGAGAGACTGCTCCTTTTCCCTCGTTCGGGGCGGCCACGCCAGTCCCTCCACGCGTGAGACACTTCTCCTTGCCTCGAACGGGCCTGGCCGTGTGGTTGGGTTTTGAGTTTCCCGGTCCAGACAGTTGGTGGTCTCTCCAGACGCTGCTGCCGGGGAGTCAGGGACTACACAAGAGGGGATGCGGACGGGGAAAGAAAATGGATTTTTCCCGGGGAGCGTAACGGACGTCCTCACGGTCCTGCGGCGTTTGCACTGAGGGTGGGCCTCTCTAGCTTTCTCTCGTGGCCTGCCGGCCCCGCTGGGGGGGGGACATGTTCTTTCTCTGGGTATTTACCAGATGAACACGCACAGAGGCCACGGGGCTGCGTGCTGGGCTTTCAAGCCAGAGGACGTATGCGTCCCCCTCGCCGAGGGAGCCAGAGGAATCCGAACACTGTCTCTAATGTTAAATCCCCGAACGCCCGCCTTCTCCTGCCCGCGGCTGGCGCCGCGCCGTGGCCCCAGGACTTAACGCTCCTCAACTTTTCCTCCCATTGGCTTGTCCCGTCCGTCCCCAGCGGAGATTGGGAACAGGAGGGCCAGTGTCCCCGGACAGGCACCAGGTGCCGAGTGAGTACTATCTGGATGTTCACCGGTTTTATTGCCATTTTTATTATCATTATCGCCTTTATTATTTTTGTCATTATCGTATTTATTAGCCGGCCTTTCTGTGTTTCTCCCCAAAGGTTGTTCAAAGGCCGCCGTCTTAGGGAAGCGTTTCCTAGCTGCTTCGTTTAAAATTTCAGTCCGCACCCACAAAAGTTCTGATCCCCCCTCCCCGCTGTGTTTGTCTGTATTTGTGTTCCTGTCATGTACCGTCCCCTTTGCTAAAGAGCCGTCCCCTTTATTAGCTCTTCCGTCTTCTCTCAGCTGTAAGCTCCGTGGAGACGGGCTCTTCCTCTCTGTTGCTCCCTGCTGCGTCCGCGTGCCCAGGCCTGTGCCTCGCGCAGAGGGGGGTGTGGCAATCGCTTGGAGCCCAGACGCCGTGAAACACGGGAGGCCGAGCTCGGGCCCCAGGAAATCCCTCCTTCCTCGCGTCGGGAGGTCCTGGGGCATTGTCGGGCCTCGTTCTCCTGGGTCCAGCAGCCTGCAGCTGACCTCTCTCCACCCAGCTCTCTGTCCTGCTGCCCCCTTTACAGAGTGGTTAGAGGAAAACGCCTTCGGATCACAGTTAAGTGACAACTTCATGACATTTTGTCCGGATGGCATTACGTCGGTGTCCAGGAAGCCAGGCGGTGGCGCTGAGGCCCTGGTGAAACAAACAGTGTGTGCATGGAAGGCCCAAAGGGAGACTCCCCGGATGCAGGGAGGCTAGGCCTTTGTGGGTCGGATGCTCAGAAAGGGCCCTGGGGTCTCACCTCCTCCAGTGCCCAGCTGGGGAGGGAGGAGGGCTGGCCGCCGGGTGCGGGCACAGGGCGAGGGTGAGACGGGCAGGACCTCCGGGGGTGAAAAGCAGAGGGCGTCTCACAGAGCCCTGTGGCCAGAGGGCTTGGAGCCCCGGGCAAACCCCCCTTAGCCTGCGGTGAGGGGGTGAGGGACCGAGGGGCTGCCTTCCAGGACAGCCACGGGGAACGCTGTCTGCATGCCAAGCGCGATGGTGTGGATTTCATCCCTCGGAGACCTGAGATCGTTAGCAGCTGATCGATCGTTCTCTTTCCCTGGGACCACAGGGCATCCTATTACTAGTTCTTTGTCTGACGCCTTCCTTCCCAAATCGTGCCTCCGTCCCCTCATGTGTGAAAGAGCCATAAAAACACCGACTTGGCAGCTTGTTGGGAGGATTAAGTAGACCAATGTTTAAAGCGCTTAGCACAGGGACCGAGACGCGGCGTATGTTTAGGGTCGGTGCCATTACTACTAATGTTGTCCAATTTTTTCGAACCAGCATCCCCTTTTGTCTGTTAGGATTCCTCCGCGCCTCCTGGCTTCCGGTCCGTGGTGTAAACTAAGCCTGGGAAACTGATGGATGGAATTGGGAGCAGAGAGACTCTGATTGGCCCGGCTGAGGTCAGGTGTTCACGTCTGGACCAATCACCTGCGGCCGGGAGATGAGGGCGCAAGAGTAGCAAGAGTGGGGCGGTTCCTTTCAGGGAGAAGGTGGGCAGGAATTTCTACGTCCAGGGCTGTCACTCAGGAGCTGCCGCTGAGCAGCCTGGCGGGTGACACCCAGCCTTTCAAGGGAGCATGGCCAGCCTCGACCATTTCCCAGACGCAGCCTTGTTTGGTGCCGTTTCTTTTTACTTTCATCTGTGAGTTTTTAAAAACCTTGCCTATTACGAAAACGCATATCGCCGCCGGGATCAACAGTGCTCATTAGCACAAGACAGATCGAATCTTTCATACAGTTCCAATTTTATTTTCCTGGGTAACGCTTATCAGCAAATCCTATGACATACAGACGCCAGTCTCCAAAGATACATTTTCCATCTTCTGGAGCCTGGAAATTCTGCAGGTTGAGAGAGACGAAACGCCAGGTTGACCAGACCCTCCGTAAGGCTGATGGCTGCCGTTTTTCATTTGTCCTGGGACTAAGATATTTTGACAATTTTTTCAGATACAGGTATTCGCAAATCGCACTCTATTTGGCTCGCGTAAGCCTAGGAGAGCAGGAGCAGGGAACTTCGAACACTGACCTTGGCCTCAGCTTGTGTCCCCCACAGTATCTGTGAGCTTAAGCTCACGTCAACCTGGAGAGACCCTGGGACCTCACAGGGCTGGAGGCCATATCGGGTGTCTCGCTCTGAAGACAGAAGGTGTGGATATATAAGTCCCCCTGGGTCACAGAGCAAGTGGGTGGTGGAGCCAGGATTTAGACGCAGGTTCCAAATCCGGAAGCCAAGTTCTTAACCACGGGCCTGTCTTAAGGCTGACTCTCATCACCTAGAGGCCATTCACGGTGCCACCTCTGCCCTTTCCAGCCCACGTGCAAAAGATCAGAGAGTCGAATCGGTGCTTTTATGGACCGTAAAAGATCCCGGTCTTAAAAAGCGACTTTAGCAGTGACGCATGTGACCTTTCAACATGTTTTCCAACCCTTTAAGATAGTCCTTTGGTTCCTAAAATGTGGTGAGAGGTTAGGACCTGGCTAACCTGAGAAGGAACAGTCGAACAAGAAATTTTACCCACGGGGGCTTCCGGGCTGACCTTTTCGGGAAAGGGTTCAGTATGAAGATATGACAACGACCTTTCCTGGCGCCTGGAGGGAACAAACATTCGGAGTTCACACCCCCCGCATTCCTGGGAGGAATGTCTTTGGGGCTCATACATATTTATATCAAGGAACATATTAGATAAATGTTAGCTTCCTCTTTCTCCTGTTAACATGTAGGAAAGTAAATGACCCATAAAAAAAAGAAATGGTTTTCTCTACCGTGAAAGCCTTTAAATATGCAAACATTTTGATCCCTAATACAGCGGGTCGTAAAGTGAGTTTGGTGCTTCATCTTGACAGAGGTTCTGTGATGTTTTATAAGGGTTTGATTGGTGTATAGCCGTCGATATTTTATTCTGTTGTGTCTGGAAACCTGTTTATTGGGTGATTCATACTGCATAGCGTTGGCGTCTCCGTGAACGGTCGGTGTGTATTGGGGTAAGGAGTGAACCCCAATAGTGCTCAACGCATATTAACTAGGGGGTTATTGTTTTAAAGATGCCTGGACAGTATAGGAATTGAAGCATTCATTCAAAATTGAGGAGCCTGGGGGGGCTCAGTCGGTTGAGCATCTGACTTGGGCTCAGGTCACGATCTCGCGGTTTGTGGGTTCAAGCCCCACATCAGGCTTTGTGCTGACAGCTCAGACCCTGGAGCCTGCTTCGGATTCTGTCTCCCTCTCTCTCTCTGCCCCACCCCACTCACTCTGTGTCTCCTTCTCTCAAAAATGAATAAAAACATTAATAAAAAAAAGTAAAGAGCAAGCATAAAAGCAAAGATTTTGTTTGTATGCGTGTGTAATATATAAATATATATTACACACACACACACATATATAATTCTTCCTTCCGCTTTCTTCACTCCTTCCTTTTCTCCCTCCACCCTTCCCCCCTGCCTTCTTCTTCCCTTCCTTCCTCCTCTTCCTCCCTCCATCCCTCTCTCCCTCCCCTCTTTGTTTCAGTGTCTGGTCTATGAGAAAGAGAAGAAGAAAACAGGAACGGAGCATGGCACCGTAAATACGATCGCTCTAGCCTGCGACAGAGACGCCAGCCAGCCTTATTTTATGGCCACTATTTGCATTTTCTAAAGTCACCTACTGTTTCACGCCATCGACTTGAGCCTTTTTCTCTAAAGCTCTATACAGCCTTATTTCATTTTCCCAAAAGTCGCCCTTTATAAAACTTTTTTAGATACTCAATTTTTATTTTTTTTACCTTAATTCCACAGTGATTGCTATCTTGTTCCAAAAAAAAAGAAAGAAAGAAAGAAAGAAAGACCACGATAAAGAGCAGTTAGGCGGAAAAGCCACGGCCGTGCTGGTGAAGTCGCCTCCCCTCTGGAGGACGCGGGGAAGTGTGTCCTGAGCGACCCCAGGCTGCAGAGGCAGCTTCAGCCAGCGACGCTGGCCGCGTGCAAACATCTGGGTATTTGCAAATATCCGCACCCTGGGCCGGTAAATTGGGAGCGACCATCTGGATGCCTGGCAACATTTTTCATTTTTTAGTTGGGTTTTTAAGACTGCCGTCTGGGAACTCCCAGCAGCCAGGCACGATGCGGTAAATTCGGCCACTTCCTCTTCCACTGCGCGGTGCCCGGTGACAGAACCCGCGGTGCGCCGTGAATCCGTACCTAAGTGGCGTACTTATACGCGTAGCTGGCACAAGCACGTAACAATGATAGCCGTGTGTTAAAAAGTATGAATTCAGATAATGTGAGCTTTGGAAATACAGCGCAGTTTCTATAATCTCGTATCGGCCTTTTACCGTTAAATAAAAAAAAAAAAAATCAGCCCATCGGGTAAAAAAAAATCGCCTGTTTTGGGCCCCCGTGAGACCTGGGTCAGCCTGATTTCAGAAGGAATGCGCTGGAGATGGGCTGGGGGGCTGGTGGGAGAGGGGGCTCAGTCCCAGGAAGTGGGGTGAGGTTGGGCGTGCCCCGTGTCTGCCCGTGCGGATGGACTCGGGCGCCTGTGGCCACACGGCAGGGCGGCGGAGGCCATGGACACGGAGCCCAGAGTCCCCCTCGGCCTCATCTTCTCTGGAGCAAAACCTTCCTCCTCCACCAGGGAGAGAGGAAGGACCGGACTCCCTCCCCACCAGACAGAGGGGATGTCGGCAGAGGAGGGCCCCTGCCTGCCTGCAGGGTGAGCGAGCTGTAGGGAGCACGGCCCGCCAGCCGGTGGGGGAGTCCTCAGCCCCCGCCTCTGCCCCTGGCCCTGCAGCCCCGATCTTGGGACGCAGCGCGCAGGGGGATCAGGCGGGGACACGGCCGCACAGGAAGGATGCCGGGGACCCGTGCCGGGCACCTGCCCGCCGCCACGGCTCACAGTGACCCGGGAAATCAGGGGTGACCCGAGCCTCGCGTCTATTGCCGGCAACACTGCAAGTGATGTATTAATGAGACCATTTTAATTAGAGAGAGGGCTGGGCCTCTGGTTGTGGTGCCTTTTTTAAAGAACTAAAATATTGACCACGATACTCACAGACAGTTCAGAACTGGACTGTGGAGTGGTGATAGCACTTTTATGCGTTTTAAAACTGTGTGTGAGGGGCGCCTGGGGGGCTCAGTCAGTTGGGCGTCTGACTTCGGCTCAGGTCATGATCTCATGGTTCGTGAGTTCGAGCCCCGCATCGGGCTCTGTGCTGACAGCTCAGAGCCTGGAGCCTGCTTCAGATTCTGTGTCTCCCTCTCTCTCTGTTCCTTCGCCGCTTGCACTCTTTTTGTCTGTTAAAAATAAATAAAGATTAAAAAAATAAAAATAAATTAAAAAATAAAAAAATTGTGTTATTCCCCAAATCTAAAGAATTACTTGGCCAGAGCACACCACAGCTTCTAAACACGAAACACTGTTGGAGGTAGTCATTCCCGAGTGACCGTATGTCTTCAAACAAAGTGTTAGAAGTCCATGCTCTGTTTTCCAATGTGGAATATTGGTTGTAGGGCCACAGTGTCCTAACGGAATCCTGGTTACACGCCCCGAGGCTGAAATAAATATTTCCCTCCGACAGTCAAACACTTGGGAGATGTTCCCACTTCCCCTCAAGGTCGGTCCTGCTCATCACCCCAGCTGCCAGACGCGCTGGAAAGCACGGTCGGACGTCCCCGCGCCCCGTGCACACTCAAGACAGCCGCCAAACACTTAGCAACTTGTACATTTCCCAGAGCTTCCAATTTACCTGCCTGAATGCACGAAATAAATGTACGGATTTAACGTGATTTCCTGTAAGTTACATCGCCACCCATCGCCGCAGAACACAGGCTCATTGCTTTGCTGAATTAAGCAGTGTGAATTCTCCCTGTAGCTTTCCCGTGACTTAATCACACTTTTCGGTTCTTTCTCTAAACTCTAGCCTCCTCCCACCACGGGAGATTTTTACATTCCTTTCCCGTATCAGATGTGCCATCGGCAGCTCCGTGGCTCTGGAAACCAGGGCCCAGAAAACAACAAGACCAACACCTGCAATTAGAGAGGAAAAAAAAAAAAAAAACATTTGCTTTGTATCCACGCCAGCCTTTCACTTGCCAGAAACAAGCACTTTGTCATATTCTGAGGCAGTGTTAATTATGAATAATGGATTATTTGCAAGAACGCCGCACCAAAGTAGCTTCTGGACTTCTGTCTCGGTTAGAGTGAATTTGTGACAGGTGTGCTGTTGCCCATTTGGTTTTGAAAAGTCTCTCAATTTGTCGGTGCTGCGGGTGGCAAGTGACTTAGGAGACCTGGTAGTGTGGAAGGCGATGACATAGACGGTCTGTGGAGTCTGAGTATCCGTTCGGTCGGTCGCCTCCAGGTCCGCACGTGGAATGTCTCCTTCAGGGAGACTCTCACGCGGAATCGGGGGCGGCGTACTCATGAACTCGCGCCAGAGAGCATCGCGGGCGCCTAGTCCCGGGAGCCCCGGATAATGATTAACGACAAATTTCGGACAGTGGTTACGCCGAGGGAGAGAAGGGGAGAATGGAATCGGAGCAGAGCCCCCAGCAGGCTCCGCGGAGCTGGGTGTTGGTGGCATCACGTCTTGCTCTGTGGCGGGTCTATTCTGGATGGAGAGATCCGTGGGAAGTGAGGCGCTGCTGCTCGCCCGTCAGGGACATCTTGACGGCGGTGACGCTGACAGCTTCTGAACTTCGGGCAGAAGACGGTGTTCTGAGCCCAAGGCAGTGGGGCGGTGGCTCGGAGCTCTGCTCGAGTGTGTGTAATGTGGGCATGACTCTCGTGGGTCTGGGGTGGAGGGCAAGGAGTGACGGAAACACGGCTGGGTGGCCATCTAGAGGGGGACAACAGTAAGAAGACAGCCCTGGGGCTCAGATACATGAGATGGTGGTGACCCTGGCTTCTAGAACATGACCACAGAAGAAACCACCCAGGCACAACCCCCCTGGAATTTCGCGAACGCCTGGGGGCACTGGACGTCCCGAGACCCTGGCGAAGGGAATGTCCTCTTCTTATTTTCATGTCAAAGGACCTCGTGACCACAGGTGCCGTGTGGGCTCCGGGTGACCTGTTAGACCGTTCCGTCCCGAGTGCTCAGGGCACGGTCTGTGTTTCTGCTGTTCTGCTGCTCCTTCCCAGAACGTCCCCAGGATGGAAGGACGCGGGAAGGAAGGATGTCACTGGAGCCCAGCGTCACCCGGGGACCTAGAACGACAAAGGGCCTGTCCAGAGGGAGATGGGCCTGGGGAGAGTCAGATGCTGCGGAAGCTTCTTAACTACAGAGAACACACGGCTGGTCGCCGGAGGGGGTGGGGGGCGGGCAAATGAGTGATGGGCATTAAGGATGCCCTGGGGAGGAGCGCTGGGCGCTGCAGGGAAGTGTTCGAATCACTATGTTGTACGCCTGAAACCAGAAACTTTAAACTTAATAAACAAATAAAATACACAACTCAACTCAATGGCTATGAGTATATTCGCAGTTGGGCAACCATCGCCAAAACCCACGTTTAGACTGTTTTCATCGCTCCAGAAAGGAACCGCGTACCCGATTAAAAAATGATACAGCCAACTATTTGAATGATCCCCTACTTGGATTTGAGACTGTTTATATTGATCTTTTGTTTCCCATAAATTCCCCCCATGAGAGCCAAGGGGCAAGGTCTAAGTGTTCGTTCAACCGGGCTGCCTCTTCCGGAAATACTCACCGCTGCACTCATGCTGGGTTTTTGGCCCTGTACCCAGACACTCATTGCTAGACTAGAAATGGCTGGGGATTCCTTTGATGAAGGGCCTCCTGACCTAGACACCCATTAACTCCCCACAAGAGGTCACTGGCCATCATTCTACGTGAGCCTCGTCACCCGCTCTAAATATTTCCGTGCGGGCGGGGTGGCAGCGCGGAGCCCCCGTCACTGCAAATAACCAAATCCTGTTAGAACTCCCAGGTACCTGATTATCTTTCAAATTCCCAGAATGCCCGTTTTAAAGAAGAAATATCAACCGCTCTCGGAATAGCTTCAGAGGCTTGTTTCCAACCAACGTGTGGACTTTCCTTTTCATTTCTCACCCTGCTGGACACACGAGCCGCTCACAGCCTGGGGAAGATTGCAAGCTTGGCCATTCCAGAAATCTCTTTTGCTCACCCTTTTTAAAAAGGTGAGCGACTCACAGCCCAGTAGATATCCCAGCGAGAGGACCAGGCGGCCAGGACAGTGGAGACCGTGAACTACTTGACCCACCGCCGTTTGTCACTGGACTTACTCCCTGGCCCCCAGTCCTTTCTGCACACTATCAACATGGCTACCGTTGAGCCGTATTCTTGGGCAGCTGAGGGAACTCGCTAAGTACTGCTCAGCCCAATTCCCGAGAAAGACGATGCATACCGGAACAGAAAGTGTTCTTCTTGCACCCCCAAACGTTCTGAGCCCCCCGGCTTCCATGCAACTTTGCCATCCACTCTGCCTTCTTAAGTGACCAGAAGTGCCGGAAGGGAAAATGCGTCTTCCAGAAATAAGTCCGCGCCCCTCTATGATTCACAGCACTCTTGATTTTGTTTATTAACGCAAAATTGCATTTGTTTTCTGTGTTATTAATTGTGGCTCTCTAAGTTCAGATAAATGATTTTTTTAAATAAGAGATAATACCTAGAGTCATATAACACTATTTAAATGGGCACGGAATCCCTCTCGTCCGTAAAGTATCGGTAACTAGGTGACTGATGGCTCACCTGTCAACCACATGGGCCTGCAGCCCTATTTATGCCTATCGTCCTGGCTAATTATTTATAGCCCCCTTTTTCCACTCCCCGAGACGTCCCAGCGCCGGCAATAAATTATGCCACCGTCCTCATTATAAGCTTCTTTCAGAGCCTTCGCTCTCTTGGTGTTTTAATATATCATTTGATTTAAGATGCTTTTCAGATTCCTGTCGGCTGAGGAGGAGAGGTGGGCGCCCTGACCCTGTGCGCGTGGCTCTGTGCGCGAGGGGTGGAAGGAGGCAGGGGGAGGCTGGCGCGTGGGGTTCTCACACGGGATGAGGTCCCGGGCGCCTCAGGCTGGCACCAGACTCCGTGCCCGGAAACTGGTGCCATCCAGGTATCTCTAAGCAGCAGTGTCCACCAAGACAGCTTTCTTTCTTCCTTTTTATGCAAATACACAATAGCCACAGAAAGATGAATCGGTTTTGTTCCTCCAAGCTCAGTCATGCCGCCTGCTCAGCCCCTGTGTGCCACCTGCCAAGCAAGGAATGTGCTCGAGGACTCAGCGCGGAGCTGTTCCTCCCCACCCCCCCCCCTTGCGTCCCGGAGAAAGCCAGCTCTGGGCGTCGCAGCTCGCAGGCAGCTCCGAGGGACAAGGATGCTCTGACCTGCTCCGCGCTGGGAGAAGCCCGGCCCTCCGCCTTGACCGGTCCTCCTGGAAGACAGGTCCTTCAGAAGCTCGGTGCCACTGACTTGGCTCTGCGGGCTCTGGGGTCGGGACGTGCCCCGCTGTGGACACCAGGTCCCGTCACCCGCAGGTCCCGTCCGCCCCGCTTCCCCACAACCTCTGGGGACCGTGGATGGGGGTCCAACCTGCTCTTGTCTCCCGGCACAACAACGGCCTTTACGGCTCTTCCTCCCACGCCTGGTACCTATTTATTCGTTGAAGCCCTGCCTCTCTCGGACACGAGGGCTGGGATTACTTTTTCCTCATGTTTCCCTCTGGAGGCTGGAGTCCTCTGTCGTCCGAGTGTGCGAGGCGGAGTACAGAGCAAGGGCGCGTTGAAGCCGGTTGTGAAAGCGACCATACCTCCTGCCTTCGCGTACTCACACTCCTTTGCCAGTGACTTTGCCAGTGCTCCCAACCAAAGTGGGGTCTGCTTCCCCACACCTCGGAGCTGGACGTGGCCTTGGGGGTGGCCGCGGTTGATGGTAAGTTAGTACATATCACTGAAACAGAGGATTGGGAAGTACCTGCCTTTGACCCTTAGCCTCTCTCGCTCAGGAAATCCCGGACCGTCACCCCTGGATGAGCCTCGTCTAGGCTTTTCCACAGCCTCCGCCGAGAGCCAGCCCCACCGGCCGGGCGCATGGTGTAGCCGCCGGGCCCCGGAGACTGCCCGTGTCCAGCAGGCGCATCTCCGCTGACCGCAGGGGATGTCTCCAATCCAGAGGACCGTGAGTAAGCCAGGCCAGCTGTGCCCCCTTATCCGTGGTCAACCGCTGTTGGGGAGCAGATGCTTCTCCTGAGTCACCGCCGTAGGGTCAGTGGCAGCCTGGCGGCGGAGTCCCAACGCCCACTCACTCCAGCGGCCCGTGGGCATCTCACCAACCCCGTTATCACAAGGGGAAGGGGGAGCGCCGTGCAATAAGATACTTTGAGAGAGAGAGGGAGGGCACGCTCACATAGCTGCTATCACAGCGTGTTATAATTGTTCCGTTTTCTTATTAGTTCTTGTTGTTAATCTATATTAAACTTTATCGCAACGCGTACGCATAGGTAAACACAGCGTATATAGGATTTGGTACAATCCACGGTTTCAGACATCCGCTGGGGGTCTTGGAACATAAGAATAAGAGGGATGACTGTAGTTCTACTTAAAGCTACTTTGAGGGACCCCTGCATGGCTCAGTCAGTAGAGCATCTGACTCTTCGTCTCAGGGTTGTGAGTTCAAGCCCCACACTGGGAGTGGAGCCTACTTAAAAACAAAAACAAAAACAGAGGTGCCTGGGTGACTCCGTCCGTTAAGCATTCGACTTTGGCTCAGGTCATGATCTCACGGTTCGTGGGTTTGAGCCCCGAGCCGGGCTCTGTGCTGACAGCTCAGAGCCTGGAGCCTGCTTCGGATTCTGTGTCTCCCTCTCTCTCTCTGCCTCTTCCCTGCTCAGGCTCTCTCTCTCTCTCTCTCTCTCTCTCTCTTTCTCTCTCTCTCAAAAATAAATACTTAAAACAAAACGAAACAAAAACAAAGCCTCTCGGGTGCGCCTGGGTGGCTCAGTTGGTCGAGCGTCGGATTCTTGGTCTCGCCTCGGGTCTTCATCTCAGGGCCGTGGGCTCGAGCTCCGTGTTGGGTTCCCTGCTGGGTGGGAAGCCTACTTAAAAAAATAAAAGTGAATAAAATAAAATAAAAATAAAGCTCCTTTGGTTGTGATGTTCGTTACGCAGGGAAAGCTACTTGGCGTATCCAATAAATTGTGGAAAGAACGAAAGAGTAACGGTCTCAGAATTTACAACAATTCCCTTTCGTGGTGGGGGGAGTTGCTTTGTACTCTTGGTTGTTTCAGACTTTTACTGATGTCCCCTCCCTCTGGCCTGCCTGGCCCACGTGCCCGCCTCATCCGTGTGAGGCCGGCTCACAGTGGCCATCCGTGGCCATCAGAACGCAGCCAGTCTTAAAGGGACAATGCATGGCCCCGATTTAAGGCTGCTGGCCATTCCGTGGGCTGATGGATTATTGATCTCAATGCAGGAGCCCTATGTAGGAAGTATAGGTTCGGCTTATGGTGGATTTTCAGGGGGGTTGTACAGCCGTGTCTGAGAAAAGCAGCACCACAAAGAGGTACAAGCTCATTCCTGCTTCGATTGCGGTGCGGCTGAGCTCAGACACAGAAGTCACAACGTGGTGTTCACAGAGGCAAGGCTTCGGAATGCACGCTCTCCGTCAGAGAAACGCCTGACCCGTGGCTTCTCCGTGTTATGTTTGGGTTGAAACTTCGTGTCTCTGGCCCTTGGATATGTTATCGGAAGTTGAATTTACTTAGAAACATAAGGCATTGTTATTGGGAAAAAAATCAACCTATCCATAAGGCTCCTGGTTTATATTTGTTCGGGAAAAAGTACCCTCTTGGCTGGTAGGATGCTGGTACCTTTAAATTGTCTTTCTTTGTAAAAGAACCTGTGTGTTCTGATTTTTCTCAAGTGATCGCGTTTCGTGGAATTCAGCGGGTTTACAAGAGCGGAATGACGATGCTAAAAGGCAAACATGGTTAGTCCGAACGAGACTGTGACGGGTCTGCTTGCAGGACCAAATCCTCTTATCAGCCTGCTGAGGATTGTACTTCGGCCTGATGGGCCGCGGTGGTTATTCCATGTTAATTCATATTCACCCTCGCTCAGACACATGAGTCACAGAGACGCGTTTCTTTCTCCCCTGAAAAGCACCGAGCGCATGAATCATCGCCGAGGGCCTGCATGAGTTAGGGGGTGTTTGCGGCAGAAGCGCAGGAAGGAGTTGGATGGCCGTGTGCTTGTGCGCCGTCAGAAACTCAGCCGAGAATCTGCCCAGCGCTAATTCACGGGGACACGATTAACATTCACGCGGGACGAATGACAGGGCGTGTCCGTCCGCAACGCCCCTACGGGATACACAGATGTGTTTACAGTATTATCGCTGCCCGGACAGGTAGAGTTTTAGTTCTAGTTTTTTTTTTTTTCTTTTTTTTTAGTATACAGCTCTTAAATGGCCAAATGTATAATTGTGGCTGCTTCTCCAGTTTGAAATGGAGGCCTGCGACTTCTCGAATGGCTGAAACATGACTTGTCACTCAAAGACCAGATCTGAGAAGACGCGGAACACTCAAAGAAGGGAGACCGTGAAATTCTTAACATAAAGCAGTTTTCTCCTCAGTCCCTTCGAAGGGTCTCCGATTTCCTAGCCGACCTTGAAAAATTTCTATCTCTGCACTCTGGGATCAAAGCTTACCAAATCTATTCCTATTATCCGACACCTAAAAAACTGCATTCTCGACGCGCGTCTGGGACGTCAGGGCTAATAGAGACAAAGCGCTCGGGCCTTCTCGTTGGATTCAACGAGAAGATCGACCTCTGGGAAAAAAAGGGTACGGCCTCAAAAAATATATAAAAAGCAGTTCATCCTAACTCCTTTCTCCTTGAGAGGGAGGTCAATTTTGAACTTAATTTATATTTATTTTTTAAAAAGAGACGATAAAAAAATAACAAAGCCAAAAAGAGAGAGAGAGAGGGATGTTGCTACATCTTCCTCTCCCACTCGTGCTGAGAAGTCCTGGGACCTGTTAGCCCGCGGTGGCTGTCACTGTGCGCCCCCTCCCTTCTTTAGCTGCAGGGCTGGACCTGGTCAGGCAGCCCCCATCCCGCCTGCAACCCTGAATGAAGTCTCCTCTGAGCCAGCCTTGCCCACCTGGGGCTCCTTTGTCTGTGATTGGGCTAGACTCTGAGCACGTGACCTGCTCATGGCCAATGAGAGGAGGGGAAGGATGCTCCCGGGGCTGGGAAACAAATTCCTCTTTCATAAATAGAACGTAGTGGGTGCCTGGTTGGTTCCACGGACTCTTGATCTGTGGGTCGCCGGTTCGAGTCCCGTGTTCGGGGCAGCGATGACGTAAACAAATAAACTTAAAAAAATAAATAGAAAATCATCGCACGAGGTAAGGACCTTTGTACCGCCCTCCTCTTCCTTCCTGCTCTGGATGCCGTCCTGGAGGACGGGACGCAAGCGCCAGAGGCAGCCATGCCGGGGTCATCGGGGCTAGTCCTGGGAAAACAGGCGCTGTGCCAGGAACGTAGAGTGACAGGAGGGGAGTACTGCCCTCCAGCTCCTTCCAGGCGGGCCCTGCGGGTGCCCGCTGCGGTGGCCGGGGTAATAGCAAAGAGGCACCTGCCAGCATCCCCAGAGCCGGGGAACATGTTGTCAGGTGTGCAGCCAGAGCCGGAATAAAGATGAAGGTTGTTGGCCGCGGGGGCTCAGGGAAGACTGTCCCCCATTCTCAGGGCAGGGTCCAGGGTCCCCACAGGGGCCCTGACGAGGAAAAGGCAGGCGGAGGAGCCATCATCACAGCGATACCACGAGCTGGCTCCAAAGAGGAGGAAGGGCTCCGGAGCCAGGTACCCAGGCAGCTTCTAGAAGCTGGAAAACACCAGGAATGGGGTCTTCCCCCAGATCCTCCGGAGAGGACTGCACCCCATAGACATCCGGTTTGAGCCCCCTGAGACCCATTTCAGACTTCCGACTTCTAGAACTGTAAGATGCCACGTTTGTGTTGCTTTCAGCCCCTAAATGCAATTTATTACGGCAGCAGCAACCGACTATATCCAATTAGAGATGTTCAATTTGAGAACGAACGGCTGGATGAAGTCACCGTTAGCTGTTTTCTGTCCTTTCTGCCTGAGTTCAAATTAATGACATGTGCTGGCATGCTTTAGCCTCTGCAAAACCAAGCGTCCTTTTCCCGTTTGGAGCATCAGGAACAAAGGCAATTACGAGCTCCTGGAGAGTGCGGTTTTCTGCGCTGCTGACACGCGTCCCTTACTCACGCTGCCTTCCCAGGCTCCCGCGGAAGGTCTATATGGATCTCTGGGAGCAAAGCACGGTGGGTCCTTAACCTGTCTCAGAGCAACCTGAGGGCACCGTTCTCAGCCCCAGCTGCCACCTGACGACAGGGCTATGGGGCAAGTGGTGGCCACGCACCGCACTGGCGTGAACCTCCCCGGGGGTGGGGGGGGCCCCCCATGCAGTAGACTCCGAACGATCTGCCCCAGGGTCCTCTAGGTTCTGATTAAGAAAATTCTCAAGGTGGAGGAACCGCAAGAGCTAAATGTTTGAAACGAGGGACCCGCCGCTTTCTCTGACTTTGCCTTCACTCGGGTATGTTTGGATTTGTTCTCCGAAGCAAAGCCAAGGGCGAGACAGTGGTCATCACGGAGATGCAGCTGTGGGGGAGAAGTTCAGGGTGAAGCGACGGGACAGGAAGGACTTCTGCAGCCTGACGGCCAGCGGGGTCAGTGAGCGAGAGCTGGGCGGATGGACG
The DNA here is from genome assembly GCA_030068075.1 of Paguma larvata. Taxonomy (NCBI): domain Eukaryota; kingdom Metazoa; phylum Chordata; class Mammalia; order Carnivora; family Viverridae; genus Paguma; species Paguma larvata. The sequence goes on from CM057835.1 coordinate 86,340,301, forward strand.
GGGCCGTCTCTCCCTCCGACCCCTGCCAAGACGGACAGCGGCCAGGGTCGCACTTGGCAGTCAGTGAGGAAGGTGAAAAGCTGAGAGAGACGATGTTAGGCCGACTGTGATGGTCTCTGCAGTTTAAAGTGAGGACCACGATCTCAGTGACAAACACTCTTAGGTGAACTGGGGTCCGGAGCTGAGGCTTCACCACCTGGGCAGACTGTGTGGCACTATTGGCTAATTAACTGGTTAACTATGGGACACTGATAACTAGTTAATTGCATGGCACTATTAACCAAATAACTCTGAGGCCCCATTAACTAGTTACCTATGTGTCTCCTTTAGCTCATTAACTCTGTGGCCCCAGTAACCAGTTAACTATGGAGTACTATTAACTGGTTACCTGTGTGGCCCTATTCATCAGTTGACCATGTAGCACCATTAACTAGTTAACTATGTGGTCCATTAGCTGATTAACTCTGTGGCTCCGTTAACTAGTTAATTATGGAGCAATATTAACTAGTTACCTGTGGGGCACTATTAACCAATTAACTGTGTAGTACCATTAACTAGTTAACAATGTGGTCCCATTAGCTACTTAACTTTGGGCCCCATTAACTAGTTAACTATGGGATGCTATTAACTTGTTAGCTGTATGCCACTAGTGACCAATTAACTATGTGGCCCCATTAACTAGTTAATTATGGGGCACTATTAATTAGTTAACCCTGTGGCACTAGTAACCAATTAACTATGTGGCACAGTTAACTAGTTAACAATGTGGTCCCATTAGCTAATTAACTTTGTGGCCCCATTAACTAGTTAACTATGGGACACTAGTAACCAATTAACTATGTGGCCCCATTAGCGAATTAACTCTGTGGCTCCATTAACTAGTTAATTATGGGCACTATTAATTAGTTAACCATGTGGCACTAGTAACCAATTAACTATGTGGCCCCATTCGCCAGTTAACTACAGGGCACTGTTCATGAACTATGCGACAGTATTAACCAGCAAACCAGGCAGCTTGTTAGCTGACGCTAGAGAGTTGCCGGCAGGCATTACTCAGAAGTTCTATTCCTCAGCATCTACCCAGGGAACGGGTGCACACGTCCATCAAAATAGGGGCACAGGGGCGCCTGGCCGGCTCAGTCGGTGGAGCATGCGACTCTTGATCTCAGGGTTGGGAGTTGGAGCCCCACGCTGGGTGCGGAGATCATTTAAAATCTTTAAAAAGAAAACCAGGTATACCAAAATGCCGATAGCTTCTTTGTTCATAATATCTAAAGTTCAGAAGTAATCTAAATGATTATTAACAACCGCGTGGATAAAAATGTTGTGGCATATTTATACAATAAAATATTATGCTGGAGTTTAAAAAGAATTATTGCTACCCACAGCCGCTTGAATCTTCAAGAAATAATGTTGAGCGAAAGAAGCCAGGGGAAGACCAGAATCCGAGAATCTGTCTTATCCTATATGAGGGTTTGAGAACAGGTGCTGTGAAACCACAGTGGAAGGTACTGAGTGTTTACAAGGGCGACGAGGAGCCTTATGGGCTGAGGGTGTGTGTGGGTGCGTGTATGTGCATGTATGTGTGTGTCCTTCAGGCCAAAACTTTCGCTGATAAATTCTAATCACTCACTATTAAAATATTAGGTTTTGGTAATGATATTGTCAGTTATAAATATTATCATTTACTACAGATTTTGCTTATATCCCTAAGTCTCCCAGTGGGTTAAACCAGACACAGCATCAGTTCTGATCACACTAACCCGCGACGTGCGTTTCTGCGGTTTTTATGTTTTGCTCATTTTTTACTCTGTTCAACTGTTTATCGTGAAGAAAAGCACATCGATATTTTTCTCTGTTTTTGTTTCATTAACGTAAAGATTCATGAGATAAGTCAGCTTTGCTGTTATTAATGAGCCGTTCGTTCCCTCTGCTGTGATGAGGCCACCAAGGCAAGCGTCCTTCGGGAGGCGAATTTGAGGTGGGCTCGTGGCCCCTAACGAATTTCAGAGTTAGAAAAGAAGCCGGCTCTTCCATCGTTCCACGAACGAATGTTTTTTGATAAGCATTTCACGTCGTAAGCTACACTCTTCTATCGGGCTCTCAGTGAGCTCCTGGATGCAAGTATTTTCTGTGGGAAGAAAGTTGCCAAGGGCAACGAATGTGCCTTGTGCAGACATTTCAGAGTAGGACCTTCTAATTGCCGACGGGACTCTGAAAATCCCCACCGCAGGCGCGCCAATGGACGTGTGAGTGAATTACCGCGTTAATTCAGCAAGCCCGGGTAGGATCGTTACAAACGCCAGGACTGGAAATGTGGTGATCTTGGGCGGGCACTTAACCTCTCTGCACCTCATTTTTCTCAAATAGAAAATGGGAATAATATCTAACTCCTTACGTTGTTATGAGGATCGAACGTTTTTAATATCTGTTAAGTGCTTAAACCGTTCCTGGCACCGACGCTGCGCTGTAGAAACTCGTTACGCAGCAATAGCATGCTGATACAATTATTGGCTGCTGTCGTTGTGACGATGGCGGTGGCGTGGTGGCAGGCGGAACTGTAAGGATACTCCAGTGACCCTCACCTTGTATAATCCCTTCCTTTGTGAGTGGGATCATTTGAGGAGATATCACGCCTAGAACGGTTGCATCTTCTGTGGGAAAGGGCGATTACCCACGTGGTGATCTAATCACACGGGACGTTTGAAAGCTGAATTTTCTGCATCTGGCAGCTGAAGAGGAGGTCGGAGGCTGCATGCAGAAGGGGGACTGGACACACGGGCTCTGGTTTGAAGGCAGAGAGGGGCCCCGGTTGGCAGCTAACTGGGAAACAGTTGGAAACTAATGGAAAGCAGTCCAGCCCCCACAAGGATGTGATTTTAGCCAAGAACCAAAGGCGATCAGAAGCAGATTCGTCTACAGAGCCTCAGAAAAGAGCCCCACGGGGCCAGCACCTCAGCGCCGGCTCCGACTCCCCAGAGCGAGGAGCCCAGGCGAGCCTGCTTGCCCTTCTGACCGACAGCCTTGTGTGATCATTTAACCCCCCATTTCACCGCGCCGTGGTGGGAATTTGCTCTGCGGCAGTCGGGAAACTAATACAGTGATTAGGGAGGGATCAAAACGATACTTCATAATCGCTCATACGCCAAGACCAAACACGACCTACCCGGCAGCGGGATAAGTGCCCCGCTTGATTTATCTTATTTCATCTTGCCACAGTGCCGTAGGGCAGATTCTCTTATTACCACCATTTTATACTTAACCGCGAGGCGCAGATAGACCGAGTCCCCGAGTAAAGGTCACACGGAGAGCAAGTAGCTGAGCTGGGATGGGATTTGAAGGGCATCAGGCACGGGGGTCACATTCCCAGCCGCTGGGCAATAGAGCCCAGTTTCCGTCTTTACGGGAATTTAAGTCCATAAAGACAAACACAAGAAGCATTGATTATACGGGGCGTTTGGGAAAGCGTGACGGGGGTTCAGAAAGGTCTGGGGCTTTTCTTAGGACACTTGTAGAAAAGTCTCTTTATTTGGGGGACAAATGTTTCTTTTAACAAAAATTTTTTTTAATATTTACTTTTGAGAGAGAGAGAGAGAGTGAGAGCTCGAGCAGGGGAGGGGCAGAGAGAGGGGGAGACACACAATCCCAAGCAGGCTCCAGGCTCTGAACTGTCGGCACAGAGTCCCCAAGGCTCGAACTCACGGACCACGAGATCATGACCTGAGCTGAGGTCAGAGGCTTTTACCGACTGAGCCAGCCAGGCGCCCCGGGGAAAAATGTTTCTAAGGCAGTGTATTTCAAACTGCAGCTTAAGGTCTACTACAAGCATTGTCGTATTTGGGAGTTTTCATTTCGAGGATAGACCAAAACCCGACTCTAGCCTCTGCGTGCCACACGCTGGGGCCCAGCTCATGATTTTGGTAAGAAGCTCTGCATTTGGTTTCATAGTTGTTGTATCAAGAGGTATTTATTTTAGCCGTTGGAGACTAATTTAAAAAATGATGAACCTGCATAAGAGACATCAGTGACATTTCGGTGCCAGAGAGTATTCTAGTGACCTCTTGGCACCTAATCCAGCCACTCACTTTGTTGAGTTCAATTAGAGAAAACGTGGAGGAAGGCCGAGTCACTGAAACACGCACGCGCCATGAGACCAGCCACACTCGAAACAGCAGACGAGGCGCGTGCAGCCGTTAGCATGATCACGTTGTAAGCAGTGGACGAGTTTCCGGGAAACCAATATGATTATCCCATTAGTGTCCTTCCAGTGAATTGTAATTGCCATGTAGTTGGTTTTACATTTAATTAAGAAATTTATCTTAGTTGCATACTTCCATAAAGGCGATAAGCATGAGGAATCTATTCCGCATTTCACGGGGCTGAGAGTTTCGGTGATATTGTCACAGTGATTTCAAGGAACACTCAGAGCCTACGAGGACTGGTTCCCGTAGGCGGAGACTTATGCTTTCATGAAGATCGAGGAACTCGGCTGAGGGCGCGGGTCGGCGACCTCGGGGGACGGAGCCGCTCGGCCTGTGTCTTCGTGCAGGACCTCGGGCCGGCTTCCCACACCCCCCTCTGCTGGACTCTGCTTTCTCCTTCCCGGCGAGGAGCCTGCGTCTTCACAGATGGAACTGCGGTGGCAGGAGCAGACGGCGGTCCTGAAGGACGCACCGGCCCCTCAGTGGGGGGCACGGAAGCGGGGACGAGGGGGTGCTCAGGAGTCAGATAAGCTGGCCATTCATTCATTCCTTCAACCAGCAAATCCCTTAGCTCAGTGGCTCCCACACTTTCCTGCACGTGCCCATCGCCCAGAGAGATTTTAAAAATCTCCCTAGTACCCCCAAAATATAAAGGGGATGCCCCTACCAGTGTCTTTAGGATTTCTAGGTGGTGGGAGCCAGGCATCAGTATTTCATTTCATTCCATTTCATTCCATTTCATTTCATTTCATTTCATTCCATTCCATTCCTTTCCTTTCCTTTCCTTTCCTTTCCTTTCCATCCCTTCCCTCCCTTCCCTTCCCTTCCCTTCCCTTCCCTTCCCTTCCCTTCCCTTCCCATTCCTTTCCTTTCCTTTCCTTTCCTTCCCTTCCCTTCCCTTCCCTTCCCTTCCCTTCCCTTCCCTTCCCTTCCCTTCCCTTCCCTTCCCATTCCTTTCCTTTCCTTTCCTTTCCTTTCCTTTCCGTTCCGTTCCTTTCCTTTCCATTCCATTCCATTCCATTCCATTCCATTCCATTCCATTCTATTCATTTTTCGGTTAAAGTTTATTTGTTTATTTTAGAGAAAGAGCACACATGGATGTGTGCCCATGAGTGGGGAAAGGGCAGAGACAGGGAAAGAGAGAATCTTTAGACACAGGGGTCGATCTCATGAGATCGTGACCCGAGCTGAAATCAAGAGTTGGACCCTCAGCTGATGGAGTCACCCAGGCGCCCCTTTCACTTTATATATTTTTTTAAGTTTATTTATTTTAAGTAGTTTCTATACCCAACGTGGGGCTGGAGCTCACGACCCCGAGATCAAGAGTCACGTGCTCTACGGGCTGAGCCAGCCAGGCGCCCCTGCAGCAGTAATTTTGGTAATGGGGACTGCAGTGTGCTGCAGTTTTGGAAGCCCCTGTATTAACTCGCCTTTTCATTACTAATAGAATGTGATTTTACTGGGGTGTCCTTTCCACTCAGCCGTGTGACACGGCAATGCCGAACTAGTCCCCAGGACCAGGGCTGCCTGAGCAAGTCAGGGTTAGGAGTGCCCCCTGCAATGTTCATTGCTCCGGGAATAACCACCCCACCTAGCTCGGCCCAGTCACATGCTAGGGACTTTGACTTCATGATCATGTGATTAGAAGTGGTTTTTCTGTTTCCTTATCTCTGTGATCAAAGACCCTGTAGCTCAGATCTTCTCTGCTCAGCACAAGGTGGGGCAAGACTTCAGCGGCAGCCAGACACAGGCAGCAGAGCCAGACGAGGGGAAGAACCGGGCCCGAGGTGGACGTCGCTCGGCTGCCGAGTCCACCAGCTCGACGGCTTTCCTGCCTCAGCTCCTCTCCCGATGCAAGGCAACGCATTTCCGAGGTGCTCGCCTGCTGTTTGGCTTGACACCCACTGAGCTCCCGGCAATGCCCGGATGAGCGCCACCCGGGCTGTGACGCCCCCCACGTCCCGGAGCTTTGAGGCAGGACCAGAAAACCTGCTCCATATGTCTCTGCAAGCAAACAGCTTCCTCTATGCGGTGAAGGAGGAACAGGAACAGACTCGCTCATGAAACACATGCGAGCGTGGGATTGTCTCTGCTTCTTCGGCCTCCGAGCTCGCTAATCGGCACGTGATGACTGCTACAGCTAAGCTGGTCCTGGTACCTTGCTCTAAAATGAAATTGAAAGAAACATTAAAGAAATTTTTTTAGGATTATTTATTTATTTTGAGACAGAGAGAGAGAGAGAGAGAGAGAGAGAGAGAGAGAATCCCAAGCAGGCTCTGCACTGACAGCACAGAGCCCGCTGTGGGTCTCGAACTCCAGAACCATGAGATCAGGACCTGAGCGGACCAAGAGTCGGATGCTTAACTGACTGAGCCACCCAGGCGCCCTGAAAGATATATTTTTGAACGTGATGATACTATGTATACATCCCTGGAAATAAAATAAGCCACACTCCCTGGCCACATGGGTGCCTCCTCCTGTCGTTACTTTTGCCTCAGAGTGTTTAGAAAGGCTTGAAAATGGTGGACAATGGCTTGAAAGCGTTTGAAAAAGGCTTGTAGCAGGGAAGTGGGAGGCTGGTTTCGTCCTGACTACTTTTCTGCATTCTCGAATACGTGGAATCCATTAAGGAGCCTTTTTTTTTTTTTTTTAACTTTCAATTCTTTCTCATTAGAAGCATACTCATGTTCATTGTAGAAATATTTTTGAAATACAGTGAAGCGGAAAGTGGGAATTAAAAAAAGCCCAACAGCAAACATAACCACTGTTCAAATTTTATTTTATTTACTTCTCGTTTTTACGTCAGTCATATATAAGCTGATATAAATATGTATGCATTTAAAAAGCTAACTCACATTTTATTTTAATGCTTTAAAAATGTCCTCGCGTCCTGTTTTACGACCCCAGTATGTGCTGAGTGCATCCCTACACTGGTAAACACAGTATTTTACAATTAAACCGTTCGTATCCGGTTGTATATTGTTGTCGGCATCCTGTTGGACTTTTAAACAGCTTTTTCAAGTTACCCCTGATTGGCCAGCAGAGCAGTGTCCTGGAATTGGTAAGCTCTGGATTCAAATCTAGTGGGACTTGGGACGTGTTTGCAGGCTCTGACCTCACTGCCTCAGACTCACCTCTGGTGTATGCCCAGCGGCTTATTAAACGTTTGGACCATAGAGTACAGCGGTAATAATGATAAGAACCGCGGGTGTTTCGACGCCCCGATGCGTGCTAGGTGTTCCTCTCAGCACTTGGCGTGAGTTACCACATCTAACCATCGCCTTCCCCGAATAAATAGATCATGCTCTCCATGCCACGTATCAGCCAAGAAACAGAGGATAGATGATTTCAGGTCACACAGGAAGGAACAGAATAAAGACACAAACCCAGGGAATTGGACTCTGAAAGAAACCCCTTTTATTTTTAATTTTAATGTTTATTTATTTTAGAGAGAGGAGAGAGAGACAGAGCGCAAGCTGGGGGTTGGGGGCAGAGAAGAGGGAGACACAGAATCTAAGGCAGGCTCCAGGCTCTGAGCTGTCAGCACAGAGCCCGACACGGGGCTCGAACTCATGGACTGAGAGATCACCACCTGAGCCAAAGTCAGACGCTTAACCAACTGGGCCACCCAGGCATCCCTGAAAGAAACCCTCCCAACAAGCCCACCCTCCCAACAAGACTCTGATGGGGTCTCGGAGTGGTGCGGGTCCAGAGTCAATGGCCAAGAAAGAACTCTCGAAGATGTCTTTGGCTCAAAAAGGTGATTTTCTTAAAGAGCAGGGGTGGGGCCGTGGGTGGAAAGAGCTGTGCTGGGGTTATGAGGAGTGACTGGTTTTATGTAATGGAGTTGGGGGAGGTACAGACAAGAGGGAGGCCTCCAGAAGGATTTTCCTCTACTACAGAAAATTCAGAAGATACCGGGGGCCTTGCTCTTGTCAAGCTCAGGCTGTTTCCCTCTAGCGAGGCACTAGCATCAGGCAGTAGGGGGTTCCCGGAGAAGCGTTCTACTCTGTGTTTGCCTCGAGTGTTTGTCAACGGGCTGCGGTTATAAGGAAATGTAATTGCACCTGCCGCTTCCTTCTTGCCTCTGTTCCCACATCACCGCAGAGGGAGGGCGATGCTGGGCCTCCGGGAAACTGGGTCTGCGGGTTTCTGGAGACTAGGGTATTGAGAAGATTGCCTCTTCTCGCCATTTACTAAGATATTTGTAAACTGATGGAGGCTCGTGTTGTACGTGATCGTGACCTCCGTCAGTTAACCATTTGTTTTCCCCTTTCCTTTGTTCTCGGGCGGCCGGGGGTGTCCAAGGAATGTCACACACGTCCCACCTGTGTGTGTGGGGGGGTGTCGTTAGCTGGTGCTTTGCCCTCAGCCTGCCTTACGCGCCCTCACCAACACCACCTCCATTAACAGGTGGTGTAGCCTCTAGACCACGAAGAAATCCTAAGTGGGACCCGCCCACAGGACCCCTCAAGCTGCCTATGACAGACACATGAAGGTGTCTCCACATTTGGGGGGTGACAATGGGGAGGAAGGCATTGATTTTCCATCAAAATTCCTTAATGAATATTTCGAATTCTTCGCTAAGAAATTGTAAAAACGGTACCAAAATAACACTTTTTTCTTCTCCTATGACGTGCCGGGCACTTTGCGGGGTGCCAGGGAAACACAGAGGTGGTTAAAAGACAGGATCTCTGCCCTCCGTTGGGTGTGTTGGTACGCATACAAGCTCATGTGGTGTATATGTGCACGTGTGTCTAAGTGACTTCACGTGGGGCAGAAAATGAACTCGCTGGGATATAAAAAGGGGCCCCCAAAAGATGATAAGGACCAAGGAAGTGAGGAGGGGGTTTCTGTCCTTCAGCATCAGCATGGACCACCACAGTGCTAACCGCGGGGAGGGGTGCGCCTCACGGCCCCACAGTGGGAACACTGCCAAGTCCGTCACCTGGACCATGCCCTCAGTACCTATGGTCCAGGGAACCTGCCCTTGAGCTTGGCGCCCAAAGAAGGGAGGCTTCCCCTGGTCACTAAAGATCTCAGATCCACACCCACCCACACATGGGGGGCGGGATTCAGCAAGAGACTTGGCTGGGAGGAGTCATTAACATCCCAAAGAAGCTTCACAGCCTCTGGCACGAAGCTACTGGACTGAAAGCAGGTGGAATGGACCTCATTTGAATACAATGACCAAAACAGCAGGAGAAACAAAGCCGCAGGAAGGGCGGGGATGGATACGGCAGAAGATTGGCCTGGGGCTTAATTGATTTGTCTTCTCGGAAAGGAAGGCTGTGGGCAAAGCAACTCACCCACTGATATCAGGGGGGGAACAGTCATTAAAAGCTTATTAGAATAACGGATCCGGGCCACCGACCTGGAACAAGCTAACAGAGCCGGCCAAGTCGGTCCACCCCCAGCTCTGTCTGAAGCTATTTTGTCACTCAGCCTCCCTCGGTTCTACTCTGCCAAAAATAATTAACTTAATAGAACGGCCTGAGGTCCAGGAATGTCTGTGCTGGGAGCCGGGGCCGGCCGTATAGGGAAGGGACATTCAAGCTCCCAGATTCTAGATTCTAGAGCCTGGAGGACTGGGAAGGGACTTCTCCAAACATACAATTTATTTCAAATGAGCTGTTAGGATGCACCGCGTAGCATCTCCACTGTCTGGGGCAGACACATATCCGTGGACTTCCCTGCGTTTCTTACCTTTCCTGAAACCAGACGCGGGGCTTGTGACTTGTTCTGGGAGCGGAGGTGGCCTCTGTCACTCCTGGGAAGAGTGACTCGGACACCTCTGTACCTACTCCGGCTATCACTCGTTCCCCTGCTGCAAGGAACTTGGGGATGACTTGCCCCAGAGGTGCAGCTGTAAGACGGAAATCCAAGGCCAAAACCAAATGTGTCCAGAGCGTCGTGGTGGCTGGCGGTGAACACTCGACCACAGTGCTTCCTCCCAAGGCCTCTCTATCCCAGACTCTCTCTTACAAACACAGGAAGGTCTATGTCGAGAGACAACATGGCCCAGGAAGAGAGTTGCCGTGCGCCAGCCTGAGGCCGCTGTAGAGAATGTTAGTAACCTGACTCTAAACCCATCTGCCTGCGCACGGCAGTGCGGTTTTCGAATCTGCCGGAAGGTGGGAGTTCTCTGGGCTTGTGGTGATGAATTATGTCCATTCACACGAACTGAGCGGATTCCATAAATCATAAGACATTTTTACTGACTGCTGTGAACAGAGCCTGAGCCCCAAGTCTGACATTTCACACATCTTAAATTAAAAATAATGAGTCCTCCTTTGATCATTTACCCAATGGGTAGAATAAAATATCAGAGCTGAAAGAGCTTGAAAAAGTGGTCTTCATGGATCCCGTCAGTTTAACCCAAACATTGATTACATTCCACGGACGGGGATGGACCCCGGGAATTCAGGAATAAATGAGATCCATCCCCTTTCCGTAAGGGGCTTAAATTAAAAAAAAAAATTTTATTAATGTTTATTTTTGAGAGAAAGAGTGCGAGTGGGGGAGGGGCAGAGAGAGAGAGGGAGACACAGAATCCGAAGCAGGCTCCGGGCTCTGAGCTGTCAGCACAGAGCCCAACGCAGGGCTCAGACTCATGAACCGCGAGATCGTGACCTGAGCTGAAGTCAGACGCTTAACTGACTGAGCAGCCCAGGCGCCCCAGAGGGCTTATATTTTAAGTGAAAATACGCAGAAACTAAATGATTAGATGCCTACAATGGACCTACACGAAGGGTTCTCTGGGGCTTGCGGGATGGGTACTTGACCCAGGCCGGAGGCAGAGAGGGTGCTCCCCGTTGGAGATGGAGACTTGGTTGGATCGTGAAGGATGCCTGGCAAACTCGATCCAGGGGGAGAGAGTCCGCGAGCAGCGCCGTGACAGTGAGATAGAAGTCAATAGCACAAAACCCCAAAGCCCAGGGTAGCCGTTACTGTGTGTCCTCTCATTGAGCCGGGTGTCGCCGGGGGAGAAGGCAGAAAAATGGCAGCTACGGGGCGGGGTGCTCCAGCCGGAAAGAAATCTGCTTTAATAAAGATGAGGTGGATCCTAGGCTAAGTCATTCGTGATGAGGGAGCGTGGGGGGCAGGCTGAGGGCAAAGTGCAGGCTAACAGCACCCCCCCCCAAGGCGGGATCTGTGTGATCTTCCCCGGACACTCCTGGCCGCCCGAGAACAAAGGAAAGGGGTGTGAGTGCTGGCCACGGTGATGCGGGAACCGGAGGCGAACGAAAAATTTAGTTCCCTTGCTGCCTCCAGCCCATTGACAAGTCCTCGAGACCGGCAGAGTGACCTCCCTCTAGGAGCCCAGCTGCCCGGATGATGGCACTTTGCTGGGGGCAAAGGGAATCCTGGCTTCACATTCTCCTGACCCCGCCGCCCCCCCCAGGAGCTGGTGAGTCTACTTTCACATAAAAATGCCTTTGGAAACTTCCTTTGTCTCCACTGCCCCGAGACATACGCTGGCAGTCATACTCCAAGCTTATGGCCCTGATATGCATGAGGGGTCTCATGACCGAGGTTTACGGTAATAAACGGTGTTTTCCTAACAGCGGCTAGCCCCTCAGGGTCCTGGAAACCTTGCTTCCCAAATTCCGCAGAGACTTCCTCTGTCCCCGAGGATATATACTCAGTTACCCGTCGCGACCCCACTGCAGCTCCCCCTGCCCCCGGGTCCTGTCCCCCTGCCTTAATAACATCGCCTTTCTGCACCAAAGACATCTTTGAGAATTTTTTCGTGGCCATCGGGTCCAGACCACCCCACCATCACCCCCAAACCCCATCAATTAATACGTGATAAATTTGTTCAGAGTGCTTGGAAGGCAATAGTACACTGTATTCTTTTAAGTAGATTGTATCATATTGGTGGCATTAGGGGAAGATGTCTTGGTCACTGACACGTGTGAACCTGGCACAGGAACGGAGGCAGCCACGGGAAGGCTATCTTCTTCTAATGACCAAAATTCAGTGATACGAGGGTGTCATTGGAGCGTAAGCTGGCGAGTGAAGATGCTTTGGCTGAAACAGAAGTAGTTCGCGAGCACCTGTCTGGATGGGCTCCGGTTAAAAAACTCCTCCTGTGCTCAGGTCAGTTTGCGTCAGAGCCAGTGCACCTGACATAGGTAGAACTCGGTGATGCAGGGGCCCCCGGTGTTGCAGGCTTCTCTGGGAGAAGGGCTAGGACGCAGCTGCGGCTAAAGATAAAAAGTGAATTCCCATAGGAGAGGGCCGGGGAGGAAAAGAGACGACAGAGCCTGCAGGTGGGACGTTGAGACCCCGGCGCCTTGAAACCCCAGGGCGAGTCAGAGCCTGACCACGTGCAGGGACGGCCCAGGAGCCGAGCGAAGACTCCCTGAACCTGACCGCCCTCACGCGGAGAAGGGCCGGCGGAGGAATGTTCCCGGGGCTCTGGGTCGTGTAGAAACAGCGTCTGTTCTGTTCTGAGAGGAGGCGGCGCAGACTGGAAGCGTGCCTGCGTCCCCAGGATTGATGCCCTCACTTCAGACGCAGGATACGGAGCTGCTCCGTGGGCGGAGCGAGGTGCTAATCCGATTTTTGTCCTTTTCTAGTGCTTCGTGTCTACGAGTCTAATCGTGTTTTTGTCTTATCACGGAGACAGGATCTATTCACCCCACGCAAGTAACAAGATTGTATGAAAATAAGAGCCTCTCCGATCGTAGGCAGATGGTCCCGGTGCTCAAATATTGCCCTTGAGTTTTGGAATGCGATGCCGCGTGTTTCAAACCTTGGGACATTTCCAATAAGAACAAAAAAATCATCGTAAAAAATATTATGTCCACATCTGTGTTAACATGGAATTTTATGTGTTTTCAAAATACTATGGATATAAATGCTTGGTTGGTATCTTTAATATGTAAAGAACCCTCCCAAGTGAACAACAGAAAAAACAAGGAATAGAGGTGGAAAGTTTACCAAAGAAGAAAAGAGTCGAAAACTAAACTTCGATCTTTCCCATCACAAAACACGCTAGACATATTTAGTATATCTTTGATACTGATAATATTTTTTTAATGTTTCTTTATTTATTTTGAGAGAGAGAGAGAGAGCAGGGGAGGGACAGAGAGAGAGAGTGGGAGAGAGAGAGAATCCCAAGCAGGCTCCGCACTGTCAGTGAGGAGGCTGACCTGGGGCTCCTTCCGTGAACCAAGAGATCATGACCCGAATTGAAATCAGGAGACCGACGCTTAACCGACTGAGCCACCCAGGCACCCCGATGATATTTCTAATTATATATAAAATGATCCATGCAAACAGCTTATCGCCTGAGTTGAAAGAAAGACTGTATTTAGTACAGTCTATCTATTAGTGAAAACTGTTGGAGAGATTCACTAATACAAACCTTTTGTAGGACGCTTTCACCTTAGGTATCAAAAGCCTCAAAAATGTATAAGCTTTAATTGAGCTGTCTTCTTTTTTATATGAATCTTAAGATTTGAAGCACATATTGGACATACTTCGGTTCAAATACAATTCCTTTCTCCCTTGCTTAAAATAATGATAATCGGGAACCAAAATGTCGAAAATTTATGGATGGATTAAACCCATCGACGGGTTGCACGCTGGAAGTTCTGAAGACAGCGTAGCCTGCAGTCATTTCCTCTCTGTTCACCTCGGTGATTTAAACCAAAGTTCAATGAATTGTTAATACCAATAAGCAGGGTTTTAAAATAAACTCCGGGTTGTGGATTTGTCTGGAAAGAACAGAACTCTGTCAACACTGCTTTCTGAACACGACAGAGATTGGGCGTCGCCAAACATCCCACGCCTTCTTTAGACCCTGTCAGCCTCTTCCTGTTACTCCAGTCGCTACCCCTCTTTATTAACCTGTCCTTAATGACTTCAGCCGATCCCCTTACCTGTCTGGACCCTGGAAGTGGGTGACTTCATGGATTTTGGATTTTCTAGCACAGAGTTCATCCGTATCCACCAACATTAGTCAGTCAATACAAGACGATCCTGTTGAAAGATATACTAATAGAGAAAGATACACACGGCATAGTAAATGTCAAGAATGTTACAGATCGCTATTTGCAACGTGATCCTTTTCTCTGAAATGCATTTTTTTTTTTTACAAAGAACAAAAGACTAGAAGGATTTGTACCAAAATTTGAACAGCCTCGGTATTGGCTTAGCCGGGAATCTTTGCCTCCTTTCTTCTGTTATCCGTGTATGCCACGTTTTTTATAATGGTCCCCTCTGCCCTCAACCTCCTCCTCCAGGCAGCCCCATGCCATTTGCTTATTTTCTGTGCCCGGTGGTCCTGCTCTTGTCTTCGCACCCTTAAGGGCTGTGCCTCGGCTCTGTGCTGGAATGTTCTGCCCCGCACCTCTGTCTGATTCGTCTCTGTCTTGCTCCTGTCTTGCCCCTGTGACGCCCCGGGCCTGCCTCCACCACAGCAAACGGCTAGGAGAAGGGACTTGGTGACCTGAGCGCACTCCCGCCATGCCAACCACTTTGCAGGTCAGCCCTCTGGGCCCCTGTCACTTCATTTTAACCTGAATAGAGTGAAAACTTAATAATACGCTCCGAGACTTGGAAATCTGAAACGCCCAACAAGATTCTCATTAGGAAGTCGTATTTTTATCAGCACACAGAGAGCATCAGGGCAAAGATGAAAGCCTCGTTACTGCTGTCACCGCCCTCGCTGTGCCTGTCACCTGCCGCCAGTAGCCCGTTTGGTCGATAAACATCCCTCTGCAGGGAACGGTCCCAGCCCTGCTGGGAGGCAGGGCGCATCTGTCCCCGCGGTGCGAGCCGTCGCAGCCTCTTGTCTCTGGAGAGTCCTGGCTTGAAGTTCCTTTTCCAGTTACGGGCACTAAACTTGTCCTTCGCTGGTTTTGCAAAACACACAGCCAACGCTGGGCTCGTGGCCCCGGAGTTTGGGCTTGTGATCTGACGAGCCGCCTGGGCTTAAAGAGCGAGAGTCTTTTACTGACCAAACCCCTAGGCGACTCTAAAATTGCACCTGTTACGCGTACGACCGAGAGAAAAAGAAAAAACAGTGGGGCACTTGGGGCGGCTCAGCCGGTTATGCGTCTGACTCTTGGTTTCGACAGGTCATGATCTCACGGTTTGTG
Source organism: Paguma larvata (assembly GCA_030068075.1). Taxonomy (NCBI): domain Eukaryota; kingdom Metazoa; phylum Chordata; class Mammalia; order Carnivora; family Viverridae; genus Paguma; species Paguma larvata. Next base: position 86,355,617 of record CM057835.1, read on the forward strand.
AGTTTGAGCCCCGCATCGGGCTCTGTGCTGACGGCACGGAACCTACTTGGGATTCTCTCCCTCACCCTCTCTCTCTGCCCCTCCCCGGCTCTCTCTCTTTCCCTCTCAAACTAAAGAAAGAAAGAAAAAATGGTAGAATGAAGGAAATTTACTCTCTGTAGGGAAAACAGTTTTCCTACTGCTGTGCCATATTTTTCCACTGTTAAGATTCCATTTTAATTCAAAACAATGCCTTCTGCCCTGCAAAAAAGTGTATAAATAGTTCTGCTACAAAAGATGCCACCAGCACCTTTCTGCAATCGTCCACTGGGCACGCATGCATTGCCCTGGGAGGTCTTTCTCTGCCTTTCCAGAAGCAGAGGCCTCTCTTTTGTTCTGTGGCCGAGAACCCGCGGCAGGTGCCCATATGCTAATTGCGGCTTCTGTGCTCACGGGCCTGCGTTTGTTTTCTGCCTCGCCAGCTGTCAACAAACACACCGGAGGAATAATTTCGGGATTTAAAAGAGAGAAGATACCAGTGTTCGGTTGTGTGTTTTTGGATCTCCAGCCCGCAGAGAGCAGAAATTGGGCCCAGGCCCTCCGGCCGCCTTCCTTGGCCAAATGAAGACGCTTTACTTTCGTAATTAGAAAAAGATGAAGGGGTCAAGGTTAATTATCTGTGAACTCTGCAGGAGGCCGCACATCGCGGTGTTATGACTTTATCCCATGAGGGTCATTTACTCAAAGTTAGACTTCCCAACATGTGTGTGTGTGTGTGCGCACACACACACACACACACACACACACACACAGATACGACTTCTCTTGAAAACGGAGAATACGGGAGCCCACGTTTCCACAGGGGGACGTGAGCTAGAGCTGAGTCTGGTTAAACTTTCAATGCCACGTGTTAGAGGCGGGAAGGCGACCCGAGTGAGGACCACTGCCCTAAGCATGGGCCCCTGTGATGGGACGTTGCAATCAGGGGAGAGACGGGGCTCAGTGGGCACGGCTGGGCAAGTGGGGGTGGATGGCTGCCAGCTGCGTGGGGGGCAGTGGGTGGGAAATGGCCCGGCAGAAACACTGGAGGTGAGGGGTGATTCTGGGTGAACCCATCTAACAGGATTCTTGAGGAAGACACGCCAGGTGGTCAGACAGGACCTGGAGGGTGGGGGTGGAGGATGGGGACCCCAAGAAGATATTGAAGGTGGGGTTCTGGCTCCGCCGACACAGGAGGGTGCTCCCTAGGAGGAAGCTCACAGATGCACCTGCTTGAAGGTTCGGGGGCCCGGGTACGGTTAGGCCAAGGAAACTTTGTCCGTAGAGGCCACACCTTCAGGCAGCACTCACGCTGAGTTAAGAAGTGGACAAGGGCAGAAGAAAGAAAGAAAGAAGTTAAATCTCCTGACAACTTACGGCCCATGGCCAAGTCCTTGAAACAGGCAGAGGGACTTTTCTCTAGGAGCTCAGCTGCCTCCCGATGACACTTTGCTAAGGGGTAAAAGATGATCTTAGCGCAAACTCTGGGATCCTAGGAGTCTCCTCCAACATATAAAAATTCCTTTGGAAACTTCCTTCATCTCTACCCCCGTCCCCCACAAGGCGTATGTTAGCAATCACCTTCCAAGCTTACAGTCCACAGGCACACATCCGAAGGGTCTCGTGACGGAGGCCTTACTAGACGGTAGTAATGACCTTTTCCTAACAGCAGCTAGCCCCTCAGGTCCTGGAAACCACCTTCGGTCACCAAAGATGTCTTCAAGAATTCTTTCCTGGCTGTCGGCTCCAAGCCCCAACGTTTCCTACCTTGCTTTGACCAAGTGTCATCCGCTTGAAGGCTGTGGACGTTTGCATGTGGGTCCTGATAAATTCGAGCATTTTATGCTGATTGATCAGAGCGAAGCTGCCTCCACCCGTCTGGCCAACCTCGTAGTCTTGACGCTTCCGCAAGCCCATGGGCGATGCACTAAACCTTTCTTTGAGTATCTATATAGGTCATGCATTTGAAAGGGGGCAGGAGGAGACACCCCAAACTGTGCTGCTTTGGCCTAAACAGTATTTCAAGTTCGAAGTAACCCAACCCCAGCAGGGGCAGGAAAGGCTCCCTGTCTCCCCAGAACCGCCTAGACGGACACCGGAAAGGCGATCCTGCACCAGAAAGACAAGTGTCCACGGAGTCCTCTTAGCCCGAGAACTCGTCTGCGTAGAACGACCTTGTTTTCCCAAACGCCTTCTCTCGTCCCCTTGCCAATGAGATTTCCCCCCTTCGTATCTTCAGACCTGCCTTTTCCCGTGGCTCCTGGAAGATTCTTGTTGTCTCGTTGTCTCCGGAGCTTCCTGCCTGTGTGGACTCCCCGCGGGTACATGCAGCACGTTTGGTTTTCTCCTGTTCATCCGTCTCCTGTCAGTTCGCTGCCACGTCCAGCTGGAAGGACCACGGGGCAGAGGAAGGCCGGCCTCCTGGACACCTTCCTTCCCAGAGGAGAACAGCGCCCTTCCGCACACCATGAAACAGGAACCAGAGACCCTCGCACACACTCCCTCCACCCCCAGGCACTAAGGAGCGAGACACCCTGCAAAACACCCCGGTACGGGCACCCTGGTGTCTGCATCACGGAGCTCCCGTAACAGATTAGCTGCCCGAAACGCCTTTGCAAACTCCCAGGCCAGGCAGGAACCTGGGGGCTGAGCTCCGGACAAGAGTCTCCCTTCTCCCCGGCGGCCGGCCTTCCTGAATGAAGCCTATGTTCCTTTCCAATCAAGATCCTTTCCAATCAAGACTCGTCCCTTGAGTAGTGGCCTTCGCAGGGACAGGCAGCTGAACTTGGGTTTGGGGAACAAGAATGGACCACACGGAGGCTTGCGGGACAGAACGGCCCAAGCTGGTACCCCGTCCCGATGACCGAGGGAGCCGGGACGTTACCAACGGCACGAAGATGAGATTTTCTCTCCTTCCTCTCCTACCCTTGTGAACGTGCAATGGACTTTTCCAGAAACTGCAGAGTGAATGCGGGCACTGCGGTTCCTACAAAGCTGGGCGCCGGCAAGGTTAACAAAAATGCAAAATACTGTCCCTCGCTGCTTGTTTTTGGAATAATGCAGTCGTTTTTCTTTAAGATGTGTCCTTTAGGTTAATGTGGAATGGGTTCAGTAATTTTTTTAATGAATTGGTACAGATAGGTTTAAATCATGCCCGGTTTTAATTTCTAACAGGGTACGTGTGGAGAGCTAGAAGCCACGTCAACAGAAATTCTTCGGCGTCGTTAATAACGTCTAACGGTATAAAGGAGTCGGGTTGAACTATGTAAGAAGCGGCTTTGGACCGCCTGCAGAGCTCGACTACTTTTGTTGGGGTCTTTCTCCGACCTCAAGATTTGCTGGACTTTCTTAGGGGCGCCTGGGAGGCTCAGTCGGTTAAGCATCCGACTTCGGCTCAGCTCATGATCTCACAGTTCATGAGTTCGAGCCCCGCATCGGGCTCTGTGCTGACGGCTCAGAGCCCAGAGTCTGCTTCGGATTTTGTGTCTCCCTCTCTCTCTGCTCCTCCCCGACTCATGTTCTCTCTCTCTCTCTCTCTGAATAAATAAACATTAAAAAATTTAATAAAAAAAGAAATAAGCGAGAAGTCTAACGTTAACCATCTCAGCCGTTTCCCAGTGTTTGCTTCAGCGGCAGGACGTACGTTCAAACTGCGGTGGCCCCGTCACCAGCTCCCCGCACAGCACTCTGCATCTCGTGAACCTGAAACTCTGTGCCATTAAACACACCCTGCCCTCCCCACTCCTCCCGCCGCCCACAGCCAGCTCTGTCTCTAGGAGCTTGAGGACTCTAGCTGCCCTAGGGAAATGGAACCAATGCGGTATTTGTCCTCTCGTGTCCGGCTTCTCTCTCGGTGCCATGTCCTCAAGGGTCCTCCATGATGCACCTTGTGACAAGATTTCCTTCCTCTTTAAGGCTGAGTAACATTCCACCTCAGGTCAACGTCACATCTCGCCGACCCATCCCTCTGTCCGTAGACCAGCTTGCCTCCGCCCCTTGGGTATGGCTGATAACGCCGCTGTGGGCACGGGTGAGTCTCCGCTTTCCATTCTTCCGGGGATGTGCCCAGAAGCGAACCTGCTGCATCACGCGGTTTTCTATTTTATGGTTTTCGTGGCGCTACGCTACTGTTTGCACAGAGGCTGCACCGCCCTACACCTCACACCAGCAGGTGCAAAGAGGTCTACTTGCTCTCCATTCTCACCAACAATTGTTACGTTCTTTAGTTTTTTTCTGTTTTGTTTTTGTTTTTGTTTTTTTTTTAATTGTAGCCATCCTAATGGGTACCGGGTGGTCTTTCATTGTGGTTTCGATTCATGTTTCTCTAGTGACTGGCGATGTTGAGTACCTTCTCACGGGCTTACTGGCCATCCTCTCTGCAGAAACACTCTCTGCAAGGGTTTACTCACTTTCGAACTTTTTGTTCTCCCTTGTTGTTGAGATGTAGGAGCTCTTTACATATTGTAGACACTAACCTTTATCAGATATGGAATTTACAGCCTCCTTGTCCCACTGCCCGCCTGCTCACTTTGTTGGGCGGGTCTTTGGTGCCCAGGAGGAAACTTTTGAAAGTCAGTGATCGTATCTATTTTTTTCCCCAGACTTCTATTTTATCCGTGAGTTATTGTCTGACTTTTATCTTAGTGCATTTTGGCAGAACTGAAGTCGTTTTAAGTTGGTTTTCCTACTGAAATTAGACTTTTACACGAAGGAGGAAAAAAATTAGCAAATCGAAGACCATTTAATTTCCACCTGGCCAACTTTTTCTTTACTTGAAGTATGTGGATAAACTATTCAAGGATACAATTTGTTGCTGCTCGTCGCTAGTCTGAGGAAAATAATGACTTTGCGCTGGAGTTCCCGGGATGAATCTTAAACGCAGGTTTGCTGTGCTCGGCGAGGAAGCAGAATGCAGTCAATCCCACTCTGCCCCCTTCTTCTCCCATGCTTCCGGGAGCCTGTTTTCCCCGCCTGCCCACGGACCCCGGGAGGCATTCTCTCTGCCGGTGCCTGGATCACACGGCTTCTCCCGTCCCAGCCCTGCTCGCGTGCACGTACAGCCTCTGAGGCCCCGCGTTCCTGTCCAGATACCCTGCTGTTCGTTCCCCTCGCCCGGTCCTGCTCCGCCCTCTCCTCCTGGGCTCGCCTCGCCACGGGCACCCCCAGTCCATGCTGGGTGCAGGGGTCTCTCCCCCGGCAGGAGCCCTGCGGGCACTGGAACCGACCGATGTAAGCCGGCAGCAGGTGGAGTTCTCGCACAAAGAAAACATTTATTTGCAGCAAATAAGGCGATCACAGGGACTGGGTTCTAAAGCCGTGACTCCCCGAGAGAGGGTGGATGGATGGGTTCCTCCTGTTTAGGGTCAGGATGACTACTGGACTGGGGAGCCTGGTCATCCTATGACGAGACAGGCATAAGGTCGTACGTGGGCCTTAAAGAACCCCGTCTACCCCTGTGCTGTACCTTACATGTATGGATCCGAGGCTCCTCGTTGGGCGGAGAGTTTAGTGTTATAATGAGGTAAAAGCGATGGTCGGTCGTTCCTAGGTGACTCCATGGTCCATCTGCGCAGGTGTGAGTCAGGGCTCTAACTCACAGGGTCTGGGTGGTCTGGGCCCGCGGCAGGTCCTCTCAGGCCCTTTGTCATCATCCGAGGGCCGGTTATGGGTTTCACTTGCCTGAGTTAAGAGGAAAGCCAGAAAACTGGGCTTAGGAGAAAATGTAAGACCACAGTTGGCGAGTACCAGCAGGAGGCGGGCAGCGAGGGCAGGTCTTAGGGTCTAGCTGGTGACGACACCGGTGGCCAGACCCACCCCTGCCCGCCTCACCCAGCCTCCGGGCTTGCGGCCATCTGCCCGGTCCGCCCCCGGGGACGTGGCAGAACCCAACGACCACCGAAGGTCTGGGCGGGGTCGTCCACACGAGCGGCTTGCCCTGCAGTCCCAGCTGGCACCAAAGCCCTGGTCACAGCCACGTGCAGTTTGGGGAAGACCCGTTTGTCTTCTCCAGGCGGGCGATGGGAACCATCTCCCTGGGATTGGTTTTCGCGACGCCGAGGAGCTCAAATCTGGCGGCGTGCCCCATGCACGGGAGGCATGAGGCGGGCGTGAAGTTAACAGCTGTGAAAGGGATCGAGGGCAGGGGGTGTGGTTAGCGGAAGGATGGCCCTTGGGAACCAGACGCCCGGGATTCTGGTCCGGGGTCTACCCTCCCTGATGCAGCTTTGGACAAATACCTACGGAAGCAGTAAAGGCCGCGATGATACTCACGTTTACTTATAACGTAAGCCCATAATTAGCACGTGTTCAATAAACGCGCGGTATTTTTGGACGCGAGCGTGTAACAGCGCGTAATGTGCTTTTGAGCCAAGTGAGGTGGGCCTCGTAGGAAGCCCGGAGAAGGAGCCGGCCCTCGGTTGAAAAGAAAAGCTCGTCGTTCGCTAACCCACCGATCGAGTTCCCGTTAAAGAAAATTGAAGCTGAACGTTGAATCACTCGGTGAAATTTTCAGAAAATCTATCGCGAAGGCCCTCAAGGAATTATCTGGCTTGGCACTTCTGGTTCTCGGTCCCCAGCCTCCGCCTCACCTGCCGCGGGGGTGGGAGCTGGGTCGTCAAGGAGACGGAGGACGCCGACCCCGTGGCTCTCGGTCTCCCTGTCTGCAGGCGGTGAGCTGGCACAACGCATCGCTGGCAAGGAGGCCTCCCTCAGCGTGGGAATGCGGGAGGTGGGGGGGGGGGCAGTGTCCAGGCAAGTGGTCTGACATCGAACCCAACCCGGAGAGCCAGCTGCTCACTCTTGGAGCAGGAGCGGGAGGCCAGGGGAGAGAACCTGTTCAGTTCCTGCAGAGCCAGAATCCCAGGAGGAGCTAGAAATGAGAGGAGGACGGCTTAGGGAGCCGGCCCCAGGTCTCTCCCTAAAGGCCCAGAGTGCCGTGCTTGGTCAGATGTTTAGACTGAGTTTTGCGCACCTGGGGAGTGACTATCACAGACGTCAGCCCGTCCGCCCGATTCATCGAGGAAAAACCCGTTTCTACGTCCGTTTTGCTGATTCACGTACCAATAAATTTCCCAAGAAAAATCTGTTTCTCTGCTCATTGCACTAGCTGGCAAGACACACACAGATGTAGTTGACGCGTACCCATAGAAACTTCTGGAATGCTGTCTTTCTAACTAGGTGTTAGCTAATCCCTGCTGGCGTATGAGTATCTGATTCAGCCACTAGCCCTGGGATGAACACTCATTACTTTCAACCTACCTCGTCGGGGCTACGGAAGAAGGGAAATTCAAGAGAACACAGTGGCCGGTCTGCAGGGCTTCTCCTGATGGAGTCTCGAGTTCACCAACCGATGGCAAGGACACCTGCTCCGCTTCCCTCGAGGGCAGGTAGGCTGGAATCCTTCGTTAGCTGTGATCTTCCTGACAGTCTCCAAAAGAGCGGACTCTCTCGTCCCCTACGAATATAATCAAGAGGCTCAGTTTCGCAGATTAGGGAAGGAGTGTCACGCCTCCATCTCTCTCTTCGCCTGGGTTGTGGGTGCGGGGAACGTGCCAACGGCTCTGCGAAGGGACGTCGAATCGGGCAACTCCAGTTAGCCTGCGTCTCGAGCGGTGGTGGCACGTCGTTTTCCATGAGGACAGAGGCGCATCCGTATCGACAGGAGTCAGACTCTCTTCAGAGGAAGTGCTGCGGCGTCGTGTACACACACTGTGATCCTGGGGACACGAGGTCATTGATGTCCTGACCCGTTTCCTCAGGGAACAGCTTCGAATTCGGTTTTTAGTTTGCTGCCCTTCTAGATGTGGGAATTTTCACCAACTGTCTGACTTGTCTTCTGAGCAGTTAGAGCGTCAGGTCCTCACCCCCTTCCTTGCTGCGGGAATTGGTTCCAAGGGGGAACCAGGGCTGGGGCTGGGCCGGTTCTAATCACTGCATCCCACCCCCCACCCCCGCCGCCACCCCGGCCACAGCGGCCACTGTCCAAGGTTGGGTTGTAAGCCGACCATTACAAAAGGGGTGAGTTCCAGGACTGCTGAGAAGTTACCTGAGAAGGTAAAGATACTTTTTCTTACAGGTTCCAGGAAACACGCGGCTCGCAGAAGCCCAAGACGGGGGGTGGGACCTGCAAGTAAAGCCGGCATCGCCGAGGACGCGGTCAATGCGAAAGAGCACCTTGATGCATCGTGCGACCTTCTGCATCTCGTCACCGACTCAGGTCTGCCCACGGACTCTGGGTCCTAGCCAGCCACACATCCCCGCCTGGTGTGGAAATCAGCTCGCGCGGGGTTCCCATAAACTTGCATTCCAGAGAGTGTCAATTCTTAGAGGAATTCTCACAGAACCCACCACGGTGCCCGCCGCTGAATGGGAAGGGGCAGGAAAGAGGCAAGCGTGGCTCACGGCCCCGGGCGGCCCTGGGCAGGGCGCCGGGACATCAGGCAGGGACGGGGGTCAGGGCGAGAGGGAATCAGCAGAAGGAGGTGGACCTGGCCGTGGACAACAGGCCAGAGCAAACTCTGGATGAGACGGCTGACCGTCCGTGCAGTGCAGCCCCAGCACCGGTAAGTGGGCCGGAGGCGTGGCTTCCCCACGAGGACCACAGCGGGTCGGACTCCTTCCTCCATCCCCCCCACCTACCCTCCCCCCGGGCTTCGGGGTCACCGGACTTTTACTGTGACCAGTAACGCCCACATGCCCCGGCCCGGCCACCACGGTCAGAACAAAAGGTACAGGTGGATATTTCCGGAACATAACAACACGGGAAGATTACAGCCTCAAGAAGCAAAAGAAGAGATACTTTAATCAAAATTTATGAAAGGAAACAGGGGCGCCTGGGTGGCTCAGTCGGTTAAGTATCCGACTTTGGCTCAGGTCACGCTCTCACGGTCTGTGAGTTCGAGCCCCGCGTCGGGCTCTGTGCTGACAGCTCAGAGCCTGGAGCCTGCTTCAGATTCTGTGTCTCCCTCTCTCTCTGCCCCTCCCCCACTCATGCTCTGTCTCTCTCTGTCTCAAAAATAAATAAACATTTAAAAATTAAAAAAAAAGAGATGTATTAAAGGAAACAAATGTCCAACGGATCTTAGCCCTGACTGTGCCCGCAGAGAAGGCTGGTCCTGTGGACAGAAGTTAAAGAGCCATAACTGCGTTCACCGAGGCACCCGGGTGGGTTATATGGAAATGCAGCGTCTGAGCCTCATCTATTGTAGGCACTGGAAGAATAAAAAGGAAAAGAAACTCGGAAAACATTAGAAAGCTGGAGGCAGCAAGCTGAGTGACCGGCCTCAGTTGCTCTGGTTTCCCTCTATATTAATAAAGCCAGGAGCTGTGATCAGCGGACCCCTCCGCTCTGCCTAGGCCACACACTCACCTACCCCCTCGGCCGGCCTCCTTTGCACCAGCAAACACCTTACCCAGAAGGCTCCATAAACTCTCTGAGCTGGCTCTTCTACATGCACACCGTGTGGCTAAGAAGGAGGGACCTTCGTAGGATGGGTGGATGGGCAGGGAAGGAGGGGCTGTGTCCTGAAGGTGAGCGGAGCCGGGAAAACACAGGAGGAGGAGATAAAGCTGGGGATGAACAGTGTGTCTGAAGTGCTGTTTAGAAATTGAATCCGAAAAACATCTCCAGGGACCTCATTTTTGTGGTCAGGCCAGGCGGGCTCCCCCCCCGCCCCCAACGTAAGTGCGACTGTCATTCCAGGGGAAGCATAAGATGTTCCTTCGGTGTCCTGGAGGCCGAGGGGGATTCTGGGCCTCGGGACTGTCAGCCTTTAACATCAGCCGCAGAGAGTGATTTATTATTAAAGCCCCATAAATATTTAACATTTGCGTACCAGCCCCCACGGCTGCTCTCGGAGATTTTCGCTCTCGCCATCATTGGAAACATTGAACAAACATCTTAACAGAGCCTATAAAATTAAACCCGCCCAAACTATAAATAATTCACATGGGAATGAATGGATTCCAAGGATAATTTCTTTTTTTTTTTTTAATTTTTTAACGTTTATTTATTTTTGAGAGACATAGAGACAGAGTATGAGCAGGGGAAGGGCAGAGAGAGAGAGAGGGAGACACAGAATGTGAAGCAGGCTCCAGGCTCTGAGCCGTCAGCACAGAGCCCGACGCAGGGCTCGAACTCACAGACCGTGAGGTCATGACCTGAGCCGAAGTCAGACGCTCAACCAACTGAGCCACCCGGGCACTCCAGGATTCCAAGGTTAATTTCTGAGGATTAAGGGGGCTCGTCCCACCCAGGGGACCCTCTCCCCTTCTTTTCTGTTCTCTCCCTCTGCTCTCTGGGGCTGTTTATCATGCTTTATCCTCAGGAGTAACTGCTTCTCACACACGCCTTCATATTTTTTTAAGTGTATTTATTTATTCTGAGGGTGGGGGGTGGAGAGAATCCCAAGCAGGTTCCACATTGTCGGTGCAGAGCCCAACGTGGGGCTCGAACTCACAAACCGTGAGATCATGACCTGAGCCGAAATCAAGAGCCAGATGCTCCACCAGCTGAGGCCCCAGGGGCCCCGCCTGTGTGTTCACCTTTAGCTGTGAAGCCTTATCTAACCTTGGCAGGCCACTCATGAAATTCCTGGTGACGGTTGATGCCCGGGGAATGTCGGTTGGTATCACTGTGTGCGTGCTTTAAGAAACAGTCATTTCTAGGGGCCCAGTCGGTTAAGCGACCAACTTCGGCTCAGGTCATGATCTCATGGCTTGTGACTTCAAGCCCCGCGTCGGGCTCTGCGCTGACAGCTCAGAGCCCGGAGCCTGCTTCGGATTCTGTCTCCATCTCTCTCTGCCCCCTCCCCTAGCTCTGTCTCTGTCTCTTTCCTCTCTCTCAAATATAAATAAAATTTTAAAAACAACGCCATTTCTGGTAAGAAAACAGAACCCATCTCTTCCCTGGAATTATTGCTGAGAATTCGTTTCCCAACCGAGGAGCACGGAGTTCAAAGCGCGACTCACCAAAACTCTGGTAAAAACAACACAAACTGGGGACTCCCTTCACCTGACGAGGCGTCTGAGGTGCTGAGCACACAGATGCTGAGTTTCAGAGAGTCGGTCGGGAGCCCACCTCCTCTAGAAGCATCACCGTGTGAACCGTCCGTTTCCTCCACCGGCTTTGAAGCAGTCATGCCTCCTCGTCACTGTATCTCTGTCTCCCGTTTCCCCCACACAGCTCCTTTCTCCGCAGGCAGAGTGGCGGACTGGTTACGGGACTTTCCAGGTGTGTCACTGACTTGCCGAGAGGGCGTGGACAGGATAGACACCCTCTGAAGGTCCTGTTTCTTGCCTGTGACGTGGGGACAGGACCAACACCTGTCCCACCCGGCGGAGCGTACAAGGCCCTGGGTACAGAGCCTGACACCTGGTAACGGTCCAGGATCAGGAGTCCCCGCTGCAGTGACAGCTGTCATGGGAAACCAGCCCTTGCTACGACCCGCACACATCCTGAGCGGGACTCGGCCCCCAGACCATGGCACCCGTAGATTTCAGGAGCTCTTCCTTGTAGACCAAGGGACGCCCCTTCATCAGGCATGACACGAGGACGTCACCAGCACTCTCCACCTCTGTCTGCCTCGCACGTTCCTTGCCACCCTCGGGCAATCCGAGTCCTCTCCAAGATACGTTTTTCTGGCTGGCTCACTCCTCTTGACGCTCTGTGTTCTAGAAACGGGCGAGAGACTCAAAGCACCATAGTTGTCAGAGCCTGTACCTCCTTTTGGGATCCCCGATGGCTTTAAACAAAATTCAGATGATAGTGTCCTGCGTCACGCACTTCTCGAGCACGACGGGAGACTTAAAATGCCAGCTTTAATGCCTCGAAGAGAAGAGAATGGCTCCAGCGCCCAAGTGTCTGGACAGCTTTGGCTTCTGTTACATTCTTGTTCTAGTCCAGTGGCTCTCGACTCAGGAAGGGGCATAGTTATGACCTAAGAGCATTATATATGCAAATACATGCAGACCGTATAATGTACGGCTGGCTTAAAGGATTTCCAAGAGTAATTTCGACCACAAATAATTTTCCTCTCGTGCGCTGACCGTGACGACGGAATGTGTCTGTCATGCAGGGTTCTGTTTGGCCAGAATGTAGGAAAACTTCTCTGACAGTAGCCTGAGAGGAACGAATCCCGTCCCTGCACTGGAATGGATTTTTGTCTAGTAGGAGAGACTGGAAACCCCACACGTAAGTGGGGACTTGAAACCTCCTAATCACAATTTGGAAAGCTAATGTCTACGAAGCCCCGAGTTTCTGTCAAACAACATTCTGATTTTTCATGTGTCTTAGCTCACGAGTCCTCCGCACGATATCAGGAGGTAAGTACCATCGGGATCTCTGTTTTACAGATGCATAAAGTACGGCACAGAGAAGGGGGGACCTTGCCAAAAGCCACGCAGGAAGAGAAAAGAACCAGAATTTAAATCCAGACGAGTTGCTCTAGACGCCTGGTGCTGATGACGGAGTCGCCAAGCAGGGGTTCGAGGATTACGCTCACTTCTGAGATCAGGGGTGTCTGTGGATGGTGACGTCGGGAAACATGGAAACGTTGGGGCGGAGGTGGGGAGTAACGGGCTTTACGTGGGTGGGATTCGGAGAGTAAGTGCATAGACGACTCAATGCCCATTCTCCCCCAAGCACTTGGCACGTGTCGCCACGTCATCTAAAGGGTCTGGGGTGAAAACGCAAGCAGGGCGGACACGGTGACCTCCGCCTCCTTCTTAGAACCTACGCTCTCAGGAGTGAGGCAAACGACACCAAAAAAAATCATTAAGATGGTTTCAAATATTGATGAGTGTTTGGAGAACAATAGACGGAAGGTCTGAGAACTTGCTGGAGGTAGGGGTTCCCGCCAAGAGAAGCTCCTTACCCGGCTCGCACCCTGCCCACGGCTGCTCGTGAGCACTGGGAAACCTCCCTCTCTCCACGCAGGCCTCTCTTAGCTGAACTGTCACCTGCTCCGAGATGTCTCGTCTGATGGCCCTCACGTTTCTCGGTACTTTTTGGGCAGAGAGGGCCAGAGGGGCAAGGAGGAGCAGAAGCGGTCCTGAGGGCCTGGCTGGGAGTCGCGGGGAGTCTGGATTTCAGTCTTTTTTTTTCTTTTTTCTTTATTTAGATTCTAGTTAGTTAACATGCGGCATCATACTGGTTTCAGGAGTAGAAGTCAGTGATTCGTCACTTACATGCGACACCCAGTGCTCATCACAACAAGTGGCCTCCTTAGTGCCTGTCACCCGTCTAGCCCATCCCCCCAGCTCCCTCCATCACCCCTCGGTTTGTCCGTCTATCGTTAAGAGTCTCTTGTGGCTTGTTTCTCTCTCTTGTCTTCCCCCTCCTTCCCGTATGTGCATCTGTTTTGTTCCTTAAATTCCACAGATGCGTGAAATCATAGGATATTTGTCTTTCTCTGACTGACTCATCTCACTTAGCATAATACTTTCTAGCTCCTTCCACTTCAGTGCAAAGGGCAAAATGTCATGCTTTTTGATTGCTGAGTAGTATTCGTTGTGTGTGTGTGTGTGTGTGTGTGTGTGTGTGTACACCACATCTTCTTTGCCCAGTCATCCGTCGATGGACGTTTGGGCTCTTTCCGTAATTTGGCTTTTGTTGATAGCGCTGCTGGAAACACTGAGGCGCATGTACTCCTCCAACTCAGCATTCTTGTATCCTTTAGATAAATTCCTAGCAGTGCAATTGCTGGATCATAGGGTAGTTCTATTTTTAACTTTTATTCTATTTTGTTATTTTTTTAATTTTTTAGTGTTTATTTATTTTGAGAGAGAGAGAGAGAGAGTGGGGAGGAGCAGAGAGAGAGGGAGACACAGGATCCGAAGCAGGCTCCAGGCTCCGAGCCGTCAGCACAGAGCCTGATGCAGGGCTTGAACTCACAAACTGTGAGATCATGACCTGAGCCAAAGTTGGACGTTTAACCGAGTCACCCAATTGCCCCTATTTTTAACTTTTTGAGGAGCCTCCACACTGTTCTCCAGAGTGGGACCCCAGTTTGCATTCCCACCAGCAGGTGCAGGAGGGACCCCCCTTTTTCCTCATCTTCTCCAACATCTGTTGTTCCTTGCGTTGTTGGTGTTAGCCGTTCCGACAGGTGCGAGGTGGGGCCTCAGTGTGGTTTCGGTTTGTATTTCTCTGATGATGAGTGACGTTGAGCGTCTTTTCACATGTCTGTTGGCCATCGAGCCTGGATTTCATTCTGGGCAAAATGCGAAGACACCAGCGTGTTTAAAGCGGAGAGTGGGGCGCCTGGGTGGCTCAGTCGGTTGAGCGTCCGACTTCGGCTCGGGTCATGATCTCACAGTCTGTGAGTTCGAGCCCCGCGTCGGGCTCTGTGCTGACAGCTCGGAGCCTGGAGCCTGCTTCCGATTCTGTGTCTCCCTCTCTCTCTGCCCCTCCCCACTCGTGCTCTGTGTCTCTCTCTGTCTCAAAAATAAATAAACATTAAAAAAAATAAAAAAAAAAAATAAAAAAAAAAATAAAGCGGAGAGTGACACGCTGTGATCTGTGCTTCACTCCATCCCGCAGCCCACGGTGGAGAAGGGACCGTGGGGACACGCAGAGACAGAGATCTGTACCTGTGGGCTAACAGCGGGGGAGCTGCGCATGCCATGTGAAGAGACACGGCCTTCATTCGAGCAGTGGGCGGGGTTCTTTCTAAGCTCGGCTTCTACAGCCCTGCTGGGGCGGTCGACCCCGGGGGGGGGGGGCTGCTTCCCGGCTGTGGCAGAAACTCTCATACCCCAATCACGTAAACACACGGATCAGCTCGGCTGGATTTAAGTGCGGATCTCGGCTCAAGAAGGATTCCGGGGCGCGCTTTTAATCCTTCAGCCGTCACTCTGGCTGCCGATCTCTTCCGAGAGGTGCGAGAATCGTCCAGAAGCTGATTTTTAAAGTGGTCACCTTGGATTGTTAACTAGTTTCACGGCCAAATCTCATTTGGAAAGATGGTTAGTAGGGCTCCAAAAAGGTTGTTTTGTTTTGTTTGGGCTCTGCTCCCCATTTGAAGCCACGATAGGAATAGAAAGCTCTAAAGAAACGTGTGTAGACGGACAGGTACAGATTTAGAGACACATAGAAGAGACATAAGGTAACATACTAGTTCTAGATATGAGACGTATGTAGACATAGAATAAAGAGAGAATATAAATATATAAATATGAACGTAGATGTAGAATAAAGATACGCACAGCACAGAGAGAGAGAGAGAGAGAGGGGAATGAGATACACGTGATGAAGAAGACGGGGCGCCGATATGCCTCAGTGTAGGTGTCGAAGACGTAAATTTCCCGCTTACTGGCGCGCCTCACTTCTGCGACCTTCTGTCCGCACCCCCAGAGCAGGGTCGGAGCAACGGATCCAGAAGTGAACTAGACGACACTAGAAAAACGGGCAAGTGTCTGTGACATCAGCAATCGCCAAAATATTCTCCACAGAAGAAAAACCAATCCCCAAATAGAAAAGCGTGTCCGGCATTCAATGCGCTTTGTACGTCAGCCCGAGGGATTGGGCAAAACCTCATGAGCCATCCGGGAGGGATCCGCCACACAGAACTTCGGTGGCTGTCGGCCTCACGTGCCTTTTCTGGGTCACCTTCCTCGTCTCGGGAATTGATTTCTCTGTCGGGAGGGCTGAGCCACTTTAATTTATGCTGCCGCCTGCAGGGAATCCTTCACCTTGGCACGTGAGCCCCTCGGACTCCGTTCTTGGGAGAGAGGAGCCCGCAGCCCTCAGAAGACAGACGATTTAAGTGTTGCTGGCATTTGACACCAAATTCTCTCGCGAACATTCTCCTCTGTGTGTTCATCCGAGTGTGGGCTGTCACTTACTCGAGTCGCTTAAAAGGCAGCGGCAGAAAACAGATGTATTTCTGCAGGTGCTCAAGCGTCGAACCCTGAGGCTGCGTGGAATAGAGCTACAGAATCGTGTCTTTCTGAAACACAGTCGGGCTCGCTCCGTGGCTTGCTTGGAGAAGCAATTTCATCAGTCATCAGTCCTCACGATTCACCTCGTGGGGGTGTCCTCGCGAGGTTCTGAATCGCAGAAATTAGGCAGTGCGATTCGACAGGCAACGTGGGGATGGGCGAGCGCCCAGAAGACCCAGAGAAGAAGCAAGTGTCATTGGAAACGATGTGGCCGGGCACACGCAGGTCATTGCTTCTGGGGCAAACTCCAGGCTCTGGAGGGGAGTGCCTGCTGAAGGCGAAATCGTCACCTGGAGAAAGTCTAAATCACATATCGTTAATATTTATTCTAGACAAAATGTCTATGATCGTTTCTATTCATTTATTTTTTCCTTATGACTTTGATAGAATTGGGGGGATCATTACTGCTATTTTTACACCCTTTTTTTTTGAGAGTGGGGTGCAGAGAGAGAGAAAGAATCCTAAGCAGATTCCATGCCCAACACGGAGCCTGACTCAGGGCTCAGTCTCATGACCGTGAGCTCACGACCTGAGCCGAAATCGGGTGTCGGACGCTTAGTTGACTGAGTCACCCACGCACCCCAATTTTTACTTCCATTTTGCTACTGTGAACCCTGAGGCTTGGAGAAACGAGACCTTGCTCGAGGCCACACAGAGAGTGAGAGGCGGCAAAGGAATCCCACCCGACCCCAGACAGCATGTTTCTTACGATGCCACGGAAGATTCCAGTGCACACCGAAGAGTGAACCGTCGGGGCTTAGAAAATTAGCTAAACTTCTCTTCGGTGCTTTATTTTTCTTTGCCTATGGGCGATTTTGTGATGCATGATTTTTATCTCTCATTTACTTTATTCCCTCAAGACTTTATTTTTTCATGGCCATTTTAGACTCCCAGCAAAATTGGAGGGAGGCACAGAGATTTCCCATAAGGCCCATGTCCCCACACGTGCACCCCCGCCCCCAGAGACGGCAGATTCGTTACAACCGACGAATCTACAATGACACGTCATCAATCTGGAGTCTGTAGTTTACCTCGGGGGTCACTCTTGCTGTTATGTGTCCTGTGGGTTTGGACGAATGTATAGTGACATGTGTCCACCTACCACATCCTCACACGGAGTAGTTTTACTGCCCTAAAAATCCCCCCCTTTTTTTTCCTGTCCCTTCATCCCCCTCCTCCCTGACCCCGGGCAACCACTAATCTTTTTACTGTGTCCATAGTTCTGCTTTTTCCAGAATGTCATAGAGTTGGACTCACACAGCGTTTAGTCTTTTCACCCTGGCTTCTTTCACTTGGTAATATACATTTAAGGTTCCTCCGTGTCTTTTTATGAACGAATAGCTAACTTATTTTTAGTGCTGTGTGATATTCTCTTGTCTACGTGTGCCTCATTCACCTGCTGAAGGACATCTTGCTTGCTTCCAAAATTTGGCAATTATGAATAAAGCTACTATGAATATCCAAGTGCAGGTTTGTGCCTGGATGTAAGTTTTCAAAGCCTGTGGGTAAATACCAATGATCTTCGGGGCGGAGGAGTGGCAGAGGGAGAGAGAGAGAGAGAGAGAGAGAGAGAGGGAGAATCTTAAGCAGGCTCCATGCTCAGCATGGAGCTTGATGCAGGGCTCAATCCCACGACCCTGGGATCATGACCTGAGCTGAAATCGAGTCAGATACTCAACTGCCTGAGCCGCCCAGGTGCCCCGACCTGTTTTTCAACCAGGTTGCTTGTTATCACTGCGTTTCAGCGTCCTTGTACTTATAAGGGTCCTTATACTTAAAAATATATGTATATTTTGGATAACAGTGCTTTGGTCAGGTGTGTCTTTTGCAAATATTTTCTCCCAATTTGTGACTTGCCTTCTCGTTCTCTTGACATTGTCTTTCACAGAGCAGAAGTCTTTCATTTCGATGGGCTGACACTTACCAGTTATGTCTTTCATGAATCGTGCCTTTGGTGTTGTATCGGAAACGTCACCACCACACCTAAAGTCGTCGAGATTTCCTCCTCTGGTATCTTCCAGAAGTTTTACCGTTCCTTGTGTTTTACATGTCGGTCTATGATCCATTTGAGTTAATCACCAGGAAGGATGTAAGAACTGTGTCTCTATTGTGGTTTTGTATGTGGGTGGCCAACTGTTGCCGCATGATCTGAAGAGACTATCTTCATTCTCTTGTGTTGCTTTTGCATTTCGTGTCAAAGATCGGTTGACTATATCCATGTGGGTCTATTGCTGGGGCCCCTGGTCTGTTTCACTGATCTGTTTGTCTCTGCTTTTGCAACTACCGTGTGGTCTCGATCACCATAGCTTTATAGTAAGACTAGTAGTATCAGTCTTCCAGCTGTGTTCCTCTGTTTCAGTATTACTTTGGCTTTTCTGGGTATCTCCCCTCTCTCTACAAGCTTTAGAATTAGTTTTATAAGCACAGAAACAACTTGCTGGGATTTTGATCACGATGGCATTGACTCTAACAGATCAAGTCAGGGATGACTGACAGCCGAACAATATTGGATCTCTCTGTCTGTGAGCCTGAAATACCTCTCTATTTAGCTCTTTTGTTTCCTTTGTCAATATTTTATAATTTTCCTCAAATAGATCTTGTTCACCTGTGGTTATATTTATGCCTACGTGTTTCATTCTTGTGTGCGCTAATGCAAACGGCGTTTTGTGGCTAATTTCAGGTTCCGCTTGTTCATTGCCAATAGATGAGAAAGCGATCGGCTTTTTGGGTTAACCTTGTACCCTGCGACGTTGCTGTGATTCGTGTATTCACTTATCCATTTATTTTTCACTGTGGTCCTCGAAACGGAATTTGTTCTTATGGTGATAAGGCAATTGTCTATTTGGAATTAATCTTTGTCCTTTTGTAAAACGAACTCAGGCTGGCCAGAAAAAGACATCAAACAGTGCTGGTTGGAAGAAAGGGTGAAAGTTCTCCGTTTATTAACATTTGAATTCGTAGATAAAGCAGATTTCTCTTCCCGGGGTTGGCAGGTCTCACCCAATCAGTCGAAGGCCAGAGTAGAACCAAAATGTTGACCCATCCTTAAGCAAGACAGAATTCTTCCTGCTTTCAACTGGGGACATCAACTTTTTTCCTGCCTTAAGACTCTCCCTGAAACACTAGCTAATTCCTCATCCTATTGATTTTTCTACCTGGGAGAACCCTAACGTTTTTAGTCACAGAGCCCAGATTCTATATAGGCTTTGGACTGCAAGACTGTGGATTTTCATGCAGTATTTACTAACAACCAAAGAGGCATATAAGAAGGGAGAACTTCTCGGATCAACATGGGTGAGGTATAAAGAAATAGAGGCTCTTACGAACTGTGCCTGAGAGTATGAGGGGTGGTCTCTTCCCCAGGCCACATGTTACCTAGAGCTTGAGACCCTTAAAGTGTTTGCACAAACTTTGGTTTTGCAATTCTGCCCTAAACAATTATTCTAGAAAATGGGTGGGTAAATATTCAAAGATGGTATGTCAATGGATGTTCGTCTTGGTGATGAATGCGTTGGTGTCTCTCCAGATGGAAGAGTAGAATTGAAAGCACTAAATTGAGGTTGTAGGAAAACCATTTAACGACATGGAGCTATTTCTGGTCTCCTGTAAATTTCTAGAAACCATGCTACAGGGCGGCATGGCTGCTTTCATTTAGATGTATATATTTGCGGGGTGCCTTGGGTGGCTCAGTGAGGTAAGCATCTGACTCTGGATTTCAGCTCAGGTCGTGAACTCACGGTTTGTGAGAACACGTCCCACGTTGGGCTCTGCCTGACCAGCATGAAGCCTGCTTGGGATTCTCTTTCTTTTTCCCTCTGCTGCTCCTCCTGCCCACAAAATAAATAAATAAACCTGGCAAAAAATGTATATATTTTTATAAATACAGGAGAGGTATACATGAATATGTAACTGTGATGGAGAAAGAATTGTTAGGATTTTAAATATTTTATTTTATATTATTTTATATTAATTTCCCACAATGGCTATAATGCTGTTTGTATTTAGAAAAATTACCGGACTTTTTTTTTTTAAAGAAAGTATTGGAAAACTGTAGATACATGCCTAAGGTATCTAGATCAGTGTCCTAGTCAAGCGTCTCTGCAATTGGAGAAGTTTACGTTTCTCCAATTACTATAACAAAGCCCCCTTCCCAAGCTAATTTGCTTGAAAGAAATCTTCACAATTCATTGATCAGAGTCCTATTTTACGATATCTATGGGTAAAAACAATTTCACCGTAGCCCGTATTTGACAAAAAATGGAAAGTACCATTAGATTGGTTCATCATCGTAGAGACGTCAAAACGGAAATGCTTTGGAAATAAAATGTTCTGGCTACCAGGAGAAAACACAGAAATTCAGTGACGGAATACTGAAGAACTTTCTGAGATATTTTATGTTTGTCTGTTATTGAAATCAGATATCAAAACTAGATTCACTGTGTTTTCTCCAGACTGTCTTATCCCAATGAGTCACAATGAATATTTGCCAGCAGAGCAAACAAAAATCAGCATTTGAACTTAGTCTTTGCCAGTGGAAAAAATATATTAGACTGTCCGTTGTGTTGTGCTCTTTCCAGTAGAAGACATTTGAAACTAATGACTTTAGTGATGGAGTGAGATTAGTTAGCGCAATGGATTTATCAATACCCGTCTTCAGGAAGCTTGAGCTGTTTGTTGTAACTGGAGAGGCTTTATCAGATTCAAAGTCAAGCTGTTTAATTTTTTTAAGTTTATTTATTTATTGAGAAGAGAGAGAGCACAAGTTGGGGAAGGGCAGAGAGAGAGAGGGAGAGAGAGAATCCCAAGCAGGCTCCATGCTGTCAGCATGGAACCGGACTCTGGTCTCAAACCCACGAACCACGAGATCATGCATGACCTGAGCTGAAATCAAGAATTGGACTCTTAACAGACTGAGCCCCTCAGGCACCCCCAAAGTCAAGGACTGCCTTCCCAGGAGAGAAATCAAGCATCACCTATTGCTTTGGGAGTTTCTCTCCGTTACTCTTGATGCCTACGATCTCTCAGAAGTGGGACGGTCTGCAGGGGGAGGGGAGAAGGAGCGGTGGGGGGAAGAAAAAAGAGGGAGGGTGTCGGTGATCCAGTCGGGGCACCGACACCCTGAGTCCCCAGCACAGGTGGGTCAAAACTCACCCAACCATACTTGAAATGGGTTCATTCTACTGTATGTAAATAACACTTTTGAAAGGTGCTTAGAAAACAGGTAATGTCGCAGACACACCAAGATGCGTTTCTTCACAAGCAGGAACCTGGGCTGCGGGTTCCTCACAACCTCTGCGCTAGGTAGCAAGCGCCGTTTCCATTTCCTGTTTGTTTTAACACCACGCTGTTAGCTGACAACTCCCACGTTTCCTCAAAAACCTGAAGCTGTAATCTGTTGCCCAAATGTATTTAATGATTTTGAACTCGGTGATGCTTCTTTTTTCCCTCGGAGACACATATGAGTTACTTCCTCTCAAGCACGGCAGGGGCAAAGGAAAACAAGACCATCTTTCCTGACGTCTCTTGCAGCCGGGGGAGGGGGGGAGGAAAATCGGTATGTGTGACCATCATTCTTCTCCAGCCGGCGTCCACGGACTGGAGCGGGCCATCATTCATCCCGACTGCGAAAACTGGATTATAAGTATTGGAGAAGCAGCAAGCAAATTTTGAGAGCAAACTCTGTCTCGAACGTCATGACCGAACAGCCTGCTGAGGGATTTTTAACTGCATAAGCCCGTCTCAAGAGGACGCTGGGTCTCGGTTTCTCCATTGCCGTTCTCATTTTAAAAACTCAATAATTAAAATTAGAATCCAGGGGCACCTGGCTGGCTCGGTTGGTAGAGCACGTGACTCTTGATCTCAGGGTTGTGAGTTTGATCCCCTGTGTTGAGTATATGGATTACTTTAAAAAGTAAACTTTGAGGCGCCTGGCTGGACCAGTCGGTTAAGCATACGACTTCAGCTCAGATCATGATCTCATGGTTTGTGAGTTCGAGCCCCACATCAGGCTCTGCACTAATTCTCTCCCTCTCTCTCTGCCCCTGTCCTATGCTCGTTCTCTCTCCCTCAAAATGAATAAATAAACTTAAAAAATAAAACTTAAACTTGTTTTTAAATTACAGTGTGTCATCATTCCCACACATTAAGTATCTTTAGGAGGAATATGGAAGAAAGAGTTGAAACTTGGTATGGGAAGACCTACTTTCTAGAGCAGCTCTGCTGCCTGTTAAATGCAAAGAAGCTAACGGACGTGTTATTTTTGTGTTGTTTTGTTTATTTTAGCCCAAGGATCAGCAGCAAACTTTTCCTGGAGATGGACATATAGTTACTATTTCAGGCTTTCTGGGCCAAAAAGACAGAATCAGAATATTACGTAAGTTCTTATACATCTAGTTAAAAGGAACCGGGGCGCCTGGGTGGCTCAGTCGGTTAATCACCCAACACTTGATGTCGGCTCAGGTCACAACCTCACATCACGGTTCATGAGTTCGAGCCCCACGTCGGGCTCTGCGCCGACGGTGAGGAGCCTGCTTGGGATTCTCTCTCTGCCCCCTCCCCGACTCTCTCTCAAAATAAATGAATATTTAAAAAAAAAAAATAAAATGGAAAAACCAGGAGCACCCGGCTGGCTCCGTTGGTAGAGAATGCAACTCTTGATCTCAGGGACGGGAGTCCAAGCCTCACGTTCCGAGTGGAGCCTACTTAAAAAACACACACACAAACACACAGATAGATAGGCAGATAGAGAGGAGAAACCCTTTTCGGCACGTGGGTTTTCCAAAGGCAGCGGTGGCCCCCAGGTCTTGGCTTGAGCCTGGGGACCCGCGTGACTTGCTCGAGGGTGCCCACAGGTAATCAGAGCCAGCGGGACTAGCCCAGCTCCCTGAGGTGGTCACCGCGTGCCGTCTCCTCCCCACGCCTGTAACAGCCTCGCGCACCGGACATCCTGTGGCTGAAATCAACCTGTGGGCAAGGCTGGTGTCTTCCAGAGGCTCCGGGGGAGAGGCCGCCGTCCTGCCTCTCCCGGGCGGTCCAGGCCGTGCACATTCCGTGCGGACAGACCTTCCTCCATCTCCAAAACCGACACCGCCTTCCCATCTCTCCGGGACCCTGACCCCTCCTCTGTGCCCTCTCTCGATTATAAGGTCTTTACGGGTTAGTACATCAGGCCCACCCAGATAATCAGCCAGTTATCCACTTTGGTTCTCTTTTGTGACTTGACCTCGCGTACAGTTTCCAGGGAATTTGGTGGGGGAGGGGGGACCTTAGTGGGCCGCCCCTACCTTGTTGTCATCGGCTTTGCTGATTGAAACCAATGTTCTAGTCTGGCAGCTCCTCCGTCAGAGAACAGAACACTCCAAGGAGACCCCGACGGACGTGAAGGACGTGTTTTTCCCAGCTCTCGTGGACAATAAAACCTACCGATAACGTGAGTTTATACGCGTAGGTTGAGCCAATGGACTGTTCTGCGGACGAAGGGGATACTCCAAACCACATTCTTCTTCCTAAGTATCCACTGCACCCGCGAACGCTCCTCCTTCTGTCATTAGGGATTTGTTATCATTGCTTTAAATATTTATTTATTTTTGGGGAGAGCACAAGCGGGGGAGGGGCAGG
The DNA here is from genome assembly GCA_030068075.1 of Paguma larvata. Lineage (NCBI taxonomy): Eukaryota > Metazoa > Chordata > Mammalia > Carnivora > Viverridae > Paguma > Paguma larvata. The sequence goes on from CM057835.1 coordinate 86,379,191, forward strand.
GAGCGGGGGACAGAGGATCTGAAGCGGGCTCTGTGCTCACAGGCCAACGTCCATGAGCCCGATGCAGGGCTCGAACTCATGAACTTCGAAATCATGACCTCAGCCAAAGTCAAATGCTCAACGGACTGAGCCACCCAGGCGCCCCATCTCAAGCTATTTAAATAATACATAACTTAAGGCGTCTTAAAAAAAAAAAAGATCACAGTCCATATTTAAGTTATAAAGCTGGCAGAGAACTAACAAAAATAAAATTCCGAAAGGTTGTGACTGGGACCGGGGTGGAGTTCCAGGCCACGCCTGGCCTGCTGCAACATGGCATGTCCCATGCCAAATCAGGCGATCAGCACCATGTTATTAATTCGTGTAAAAATATCTTTGCTCAGAAGCTCAGCGGGGGAGACACAGCACACGGCAGCTGGTTAGAACCGACTTCTCCCCATTGAAATCAAGTCCGTAACTGCCCTCTGGGATTATAACGCTATTTTTATGTTCATACGGCATGAAATCCGCCCCGCCTTCTCATTCCGGAGTATGTCATAGCTCTTCATGAGAAGTGGAGCCTGTGGGTCTGTGTGTGGAGCCTCATCGCGTGGTTATTCACGACCCAGGCAACTGAAGCCTGCCACCCCCCACCCCCTAGCTAGAGGACACTGCCGTCCAGGCGGGCAGGGGTGTCTGCACTGGAGGAAGGGCGTGTCACATAGTAATAGCCACGGCCAGCTAGGAAAGTGAGACCGCAGTGTTGGCTTCCGGGCACATGCCCCCCTCACGTCCAGGGTCCTCAAAGTTGTGGTCCTATGAGACAGGACACTGGCCCCGGTGAGCCATGTCAGAGATCCCCTTTTCCAGGGGCAAGAAGCAATGAGCAGGTTCTAGAATTCCATTTGCACGTTAAAAAATACTAAAGTCAGGAACCCAGGGGACAAGCCCACACGCGTGTGATGGGGAGACTGGAGGTTTCCGACCCGCCTCCTGTGGCCAGAAGGGTGGGCGAGCCACCTATAGGCTCTTTCTCTCCATTTCGCAAGTCGGGTCCTCGAGCCAAAGTGTTGGAAAAGTCTCCACAGAACCGTCGACCTCGAAAGAAACATCTTGTAAAAACATCTGACAGAGTTGGCGACTGGGTCCCCGAGACCTTGTGGGTCCCCGAGGTGCTGGATTGAATTAGGCCGAGAAACGTCTCTAAAGGAAACGACCCTTTGGTCGTGAGGCGGCATCTCCAGCCGTAGTCCGTTTCGTCCCACTGTTTCCGCTGGTCCGGAGCGGGAGGCAGGGCTCCACACCCGTCGGGCCGCGGCAGGAAGGTAGGGGTGCGAGTCTGGCCGGGGGCAGCGTGGCGGTTGTGGGTGGCACAGCGGACTGGAGGAGAAACCCAGATGACGACGACACGTCCCCGGATTCTTCCGGACTCCACCTGCTTCCCTTCTGTAGAATAGTGGTTCCTGAATTGGGGCGAGAATAGGGGACCAGCTGTGAACATTGAGATGCGATATTTTGTCTCCCGAATGGTGAACTGCGGCCTTTCACACGTGAGCTTGCGTCCTTAGCGGCCAAGCCGAGCGAGTGCACACAGGTGATTTTACTCCTCGAGAGCCAGAAGCAGACCGTGTATCTCTACAGTTTTCACAGAGCTCAGTCATCAATTTTAACTCTCTCCGTCTGAATTGTGAAGCCGCTGCTCTGTTTTAAGGGTCCTCATTTGGAAATCGAAGAGCCAATGTTTCCCTATCTTTAATGCGCGTTTCTAGAAAAAAAGCCACAAAGGCAATTCGCACCAGACCGGTCTGTGCTGTTGGCTGTGCCAGAGAGGCACGGGGCGTAAGGCGAATCAGGTTTGAACCTCATGTGCCGTTCCTTCCTTCCTTCCTTCCTTCCTCCATCCACCCATCGTGGTACCTATCGCGAGCCTGGCTCCGTGCTTGTCCCCGGAGATACACTGGCGAAAGTGACGATTGCGAGGATTCTGCACATTTTAATGCAGAAGTTCGGAGAAAGCAACAAGGGAACAAACAATTCCGCAGTTTTCTGATTGTGATAAGCGCAGGGAGGTGGTGAGCACACAGGTCTGTTGGGCGGAGAGAGACTGGGAGGGGTTCAGCCCGTCCCACTGTGGCAAAGAGGGAAAGCTTCTCTAGAGGCGGCGGGAGGAACCCCACACCTAAAAAGGAAGACAAAAAAGAGCCAAGCTGTGTTGCAGAGAGTCCCGGGCAAAGCCGCAGCCCGATCAAAGGTCCTGGGGCAGGAGCAGGCATGGGTTGTCTCGGAAAGAGAAGACAGCGTGAGCAGCTACAGCACAGTGATTATTTGCTGCTTTGCAAAGTATCACAGAAAACGACCAGGAAAAGAGTCTCTGAGACAGCTTAGTTTCCAAACGGCCAAAGCGTCTGTTCCAACGATGGAGACGAGTGCGGTGTGCCCGCGAGCTTCCCCTAGGTTACCGTGGGGATACGGGAATGTTCTCTTAAGCTTCCCGGTGGCTTGAAATATTTCGCTGAGGCAGCTTAGACTCTGTCTTGAATCGTTTTTCTGCTGACAATGGCCCACATGCAAGCCGTTTAGTCATAACAGAACTGGGATTATTTTACGAGAGGTACGAGCCATTGACGATTTCGTGCGATGATTTGTGCTCTTCCGTTAGCATCCGGGTTATTCAGATGCCAAAGGAGGCCCACGTGGCCATGGACGGTCTCCACGTTAAGAAGTTATTAATGACCGTATTTCCCTCCCAGCGCTGCCTTTCTCACCTTTGTTACTGTTCAGAATCGTGATCTTGCAAACACTGTTTTCGGTTCTTCCACTCAAATACCTTCATTTTTTTTTTTTCTTTAACTAAGCTGCTAACATATTCCGCTTTTAAGCCGTGCTAAGCCCAGTTTGTCTGGGCAATTGAGCTACAAAGCTGGTGTTCTGCAAGAAAGCAAAGCCCCATCTGAAAAGGCAGCGTGGAAACGAAGTCGAAGACACACCGAGTAATAGGATGTCTTTGACGGCAGAGACAACGCGGAACGAGAGACTGAAATTAAATTTGGCCCGGACAGAGCCACGGGTTTAAAACAGCCTTTGATGAGTGGAAGGATTCGAATGCTCTCTGGATACTAGATAATAACCAACAATCGCTAATTACCTCTAGGGGTAACAATAATATTTCGATTAGTTAAAAATAGTTCTTTCAGAGATGCGACACCAAGTATTGGGGAGGGTCTGGACCACAGCCAGTAAACCCGCGGGGGTTTTCGGAGCTTGCGAAAAATCTTGTGGTCACATTTTCCTTTCAAGTTTCTACCTTCAGATTACAAGGATAGCCCACTATTCTGATGTTGGAGCCCCCACAGGACGCCAGCATTATGAGCACCACGGGGTTCTGCGTGGTTGTCAATCCTTTGACCTCCTCTTCCTCAGGAGCGAGCCGGTACTTAGCCCAGAGCCTTGCGTTTGGAAGTGCCAAGGGGATCGCCTCACAAGCTTGTTCGAAATCGCGGGTGCACAAATGAGCATTATTTTGGCCCTCAGAAGGCTTTCTCAAAGAAGCACACGGAACTAACAGAATGGACGAGGCAGCAAGGTGCCGTGTGATATGAAACATTAAATAGGGGCACCTGGGGGGCTCAGTGGGTTGGGTGTCTGACTTCGACTCAGGTCATGATCTCCAGTTCATGAGTTCGAGCCCCACATCGGGCTCTGGGCTAACAGCTCAGAGCCTGGAGCCTGCTTCGGATTGTGTGTCTCCCTCTCTCTCTGTCCCTCCCCTGCTCTCGCTCTCTCTCAAAATAAATAAATAAATAAAACATTAAACAGCACAGACGGTCGGAGGCCCTCGTCACGGTGCGGCTTTTATCCGCACCCTCAGCCAACCCCATCCGTGTCTCGGATACATGTTGCTTCGAGTTAGAGAACGATGCTTGCGAGTGCTGGTCGGCGATGAGCGCCGGGCTTCGAGTCGTCCCGAGGGCAGCGGGCGGGGGCGGGGCCACAGCACAAGGCACGGTCGCACCACTTCAAAGGGAGGCAGGAAGGCTAGGACCGTGGTGGCAAAACTCGCATTCGATTCAGTGTTGAGCTGGCAGAGACCCTCAAAGTAAATACAGTAAAATCGTCCCCAGTGGAAACAGCAGAAACAAGAAAATGTGAACGTGTGAGAAGTAGACAATGGACTATCATGTCTTCCACGCAAATGGGGCAAGAGCGTCTCTGTCCACAAATCGGTTTTAAGTTAACTAGACTCGGAATCATGGATTTCATACTCGACCAAATTAGAATGTTCGAGCCACCCCATTGCCTGTCTTTCTCTTTAAGTTTTCATTATTTAAGTACTTATTTGCTTGTTCTTACTAAGAAGCCACGTCTACCCCTGACACAACCGACTTTACCAATGCAGCATTCGCAGGCATGGAGATGACATATGTATTTTTTAATTTTTAAAAAAGTTTTTGTTTCTTTATTTTGAGAGAGGGAGAGAATCCCCAGCAGGCTCTGCACTGTCAGCGCGGAGCCAGATGCGGGGCTCAAGCTCATGAACCGCGAGATCACAACCTGAGCCAAAATCAGGACTCGGACGCCCAACCGACTGAGCCGCCCAGGTGCCCTGGAGATGACAGTTTTGATATGAATTTGACTCCTAAATTTTTTTTAAAAATTAGTTTCAAGCTTTGATAATTCAATGATAAAGAACAGTATTATAATAAGGGTTGGAAAAAAGGATTAAAAGCATGCATTCAGGCGTACGCCCTCGTTAAGATGCTGCGTCTTGCTCTGGGCAGGGATTCGGCCTTACGCATCCTTCTACGGAAAACACCGTGTATTTTATGGCCAGATGTCAAGTTTGGCTGCAGCAAACGCATGTTTGTAATGGGTTTAGCTGCAAGTAAAAGACTGAAAATAATCGTTGCTCAAATAAGAGAGAACTGTATTTGCCTCTCGTGTCACGAGTCCAGCGGCGAGCAGCCTGGGGCTGTTACGAGGGCTTCCGACTCACGAAGGCTTTGGGAGTCCGGCCTTTTTCCAGGTGGGCGTTCAGCGGTGTGTGGCCTCTCCGGCCGGGGTCACCTCATGGTGGCAGGCGTCAGCTCCAGGAATCACCTCCGGGGCACAGTGTGTGAGAAGGAGGAGGGGACAGGAAAGTGGGTAAGATGTCATGGGACCGCTTTGTCCTCAGCGTGCCGCACGACACGTCTCCTTTATCCGCGTCTGCGACCTGCTCCCCTGGCGGGAGGTGGTTGTGGGGGTTGGGGGGGCGCGTAACGCGCTCTTTCTGTTGACATAGCGGCTGTCTGGATTTAATCAGAAGTTCTCTCTGAGAGACAGCCGAGTCTCTCAGAGGAAGTGCGGTTCCCCGTGAGCAAGAAGGACACGTCCCCTGGCCCCAGGCCGGTGCATCTCATGGCCCGGCCGCACCCGGAGCAGCGCAGGTGCATGCTGGGAAACTCCCCCCATCCCAGAGACGCGGGCTACCGTGTGCTGGGGCAGAGGGTCGGCAGGACACTTGACTAGGAGCAGGCCATGGTGGGGGCTTGGGCCCGGTTCCCTGCCCTGAGCCCGCCGGGAGCCTGATTCTTTGGCTCTGAATGTGGTGAGGCTGTGCACACAGAAAGGATTTTCCCGTCTGCCTAGATGCAAGGGCTGTTATAAAGTCACAGGAGATAACACGCAGAAAACACACAACATGCTTTCAAGTGCCAAAGAATAGATTTTTTTTTAATTTTCTGCTGTAACAATAGACCTGTCTTCATGGACACGCTGTGGAAATTTAATAAAGTGACATGCATGGAGTGAGACCAGGGGGCACAGAGTCGGTGCTTAAGATAAAATTGGGGGCGCCTGGGGGGCTCAGTCGGTTAGGCGTCCAACTTCAGCTCAGGTCATGATCTCACAGTTCGTGGGTTCCAGCCCCACGTCGGGCTCTGTGCTGATGGCTCAGAGCCTGGAGCCTGCTTCAGATTCTGTGTCCCCCTCTCTCTCTGCCCCTCCCCTGCTTTCTCTCTCTCTTTCTCTCTCTCTCAAAAATAAATAAACATAAAAAATTGAAAAGAAAAAGATAAAATCAGACTGTTTCACTCCCTCTTTAAACGTCCGCTTAGGAACATGAGGGCGGGCAGGAAAATGTCGTCCTGATCCGAGAATGGATTCGATGGGTCCCGAGGCCCGTGGGTTCCGTCTCCCCTCTCGGCACCCCTGCCTTCCCTCCGCACACCCGCCCACTCTCCCCTCTGCCCCCTGCCCGCCAGCCTGGCCGACGTTCCGGTCGTCACACGCACCCAGGCCGCACCGTTCGGGGCAGAAACCGTTCAGAAGGAGCATCTTTGCTCAGACGAAGCCCATCTTGAAGCAGCAGCGAGGGCTGGAGTTTTTATGACGGGGGGGGGGGGGGATTTGTTTCCTTCCCTCCATCTGGTCAGAGGCTTGGCCTCAGTTCACTCACGTTCATTTCCCTGAATGTTCGTTTTTAAAACACGTGACCCCACACTCTCCGTCACAAAACCAGCTTAGGTGACAAAGCATCCAGGAACCACAGTATCCGCCGCAGAAAAATGAAATGAACGTCCTGATATTAACAAAGTAGTGCTCTGTGCTGAATCAGACGCCGGGGTCTTCTGTGGACTAAGTTCAAGAAATCGTCTATTGAGAAAAATTGTGTCTCCGCTTGGTTTTTTTTTCTGTACGATACGAGCACCTGGTTCCGTGTGTTGTTTTGAGAGGAATACACGAAATGATGTTAGGACACCTCTTTGCCCGGTGCCCAGCACGCGCCAATTGTGGGTTAGCGCCGTGAGTGGTTTCAGAGAAACAGCGCGTTGTAGTGAAGTTTCCCGAAGGCTGGTCTGTGAACCGGGATTGACCTGGATCGCTTTCTGATGCGTCTTTTCTAGATCTTTTTCTCCCTACTCCGGGGTGGGCTGTGTGGGAAGCTCCCCCCGCGTGGCTCCCGTAACGGATGGCCTCTGCACTGGATGCTGGCTGTAGCAGCTTCAACACCATAGTAAGAAGAAGCAGTCACCAAAGCAGAGGCGGCTAAAATCAGCCGCCCCTCTCCCTGGGGCAGGTGGGAGAAATAGACGCATGAAAGAGGCCAGGTGAGGGCCGGGGCCGGCGGGGGCCCCGCGTCCCCAGCCAAGGTGTGTGCTCACTCAGCACCAGGGTCTCCGAAACGTCCAATGTCTTAGTAAGACTCAGCAAGCTGGGCGCTTCTGTTGCATCTCCAGAACCGTACCTGTTAGGAACAAATAAAAGAATTTATTGAAACATTATTCCTGCCAAACAGCACATGTTTGTAGACTGCCTTTGGCCACGTGAGCACCTGTTCTAACAGGGTCTCAAGGAACCTTTTTTTTTTTTTCCAGATTTTCCCTTCCAGTTGGATCAGCGTGTTTCAAACCTAGAGAACGAATGTTGAGGGTTGAAACTCCTCTCGCCGTCCATGGAGGTGGGAGGTGCGGGTGAGCTTGGGACGGTGAGATAAACACACGTTCCAGAGCGAGTCTTAGCTTATGTGTCGTCGTGGTTAAGTGCGAGGGTTTGGGTTGGGAAAAGTCTCTGGAATAGTCCGGCTGCTGCTGAAGCTTCCAGATATAATTAATTATAATTAATAATTCTTGTTATTCTTGTTATTATTATTATTGTTGTTATTATTATTATTATTGTTATTAATATTATTATTTTGGTCTCTCAAAAGAAAGTGCCGCACTCCGTGTTTCCACTAACACGACATTCTTCGAATTAGAAAATTATCGAGATGGAGAACAGAAGTGGTTTCCAGGGACGGTGGGGAGGGGGGCGGCTGGAGGCGGAGGCAGCGTAGCTACAAAAGGCAACACGGCAAACCTTCCGACAACAGAGCTGCAGACAAAATTTGGCTGCGGCTTAACCGAAGTCTCACCCATAGACTGACTCAGCCGTCTTTCCCGTGGAGTCGGTTGTTATCCTATGGACACAGGACCTGCTTTTGAATGATTTTTCACCTCCATATGAGTTATGTTTATCCCGTTGAAACCCCTTTCCGCCTCGGGCACGGCTCACTGCCATCGTGGTAACGGTCTCTTTCGCTTTTGGAAGAGGTGCCGGGATTGGAACCCTGCTGGGCTTTCGAGTGGGGAAAAAGGGTCGTGTTTCCAACAAGCTCGCAGAGTCCGGGGAACCGGCTCCTGCAGGTGGGCGCGTCGCTTCCCCGCGGCCTTCACGGTGGAGCCCGGGGAGGCGCAGGTGCAAACGCGGCTGTGAGTGCTTTTTATTACGTCCACGAATTTGTAAACGGGTTTGCATAATCCTCTTCTAGCCCATGAGTATCGTCCCTGCTTCTGCCCCGTTCGGCACTGTCGGGAGAAAAGAAAGTTAGATGCTGCTCGCTAATGATTCATTAATAAGCACAGATTAGTTGCGGCCTGGAGAAGGCGTGTCTAATGGATTCGCTGAAGGGATCAGTGAGCGATTGGAGGACTCCGCAAATGACTTTGGGCTGGCGATCCTCGGAGTGAGCGGTGATTAATGAAAACTAAATTGTGCAATAAATCCCAGCCCTGACGCCCTGATTGGAAAAGTCGCTAGCCTGAGAAGTTCTCGTGTCGGCTTTTGGAAACAGAAAACTCCTGTTTTCTGAAGCCAGATTTTCTCGGATCAAATCCTAGATACGCTACTTATTTGCTGTGTGGCTTTAGGCCAATTGCTATCTGCATGCTTTAGTTTCCTCATCTATACAATGGGTATGCGTCCCCAGTTCCCAAGTACTCACAACAGCGTGGCAGAAAGTAAGCAATAGGTAAGTGCCAGCTCTAATTACCATTATGCATAGGGATGTATCGGCAAGGATCCCCAAAGGGACCCTACGTCCCACTCAGATGGGTCCTAGGAGAAATCGTAACGTACATAAACTCTTTCAGCAGATGCTGCAGAATAAAGGGTGTGATTGTATGCTGGTCTATTTCTCTTGCGCCTGCTGGACACACCGTAGTGAGCAAAACAAACCCTCACCCTCCATGGCGCTACTGCGGTCAGCACACAGACGATTAAGCACAGGGACCCATGAACACCCGCTCTGCCAGGGGAGGGGGGTGCCGAGGGGGTGAGAAACAGTTGCAAACTTCTCCCGAGTGTTCACAGTGTCTCCCCCCACAGAGCCATAGCTCAATAAGGGACTGAAGGAAGCAAGACAGACGGACATTTCGCGGGGAAAAGTGTTTCAGATCAAATCAGACCTTAGTCTATAGTCACACCCTTCAGACTTAATTTTCACATCGATCAGCAATTAAAATATACCTCTTGTATAAAGTTACTGCCAAGACTTAACCCCCGACATGTAAACTATGGAAACAATGTTACATGTCACGCCCATTCAATAAATGAGGATGCTCGCTCTTTCCAATGCTCAGAGGCCCCAGATCTTTGCCTTTCGCGTATTATAGGATTGCATTCAATTTAGGGCTCCTGGCTGGCTCCGGCGGAAGAGGCTGCAACCCTTGATCTCAGAATCATAAGTTCAAGCTCTGCATTGCGCGTAGAGATTACGTAAGTAAAGGAAGTTTAAAGAAGAATTGCACCAATTATGTAATTATTCCCCCAAAGTATCATCTTGTATGATATTATATATTGTGAGAAATCTTTTTTTAAGTTCATTTATTTTGAGAGAGAGAGAGCAGCAGAGGGACAGAGGGATAGAGAGAGAGAGAGAGAGAGAGAAGCCCAAGCCGACAGCGCCGAGCCCGGCACAGGACTTGAATTCATGACCCATGATATCGTGACTTGAGCCAAGATCGAGAGTCGGATGCGTAGCTGACTGAGGCACCCCGGCGCCCCGGGACAAATCTTTTCATTGTAAATATTCGTGTGTTTTAGTTGTTTCCAGAATTTTACATTTGGATACAATCCGAATAGAAGTCACCATTGTAAATGCCCTACGGACCCGTCGTGGAGTTCCGTCTTGAAAACGTTTTGATGGCTACTTATTTACATCCTCTGAAGACCCGCTTCTTTCTAAAACTTTTCTTAAATCTGAATCGAGTAAAAGGAACGTCCTCATGTTTCCTTGTGATGTTCTCGTGCGTTCTGTCAGTGCAGAATATACGAACATATAATCCCTCCATGAGCCCTTGTTTCATGTCTTTCTTTGTTGATACAAATGCGAGTCCTTTCAACTTGTGAGAAAATACCTCTGTTGTACGTATGGGTTGCATTGCTTGAAATCGAGTATCTAGTATTCCCTTTGAAGGATTTCAGGATGTGTTAATGGCAAGCAACTTTCCGGGTAATTATGCTTTCCCTTCAATGTATCGTTCAGTTCTATGTAACCATTGGAAATGATCTCAGCGTGAATGGTTACTGTATGCTGCTCAGGTTTGCAAAATGTGACAGGCTGACCACGTACCCACGTATTTGCATAACACGGGCAACCAAATAAGATACATAGAAGAACGGATTGATCAGCACAAATCCCGGCCCCAGTTTGTGACCCGTTGTTTCCTTACAAAGCAACTCAGGGTTATGGGGGAAGATTTAACCGGTGCAAAGTTATTTATGAGTTAATCAACATTCTGATTAGACAGGACGCTATGGAACTGGTTATATTTGTTACACACACACACATACACACAGGGATTCATCAAAGAAGGCATTAGGACCATGATTTGGCTCTGAAATAAGTAATTTTCCTTTTTTTCTATATGGACCTTGGAAATCATTCAAGATGCTATGAACACGGGCTATGAGGGAAAGAAAAGAGAACCAGGGGACATTGAAATTGAAAGCGTATTTAATTAGAAAAATTATAAGTGAAGAAAGAACAGCCAGCACTCAAGTCTTTGTATTGAGTATAGCCCAGAATGAGTAAGCATTTCTCGCCAGGTGTGCAAAATGGATGAGAATTCTCACCAAAAGAACACGCCTGAGCCCTTCCCACGGCAGTGCTGTGACCCCTCCACTGCCGCGGCTGCCTGGCAAGGAGCTCTAGTTTTATTCACGCATCAAATACCTTTATTGAGTACCTATCGTGTGCCAGGTATGACGCACACGCTTCTGGAATTCTAAACATAAAGCACCAATGATTCTGCCCTGAAAAAAAAAATAAAGTGAACATTGAGAGAACGAAATCTAGGTTAGAGTCCGAGATAATATTAAAATGTCAGGGATGATGGACTGGGCAGCCGGAGGCAAACGGTGGTCAGGACGCATATCCGGTCAAACTCCTCTCAAATCCCAAATCAGTCACCTTTGAGGGAAGGGACTTCAGTTACTCGCAGGGAAAGGGGTGCTTAAATCTTCATCGGGGGTACAACTGCTTAGATTTTCCTTCGGTTCTGCTAAACTTTGCTTTTTTAAATCGATTTTTAAAGGACCGGGCTGCGCCACCCAGGGCGGTCGATGCTGTTCTATGTTACCAAATTCTGCTGCTGATTCTGATGTCCAGAAGCAAGACATTTCCAAGCGAAGATGCCCCTGGGCAATTAGTTAGACTTCCCGATTCTGGTCATCGGAATCAGCAGCAGAATTTGATAACATAGAACAGCGTTTACCGCCCTGGGTGGCGCAGCCCGGTCATTTAAAATTAGGTTTAAAATTCCTGATTTAGGGGCACCTGGGGGGCTCATTCAGTTGAGTGTCTGACTTCCGCTCAGGTCATGATCTCCACGTTTGTGAGTTCGGGCCCTGCGTTGGGCTCACTGCTGTCAGCACAGAGCCTGCTTTGGGTCCTCTGTCCCCTTCTGTCTGCCCCTCCCCTGCTCGTACTCTCTCTCTCTCTCAAAAATAAATACACATTTTTAAAAAAAATCTTCACTTTACAAAATGGGGAGGAAGCATCCGTCTCTCAGGACTATTTTCAAAAATTAATACAATAATTCACGTGAGTGTTTTGGCACAAAATAAACCTTCCACATATTTTTATCACGTACCCTGCTTTCTTGCCACGATGCCCAAATTTAGGGGAAGTAGGACACCAGCTACGGCTTGGCTACCGCTGTGCAGATTGGAAACCCTTGAAACGCATTTAAAAACACGGAGTTTTAATTTTTTAAACAACGAATGCCATCAACCATAGAGTTTCACTTTGGGCAGATTTAGATTGTGTCGGGCTAGGGCGGAGGGAAGGCTCCACACAATGGAAACCGACCCAAGATGGCCGACATTCCCGCCAAAACCACAAAGGAGGGACACGTCACTCTCGGAAATCCGATACCTAACAGGGACCTAAACCCCCACCCCAAACTCCGGCCTACCAATAGGACCTTGGCAAGCAGACAGAATCTCCAAAAAAAAAGAAAGAATTATGTAGCCAACTTCAGTGTCAAACCCCTTAAAAACCCCTACAATCTCGGGGGCGACTTCCCCGACTCCTCTCTTGCGAGTCGTGGAACCTCGCCCAAGGGTGCTTGCAATAAAGTGTTCTCTCAGACCTCACTTTGCCTTGGCGGTCTTACTTTTATCTATCAGCGACTCGTAACCTTACAGACTGTTTTTTAAGTCTTTTTAAATTGTGTGTTTATAGCCACATACTTATGATAAGACTGTGTTTTTTTCAATTTTCAATAATTACTGTTACCATAGTAATTATTTTGAAAAATGAAGCAATAGGCGAGGACTCCAGAGCCTCCCTTGTGCCTCCTGGTTGTTGGGGGAGGTGAAGTTGATGAGGAGGCGACTGACAGAGAAGGCACTTTTTATTTATATATATATGGTTATTTATTTATTTTGAGAGAGAGAGAGAGAGAGAGTAAGTGACGGAGGGGCAGGGAGAGAAGGACAGAGAGAAATTCCCAGGCAGGTTCCACGCTATCAGCACAAAGCCTGACACAGGACTCGATTCCACAGACTGTGAGAGCGTGACCTGAGCGAAACCGACAGTAGGAACTTAACCTACTGAGCCACCCGGGCGCCCGAGAATGCTCCTTAGCGTGCGTTCAAACAACGCCATTCACAGCTAGAGAATGAAAGAGAGGACCCATGTAAGCATGCTCGAATCCTCCTGCTGCGTCCCCGCCTCTCCAAGCTGTTCCTGTACATGTGTGTACGTGCGTGTGTGCATATATGCGTGCGTGCGTGCACACGAACCTGTGCACATGTATGTACACACGTAGGCATTCCTTCCTTTCTATCTTTCTTTCCTCCCAACGATGGGGTTTCAGGTGTTGGTGGGGGTTTGGAGCTGATGGCCAAGAAAGAATTCTTGAAAGCATCCTTAGCGCAAAGAAGACGTCTTCGGTGATTTTGTTCCAGCACGGGGGACCGGACCCGTGGACAGGAAGCACTGCACTGGGCTGTGCAGAGTGACTGCTTATATTCCGTGGAGTTTGGGGGGAGGTAAAGTCAAGAGGAAGTGTCTTAAGTGGATTCCATATGCTAAGGAGGACCTACAGATGCCTGGAGGCCCAGCTCTTGTCAAGCTAAGGTTGTTTCTCCCCCTGGCAAAGCGTTATCACTGTGACAGCGGGGAGTTCCTGATTAGGCTGTCGTGGAGATATTTGTAAAGTGATGGAAACTCTCAGTTTAACCATTTGTCTTCTGCCCTTTCTTTTGCTCCCGGGCAGCCGGGAGTGCCTGAGGAGTGTCGCAAATATGCCACGGGAAGGGGGGGGGCAGGGGTTAGTGGGGGGCTTGGTTGTGCCTGGCCCTTAGCTTGCCTCGCCGTCCCTCATCACCACTGTGAAAACGTGGACTCTGGGCGTCAGGGAGTCAGTGCCTAAAATAACATACTTTCCCTCTTAGCTAGAGTGACTTAAGTCTGCTCTTTTTGCCTCATTACCCCCTTCCTCAAATTCCGTGAAAATTCACCTGCTTTATACGGTTCCTGTGTTCCAGAAAGACCCTAGGTCAAAACGGTGACCCCTGAGCCTATCAAAATTCAGCACTGGGAGCAGGAGGCCGCATAGGACAGTGTGAATAACGCGATTTGCTTCGGAAGCTACTTGTGAGATTCCTTCCCTTCGTCCTCAGCCTGGCTCGGGCGCTATGGGAACCAATTACTGTCAGATTCCCTGAATCTCAAACCCATTGTGAGTGGAGTGCCGAACACGGCAAAGCAGGGAGTGCGACGTGAACCGCCCCTGAATTTCTGCATCTCTGCCCAGGAGAGTTCTGGAATATTCTGGGGTACCAGAAATCACCCGGGACGGCAAGGCGCGGGTGGATTCACCTCGCTGGACATCAGTTTCTTTCTCCAGGAACTGAGAAGGAGCAAAGGTCCCGTCGGGCAAAGTGGGGCTCAGGGGCGGGGGTGGGGAGGACGGTAAGCACGTGATCGGCGGATCTGTCTTCTCTGTGGCGGCTTCGCCGTCGTGAAGTTCCTTCAAACTGGGAGCAGAAACGTCTGCAGGGAATTCTCCACTTCATCTTTAGAGCTTCTGATCCAAAAGGAAGAAAAGCGTATTAAGAACATTATCATCTTAAACTCGAAAAGCCCTGTGTGGTTGGTTCCAGACCATCACTAGTGACATCTTCGTAGCTGATGATCCCAGAGGAAAACTACAGCGTGTCGCTTAGAGAGACTGTAAGCATAGTGACAGAGAACTAGACCGTGCCCAGGGGACAGAACACTCGGCATCGCGGAGATGCCCACTTCTCCCAAATCGATCTATAGATTCGGTGAAATCGTGTTGCAATCCTGGAGAGCTTTTTGACAAGCTGAGTGAGGGGGCGGATTTTAAGGCCCCCCCTCTGGGTATTTATGCCTCTGGGTAGTCTCCTCCCCGTGAGTGGGGACAGAATCTATGGCTTGATTCTAACATACGGATTATGGCAAAGTGATGGATACCACTCCTGGAATTACATATAAGATAAGACTGTCTCGGGGGACCTGGGAGGCTCAGTCGGTGAAGCATCTGACTTCGGCTCAGCTCATGATCTCACAGTTCGTGGGTTGGAGCCCTGCATTGAGCTCTGTGCTGATGTCTCAGAGCCTAGAGCCTGCTTCAGATTCTGTGTCTCCCCCTCTCTCTGCCCCTGCCCCACTCACGCTCTGTCTCTCTCTCTCTGTCTCTCAAAAATAAATAAACGTTAGAAAAATTAAAAAAAGAAAACAAAAAAGACTGGCTTGCTGGGAGGTTTGCTCTAACATCTCTCCCTGGCTCTGGCTCATTCGCTGGCTTGAAGTAGGAAGTGTCTGTGAATCCTACAGCTGGAGGAAATGCATTCTGCCAACAAGCAAGGGATTTTGGAAGTGGATCCTTTCCTGGTCAGGCTTTCGGACGGCCCTGGCAGCCGCCTTCACTGCAGTCCGGGGAGACCCCAAGTGGGGGATCTGGGAGAGCCGTGCCCGGATTCCTGAGCCACGGAACCGGTCAAATAACAAACGTGTTGTTTCAAGCTGCACCTTTCTGGTAACAGAATATTATAACTCTAAATAAATACACTGAGTCTGACATTTGTAGAGAGATGCAAAGGGCCTCGAATGAGGACGGAGGGGCAGAAAAATCGCTTTGGCTGGTCTGATAGTTAAACTCGAATAACAGATGAACAGGAGGAAAAACCAATTCCGTACACGCTGGAGTCCCTTAAACACGCGAGACCCCCCGACCAGGTAATTGAGGCTTTTGTACCACCCTGGAGAAGGAGAAGGGCCGAGGCGCCTGGGGCTTCAGGGGGAAGCTAGTTCACAGGAAGATGGGAAGAGCTCTGTAAACAAATGTTTGCAGAGAAGTCTTTCTGATCTAAAAAGTTATCTCTGGGGGCTCCTGGCTGGCTTGGTGGTGCGGACATATGACTCTTGATCTCGGGGTTGTGAGTTCGAGCCCCATGTTGGGTAGGGAGATTACTTAAAAAAAAAGTTATCTCTGGTAATAGCTCCCTCTCTCTTTTTTAAGTTTACTGATTGCTTGAGTTTTGGTAATCTCTGCTCCCAACACGGGGCTCGAACTCACCACCCTGAGGCCGAGAGTCACACCTTCTTCCTGCTGAGCCAGCCGGGCGCCCCCTGGAAATAGCTCTCTTCCTGATCTGGGTTCCTTTCTAAGTCCTTTTAGGCCGTCGAGGAGGATACGGGTAAAAGCTCTTCCTGAGTCTCAGTTTGAAATAATCCGCCCGCCAAAGTGGCACATTTTGGGGTGTCGTGTCTACTCCCCTTCAGCCAAAACAATGCAATACAAAGGAGCAGAGTTGGAGAAATTCCATTACTTCCTTTCCCAGAACAACCTGGAGCTCCTATATTCACGGCAGTGTAGCCTCGGCGTATAGGCTGACGTGCAGACCATCGGCGTGAAAGGGAGACAGCTAGGGTCCTCAGCTTCGGCACGGAAGAAGGGACTCGCGAGGTCGATGACAAGGCGCAGAGCACAGGGCCGCCTGGCGCGTTAAGGGCCTTATCGGTCCAAATTACTGGATGTTTCCACCCTCCGCTGGTCTCCGCCCTGGGAGGAATTTCAACCACAGCGTGGAATTACAAATTTAGTAAGAAAACCCATAACGGGAGAAAAAGTAAGTCGAAGCACGTGTACAACTTTCTCCTGAGTTAGAAGTCGTGCTCTCTTGCTGCCGAGTGGACGCGGTTCCCACGAACTGATTAGATTTACATATGCAAATGAGGCCGGCGCATGAAGCTGCCTCCGCTTAACTTTCTGAAATCCTAACTAGAACCCTGGGCATATGTTTGCCAACGCAATGAAAATAAAATCAAGTTTGAATTGAAAATGCACTGATTTTTTTTTCCCTACGGACAGAAGTAAAATAATTTAGTGTTTTTCGAACTTCAACAGCTAGTCCAAGGAAGAAAGGATTCTGTATCCTAGTGAAAGACTGAGTCAAATTGAGAATCAAAGTCTTTTTAGTGGATAAAACCTATCAATAAATACACACATAAGAAAAAAAAAGTGAGTTTTCTTTTTTTTATTTCAAGTAAACTCCATGCTTCTTCTTTGATACGGAATAAGGATTGCCCTTGTGTTGTTATTGTCATTGCATTTCGGTTTTGTTTTACTCACCCAGGGTGAGCTGGGGGGGAGCAGAGACAGAGAGGGAGAGAGAAAGTCCTAAGCAGGCTCTGCACTGTCAGCACAGACCCCGATGTGGGGATTGAACTCATGAACCCTGAGATCATGATGTGTGGAAATCGGACTGAGCCGCCCAGGCGCCCCAATTTTGTTTTACATTTAATCTTTTTGTTACGTTTATTTATTTTTGAGAGACAGAGAGAGACAGAGTATAAGTGGGGCTGGGAAAGAGAGAGAGGGAGACCCAGAATCTGAAGCAGGCTCCAGGCTCTGAGCTGTCAGCACAGAGCCTGATGCGGGGCTCGAACTCACCAACTGTGAGATCATGACCTGAGCTGAAGTTGACGCTTAACCGACTGACCACCCCCAGGGGCCCCTTGTTTTACATTTTAAACAAATCACATCATTAGGTTTTGTATTCCACAAGGGCAGGCACCATTTGAAAAACCAATCTCAAGTACAAGTTACCTTCCAGGGCGCTGGGCACACAGTGGGTCTTCAAACCTACGTGCTGCGGATGCACGCAGCCCCCAGCTGGTGTCGTAGGGCCCGAGAATCACGGATACCCAAGCATCTTGGCATTCTTAAAAGATGATGGTCTATACAGGATGGTTGTGGATTTGGAGAGTTCAGAAATCTGGAAAAGCTAGAAATTAGGGATACGTGCCTTCCTCTGCCCAAGCCTTGGACAAACCTCACCCCGTCCGGGGTTCCCTTCCTCTGGCTGGATCGGAGGAGCGGGGCTCTGCCACAGTACAGGCTGGCGTCCGTTTCCAACGGAGAGCACGCGTAGTCTCTTCTCCACTGTTGCATTCCACCTTTTCGATTCACCTCCTAACCTTCTGGTTGTAAACAGTATCGATAACTTTTATTCCACCCCCTTTCTGCACGATTCGGTGAGAGATCTTATTTACTTGCAGAAAAACTCTGACAACTTTCTTCTGATAATCCCGTTTCGAAGCCAAAGGGCTTCCTGCCTTAATAAAGGATAAACATCGCCTATGGTTCCTAAACTTTATGGTCATCCTAAAATTACTCCTCCCCGACCCGGAGGTCAGCAGAGAGCATCTAAGGCAGGAGGTCCCCTTGGGGAAACTTGGCGGCAGCGCGAAGACATTTTGGTCGTGACCGTGCAGGTGCTGGAGATGCGACGTTGCTACTGGCAACCAGCGCGCCGGCGAGTGTATCTCAGTTCACAGGACAGCCCGCACCGGAGAACATTCCAGCTCCGTGTCCACACCGCTCAGGTTGGAAAGCTCCGGTTGAAAGCAAATGGTCTAAAATTTAGAAAGATTTCTCACTTGAGGGGGCGGCGGTTATGTCAGAATTGAGAAGCAACGCTCTCTCAGTGAGGGGCAAATATGTCCGTGTCGGGGGTCGTCGCTGCCCCAAGCCCTGCGCTGAGTCCTTGGAGACAGAGGTCAGTCCCCGATCATCGCCAGAGAGAAAGCTGGAGCCCTCCGGTTCCAGTTCCCGGCCACTTCTTGGCAACAGGCAGTAGCGGTGAGTGACCAGGGCTGCCTCGATCTGGAATACAAAGCTCCCGATTACAGTGGAGACGTGTCCATACTGGATGTCGAAGATTAGTCTACGTGATAGGAAAGGTTCAATAATTGATGGCTTTCACTAAGAGCTCTAAATTGCAAATCGATACTCTTCGTTCTTTGCTTCCGTAAATTAATATATTAAGGGGGGGGGGAGAATCTATACGGGACTCTAGAAATATATTGCAGTTTTGCAAATATTGTATTCCTGCCCAAATGTTAGTATTTTTCTTTCAACCATGAGATAATTTTGTGCGAAAAGTTCAGTTTATAGAAGTGATAACAATTATTCGACATATATAGGATATATTTCCTGTGCATTTTCTAATTGGATTAAAGAACGAAAGAAAAATCGTGACTCTTTTTTCTATCATAATTTTTTAAATATTTATTTATTTTTGAGACAGAAAGAGAGACAGAGCATGAGTGGGGGAGGGGCAGAGAGAGAGGGAGACACAGAATGTGAGGCAGGCTCCAGGCTCTGAGCCGTCAGCACAGAGCCCGACGCAGGGCTTGAACTCACAAACCGTGAGATCATGACCTGAGCCGAAGTCGGACGCTCAACCAAGTGAACCACCCAGGCGCCCCTTTCTATCATAATTTAATTTGACGTTCACAGGTATTTTGACCGTATTTTCAAATGGGTGTGCGATAGGGGAATAGCCTCACCACAGGGAGTAACCACAAATGAATCCAGAGGCTCCACAAACAGGAGCTTGGTCACACCTCATCTGAGCTCAGAAGGACCCCTTGGAATTCTCCCACCGCACAACAGTGTTCTGGGCCTGCAGGGGCTGAGACCCTCTCCCCCGAGAGACTGTCGCGAGGCCCGGCTTCCTGGTTTCTGAGGACGTAGGAGGCTTCTGGCTCCATATCCCTAAGCATGGAGCATAGGCCACAAAAACACTCAGCTTCAGTCCAGGACTAACTTCGGACTGCCAAGGAGGCAGCCACCCTTTGGTCCCTTTCGGTGTCCTCCTTTCTGGTGTGGGACAAGGGACACCAGGAGCTAGCACTGTTCTCCTTCCGCCTGAGTAATACATTGGACCTACAAGAGGTTTAGTATGTCTCTGTGGGTGGAGCCCGTCTGGCCTTCACCCTGGCCTTGTCTGGGCATCTCACACCTACAGTAAGGAAGAGTCCAGAGAGGGCATCGGGGTGCGGGAACCAAGCAGAGACACCGGATAGGATGCTGATTTGAGATAGCTCGTACATTTGGTAACTCAAATGCTAGAAGGTTCCAGGGAGGACGATGCAAGGAAGGGAAATGGGATTATTGTGCGTAAACAAGGAACAGCGGAAAGTTCGTAGAACTGAGGACATTAGGCCCTTCTACAACGGGGCCGGGTGAAGCTCCGGGCTGTGGTTGCCGTGGGGGCATGTGAGCTTCGACTGACTGTCTCTTCCTGGAAATTCCGTCAGCACATAACATGTGTTTGACTCCAGGATGGTCACCGTCGTACAGGAGATTTCTTCTGATTTCACTGCAGAGCCGCAGCCAGTTCCTGCTTCTGTTACTTCCAGACTCGGTGGTCTTGGGCAACTATTTTTCTTCTTCTATAAAAGAGGAAACAATACCAGCTCTTATTAGTTTAGGTGATTTCAATAAAAAAAAAATATCGAAATAACAGAAACCTGGCTCCAAACTACCTGAGAGAGAACAAGGACGTTACTCCTTTCACGCAATAGGATGTCCTGTGTGCAGTAGGTAACTGGCGACAGAGCGAGTTGGTTCAGGGCCTCCGCGGTGCCGTGGTGTCAGAAGAATGTATTCTCTGTGTCGGAAGTGAAGGAAATCTTCAGAACAATCGCCTGCACACGTTGCACCCAAAGAGGCAGTGGCTGAGACTCCCCGGGACACGTAGCTTTAGTGGCAAGAGCAGGTTAAGGAAGAGCAAAAGCCTCTGAAGACTCGAAACATCACCATCTAAACCTGCACAGGAAGGAACACCTCCCGCTCATCCCGTGAGGCCCAGGGTTACGCTGATACAGACCAGTATCTCTTATTAATATAGACACAAAATACCTTGTCAGAAGAGTAAGATAATAAGGCAGCACATGGAAACCACGGCCACATGGGATTTATCTCAGCAACAGA
This sequence comes from Paguma larvata, assembly GCA_030068075.1. Lineage (NCBI taxonomy): Eukaryota > Metazoa > Chordata > Mammalia > Carnivora > Viverridae > Paguma > Paguma larvata. Next base: position 86,399,728 of record CM057835.1, read on the forward strand.
GAGCCGTTTGAGGGGCATCAGCCTGGCTTAGTCAATAGAGCATGTGACTCCTGATCTCAAAGTCACGAGTTCGAGCCCCACTTTGGGTGTAGAGACAACTTAAAGATAAAATCTTTAAAAGAAAGAAAAGAAAAAAAAAGGAAAAGAAAGGAAAGAAAGAAAGAGAAAAAGAAAGATGTTTTAACATCTGAGAACCAATTAATGTGGGACACTGTCAATAGAATAAAAGTCAATGACCACGCCGTCATCTCAACAGAGTCAGAAAAGATTTTGTGCAATTCAAAACTCTAGCATGCCTAAAACTTCACAAAACCAGAACACGAGTTTCTCTGATCTGAAAATATCGTCTACAAACATCCCCCAGCTCATAACAAACTTAATGGTAAAACGCTGAATGTTTCCTCCTAATGCTGTGAAGGAGACACAGATGTCTGCTTTTACAGCTTCCTTTCAGCACTGTACTGGAGGTTTCAGCCAAGGCAATTAGGCAGGAAAATGAAATGTAACGGACCAGGTTGAAAAGGAAGGAGTGAAACTATGCCGTTTGCAAATGGCTTGATCCTGCATTTAGAAAATGCTAAGAAATCCATTTTATAAAGTCTTAAACTAATAAAATAATTCAGCAAACTTGCAAGACATAAGCTGAATGTACGAAAATCGATTGTATTTCTGTATGCCAGGAATGAGTCGTCCAAAAATTAAATTAAGCGAACGATTCAATTTGTGATAGACCAAAAATAACACAATACTAAAGAAAAAGGTAACCAAAGAAACACAAAACTCATACTTTAAAAACTACAAGACACTGTTGAAAGAGATTAATTTTCTAGCTAGGGCGATTTGTCAAGAGAATAAAACAAAAGACATCAGAACTGGAAAGAGCAAGTAAAACTGTTTCTGAATGCAGATGTTACAGTCTTGTATATAGAAAGTCCTATGGAATCTACCTAAAACCTATTCGGAATAGTAAACTAATACAGTAATGTTTCAGAATAAAAGATTAATACACGAAAATCACTTGTTTCTTAGGGTGCCTGGCTGACTCAGTTGGAAGAACACGTGACTCTTTATTTCAGGGTTGTGAGTTTCAGCCCCACACTGGGTGTAGAGATTACTAAAAAAATAAATAAACTTAAAAAAACCAATTGTATTTTTAGAGAGTAGCAATGAGCAAACTGTGAGGGAAATTAAGAAAATATATTTATAATGGCAGTAGAAAGAATATTAGCAATACATTTTTAAAAGAGGTGCCAATTATACCTGAAATCAAAAAACATTGCTGAAAGAAATTTAAAAAGACCTAATGGAAAGAGATTCCAAACTCCTGGACTGAAGGACTGAGTAACGTTAAGATGATACTGCTCCCAAGTGGATCTAAAGGTTACACACGATCCCCGTCGGAAGCCCCGCCGACTTCCGCGGGAGCTGACGGGCTGACTGGGAGGTTCACCTGAAAACAAAAGGACCCAGAATAGCCAAACCGTTTCGGAAGGAAGGAAAACAAAGTTGGGAGACTCGCACTTCTCGGTCTCCGCGCTGAATACAAAACAACAGTACAAAAGCAGGTGGAAAACATCAGCGTGGGGATGGACACGAGATCGACAGGCTGGGAGACCGCTGACACCACGTGCTGGTGAGGAGGCGGTGAAGTCCAACACTCCTTCTCCGCTGAGAGGAGTGGAACGTAGATCAGCCACTTTGGAAAGGAGTTGGGCGGTTCTTCAAAATATCGAGTACGGAGTCACGATGTGCCCTAGCAATTCCACTGTGGGGCGCACACCCAAGAGACGTGAAAACATACATCGGCACGGAGACTGGTGGTTCGTTAGTGCTCATGACAGCGTTACGAACGACACCTCCAGTGGAAACAACGCAAGTGTCCATCTTTGATGAATGGGTAATGACAATGCAAACTTGGAATTCCACACCATAGTTGGAATAATATCGAGCCATTGAAAGAGATCAGGGTGGCCATGGATTAAATTCAAAATACTATACAGAATAGGAGAAGCTATCTACAAAATTCCCATATCATACAATCCCATTCCCGTGAAAAGTCCAGACGGAGTAAATCTATGGGGCCAGAATGGACAGGGCAGGGGTGGGGGCGGTGGGGCCAGAGCTTGTGGGGTTGGGCAGTCATGGGGAATGGCTACTAATGGATATGGGTTAGTGAAAATATTTGAGACTTGATTGCGGTGATGGTTGTGTCACTGTGAATACGCTAAAAGTTACAGAATGTTCCGACCTTGAAGGGGGGCTTGGGGTACCATACCTCAATAAAAAACAAGCTGATAAAAAGTACCATTGCATCCGGCCACACTGCTGCAATGTTTAAAAAGTCATCAAGTAACAATTCAGAAGGTGCTTTCTTAAATTTGAACTGTGTATTCCCTGCATGCCAAAGGTTTCCTTGTGTTTTCGGCATAAATAAGAATGCTATTAGAGACAGCACCGGGGCTTCCTGGTGGGTTTTGTGTTTGCCATGGTCCAGACCTCCCTCGCTGTCAGTGGGGGAATCCCTGATGTTTTCCAGAAAAACACCTGATATGCCAGGAGGCTTTTCCAAATAGGAAATGAGGAGGTGGTGTGTTTATTCTGTCTTCACAGATGCAATTCACTGGGCGAAACCCAGAGCAAGACTCATTTTAGTGAAATGCTTTGCAAACCGAAACGGGGGAGAAAAGCTCAGCATCACTGTTCACCGATGTCGAACTGACTAAACTCACTAAAGTGAGTACTTTTCTGAAACTAAAAATCGTTACATGCATGCAAAAAGTAATCGTAATTAAGATTGAGAAGAGCAAGAAGAACTGAATTAAAAGTGCTCATCTTTTATTGATCACATACATTTTTCATAAGGAAACTATTTTTACTAGCTCAGGCTAATAAAAAACCATTATTTTACAAAATTGGGGGAACGATTGGTCATGACAGCAGAAGGCTGTTTTCCAAAACTCTTGTTTTGCAGGGGCTTGGGAGAAGCCAAGTTCACATGAGTGTTTCCTCAGTTTCTAAACCGGGGACCGTCTGGGGTGCCCGGGTGGCTCAGTCGGTTAAAGCGTCCGACTTCGGCTCAGGTCATGATCTCGTGGTTCACAAGTCTGAGCCCCGCGTCGGGCTCTGTGCTGACAACTCAGAGCCTGGAGCCTGCTTGGGATTCTGTCTCCCCCTCTCTCTCTGCCCCTCCCCTGCTGGTGCTCTGTCTCTGTCTCTCAAAAATAAAGAAAAAGATTTTTAAAAGTTTTTAAATCAGAGACTGTCTGCAGGGCCGTCGCCACAAGCCAGCAGTTCACATGCCGTGATGGAGTGTCACGAGTCCCCGCCGAATCGTCCCTGATTCCCCCAGGGCGCCCCAAGCCAGAGGAGAACACAGGTCTGCAGCACCGGGCTCTGACCTTCTGAGCTAAACCACGTGAAGAAAAGCTGCTGTTACTCGGACGCCCAAACTCCGAAGAGCAAGACGAATGACTTGGTGGACTTCGCTACTTTAACGATCCTCGGCCCCCTCCCTGCAGATGGCTTCGCAGGCTTTCGCAGGGAAACCCAGCGGTTCGTACCCCTTGGCAGACGCTTTGAGGGAGCCGCGGATAGGAAAGTCAGAGCCAAGATCCCACTTACGCTGCCCAGACCCTGACTCCTGGTCTTCCAAGAGTCCCGAGACTCCTTTTCTGTCCCGTATCCACCACAGTCTCTGTGTGGACGGATAGGAAATGGAGTTTTCTTGTAGCCATGGGGAAGGATAATAAGAAAGACATGATTTTAAGCAATTTGTTATTGAGATTACATAGAGAATTAGACCGAAGGCTTTCAAGGAGGGGGGCGGGTGCTGGAAGAGTTTGTTTTCAGCGGCAAGTAACATAAGTCCCCTACAGGGAGTAAATTCATAAAGGAGCTATGTTTCCACAAGATCTGGGTAGGGGCGGTTTATAGATGAAGGAATGGCTCATGATGCGATTGGATGCCCTGTGCCTCTCTCTTCTGTCCCCCTCATTCAGCAGGTCACAAAATGGTGCTCCACCTCCAAGCTTCCAAGAGGTAAGGAGGGTAGTGCCAACAGACTTCTCACAAGACTTTGCTTTTTTTTTTTTTTAAGTTTATTTCTTTATTTTGAGAGGAGTGGGGGTGGGGGGAGAAAGGGCAGAGGGAGAGAGAGGGGGAGAGAGAATCCTAAGCAACCTTTATGCGCTGACCGTGCGGAGCCCGATGTGGGGCTCAATCCCACAACCCTGGGATCATGACCTGAGCCGAAAACAGGTGTTGGGTGCTTAACTGACCGAGGCACCCAGGCGCCCCAAGACTTTGTTCTTTATTTGGGTAGGTCTGCCTTCTCTAAAAAAGATTCACTTATGTGGCTCTGGTTCAAACGTGATGCTTGGTTGCAAGGAAATCTGGAAAGTGGTTTCGCTCTCCAGTCCCCGGAGTAAAGGAAGACAGGAAAGACGGGTGGCCGTAGGGCGGCCAGCTCAAAGTATACACCACAGGGAACCGAGTCCTTAAATAAAAATAAGAAGGGATCCCAAGACACCCTAAAGTGGGAACAAATATTTCTAGTTGGTACTTGCGGTGAATTTGTTTTTATCCCATCTGAAAAAATTATCATGTTTCGTACTGATTAAACATGATTTTGACAGTCTCCCTGACAAATATTCCATGAACAAAAAGAGCTATAATTGTTTGGGGGGACACACTTCCACTAATGGGTGCGTGGGGGAGGTGACAATCTAGACAGAACGTGGAATCTGTTAAATGTGCCTTTGCCGCCCAAAGAGAAATAGCCAAAAAGGAAACGTCGGCATTAATTAGTAGGCGTGTAACACCTCGGCTTCACTCAAAACTAAATGGGCAGTTAATACAGCTAATGCCGGGACAATGGGTTGCTCTCCAACGTAAACCTGAGCTGTGTTGCAGCCTTTAATTAAATCTGTCTTCGGAGAGGGGCTACCGTCCACCCTGACATGATTGGAAGTTTCTTTCCTACTAACCCCACTATTTCACACGTCAGCGCGATCACAGCGACAGCATGCACACTCCCGTTTTGCTTCTGAAGGGCAACCATCTAGGTTCATTTTGCAGAAGTACTGTTGTGCGCAGGATAACAGCGGAAGGGTTGATAATTAAGATGATGGGGTCAAACGAACGCGGAGATTCTGGAAAAGCATGTCTGCTGTGTTATGCTTCTCAAAGAAGACCTTTCACTCAGACGCGAGGAACCAAGCTCCAAGGGCGGAAGCTCAAAGCAGCAGGGGTTCCGTGCCCCCGTGGATCAAGCCCTCTTGAAGGGTTCCTTGGCTCTCCTGTCCCTGTTGCCTCAATCTTTCCTGGTCAAGGAGAGAAGGAGGTTTGCACTGAAAGGAAAATGCAAGCTTGGGACGCGTTAGGAGCATGAGTGGGTGTTTTCAGCATCATTGCCGAGTGACCGTGTCGCACGATGTAGGGCTTCATGAAGGGTTTCAGCGTGTTCTTAGCGTATCAGGGCGCCTGTTCGTTTGTTCAGCGATCGGGTCTCTTCTTAGCTTTCCAGTTAATCGGTGGCCGCGGCTATGCTCATTTATCTATTTAAAACTATGCCTTGATCTTGGCCCTCAAGCCAGGGTCTGTCTGCTCCCGGTAGAGCTGTGTTTCTGTTTGTTGTATTCACCGGGCTCCCTTCAGCACCTGGGAGAATGGCTGAGCCTGGTCAGCGCTTCAGGTTCACCGCGAGGGAGGCCGAAACTCTCTGGCTTCTCCCTGAGGGATCAGAAGTGCTCAAGAAGCAAATTACCCAGACATTCGAACAGTATTCGAGCTATGTTGGGTGCCCACAGTATGACAAATACATACCACACGCAACACACTTCGAGGGACCCTCGGGTGGGCACATTCATTGCAATCACCAGGTTTTAAAATAACGCTCTGAGCACTCATCAGTCCTGTGGGGCTTTGATGATGTTTCGTGAGCCTCCTGGTCCTCACACGCCCTCCTCCTTCTTGGGTCTCAGGTTTACGTCCTCTGTCGTCCCTGGGGGACGTCGGTCCGGAGTTCAGTTCCACACCTCGCTGTGTGAGGGCGTCTGTTCCCAGGCTGAGAACACCCATGCCTTGTGGCTCTTTCTTCCTTTGCGACTGGGCAGCATGTTTCGCCCCTGGATTTATAAGTTTCCAAGATAATGAGAATTGATAATAGACTTTCACATGCTTTAAACATTCTACGCTGTGAATTAATAATAGATGCTAATTTATAGGCCGATTCTGTATCAGATTTGGTTCTAAATGAGCTTAAATCCTAGACTCCTGATATAAATTTAAACTCTTACTGGGACACTGAATTTCCATACCTGAGCGAGAAGCCAGGTCTAGGAGACCACAGGGACAGAGGTGGACCTGAGGTCCCTGTAGGAAGAGCAGTGCCCACTCAGATACAGCTGATTGTTGCTGAATCAGAACTCAGGTCAAGGATAAGCAAATTTAATAAATATCTATAGTTTCTAGATAAAATATATTAGATTATATATCATAGATGGTACACGTTAGATTATTTAAATTGTAGATGATATACATTAGATTATGTAAATTACAGATGATGCATATTAAATTACATATATTATAGATGATATATATTAGATTATATAGATAATATAGATAATCTATTTATAGATCATATTTTTAGATAACGTACTTTAGATTATATCTAATAGGTAATATATATTAGATAATATAATATATATACTATTCTAGATAATATTTATCTATATAAATATAGATATTTATTTGATCTAATAAATCTACACAAATATGTAATATATAAATATAAATTTCATATAAATATATAAGTATAAATTTTCTATAAATATATAAATATGAATTTTATACAAATATATACAATTAGATTAAGAATCTAATAAAGCTGAAATATCGATGCTTTCTGTAATCTCACTATTTACAAAAATGTTGGCAACTAGTTAAGATTAAAGTGAAGCAAGAGCGCCTTGAAGGAGATGGCCCTATTGGGCTGTTTGTCTGAGGCTTGTTGGGTTGCCATCTCTCGCTTACCTATGTTCCTGCGAAAGCCATGGTTTCTTTGACCGCGTGTGGCCTCATTGCATTGACCCCCCTTCTAGTCCTTGAAGTTGATAGAACAATCCCGACTACTCTGCACTCAATGTTCTAAAATGTTGGTGTGGCTGGCGTTACCAGTTATACGGGAAATACAATTTATGTTAGCCGCCACACTCGGTGTTAGAAAATTAAGTAAGCCCGGTGTGAGAAATCAGAGCTACAATGGGCGCCATGTAAAAGAATTACGCATGTTTTCAAATCTGTTCTGCTCATTCAGCTGATAAAATCGTAAAATGCTATTTTGCATTCGTGGTTACCGTCAGGTCGGGTGCGAAGGGCTTTCTAGAAAGCTGTGTCTAAAATTCCTTATTTTGCATCTTTAATTTTAACATTACAAAGCGTGAGATGCTTTTTAAGAGTTTGTACCTAGATGAAGCTGACTTAAAGCAGAAGAATTGGAAGCCAGGCATGCTTCCTCCAGACTGGCTGGGAATGTGTTACTGGGATGCGTATCTGAATCTAATAAATCTAATTGTACACAGGCATCCCCATTGATTGTTATGCACGGCCTTTTTTATTACAGTGTCTGGAATTAAGGACGGTTGAATAACCTTTACTGTCACAAACAGGCTTACAAGTCATGGTTTAAGGATTCTGGTGCTTTCTTTTTTTCAGCGGAAACTGCCATACCCTTCTGATACAATTCCTTATTTTCTTAGAGCTCAGTCTTGAGTACAAGTAACAGGTGGGCACATATTTCAGAAACTATAATTCTTTCTGCCTTCAAATATTGTAACATGAAGTGCTTGGACATTACATTTTGAGCTCATTGCTTTCTATTTAAACGTGAATTTCTCTGGAGGAAGAAAAAATTTGTTTCATGAATAGGGTTCGCCATTTCCAGCGTCCTTGCCAGCCTGAGACAGAGGTTCCTGGAGAGCATGGAGCTCAGCGTGGATCCCACCCTGAAGACAGCTGCTACTCTCTGTGTCCAGCGAAGGACGGAACAACCTGGGCCTGGATTCTGAGTCTAGGGCAGTGGGGAGGGGAGAAAGGAGCCCCGCAGCCCTGACGGTGGTCCTTCAAGGGGGAGGCTGTGAATGTTTGCACACCGATAACCATTCCGCCTGCCATATGTGTTCTGAGTCTCTCTCCCAGTAAACAGTGGGCTTGTTGAGGCAGCTTCTGGAAATATTCAGCACATACTCAACACATGCACCTTTAGCGAATGGGTAGGCGGTCCAGGAAGGATCACCGATCATGCGTGCGGCCACCGAGATCCTGGATGCGAGAGTGAGAACTGAGCCCCACCCCGGGACTCCGACACCTGCTCCCTGCGGTGGCCAGGAGTCGGAACGGGGTCCCCGGCTCTGGATTCCCTCTCGGCCATTTGTATATCTATTTCAAAGAAATGTCTTTTCAGGTCCTGTATCCATTTTTACCAAGTGATGTTTTATTGTGTACTTAGTTATTCTGTTATGGAGTCGTAGGGGATTCTTAGAAGTGGTTTTATCAGGTAACACTTAAATACGATATGTGTGTCAGTGTTGGCTCAGTAAACATTCTGCAGGCACGCCAATGTGGGAGACAGTCCTGCCGTATGCAGGTACAGACAGGCAGACAGGTAGGAAGGTCTCAGACCAGAGAAGCTGTCCGCGTAGGTCTTGAAGAATGGCCAACTGTCGTCAGAGTAAGGAGGATCTGGGGCACGGGGGCCCCTGTCTTGGGAGGCTGGAGATAATTCATTTGCTTTTTCGTTATCCACTCACTTGAAAACAATTAAAAGAAACGAAAAGATTTCTTTTAATGGAGAAGACTATCAAACATGCTCATTCCAAGAGCGCGAAGATCCGTAGTCCGTTCTGATGTTTTCCCTCTCCTCTTGATGAAGGTGAATTATTTAATGCAGTCAATAAATTTCAGTTTTCAATTTAATGAGCCCCGCATTTGGCATATTTCATTCTATTAGGCTTTCAACTAAATCCCAGAGATAAAAGGTATTGTACTTCAAAGAAATGTGATTTTTTTTGTACCTAGTATATTCAGCTGGCATAAATTCAGACATACCATATCAGACCTCAGTGAAATCCACATAAGAAGTTTCCCTGTTTGTTTTCAAAGTTCTTATAAAGTGCCTTCTTCCAGGGTATAATTGGCCTTTGTGAAGAAAGCGAGTGATGTTTGAACGTGCAGATAAACACATATACAGAAGTCTACAGACCTAGGGCCCGAGCGCTTAAGGCGGTTCTAGAAAATGTAAGAGAATAGCTAAGAGAATGAACTAACTACTAGAGAATGTAACAGAATTTTTAAAAATGGAAAATCGAGTTTATCCAGATCTGTAACCATGAAGAGTCTGGTCCCGGTCACGTGAATGCTTTGTGGATTCTGTTTCCAGTCCCCTCACCCCAGCCCTGCCTACGGCAGCCAGGAGGACCCTGTCTGGGCACTGGTCCACTGGCTTCTCCATCGTTCTGGCAGAGTGGGAGCCCCACGGACCTGAGTTGTTGGGGCTGGAAGACGGGGTGGAGTTTCTTTGCCCTGAACGTTGCTGAAACACAACACGCCTCCTATATCCTGAACTTGCTGCAGATCCAAGTTTGGTTTGAAATCAGAGACTAGAGCTTGCTCAGAGCCAGATTTTCAAGCATGGTCTTGGACACAAGATTCACACTTGCTCTTGGTGAACACAGTTTAATGTCTTTGACTGAGGTGCTTCCCCATCCTGGTCCCAGCTGTCTTGTTGACAGATGCGGGGGCAGCTTGCTTCTTCCCGGTCCTGCTGTGAGGAAGGACTGTGGTCCTGTCTGCACGGAGTTCAAGCTCAAGGCCGGGCACATACCAATGGCACATTGGTGTTATGAATGACAGCGACCAGAATTTGTAATGCCAGGCCCCGTTTCTGAGGCCTCTTTGCAATCATTTAGTTATTTCACCGATTTGTCATCATCACGACAGTTTTGCACACAAACACACTTGAGTTGGGAAATAAACAACCTTCTCAAACCACACAGTCTGCAGTAAAGGCAGAAGAATTTTTGGCCATTTTTCTATCCCCAAGCCCATGACTTTCCCTTCACATCATGTTGTCTCTTTAAGAGACAGAGATCCTGGGCGCTCAGCCCAAGTAGCTCCCACTCGTACAATTGTAGAAGGAGGTGGACCAGGTGGAGGGTCTTACTGGAGGCTTCTTGGAAGAAAACCTTCCTTACACTCTGGGGTCCCCTTCCTTCTCCAGCCATTTAGCCACTGAAGAAGGACCATTTCCCGGGACCACCAAATGGTGGGTGCAGCCCACATAGAGATGAGGAATGTATTTTGTTTGATTCCTACAACATTAAAAAAAAACCTTTGTATTATGGAAATTTGCAAACACATATGCAAGTAGAGAGAAGAATATAACATTCTCCATCTATGCCTCATTGATTTTCAGTAATTTATCAACTGGCACCACACCAAGGCGGGGGTGGCTTACCTGCCAGGTAGTGAATACACATGGGCTTGGGATCTTTTCCAAATGCTGCTACAGATAAAAGAGGGAAGAAGTGTTTTCGGACCTCAACTCCCACGCAGATGAGATGAAAATCCATGGTTAAACCCACAGCACAGATTCTTGCATTCTTGTGACCATTGATGAACTGCAGGAAACCCAAGGATTCTCAACCTGGAGGCTCCGTAGAGCCCAGAAATCAGATCTTCCTTTCCTCACTCACACCCCCTTCTCCCCTCCGCCATTGTGACCGTCCTTCCCAAAGCCCGCAATGATGCATGGACGCTGGAAATCCTACGGCGGAGTGTTTGCTCTGACAAAACTCGAGCCGCCACTTACTCTGGGAGAGCGGGTAACAACCGTCCAAGGGGCGGGCGAGGAATTAAATGTTGCTGTGGACTAGACACCTTTGCTAGCAGAAAAACAACCGATGCGGAGAGAACCAAGTCCAAAATTTAATTTCATTTCTGTGTTTTCCTAGAGAACTCAGACTGGGATTTAAAAAAAAATGGCTTGAAACGTGTCAGAATGAAGTCTTTAGACATGGAGTTTCACAGTTTAATTTAGGCAGATAAAGTGAAATATTAAAAATCGAAGATATCTGTAGTTCTCTTTCCCAATTCGTATATGCTATTATAGAGACATCCAGGCAATCAGTGTCATAAAAAATTTCATTCAGGAGGGGTTCTGAGTGGCCCAGTAGGTTGAGCGTCGCCTCTTGATTTTGGCTTAGGTCATGATCTCACGGTTGGGAGATTGAGCCCCAAGTCAGGCTCCCTACTGAGTTTGGAGCCTGCTTAACATATTCTCTCCCTCTCTCTCTCTCTCTCTCTCCCTCTCTCCCCTTCTGCTCCTCCCCCACTCTCTCTAAAATAAGATTTTAAAAAACTAATCAAGGATTTGGCTTGAAATCATACAGAATTCTGCTCTTAGTTTACTGTGACAATGTGGGCACGCTACGTAGTCACTCTTACAATGAGAACAGAAGTGTGTTTTGGACACGGTGGCCGCTCGGAATCCCCTTCATCATCTTTCTGGGGCTCTCTTCCTCTCCTGCACCAATCTCCTTTTTATCAGACCCTGTGAATTTTTCTTGCATGGTTTATTCCCCTCATGTTGGTCCACCACAGTATCCAGTAGCTTCCTGAAATTAGAGTAGATAATTTTTCGAGACCTTGCGTCTCTAGAAAATGTCTTTATTCTACCCTGTTCTTGGTCACTGCCTATCACACTTGAGTACCTAAATCGATTTCTTTCAAAATTTGGAAGGCACTGCCTGCCAGGCAGATAGCTGCAGAGAGCAGGATCGGATTTTTCAGGAAGATGAAATGTAGAAACGATTCTTCTACACAAAGAGGCATCAGACACCTGGCAGAGAGTTTGAAGGAAATTAATGATCGTGATCAATGTCGAGAAAATCACAAACGCACACACAGACAGTTCTTAGCTCAAGATAGAAAAATGAAACATTGGAAAGCAAAATATGCATAGGCTACTACAAGTCTCAGCTTGAGTGAGGTTCAGATAATTGTCGATCTGAGCAAAATGGCCGGGCAATGGCCAGACTGGAAATGACAGTAGAACGCGTCCCCAAACCGTGGGCTCTGCAGTGACCCAGCCAGGAGCCAGATCGGAGCGTCTGAAGCAACTGGCCCGGAGAGGTCAGGACTCTGGCCAGTGACTTCCAGCCCCCCTAATTTTATATCCCCATTTCCAACTCAAGACCAAGGAGGGTTTGCTCCCCGAGCTCTCGCGGAAGATGCCCCGCTTCTAGTTAGCTAGCCTGCAGATTCCTCGTGCCAAGGATGTCCGGTCTGAGCACCTGCGGCCCCTCCCCGCCGCTGCTCTGCCTCTCTCCTCCTCTCTGCTGAACGCAGGTGATGGTCACCGACTCCCTCGCTGGAGCCGGCGCCGAGCGGTGCCCCTGTGTGCACGCTCATCTGTTCCCACTCGGAATATCAATCTGGCACAGGCTGTGCCCTCCCTCTGCGGAGAGGAGGGGGCCTGGGAAGGACGCGTGTGCGGGGAGGATGAACAAAGGAGAGATTCAAGCTCGTCTTCCGGCGGGAGGGGGTCGGTAACGGCCACAGCCGAGTGGAACAACAAGATGCCAACGTAAGCACGCAGCGTAGAGGTTGGGAGGTATTTCCGGAGGAATCAGTCACAAATGCTTGGCTGTAATCAAAGACGGATGGGCAGCGGATGGTGGTGTTTGTGATAAGCCTTTGAGGACTATCTGACTCGTTGAGAAAATATGAACTCGATAAAAGTAAGACAAAACAGGGGCGCCTGGGAGGCTCAGTCGGTTAAGCGACCGACTTCAGCTCAGGTCATGATCTCGCGGTCTGTGAGTTCGAGCCCCGCGTCGGGCTCTGTGCTGACGGCTCATCAGAGCCTGGAGCCTGCTTCAGATTCTGTATCTCCCTCTCTCTCTGCCCTTCCCCTGCTCATGCTCTGTCTCTATGTCTCTCAAAAATAAATAAACATTAAAAAAAATTAAAAAAAAAGTAAGTAAGCCATTTCAAGACAAATGGCTTTTGTTTTGATGAAAACACACACACACGCACACACATGGACACACACACCAGTGACACACAACGTGTTTAGGAAGGCTAGGGCTTCTAAGGAAATGTGTTGCTGCGTGTGCGGCCAGACCCGAGGTAGGAAGGAATGTGGGCGAGTGAAGAAAATGAAATAAAACAGAAATGGCACTTTGCACAGACCAAGGCTGCATGCCACGCAGCGAGAGGCACGCAAAAGCACATCTCTGAGCTGAAGTTAAAAAAAAAAAAATGACAGAGACAGAGACAGTGAGAGATGGAGATGAGGAAGAAAGTTTTGGTGAAATGAAAGGAAAGAAAGACACTTGTGAGCAGCCTTGCGGGATCCGGACCGTGACCACGGTTCTCCCAGCCGATCTGGGACTCACACAGGAATTTACACACTTGTAGTGAGTTACACGGTATCCAAACCCCATCCTACCACTGCTTTCCAGGTGACCTCGGGAGCCGGGCTTCCGTTTCCTCCCCCGGGAAGAGAAATAATAATACCTGCTTCTTAGCGCCGGTGACAGTTACATGAGATAATACATGGAAATCTCGTACCACAGGGCTTGACAGATGATTAGGTCTTAGCGGATGTTTGAAATTATAATTATGCGATGCTCTCTGTTTATTTGGATTTTTAATGGGATTTCCAAAATTACGTCTTATGAGAAAAGCAGAGGTGATATACTCTCCTTTCTGCCTCTCCCCAAATTGCAGCTCTCAAAAAACACATTTGCGTGTTTCATTGGAAATGAGTGAGAAGAACACATTTTGGTGGGAAATATGAAGACGATGAAAGAAAGAGCAAGTGACCCACCCCCACCCCCAGTCCCAGCTGAAGGCCAGAGCTGTGGGATCACAGGCTGGACAGAAGACCAGACCGCAGCGAGTATTATCCTAGCCTTAGGTCTAAGGGATGCAGCCAGGCCGGTCGGAGGACCCGGGTGTGTGTGTGTGGGGCTGTCCCGCAGGACCAGCGTTGAGGTCCTTGGCTTTGCAAAGGATGGAAATCAGGTGTGAGCCAGCAGGAGGTGGGAGCAGACCTTACTGAAGACCCAGAAAGGGCAGGTACAGACCGAGTGTCCGGGAGATTCAGAAAGGAAAAGAGGGAGTCTCATCTTTATTCGGCGGCCTGGGGGTTTTTATGGAGGGTGGTTGCCGGGGACCTTGTTCCGGTGAATCTAGGGGTCCATGAAGGACGGACGGTCAGGTGAAAGGAAGTGAGAGAGCCACGAGAGAGATGGAGTGTGATGACCAAGCAGGCAGCCCTGGCAATTCTGGCATCTCCGCCCTGCTGGTCTCAGTGTCTTTATTTTTAAAGGTAGTGAGTGACATTACATCAGTGACAAGGCATTCTTTACAGCATACATTGTTGCCTCAAGACCTATGTTAGTCATCTATAGATAGATTAGGAGTCCTTCTGTCCATAATTGTAAGGGCTTATGTCTATCTATTCTTGTATGGTAGTTTTGCAAGAGTATTTTGTTATTGCCTTTTTATTATAAGGGAGCGTGGAGATGAGAATTACAAAAGGATTTGTGAAATGTTAACCTCAGCGAGGTGCTCAATATCTGTTGTTGCTCAGTGAAGACATGTGTAGCTACTTTTGTTTGGCTACTGTTTGTACCTTATCTGTAAACAGTGCTCTAACTTCTGGGCTAAGCCAACCTCCGGAGAAGGTCCCAAGTCTCTTTCCAATCTCTCCCATCAGTCTGTTAACCAAATACTGAGAGAAGCTTTACAGAGATGTGCCTTGAGGTCTTAGGGTGGGGCCGAGGGGATGATTAACACAACGCGATACCTGCAGGGAAAATCTAGTTTGGCTCAAGGAGTCTTGGGGCCTAACATCTGCTAATCTTTAGCCAACTCATAACTGCTATTCTGTATGATCAGTTTGTGTAACCTATCCCCAAAAGACAACCCTGAGGTTACTTCTGGACAGGTTACTCTCATTCAGATTTTATCTATCAAGACCAGGTCCCCTTTTCCATATGCCATAAAACCAAAGAGCATTATATCCCTTAGGCCAACGAAAGCAGCTCAAGAAATCCAGGCCTGAAAGATTACTTAGAAGGAGGTAAGACTAGGCGCCAGTTTGGCTGGTGGGAGCTTTGCTTC
The DNA here is from genome assembly GCA_030068075.1 of Paguma larvata. Taxonomy (NCBI): domain Eukaryota; kingdom Metazoa; phylum Chordata; class Mammalia; order Carnivora; family Viverridae; genus Paguma; species Paguma larvata. The sequence goes on from CM057835.1 coordinate 86,414,920, forward strand.
AACCTTTCCCATGCAGGGAGCGGTCTCAACCTGTGAGCCCAAAATGGCTCCCGACAGGTGGCAGTCTGGAGTACGTGTCCCCTTAAGCATCCAGGAACCGGTTAGAAGAAACACGAGGGCCCATGTGTTATTCCTTTGAGCCAGGGCGTGGGTCCTGGCAGTGAGATACTTAGCTCGGGCCATCTGAAAGAGACATATGATAGATTCGTCTGATGGTCCTCACCTGGTCCTCCCTCCGCCATCATCTCTTCTAGAGAAATCGTCATCCCTTGTCCCTTACCAGGAGGACACACACTATTTGCGTTACAAGGCTTGTGTGGAGTGGGGGTGAAGGTCCTACAGGAATAGAAGCCAGGAAAGAAACAAAAGAAACAAAAAGAAAAGCTTTTCCTCTCATGGGGTCCCTTCAGCTTCCCTGTCTCCTAAGTTTGGGAAATCAGATGTTACAGGAGCTCAGGCAACCTTATCCTTTCTCCAGCCACTGTGATGGCGACGTGGGTTTGAGACCTGTTTTTCTTTCTCTTTGTCTGTGAGGAAAACATCCACCCAGGCGTGAGGATAAAAGGCATTGGTCCCTGGTTCTCGAGTGAGGGAGAGACAGGGCATGGCAGGGGTTTGCAAACTAGAAGATACGGCTGAAAAGAGGCAGCGACAGTGGCCCCAGGACCCGTCTTCGGAGACACAGTAGAAAGGCAGAGTTATGTGAACCCGCCTCACTGTGAAACATCGCCCCAACGGTTACTACGACCCTGGTTGAACCAGACAAATGTGCTCCGTGTCTCCAAGTTGGATGCGGCTCCCGACGTGCCAGGATTCGAGGCTTTTCTTAAATCCACAGGAGAAGGATGCTCTTGTGTCCTTTGGTCACAGACCGGAACACCGAGGCCCAAAGAGGGGTCGGGCGTGCCGAAGTCATTTCTGAGCAAGAGTCCGGGCTGAAACAGGGGCTCACGTCCTCAGCGGTGCAGGGCCAGGCCTCCGGAGCGGAGGAGGGAAGCGGGGCCTCAGCTCCAAGTCAGAACGCGGGAGGGTCTCCGTGGGCTTGCTAAGTGTGCAGCTTGAGTTTCTGTCCTTACGAGCGTGCATATGCTGTGGTCTATTATGGATTTATCAGGAAGCACGAACTATTAGAATGTAAACTCCTCAAATGCCATTCAGGTCATATTTTCTGATATGACGTCATTTCTGACATCCCAGGGACCTTAAACGTGAAGGCTGCGGAGTCTGTCTGGACCTCTGAGAGACCCTGACTAGACCCAACAGGCTTCCCTTTCCCCATCAGAACACTGGGGATGGGATCGCGGCCTCCCGTGCGTATCACGAACAGGGAATATATCGCACGTTCTGGTTAACCCGCTCCTCTGTTTCACCTAAACCAGACTTCCATTCTATGCAGGAAAACACCAGCCGTGTGTCGCTATGCACAAATGGCTTTTCCTCTGGCGGGGTGAGCCAGTGACTAATCTATCACTGTCAAATGGTTTTACGTCCGTTAAGGCAGCTTATCCGTAAAAGACAACTCGTCACCAAGTTCCCTCGCCCTTCATATGAGTAAGTGCAGTTGGTTAGAATTGGTTTGATGGCCCTCGGGCGTCCTTCATTCAAAGACCGTGGCAGAAACACACCTTGTCCCATTTTAGAACTTTCAGAAAACGTCTTTCCTGTATCTTGATCCCCTATAGCTTGCCCCTCTTTGGTGTTCTTAGCCATAGACCAAAGTGTGGCTGTCAGGTGTCAGGTGACATGTTTCGAGGCCCCAGGTTCAGTCACGTTGCCTTCGTCAGGGCTTACGCGTGCCTTACCCTTTCCTGCACACCGAATCCCAGGGAAAAAGAGGTCTGGGGAACACAGCTTTAGGAGGGAATACATGTTCCACCTGGAATATTTACATTTTGCAAAAGAGGACATTACGGATGGAAGTGTGTTCTTCCCGGAGCTGGGAAATCAGAGTTTTTCTGAGCTGACCTCAGTGACTCAAGACACCCGCGTTGCGTGTCGAAAGGATGGAAGGCGAGCATCTAGTCCTGCCTCCCGGCCGGCGGTGCTCAGCCCCTGGCCCTCAGTTCCTCGGGAACATAAGGTGTTACACGATGATGGCTCTCCAGCGAACCAAGACGTCATTCTGGGCTTACGCCACCTGCTCACCCTGGGAACTCACAGATGAGCGTGAATGGGGGGCGGGGGGGGGGGATAGATCTCAAGATCCCTGCTAATGGACACACTGGAGAAGCAGAACAAAAGTTAGGGCATCATTACTTACACGAAACACAGCGAAAAGTTACCACATGTGTTCTCTGGGTTTTTCAGGGCAGTTCCCAGTCATGTTAGTGTCTCTGAACAGAAAGGGAATGGAAGTAGATTTAAGGAGGAAAAGGGGAAAAAGTAGCCTAAAGTATAAAAAAGGAGCTTCTTGTGAACCAATAGTGCTAATAATATATTTGCGTGTGTATTCGGGGCTGAGACAGACGACCTACCTGAACACTGTGGCAAAGCTTCGGGTGTATTTCTCGGTATGGGGGACACCTGTTGTATGTGGGTCTCGGCCTGTTAGTAACCAGCGTTGTGGCTGGACTGGCCCTATGTTTCTTATACAATGACCATAAGATGGTCTCAGCAATGATCACCAGGAAACTTTGGGGGGAAACAAGGGGAAAAAAAGCAATGAGCTTTAGGAAACAAGGAAATTACAAGGCATGCTGGGGCCACACAGCAAGATCACAGGTAGAGGGAGAGGTGTGCAAGGGGCGTGCGGTTCTCCTTTTATTGGGGGTCCAGGATGGGGACCGAGGATTTCATGGGCTCACTCTTAGTCGGTGGATTTAAAACATAAGAGTGGAAATTTAAATTGCAGAAAGAGGAAAACACAAGGGCCCAAAGAGTCAGTTATGGAGGTCAACCAAGAGCTCCGACACAGAGGAGGCTGGTGGGGGGTGGGGGGCCACCTCTGTACCTGCGCCTGTGACTGTCCGTGTGTTTATTGGGATGGCGGTCTTACAGCGGGTGCCTGGGCGCTCGCATTACAGGAAAAGCTGAGTGCCTGGGTTCCACTACTCCACCCCACCCCTTGTTTTGTAGCAAAGCCCTGCTCGGAAATTACCCAGCCCCGTGACCCACCCCTGTCCACGCGGGAGACGAGCTACAGGTAGAAAACCCAACATAGTCAACACAGGGACGGTCCCGGGCTCGGCGGGAATGAACGATGCGCAGCTTTCCCTCTTGCTACAACAAAGCAACAGCCCCTTCATAGCATCCATCCCTGCACAGGACGCACGGAAGAGGACCAGGTTCTAAGGTGACTCTGCACGGGCAGAGACTCTGAGGGTCAGAGCCGAAGCTACACGAGGCAGAAGAGCTGCCTTCTTCTTCCTCTTCCTCTTCCTCCTCCTTCTTCTCCTCCTCCTCCTCCTCCTCCTCCTTCTCCTTTTTCTCTTCCTCCTCCCTCTTCCTTTTCTTCTTCTTTTTCTTCTCCTTTCTCCTGCTCCTCCTCCCCCTTCTCCGTCTCTTTCTTCTTCTTCCTCTCCTTTCAATTTGCTTCTCCTATATTATGGGAACAAGCAGACCCACCGTTGGAAGAAGGAGCAAAGCAAGGAAGGGGCAGCGAAAGTGATTCTCGGCTTCCTTTCTGACTCGCTTCGACAGATCTGCCTGACAGCCTTCCTGGTACCGATCTTACACGGACCCTCCATGAGGTCACGTAACCCGAAGAGCCTTTCTTGTCTCTCTCTGATCGAGCAACATCAGTCAGTGAACCTTTCCACTTATCTGTTGCCATAGACAGTTTTTAACCCAATTTCAAAGCTCAAAACCCGACAGATGAAATGTAAAGTTTAGAAATAAAGTTCCTACGCAAGGTGGAACCACCGTACCTGGGGCTTCTCCAGGTTTATCATTTTCAACTTTTGTATGCGCACATTTAAAATGCCCTTTAGAAAGAATCCAGCCTCTTGTAATCAAAGGGAAACTGCCCTCCAAGGCACAGGAGAAGGATTTATATTTTTCCAAACGCTAGAAACCAAGCATCCATCTTACATGCAAATTTAGGTGATCAGTGGTCGTTCGGATCAAAGAGAAACCAATCAGAAAACCATAAATCTACATTAAGTTCAGATTAATTTGAAGTCCGCTTTCCCACAGTAGGTTGGCACATACCTACAGTTTGTCTGGGATAGATAAACTCTAAAAAGGAAAAACAAGTAGAAATTTAAGAAAAAATAATTGAAGTGACGTTTGAATGGCAGGCTGGTTCTTTATAGCTCACAGGTGGGGCCGTGTCTCATTTATCTTGATGGTCTGGACACGGAGCATGGGCATCGTACTTATGTTCATTGAATTAAGTAATTAATCAGATACAGTGATGAATGAGTAGGATGCAGATGAGAAGCAGATTTTACTGGAAAAGCATGTGGGGGGTGGAATACCTCTGGACCTGCCACTTACTTTCTGACCTTGGATGACATGAAGTAAAGTATCCGGGCTACGGCTGAATCCTCTAGACAGCGAGGGACTGACCCGCGTGTCCTATTGTGCCCTGGCTTTCTGTCATTTTTATCACTCCAGGTCAGAGATAATCATGAAGATCTTTTGTGTAAGGTCACGGCTGCGGGTTCTAAATGGACCAAATGGACAGGCCAAGACTTGCTTCTAAAGGATTCGCAATAAAACACATGGCTTTGACTTGGAGGAGCAGGGGATGGGAGTTCCACGGGGCGGGCTCCAACTCGCAGAGACACGTTAGCCACATGTTCGTGAACACAGTTTTTGAGAAGTAAAGTCCTCGAGAAACATTCCCCCCCCCCCCGTTCTCGTTCTCCCCTGAATACGCTTCTGCTTCAGTTTTCAGAGTTTTTCTTAGTTTTTAGCAGGTAGAGATTTCTGTGTCTTCCTCATAAGATTTGCTGGGCATTTAGGCAAAAATGATTTTCAACCTATTGTGTCTAGAGGGTGGTGAACGGGAGGGTATTTGGTTGTTTTACTCTCCCACGCTGCTTTGGCAAATTATGGTTTCCAAAATGGCCATAGTGACTTCTCCTGTCCCACGCACTCTTCTTCAAAATGGGGTTGAAACCTCTGCCGCTGAGAGGTGCGGTCTACGTGCCCGCCCCCTGGATCCAGGTGCACCCTGTCGTTGTGGCAGAAGTCATACTATGTGACGTTCAGGACTAGGTCATGAAAAGCTTCCTCCCAATTCTTGAGGTGCACCTGCTCTGGGAACCCAGGCGCCATGTTGTGAGGAGCCCACGGCGAGGCCCGTGGGGACACGCAGGAGAGAGACCACCTTCTCACAGCCCTGGCCGAGCTTCTGGCAGACAGCTACCTGAGGAAGCCGTGTCGAAAGTGGACCCTTCAGCTCCCCATTGAGTGATCTCTCTTGACGCTGCAAGGAGCAGAGGCCAACCGCCCCTGCCCAGAGGTGACCAATTTGCAGACTTGTACACAAAATAAATCCTTATTTTTCAGCCTACGGGTTTTAGGGTGGTTTGATATATTGCCACAGATAAACCCAACTTTTCTTTCCTTTTTTGCTCCAGGAAAAACACTTATTCATGTTCCATAACGTGAAGCAAAGATGTGGAGAATAGATACATTTGTTTCCCTCAATTTCCTTCCAAAAGCCTTGACGTTTTCTCCCAGATTTAGAAGTTCCAGGGCCCACGTCTCTGTGGGGACAGAGGACGCTTTGGTTTATATGTTTCTTTTCTTTCGTTTTCTTTTTTCATGAAACGTTTAGGACTATTCCATCCTGCCAGTGGTAGAGTAAATTTGTACCATTTTGTGACAATATCTGATGAATCTGAAGACACACGTTCCCCGTGACGTAGCAAGTCCACCCCTGATTATTTACCCTAGATAAATACACATGTCTGTGTCTCAGAGCTCACGTTTTAAAATCTTCATAGCAGCTCTAGGTATAGAGTAAAAGAAACTTTAAAAAAAGTTAGAAGGAATAAGGAGGTATTTACGCCAGGGGCAGCGAGCAGACACCACGACAAACCAGAAGTCTCTGATGGACTTATCGACGAGAAGCAGGTTGGGGTAACGGCTGTGACACAGACAGACATCCCAGGGGTCCCAGATTCAGATCCTGGCCATGATGCGCCCCAGCCGTGCGACCTCGTGCGGGTGTCCTAACAACGTCCCTCATCTGCCAAATGGGGTTACTAGCAGCGCCTACCTCGCAGACGTCTCGTGAAGGTGAGCTGAGTCGGTGCTGGAACACCCTGAGAGGAGGGCCTAAAGTCTGTAAAGAATAGCAGGTGGAAAGCTTGACCTCACAAAGACAGTAGTTAGGAGCCCGAGGGCTCCTGTCCTGGGAGCCGGGAACTATTAACATCGGGGCTAGCCCTTTTCCTACAGTGCCGGCTGCACAGTGAGCTTAGAGTATAAATAATCTCATATATTAGACGGAAAACAAACCAAGAAAACCGGAGCTCATGAGAAAGCTGGAGGAGGGCGGGGTGAGAAAGGAAAGTAGGAGACGAGGAGATGCAATCAAGAGTGTCACGTGCGAAGACACACCGATAACATAATGGCAATGTACGTCCTTGTGGGAAAATGAACGCCAGGTGCAGGATCGAAGACTAATACCTTTTCATTCCTACAGGCTGCACGGCCAGAAGGAAGGGGTGTCCTAGCTCCCCAGGACGTCCAAAGTTGCAGGCTCTCTTTCCCCCCTCCATTTGCCCCAAATGTCTCCCATTACAGACTGGGTTCACCACGAATGTTCCTTGTGACCCTCAAGGGAGGGATGGCTTTTCCTTCCTCAGGAAAACTGACTTTAGAATAATGAAACTTTAATATGCATTTGAAACGAGGTCAATCTATTTTTTTAAGAGAGATCAAACACAGCTTTGAAAACAAGAAGAGTCCTAGTATTTGTTCAGAAGAACTGAAAGGAGGGTGACTTTGAAGATCCATAAAGGAGTCATGGTGGCTGTTTGAAGGCGAGAAACTTTAAGAATATTTTTATTAATTGGGTCTTTAAGCAAATCAAGGTCAGGAAGTTCTTCTGATGATGGAGACCTTTGTCCACATCAGGAGCCCCCGGGCGCTGGTACAGACGAGGCTCCCACTCTGTGTTCCTTAAATAACTAATGGCTGGAATCATCAAAGGCTGGGGCGTTCAATGCTCACCCCAGTCTTACGGCCCTGGGTATCGGCCTTTACCAACTGGTTATTGGATGAGCTAAGTGTGGTGTCGAGAAGCTACATCGTTACCCAAAGGCACTGAGCTGGAGAGCAACAGATCTGGGACTCGAACTCAGGCAGCCCGACCTGAGTCTGAGCACCCACCGCCTCCAAGGACTAAGCGTCTGGGGGGAGCGAGGAAGGAGACAGACGAAGCGAGAGCAGAAAAGCTGAAAGTGGGAATGCGAGGAAGCATCCCCTCGGGACGCCCTCAGCAGTTAGGGTTCCCCCAGCTGCCCGGGGACACACCAGCCTGGGGTGTCAACTCACCGCCTCGCATGAAGCAGGGACTACGTCGTCTTCTTCCAGGAGCCTCGGAAGGACCACGAAACGTGTCAGGGACGTGGCCAGTGAGCCAGGAAAAAGAATTAAAAATTCCAGTCGCTGCAGGAGTATTTTGGAATTATTCACGTTTTGGACTGTGTCATTTCTTCAGGAATGAATCCCTCACGTGAAATATATTCCCCCACCATGTTTGTGCATTTTTAAATATTTAATTTTGTATAGATGAGATCCCAGAAACTGCTATATTCTTACAACTCCGAGCCTGGGTGAAATTGTACAGTAAGGATCGAAATAGCATCCACACCATGGAGACGCCATGACGCTGAACCGGGATCATATTTGCTAAAAAGACTCCTGTGTGACGTCCCCACTCTTCGATGCAGATCCCAAGTTGCATTGTCAGGGTGCATTAGCTCAAAATCACTAGTATTTTTATTTTTCCTGGCCAAATTCGTAGCAACGGAGCACTATCATTAACTAAGTTTACAATCTATCCGGCCGACCAGCTGTGAAATAACGCGGCTCTTGGTGGGTTATTACTAATTTGGATGGTATCTATGACTTCCGATTATTCAAATACAGTAATGCTGAGTTAGCATTTCGTATCACGCAATGGTTCAACCGCTGTGCTTCAGACTTGAATAAAATGTAACTTCACTCTGGATTGACAAAAATGCAAGGTTTCCCCTTTTGTGGGGACTCGTCTCGGTCAGTCCCCGCAGGCTGGGGGCTCTCAGTGGTGCCCGCTGGCCCCGAGATTTCAGGAGGGGAGAGATGGCGCTTGGCGAAGAGATACAGCAAAGACTCCATGTCTCCCGGGGTCAAGGGAAGAGGGAGATGAGACTGGAGGGGACAACGGAAAGGAAGAAAGAGGCTGAGCGACAGGACCCTTTCCCACGACCCCGGCTGTGCCCAGTACAGGGGCCGGATGAGGGTTTATCCCCCTTGGGACCACTGACATCGGAAGCCGGATCATTCCCTGCGGTGGGGGCTGTCCTGCGCACTGGAGGTTGCTTAATAGCTGCCCTGGTCTCTACCTAGTAGACGTCGGTGGCCCTTCCTTTCCAGTCATGACAGGCAAAAATGTCTCTAGACATTTCCAAATGTATCATGACGGGGGTGCAAAACTCCCCCTGTTCGGGAACTAAACCTCTGAGATTCTTGCTGAGATTGGACATTATAGAAACAGAAGACAGGGCTCGGTTTGGGGTCTGGATTCATGACCAGAGAAGGACAATGAGTATGTGGAGAGAAATGGGCAGAGGTGACCTGGAGGAAGTGAGACCCCCAGATATTTGCAGACATTGTATGCGTGGCGGGGTGGGGGGGGTTGAGGGGAGGGGGGCGCAGAGAGTCCCAGGTCCTGGCAGAGGAGCGCCATGCACAGTGGGCAGGTTGTGCACAAATCTGTGGCTCGTAGTTCATATTCACAGTCATCTTAGAGGCTTATAACCCTTCAAACAATGTTCTGGCAGGTAGCACCAAACTTTATTGAAAAAGATGTCTTTTGTTTATTTGCTTGTTTGTTTCCTAATTCACACTTTATTTTTATTTTTCAAAGTTTCCTTACTTTGAGAGAAGAATGGGGCAGAAGCAGCAAGAGATGGGGAGAGAGAGAGAGAGAGAGAGACAGAGAATTCCAAGCAGGCTCCGCACTGTCAGCTCAGAGCCCGACATGGGGCTCTATCCCACCAACTATGAGATCACAATCCGACCCAAAATCAAGAGTCGGACACTTAACCGACTGAGCCAGGGACCTTTCTAATTCACACTTTAGACGTATTATTGAGGGCGCCTGGGTGGCTCTGCCGGTTAAACGTCTGACTTCAGTTCAGATCATGATCTCACGGTCTGTGAGTTTGAGCCCCGCATCGGGCTCTGTGCTGATGGCTCATCAGAGCCTGGAGCCTGCTTCGGATTCTGTGTCTCCCTCTCTCTCTGCCCCTCCTCTGCTCACGCTCTGTCTCTCTCTAAAAAATAAATGAACATTAAAAAAAAAAAAGAATCATTCAGGTGAGCTACAGAGCTGGACAAGAAAATATAAAAAACATTTATATGAATATTTAAGGGAAGGGAGATTTCACTGAAGATGGTAGGGTGGGTGGGTTTCAGCGTAAGTGAGTGAGATTTGGAAAAAATGTGTGAGAGGCCGTGAACAGCGCTTCTACCTGGAGTGTGGGCCCCGTGACAGGTGATCTTAGGGTGACCTTCTCCCTACATCCTCGCGAATCAACGGTGTGTGACTTCCGTAATTTAGACAAGGAAAATAAGCTAAAAGCCCAATAAACCCGAAAGGTACCTTTAGAATTAAAGTGACACAAAATACCTGTGGGTCGCCAAGAAGTGACAGCAACAGCACGGGGAGGCCTTCCGTGGTAAGGAGGTAAGAGACTTCGGATTCTGTGTCTCCCTCTCTCTCTGCCCCTCCCCCACTCATGCTCTGTCTCTCCTGCTCTCAAAAATAAATAAAAAACAAAAATAATAATAAAAAAAAGAAGGTAAGAATGACCTCCTAGAAGCAGACATTCCTTCAGGGGTTTCTTGTGTAGGACGGGTCTCCACAGCCCCAGACCCCGTCACGGGCGCGCCGAGACTTGGGTCTGCGAAGCCCGATGCCTCTCTTCCGGTTCTGTGTGCGCCAAGGAGACGTTGCCCTTTCTCATCTCCTCTTGATTTCCAAGCGATGAATGTGTGAGGTGGAATCCCATTAGTTTGCAATTTTATTTAGGGATATGCAGTAGATGAAACGGAAGGGTATTTGAGGCTGATGACATACTTTTCCCAGCTACAGACACCATGGATGTGGCTTTTATTAGAAGCCAGAAGGTAGTCCGCAGTATATCAAATTCATGCCCAGATTTCCCATTAGCTTCTAACAAGTTAAGACGCAGCTGAATGATACAGGGTGCATGCAAGTGGCTGCCAATTATTGCAATTTTCTCCCCAGACCCATAAAAAACCCTCTCGAAGACAAAAGATAATGAAAATTAATTGTTATCCCTTCAACTCAATAACGCAGGGAGGGCCGGCCCGGTGGCCTCATACCTCCGTGTGTGTGGCTCAGAAGCACATTTCTGGGGGGGCTTTCAAGTGTTTATCAAGTTTGCAGTTCCCTTTCAAAGAAACTGCTTATTTAGTTTCTTTGCCTTTTAAATCAGACTGCAAAGTTAACGAGGGAGCACAGCGGGACGGGTGGATCGTTCCTGATTCCGGGGACTTCATACACTTGGAGCCATGCCTCGTTCTATTTTTATTCCTCTTTGATGCCTGCCCTTTGAGTTCCTGCTCCACACAGCCCTCCCGTAAGCAGACGCCTCTACTGAAGTCTTTCCTTGTTAAAAAAAAATTGTAAGTTTTAGGAAATCTCCACCAACAGGAGGAAAAGGCTATTGGCTACAGTGTTTCCTTTTCAAAAGGTCCGCGAGGGAAAGAACCAACTAGTAAATGTTTCCACTGACTTTGAAGAGAGCGGCTGAACTTGTTTGACTAATTCCAGCCCAGCCAGCTGAGAGTCAGGACAGCCTTATCAAAACTGAACCGCAATACAAAGCTGCAATTAATTTTGCATCCAGGAAGTGAGGAGAATTGAGAGTGTCCCAAACAAACATACGGAACAAATCCCCTGCAGATGCACGAGCTCCAGGGAAGGAGGCAGAGTCTGGGGGAAGGCTACTGAGGACTTGGAGGAGCAAGCTGTGCGAGGCCTTAAATGGAAAAGCGATCCTCCCAAGAGTTGCCTCGTGGTGGTCTTGCTTTGTAGGCAGGAAGGAGAAGAATCATCAATTCTTCTTTTTTTTAACGTTTATTTATTTTTTAGAGAGAGACATAGTGTGAGCAGAGGAGGGGCAGAGAGAGAGGGAGGCACAGAATCCGAAGCAGGCTCCAGGCTCTGAGCTGTCAGCACAGAGCCCGATGCAGGGCTGGAACTCATGAACTGTGAGATCAGGACCTGAGCCGAAGTCGGATGCTCAACTGACTGAGGAATCCAGGCGCCCCTTTAAAAAATTTTTTAAATCTCAGCTCTATATCTAACACGGGGCTTGAACTCACGACCCTGAGATCAGGAGTCACATGCTCCTCCCACTGAGCCTGGCAGTCACCCTGTCACTTCTTAAACACAATTGTATCTTTGCCTAGAAGCTCTTTGAAACAATATTATTCATTCTCATTCATTCATTCATTCATTCTATAAGCATTTATTGGAAGCTTATTATTATCCCTGGTTTAGATTTTCTTTTTTTTTATTAAAAATTTTTTTAATGTTTACTTATATTTGAGAGAGAGAAAAAGACAGAGCATAAGCAGGGGAGGGGCAGAGAGAGAGAGGGAGACACAGAATCCAAAGCAGGCTCCAGGCTCTGAGCTGTCAGCACAGAGCCTGACGCGGGGCTCGAACCCACAAACTTCGAGATCATGACCTGAGCAGAAGTCAGACGCTCAGCCGACTGAGCCCCCCAGGCGCCCGGTTTAGATTTTCTCATTTACAAGCTACTGGAGACTAAGATGAGCAAAGAGGTGGTTGTATTAGACAGGGAGCACTCCATCAGAACCTTGAACGTGGTGTGTCAGGGTCTGTGGGAATGTACTGGGGCAAACCCTCAGGAGAACTCTGAAGGAATTCTCGGAATTCCATCTGCACTTTGCTTGTTTATCTTATCCCTCCGAATGGGTGCGTGAGGGTACTAGATGGTGCCCGAGTCGATACCCTTGTGCCTATAAAACATCCATATCGCAACACTTAAGGAGCGCGGAGGAAGTGACGTCCATGTCTTAAATCTGCCTTGATGTGTTCAAGCTCTTTTGACAGAAAGGAAGGCCTGAATTAATCAGAGGGGGACACATCCCTTTGTGTCCCAAATGACGCACAGGAAAGTTGTAACTGGGTTTTGTGGATGCGGGACGTAATGGGACGGGGCTCGGAAGGCGGACATCAGCAAACGTCGGCAGTGTCCGCAGCTTCTGTCCTGGGGGAAGTTAGAAGGGTGAGAAATTCCCTCCCTCCTCGCCAGGGCGGAGAACCCCCACAGCACGGGGGAACAAGCGACGGCGTCCCCTCTGTCTCCCACCCTCTCCTTGAGCAGAAGAGTCAGCTCAGCCACTCAGGACTGTCTGAGAACTGGAATTTTCCACATCCATGGAGAACTAGGCAGTCGGGTCCTGTATTTGAGAGCAAGTGTGTGGAGGCTTAGCCCGTGTGAGCAGATCCTGTCTCCAGAGTGTCCTGCATCTTCCATCTCGCTGGGATCAAACGAATCGCATTATTCAGCTCAGAGGGGAGACAAGACACATTCTTAACTCTGGCATTTCCTTAAAAAATGTGTTTTATTTTTAAATCTTTAAAAAAGTTATTACGACATTTTCAAGTTTCTTTATTTCAAGAGAGAGAGTGCACACAAGCAGGGGAGGAGCAAAGAGAGAGAGAGAGAGAGAGAGAGAGGGAGGGAGAGCCCAACACAAACCATGAGATCATGACCCGAGCTGCAATCAAGAACCAGACGCTTAACCAACTGAGCCACCCAGACGCTCTGTCCTTAACAAATGTTTAGGAAGCGTGAGGGGAGCGTTCCTGAAGAAGGTACCTGTGGGCTGACCATGGGACAATCACGAAAAGGGTGGAGAAACAGCAGATGGGGACGTGTTTGGAATAGTGGCAGGTGCACCAGGCAGACGTAGGAGGAAAGGCTAATCCTTCAAGGATGGAAGTCGCTTAGCTCAGGGTCTGCGGAGATTTCCACGTGGCAGGAAGTTGGGATCAAAAGAAAAGGTCGTGAATCACAAGCCAAGTTGGGGAGGAGGGACCAGATCCATCAGGAACCTCTACAAAACACGAGGACTTAGGACTCTGTCCAAGAGCCAGGAGGAGACTCTCGAGAAACGAGGAGGAAATGGATGGCCGTGGTCAAAATTAAACTCTGAAACATCACTCTGGACTCTGCGTGAGCAATGAATGAGACGGATCAGTGCAGGGGGCCAGGGGCGAGTCAGGAGAGAGGTCGTGGTCACCTCTAGTAGTGCGGGGTGGTGGGAACATGGAACCCCGATAAACTCAAGGGGCTTTAAGAATAAACACCTTTAGGGGCACCTGAGCGGCTCAGTCGGTTGAGCCTCCGATTTCGGCTCAGGTCATGATCTCACTGTCTGCAAGTTCGAGCCCCACATCAGGCTCTGTGCTGACAGCTCAGAGCCTGGAGCCTGCTTTGGATTCTGTGTCTCCCTCTCTCTGCCCCTCCCCAGCTCATGCTCTGTCTCTCTCTGTCTCTCAAAGATAAATAAAAATGCTAAAAAAAAAATAAAAAAAAAGAATAAACACCTTTAAATGTCTTATGTTTATTTGGGTTTGAACAGGATTTGTATTGCTTGCAGCAGAACCGGTTTTGAGCCCTGTGGTCCTGTGATTGTTTCTGTGCATATTCTTCCCTTTAAAGTCGTGAGCTGCTCAAGGCCACGGGCCCCGTCACTGACCATCCCAGCTCCGCAGTGACCAAGGGCATACGCTGCAGGCGCTCAGCTGATGCAGCTGAAGGAATGACCGACTGACCGACTGGCACATATCAACCGTCTAACCTCCCTCTATCCATATCGGTATCATCCTTTCAAGATAACGATTGTTGGATGACAGTGATTGGACTGATTTTAAGTCTGGTCTACGCTTTTAGGGGTAGAATCCTCAGAGAGAGAGTAGGGTGTTTTCCTCACTCCCTTCTGACCCAAATGCTCTCAAAAATCTCAAAAGAAATTTTAGTCACTGCCAAAGACAGCCAAGTCCTTTGAGTTTTAAGCTGTTGCTAGTAGTTCTCTGGCGGATAAATTTGTTTAATCAGATATCTAGGTTTAGGGCTAAGCATAGTGGGGTATCTAATCCCAGTTTGGGTCTTAGCTATCGTGTAGTAGGATATGTTAAAGCTACTTTCGTGGTGTATTTTTGTGTTGACTGTAGCTTTTTACGGCTTAGTCAAGACTTAGCTTTAGCGTGAGTATATATCTGTGACACGCTTTACGCCGTAGGACCATTAGTTCGGGTTAATCGTATGACCGCGGTGGCTGGCACGAAATTTACCAACCCTAAATTAATATAACTTAGTCGAACTTTCATTCATGGCTTAATTTTTGTCACTGCTGTGTCCCGTGGGGGTGTGGCTTAGCGAGGCGTTATGAGCTACAGTTGTTGTGTGCTTGATGCCTGCTCCTTTGTGTCAAGGATGACTCGAAAGGCATTCTCACCGGGGTACGGAGGCTTGCGTGTGTAATTTATTTAATAACTAATGGGAAGGCTAGGACCAAACCTTTGTGTTTATGGAGCCTGATGGCTCATCCAGGCATTTTCAGTGCCTTGCTTTTATGTTTAAGCTACATTAACAGAGGTAAGTCCACTGGGGCTCTGTACCTGCACGATCAATAAGAGATGAGGGTGTTTGTACCTGAACACGTGTCAAATATGTATAAAAATCGTATAAGCCTGATCATCTGTCTCAATGATTGAGAACAAAGCAAAATGTCATTGTTCTTTGTGTGGCGAACAAGCGTCCCAGGTCCCCAGACACCCACCTTATGCAGCCTGTCATTGGCTTTAGACCCAACCCTCGTGGCTTGACTCCTTTAAACCGGGCCTCCGTGCCCGCACGCAGGAGGGGGTCTTCCGTGATTCGGGACAGCATTTGTTAGGACACATCCCAAACATCCCACTGAGAAGAACTCAGTGTGTGTTTTAGAGAAAATACCTCTTATTTTCTCAACCACTGGCCTGTTGACTCGGAGAACCATTCATTTCAGGAGCTCCCGCTGGGCCCCCAGCACAACCCCAGTACTCAGAAGGATTCCATGAAATGTTTCCAGACTCTTAATGCCCTGGAAGTTCCCTGGAAGGAAGGTGAGGGGTGTTGTGTGACTGGAAGACGGTAGAGGGTGGAGACAGAGGGAGGGTCCGTTCTCCACGAAGCCTCGGAACGAGCCTGTGCTTCCTGCTTAAAGCCTGGGGCGGAAGATCATAAGACTCTCAGATTCCACACGAGAAGCCTCTTCAGATCTGAAACATGGGGCTGGCACGAGGCATGAGCTTCTGAGCCTTTTTATCCTGGGTAGTTGTTTCCTCAGGAATGGAGCTGACGTGCACCTAAAGAGAGTTTTCGTTTCTCGATGCTCAGGTGCGGTTGGGGAGGGCGAAGGGGCTTTTGTTAAGAATATCCTTGAGAAAGCTCATTTTTCCTCTAGGAGTCAGTGCTAACTCACTTCCTGGGGCGTATTTACAGCGATGACTGCCAAGCACAGCTACAGACGAAGACGGACGAAAACGTGCTCGCATGTACTTAGAGAAACACGTCCTGTGGAGAAATCACGTGCTATGTGTGTCAGTTACTTATACCCTTGGCTTTAATTCCCGCCAAGTGGACACTGCCCATCTGAGGTTCCCTCAAGATCCTACGTCCTTCATGTCAGCCAGCGGTTTCTCCCCACCGACGTCACAGGCACTGACTTTTGTCGTCATCTGAGGCAGGCCATCGTGTCAACGTTTCTTTGAACGGGAGAAATTTCTGGAGCTTTGTTGCATCAAAGGGTGAATTACCTTTCGACCTTGCATTAAGGGTTGTTTATGGAAAGACGAGAACCTATGGGAGGAATCCGATACAATGATGAAACATTTTCTGTCCGTCCACGATCGAATCGGGTTGTCAATTTTGGACCCACACAATCGGGCCCCGGCAGACTGATACGTAGACCGACCCACAGTGTCACACACACAAAAGGAGTCGTAATTATTTTTTAAAGATTTTGAAGATTTTGTTTTTTAAAAAATAATCTCTATGCCCAACGTGGGGCTCAAATTCATGACCCCGAGATCAAGAGTCACGTGCTCTCCGACTCAGCCAGCCAGGCACCCCTGACCTCGTAAGGATGTTTAATTGATTTTTTTTCCCCCTTGTCATCTTAGGTACCAAAGCTCTTGGGTCTGGAAACACTGCCGTCCATAGATAATTCTCTAAGCAAGCCTATTCACAGAGAAGAGCCTCAATATTTCTATTACCGCCCAACCAAATTTCCCCTTGATGAAGAGTGGGCTCCCTTACAAGTCATGGTGATCGGAGATAAAAATCCATTAGCAAAATAAACAAGCTGGTAAACTCCTCCTAGACTCTGTGGAGAGCTTTTTTTCCTGGTGTTCAGAACTGAGGGCTGATGGCAATATCATCGTAACTACGAGACCCTAGTACCTGGTCAGGCACTCAAAGGCATTATGTGCTTGTTTAAATACAGAAGTTCATCCCCACAGTGCTGGTCAGAACCTAGAGGAAAAGGCACTTTCTTTAATACATGATCCTTAAGATAGCTGAGGGCAGACTCTTCCTGAGCGAGACGTGCAGGGAGAGTGTGTGTGTAAGTTGAAGGTGACAAGTGCTACTGTTTCAAAACAGAGAGGAAATGGGTTGGTTTTTTTTCATGATTTCAAGCCACGATTGTCTCCAATGTATGGTGTTGCTTTAATCCCAGCCTTAATGAGGTAGGCCGAACAATGAGGCACTATCACCGAACACGGGGTGATGGGTTTTTCAAAGCATCCGTTGAAGGCGTCTTTAGAAGCTCGTCGCATGTGGTTTCTCAAAGCTGAATGGGGT
This sequence comes from Paguma larvata, assembly GCA_030068075.1. Lineage (NCBI taxonomy): Eukaryota > Metazoa > Chordata > Mammalia > Carnivora > Viverridae > Paguma > Paguma larvata. The sequence goes on from CM057835.1 coordinate 86,431,998, forward strand.
TCGGTTGTTTCGGATGGCTTAGGCAAATACCTGCCACGTTTCCCAGATAGACAAGTATCACGAATGTCTGCCCAGGACAGACCTCTGTCCTGTTTCCCAGGGACTTCCGAGGAGACACAGAAACTGGGCAGCCGGCCCGAGGTCACACTTGATGGGAGTGCAAGGCAATGATTAGAAGACGGGGCAGCCCGGTTGGGCAAAGAAAGCAACCAAGACCCTATGTCCACCTACAGAAGCGAACCCACGGATGACGGAGGGCAAGAATACCACTGCTGGAGGCACCTGGGGGGCTCGGTTGGTGACGTGTCCAATTCTTCATTTCAGCTCAGGTCATGGACTCAGGGTTCACGAGTTCGAGCCTTGCGTCGGGCTCTGCGCTGACAGTGTGGAGTCTGCTTGGAATTCTCTCTCTCCCTCTCTCTCTGTCCCTCCCCTGCCCCAAATAAAGAAATAAATATATTTAAAAATACGCCTGCCAATCACCCTTAGCTGGGCCAAACAGCAGAGCTGTCTAAGATGGGGGAATTATGATGCCTGCCATTGTCAGCTGCCTCATGAAACCACAAAGCACAATCTCTTTATTTCCTAACTCCTTTCAAAAAAATTTTTTTAACATTCATTTATTCTTGAGAGACAGAAAGAGACAGAGTGCGAGCAGGGGAGGGACAGAGAGAGAGGGAGACACAGAATCCCAAGCAGGCTCCAGGCTCTGAGCTGTCAGCACAGAGCCCGATGCGGGACTCGAACTCTTGAACCGTGAGATCGTGACCTGAGCCTGAAGTCAGATGCTTAACCAACTGAGCCACCCAGGCACCCCTTTATTTCCCTAACTCTTAGAAAAAAATCTTTAGCGAGAAGATGGTGGAGAGAGATTGCCCATAGTCTGGATTCAATGTACAAGCTAAAATAGTTTTAGATGCAAATCTAGATTCTAGATTCTGTGGAGATCACAGGATCCGGAGCCCTGTGTTTGCATTCTGGAAGGACATTGGCCAGGACTGCGTCTTCGCCTTCCCTTTGATGGTGGGTGCTCCCCGCCGGACACCCTCATCACCAACAGGCGTCACCTGCTCATATTATGGGTCTGGAACCTTCAGGCACTGGACTTGGAGAAATTCCAAAGGACAGAGGCGGAGGCGTCCGCTGGGTAAAGACGTGACTTCCCAGGCGGCTGCTATTTGATGACCGCTCTGCGTGCTTTTCTGTCAGACTGGTGCTTTTAGGAGGGGAACACCATTTAATCACTTTTCAAAAGAGCCGTCTGTGTTATGCTCCCTGGGCGAGCCTAATACAATCTCCCCACACATCTGTCAAGCTAATCCATTTGCTGTCCACTTGTATTTTGAGTCAAAACAAATACGTAAACCACATCTTGAATTTAGAGCATGTGTTTCTTTAAATCACGTGGGACTAAGAGACAGGTTTTGTTTTTATCCCACGACGGATTCTGCGAGTACCACTTAATATCACATTTGTTCGGTGGGTTGGATAAATCGAACCGCCCAGTTTGCTGGCAGCGTTATTGAAGATACTCGGTCTTCGAATCCTGTTCTTTCTTCCCAAACTTGTGCTGGAAAAGAATGATCCCTTGTCAAAAAGAAATATGCAGGTCACTTACTGATGTGATCTTTGCCCTGAAAACTTAATTACAGAACGACTTGACTTTTCTTTTATGTTATTAAGCAATTGCGTATTTTTTTATTTTATTTTTTTTTTACTTCATAGTTCTGCCCCCATAGTCAACTGAAGGCTGGATAATAGGAATTATAATTATTGCTGCTAAAGCTGTAGGTATCACATCATCAGACATGTACTCTCCCAAAGGTGGTCCATTTCATGAGGAAGTGGCTCCTTTTATAGAGAATTGAGTTTGAGGGGCACCTGGGTGGCTCGATGGGTTAAGCATCCGACTCTTGAGTTCAGCTCAGGTCATGATCTCACAGGGTCATGAGTTCGAGCCCTGCGTTGGGCTCTGCGCTGACAGCTCGGAGCCTGCTTAGGATTCTCTCTCCCTCTCTGTCTGTCCCTCCCGCTTCCTGAGGTCTGTGAATTTCCCTAGTTAGGGGACGTGATTTCTCACCAGTTGCCCCGTTATTACCTGGGAGAATTGTTGTCTTCTACTGAAGAATGAATGCAAAGGCCATATTGGGGTCAGGATGGGACTCTAAGGTCCACCGAAGGGATTTTGTTGGCAGAGACATAGCAGGTGACACGAGATACAGACGTAGGCATAGACATCTGGGTGCCGCCTCTCCCGACCCCTGTGACGTGGGCTGTCTGCAGGGTGTGTCGAAGCTGAGCCCAATCGATTCAAAGTCTAAGGCTCCCCGTTTTCCGATAAAGTGTACTGTGTGCGATTTTCACCAAAGAAGAAAGAAATATATGACCCAGTACGAGAATACATGCTGCACTGTCAGGTGCATTCCCGTCAGGGAGAATTTCTGCTTTGACAGTAGGTTGAGCAGGACTGAGTTCTCTATTTTCCGTACCGCTTGCCGGACAATCAGCAAGGACACCTGCCGAACACGGTGCTGGACTGAGTCCCCGTGAGGAGACCCAGCCTTCTCCCCTGGCTGTCACTGGCCTTGGGACGGGGGGAGAGGGCTGATCTCAGTCACACAGGAGGATATTTGGTGCCTCCTTTGGTTGGGAAGAAAGAAGAGTCCCTTGCCTGGGACTGGCATGTGGCCATTACCACTCTGCTCACAGTGCCAAGGAGGGGCTCCACGTGGGACCGGCACATGGGAGAGGGTGCTGGCTGCCTCCGTTTACAGCCTCCCAAACTCCCTGCAGGATTCATCACGCAAGCACCATCCACTCAGGACGCCTCGTATCCTGGCTTGCCACCTCTCAGACTTCCTCTGACCTGTCCTCAAGCACCGGGCATCTTTCTTCCAGACGACCAGGAGAAGCTCCTTCTGACAACCGCATCTTTTTCTTCGCCTGTAAACAGATCAAAACCTCAAATCTCGAGGCGCCTGGGTGGCTCGGTCGGTTAAGCTTTTGACTTCAACTCAGGTCATGATCGCGCGATTCGTGAGTTCAAGCCCCGCATCAGGCTCTGTGCTGACAGCTCAGAGCCTGGAGCCTGCTTCGGATTCTGGGTCTCCCTCTCTCTCTGCCCCTCCTCCACTTGTGCTCTTTCTCTCGAAAAAAAAAAATAAACATTAAAAAAATTTAAAAAACAAACCAAAACAAAACTAAAATCTTAAATTCAAGAGAGAACAATTCTTATAACTCCACTTCCTTCCTTTTTTTTTTTTTTTTTTTTTTTTACCAACCCCCTCTCCCTTCTGTCTGGAAAGTTTTGGCTCTAACTTGACTTTGAAATTTCTATCACGCGTCTCAAAAGCTGACCATGGAGTCATCTGATTTTCCTTTACGTTTCTTCTGTAAGTGTTGCCAGCTGGGCAATAAGCCAAAATGCCCTTGCTGCTTGGTTGTCAACAAAAGGACGGGGAATGTAGGGAAGATGCATACCCGGTTTAATACTTTGTATCGCCCGCCACAGGTGTAGCTGTATGACTATAGCGGGACCACGCACGTTTGGAAGGAAGCCAGTTCCAGCTACAACGTCTCGTCTCGTGGCCCCTCACAAACGCTCTGGTCTCTGCAGGGTTTGGCCGACTTGGTGTGGCTTCTGCAGAGCTGGGGGCGCTGTGCTCACTGGAAGAACCAGCATACACGGAGACAACCAAGATCGCTCCCAGAGAGAAGACAGACAAGTTAAACCAGCCTCCTCCTTTCCCTAGCGTGTGTTATATTCATGTAAATATTTACTTAGAGCAAATGCATTTTAATGAATTTCCAGTGAAAGTTAAATCAATTCATTAAGTCCCGTGGAAGAGATCAGAAGTGTACAATCAAGGCTAGGAGTGACTCGCAGATTTCGGAATCTGACTGACTTGAACCCTGGGAGAAATGGCCCCTGTGAAGGTGGCGTTCTTTTTCTCAGGACCGTGAGCCCTGGGCGGTGTCCGACGCACCCTCGCGTCTGTCACTGAATAGAGAGTGAAGCTGGGGGCAGTGTCCCCACGGTTCGGGCAGGGAAGGCGGGGCTGCCAGAAGCTGAACAGCCGTGGGGACCCTCAGCCAGCAAAAAGCAGGAAGCAGAAGTTTCAGAACTAGCCTCAGTGCCATCAAATTGCAGACCCCCCCCAGGGGATGTCCAATCTCCATTTGCTTGACGCTGATGGCGGGATCTATTTTCTGGCCTTTTGGTTCCGTTCCGAGCCTTAGAAAGTTGACCTTGAACTTCTAGTTTCCCATTGGATTTGCCAATGGAAAGTCCCAACCGGTCCCCGGAAAGCAGGAGGAGAGACAATCAGGGCGTCTCTGCCCTGCCCATTCTCTGAGTTGGCGCCAAGGCGCTGGAAGCAGTTACGTCTCTCCAGGATTTCGGCTTCTAGAAGATTGTCTGTCCTCCGGGGCTCCAGCCCTGAGTTCTGGTGACCCTCCTCTTGCCCCTTTCAAAACACAGCCCGAGTTCCCCTCAACCCAAGTGTATTGATAAAAATGTGTCGGGGGAAAATATCACCACCTGTATATGAGTTTCCAACACATGTCCCGTGTGTAAGGATAGATAGACTTCATCTCGGTTCCTCCACCCTGAACCCAGCAGGACATAGTTCTGTGTCACAGGAGGCCTGCAGGACCCAGGCTTGCCTCCAACTCATTACAAGAGCCATAGCCTATAGTAGGAGGCAGGTCTCCGCCCCTCCCCACCCCCACCCCCGGTTTGTATTTTAGAACATCTACCACTGGTCATGAAAGCTGGGTTCCTGGTCATGTTGTACGTGCACACGTGAGAGAGAACTCAGAGAGACTCGGAAAAGAGCAAAAGAAGGTCATGACCTTGTGGAGGTCACAGGGGAATAGAACTGGTCCCCGGGCGTGTTAGGAATTCCCGTGACCACCCCCGGTTTTAGAGACCCCGTAGAAAGACTCACAGAAATCACCACAGAGAGGTATCTCAGCCCAGGTTTATCACATTTATTATTTCTTTTAAGTTTATTTATTTTGAGAGACACACAGAGAGAGAGAGAGAGAGAGAGAGAGAGAATATGAGTGGGTGAGGAGCAGGGAGAGAGGGAGACAGAGACAGAATCCCAAGAAGGCAGGGCCTGATGTGCGGCTCGATCCCACAAACAGTGAGATGGTGACGTGAGCCTAAATCAAGAGTCAGACGCTCAACCGACTGAGCCACCCAGGTGCCCCTATTACATTTTATTATTATTATTATTATTATTATTATTATTGGCATCGGTATGATTTTCAACAGAGACACTGGCGGAGCCTTGAGAGTCCGTACGCAGGGTCCCCACGCTGTCCTCTCCCCCCGTGAGGCACACACAGAGCACGCTGGTCCCCCGGCTAGGAACACGCAGTCTCACGCATGCCGGGTTCTGCCCAGCGATGCGCCTTAGGGACTCCGCGCCCAGGGCTCTGACTGGGGCCCGGCCACGTGGGCACCCCGCCTGGAGCAGCCCGGAAGGAGAGCAGGCGTTGAGCAGAAACCACATCCTTTGCAAAGCGAATGCGGACACAGAGACAGCAGGTCGCAGACGGCCGCTGAGGTCCAGCCTGCGGGCGGTTATCCCGTTCCAAGGACAACGTCTCAGACCCGCTGGGGTGACTGTCTTCTGCCCGTCATGCCTGGAGAGCCCACTGTGGGCGGGACCCCTTGTCCGTGTCCTGTCGCTAAATTGAGTCCACGCACACCTACAGAACAGGGGCTCTTGCTCGGGGAACCCAGGCCCAGGGCGGTGGGACACAGTCACCAAGATCACAGAGCTGGGAAGAGGCAGGGGCAGGACTCAAACAGGGGGGGGGGGCTTCACCCCCACCTCCCGCTCACGCCCCCCACAGGTCAGCTCCCCGGTCCCCACAGCTCCCCTTGGGGTGCGGGGGTCACACAGGAGCTGAGGGACGCTGGGCTCGCCGAGGTGGTGATGCTTCTCCTGAGTGCTCCCAGCTGCCGGGATCGCCCACTGCCTCCCAGCCAACGCCCCAGCCGCCTCCCTGGAGGCCAGCCCCCTCAGCGGTCACGTGTAACCCCGGCCAGATCCATGCAACCTTGTGGACATTCCTCCTCGCCTGCTCTGGGCTTCGATAATAAACGTTCTTATGTTTTTCTCACGCAGCATTTGCGTGGGTCGTCGAGCGGGCGTTCGATGGGTCGATGTATCGCTTTTACTTAGAGAGCATGAAAAAGGCAGAAATCCGGCCATTCCAGTTTTTCTCTTTTTTCTTTTTTGTCCTTTTCTTTTTCTCACTCTTTGCCCGAGAACCGAGAAGACTCTGACACTTCGCATGCACGACGGAACTAAATGAGATGCGGTAGGTAAAATTTAGGCGCTATCAGGTTTCTGCAGCCTGTCGGAAGTGCAAGCGAGCTCACAAGCCCCTCCAGGTAATTAGAAGTGTGAGAGCATAACATAACTTGAGGCGTTCGAGAGGGAGTCCACAGCGATCGCTTTAAAGCAGGTGTAAAGACATTAATTTATGGCTAAGTAGGCACGGTCCCCTGCGCTGCCTGTGGCTGGCGAAGCCAAATCCAGTTCTTAAAATCCTTCAGAGAAGACAAGCATTGTTGGAGAAGCAAGGGGTGGGGGTGGGATGCGCGAATTTAAATATAAACACGGGGCGATAATTTAAGTCTAAACGGGCGATGGGGAGAGATGGTGTCGGGGGGTCCCTTCCAACGCCGTGACCCTGAGATTAAAGGCTCTGCCCGTCCAGGTTACGTGGTACCTACTTACGATGGCTGTCTCCTTCCCAGTGCATTCGAGCACAGTTTGGTCAATGTCTTTAGGCAAAACTAGTAAAAAAAAAAAAATCATTGACTAATACTCCGAGGTCTTAAAACGTGTACTGCACATCTTCCGAAACCGATACAGTTTTTTTAGCCCAGTGTTCCTAGCACAAAAATGGCCAGAAGTCCTAGATATAAATACGGCATTAACTTATTTTTGATGCCGACTCGTGATGCATCGCTGAGGTGATAAACTCATTTTCCTACCCTCCGGTAAAATGAACAAAGGGGCTTGTTGTCTTTTACCCAAGCTGGAAATAACAAGGCAAATTATACTGCATTTTCCAAGAGTAACCTTATGAATCATTCATGGCTTGCCGGTGGTTTGGCAGAAAGAGATGGGGGAGGGGGAGAAGAGGTGGGGGAGGAAGAGGAAGAGGGGGGAAGGGGGAGGAGGGGGAAGGGGAGGAGGAGGAAGAGGAAGAGGAGGAGAGAGAGGGAGGGAGAGAGATGTTTTGCCTTCCTTGGAATACAAAAATAGTCGTATTGCTCATATCCAAACGAGAAGTGCTTTTTCAGAAAGCGTCAAGGGCGAAATTCATTTTATTCTTGGATTTAGTTGATTCTGCAGGTAGTTGGTGCATCATGAGAAACAGAAGGCATGGGCTCAGCAGAAAGCAATTTAATTCATTCACTTAGGGCTGCTTCTGGTTCCCAGGACAGCCGCATGGATGGGGGCCTGGGAAGCGGGGTGAGGCGTGAGGTGGCCAAGCTTCCTCACCCGTTTCCTTTGGGTGGTTTGGTTGGGTCCCAGTCTGCCCTTCTCTCATGGTCTGGAAGTTCCTGCTTACAGGGCTTCGAACTGCCCTGCGTTCCAGGGTTCAGTAGACGCAAGAACATTCCCGCAACCCAGAGGGCAAGAGCCAGGCTTGTTCCAGGGACACCATAACGAGGTCCATGCTCCTCGTTGCATCAGACACTTCAGGGGTGAGTGCCAGGCTCTGTCTGAAGAGATTGCACCTGCTGGTCGCAGGCCAGGATCACAGGCGGACGGACGGGGAAGTGCGAGAGTCATGGTCTTACCAGAACCTCTCCTGCCTGGCAATGAGCAACCCTTGCGGGAGGCCCAGCTCTCAACCCAGAGCCAGACACACGCGCGCTAAACACGGCTCTATGTTCCCACCACACCACCCCCACCCCAGGGCCTGCTGGGCGGACCTCTGGAAGCCTCGTGTGCCAAGTCAAGATGCCAGGCTCGCGGGCCTCAGCCGTGACCCTGATGACATTTGAAAAGAGACCCAGGTGCTGCGTTTCTTGCCTTTTCTCGTGGGGAGAAAAGAGTGGGCGTTCTGGGTGCTTCTTTGCTGGCACGTGAGAGAATCTCCACAGAACGTCGAGGACAGGGAACTCGGTGATGGAAGGCAAGAAAAGGGCGACAGCTCTGGGACTGCGTGGAGTTCTCAGCGGGTTCTGACCTCACGGACCTCACCCTGGTACCCCAGGTCCACGCCATAAGTGACGTCGGCGATGCCCTCTTTTTTAAAAAAATGAAGTATGTCGTGAAGACAGCGCGTGAACCTCCCTTGTCAAAGAACTGCCGTTTCTGAATTTAAATTCAAAATTGTTGTTAGAAATAAAGAAGAAAATAGAAGTCCCCGTAGCCCCGCCTCCCACTGAGAAGCAGTATTAACTGCAATATTATTTCCATATGCATATTTATGAGAGGCGACCATAAACGTAATTTGCATCTCTGCTCCCACTGAGTAGGGCACCATAAACATTAGCGTGACCATGAAGATGTCTTTGCCAACGGGATTTTTGTTTCCTAAGTTTTTAGACAAGCAATCGGTCATCGCTGGAAGAGAAAATATGGGAACTAGCCTGGTAAGCAATGAGGCCATGGCTCCCTCTGTCACCTGCCTGTAGTCCCAACGTCTTCCCATCGACACATCTGTGTAGGAGGTAGGTGATATTTGGGGAGTAGGAACTCAAGTGTCAGCAGCCGAGAGAGGAGCTGCAGGACCCTGGAGAAGATTCCGAAACCCCACATAGCCCGGGAGCAGAGAAGAGCTGTGGCAGTGTTCACAGCTACAGAGAATCAGTGCCCTCCACGCCGGTGGCCCCCTCATCCACACACCTGACACATTCTCCGGAGGATGGGGCAGAGACCTTCATTCTCAAAACCAATGGGGCGCCTGGGGGGCTCAGTCGGTTAAGTGTCCGACTTCAGCTCAGGTCATGATCTCACGGTCTGTGAGTTCGAGCCCCGCGTTGGGCTCTGTGCTGACAGCTCAGAGCCTGGAGCCTGCTTCGGATTCTGTGTCTCCCTCTCTCTCTGCCCCTCCCCCACTCACGCTCTGTCTTTCTCTCTTTCAACAAAAATAAAATAAAGAAAAAACCAAAAAGGTATTTTCTCTGAAGGAATGTCAGTAGCAAAAATGATTTCAAAATATGTAAACCCTCAATATTTTTGAACGAAATTAACACTTGATCAGACTTAAATTACAGGCGTTTTATAATAAAAATTCACCTATTTCTTGCCCTCCCAAATCCTGATGTAGGCGCTTTATAAATGTTACCTTATATGACGCTCACCATGACAGAGTACTATCGTCAACCCAAGTCTACAGTTGAGGCCACAGAGACGCACAAAGGTAAGTAATCAGTGCAAGTTCACACGGCCCTCGAGCAGGACACCAGAACTCAGGCCCAGCGCGTGCTCTCCTGGGAGGCCACGGTTTAGGTTGTCGGCAGAGTCTTGCTTCACATTGGCTGGATTTTCCCAGAGAGGCAGGGTCCTGGGCAGTGGCAGAATTGGGGGTAAGGGTAAGTACAGGAAGTGGCCCCATGGTCGTAGGGGGTGGATTTGGGATCTCTCCCATGCATACCCAGCTCACTGAAGCCGAGAGAGCATCCAGGGAGAAAGGGTTCAAATTTGCCCAGGAAACCAGACAGGAAGGACCCGGATCCTGCTGTCTCTGAGGGGACTCTGTGGACCCCGGACGAGAGACTCCAGGGCAGCAGGCAGGATGAACTGGAGACCAGAGGCTTCCGGATCCTTCGAGATTGTGCAAGTCTCTGTTCCTGAGGACGGCAGACACGGAGGGGAATTTTCCAGCCAAACTCTCCGGCCTCCTTTCCAGCCACCGCAGGTGGTGGGCGCTTAGCCAGACTGAATTACACGTAGGAACATGAGGGAGGGGCTCTGTTTTACCTCCGGTGCTCCGTGCACTCACGGTTTGGGTTTGTTTCTTCATGGATTTGCAAGAATGGAAAGGGTCAACCCCACTGGTCGTCCACAGACAATAGAAAGGACAAGAAAGGAGCAAACCATCTCCAAAGGCTGTTTGATAAGCAAAGGTGCTTTTTTCTTGACGTGCTGTCTAAACACGGAGACGAGAGGGATGGCCTGACCCCTGAGAGCTTCAAAATAGCACAGGTGGTGAGCACCCCGCCAGGAAGACCGGGTCTAGCATTAGAACCTTTCGTTTTGTGTCGTGATTTTTTTAATGTTTATTTATTTGGAAAGAGGGAGAAAGACAACCCCGAGCGGGCTCCAAGCCGTCAGCACAGAGCCTAACGTGGGGCTCAACCTCACGACCCTGGGATGGTGACCTGAGCGGAAACCAAGAGTCAGATGCTTAACCAACTGAGCCCCCCAGGTGCCCCTGTGTTGAGATTTTGCAGAAAACCGAGGCAGAAGTTTATGAATTTGGGTCAAAAGTAATGACATGAATTGAAGGAAAGTACATAGTTTATAGACTTCGTCTGGGTTTGGCTAAAACTCGGTAAAGCCTAGATGTTCTCATGGGACTCCGCAGCACCCTGTCACTATTCCTGGGAAAAAGCAATTTCAGTTTTAGTTTTCACACGATAAGTTAAAAAAGAATCAATCTACATATTTAAATAACGGGACAATGACATTCCTAAATGATTTACTGAAAATTAGATGGAAATATTGAAAATCATTATTTTTCACTAGTAATCTGAATCCGAGTCCTTTTCTATCTATATGCAAATGCTGGATTCCTGAACTTCCTTTTTTTTTACACTATTGTAATATTACCTATTTCATAAAGTTAAAATTAATGGAGTTCTGTTGTGATAGGGAGGCTTTTTGATAGCAGGTTCGGAAGAGTCACACCTGCCTGCCAAGGTCGCTATCGTGCCCCCGTTCTGTCGGCCCGAGGCTGCGTTTTACATTTCTGGTATTTAAGTAAAAGTTATTATTTTAATATTTCCCCATTAATATAGTAATTTACTGGTTCTTTAAAGAAAATCAGACTTACTTGTTTTGAGACTTAATTTATTTTGGAGACGAAAAGAGCGAGTGAGCAGGGGCAGGGAAGGGGTAGAGAGAGAGGGAGACGCAGGATCTGAAGCAGGCTCCTGCCGAGCTGTCAGCACAGAGCCCGACGCGGGGCTCGAACCCACAAACTGTGAGATCAGGACTTGAGCTGAAGGCAGATGCTTAACCGATTGAGCCGCCCAGGTGGCTCCGGGCTTACATTTTTAAATAAGCATCAGCTTCTTATAGGGGACGCCTACGCTCTCTGTCCAAGGCCTTTCAGCTCTCTTTTCTCTTTGCTCTTTGTGGTTTCCCCAGATTTTATTCGATTGCCTATGTTTTAACCATAATTTAAGCCTTCTTTGGGAGAGCAGTTTATAATTAAAATCGGTCCTAATCGTGTGTTTTTATTTCACTGTTGTCTAATGAGAAATTATAAAACAATTTGGTGCACGCTGGGAGACGGGAGGCCAGAGCGCAGTTGGAAGGAGGTCGCTCTCTCTATTTGTAACTTCCGTGGTGCAGAGCAAAGCCCACGTCGGCCCAGCAAGCTCACAGGGCTCAGGGAGACGGAGCATGGCCGGAGCAGACAGGGCTGTCCGCTTTTGCTAGGGCTACTCCCCGGCACTTAGATTCAGAAAGAGACGGGGAACGTGGAGGGGGGGGGGCGTTGTGTGACCCAAAGCAGTCACTGCAACCTAGTATTCTGGTGACCCTCCAGCTGCGTGGCCTGGTTGGCATTTAGGACCGTAATATATGCTCTGCATTTTTCTGTTGTTTAGTCTATTCAATGTCCCCCTCTTCGGCCCCATCGATTATTGACCTGGGTCTTTCCTACAAGATTATCAATGAGAAGCCAATCCTACCAGCATGAACAATATCAGGGCTTGCATGTTTAATGCCTTGCCTGAAAAATCCTTGCTTGTTTCAGCAATGTATTCATTATGGCCCTCATTTGAATGTTGTCTAATCAACACCAGACAGTTGCCTCATTGCGAAAATAAAGAAATAAACAAAAACACAATGGGAGAGAGAGAGAGGGAGAGAGAGAGGCAGCAGGTGGGAGATACAGCGTGTCTGCGATCAGCAAAAGGCAGGAGTCCTTTCCCTGGGGATAGTGTGTGCGGGAGCCTTTGTAATGGAATAACAAAACAGCCTTGCATTCTGTTACGACGTCTTCCAATGCCATTAATTTTAACTTTTTACTTTTTTAATGTTTATTTTTGAGAGAGAGAGACAGAGCACAAGCGGGGAAGGGGCAGAGAGAGAGGGAGACACAGAATCAGAAGCAGGCTCCAGGCTCCGAGCTGTCAGCACAGAGCCCGACACGGGGCTCGAACTCACGAATCATGAGATCATGACCTGAGCTGCAGCTGGACACTTAAGCGAGGGAGCCACCCAGGCACCCCTTAAGTCTTTAATACTATAGCTGTTAACAAGATTCTGGAAATCGTGAGTGGATCCATCTGGCAAAAAAGTGGGTTCTCCTCTCTGGTTCTTGCCATGGCCATAATCTTCATTGGCTCTCTGCAGCCCGAGCCTCTATCCGTGGTCCAGGGTTTGGCTGCGATAAAGCCAAGGAGGGGGGTAAGCCTTCGCTGAATGTTTTCATATGAGTTACCCAAACAATGTGTGACGGCAGACAGAGGTAAGGACGGGGCACTTCAAAGCATGGAGAAGGGTTGTCCATGTCCGGGACGCAGAATCCAGCCTGTAACGTGGGACCCAATCACTGTGTGGCCGGAAGTGAAGTGTCTGTGTCCTGTGGGACCACCTTCTGCAGATCCTACTCGGTATCATTGCGAGTGCTCGTCAGAGAGAGAATCTTCTCTCCTGACGGTGACACGGGAAAAGGTGTGGGGCTCAGGCAATGCAGGGACATAGCCCCTTCGTTATGGCTGTTCTATCTTACTTATCGAGAGGCGGTCAGACAAACGACCAGCAAGTACACTCCGGATTAACCAGTCCAGTTTCAGAGTCAAACAAGCCTCCGAATTCTGGCTCCTGGCTTTTGTGGCCATGTAAACTTGAGCACGGTCCTTACATTTTCTGTTTTCATTGTTCATTTGTTTTCTTTTTTTATTATTATTCGTTTTTAAAAAAATTGTTTTGAATATCTATTTAGTTTTGAGAGAGAGAGAGACAGAGTACGAGCAGGGGAAGGACAGAGAGAGAGGGAGACACAGAATCCGAAGCAGGCTCCAGGCTCTGAGCTGTCAGCACAGAGCCCGACACAGGGCTTGAACTCACGGACTGCGAGATCATGACCTGAGCTGAAGCTGGATGCTTAACCGACGGAGCCGCCCGAGTGCCCCTCGTTTGTTTTCTATATAGCCATGACAGTAGCCCCTGCATAGGAGGGGACAATGTGGTGGTAACTCAGTGAACCGCTGTATCAAGCACACGGGGAGAGAGATACACGCTAATTGCCTTCATCATCATTAGCGTCGAAATCCTACAAAAATATTTGTAGTAATCTCAAGATAGAGAAAGCTTTATAAGGTATAATTAAGATCAAACACTATTTTTAATAGTGATAATTTCTATATCCTAGTGTAGAAATTAGTCTTTGGGGAGAGCTTTTATTTTGCCCAAGAAAGCAAATTTCTCCAATTAAAAAACAAACTAATCACGCTACTGATACCCTATTAAAGGGATGGGGTTTGCTCAAAGGAACGAGGTCCCACGAGGGGGCGAAACGTGGAATATGCCATAAACTGTGTGGTGTGTTATCTGGAACTAAACCACAGAGGGGAAGAGCAGCTGGGGCCACACTGAGAATTCCAGCACTGAGTTGCTGAGGACGGGAGCCCAAAGGCTGCCAGCTGAGACCTACACATCATGAACCAAAAGGAGGTAGAAAAATCAGCCAAGTGTGGAATCCAGAACGTCAGCGGGAGGGAGCGTTTCAAGAAGGAACAGGTGGGCTGGAGGCTGTGCTTTGGAAATGCACCTCTTCAATGGAGGAAGAGAGTGGTATGCAGGCCGGCAGGGATGTCTGAACGCGGGCCGCGTCGGGCGGTGTAGACGGACAGCGGAAGTGGTCATCCAAAGGGGTCTTGCTTTGAAGGGGAAGAGCGATGAAGGGGCAGGTGGAAGGGTGGTACGGAGCTGAGGAAACCTAGCTTTCCTTGTTAGTTTGTTAGAATAGAGACACCTGCATGTGTTTGTATGCAGAGGGAAGAATAAGGCTGAGAGGCTGCTGATACAGGACGGGAAGGTATGGATCCCAGTGGAAGGCTCCAGAGAGGATGTCTGGGATGGCAGCCAGCGAAGGTGGAGGGGCTGACTTGAGAAAGAAGGACAGTCTTCGTTTTACCCGGAGGAATGAAGGTTGGGAACGTTTAGAAGTAGAACTCTAAGTTCCGTAGAAGAAAACTGGAGAACATTCTAAGGGCTTAATTGCTTACCTCTGTGAAGTGAAAGACACACTCACCTGCCGAGACCAAGATGGAGCGTGAGGACAGAAGAGACTAGAGGGGGCTGTGAAAAAGTGTTTCCATTGAGAGAGAGAGCGAGAGAGAGAAATGTGGCAGGGTTTCTACGTCTCATGGACAACTTGTTCATTTCATACGACGTCAACACGCCCTCATCCATGACTTTCTCCAGTGGAGTTTGACCCCTGAGCTCCAGGCAGAGAAATTAGGTCATGAGTTTTACTGAAGGCTGTGAACGCAAGGACCGCGGGGCTTCGGGTATTGCCGAGGATGGTTTAGACGTGCATTCGTAAGGCACAGACGTAACCAGTGTTTAGGGAAGAGTCACTCGGCCGTGCCTCTTGGTTATTTATGTAAACGTCTATTTTCTTAAAATACTCACATAACAAACACCTAGCTTTGCTCATCCTTCACTTACTTCATCAGAAGATTGGACTTCTACTCCAGTCAGTAAAGGAGCTAAAAAGGAACAGATAGAGTGTCTCCCTCATAAAGCCTGTACCCACCAGCGGCTTAGCAAGAACTCTCACCTTCTTGGTACACAAAATTAATTCTGGAAAGTAAAGGGCTCAATTTTCATACAGAGCCCAGTATTTCCTGGTGGGGTAGCAGTGGATACACCAATTCCTCTACCCTGAGGAACATTTACCCGAAATAAAATCACCTCTTTTGGAAAGAGCACACCGAGACTAGTGACCTGCCTCAGCTAAAGATCATCCAGGTTCAGAGGGCTCGTTTCAAACCACGCATGGTTGATTCCGGAAGTATCCGTGGAACCGAGATGGCGATCTGGAGAAAATGGCTCAAAATGTACATGAACTATAAGAACAGTAATTTGGGGGCGCCTGGATGGCTCAGTCAGTTCAACCAATTCAACTCAGGTCATGACCTCACGGTTCGTGAGTTCGAGCCCCGCGTCGGGCTCTGTGCTGACAGCTGGGAGCCTGGAGCCCTGCATCCGATTCTGTGTCTCTCTCTCTCTTTGACTCTTCTCCGCTTGCGCCGTCTCTCTCTTTCTCTCAAAAAGAAATAAACTTTGAAAACATTGAAAATAAATAAGAATAAACAACAGCGTCTTGGCACTCAACTGCACCCCGCATCTGACCTCTGAGCAGCTAACAAGCTCCGAGCGCGAATCTGCACAGAACGGCTCCTCAACAGTGACACCGTGTGGCCGCGTGGGGCAGTGGCAGCTCAGCAGCTTCCCTACTTGATACTGAAGAGAAGACAGACTGCTTTTAACACCCCTGATCCTGAAGATGTTAATAGGGGACGAAATCAAGGCCAACAGTCTGTTTTTTTTAATATTCTCCAAAGTGCAGCTTTCTTCATATTGAGACAAAAATATACATTTTAGCAAAGTTAAAAAACATTTAAACACACATTAAAAATAAAACGCGTTCCCCAGTCACAGGTTTGAAAGGTACCAAGCACGTCTACTTGATAAGTCTGGTCTCCGATGGGATGAAACGATTCATTACGAAATATGCTGTTTAGTATCTGCCTCCCAGCTTGGCAGCAGATTCCGCAAGGGGGCAGGAACCAAGTCTCTTGTTCATCCCCAAACGCGTAACGGGGGGCCTGACCAAACAGTTGGTCCTCAAAAAATCCCTGTCACCTGAAAGGCGGATGGGTCGGGAGATGTCGTTTCACACGCCTCGTAAACACCCAGCATCATTTCCGAATTCCAGCGCCTCCTGCATTCCGACTCAAGGGCACCTTCTAAGTGAACGAGCTAGGGAGAGTGCTTCTTGGAACTGAAATTATTCCTCCGAACTTCTGATACATGAGAAACAAACACCCAATTCAGCCTCCAGCAATCGCTCATGTTGATTGATTGTATGTCTTCAGAGGTAAGAGGTTCAAACAGGCTCTAAAAGAGAAACTCACCAAGGAGCGATTGTTTTGCTTCAAGTGCACAGGGGCAGGGCTGGTTCCGAACCCAGGCTACCCTCTCCTCTAAAAGCAAAACAGGCCAAAAAAAAAAAAAAGATTAACAAAAGGGGGGGCACCTGGGTGGCTCAGTTGGTTAAGCATCTGACTTCAGCTCAGGTCATGATCTCATGGTTCATGGGTTCAAGCTCCGCATTGGGCTCTGTGCTGACAGCTCAGAGCTTGGATCCTGCTTCAGATTCTGTGTCTCCCTCTCTCTCTGCCCCTCCCCTGCTCACACTCTCTCTCTCTCTCTCAAAATAAAAAAAAAAAAGAAAAGAAACCCTCAAACTTAGTTGCCTCGTGGGCAGGGGTTGGTTTGGTTTCCCTTTCCAAAAGCGAATGCTACTCAGTGCACGCAGGACCTCTTTCAGAAAGGGGAGAGAAAATCGCATGCATTTAGCACTGCGTGGGTTACGAACTTAGCTGTTTATATTCACCGGGTCTTCAGAGATACAGCTGATTTTCTCTAGTTTCCAAATGACACAATTAAGGTTTACGACAGTGGCGCCTGTGTCCATTCGCCTGGATAGTACGTGACAGGTGTTGAACTTAGGATCACCAGGCCGTCAGGTCCAAACCCTTTCCGTGAGGAATGATGACATGTTAGTTCATTTATCAAATCCAGAAGCATGGTCTCACTGCCCAGCGCTGTGCTGAGACTTCTCTGCAGGTGCACTAGGCTGAGAAGGAAAACGATCAAGCTCAACCAATAAAGTCTTCTGTGGGTACGAAGGATGGAGTGGCCATGGTTTAATAAGAACTGCGTGCGTGCTATTCCTGTCCTAAACCGTAATTAATTTCCGAAGGAGCCGACTTCACTCACGGTTGTGCTATTATTCTAGATTCAGGCAAACTTTTTTTTTACATTCACTAATTTTAGTCGATTCTTTTTTAATCGCTCAGTGACAAAAAAAAACACAAAACACCTAACGATATTACAGAATGAACTCTCATTCTTTCCTAGAAGTAAAACTGTGCCTCACATTGGGACAGACAAAGGACCTTGTTCACCGACCCTGGCACTTCAGAGCTGGGTATTGACTTAATGAGAGCAAGCAATGCTTTTGTGTGCTACTGTTGAGAAGGAGACCGTATCTATTTTCTTTTTAATGGTTATTTGTTTATTTTTGAGAGAGAGCGAGAGAGAGCACAGACATGGGAGGGACACACACACACACACACACACACACACAGAATCTGAAGCAGGCTCTAGGCTCTGCACTGTCAGTTCGGAGCCCACTGCGAGGCTTGAACCCACCATCTGAGAGATCATGACCTGAGCCCAAGTCGGACAAGGACACTCTACTGACCAAGTCCCCCAGGCGCCCCGGAGAGCATACTTGTAAAAACACTGGAACCTAAGAAGATACAGCCCTCCCAGGTTGCATCTTGTTCCACGTGAAGCCCAACAACAGGCTAAGAGAGGCCAGAAGCTTCCTGAAGCCTTGCTACCATGTGCGGTGCAAGTAGCCGGCGTGCCGGCAGGGTCGGCAGGGCCGGAAGCTAACGAGAAATGCGGACGCCCAGCGCCCACGTCAGACCCACCGAGTCAGAACCGGCATGTCATCCCAACCTGAGGAAATGCACACAGGTGCGAACTTCGGGGGCACCGCTGTTGCGAGTGGGGGCGACCTGGCCATTTCCTGAGCCATCTCCTGGGAGGCTCGGGGAGGCTGCGCGGCCGCCATTCCCTTCTGTTCTTTTTATCCCCGATCTATCCTCGACGGGGACTCTGAGCTCTCGGGCAGGTCGTGGCCGCATGACCAAAGTTGGTGAGAGATCACGGCGAATGGCGGAGAAGCATCGTAGATGAGCGACCATCTACAGTCAGCACTTGAGATGACCTTGACTTAAAGTCAAGATCGCTCGGCCTTTCGCATATGGAGCGACAGACGCTCAGAAGGAAGCCGCGAGAAGTCATGGCAAATCGTTGCAATTCCCTCTCCCTTACAGGGCGTGTTCTCTCTTTATTTTTAAATTTATTTTTAAGTAATCTCTACCTCCAGTGTGGGGCTCGAGCTCCTGACCCAGAGATCGGGAGTCGCACACTCCACCCACTGAGCCAGCCGGTGCCCCGCCATGTCTCTCTTTAAAATTTCATTATGTTGAAGGAGCGAGTTCAGGAAGGTGCGCATGCACTTTAAGGAAAGACGGTGCACGAACCCGCTAGTCTTTCCGAGTTCCGGTCTTTGTCGTTGTAATTCGTCCTTGATGAAGCTGTTAGGTTGGTCTTATTAAACTAGAAGTTCCAGTCTTATTAGCTCCTCTGTTCCGAAACACATGTGCGCACATGCTAGCGTGCACCCGCCCGCGATCATTCCTCAGAGTTCTTCCCACGGGGCAGTCGCAGATTCTAGAACACGGTCTCTCATCTCTCTCTCTCACCCTTTCCCCATAAATCTCGTGGGCTCAGACTTCGAGAGCCCTTAACATTCTGAGCCCTTGTGACTTGAGGTCTTGTGACTGTTCATTGGTTTGCTCGTGTGGAGATTTGGGCGTTCCTCAGCCCCTCACCTTCACCCCTGCCGCTGAGGGGAAGGGTGCAGGGTGAGGTAACTCCTTCATCTCTGTTTCCAGCTCACATCGGTTCCCATTACAGTCTTCCTAAGGGGTCCGCCTTTGGGTTTTTGGACTCCTTGGTTGCTTGGATATCGGGAGAGGTTTGGCCATCTCTCCCCGAGACTCCCCTGCAGGGTGGGGGCTCCTGGGTATTAGTCAAGGCTCTGCAGATTCTATGGGCTTAGGGGATATCCCTTGGCTAAAGTTCTGGTAGAGAAGGCAGTTAGTTAGCTGGCGTCAGGGGTAGGTAGGTGACATGCTAGACGCCTGGGGGCCCGATATCCTGATTCGGTGGCTTCCAAGACCCCTCAACATCCTGGCCATGAACCTTCCAAGACCCTGGGCCTGACAGACCCAGAGTCACAGGTGCAGAATACACCTCTCCTCACTCACCTCTGCCCCAGGGTAACCCCTAGGCTCATCATAATGCATTTGCAGTGTGGCTGTAGCCCCCGCCACAGGGGAAGGCAGCCACGACTGTCCTGGGGCAAACGTTGCAGGGTCAAAAGCTCCCCCTCCGCGCCTGAGGGTGGACTCCCCCACATGCCTGGAAGTGGCCTCCATTAGAGACCATCCATCTGTGAACCAAGCGCTGCTCACATAAAAAGAAAGGACCTCTGTAGCCTCAGCAGGTGCCCCCTCCTGGCCGCCCGCTGCCCCCCCCAAGAGTGTAATATCCTTCATAAACTGCTTTCTGCTTACTGCCTTCCTTCCGGCTGCCGTCAGTCCGGCGCCCGCCCTCACGTGGGGAATCCAAGCCACGAGATGCCCGTCCACACAACGCAGGTCCTCCTCCCGGTAACAGTTCATTCGAATAGGGATCATTAGCATTTTGGGGGTGACTTGGAAACAGGCAGCATTCTGGCCCTAATGTTCTGCCATCCATCCTCCACCTGGAGAGTCAGGGAGGTCCGAGCCTCCGACCTCGCCCATGGGGAGGTGTCCTCTGGCTGGCAAGCCAGTCTCTGCAAGAAGAGGCTGAGGGGACAACCACGGTTTTGTTTTTGTGGGACTGGGGCGTCTCCGGTATTTGTTGCGTGCACTCTCTTCTCCCGACGGAAGTGCCCAGATGACCAGGGCCAGATCTGCCACCCGAGGAAGCCCTCCTCCGACCTCCCCTCTCTGCATTGTCTCCGCCGTCCACTCATCCGCTTCCAGAGCTGGATCGCAGAGGCACCTCAAATCCTCTTGTCCAGACCGGACCGCCTGGGGACCCCACAAGTCGGAGTTTTTCTTTCCTATGGCGTTCTCTGTCTCAGCGAGCGGCGCCGGCATCCGCCCGAGTCTGTAAAGCAGAAACCAGAACGTCACCTACGACGAGACCCTGTCCTCCCCCTCTCAGTTACCAAATCCCGGCGCTCTCCCCTACAGACATCCCCCAAGCCCGTCCCCCTTTCTTCTTTTCGGTCCCCGCTGTGGCTGCATCTGT
Source organism: Paguma larvata (assembly GCA_030068075.1). Lineage (NCBI taxonomy): Eukaryota > Metazoa > Chordata > Mammalia > Carnivora > Viverridae > Paguma > Paguma larvata. Next base: position 86,452,400 of record CM057835.1, read on the forward strand.
GGCCTCCTGTCCCCCCACAATCCCTCGAAGCAGCCAGCAGAGTCCTGGCTCTTCTCCCATCTGCTCGGCCCCTCCGGCCGCTGTCCACTCGGCAGCCAGCTGTGGAGCGCCGCCTTGCACGGAAGACGAAGGAGAGCTAAGAAAACACACGTGTTCCCATAGGTCTGTGTAAAGGGACCGGCAGGAAGGGTAACTCAGAAACTAACGTCACCCCTTACCAACCCAGGCTACCTGGGGAAGTGGTGGCGAGAGAGGGGGTGCCCGGGGCCGGGGGAGCAGGAAGGAGCAGGGCACTTCTCTGACGGTAGCTTTTGGCACAGTGCAGACTTTAAAACCATGGCAAGGCCCACATATCCAGGAAATAAATACAAAATAAAGACCCAGGACGTGCGTGTATCAGGAGGGGGCGGAGGGATCTCGAAGGAGTACAAGCAGCAATGAAGAAGTCTAACTGTATTTTTGACGGATGTTATAGCCACATTGAGGTTTGTGGGCAAGAAAATAATAAAAATAAAACCGAACGAACGAAAGGAGCGGTCTGCACAAATACTGTTTGATCACAGATCTACTACGAAGAGGCAGGGGTGGTACTAAGATAGAAACACAAGACGAGAGAGTCTGAACACGTTGATGTAATCACGATGATTCCATTTAGCGAGTGACATTTGGGGCGAGTTTTTCCTGAGCGGGATTAACTGGGTAAGTGAGTACTCGGAACATTCCAGAAAGAAGGGGTAGCAGACGCAGAGATCCCGGATAAACAGTCGGGTGCTTGCCGAGAACGGGAAAACAGGACACGTGGTTGCTGTGCAAACTGTAAGAAGGAGCGTGGCCTGAGCCGACAATAGGGAAGTTGGCGGGGACCAGAGTGGATGAAGGACATGCCTTTTGGCCACTTGGGGAATCAAAGTCACTTTCCTAAAAGCAAATCATGAGCTCCAGGAGCACGGTAGGGAAGGGAATAATATAGCCAGATCCGGGTGCTGTGAGGAAAACATGGAACACAGGAGTGGGTTTGGGACATTGGCTAGCTTGGACTGGGAATTCCACGAAAGGGCTGGATCTTAGGGATATCTGAGGCAGAGGCAGCAGACCGTGATTGGATCTGGTTCTGAGAAGAGCACGCAGCCACTGGAGAATTCTAGATGCTTAGCACTTGGATGCAGGGGAGGATCCTCCATTGGTATAGAAGACCCTAGAGAATTTGTAGGTTGGGGAGGCGGTTTATGATGAGTTCCATTTTACATGATGAGTCACTCTGATATTCCGTAGAATAATAGATATTCTCTAGAATATTCCATAGAAGATGGGCACTAGGGAGTAATTTGTAGCAAGACACCCATTCACTGAAGTTGTGGGTTTTCAGTACTGACTGGGTCTAGAGCACTGCCCTAAGACTGTGGAGGATGCCAAGATGACCTGGCCATGGGTTCTGCCCCAACAGCACGTGGAAGGGGAAATAAGACATGAATAATAGAAACACAGGCAGACACAGATTTCCCGAGGGATTCTTCACAGTAAGAACCTCCCAGTAATAGCATCAGGGAAGCCTCTGAGAGGCAGCTGAAAGGGTGAACAGCAGAAGACCAGATAAAAATCGAAGGTTAGCCTCATGATCTCTTCTTGAAGAGTGAGGGAAAGGTCCAAAATATTCTGAGTTCACTGAGGCTCATGCGGGAGATAGACTGAATATTCACATTCTAAAGCTTCCTACCTGCGCTGATCACTCGTTGCTGTAGGTCAATGAGCTGAGTAAACTAGAGTCCGATTCAGGGGTTTAACTAAATAGTTGTTGGGTTTAAACCAACCGAGCATGATGAGTCTGGTTTCCGGCTTTACGGTGGGAAATTCCGAGGGTGGTTCCTAGAACACACATTCATAAGTTCAATAATAAAGCCACCATAGATTGAAACAATTAAAATAAGCGTTTCAAAGTGATGGAGGGGCGCCTGGGTGGCTCAGTCGGTTAAGTGTCCGACTTCGGCTCAGGTCATGATCTCACATTCTGTGGGTTCGAGCCCCGCATCAGGCTCTGTGCTGATGGCTCAGAGCCTGGAGCCTGCTTCGGATTCTGTGTTTCCCTCTCTCTCTGACCTTCCCCCACTCATGCTTTGTCTCTCCTGCTCTCAAAAATAAATAAAAAAAACATAAAAAAAAAGTGATGGAAAATCTTTTCTTTTTTAATAGAGAAAAACTCAAAGTTATAACGCCAGAATCCAGAGCAACGTAAGTATGTCAAAAATTCCCTGGGAACAGGAAACGTACATATTTGAGGACTTTCTCTCTTCCCCAGGTAAACAACAGCGAATTGTCCACTCATTCTCGAAAACATTTGCGGCAGTAGGTTCTTCAAGTTGGTCTCAAGTTTGCTGCTCGACAATCAGGAAAAAAAAAAAAGAAAGAAAAAGAAAAAAGGAGCCCCTGGTATTATCTTTAATGTTTGACCAAGGCTGAAGCAAAGAAATTTGGGCTGGTTTACGACAATCCATTGCACTACATACTTATACCTTGTCTCCGCTCGTCATCTTGAATATTTTTACTGCTTACTTTGTGAAGCGCTACCGTATCTGCCAGCGAGCAAGACTCATCTTTACCCCAACGCGACAGATTTACCCCTTGTCCAGTGCACCACGACAACGCGTGGAAAAGCCAGCAGGGGAGGAGAGAGGACTTACAGACTATGGCAACGTCCTTCCCTCCTGGTGGCAGGAAACTGAAACACAAACATCACAGATTGAAGGTTCCCACCCCAGACTGCTTTCTCTGCAGACGTAACAAGGCATTAACCAAGCAAATAATGAGAGGTAGTTGAACTGGGTTGTTTCCTTGTTAGATTTAAATTTCTTACCGCCGCCAGCCACAGCTCAGAGAGGAAGGGATTTCCAGGAAGTTCTGGAAAGTAGAGTGTAAGCTAGTTTCTACTCGCATTCATTTTTCTGGGGCTCCTGAGTGGCTCAGTCAATTAAGCATATGCCTCTTGATTCCAGCTCACGTCATGATCTCACGGTTCTGAGTTCGAAACCCGTGTCCGGTTCTGTGCTGACAATATGGAGCCTGCTTGGGATTCTCTCTCTTGCTCTCCCTCTACCCCTCCCCTGCTCTCACACACACACTCTCTCTCTCTCCCTTTCTCCAAAAACAAATAAATAAATATAAAAAAAAGAATTTGTTTTTCTCCCTGGGCACTTACTTGAGTGTGAATAGCCAAACTGATATTGGCTTTTCCTGTATGTATGAGAATGACCTTGGGGTTTCTTCAACCGTATGTTTTACTCTATGTTTTGTACTGATTTACACAGAAATACTGGCTTGTCAACCGTGCACTCCAGCAACCTGTGTGGGAATTCAGTCAAATTTATGCTTTCTTGTGGCTTAATTTCTTTGCTGGCAAATAGAAACATTTGTTCTTATTTCATTTAGTTTTATAATGTGACTTGCTTTTTCGTCACCAATATTTTCTGAATCTGCAGTCCTGCCGTTGCTTTTATAACCCCACAAATAAGGAATAAAAACCCATTTGCCAGTCCTTTTCGTGACATCTCTTTTCCTGTTTTGTACCAAGATTCACTTACGCCAGCGTATTTCTTTTATTTATGTGATTTTATACATTTTTTTCAGAGCTAATGGACTATTATTTTATATTCCAATCAGTTTCCTGCTCCGTTCCTATGTAGATTATGACATATTAACACGGGCAGAATAATATTTTTTTTCTACAAACCTCTTTAATACCACTTTCAGTGAATTCACCATAAAAATCACTCAGACCTTCCTACAAATATTCCACATTAAATAGAAATGTTTTGTGCTCTGAAGTGTGTGAAATGCAGGCAAATGGCTTCTTTTTAGCAAGGGGTCCTGAGTGAGCAAAACCGAAACCGGCATTTGCTGAGCACAGACGCCTCTCTGTGCAAAATATTTTTTAATTTTTTAAACGTTTTCATTACTTATTTTGGAGAGAGAGAGACAGAGTACGAGCAGGGGAGGGACCGAGAGAGAAGGAGACACAGAATCCGAAGCAGGCTCGAGGCTCTGAGCTGTCAGCACAGAGCCTGACGTGGGGCTCGAACCCACACACCGTGAGATCATGACCTGAGTCGAGGCTGGACCCTCACCCAGCTGAGCCACCCAGGCATCGCTGAAGAATTTTCTTTACCTTCCCAAACACCCGAGGTATTGTTGGACCCCAGAAACTTGGAGTGGCGGTTCTTCAAAGCGGACACCCCGACCTCAGAAGAAGGAACACAGCCGGTGGCTGGTGTCATCTCGAGAGCATGGAGAGGGTCCCCGTGGAGCAGAGACCCAGACCTCTGAGGAGCCGCCTGCCACTGGAGGCTGCTGTCAGCTCTGGGACGAGGCTGGTTCTGGGAGTGTGAAAAGAAGCTGGAAGTCAGAAGCCATTACCCTCGAGGGAGTGCGGGGGTGTTGCTGGGGTGGCGCTGTGGGGGACGGCAGGGGAGCCCAGAAGGAGCAAGTCTCCTGCCCCTTCTATGCGGCTACAGTGTCTCTCTAGTGGCCCCTGTTGGCAGAGCCCAACGGAGAGGATCTGGCAAAGCAGAGATGTGGTTTGCAGAGCCCCAGGCCCCAGCATCACATGGTACGGATTCATGGTTCTGGAACTGAGGCATAATCGCTTAACAACCGGCGTAGATATTTCTGACAAAACTTTCCTTCCACAGTCGAGAGGAGTTTTATCTCTGCCACGTCCTAGAGACCAGCCCATAAAACATTCCAGATTGTTCTGAAATGGATTGTGAACTGTGAGACGGAGCCGGCCTTTCCTGGGCATCCTTCGCCTCAGACAGCTGCCAGGCCGGCGTGTCGTCACCCCGTTTCTATGGGTGGAGAAGTTGAGCTGGAGGAGGGGCCTGGGCAGCCCTGAGCCACCGGGGGCCGTACCCGAGGCTGCTTCCTATCCGGTCCTCGGAGACATTTGGGTCCCTGAACTCAGTGCCACGGAACCCGGCATCAGGCCCTCAGACCGAGTGTCGCTCTACTTTTGCCTTTTCCTACTGCCTGTGGTTCTGCGGCTGGAGGGCTGCGCACCGGTGTCTGAGGAATGGATGTCAGGACCCAGACAGCTGTCTCCTGAACGTGGGCTTGGAAGCCAGCTGCCCCGGGCTGGAATCTCAGCGCTACCACCCCTCACCTGCGTGAGCCTGAGCAAGTGGCCGAACTTAGCTAAAACTTTGTTTCCGGGCCTATGGAAGGGATATAAGGAGACCGCCTACGCTCAGGGTTTTCGTGAAGATTAAACAAGTCAATCCAAGCCTTTCGCTTGGAAGAGCATCCACCTCAGGGCTCAAAAATATCACAGTTATTACAAGCTAGAAGGTTTTTATTTAAAATTTCTGAATCTCAGTTTCTCCATCGGTAAGATAGACGAATATGATGTCATTTTAGGGAATTAATCCACCCAACAAATGGTCACAAGTCACACGCGGGGCCTGGCACGGCTCAGGGAGCTGGGAGAGCAGTCTTGGGTCGAGTCCGTGAAGGAGGGACAGGGTGACCTTGGGGACAGATAATAAGCAAGTCAACAAATACACGAACAACATGATGACGCCGTGAAAGACCCGTAGCGAGTGCTCAGTAAATGGTGGTTATCTCACCGGAGGGGGCAGAGGATAGAAAAAATCTTCACCAGGAAGAGAGACAGGCAGACACGGGGCTGAGGATCTGGAGGGAGGGGAAGAGGGATAAGGCAGTTTCCACACTAGGCTCGCAGAAATGCTTTCGGTTACTCTCCCCACAGTGTTTCGGACCGGGACATGCATTCATTCTGTAGCTCAGGGAGGGGCACACTTGATGCTGAAAAGTGGTGCTGGGGGGTCCAAGGCGCAGATTCTGAGCCTGCAAAGACGAGGGAGAGCAGGGCACCTCTGGGCACATTGTCACAGCTCTTTCTATGGCTTCGTGGTTCATTCGATCTTGCAGGAAGAGTGAAAGGTAACCGAGGCCAATTCAACAGCTGGGTATATGGGCTCCTGGGGGAGCTTCCTGCCTGAGGGGTGGCTGGCCCCTCTGCCTGTTCAGCTCAGTCAGGGTAGGGAGGGTACACGTGGCCAGGCTGAGGGGTGGGGACAGCCCTGGAGCCCCCGCTGGGTGGGACACGTGGGTCCCTCAGGCCTGCGAGCCATTGCCTCACCACGTACATGGCTCACAGGTGGGCATTTTTCAGGGAGAGATCCGTAGCACAGGCCCCCGTCACCATGCCAGGCACACAGTCCGTGCTCAGAGACTGTCTGCTGAAGGCAAAGCTATCGAGACAGAGAGGACCGTGCCGGTACTTACGTGGAAACACTTTGTAAAAACCGGAGAGACTGTCTTGGAAAGCAAACTCGTTCATTACGCTGGCTATTTGGAAGATGGTTTCGAACTTTAAAAATGCAGTTCGGAAGATGAATTTGCACATTTTAAATTTGTTTTCGTAGTATGGTTAGGAAATTTAATCACAGACACATTTAAAAAGGGCAAGGGGCTCAGTCGGTTAAGCACTGGGTTCTTGATTTCAGCTCAGGTCATGATCTCACTCACGGTTTGTGAGACCAAGCCCCGCGTCAGGCTCCGTGCTGAGCATGGAGCCTGCTTGGGATTCTCCTCCTCGCTCTCTGCCCCTCCCCGACTTGCACTCTGTGTCTCTCTCAAAAGTAAATAAATATTAAAAAAAAATCTTTCAAAAATAAGAGAAGATGAATTTAATTAGGCATCCCCATAGACTGAATATTTGTGTCTCTCCCAAAACTCTTATGTTGAGATCCGAACTGTATATGTTGTGGTGTTAGGAGGGGGGACAGAACGCTCATGAATAGGACTAATGCCCGTATGGTAGAGACCCCAGAAAGACCCCTCGCGTCTTTGCTCTGTGTAAGGACGCAGCATGAAGATGTCCTTCAGTGAACCAGGAAGGGGGTTCGCGCCTCGACCTTGGGAGTCTTGACTTCGGACTTCCAGCATCCAGAACTGTGAGAAATTAGTCTGCAGTTCAAGCCGCTCAGTCCTGAGCAGCTCTTTTGTTCCAGCAGCCAAAACTAAGACAGCAAGCCAGGTGGGGAGACCCTTCATAAACCGGTTTAATAGGCTGAGGACACAGAAGTCCAAGGCTAAGAGGGCTTTGTGGAGAAGGAGCACGGAGACTCCTCTGGAGTGGAGTCTGGTGTGGTCAAGGAGGGAGTCTCTGCCGGAGGTAAGATGGGAAAACCAGAATCCAAGCCCTAGCAGAAAGTCCTCAGCTTGTGCCCCTAACTCCATGATTCTGAGTTCGTAAGAAGGGCGTATTTTAAGCAATTTCCTTGTGGTGCAGGCAAGTGTCCCGGCCACCCAGCTGGGACACCAGGCAGGAAATCTTATTAAAGGCTGATTTAACATAGATGGGAATGTTACAAGTTGCGGGCTTCTTGCTCTTCTATCGAAGCATAATCAGTCAGACATTACACTGTCCGTGGTACCACAATCCATAAAGCCTGGATACGCTGGTATAATGAAAAACATCCTTCTAGTGAATTCTAAAGCCTCCAATTTTCTCGGATCGTACTTTGCAACTCCCTACACTTGCTAATCAGTCTTTCAAGCATAATAAACATTTGGGGCTGGAAGTATTTAATCTCGTGTGAACGGGCTTATCAGAATGTCTTAGGAAGACAATGTCCTCAGAGTAGATTTAAGTCACTTTGTTATGACTTGCCAGGAAGTCATATCTTGCCTTTTTGCTCACATGACTTCATCTTCTCCTCCCTATTTATTTATTTATTTAATGCTTATTCATTTTTGAGAGACAGAGAAACAGAGAGTGAAGAGGGGCGGGGCAGAGAGAGAGGGAGACACAGAATCCGAAGCAGGCTCCAGGCTCTGAGCCGGCAGCACAGAGCCGACGCGGGGTCGAACCCATGAACTGTGAGATCATGACCTGAGCCGAAGTCAGATGCTTCACTGACTGAGCCCCCCAGGCACCCCCACTTCTCCCCATTTATTAAGTAGTCATCGGTTATAACCATCCTTTGAGGAGCAGAAAGTCTAGAACACCTGATCTTTTGAAAAGATAGGAAATCAAAAGAAATCAAACTTACTTTGTCCTGATTTGGGGAATTGCTCATCCAAATGATACTGTGAGTCAGAACCATGTTGCAGACAAGTGGGGCAAGCTTCAGAGTTAGATTTTAACAGCCGGGGGCGCGGGGAGGGGGGGAGTCAGTCAGGATGTTAGGGCTATTTAGGGATATTTGCATATGAAAGATAATCCTAAGAATCATCGGAAGATTAGTCTGAATCTGGAGATCAAAGATGGGCCTAAAACAGCAGATATACAGACACCGGAAACATCGTTCTGTCCCCAGGAGGAGAGAGCAAGGACTCTGAGACTGGAGACCAGACCAGGATGGAATTGGTTCCATCCACTCCTGATCTGTGGAGGTGCCATGTTGGAGGGCCGCATCAATGAAAGGATGTGTCAGACTCCTTAGCGACAGCTGGCTTGGGAAGAGACGGTGCTCGTTCTGTGTCAACGCTTGCAGGGCAGCGAGGAAAGCTAACTGGTGGGCCCTCGACGAGGTCACCCCCCTGTGATCCTCTACCCACCGCGAAGGCAGAGAGTCAGATGTGGTTACCGTTCAAGGACCGCCTGGTAAGTGGAAGCAGTGTGGACTTTGGCATCAGATCAAATTATTAATCCAGGTTCCACCACGTAATCAGGTAGGAGAACGTGGGCAGATCACTTAGAAAGTCCTTCCTGAACTTTCTAGCTAGCCCTGGGCTGGCATCTGGGACTTCGGATTTTGGAAGGGCCCCCACCATTCCCTAACCGATGAAAAGGGCTCATCTTGCCTAGACTGTGCATAAAGAAAAGACGGTTTATCTCAACGTATGCCTTCTTCCTGGGGGTCTGGGATTCGGGTACCTCTGGGTAGACAGTGTCTACATGGCCAACAACCACTAGAAACTCTAGATGCCGGGGCCCCAAGTCTTTACTGGGCTTCTCTGAAGCATAACATACCTGTTGCTGCATGTTTGCTGCTGGGGAAGACTGTGCTCTGTGCGACCGTCACGGCAGGCAGAGAGTGGAGGAAGCAGCACAGAGATTTCTCCAGATTCCCCCTCTGCTTTTCCCCTTATGATCAGGCTGCCCACCATTCCTGTGTCATTGTGATAAAACTTGGCTGTAAGAACAAGTGGGTCCTGGGGCGCCTGGTGGATCAGTCGGTTGAGCATCCGACTTCAGCTCAGGTCACGATCTCACGGTCTGTGAGTTCAAGCCCCACGTCGGGCTCTGTGCTGACGGCTCAGAGCCTGGAGCCTGCTTCGGATTCTATGTCTCCCTCTCTCTCTCTGCCCCTCCCCTGCTCACCCTCCATCTCTCTCTCTTTCAAAAATAAATAAATGTTAAAAATGTTGCTATTGCTTTCATCTGTGTGCACATCAAGACCGGGCTCTACAGTGGGTGAGGACGGTTTCCTCGGCACAGATCTGGGGCCCATGATGGACACGGCCGCTTTCTAAGTCAAGAAACTCGCCCCTTGGCAATCAGGGGCTGACCTCTCCAGGACCAGAGACGTCTGACACGCTAATGCCAGGGGAACCTTGGGGCACCGGCCAGCTGTCCTGGGACAGGTCCCAGTGCCCACAAAGCCATCTGTGGTGCTGTTTCAGGGACGCTGCGTGGCAGGAAGGGACTCTGGTAAAGGGCGGGGACGGGTGGTTGTGGATTTTGAGGCAGAATCGTGCCGTCCTGGGCTTTCTGCCCCTGGGAGCTCCTCTGGAAGTTCTCTGGAGGAACCTTGTCTGGGTTGAGACGCGTGAACCCCTTACCCTAACCCCCCCATACCCTGCTGAGATGGAAGGGTTTGCCCGGGAACCTCGCTGTGGGCTCCGTAGCCCTCTGATAAGGCTGGGGTGGCAGGCGCCTTAGAGGGGAGCATCGTACTTCTCTGTCGGGCGGTCCTGAGCGCCCTGGAGACATGGGAAGGGAAGCCAGTGACCCTCCTGACAGACAGACAGCAGGAAGGACAACAGCAGCCTGAGGGGGGGTCACGTGCGTCTGTCATCCCCCCCCCCCCCACAGGAGCGTTTCCCGCCTCCCATCACCTCGGGAAGAAGGGGCCGTGAAGTCCAACAACATATTTTGAGAGCGAGCTAGCAAGTTCACATGATTTTTATGGCCGAAGACCATTATAACTGTTCTATTTTATTATTGTTTTGTTAATCCCTCACGGCGCCTAATTTATAAATGAAACTCTTTCGCAGGTACATGCGCTTAGGAGAGAACCTCGTGGGTCTGGGGTCAGGTACTACGTGGTCTCCGGCGTGGGCTGGGGTCTCGGGGCGGATCCCCCGGGGGGAAGGGGGCGCCTGCGTGCTGTTTTCGGGCCTGTGAACAGTAAGCAGGTGTGTGGAGGGAGAACCGGGTCCCACAGCAGCAGGGCACAGAGGCAGCCGGTGCAGAGGGGGAGGCCGGAGTGAAGGGTGGGCGCCCGCTGGGGCGAGGGGCAGCAGGGCCCTGGCTGGGCGGAGGGCAGCGGTCTGGGGGGCGCAGGGCGGGGAATTCCAGGTGCTGCCGCGGCTTCTCTGAGGAGCAGGCTTCCCTCTCCTCCCCTCGCTTTCCCCGGCGAGCTCTGTGCCTGGTTTTAGGGCCCTGTGGCGTGTCCTCCATGTGGTCCGGCCGCTGCGGCAGGAGGGCGGGGGGCTCCGGGCCAGCCCTGCGGTCCGAGCCTCGGCCGCACAGGGGGCATTGTGGGCAGAGTGCTGGTGCGCACGGTTCTCCATCAGTGGGTGCTACTATCTCTCAGCGGGGCATCTGGAGACACGATTCTTGCAGAACCTGTCACGAATCCTTCACACCCCTGCGGTGCCGTGATAGCCGTGACATTTTTTCGAGATGCTACCAAGTGATGTAACTCACAGAGCTGGGCCCTCACCCGGAGTGCGAGTCCTCAGTGGTTTGGAACTGACCTGGTGGTTACTCTAGGACTCGGGCTGCACGCAGGAGGAGGGCAGGCTCATGAGGTGATCGGGAGGGGGCACGGCTCTGGTCCCGGGCCCCCGGCCGAGCAGGACAGAGCAGGATTGGGAGTCGAGTCCAGGAGACTGATGCGAGGGACCAGGACTTTCCCCACCGGCCCCGCCTCCGGTCCTGCCCCTCCCCCTCTGTTTCCTCCAGGAGCGGGGCTGTGAGCGTCTGGCAAGTGGAAGGGCTGAGCTTGCCCCAGGGCCCAGCCTGGCCGTGTCACTCCAGGGAGGCCCCCATTTGCTGCCTTACGTCCCTGCCACCCACGTCTCTCCCCGTGGGGGCCTTTGCGCTCCGCGGGGGCGCAGTTCTCTGTGGTCGGACTCGCTGCATCACCGGCGGGGAGTGTGGCTCCCCGCTGGGCTAATCGGGTCTCTTACTCAATCACTGAGGGGCAGGAACATTGATCAGAATGTTCCAGAAGCTGGCCAGGCTGGGTCGTTGGTTCTGCTGCAAATGACCTCGAGATTCACTAAGAAAATTGACTCCGAAATGATGCCAAGAGACCAAGGCTGCTCATCAAATTTTAGTATGACCAAGTTTGCTAGATTTTAAAAATCGGTTCTATTACCCGTCCCCGAATGTCACAAGCACGCCGGAATGGCCCTAGGGAGAGAGTCCTGCCCCGTTTTGGGGGGAGACCCCCACATTCTCTTTTGAGGAGCTCCAACACACATTTTTGTTACAAAGCGAGATCTGGAGATATCTCCGGACAAGTGCGCCCAGACCGGCTCTAGACGAAGGCAGGGCCATGGGTCCCCCGCCCGCCGAGAGAGCACAGCAACACTAAGGGACAACAGACAGCAAAGACAGACCGGTACCCCCCCCGCCTCAAAACCAGCGACTCTCCCCTCCTTCCTGTGTCAGCAGATCTACGATGGACTAAAACTGGGGAAGGTCCCGCCTGGAAGGATTCACCTGATCACACCGTGTCTGCCTGGACAATCGGGGTAACGGCCCCCGTATCTAGGTCCCAAAGTTAATCCCTCCTGCAAAGTCCTTTTGGCTGGGGAGGTAACATGTATCCAAGTTCTGGGGATTGCGGTGTGGACATCTCTGGGGGGACGTTATTCTGCCTTCCATGGCTTGCCAAAAAGGTTTGTTTCTTGTCCTGACTTCTATAGACTGTTTAACTTTTTACTTAAAAATTGGTTACAAGAATAATAATGAATACATTCTCTTACAAACCAAAAAAGATGTACAAATAACTGTCAGGTCTCCACGGACAGCTGATTCCCTCTACAAAATTAACCACTGTTATTATTCTGGTATGTCTTTCTTCTAGAACTTTCCCCATGTATTTCCATTCATGTATATGTGACTGCAAAAAAATATGTATGGTATGTTTTTTTGCATATGGACATTTTTAAAATAAAGGACATTACTCTAGATGAGTTCATCTTTACATACAACGATATGTGTGTGTTTGATGTATTTTCTTCGTGTAAATGGCCCGACATCATTTTTTTTTTAAATCTGCTGCTTAGCAGCATTTATAGTATGGGTACACCAACGTGTGTTCACATATCTTCTGTCCAAGATCATTTAGGTTGTTTCCTCCCCTTCCTCCTCCTCCTCCTCCTCCTCCTCCTCCCTCTTTTCTTTCTTCTATAACACTGTCTTATTAAGCCCTATCTGGTGGGTATACAAACCTCACTAATTGGTGGCACTAGGGAACCAGGGCAGAGCAGATTCCAAAGTCTACTCTGGGGTCTACAGGAAAGAAAGCTAGGATTGATTCGCGATGCCGACCCTGGCTGCAGAAAGGGGGAGATGGTGCTGTTGGCATCACGTACCTGCTGTGCCGTTTCTGCGTCTTGTGCTGGAGCCAGCCCAGTCCCCTGCACCATCTCCCTTTCCAGAGCTAACATTCAGAAGGCTGTCTAATGTTCAGCCAGTGGTCATCATCAAGAAGAAAGTTTTAGTAGTACAACTGGACGTCTGTTTATTAAAATTTAGGCTCTTGAAATTTATTTCTGCTTATCCCTCAGTCCGTAAGGCCATGGAGACACTGCCTCTGTCTCTCTTTTCCCCAAAGCAAGTTAGTCAGCGATGTGTTTTGTTTTTTTTTTTTTTTTTGAGGCCGTGTATCACCTACTGGCCTATCTTTGTTTGGCCATGGGCTTCCAGAATCAACTTCAGACAGATGGCACTTTTATGTTCTCTTATAAACCAGAATGAGTGAGGTGTTCTGCAAACAGCTGTTATCCAAGTTATAGAAAAGTGATTTCACAGTTGAAGGGAGCAATCGTAAAATGTCAAGGAGAATGTGTATGCCCAGTGGGCACACTGTGCAAATGGCCAGAAATAACCATCTCTGGCTGACCAGATTACACACTGTGTACTTTCTAAATGTTCTTTTATGTAATTGCTCAGGAGTGGGTGGCCGCACTTCCAACTTGCCAGTGGAATTCAATGCCCGCCACTAAGGACAACTGTCGTGTACGGACCCTAACGGTTATACTCAGCAAACCTATTACACCAATGTCCCCATAATAGAGTTTCCTAGCACACATGGAGACAGGAAAACCAAAAACGATTTCTCTGGAGGAGGAACTGGATTCTGCAAGGCGGGAAAGAAGACGGGCAGAAACCACAAGGAGAGTGGCTCATCTTGACCTTCCTGCCTTTAGACAAACCTCTGCTAACGTGTGTTTCTCAAACTGGAAGAGGGAGAAAACACCAGCTACAAAACGTTCAGGGGAGAGATCGGTGTCAGCGCGCATCCGTAATAGATTCTGGATATTTCTTTGGCACGAATGTGACACTACACACTTTTCAAGGGTCTGTCGAGACCATTGATGTTTATGACATGTTAAAACGGCAGCCATTGGTGGCATGTCCATTAAATATTTGTTTCAGGAAATGGTGTTTTATTGGGACCTGGCCTGTGTGCATTGAGTTCTGTTTGTCGATGACGAATTTTCACTACGGAGCGATGCTGACAAGTAGGAACAGAGACCTGCAAGGGTGCGTGTCTAAAACACATCCTATCTGGCTCTTGACAGTCAAAGCGTGCTGACCTCCGACACCGTGTGCTCAGCTCTCTCTCCATTAGCTAGCTCTGTGATCTTAAGAAGGCTACTTGGGCTTTGGAGCCTTGGTTTTCAAAAGGGGTAAAATAATTCCTACCAGAATACATCAGCAGTATATTTCAAGGACGAAACACAGTACTACTGGCATAGCTTTTGGCACGATGCTCAATATACATTCAGAACACAGGAAGTCTAAGGGATTACATTTAAAAATTTTTAAGATGTTTATTTATTTTTGAGCGGGGGGAGGAAGGGCAGAGAGAGAGGGAGACACAGAATCCGAAGCAGGACCCAGGCCCTGAGCTGTCAGCACAGAGCCCGATGCAGGACTCATACCCACAGACCATGAGATCGTGACCTGAGCCGAAGTCGGACGCTCAACCAACTGAGCCACCCAGGTGCCCCAAGGGATTACTTTTATTAATTCTGCATGCTTATAAAAGAGGGGCATATTTGAAAACATTTGTGGGCAAAGACGTCAGAGCTCCAACCAATCAGAAGGAACACAGTTCTAAGCTCGTGGCACGCAGGCGGGGTGCAGGGAAAGGCAGTCACACGTCTCCATGCATGGTGCCCTCCTGAGCCTGGCAAACCTCGCTTAATTTTACCAAGATGTCAGTTGACGTCCAGATGACAGTTTTAGTCATGCTTGATTGATCTTTTGTTGCTTGTTTCGTTTCTTCCTAGATGTTTCCGGGGCAGAGAGAGAGTGTGGCCAACTTGCAGGTGCTCCCTCCTAGGGTTCACTGGCAACCTAGCCTCTGCTTCTCTCCAGCCGCCTGCGGGCTCCTGCCTTGCCTTTGCTTTCTTGCCCCCAAGGGCTCCATTTTTCAACTTCTCCCTGAGTGAGCACAGCCGAAGTCTCCAGGCCGCCACGCCTCGTGCCCAGCTCCTGGTCCAGAGCCCAAAGCAGGGAGCCTAATTCCCCATCACCTGTCGCTCCTTTCCAGCCTTGTGATTAGATGGAGGCGTATGTCTCTTTAACTGGTATCATTAACATTTTTATTAAAATAATTCTTATTGCTTAAAAAATTCCGAATATCATGGAAAAGGGAGAACAAAAACTCCTTCAAATTACAACGTCTCAAAAGAACCATTAGAAGTATTCCCAGACCATCACGCAGTCACTTAAGAACATACCCCTACAGGGGGAGATATATGAACACACAGAGACAAGGACAAAGTATGTTATTAAGAAAATGTGTGTTTGATAACATGTGCTACATTTATTGTCGCTAGTCTTAATAGAAGACAAAGGATTCACAATGACATAGCCGGACTTCAAATCAATGTTAGTTGACTCCAGAGATGTTGGTGTTGAAAACATTCTGGTAAAAAAAAGGGGGGGGGGGCGCCTGGGTCGGTTAAGCCTCCGACTTCAGGTCAGGTCATGATCTCGCTGTTCCCGAGTTCGAGCCCCGCATCAGGCTCTGTGCTGACAGTTCAGAGCCTGGAGCCTGTTTTAGATTCTGGGTCTCCCTCTCTGTCTGTGCCCCTCCCCTGCTCATGCTCTGTCTGTCTGTCTCTCTCTCTCTCTCAAAAATAAATATACATTAAAAAAATTAAAACATCCTGGTAAGTGGAGGAGGAGGGGAAAGTTAATGTAAAATTAGTGTTTAGAGCCATCATTTAAAGTACTGTTTTTGCTATTGTCTTAATTGTCTTGAGTTGAGTTTAGCTTGTAGAGACTGAGTCCCATCTTCAGAAGGTGAAGGAAGGACCCGCCTCTCATTTCTGCCCTCGTCCTCGGGTGCTAATGATTGTGACCTGAATTCCTCGCTCAAGTCCGTAACATTTGCAGGCCATCGTGCGTTTCCTGCCCCCACGGTCACTGAACCTTCGTCCTGCATGAAGACCACCCTGTCGGCTCCATCCCTGGCCGTAGCTTCCCTCGCTTTCCATCTTCCAGAAGCGTTTTCAGTGTATTCCTCATCGGCTGTGTCTCCTCACCAAGTCCCTTCAAATCAGGGGTGGGGAGGGGTGGGGAGGGGGCTTTCGTCGTTTCCCCCTTCCCCGTCATTGGAATGCGCTCTCAGGGGCAAAAAGGAGGTCAAACAGTAAGTTCAGTCCCTGCATTGGATTGGAAATCTCAAAATGTCTTCAAGAAGCCAGATGCTATATAATGAGAGGGATTCTCCGTTCGGTCATGTGTTGGAGTGTCCCGGATCGGTGGCCGGTGTGCCGGGCCCTGGGCCTGGAGCCGAGCCCGGAGGAATAGGTTCCACTCACTTTTCGGCATCACTGAGCTCACTAAGACCCTGGGAACGGTTTCTGCCCAGGGACGGGCTTCTCCCGCTTTTGTGGCGGCAATTTCTCTAAAGAGAAAGGAAGGATTGTCCCCTAATTAAAGACTGAGCCTCATACACTAATACGTCCCGGGAAATAATGGTGCCTTCCTTTATTTAGAGCCTGATGGAGGAGCGCTGGCCTCTTTCTAAAGCACAGAAGAGGAATGAGGGGTACTTGCAAGAAAAAAAAACAACAATAAAGAAAAACCCAAACCAACAACCAAAATGCAAGCGTGGCCGTGGACCTCGAGGCTGATTCACCAACCTTTCAATTTCCCCAGAGACCTGTCTCCTTTGAAAAAATATCTGCCTTTGGCTTAGGCGGCAGCCCAAATATGTAGATGATGATTAGAGAGCCTGCTCTCTCTCCAGGGGGCGGGAGCGTGGCGAGGCATCGACAGTAACTTAGCGTGATCAGTGGCCAGGCCGCAGGACACCTAATGGAACAGAGATGGTCAAATTCCTGGGGTCAAATTACAACTGCATCTGACTTCTCGCGGACGCCCGGGTGAGAGGCGGTCTCACACAACCAGGCTGGCTCCTCTGGCGGAGCAAGCCGGGTCTGGGGAGCAGGGACCGCCCCTGTGTTCTGTTTGTTTGCCAGATGTCTGTACGGGATGAGGGAATGGGGGGTCAGAGCATCGTCCGTCAAGGGGTTGCCAAGGGGTGCCCATCTTTGTCACAAGGTGGTGCCTGACTGCTATGTGGAATCATGAGGTATCAGAGCTAAAATGGGCCATTTCCTTTTTTTTTTTTTTTTAATGTTTATTTTTGAGAGAGTCAGAGCGCAAGTAGGGGAGGGGCAGAGAGAGAGGGAGACACAGAATCCGAAGCAGGCTCCAGGTTCCGAGCTGTCAGCACAGAGCCCAACGCGGGGCTTGAACTCATGCACCGAGAGATCATGACCTGAGCTGAGGTCGGACACTTAACCAACTGAGCCACCCAGGCGCCCCAAAATGGGCGATTTCCTAAGGAGAATGACATCAGTCTAGATTTTTAAAGTGTAAAGGAACAGGAAACCCCGAATGCCCAGGCATGTGGGCCAGCTAGCCTCGAGTTTCACTTGTGTGTTTTCATGCGGCCACGTCCTGTGCTGCTAGCATTCCCCAGGGACGGCAGCGGCGCTGAGGACTCAGGGGCTGGGGTCTGGAAGTAGCGTTGCTCCGGCCAACCAGGCTCGTAGTGTCCAGGAACGAGGTGGGTGGGCTTAAGGGAAAGTAAGTGAGCACACTGGACAACTGGACAGCACAACCCTTGTGTGCACAGGAAGTCGGAGCCCAGCGTTGCCTGACCCTCTGGGGGTCTCCTGCGGCCACTGCTGTCTGTCACGTCTGAACTCCCGGTGTTAAATGTTGCTTCACACCAGCAAACCCACAAAAATCAGGGTGTGGCCACTTTTGCAAACTTCAAGTGTGGCCATTGACCAGTTCGAAGGTTTTCGAAAATCAAGGACTATGTGTGCTGTCTGCTTTCCCCCTTTCCATCTCCGCGTCCTCCACACGCACACCCTCCCACCCCGGGGGAGGCTGGGCGCTCAGGACTGTTACCGTGTGGCCGTGGTTCTGTGGCGGGGCATCCGGCCATGGTGGCACCGCCCTGCCCTGCAGTCGGTGGCCCAGACGCTGCTGTCCTGGCCTGCAGCCACACGAACTATCACCTTGCTGGTTTGCAGGTCAGGACTGAAATCGAGGTGCCACAGCCAGAGCTGTGTTTCTCTGCGGGGGGACCTGCTTCTCGTTCTAGAAGGTTGTTGGAGAATTCAGTTCCTAGAGTTTATAGGACCGAGGTTCCCGTCTGTCATTGTTGGTGTGAACTCGGGGCCATTCCTGGCTTCCAAGGCCACCCACCCCCGCTTGCCTCACGGACCCCTGACTCCATTTGCAAAACTGGCATTGTCCAAGGTCTCGCCTTCTGGCCGTCCTTTCTGCCTTTCTCTTCTACTTTTAAAGACCTTCGTGATTACACTGGCTCACCCAGGTAACATTCTTTTCCTAAAGGCAACTGGCTAGAAACCCGAGTTCCATCTGCCAATTTAATGACCTTTTGCCTTGAAAAGCAACATATTCCCAGATTCCTGGGATTAAGCCACGGGCGTCTTTGGGGAACCATTATTCTGACTCATACACTCACCTAAACTGTGAGTCAGGCAGCACGCCTGACCCAGAGCGAGCTCAAACACAAGTATGAACCTGACTTCGAAGCCCCCAGAAATCTGGGGGTGATCTCTGGGAGCCATTGCTCTGGTCAAAACGGTGTGCGTAGCCTGACTTCAGACACTCCCCCAGCTCAGCTATGGGGCTGTGGTTGGGACAACCAGGAGAGGGTCTCACATCCGGGAGGTGGGGGCGGCAGACACAACGTGGAGCCTGGAGTTTCCTGAGTTGGACTCTGATGGCCTGTCCAATTGCACAGTCCTGTGACAAACGTCTACTTCCACCAGCAATCGAGACCACAGCGTACTGGGGTCCCTTGCGGCCCAAGTGAGAGTTACAGAATTTATTCTATAAAGTGTGAGCGACTGCTTGTTCAGGGAGCCCTTTGGTGATGGAGTGACAGTCTGCATCGTTTCAGTGCGTCTTCGGAAACGAGCTCGCCTGTTCCCGAGCCTGCACACTCACAGGCGCACGGGAGCCAGGCATGAAACGTGAGTCCACGAATGAGCAGGACTTTGGCCCTTAGAGAACCTGGAGTTTGTGGGGACTCGAGAACATTGACACGGCACGCAAAGACAGCAGTAGCTACTCGGCCTGCACCTACCGTCCCCAAGCAGGCATGCGGACTTCCTAAGCTTTTGATTTTCCGGGAGAAACCTGAAATCTGTAACTTTTATTGTAAAATCTCTGGCTACTGGTGTTTGTAAGCACTGCGAAGTGAGCGGGACGCATCCGCCGGGGCCTGCCTGGGGACGGCTACTCTGCCAACTCCACTTGGGTGACATGCGGGCAGCTTCTCTGCAGACTTCCTCTCTCTTAGGAGCTTTCCATAGCAACCCTTGTCCATGAGTTTATGGAAAAGGAGCTGGTCTCCTTTCTGTTTTCTTTAGGGAGGTGACTTCGATGCTGATATGGGAAGTGAGCATCATGATGCTTGCTTTGGATTTTCTGGGCGTCTTGCTCTGTTAGCCCGTCTGGGCTACTCCTGGCAAAAACAGGCTGGGTGGCTTTTAAACAACAGAAATGTATTTCTCACAGTTCTGGAGGCCAAGGTGCTGGTAAAGTCAGCGTCAGGTGAGGACAGGGCTTCCCAGCTCATAGACGCCTCTCTTCTTGCTGTGTCTTCGTGTGGCAGAAGGGGTGAGGATGCTCTGTGGAGTCCGCATATAAGACCACTAACTCATTCACGAGGCCGCCCTCCTCGGCTCTCCTCTCTCCTAAAGACCCCACTCCCAATATCATCACGTCGGGGGTCCTATCAATTTGGGGGAGCCCGAACACTCAGCCTATACCCCTTGTCTTTCCGTACGATTTTGTGCTGGGTTCACCAGTCACTGTGCCAAGCCAGCCGGACATCGGATAGGGATCAGGCCGAGCCTGAAGATCACTGTGAGGGTTATTGCTGTCTCTACAATATTAGCCTGGTGACCCACAAACACGTCCGTCCCAGGGAGCTGGGCGCTTCGTTCAGCCTTGTCCCCGCCTCTGGAAAGTTAATCCTCACTTGGGATCCATTCTTCAGCTAGAGTATTGGCCATGTTTCAACCGAGCTTCTGAGAGCTCTCCATGGTCCTGCATGACCTTTAAATGTCCTGGCAGGAAACGGATCGTGTTATTTATTTCCCCTCACTCAGTTTGAGTTCCTGCTGTAGGCCAGGAAGTATCCCACAGCCCCTGTGTCCTACACAGGCTTGGGCACAAGCTAAGTCAGAGAATTCTTCTCTTCTCTAGGTCAGCTTGACTTGAAGGTAAAACCTGAATATTAAGGAGGAAATAAGCTTCTAGGAACAGAGAAGAGCTGAGCTGAGCGCATTCCCGGAGGGACTGAAGACACATGTAGTGAGTGTAGGGAAAAGCCATACAACGTTGGGTCAGACAGGCAGGTAGGGCCTCTCCAGGCCACGCCAAGAGTGTGGATGTGCTTCCGGGAATAGGGAGAGACACGGACTTTTCAATCAGAGGAGAAGCGTGTTCCCGTGCGTGTGTGAGTGACTCAACCGGGAGCCTGGTGGGTGCACGGGCGGCGGACTGGAGATTGTGACCACCCCGTGAGAGCTGAGTGGCTTGCCCTAGGAGGAGGCAGTGGAAATACCAACCAGCGCAAATGACCAGGATCACTTTGCAAGGGGAGACCCTGACCATCAGCTTTGGTCTCTCTGTGACCTGAGTTGACACGAGAGGGAAGCATGAACCACAAGTCAGAAATATAGCACCAATGGTTCAGTTCTGTTCATGGTCACGGGCACCCCCAACCCATAAGAAATGGGCAGCCCCCAGGAGGACCCCAAGAAGAAAGTGGTCTAAGCCTCGTACAGGAAGTCACTGCAAAAGAGAGACCCCAGCAGCTGTTGTGATCTATTGTTTGTCATTTTTAAACGTTTTTTAAAAAAAATACCCGCTGTGATAACAAGCAGTCTGTTGGAACAGCTGCCAAGAAATGTTAAGGTTAATCTTCTTTATTAATGAAGACAAATGCTTCTCCGCGTGCCTGCCTTCCTGGCTCCACGGCACCGCAGGTGGGGAAGCTTAGGTTCTCGTGACCACCTGAACGGGACCTCGGTCTTCCTCTCAGACCCCGCTGCGTGAGGTCAGGATTTCTTTGTCAGGTTGCTCATTCACAGCGTTTAGGTGGGGACATTAGGGCTCCCTGCTTGACGGAAGAGAGAAGGCGGGAAGGCACGCAGGCTGCTGGCTCCTTGGAAGAGCAGCATAAGCCTCGGCATCTGTCAGAGGAACTGGCTCTTCATCGTCCTCCTCTAAGATCCTACAGAGAGGCAGGTGGGATGGCAGGGGAGGGGGGTGAGGCTCATGTGTCTCCCCTGAACTGGCCTGGGCGTGGACTACTTCACTCCCCAGCGGCGGTCCCCTTCCTCTGTGAGAAACCGGGTGTCCACCATGTCCAGCCAGCTTAGCCACGTAGTGAAATCCACCCTCTTCACCAGAGCAGAGAACAGGCAGAATGGGGAGGGTACACCGGTCGCACGGATAGTATTACAGGGATACTAGGGGCGACTCCTAGACTAGACCCTGGTGTCCAAGGGCATTTCGGAAGCCCTCATTACAGACCCCCACAGCCAACTCCTACTTACCCTGCTCGACTTCAACACTCGACCCAGGCCTTTGGTGAGCTCCGTTTTGAACAAATAAAGGGATCCCGTTCTTCAAGGTTGCTTTAAATTATGACAAGTACTTAGAAAAAGTAACATAGCATTTCTTTTAAAAGTACTTGCCAGTTCATGGGGTGCCTGGGTGGCTCAGTCAGTTGAACATCTGACTCTTGATATCGCCTCAGGTCATGATCTCATGGTTGGTGAGTTCGAGCCCCGTCTTGGGCTCGGTACTGGGCGTGGAGCCTGCTTAAGATTCTCTCTCTCTCAGTCTCTCCCTCTTTCAAAAAAAAATATTTGCCAGCTCAGCCTGGCAGCTTTTAGACTTGAGCGAACCTCAGAATCATGGAGTAAGCTAGTTTTAAATGCAGATTCCTGAGCCGCCAACCCCTGACCCCCGCCCTGAGAATGATTTAGGACGTCTGCCTGTGTCCCCAGAATCTGCAATTGTATTAAGTAAGTGCCCAGAAGACTCTCATGTAAGAGTCTCAGACCACATTCTGGAAATGGTAATAATTTAGATTGATAAAAGGTAAACTGAGGCCTAGTAAACATTTCAAGAGTATGTGAGCACGCATCGGTTTGAATTGGGGAGCACCCAATCGGCAGACAGAAGGGAGCTCTGAGGAGCTGTGCAAAATAGGCCTTTTATAGGCAGAAGGAAGCAGGAACAAGGAAGTTACATGAGACAAAAACAAACAAATGAATAAAACAGGTTGGTTACTTTTCTTTATTGGATGGGAGGACTCTCAGGCAGGTTACCCGACAGGTGTGAATCGGACCATTCCTGACTGGGTGGCTGGCTTAAGGCTCCATTTCCCGAGAAACTGTAATTACGTGAAGTCTTGATTTGGTAACTTGGGGCTTAGCATAAGCGACTCCATTTTGGGACCTGTTGTCTTGCTGATGGAAAAAGAAAAGGGTGAGCTTAGTATATGAATGATTGCAGTTTTGGGGAGATTGCCGAGGGTGATGGGGCTCCACTCCAGCCGTCTCCGAATGCAGGTGAGAGGGGCATTTGCAAACAGACTTCTTCTTTTTTTTTTTTTAAGTATATGACTTGTTTATTCTGGTTGCTTATATTTTCTTTTTTTTAATTTTATTTAAACCCGAGTTAGTTCACATACAGTGTAGTATTGGCTTCAGGAGTAGAAGTCAGTGATTCATCTCCCACATAGAACACCCAGTGCTCAGACATTTTTTTATTATTATTAAGTTTTTTTTAATGTTTATTCATTTTTGAGAGAGACAGAGAGAGAGAAACAGAGTGTGAGTTGGGGAGGGGTAGAGAGAGAGGGAGACACAGAATCTGAAACAGACTCCAGGCCCTGAGCTGTCAGCACAGAACCTGACTCGGGGCCCGAACCCATGAGCTGTGAGGTCATGATCTGAACCAAAGTCAGATGCTCAACCGACTGAGCCACCCAGGCGCCCCCCCAACAAGTGTCCTCCTTAATGCCCATCACCCATTTAGCCCGCCCCCCACCCACCTCCCCTCCAGTCACCCTCAGTTTGTTCTCTGTATTTAAGGGTCTCTGAGGGTTTGCCTCCCTCTCTGTTTTTTTTTTCTTATTTTCCCCTGAGTTCATCTGTTCTGTTTCTTAAATTCCACATATGAGTGAAATTACGATATGTGTCTTTCTCTGCCTGACTTACTGCGCTCAGCATAATACCCTCCAGTTCCATCCATGTAGTTGCAAATGGCAGGATTTCATTCTTTTTGATTGCCAAGTAGTATTCCATTGTGTGTATGTGTGTGTGTGTGTGTACGCACATATATATATATACACACATATATAAGGAATACCACATCTTCTCTATCCATTAGTCAGTCCATGGACATTTGGGCTTTTCCATCATTTGACTGATGGTTAGAAAGCTTATTGGAACCATAGAGACCGGAGACTCTGTCCCAGAAAGCCGTGTGCTGGTAGCAGAGCGATTCCCAAACGTCTGAGGATGAGAAGGCATTCGGGTCTACTCCGTGCACACTGCGTACGGGCCGGTGGGCACATGGGCAACTCCTCTTCCAGCTGAAGCTCAAGATCGAGTGCCTCCTTGGGCACCGCACCAGGAAGGAGGAGGCTGGACTCATCTTCCAACCTCACCCACCAGTGACCCCGTGAAGACCCCACCCTGACGCCCAGGTGGAAGGGTTAATCCCATGAGGGTTATTTTTTTTCCTTTTTCAATTCTTTTTCCTTTCCCTGGTGTTTGTCTGTCCCCTCCTCACCCTCCTCGTGATGTACGTCCATCCTCTGGGTCTCCTTCGGCCTGGGAAACATACACAGTTGTGGGGGTTTGGGCTCTCATTTTCATTTGTTAAGAGAGAGGAGGTAATTATATCCACTCTTCTTTGTGACTTTCCTTTAGGTTGATACATAAAGACGAGATATTACTTCTTATTAACAGCCACACAGTATTTTAGAACAGGGACAGTTACAGTGTTTTCACGTGATTTTTCTCCCACGGGGATGGGGCATTCGGCAGCCTTCCTGCTCCTGGGGCCGCGGTCACTCCTACTCTCTGAGAGCCCAGATTGTCAGATCGGCGGGCGTGGCTGCCACGGTCCCCTTGGCGCCGCCAGACCCCCGTTCCCACAGAAGGGGCCGTGCCCGTGCCTCTTCATGGGTCAGCACGGCGCGGCTCTGCAGTTTGAAAATTTTCCAGCCGCGATGATTAAAAACAAAAACAACCGAAATCTTAATCCCTCAGCGGCTCCGGTTCTCATGGACTCGCTACGAAAAATTTAGACATCAAGGTTCCAAATTAGGCTTCATTGTTTCCCATTACAGAAAGAGCGTTTCCTTGGGGAAAAAAAAAAAGACAGAGCCTCAGATCCTCAAATTAGCAGCAATCAGCAGTTCTTCTCATGCATTCAGCCCTTTAAGGAAAGAGAGTTGGAAGCATTTCGTGTTTTTATCCGAGAGCCAAGGAGCGTTGTGTCGACAACGTGAGCGTCTCGGAAGAAATGCAGAGGAGAGCAGCTGTATTTTCGTAAGGGGAGCTTGCGCACGGACGCACACGCGTGAGTGCAGTCCTGTACGTCAGGCGTTGATTGCACCCTTTGTTTGTGACCGTTGGATGCTGGGGGTGCTGGGAGGTCTTTTTCCTTTCCGTGCACTTTGAAAGCAAATTAGACCATTAGTGGAGACTAGGAGCTAAGCTCTGGGGCCGGTGCGGGCATCAAATAGTGATAACTATGCTAGAGAAGAAACAAGGGTCGTGTCCGTGAAAATGACAGGGAGCGAGGCTAGGTGGGTGCTCAGGACCCCCTTCTCTGGGGGGCGACTTTCGAATCGAGATTGTAATCGAAGAAACCAGTCCTGCCGGCACCCGAGAGAGGGTCTGGCCGAGAGTGCAGACGGCCCAGGCGCACGTGTGCTGCCCGAGGCCCTCAGGAAGCCAGCGTGGCTGAGGCCCGGGGAGGGGGGCGTCAGCAGTGTGCAGGGCGGGGGGCGCGGGTCAGAGAGAGCTCGGTAGGCTGTGCCCATGAACCTGGCTGTCCTCTGAGCAAAAGGGGTGTCCGGCAAATAGCCCTAAAAATCCTCCTCCCTTCTGACATGATGTGACTGTCCGGCAGGGACAATGGTGTCACGGGGGGGGGGGGGGGTGGGCGGTGCATTTGAATGCACGTTCCGCTGCTGGCCTGGGGGTGAGGCCAACGGGGCTAATACCGACTGGCAGGACTAGACGCAACAGAGCACAAGCAGGACGCAGTCCAAGTCAGAATAGAACCCCAGTTCTCTTCGGAAAACCGGTGCTGTTTCCCACTCCTCGCCGCCTGGCCCCAGCTGGGACCACAGAGCCCAGGAGGGTCTCTGTTAGAATCACGACCAATAATGGCCGTGAGCCCTGGGTATGCCCACCTCCGGAGGCTGAGGATGCCGGGATGCCCGCTTAGAAACCGAGGACGAGGCGAAGTGCCAGGAAAGAGCGGATGATGGCGCCTACCGACGCTCTTCCCTTGGCGGGACTGTACTTCCCAAGCTGGGTGACTTTCCGTAAGCCGGGCGACCTCTCTGATCTAACGTGCTCAGCTACAATATTACCACAGCCTGCCTCCCAGGGTTGTCGTGGGACCCACAGACGTGCAAGAGGTGTGGAAGGTGTGGCACATCGTGGAAATATACGCATCGTTTGTACGAGAGGTGAGCGACGGCCGAATGAGGCCGGGAAACGGGTCACGGCGGTGTGCGCATGCGGGCGTGGCCGTTTGGACTGACAGCAAGGCGAGGAGAGCTTTCTTGCCTCTAAATGAAACTGACTTCCTTAATGAAGATTCTATTTTAAATTAAGCGGCGACTGGCCTGACGCTCGCGCTTGCTGAGCGCTTCCTCGTGTTTACTGGCAAATCGGAGACGAGGCTGACGTATCTGGGTCCATCGGCAACAGGGAGGCAGCCAGAAGCCCTGAGGGCGCACGCCAGCCCTGCCCCGCTTCGGCTCTGTGGCCTTGGGCAAGACAGCTCCGACCGTCGGCATCCCCAGATTTGTTTTGTTTTGTTTTGTTTTTCCTTTCCTTGATGTTTTTAAAAAATTGTTTCATGTTTATTTATTTGTTTTTATTTTCTTTTTTTAAATATAATTTGTTGTCAAATTAGCTAACATACAGTGTCCCAAGCGTGCTCTTGGTTTTGGGGGCAAAAGCGTGATTTATCACTTCCATACGACACCCAGTGCTCCTCCCAACAAGCGCCCTCCTCAATGCCCGTCACCCGTTTTCCCCTCTCCCCTCCCCCCGCCAGCAACCCTCAGGTTGTTCTCAGTATTTAAGAGTCTATTGTGGTTCGCCTCCCTCCTGCTCTGTTTGTAACTAATTTTCCCCTTCCCCTCCCCCATGGTCTTCTGTTCAGTTTCTCAAGATCCACATATGAGTGAGAACACATGTATCTGTCCTTCTCTGGCTGACTTGTGTCACTCAGCATCACACCCTCCGGTTCCATCCGCGTTGCTGCAAACGGCCGGATTTCATCCTTTCTCACGGCCGAGTAGTGTTCCATCGTGTGTACAAACCACGTCGTCTTCTTCTTAACCCGTTCATCAGCCGATGGACATTCTGATATGAGGACGGAGACGTCGACCGTGGAAGATGCGGAGGGAGAGGCGAGCTCTGCAAAAGGCCCCCTCAGGCTCCAGCGGCTCGTGATGGGAACCCGCTCCGACTGGGTACTCGGAGCCGCGTGCCCTTCCCGAGCCAATGCCAGGACCCCGATCGGCTCTGGGTCTGGATCTCACCCTCCGCTCTGGGACCTGGATCAGCAGGGACCACGTCCCCGAGGCTGGAGGGAACCAGAGCAGATTTGGGACCAATGCTCCTCAGTCACCGAGGCGTGGACGGCGCCCCTCTTCCCGAAATCACGGCACCCTGTCTTTGTTTTCCCTGTGGGGTTAGGACGCTCAGCAGTATTAGCAGGACTGTGGATCTCCATTTCCAAGTTCCATCGCGACATGTGAAAATCAGGCCAGATCCAGGAAAGGGTGGACGCGAGATGAGGGGATATTGCGCCGTCTGAATGACCTGACACAGAAACTTCATTTCCCTGCTTCAGTCATGCACCTCTTCCCTCTTAAAGTATCAAGCGAGGATACGTTTTTCTTATTTTTGTTTGTTTGTTTGTTTTTCTGTCCGCTGGCAGGAGAAGCTTAAATCAAATATCTACATCTCCTCGTCTGCCCCTCTCCGTCCAGGTGGAAGTTGGAGACATTCATGTCTCAAGCCTCACCTTATAAAAACACCTCATTTATATTTTAAAAAAATTTTTATGTTTATTTTTGAGAGAGAGACAGACAGACAGAACGTGAGTAGAGGAGGGGCAGAGACAGAGGATAGCACAGAATCCGAAGCAGGCTCCAGGCTCTGAGCCGTCAGCACAGAGCCCGACGTGGGGCTCGAGCCCATGAGCTGTGAGATCATGACCTGAGCCAAAGTCAGACACTTAACCGACTGAGCCTTCCAGGGGCCGCTACACCTCATTTATATTTAAGACAGAATTAATGGACTGGGCATCACCGAGCTGCATTTGGAGACCTGTCTCCATGTATCCGAGCTGCATTTGGGGACCTGTCTCCATGTATCCGAGCTGCATTCGGGGCCCTGTCTCCATGTATCTGAGCTGCATTTGGGGACCTGTCTCCACGTATCCATAAACATTTTCCTTTTCCTTTTCCAAAGAGTTTAGCGGAGTGCACACTCCCGCTATTAAATACTGTTTAGTAGCCATCTCCTCGGGGACGGCGCCGGGAGGACGTGATAAACAGGTTTCTCCAACCGGAAGGTTCTTTTGTTTTCGATCGCTGAATCTCAGGTGGACACGCACTGAGGAAGCGGGCGCAGCTGACGGCGTAGGAGGCAAGAGCCTGCCTCTGTGGGAACAGCTAAGCGCCCTTTCCTTTCGTGAAAACAGACAAGGGTCGTTGCCTGAGGCTTGGCTTTCCAAGCAAAACTGAAACACGAGTGCCCCGAGTGTACAGGTCATTGAATATTACAATTCCCAGTCCAGGTAAGGAAGCAAAGGTCATGGGGTCGTTACTCCCCGCCACGGAGACAAGAACCTTCTGAGGATCCTACCTAATGCCCCACGAACCAGTGGTGAACTGAATCTTAGTTGATGACAGCTGACATGGTCTCTCTCCCTGTTGGTTGGGAACTTGCGTGATGCTTCTGCCTGGAGCTTATTGGTCTGGATACTTTTGGTTGCAAGAGGCAGACAGTTCAATTCAAGCTGACTTAAGCAAGCCAGCTCAGAGAGTTGACATTCCGGGCCACACAGGCTTCAGGTACGGCTTGATCCAGCATCCTGACACGGTTTGCGAGAGCAGGACTCCGTCCACCTCTTGAACAGGATTTCCTTCACTCGGAAATCAGGCAGCCTGTACCTTGAAAGGATCCTAGTGTATCTTTATAGTTTAGAAAGCCTAGTGGGAAGAAATTGCTGATTTATCTTTCCCCAAAATAGCTCCAGGCAACGTCCTGGGATTTAATCTGGCTAATCTGACTTGGATCATTTGAAAACACCCGAACCCATCACGTGGTCAAGGGACTAGAATATCCTGAGTCTTCAGGTTCGGGCCACGTGCCCCATCTGAAACCCGGCTGCACGTCACGCAGGGGTTGCACACATGGACAGTGGGAGACGGTGGCGTCTGAAGAAAAGCCACAATGTTGTCACTAAAAGCTACGGGATAAAGTCTTCACAGGCGCAAAAAGGCACTGCTACCAACTACTGATTCGTAAAAACAAAGGGAAGTTTGTAATTTCAAAAGCGGAAATGCGATGCTTGGAAAATCCGGGTGCCGCGAGAGACTAATTTGGGGGTGCTCTGGGAGACAAAGGACCAGCTGACACGTACCCTGGTTTGGGATTTGGGGAAAAGGCTCTGAGCTTGGAAGGGGTGGGGACATTGCTTGGTGGGGGGCTCCGTGTGAAGATGGGGCTAAAGGGCTGCACTGGCTGAGCGTGGGGGGCAGTGAAGAGAAGCTGATGGAGAGACTGTGGTAGGGGGCCCTGCCGCTGGGGGGTGTGTGCTCAACGGGGGTCTTGCCCACATGCCCAACGATCCCAGTGTGGGATGGAACATATTCCGCCGGCTCAGAGGCATCTGTTCACTGTGAATTCACAAGTCCATCCATACATACTATCTTTTTTAATTTGTAATTTTTTTATTTACTTTTTAAAAAATTTTTAAGTTTTATTTGTTTTTGAGAGAGAGACACAGAGAGAGAGACAGAGAGACAGAGTGTGATCAAGGCAGGGGCAGAGAGAGAGGGAGACACAGAATCCCAAAGCAGGCTCCAGGCTCTGAGTTGCCAGCCCAGAGCCCGAAGTGGGGCTCCAACGCACGAACCTCGAGATCATGACCTGAGCCAAAGCTGGATGCTTAATCGACTGAGCCCCCCAAGAGTCCCTAATTTTTTAAAGTTTATTTATTTTGAGAGGCAGATACAGCACAAGTTGGGGAGGGGCAGAGAGAGAGAGGGAGACAGAGAATCCCAAGCAGGCTCCGCACTGCCAGCACGAGCCCGATGCGGGGCTCGAACTCACAAAACCGTAGGATTGTGATCTGAGCCGAAAGCCAGAGTTGGATGCTTAAGTGACTGAGCCACCCAGGCGCCCCCATACACGGTATTTTTAAAATGGCAAGGTAGAACGAAAGTCAGGAAAGTAGCCGCGTTAAGAATCTTTCTTAATTAAGATTCTCCTGACCGCTCTCATGCACCGTATTCTGTTCTTTTTAGGGCACAGAAAGTTTGGAGACTGCCGCTCTCCCTGGAAAGGCCACTTTGGTTCCTCCGAACGTGGTGGCAGTTGGAGACTATGCCTCTGAACTCAGTGTCAAACTCGGTAATCCTCGACATTGGCCACAAATGTCCTAATGGTCTCGTCTGTCCATTTGTCCTTTCGCCCCTTCTCCAGTCTGTTCTGACCGAGCAGCTAGGATGACCACCCTGGGAGGGAACGGGCCGAGAGCTGACTGTCCTGGATGAGAAGCTCCCAGCAAGGGGCTGCTGCCACTCCCTGGACTGAGGGACCCTGGCCCTTCGTCTCTGGTACCAGTAACTGCCAGCAGGGCTCGCCTGCAGGAGAATGGGCTCCAGCTGTGTTTAACCTCACCCACGACCCTGCCAGCTGCAGGTTCCACTTGGGTTTTTATTTTCCTGATCGTTATCTTTAAGTAAACGGACTTTGAAAATATAAAACAGGGAGGGGCACCTGTGGGGCTCAGTCGGCTGAGCGTCCGACTGGCTCAGGTCGTGATCTCACAGTTTGTGAGTTCGAGCCCCGCGTCGGGCTCTGTGCTGGCAGCTCAGAGCCTGCAGCCTGCTTCAGATTCTGTGTCTCCCTCTCTCTCTCTCTCTCTGACCCTCCCTACTTGCTCTCTGTCTCTCAAAAATAAATAAATAAACATTAGAAGAAGACAAAGGGCTATTAAGAAGAAATGTGTATCCGTGTGCCCCTGACATTATTTTCAACGTCAGCACGCTTCCATCCTGACGTAAAGACATCCGTCCCGTTTCCTCGTTGGAATTAGCCGGGTTTGGGTCCCTCGATTCGGTCAGGATCCAGTCCGTGGTTCCGTGGCGTTCTCAGCAAGGGTCTGTTTAAACCACAGTATTCTGGGCTCCTGACTGTTTCTAAAACGTACTCCTTTCCCCCCTCTCTTTAGTAGCGGGGACCTTAGGGGTCCGCTCTGAGAAGACAGACCCGTGCCTTTCCTCTTCCTAAGACGGCCCCTAGGGTTCAGCCTGTTTATCTTGGAGAAACATATCAACGCCAACTTCTTCCCTCTCCCCGTTTCTCCTGCTTCTGCGCAGAGGCTCGCTCTCCATTTGTCTCCATCTCCAGAACGTCAAGGCAGATGGAGGCGCCGTCGATTTTTCCCCTCCGCTGTAGAAGATCTGGGGAGACTTAACTGCACCTCGTAATCTCGATTCAGGACTGGACACGTCGTAAGAGACTGCCCTTTCAGCCGTAGATAGTTTGGATACAGAACAATGGTGTTTCATGAGAAATACTTCATTTTTTTCCCCTTAGGAGCCCCCCAGTTGAGCTTAAGACGGCTTTTTTCATGAGAAAGAAGAAAACGATGAATTCGCTTCCTTGCTGCTCTGAGTCTCGGGGCAACCTGTGCATCCTGGGAGCCTTCGGTCAATTTGGTAAGTGAACGGAAAGGCGTCAGAAGCAGATCAAGAATCGGAAAGGTCTGGACCAGAGCGCCCCGAGGTCACCTGCAGAGGACGCTGCGTGCACCCAAAGACGGATGAGTTCTCGCCCTCGGAGGATCCTGACCATTCCCGCCGTCGCCGCCGCAGAAGGGAGACAGGAGTCACGGCGCCTGGGAGTGCTCCCCACCTGCACGTGTCGCGACAAAGACTCGCCTGGCGCGGAGCCTCCCGGGTTGGGATCCTCGCGCTGATACCCCGAGAGAGGCAATGGGGGGAGGGGGTGTTTCAGTGTGGCTGCATTCTGGGTTGCCTTCCGTGACGGTTCCTGCAACGTGTCAACTTGCTCGCATCACAAGGTGCCTAACGCGGGGCTCAAACTCACGAGCTGTGAGATCAGGACCTGAGTCAAAGTCAGATGCTCAACCGACCGAGCCCACCAGGCGCCCTGCCGATGTGTTCTTTAATAGCATCAGGTGGAAGCCCAAAGGGAAGCAGCTTTAGCTCACTAGGAGCTGGACTCTTAGAAGCTCAAGACGCCACAAAGAAACTTTTCTTACTTTTCTTTGCCTTCAGCTGTGGCCAAATTGCCTGGGGCAAGAGAGATCAATGCCTACGTTCATTTTTTTTTTATTTTTTAAAATATTATATATTTATTTATGTAACTAAGCTGTAGGCAGGGCTTGAACTCATCACCCCGAGATCTACTAACTGAGCCAGCCGGGTCAGCACCTGCTTTTCAAGAACCGTGGGCGGAGTCAGGATAAATCAGAGTTCTCTCTTTTTTGGTTACAAGTCCGTCTAACCGAGTTACTTTTTTAATTTTTATTTTTTTGAGACAAAGAGAGTTCGTGCTTGAGCAGGGAAGGGGCGGAGAGAGAGAGAGGGAGCGGAAGAGAGAATCCCAAGCAGGCTCCAGGCTCAGTGCAGAGCCTGACACGGGGCTCGATCCCATGACCCTGAGATCACGACCGGAGCTGAAATCAAGAGTCAGACGCTTAGCTGACCCAGGTGCCCTTGAGTTATTTTGTTAGGTATATACATGATATAAATTTACAAGCAGAGTTTGGAAAGATGAAATAAGGCAATTGCTATAAAAGGCCACAGAGTACTTAACGTGTTACATATCAGTCACCATGCAGGCGTTACATGCTTATACAGGGGCGATTGCCACGTGCTGACTGTCTCTTCCTTGCAGGGGTCCTCACAGTGCCCCTGAAAAAGCCTGGGGGCAGGGCAGGTGTCTGGAGCCCCCAATGGTGGTTCAGGAGTCCCCGGAGTAGCCGACCCCTGCCCCAGGGCTGCATGGAGACAGCCGGCAGACAGATGCTGCCGGGGACGGGCACAGAGCACACCTGCGTTCTTCTCCAGAACAAAGCGAAAGCCACCTACCGCTAGGCAAGGGGCAAGAAACCCACCCAGCCGTGGTCCCGGAAGCTGCTTCGGCCCAAAGGCTGGCGGGGTCCGCCCTCTCCCCGGCTACACATTAAACTATAAAATGACACGGCTGCTCCTATCGCCGGCTTTGCTCACTGCTCGGAAGTGCACCTGGGGCTCCTAGAGTCCCACCTTCGTCATAACATGGTTTTCAGCAATAGCAATCCACTTTTATAATAATATTTTCCGTAACTATGACTTCAGAGAGTCTGTTAAAGAGAGGTATATAGTAAGGGAGGGCATTAAAGGAGGAAAAAAGAGAGGAAAAAAAAAAGAAAAGTTCCCTAAACTCCATAAAGAAATAAATGATTAGTAGTGTGCGTGTGTGTGCGTGTGCGCGTGCGTGTGAGTGTGCGCATGCATGTGTGTGTGTGTGTGCGTGCGTGTGCGTGCGTGTGTGTGTGTTGGCTTTAGAAATAGTTATTGGCTCAAGAAATCAAACGTTATCAGTCTATGAAACCCCCCCAGCATGTGGCCATAATGAGAAAAAACAGTGACCGTCTGGGGACAAATACCTCATTTTCAAAGCAGAATAAAAGTTCACCTGAGGCATAAACGTGTCTGTCCTGTTGAGTAAGCACAGGGCAAGTGCGAGAAAAAGGACCTGACGTCTTTAGCCTCCGACGTGGACGAGGTACTCAGCAACACCCCGCCTGCCGCTCATCCCCACCAGGCGGCTCGCCAGAGCAAAGACGGCGTCAGTAGCAACAAGGAGGGAAACACCCAGACCCACGCGTGCGCTCAGCCGGGGTAGAGTAAGGCGTGACTGAGCACCGAGGGCATGCCGGTTCTCAGATGACTCATCTGGGCAACACTGGGCGTGAGCGGCAGCCGCCCAATGATCTCCTCAACGACCTTCCGACATGGTCCCCCGTTTCAGGTGTGCCAATGGAGGTACAGCCTGAAATCCACAAGGGCCCCGGGAAAGGCCGGGTTGAACGCATGAACCGGAGGCCGGGCTCTCAGTGCTGCGAGGACCTCTGCCCTCTGCCTCTGGGTACTCAACTTTCCAGGGTCGCGGAGCCTTAGTTTTCCGCCAGTAGATTGGCGTGACTTCGTGACCCTTCTTAGGTCTGGTTTTAACGTCTGTTTTCCCCCGACGGTTTGCCTCGGATCTTGATTCCCGAAACCGAATGGAAAATACCATTTGCTTCTTTTACGCAAGCTTCCCCCCCAGGGTCGTGCGTGAGGAGGACCTAGTGTCTCTCTGCACCCCAGACCACGATGGGGACCCCCCCCACTGGGACCTGCCCTGTCTTCGTGCCCCAGACCAGCGTTTCCGCAACGTTCTCCAGGATCCGTGGTGTTCCCGGGAGCTAACTGTGGTATTCCATCTGGATTTCTCGGGGCTCTGGTTGCCAAGAATGACAGCCCGACTTGAACCAGCCTAGACCAAATGAGGCAGTTTCCACCTCAGAAGTGCACGCCGCCTGGCAGTGACCTGGCCCCAGCGTGGGCTCCCTGAGTGCCCGGGACTCGGCACCAGAAACCGCTCTGCTCATTCTCTTCCTGGTTTTCTTCTCTTCCTCGTCCGTACGAGTCGGCTTCGCCCTCTGTGCTGCAGACAAGGGTTCTCGCCAACCCGGAGAAAGCGTGACCACGTGAAGCCCTGACCGGAACAGTAGCTGAAGCTGCTGTCAGAAAGGGGAAAGGGGTCGCTCCTCTGGGCGTCAGTTTGGAAAATCCTGGGAAAGGACACTGCATGGCCCAGCCGGGGTCACCGAACACTGTGGCGGGGGGCGTGGACACAGGGTTGGTCCTGCCCATGTCTGTCTTTTCCTCTTGCATGTGGAGATTGTTATTGGCAACAGCAACAGAGGCTGAGGCCCCAAGGTGCCCACGTCCCAGCTCCAAGAACCTCTGAATATGTTACTTTGCAAGGCGCAGGGGGCTCAGATCGCATTATCCCAGGCTATCCGGGTGAGCCCAGTGGAGTCACAGGGTCCTTGAAAGTGGAAGCCAGGCAGAAGGAGGGATGCAAACGGTGGATACCCCCAGATGCGTGTTGTGGTTGGCGTGCACACAGAGGGAGGGGCCTTAAACCAGGGGCCGTGGGGGCTTCTGGAAGCGAGAACAGGGAAAGAAAGAGGCTGCCCCCTAGAGCCGCCATAATGGACATGGCCCCGAGGATGCCTTGATTTTGGTCCAGGGAGACCCGTGTTGGACTTCTGACTTCTGACTTCAACTTGTGTTGATTTAGGTCACTGAGATTTTGGGGGTTGGTTACAAAAGCAGTTGAAAGCAGATCTGTCTCCCATATTTCAATGGGTGTGTTTAATGTCAATAATATCAACAGGCTGGTGGCAATACTAGCGATAGAGGTGGGTCTCTGCGGCGGAGGAGGGGAAGTAGCGACATCACGGCCTGGGGTTTGGAGCCTTCGCAGGCAGGGAAATTATTAGTTTGAGAAAGGGATCCAGCTTCTGGGACACGGCTGTCAGGTAATAAGTCAGCGGCTGCACGCAAAAGGAGACCGTGACCCTCAGACGCACTCACGATGCAGGCTGGTGGCTGTCCGTGTCGGGACATGGCCTGGCTTTTGTGAAGGAGGGAGACTTGAGGACGCGGCTGAACATGTCTTGTAACTGAATACGCACCGTCGGCGGAGGTGAGGTTCGGACCCACGAGCTGTGAGCTTTGATGATGACCCCAGGCCATTTCGTCAGAGGGGTGACCCAGGCAAAGCCCGTGGCCTCTCCGAGCCTCTCATCATCGATGACATGGAGTAATCCCACCAGCCCGCTCTATCTTGCAGGATTGTGGTTAGAAAGAACGAGCCAACACCGGAGCTATGACCTCATTTTGTAGGAAAAACTGAGTTAAAACGCAAATGAAAACACTCTGTCCCCACAAATATGACCCCTTAATTTTCTGCAAATTTCTTTTTTTTAAATGCTTATTTGTTTTTGAGAGCGAGCAGGAGTTCAGGGAGGGACAGAGAGAGAGGGCGACGAAGGATCCAAAGCGGGCTCTGTGCAGACAGCAGAGAGCCCAAGGCGGGGCTCGAACTCACCAACCACGAGATCATGACCTGAGCTGAAGTCAGACGCTTAACCAGGCTGAGCCCCCCAGGCGCCTCGACACATTTCCAAATGAAGACAGGAACTCTGGCCTCTTACTCTCTGACCTTAAAGCTGAACCGCTGAGCTCTAAAACTTTGGCGGTGGATAAAAACATTTTGAAAGTTTAAGATTCCATTGTGGCTCAAAATATAAACTTAACAGAGTCCTACGTTCGATCTTTCCTTGCACTGCTCTTGGAAATATTTTGTGGCTAACACTGAAAGGATAATATTTTGGAGGCTGAGCATTAGGTCTTCCTAATAAAACTGTAAAAAACTATCACTGTGAAACAGTAGTTAACGATTTGTTTGCTAACATCCGTTTTAGCCAAAGCTGGTTTCATGGTGCCACGTTCTTTTTTTCAGAACTCATTTGCAACAGATGTTTAATTGAAAGGACCGATGTCTTCGGGTCATTAAGATTCCCCGTCCCACCGAGGCGCTCGGGAACCTCATTGGGGTCTGTACATTATCATCCCATAAATATCGAGGCCGAGCAGGATACAAATGAAGGAGGAGGGGATGGTTAATCTTCATCCTTTAAACAGATTTATTATACTTGTCTCCTTCCCTGACACTGCGTATTCATTTTTAATGTCATGATTCATGTGCTCCAAATACCCAGGACCGAGATGTGTATTGTTTTTGAAATTTTAAATTACTGTCACGAAATAAACCAAGTCTTTTCTCAAGAATACACCAATATTATAGTTCAAATCGAAGACCAAAAGCGTAGTAGGATTGTTCTCTTCAGAAATCCTTTAAGAAGCAGGTGAAATCAAACAACCACAAAGTGCTTCCACAGGCCATTATAGCAAGTGTGCACTTCCGGCAGTAAAGTAGGAAGCTATTTTTGGCACAAACGTGGGTTACAAAGCTGTAGGGGGTTGTGGAAACGTTCGGATTAAAAGCAAACCATGTTTCCACTTGGGTGGTTTTGTTTGTGAGGCAATGCAGGGGAGACACAGGGCCTGTGGGTGCTCCTCACCTCTGCATGCTCCCTACCTGTGCGTGCTCCCTACCTGTGCGGGCTCCCTACCTGTGGGTGCTCCTTACCTGTGGGTGCTCCTTATATGTGTGTGCTCCCTACCTGTGGGTGCTCCTTACCTGTGGGTGCTCCTTATATGTGTGTGCTCCCTACCTGTGCGTGCTCCTTACCTGTGCATGCTCCCTGCCTGTGGGTGCTCCCTACCTGTGAGTGCTCCTTACCTGTGGATGCTCCCTACCTGTGAGTGCTCCTTACCTGTGGGTGCTCCCTGCCTGTGGGTGCTCCCTACCTGTGAGTGCTCCTTACCTGTGCATGCTCCCTACCTGTGAGTGCTCCTTACCTGTGCATGCTCCCTACCTGTGAGTGTTCCTTACCTGTGGATGCTTCTTCCATGTGGATGCTCCCTACTTGTGGATGCTCCCTGCCTGTGGATGCTTCCTGCCTGTGGGTGCTCCCTACCTGTGGGTGCTCCCTGCCTGTGGGTGCTCCCTACCTGTGGATGCTCCCTACCTGTGGGTGCTCCCTGCGTGTGGGTGCTCCCTGCCTGTACATGCTCCCTGCCTGTGGGTGCTCCCTACCTTTGGATGCTCCCTGCCTGTAGGTGCTCCTTACCTGTGAGTGCTCCTTATCTGTGGATGCTTCTTACATGTGGATGCTCCCTACTTGTGGGTGCTCCCTGCCTGTGGGTGCTCCCTGCCTGTGGGTGCTCCCTGCCTGTGAGTGCTCCCTACCTGTGGATGCTCCCTACCTGTGGGTGCTCCCTGCCTGTGGGTGCTCCCTGCCTGTACATGCTCCCTGCCTGTGGGTGCTCCCTGCCTGTACGTGCTCCCTGCCTGTGGGTGCTCCCTGCCTGTGGGTGCTCCTTACCTGTGGGTGCTCCCTGCCTGTGGGTGCTCCCTACCTGTGGGAGCTCCCTGCCTGTACGTGCTCCCTGCCTGTGGATGCTCCCTGCCTGTGGGTGCTCCCTGCCTGCGGGTGCTCCCTGCCTGTACGTGCTCCCTGCCTGTGAGTGCTCCCTGCCTGCGGGTGCTCCCTGCTGGCTGAGGAGCTGTGATTCCCCCGGGTGCTCACAGACCTGCGGATCTCTCCCTCGCGTCTCCACCAAAGCCGTGAGAGTGGTTTCCTGGGATCCCTTACAAGTTCCTCCTGAAGCGGTGTGATTCCCAGAGACCTCTGACCTTGGTCCGTGGGGATAGCTTGCCCTTGGCAGCCTCCGTGCCCCACGAGGGCGTCCGCATCAGGGCTTGCTGCTCACACCGGCAGTTCTCCGTGCTCCCCCTGTCCCACGTGCATTCCCCCCCCGCCCCCGTCTCTGGGAGAAGCGTCTCATGACACGGATAACGTTCCCTCATATGCTTCCTCCATGCCTGTCACAGGGTCCGCGTGCCATTTACTGCACAGCGGGGTTTTCTGTTCAGGTGACAGGCTTCCGTGAGACCATGACAGAAAGATTATACTTCTCCACTTTTCCCAAAGCAGACACTTTTTCACACTTAGAAATTCCATTTCGGCTACTTTAAGTAGGTACCAAATTGCTGTCTACTTACTATAATTATTGCCAGTTCTAAATCTCCTCCACACCTCCACACTTTAGTAAATCATTTTTAAAAGGTATTGGGAGCGTTGTGACTTCTGAGCATGACGGGGTTCGGATATGGGTGGGAAAACCCCACGCGCCCCAAGCCGGCACTGCACGGCCTGATCGCACTGGCTTTCCGATACATTACGCCTTAAATGATACTATCTTGACGGGCGGCTTAGTAAATTGCACTTGAAAATGATGAGGCTGCATTGTTTAATCTTTGAAAATGGTTTAAGAAAGGTCAAAGCAAAATTCAGTTGTATGACATGGAATAAGTTAACATGTACTTTAAAGCCTTTATTCAAAAATTTTGTCAATGTTTATTTACTTTTGAGAGAGAGACAGAGACAGAGACAAAGTGCGAGCTGGGGAGGAGCAGAGAGAGGGAGACACAGAATCTGAAAGCAGGCTTCAGGCTCTGAGCTGTCAGCACGGAGCCCGACGTGGGGCTCGAACTCACGAACCGCGAGATCATGACCTGAGCCGAAGTCGAGAGCTTCACCGACTGAGCCACCCAGGCGCCCCCATGCCCTTATTCAAATGTATTACTTGTCGTTCACGTCAGTGGAATACGTCATCGTTACTGACCGGATTCTGTGTCTCCCTCTCCTTCTACCCCTACCCAGTCTGTCTCTCTCTCTCTCTCTCAAAAATAAAATAAGCATTAATTTGTTTTTAAAAAAAGAATACGTATTTAGCCCCTTCTAAAGACATTTTTCCATTTTATGTGCAGAACTTTGGAATTTCAGGATAGGCCGTAGCTGTTAAGAGAACTGCACAGAGCATATGCACGTACACACGCACACAGACGCTCACACACTAACACACTCACGCCCCAAACGGCAGCCACCCATTGAAGAGATTTTTGCTTCCGGTTAGCCACGATGATACAGCCTTTCATTTCTCCCTCAGTCACTGTGTTGACACAGGGTAAATGATTTTTTTTTTAATTTTTTAATGTTTATTTGAGAGAGAGAGACAGACTGGGAGCAAGGGAGTGGCAGAGAGAGAGACAGAGACACAGAATCCGAAGCAGGCTCTGGCCTCCGAGCTGTCAGCACAGAGCCTGACGTGGGGCTCGAGCTCACAAGCTCTGAGATTGACGACCTGAGCCAAAGTCGGATGCTTAAGTGACTGAGCCGCCCAGGCGCCCCTAGGGTAAAGGGTTTTTAAACAGCATGACCAATTCCTGGGGAAAATCACCTTGGGGGATGACACACATGTCATCTGTTGCACGGAAGAAGAGAATATTAAATGGGTGGTGGAAAAGTTAGGACGACATGGGTTACAGAACTATGCCTTCGCGGCACACAGCACACATGGAAACACTGCACGGTGTGTGCATGGCAATGATCGCATTTTTTATATTAAGTCAGGCAAAGCTCTAAGTTTTAAAGTTTAGATATCCTACTTTGCACTTTTTTTAAAATTTTTATTTTGAGAGAGAGGGGTAGAATGCATGTGAGCAGGGGAGGAGCAGAGAGAGAAGGAGAGAGAGCCCCAAGCAGGCTCCATGCTCAGCACAGAGCCCGACACGGGGCTCGAACTCACAACC
Organism: Paguma larvata; assembly: GCA_030068075.1. Lineage (NCBI taxonomy): Eukaryota > Metazoa > Chordata > Mammalia > Carnivora > Viverridae > Paguma > Paguma larvata. Next base: position 86,492,264 of record CM057835.1, read on the forward strand.
GGCGAGATCATGACCTGAGCCAAAATCAAAGGTTGGACATTTAACTGACTGAGCCACCAGGTGCCTCCCTGGCTCTGCGCATTTTCAACCCGTGGGGGAAAGAAACCATGTGGGAACATCTCCGAAGGCACAGACGTCAGCAGTCCTGCCTGGAATGGGTGAGGTTTGTGTCATGGTGGCTGATGGAAAAGTGACTTCATTTTGCTGTATAGGTGTTTCTTCTAACTTCAGGGTAATTCATCATTTTGAATGCGAAAATAAACATTTAAACACTTGCATTTGCTTTCATGCGCACGTGTGTTCGCTTCTCGGCTTCGGCCGTTGGCCAGCCCGGCACTCGGGGGACACGGCTCCGTTCACCAATCCCGCCCCCCCGCCCCCGCCCCCGCCGGCAGCCAGACTCACAGAGATCGCTAAGCTCGGCTTCTGCTGCTTGAAATGAGCAAAATAAAATATCTGCACGATTTGATCTTTAGTTTTATAGAAACCCACGTCCTTTCTTCGAGAGTTTAACGCCCTTGTCCCAGACCCGGAAATAATAAGTGCAAGATTTAAAAGAAGAAAGAAATCACACCTCCAAAAATTCATCTTTAGTTTTTCTTACCAGTGGGATCAAAAATTTTCCAGATATTCCAAGGTGGTGATCAGAGAAAGAAGGCATATATTTCTCATTTTCCGGTCCAAGGACCAAAAACCACTGCAGGCTCAGTAGTGGATGAGGTGGGGGTCCCCTTTCGCTCCCTTTTGCTGAATCAGTAGTTTGACTGCGCCAGTTTGTGGGAGGAGCGGGGGCAGGGGCTGGCATGGGGCTGGGAGGGACAAGGTGCTCGTGGCTCGGACGTGCAGAGCTCTGGGGACCTGAGACGGTGCGAGACAGCCGAGGCCAGCCGGCAAAAGTATTCTGGCTCTGGGTTTATTTTAATTACCCGGATTCGTCTCCTTCCGGCCTTAACGCTAGCCCAGGACCCACGAGACATTTAAGTTAGCCTTCCGTGGCTGTGCGTAAAAGGGATCGTCTCCAGTTTGCAAGCCTCAAAGGGAGGATGTGTTATGAGAAGAAGGGTGTCCCACGGAATACGAAGGGGCCCCCCAGCAGGGGACTGGGAAGCTCGCAGGAAGCCCAGGACGTATTTGTCCCTGTCTCCCACCTCTTCCGCGCGCTCCCCTGATACTGCAGGGTCACAGACGATGGCTTCTTTGATGCCCACGTTCTAATGTTACCGTCTGGCCAGGTCTGAGCACCCTTTGCCGAGCTGCCTTATTTTGCATCGGTTAGACGCGGATGGGATGAACCACGGTGCCCCCCACGACACAGCACTCCAGTTTTAAGCCACAATCAAATATGACATCCAATTATCGTCGCTATTGGTGACAAACACAATTTTACTATAATTAATGTACTAAATTACCACTCACAAATCCGGTTAAGTAAGAGAAGTTTTGCCCAGTTACCCATAACTTTGACTTACAGAGGACACTTCGTACTTTGCGAGGCAGGCTTTTAAACTCGCTTTCTTATTTCTAGCTGTGGGTTATTCTCGTGCACGGAAGGAAATTGCATCTTCTCAAAAATGGGATACTTGTGTTTGAAAACGAGGAAGCTTTTATCTTTTTCCAGCTTAACTGAGGTATAACGCACAAATAGAAGTTTCTCATATTTAAGGTACAACTTGATCTTTAAAATACTTTATCTATTGTGAAGTGATTACAACACTCAAGGTAATTAAAATATCCATTGCCTCTCATACTTGCTGTTTGTGTGTGTGTGTGTGTGTGTGTGTGTGTGTGTGGTGAGAACACTTGAGATCTACCCTCTTAGCAACTTTCAAGCATACACCACAGTATTGCCAACTGTAGTCACCATGCTGTCCATCGGATCTCCAGAATTTATCCATCTTATTTATTTAAAAAGAGTTTTTAATGTTAATTTATTTCTAAGAGAAAGAAAGAGACAGAGTACAGCAGGGGAGGGGCAGAGAGAGAGGGAGACACAGAATCCATAGCAGGCTCCAGGCTCCGAGCCGTCAGCACAGAGCCCGACGCAGGGCTCGAACCCACAACCTGTGAGATCACGACCTGAGCCAAAGTCCATCTGATTTATAACTGAAGCTTTGTGGCCTTGACCAATGCCCCCTCCCCTCAGGCCCTGGCCACCACTGGTGTACTTCTATGTACGTCTAGGAGTTTGACTATTTTCGGTTCCACATATAAGTGAGATCATGCAGTAACTGAAATGAGCTCTCTTTACTATTTCAGTATATTGGGTCTGTTAGTTCCCCTAGGAAACAGAAATATCTAGTTGCCTCTATGTTCATCTATCTGTCTATTATCTATGATCTATTTTTCTGTACCTCAGCTCTACATGCATAATTTTAGAGAACAAGAGAATCTGGGCCCTGGAGTCATGATCGGAGAGCAGGTGTTTCTATAAAGGAAGATGCTTCATTGCAATGAAATGTTGTCTATGTTAAATAATCTCTCCACTGAATACTAACGTGAAATCACTTAGAATCAAAGTATATCAGAAAGAAAGGAAGGAAGGAGGGAAGGAGGGAGGGAACAAAGGAAGGAGGAAGGAAGGAAGGAAGGAAGGAGGGAAGGAGGGAAGGAGGGAGGGAACAAAGGAAGAAGGAAGGAAGGAAGGAAGGAAGGAAGGAAGGAAGGAAGGAAGGAAGGAAGGAAGGAGGAAAGGGAAGGAAGGAAGGCAAGGAAAGAGAAAAAAAGGAGGGGAAGGGAAGGGAAGGGAAGGATATTCTTGTTACTACTTCCTGACCCTATAGGAAGGGGCTTATACACAAAGTTTCTGAAGCAGCCACACAGTGTACAACCACAGTGAGTCAGAGGCAACCATAGTAACATTATAATAACTAACACTAATGAGCATTGTCTCCTGTTACAAGTAACCCTACACAGATTTCTAATGGCTGCAAGAGTATTTCTCAGGCTGCATGCCAGGCACGGTGGTGAGCCCCTCACTACGTTGGTGGTTCTCAACTGAGGCCGATTTTGCTTCCAAGGGGATATTGGACTACATCTGGGTGGTACCACTACACCACCACTACAACCGTGGTGTCACAACTGGAAAGATGCTACCGGCATCTGGTAGGTCGAGCCCAGGAAGGCTGTCGAATGTGCTACAAGAGCCGATCTCCCCTCAACAAAGAATCGTCTGCCCCAAATGTCGATAGTGCTATGGTTAAGAAACCTTGACCTGCACTCTCCCCTGTAATCTTCCCAACCACCCCATGGAGCAGGTGAGGTTATTGTGGCACAGAATGGCTTCAAGGTCAACAAACTATTTCACTTTTCCTCTTGGGCCACTCCTACGTGATATTTCTCAGAAGCCACAAGACTGATTTCTGGCCAATGGAGCGTGAGTGGAAGTGATGTTGTCAACTCCATCTTGGATTTATTAAACCTCCTGCTCAGCCCATTGGTCTCCTTCTCCCCCCAGTTTTGGCTGGCCACGCCTGATGCTGTGGAGGACTCTGAGTAGCCCATAGGAGGTAGAGGGGCCACAATGTGGGAGGAGCCTGGGCCCCTAAACGATTCCACGGAGAAGGGCCCCTCCCTGACTCATGTCAGACTGCCAGGAAGAAATAAATCTTTCCAGTGTAAAGCCATTGAGATCTCATGGTTATTTGTTGCATTAATCAGCCAATTTTGACTGACACAATTATTATACCCATTTTCCAGATGAGCTGCAGAGGGGATGCTTGATCAGAAGTCTGGTTCCATTTCTCTCCATTGAAATTGTTTTAGCTTTTCCCAGTGCATGCCCTCTTCATCCTCATTACTGCTCGATTCTAAATTCTAAGCCTCCTTGAACCGCATTGTTACGGGTGTCCCTTCTCTCGGCACAGGAGAAAGTTTGATTTAGCTGATTGGTCCAGTTTTAGGTTACTTGCACACCCTTGACCAGTCTCAATGACCAGGGCAATGCTCAGCACTGAGTATCTTGGGTCGTGTGTCTTAACCAGTCATGGAGACCAGGTAACAGAACAATCGTGATGACTCAAGACCCCAGCTCAGGATTGGGGCTAGACCCAACCTACCCGAACTCCTAGCCAACCTTATGTCTAGTATGGGGGTCTCCTCCCCTAGGGTATGATGAGGATGGGAAGATGCCTTTGGATTTTCAGAACCCTTGAGAGGGACACTCTGTCCTTAAAGCAATAGGGCCCAAGTTCTCCTGAAAATTTCCCACAGCTCAGCAAGAATGGGACGACCAAATAGATGTTTATACTCAGAGATGTGAATGTAATTACCAGGCAGCACATGTCAGATACAACAAGACATTCTCTGTCCATGGTTCTGATCGTCATCCAAAGGCACTAATCCTAAGACCATTTTGCAATACCTCCTACCTCAGAAAGCTAACATGTTTATCTTTGCCTGGTCAAAGGGCATCAGCTTCCATGGCAGTGAAGAGAGAATATCTTAGAACTCTGAAACCCAGCGATTCTGAGCGAGGCAATGGAGACCCAGACGATCGACAGTCCACCCAGGGGGAAACTCCCACACATGCTCTGGATCTGACATTACTCTTGCATTTATAGTCCCGAACCACTTAGTACAGACGTCACATAATTTCCCATTGAGTAGTTGAATCTAAGTGGGATTTTCTCATTTCTTTAACCTAACTGATTGAAAGTCAACGTTGGCCTTAAACCATGGGGAGGATGGCAGGGAAGGCCAGGAACTGGGGCTGGATTATTTATCAAGTTTATTAAATCCTATTTCTGACATGATTTCCTGGGAGCCAGAAGATATTCTGTGTGTGAATCTGTTTGGATAATAACAAATGTCTCTCGACCTTGCCACACTGGGGATTAGAAAATTGATTTCCAGCTCCCTTTCCTGGTCAGTCAGGGAGAAATCACTTTCAAGGGTACATATTTTGAGAAGGATATGAGATGTTAACTCATGGGGCTCTTGTGGGCAGGGCTGTCACGCACCACTGTTCAGGTCACTGAATAAAGGTACTCAGGAAAAGGAACAGGGTAGGGTGGCATTTAGCCCTCACACCGTGTGTTAGAATAAAGATAGTCACAAATTCTCTGCCACACTGCCATAGAGAGGTGGGATCCACGGTGCCTCCCTTGGAATGTGGGCCAAACCTACGGTTAGTTGACAAAGCTCACAGAGTAACCCTGTGTGGGAGCCCCAAATCTTACCCACGCCATCGACGAGCATCCAGAACTTGCCTATTAATCACTTGTCTGTCAAAGCTGGCAATCAGTCAAAATAATTCCAAAATGCCACCTCTGTTTACCTTTACCACAAACAGAAATGGATCAAGGAATCAAACTTTAGGGACGTTTAGAAAAGCTAGTGGTTTAAAAAAGAAAAAAAATAAAAGCTAGTGGTTTTTATATTACAGGCGGTCCCATTCTAGGAAAAGTCATTATCGTCTGCATAGGTAACATTTAACAGACTCGCATCCTCCTGTGACATTTCCTTAGTGCATAAAAACACGGTGAGTGAAAGGTGAAAGGTATCTAGGGGACAATAGAGCAATTGAACTAGAAGCATCAATCACTGGGAAAGGTCAATTAGCAAAATATTCAAAAAACATTTTCTGGACCGGAGGGAGAGAAACATTTTGGAGTTCACACCTACTTCATTCATAAGACAATCACACCATTTACAACTCGTGTGTATTTACGTTAAGTAACATGTTAGAGCAAATGACACCTTAGACCTTCGTTTTGTTCCTTCTTAGTTTAACACAGCAAGTAAATGACCCATTAAGAAGAAAAAGAAATAACAGTTTTCAATCAAAAAGATTATATGTATGCAAAGAACATAGTATCTAGTAGGGCATGTAAGAAAGGAGTTTGTGGTATTTTCTTAATGGAAATTTCACAAAGCCTTTACAGGCAGTTTGGTTATTGCGATGATTAGCATTTTGTTCTATTCTGTTCCATAACGTGAGTGCTGACGATCCTCGCTCCTCCAGTGTTAACTTTACCACAGATCTTACGGGGTTTATGGCAAAGGCTGAACCCCACAGACTGTGTGCAACTTTGCTGATTGGACTTGAGGGGTTAGTGGACATGATCTTTTCTGTGATGTTGTAATATTTCCTAATTCTGTGGAGGTCATAGCTTTGTGTATTGGTTGATTTAATCATTATGTTCTGGATTAAATGAAGCAAGTTAGCAGCAGTAACAGAAAAATTCATACTTCAAAATTCATCAGTCAACCGAAAGAAGTGTGTTTAGACTGTAGCTGCTGGGGAGTGAGGGGCTCTGCTCCACACAGTCACTCGGGGATCCAGGCCCCTCCGTCTTATGACTACACCATCTGCCTGGGATCTCAAAGGCATTGGCTGGCTTCCGGGCCTTTGGCCTGTGAGTGAGGGAGGAGTAGGAATACTTGGGAGGATACTGGAAGCCACACCTGGGAAGTGCCGCACAGGAATTCTGCTTACGTTTCATTAACCAGGACTCAGTCACACACTCTACTTACCACAATAGGGGATGGGAAAAGAAAACAGGCAGAAATTGTGGACATATGGGACATCCATTCATTTTACGTTTTGATGGACCCGCCTTCCTTACGCATCCAGGTTCCAGACATAGAAACGCCACAGACGCTCTATTTTTCAACCTCACCATCACACGTATGTACACAGGAGATGGGGCTCTGACACTTAGGCTCCTCCGCGTGAGATTTTGACACGGGAGCTACATTAGGACAGATGAGTGACACAGGGCATCCACGTCACAGAAGTGCATTTCTTGGGTCAACGGTGGTAGTAGTGGCTTTCCAGGTGTCATAGCTTTATGGTTCTCTCCCATCCACGGCTCCTCCCATCCTATGGCTCCTCCCACCCTGCGACTGACCGCACATCAGAGCCCTTCCCATATTGTAGCCCCTCCCATATCCTAGCTCCGCCCACACTCATTGCCCCTCTCACCTCACAGTTCCTCCCACACCATAACCCTTCTCACCCATGGCTCCTCCCACACCATAGCTCCTCCCACATCATAGTCCTTCCATATTATAGCTCTTCCCATCCATGGCTCCTCCTACACAGAGGCTCCTCCCACATCACAGCCCTTCCCACACCATAGCCCCTCCCACCAATGGCTCCTCCCACATCATAGTCCTTCCCACATCATAGCCCCTCCCATCCATGGTTCCTCCCACCAATGGCTCCTCCCACACCATAGCCACTCCCAAGAGTGGCCCCACCCACAACATAACTCCTCCCACACCATAGCTGCCCTATATCACAGCCCCTCCGATGCCGTGGTCCTGGCCATCTCACGGTTCTGCCCACCTTCATCCTTCCTTCGCCAACCTGGCTCACTGTAGTGTCTCTGCAGCTGTCACTAACAATCGCTTCTTCTACCCTTACTTGGGATCATTCTGGAACTTCCTACTATTCCTTACTAAGTCCTTTCCTGATTAAATTAATCAGGTTAATCTTCTTGGCAACTCATGATGCTTAAACGTAATAGTCCTTTGTTTTGAGGGAAACAAAACCTAACAAAACAAGGACATATGTTTTAATACTGAGGTTTCTCTCTGTCTTTGACGAGAGGAGTTTTTTTTAAGCCATACAATATATTATTGTCATTATTTAAAAATTATAGGATTTTTCATTTCAACCCTGATTTCTGACCTCTCTTTAAAAAATATAAAAATTTGACATATTTGAGAATAGATATGGGAGAAGCTTCATTTGTTAATTCAGCAAACATGTATTTAATGCTGACAATTTACCAAATCTTGGTATATGCCGAATTTCAGGGCATTTTTGTGGCCACGTTGTATCAGCTGATGAAGATGTCAAGATTACCTCTTGTCAGAGAGCCGAATGTTTTCCATTTTATTTAATGGGAACGTGTCTTGATTAACAGTTTCCTGACCCTTGATGCCCAGATAGGTTTCCAAATGAGAGACTGTTCCGAAGATACAGGCGGACATTTCCACTATCACGTGGGGCACTGCCCTTCCTGAAGTTGGATCCGCAGTGTTCAGATCTGTTTCATTCCTGGTCATTTTCAGTGGACTAACTTGTGGCGCTCTGTGAAATGACTTCATGGTGGTTGCATTGTTCTTGTCCTTTGGGTATAATTGGGGTCCCAGAGACCCCTGGGGTGGCAACGTGGAGGGCACTAGGCTATAAGAGTTCCCAGGGACACAGGGCTCGTTCTGCTCTTGAGAAGGAACATCTCCTGGTGCTAGGAAAACGTGTTTGACACAGAAGCCCCTGGGTTGCTCAGTCGGTTAAGTGTCCGACTTCAGCTCAGGTCATGATCTCATGGTTCCTGGGTTCAAGCCCCGTGTTGGGCTCTGTGCTGACAGCTCAGAGCCTGGAGCCTGCTTCAGATTCTGTGTCTCCCTCTCTCCCTGCTTGCACTCTGCCTATCTCTCAAAAATAAATAAACATTAAAAATTAAAAAAGAAAAAAGGAATATAAATCTTCAGGGGGCACAGGCCCTGGGTCCCGTCTTTCTGATATAAAACAGGGTTTCTCAAACATGACACTATTGACATTTTGGGTGGGGTAATTTTTGGTGGCGAGGGCTGTCCTGTGCATTGTAGGATGTTTAAAGTGTCCCTGGCCTTGGCCTCCGGGATGCCAGAAACACCTTCCACCCGACCATGACAAAGGGTCTCCAGATATTACCGAATTCTCCTGGGGGGAAAGTCGCCCCCTTGTTGAGAATGGCTGCCTTCAGAACTGAGATTGTTGAAGGGAAGGCTGTTTCTACGATGATCCCATAGAACCCAGATTTGAAATCACAATTCTTTGGAGGCATTTTGCCTTTACAGAAGAATTCCTTATTATAAAGTATTTCTAATCTTTGCAAAATTGCTTAGGATTATCATCCAGTTTACATAAAAATTCAGACATAACCCAGCATTCGCTATGAGCTCCACACACCTCGCAACCTTTTTTATGAATTATCTTGCTTGCTGAGGCAGTAATGGCGATCTCCCCCTTTCCACGTCCATTCTTTATGCTGATATAAGACCATATTTGATATCATTAGCATCTTCATATTGACACCACCTCCATTTGGTTGTCACTTGGTTGAGCAAGCAGGACAGTGTCCATCATCTCCATATTAAATATGAGGAAACTGGGGCGCCTGGGTGGCTCAGTTGGTTAAGCAGCCGGCTTCAGCTCAGGTCATGATCTCACGGTCTGTGAGTTCGAGCCCCGCATCGGGCTCTGTGCTGATGGCTCAGAGCCTGGAGCCTGCTTCAGATTCTGTGTCTCCCTCTCTCTCTGCCCTTCCCTTGCTCATGCTCTGTCTCTATGTCTCTCAAAAATAAAATAAAAACGTTAAAAAAATTTAAAAAAATAAACATGAGGAAACTGAGGCCTAGAAGGGTCATGAGACCCAGGCTTCCCAAGAGAAGAGGGAAGAACTCGTCCCCAGTGATTTCCAATCTAACTTACATGCATTGCCAGTGCCCGTGGGACAGGGACATCGGAAGTATTGGTTTTTACTCTTTCCCTCACTCTGCTACCACCTGGGCAACTGGTGTGCTGGGCACTGCAGGTGGAGAGGGGCAGGACAGACACAGAAAATTCTAGGAAAGATCCCAACATTTAGGGTCCTGAGCTCAAGGCCCTTCTCTTCTCCATTCAGCTGCATGAACTTGGGTGAGAAAGTCCGCCCACGTGAGCCCCACTCTCCTCCTCTGTAAGAACAGACAGTGATGATAGCGTCTAACTCACGAGGCTGCTTGGGAGGCTCTGAAGGCAACTGCAGCAGCATACTCCAAATGCTTAAAACAATGAACTCCACATCTGAAAAGTTGAATACACAGTACAAAGTACACTGTGGAAGCAATTCATAAAAGATGAACCGCCATGGCCACTAAAATTCATTTTAAGTTCGCCAGTAACTGATGAAATGGAAATTAGTGCAATCATCTGGTGTCAAATCATTCCCCTTGGGACGACAGAGTTGAGTCTACACCAAGTTCTCTTTACTTTCCCTCCATCAGCTGATTACACAGGAAGATGGAATCCAAGCAATGACAGCAGCCGACAGAAGAATCCTGGGTCCCCGAATGACTGTGCGGAGCAGAAACTCCCACTGTCCCACACTCAGCTGTTTGGAGGCGAAAACGAAGCCTTATTGATTTAATGCAATGAGACAATACAGCCCTCAAGAGCGAAGGACATTATGTGGTTTCATTGTCCAAATTGGTATTTTTTTTAAGAATCACATTAGTGTCAAAGATGCCCTAAAATAAATGTTACAGCTGGACCTCAAAGGTATTCTCTGCACTTTATGATTTTTTAAGTTATTTTATTTTATTTTTAAATTTTATATATTCATTTTTGAGAGAGAGAGAGAGAGAGAGAGTGCTAGAGAGAGCAAGGGAGGGACAGAGAGAGAAGGAGAGAAAATCCCAAGCAGGCTCCACAATGTCAGCACAGAGCCTGACATGGGGCTCAATCCCACAAACCGTGACATCATGACCTGAGCCAAAACCAAAGAATTAGACGCTTAACCAACTGAGCCACCCAGGTGCCCCTATTTGATATTTTTTTAACTGAAACACGGTTGGCATACAATATTATATTAGTTAAAGGTATTCTCTTCAGTGGACACAATGAAACATTTTGAATTAGTTGCCAAATTTTAAAGATCCAGAGACGTCAATCAAAATATGGATACCTAGTATTCTGTGGAAATGTTGGCATTATTGGGCCCATCTTTGACTAGAGGTGAGTGGTTAAGTGTCCTGAATACACGAATTTTCCATTCATCCCCCTGAGGCACCCTCCCTCGTCCACGCTAACTTCTCTTTCTTTCCACTGTGACACCTGCCACAGCCCAACACCGAGCATCTAACACTCCAGGATTTTCCACACCAGCAATCTGAGAATTATTCCTAGGATATCAAAAATGTCATGTCACCTTTTGAAAGGAATCTGAATGTTTCTCAACTTTGGGAAATATGAACTTCTTTCAGCCTTTTCTCCCTCCTAGCTGTGTTTCTGAACATTGGCTCATTTGGAATCAATTGGTTGAGTTTTCTAAAAGAAAAAAAAAATATTTTCTTCTTTTTCTCTTATGTGGCAGGAAAAAAAAATCCAGGGTCAGTGTCTAATGTGGAAGTTAGGTTTTACGATTATAGATCTCCGCCATCCCAGACCCCATATGAATCCACCATTAAGGGTTCTCCTGAAGCATGAAATCTAATTCATTACAGTTTTTAGAAATGATTCCTCTAGGGTATCAGCCCAGAAAAGCTACAGAGCTCTGTGGCATTCATAATCCAAGCAAAACCCCTTGTCTAATACCAACGATACTTTAGAGATTCAGATACATCAGTGTATTTTATTTAATGCGTGGTGTCCTTTGGGGCAGAAAAACAAGGATTCCGTAGAGATTTTTGGGCTGCCCAGTTAAACCTCCCTGGTTCTGGGATTTCAGCTAAAACCTAAATTTTATCCTTACTCTCATCCCTGACGATTTTCCTCTTTCTCCTCCCTTTCCTTCTTTCTCTTCTTCTCCAAACCTTTCTTCGAGGTCTCCTCTTGCTTTCTAAGAGCCAGTTTCCCATGATAAATAAGAGAAGGTCCTGACCCTGTGGGATAAAACCGATGTCTCTTCTTTTGCAAGTGAAAAAAGCTCACCGGGCCTAGACAGAAGGAAATTTACTGACTCGCAAAACAAGCATCCAGGGAAGTTTGAGCTACAGGTACGGCTGTATCCAGGGGCTCAGAAGGATGTGGTTTCCCTCTTATTATCCTTCAGATTTTTTTCTTCTGTTGTGTCCGTTCCAAAAAGACAGACATTTTTCGTGGAGGCAGTGTGCGTGGCTGCGCACAGCTCCAGACCACAGTCCTGCAGCCGTACGGCCAGCGGACGTGAAAGTTTGTTTCCTTCCTTAGCTTCCACCCATCTTGGGTGAAGAAAGCCTTAGCATAGCCATCCTGAGCCTGCTGGATTGAAAGGCCGGTTTCCAAGGTTGGCTCTCTGACGGCCCCTTGGAACGGGACTTCGGGAGGATTCTAACTATCCCCCCCCCCCACCCCGATCCAGAAGGCTCACTCTGTCAGAATTATTTATGCAAACAGTACGGTTTCTGCTGAAACCGAGGCTCTGCTGAACCGGACCTGGGGTGGGGGTGGAGCGGTCAGGAGCTGGGGGGGGCGCAGAGCAGGGGAGGCCGGGGAGGGGTACAGGTGAGGAGGGGTGTTGTTTCTAGTACTTTCTATCCCCTTTTCTTTGCCCCTTGGGTGTTAATGCCTTAAAAATAAAATCAATATTCTTACTGTAGTGGCGTTTGGGAGGGGAGGGGGAATGCTAACTTTGACGTTTTCCTGAAAGCCAATTCCCCGAGTATTAAACATTTTTAGCCGAATAATTTAATATTTGTGTAGACGACATTATAATGGGCTGCAGAATGCGATCTTTTAATTTATTCTCTGGCTCGTACGATTACTACAGATTTCTTGATTATTCCGTTATGAAGCATTCTTAGCTTTTAGTGGCTCCTACTTGCCCATAAAATACATAAAATGCAACATTGAGGGTTCGTGATGACAAAATCAATTTTTTCCTAGTAGGTATGGTGTGTTTATAAGACCAGCTCTTATGGAGAGGGAGGGAAACAAGAACAAGACTGTGAAAACATGTTATTTTCTTTCCTACCTAAACTTGCCTGCTGCGTAATGCCAGTGACCTTCAGTGCCCTGACCTCCCTCCGCCCCAAACCCATGTCAACCCCGGCTCCCTGAAGTCCCTGGAGCAGAGACAAAAGGTGTAAGTATATACATAATGTATTCCTAATGTACCTTTTTATTCTCAAGATAGATTTCCTGAGTGGATTTTATGCCAAGGAATGCTAGCTAGACCTAATCTCTAGGTCTTAACTTGTTAACATAGCATCGTGATTAATGAGCTTGTTAAAAATAAGTAATATTTTCATCTCCTAGCTGCCATCCACCCGGCAGGGAAAGGAGAGAGGGCTTCTGATGCTGAGCTCCCCGAGTAAGTGAAGGAATTATTGTAGCTTGTAAATTAAAATAATCATTATATACCTCGCCTCGCTTCAGTTTTCTGTTTATTACTGCTTTTATCCTAGTAACTGCCAGTGACCTCAGAGAAAAGCATACCTCCTCTAGAAGACAAAGAAATTTTATCGTGACCTGCAAGATTCATATTAAGTGACTAAAGAATTATATGCTTTTTATTGACAAAATTGAAAGCAAAATATTAAAAGGAAGATCTTCCTTCCTTCCTTTTTTTCCTTCCTTCCTTCCTTCCTTCCTTCCTTCCTTCCTCCCCCCTCCCTCCCCTCCCTCCCTCCCCTCCTCCCATCCCTCTCTCCCTCACCCCTCCCTTCCTTCCTCTCTTCCCTCCCATCCTTCTTTCCCTCCCTCTCCCTGGTTCTTTTCCACATGCACCTTTGCATCTTGTCATGAACGAAGAGGGAGAAGAAAGAAATGAGCAAAGAAAAAAACTATCCAGTTCTAGCTGCCGTTAATTCCGTCTTGCCCGTTATAAACCAGCCACTATTTGAATTCTGTGTCCAGTATTTGAAATTCTTACTCTCACTTAGTTTTACTCCACGTACTTCATTTTTCCCCTAAAGCTTTCCTGTTCTTCACTGTCATAGGAGTCCCCTGTTAAAATTTCCTGGGAAGCCAGACCTTTACCTTAATTTTACAGTGATGGCTGTAAACCCCCCAACGCAAGAGGAGTCAGAAGCTGGAGAAAAGCCGCGCACAGGAAAGGAAGTTCATCTCCACCGAGGTGTTGGGACGGAAACGCCACGATCAGGGCCCAGAAACCAGAGCAAGCGGCGTCTGGGCTGTCAGCACCCGGCCCGTGTACACGTCCTCGCACACGGGGACGGGCAGGTGTGCTCCTCCTGGGGGTTCACAGGGGGGGGGGGGCTGACAGAGGCAGTTGTCAGGGCTGCTCGCTCTTCCGGATCTTAGGAGCAGCAGGAAATGGGCAGAAAATTAGACAGTACTTAGTACTTTGCAGTGGTGGGGAGAGGGGAACCCTTTCTCGTAACGTAGGATTCCAAATGGCATCTCTCTGGCTCAGACTTTTTTTTTAGGGGGGGGACAGAGAGAGAGAAAGTGAGCAGGGGACAGGCAGAGAGTAGAGAGAATCTAAAACAGGCTCCATGCTCAGCACGGAGCCCAATGCCAGGCCTGATCCCACGACCCTGAGATCATGACCTGAACTGAAATCGAGAGTCAGACCCTCCACCGACTGGGCCGCCCAGGTGCGCACTTCTGGCTCAGGCTCTTAACCTAATTTCCAGCGCACTCCCCGTGGAAAGTCCGTTTCTGTAAACGAGTCCTTCAGTCCCCGGAATTATTTTCCATCTAAAACCATGTTCCCTGAAGACATCAGCCCCTTCGTGCCATCCTTCCTGCTCCCTTTCCTCGGGCGTTTAGGAGAGGCTGCGGAACATCCAGGCACTCGCTGGGCGGTGGAGTCGAGACCCGGTGCCTGGCTTTGTACCCTGGGCCCAGAAACTGTGCTTTTGTTTCCTAAAACCCACACCTCGACACGGAGTCGAGTTCACGGGACACTTTCCCACCAGTTCCCCGTCTGGATCTTGCTTCTACGCGCTGAGCAGCCTGCACCGAACGCGTGTGTCCTGCTTGGTGTCTTTCTATGCCTGGCTCACTGACGGCGTCCCGAGTCCCACAGGGAAGGGGGCTGTTCCTGTTGAAACACAGTGCCCTTTGTGCGGAATACGGCAGCAGCAAAACAGGTTAAAGCCGGGAGAACCCACACACCCATCGTCGCTGAGGACTGCGCACTCCAGCTGTTGGTACGTTCTCTGAGCAACCAAACATCATCTGAACCGCTTTTGTGGAGGCCCTCCCAAAATGTGCTTCCAGGTCTTGTTCTCTAAGGAGAAGACGGTGCGCGTGGGCAGGCACGTGGGGGACCGTGCGTGACGAGCTTGCGCGCGCTCGCCTGTCGCTGCGGACGGTCCCCGGAAACGCTGGCTATCTGGTCGGGTACAAGCGTCGGACACATTGGTGTCTCCGGAGCCAATGCTCTAGTCTCCTTGTTCCTTGATTACACGGCCTTGGACAAGCACGCTTTTGGAATCTTCCTCTGGTTTTGGTGAAGTCTCACCCCCGAATCTCGTTTACCACGTGCCGGCACTCTTCCTTGCTCTCTGCATGTCTTCTCGAAACGAAGCTCCGTCTGTGCAGATTGGCTCCTTGCAAACGACGCCTTCCCGGGAACATTTATTTCCTCTAGTTCCGGGGGGGTGGGGGGGAGGATCTCTTTTCCCTCGTTCGTCTCGCACCTGGCCTGTAGCTGGGCTGTCCCGAGAGCCCGTTAACGCTCCCTGAGCAAGTAACTGAGTCCGCTGCAATCTTGGGTAAAGTAAGAACAAATGCGTCTGAGAACCCAAATGGCTTTATTTTGCTTACAGCTCATAGCTTAATCACAAACCTGGGGGGTCGATGTTGGCTCGAAAGAGGCTTTTGTAGAAGGCTTTTTAGGGGCGCCAGGGTAGCTCAGTCAGATAAGTGTCTGGCTCTCGATTTCAGCTCAGGTCATGATCTCACAGTTTGTGGGTCAAGTCCCATATCGGGCTCCGTGCTTGGGACTCTCTCTCCCTCTCTCTCTCTCTCTCTCTCTGTCCCTCCCCTGCTCACTCTCTCTCTCTTTCTCTCTCAAAATAAATAAACTTTTTTTTTTAAGGCACTTCATTCTGTTATATCACTGGGACATGTGTTTTCTTATCCTAATTTTTCCATTATTATTAACTTTTTTTTTTTTTTTTTACCCAGACATCCCTGCTCAGTCTCATTCTTCGGGGAATTCTCAATCCTCCTTCCTGCTCGCCATCTCTGTGGTTCTAGAAAAGTTTTTCTTCATTTACCTTTGAGAGTAAATCTTTGAGAGATTCCTCTTCAGGGATTTCACTTGAATCTTGCTGCGTAGCCAGACTGGGGAGAGAGCCTTCAGGAAATATGGCCACTCACTGCCTTCGGTATATTTCTCCTACTGCACTTGACTTTAACTACCTCGCCCTTCCTTAAATTCTTTGAGTGCCTCGCTGTCTTATTTGCAGCTCCTTACACCCGTTTAAATCTCTCCGCATCAACAAAGCCACTTATTTCGTCCTGGTTATTTACAGGCCCAGATGTTCCGTCCTGCCTGCAGATTTTTCTGCAAGGTAATCCAAGGTCTGACTTTCCCCGCGCCCCAACCCCGCCCCCCTGTGCGTGGCTTCTGCTACCGAAAGCATGAGAAACTCACATTGTGGGGGGAACAGCTGACAAGTCGTTGAGCCACCCTTTCCCGTTTTGTTGGAGATTTTTCCTTTCATGTTACTGTGTCCACAGGGAGAATTTACACCCCGGATGCGGGGATGCGCCGTGATGAAAATTCCCATGATGAAAAGGGAGCTTAGCTTTCAAGCGTTTTTGTCCAATCCGAGTATAAGGATTTATTTTGTCCAGTGTGATTTTTCAGTTTCAGAAATCTCCTTCAGGATGGTAAGGATTGCAGGTCCTACGCCCTCTATGAAGTTATTTGTCTCTTTACAAATCTACAGGAAGCATCTCACCAGGTTTTATCAGACAATGGGCTTGACAAAGAATTGTGAGGGCTAATGTAGTTCCCCAAAATACATCATCGTTTGTCTTATCCTATAAGAAATTCACTTCAAGAAAGGGGAAACCCGAGGGTTATCATTTTTAAACATTACCTCCTCCTAAATTTTCGTTTTCTAAACCATTTCTTGTTAAGGGAAATGAATTTGCTTTGGGCTATGAATTGTATGTTTGCTTTCTGTTGGTTTTGGTTTTTTAAATTCTTTGAGAATAAAGGTGACGGAGGTTGGATGTGGAAGGAGGTTGTTTAAAATATCTTTCCTGGGCATCTCATCCTCTGTTGGCTGACACTCCTAAGACCCGAGAAAGGCATAAGCGAAGCTGAGAATAATTATGCAGGACCTGTAAACGTATTTGCTAGAAAAAGTGTCAGGAGGCGGCAGGTGTGTCACGGGCGGCTGGTGATGAGGAGGGCTACGGGAGAAGCTTGAAATATTTCACAACTCGGGAGACTATCAATTAGCTCCGAGAGAGGTTAGGGAAAGGAGTGACGGGTCTATTCGAGTCAGGAGAGAAGAGAACGCACGTCTAAATGTGCCGATTGCGTTTTCATGTGTGCATGGGCGTCTTCTTAATGGGTGCTTTCCGTTACAGTTCTGCTCCGATTCTGAGATCTGACGTCACGTAGACATATTTAGCATCCGTCCCGGATGCGAAAAATGTTGGGAAGAGAAAGATCTGGACTCTGAAAATTGGGGGTTTTGCCTTGGTGTAGACACTCACTCGGTGTGCAGACTCGGGCAAGCTATACACAGGACCTCACTTTTCACGCCAAGGAAGTGGCTTACGACCTCCTCCCTGACTATCCACAGGAATATTGTAGGAACCGAATCACTGGCTATGACAAAACGTGTACAGAAATCACACGCACTTGACCCTAAAACAACACGGATTCGAACCGCGCGGATCCACTGACGGGCAGAGTTCGCTGTTGTCGTTAAACATAAAACAGTGCACGTATTGTCTCTTTCTTACGATTTTCTTAGTAACGTTTTCTTTTCTCTGGCTTTCTTTATTGTAAGAATACAGCATAGAATACACGCAACACGGAAAACCTGTGCTAACTGACAGTATATGTTATCAGCCAGGTTTTATGTCAGGAGGCTGTTCACAGTTCAGCTTTGCTGAAATCAAAAGTTATACGCAGATTTTCGACTGTGCAGGGGAGGGGGCTGGCGGCCGACTCCTGCACCTTACAAAGGCTCGACTGGAAACGGAAGCCTGCATTTTCACTTATTCACATCCCTCGGCTGTGCGTTTTGAAACAGCACGTCTCCAAGTGGGGCCATGGAAACGCTTGAGGGTCTCAGGAAACCACAGGAGGCGGACTGCGACATCAGAGGAGAATTATGACAGGACAGTGGTGTCTTCTAGAGGCTCCAGGTTGTGTGGCGACATCACCTGTGATGACTCGAGGGTGCCTCCTAAGATGTTCGAAGGACAGAAAAATTGTGCACATTTGCAGAACGTGACTCTGCGTTTCCGACGCGTCCGCTGGGCTTTGACGACACGACCTCTGCTCTACCGGCCGCATCTCTACGGCCTTGTTTTCGTCCCATAAAACATTAGCTCGCAAATGCAAAGTTTTCCTAGAGCCTGTGAGGAAACACAACCAGGAGCGTGCTGCGGTCTTGCTTGGAAGTGATGTTTTCCTTCTTTTCTGAAAAAATTTTATATGTAAAATTTGCCCCAGAGGTATGATTTCGCAATTCCATATCATATTCTAAAATATCAGAATATTATTTACAATGGAGTTTTGTATACTAAGGGTGAATATTTGTACTCCAAAATGGATACTGGAAATTTGTTGTCTCAACCTAAAGCTTTCGTATCTGCCTAAAGATGCTGGAAAGCATTAAAACTGACTTACGAGAAAGTTCTCTGTGTCATGAATGGGAAAAATCTGCTTAAATCAAGGGGCGCCTGGGCAGCTCAGTTGGCTAAGCATCCGACTCTTGATTTCAGCTCAGGTCATGATCTCAAGGTTCGTGGGTTCGAGCCCCACGTTGGGCTCTGTGCTGACAGCTCAGAGCCTGGAGCCTGCTTCAGATTCTGTGTCTCCCTCTTTCTCTTTGCCCCTCCTCCACTCATGCTCTGTTTCTCTCTCTCTCAAAAATAAATAATAAAAACTTTTTAAAACATTTTTTAAAACTGCTCAAAGCAAACAAAAAAGAAATCTAGCTTGATCTTTAAACTAGAAATAAAAACCTGACGAAATACAGTTGAACCACGTGAGAGTTGGGGTACCACTCCCTGCACAGTCGAAAATCCATGGATAACTTTTGGCTCCCCCAGAACGTAAGTACTTAAAGCCTCGTGTGGAAGCCTTACGGATAAAATCAACAGTTGATGAACACGTGTCTTGTGTTCTATGTATCACACACTGTATTCCTACGATAACGTAAGCTAGAAATATAGAAAATGTTATTTTAGAAAGTCCTAAGAGAGAGAAAATACCTTTACAGTCCTGCAGTGTATTTATGGAAAAACAATCTGCACGGAAGCAGGTCCACGCTGTTCAAACTCGTGTCGTTCAAGGGTCAGCTGTGTGTCTCTCCGTTGGCTTCCTAAGCCTTAATTTGTTGCCTCCTTCGCTAGAACAGTTCAAATAATACTATGGTGTCAGTTAGATTTTGTGATCAATGCCTCGGAGTTCAAAGAAGGGACTGAACCTTTTTTAATGTCGATGTTACATGCTGATTAAAAGTCTTAACTGGGAGTGTTTTTCAAGTCTGACGAGAGGAAGGCGCTGATCATCTTAAAGATAAGTCCGCGTATTGCGTTTACTGAACAGGTGCGCCCAACAGGTGAAAGGTTATTAACACCTAGCACACCTGATATTACCCGCTTTCAAGCGCGAGAAAAAGCTAGTAAAATCAATGAGGAACTGCAGCTCTCTGTGACTCTGATTTACATTCCAATCGTTCCCTGACACTGGGTTTTTTCCCTCTCCGTAGAGTATTTTTCACGAAAAATATTCTTAGCCTTATCCTGGCCCGGGGCTAGCATACGCTGAAATTAGCATTCCTCAAACCTATAATTACAGGGAACTTGTTTTTCCGCATCCAAGCAAAACTTGTCATCTGACAGAATCAAATACCTGTCACATTTTAACCCAGGTTAATTGTGAATCATGGGTTGTTTTCAAGAAGACAGCCCAAAAGTGACTACTGGGACTGTTTCCAAAGTCGCGATGAATTTATGACACATTTGATATTGACCAATTATTTACAAAGTCGATTAAATTTGTCAGGACCGCTGGTGAGAAAGGATTTATTAGAACAACTAACATAAAATGTAATGAAATGGATTAAGCCTCCTTATGAAATATTAATATCTATTCAGTCTGGTTATTATAACTCTGTATTTGTAAGCTCCCTTTTGCGGATGCTATGAGTTCACGCTGCTGATGGTGTTTCAAGTCCTTATGCGAAGCCAAACCACCCACTGAGAAGCTTCTGAGAACGAGGGATAGCCAAGTTCCAGAGAGTGATTGTCTCACAGCCAAAGGTCACAGTTGGGGAAGAGAGATTAATAGACTTCAACTCTACTTATGTCTCTATGTATTGATACTTCTCCGTCTCCATTTCCGTCTCCCTCCTTCTCTCCCTCTCTCTCTAATCTTGTTAGAATAAGAATAAAATAGAAACATAGTGTCACTCTCTCTGGAGATGGGGGGCCGTTTGGGGACCTGAGTGTTTCTACTATATTCTTACTCATCTCACAGGACTCTAGGAGGTACTCTTTCTGACTTAACCAAACAATGGATACTAAGGACCCCCACTTTCCCCCAGTAAGGTGGTAGGCAATCATTTGTAAAGATTGTTAATAAAAACGATGAGTGTATAAAAGTTTGAAGAGTTAAGAGTTCAATTGTTTAGACATCGGGGAGATGATTTCTTAGATGGTTGTTTGTGTTTTTTCAATTTCAATCTCCCCCTAACTTGAGCTAGTAAGCGGCACTCTGTTCTCATCACAAGCCAAGCGACAGGTACGATTTGTCTTAGTTTCCATCCCTTAGAAGCAGACTCTGAAATGAAGGTCCAAGTGAAAATAGTTACTTTGGGAAGTATTATCACAAGACGCTGGTAGGGGAGTGGAGAGGGAGAGAGGGAATGGGAGAAGTTTATAAAGGATGCGTTATGAAGCCAGTCAGGACTACGGGGCGATTGGGGCTTGGTCACAGTGTATAGAGGTCTATTTCATAAGTATGGGGAAAATCTATGGTCTCAAACGATGGTCCCATGGTTTCTGAGCACCCCCCTCGGGAGCTGCTCGGGGAATGGTGGAGCTAAGGTCCATTCTTCCAGATCAGGCCTCAGAGGAGCTCGGGACATTTATAAATAACTGAACACATTATCATTATTCAATGACACCACCTATTACTGGATGACAACCTGAGTAACACCCTGCCTTCTTCCTTAAGTTTAAAAATTACAAAACCTAGAGATTCAGCTGAGTCCTTCCCAACCCCATAATTGGAAATGCTTATGGAAGTTACACCTTAAACCACACAGATGGGAGCAGCCAGTGTGCTCTGTGAGCTCATTCTTAGAAGCCCTGGTCTCCTGTCAATGCCCCTACTTTAAAAGCTCTCCCTGCCAAAAAACGTATCATAAATAAAATCTGCATGGGGCGCCTGGGGGGCTCAGTCGGTTGAGCATCCAACTTCGGCTCAGGTCATGATCTCACGGTTCTCTAGTTCAAGCCCCACGTTGGGCTCTGGGCTGACAGTTTGGAGCCTGGAGCCTGCTTTGGATTTCGTGTTCCCCTCTCTCTTTCCCCCACTCATGCTCACACTCTCTCTCTCTCTCTCTTTCAAAAATAAATAAACATTTAAAAAATTCTAAAGAAAGAAAGAAAGAAAGAAAGAAAGAAAGAAAGAAAGAAAGAAAGAAAGAAAGGAGGAAAGAAATACCACGTATTCTACAGATAGTTTCCGGCTTCTATACGCTGCACAGCTCTCTCAAAATTTTTGACTATTAATGAATAATCTCATTTTCTTGCTAAGTTATAAATAGTTATTTATCTTCTTTGAGGAAAGCGTGATTGGTATTCAGAAATGAGTTTGAAGACGACATCGTCTCTTTTCGGTGGGGTTGGGCATGCTATTTGTGGAAGCAGCTGTATCTAGGAAATAGAATTGCACGTTGCCAGCTGCCTGTGCCTTTAAAAGTAAGAACAGAAACAGTGCGTTTCATTAGCCGAATTCACACGGTAGGTGTCAGGTAAGTAGTTCTGTTAGGCTACTTCTTGCTTAAAGGAAACACAAAGTGGGAAGAGTTCGTATAATCTTTGGATCAGGGCCAAGTTGGCCAGTTTAATGTCCCAATTTGTTATCCAGACACAATTTGCACACCTGAACAAGCGGTAGTTTATATTTATAAAATGACCTTCGGATTCGTCAACTGGCATTATTCACGTAAAAAGAAATTTATCATTCACTTTTTAAAAATGCGGATCTGGGGGTATCCACTGTATAAGAACCGCACTTTAACCCAGAGGGACGTAAGTCGGTGGTCAAAGGACTGTCCAACTACCAGACCTGTGTCTGTCATTCATGAAAAAAGAATACTGGAACACTACTCAGCAATGAGAAAGAATGAAATCCTGCCATTTGCAGCAATGTGGATGGAACTGGAGGGTATTATGTTGAGTGAAATAGGTCATTCAGAGAAATGTATCATGTTTCCTTTCACTCATAGGTGGAACTTGAGAAACTTAACAGAAGACCATGGAGGAAGGGAAGGGGGAAAATAGTTTCACACTGTGAGGGAAGCAAACCATAAGAGACTCTTAAATGCAGAGAACAAACTGCAGGTTGATGGGAGGAGACAGGGGAGAGGGGGGAGAGGGGCGATGGGCATTGAGGAGGGCACTTGTCGGGCTGAGCACGGGGTGTGGTAGGTAAGTGACGGATGGTGGGAACATATTCTCAAAGCCAAGAGCACACTACACTGTATGTTAGCTAACTCTACAATAAATTATGTTAAAAATTAAAAAAAGAATACATTTCTTTTTTATTTTATTTCTTTTTTTTTAAATTTTTTAAATGTTTATTTATTTTTGAGACAGAGAGAGACAGAGCATGAGTGGGGGAGGGGCAGAGAGCGAGGGAAACACACAATCCGAAACAGGCTCCAGGCTCTGAGCTGTCAGCACAGAGCCCGACATGGGGCTCGAACTCACAGACTGTGAGATCATGACCTGAGCCGAAGTTGGCCGCTTAACCAACTGAGCCACCCAGGTGCCCCACATTTCTTTTTTAAATGTTTCACACTTAGTTGTCTATATGGACAGCGAATGCCTGAGGACCAATCGCGTTTCCACGATGTTCTGGACGGAGGGCTAAAATGCCACGTGAGTCACATCACCGTTTGCTCCTCCTGCGTCTCTCTTGGACGTAGACCACGGGTCTCTTTCAGACCTGCACCTGTGATCTGAATTCCTTGTTTCTCTTTATGGCTTGTCATGCCGCGGACGGACTGGCTACTTCAGGAGAACAGCCTCGTCCGTCAAGCCAGCTCTAAAGAGCAGTGGGCGAGCCATGCTCTGCCCATGGGCTTTCCAGCAGGAGAGACGTGATACCTCACAGATAAGTAGGAGACATACTAAGAAATACACGTTAATCCATTTCACACGACTTCCTTTTGAACATAAAAGCAATACATACCTATCAAAGATAATCCAGGAAATACAATGACAATAAGGAAGAAAATAACAATCCCATTTAATCATAAGACCCAGATAAAAACCACTCTTGCCATTTTGATATACTTTCTGTTAGTCACACACACACGTACACACACATTTAAATAAAGAATCTATTTGTGCAATCTAGACCCGTCAACTTTACTTCATGTAAAGTTTTGGTGGTAAGTTTTCAATGTCTATGGAACTCCAAATGCTAATGAAATAAACTAATGAAACGTGAGAAAGCCCACTCTTTTAATTCAATAGTGCTTTTTAGAATATTATGGGTTTATGGCTCTACTGATTGGCTTTGCTGCTGGTTCTGGCTTTGCCTGGCACTTTACTGATGTGTACGCACATACGGGGGGACCTCAGCCATGGGACATGTTTTCTGTGTAAATATGAGCCATTGACTCACTAGATGGATGGAATCCCAGTGTTTCTCACACTGTGCCTCTACTGACAAATATGGAGAGAATGGAGAAGCCCCATCATGTCAAGGGATGGGGCTGCTCCAGAAGAACCAATGTTGTGGAGAAGAAACAATATAATGAGTGGAAACACGACGACACAGGGTTTCCGTAGCACTCTGTGATGGCCACCTTCAACTACATCGGTCTGCCGCTTAGACCACCTTCCTTGCTCAGTTTCTACTGGGAATTTTAATCAGGTTTTCAGCACACTAAGGGTGGAGACCGTCTTGCTTCTTTTTGTGTTTTCTGCATGTAATACAAGGTTCAGCTGTGTGTAGGGTGGGCCGATCAGGGTGAACCAGGTTGTGCTAAAAAAACCCAACAAACTCTCAGTGGCTTATAAGAAGAGTGTTTTCCCATCACGTTGAATGACTAACCTGGATCAAGGGGGTAAGGGACTCTGTCACTGTGGTCTCTCAGGGACTCAGGAGGATGAATTTCAGTCTAAAGACAAGACTTTATAATCATGGAGGCAGAGAAGAGAGCTGCAGAGTCAAGACCAAGCAAATAGAAGCTTCCATTTCCATGTTTTTCATCCGCTCAAACAATTCACACGGCCTCACCTAACTACGAGGGGGTCAGTCTGAACGACCCGCTCTGTTGTCAGAGGGAGGGGGGAGATGGAGATCGGTGAACAGCATCTAGTTCTGCCTCAGCACTCAACAAATGCTGCCAGGTGAACAAATCGAACAAATATTGAGTGGTGTCTTTGAACTTGACACCTTTATTCAAAAAACATTTATTAATTACATTCTCTGTACCAGGCAGCGTAGTAGGCACCAGGAATGGGCATCAGACGGCTCGGCGAAACACTCAAATAGGGGAAAATACTAGTAGATTATCCGCCTAAAGATGAGCTCCATCACCCACCACTTCGTATTGAATCCTGCAACTTTCAAGTCCAAGAGATGGCCTCGTTTTGAAAATGGGGAGTCGATACGTGGAACGATAATTTTCATCAGACACGACTGTGGGTCTTTCCTGTTCCTCGCTGATAATAAGATACGTTAATAGTGTCTTTCAGGGCAGCCATTTTGTGCACACCGAAGTGTGACGGAAAACAGTTGTCCCGGGCATTGTTTTAAAGCCCAGGACCCGCTTCGTCCCCACTAACTCAGAGAGCCCACGGGCAGGCGCTCGTGTGTCGAAATGCTCTCCTGTAGAATGGAAGCGACATAGAGAAAGAACAGACGTTTCCCTAATAGCGCGTCCTCTGTGCACAACAAAGGAAAGGTCCAGAATAAATATCTGTGGTAGATTAACAGGCGCTGATGGCTAAGAATCTGTGAAAACGAGGCATCCTACAAGGATGTGAGCAACGCCACTTCATGAGGAATCTGCTAACCCGCAAGGATGGATACAGAAAATGATTGTTCTTGGATCCCTTCCTCCAGCCTCCGCATGGATGGAGACGGGCGGGTCGTGAGTAGATGGGTCCTTAAGAAATGTGGGGTGTCCCCCTCACTTCAAGGACATGCAAAAGGCCCCCGTCGATGGAGTAAGAAACCTCCGGAGGTGGTGTCCCAGCAGCCCCTCGCCCCAGTTTGCGGTGGGCACGGGAGTAGAGGAGGCTGGCAGAAACGCGACGTAGCTTCCAACTGGCTCCCTGCATTCCTGTCCACCTCCCAGTGGCCAGAGTCAGTCCACGGGAGGCAGACTTGTCCCCTGTGACTTGGGGACGAGGGGGAGCATGTGGCAAACAACCTTCCATATGAATGGCATCATCATTGTTATCACGGCCACCATCACTTCCTGTCACGATTATTTATCACTATCATTAGGAATCCTAATCCTTCTCGCCATCCGAACACCCTTCATCATTTCCTTTCCGCTTCCTTCATGCCCCCTCCCCCAGATCCAACCGCACTAAATCATTACAGACTCTAATTGACATAAAGAATGGGCTTTTGCCTCTTTTTTTAATGCATCACGCAATGTGACAATATGGCTGGCGTACAGACAGCCCCAGAAGTCTCTGATGTATGTGCGGATCAACGCTGGTCTCAGAACTTTCAAAGACAGTATGAAAAACACACTGCTGTATATTTACGGGATTGCGTGCGTCTATTGGGAACATGTGTGTTAGATACTCAGGCATGAATATCACGTATACAGACAGGCGTACGCTTGATGGGACACACGCAGGGCCTGTGTGCACTTACATATTTGAGTGCACGTATTCACAGCTGTTAAAATGCTTCCAGCCACTGTGTATTACTGTACTGGTGATGGACTCGATGCGACTTTAGTTTGACTGGCAGTTTACGGATGTTTAGCCCGGGACGTGGGAGGAAAGCTGAGGAAAAGGAAGTTCATAGTGTCGAGGGCAGTGATGATGACGGGGGACCCTCTGGACAGCGAGACCTGTGCAAAACTTCTAGGTGCAAAATGTGGTGTTACACGGGGGAGGGGGAGGCATGACCCCTGATGCCTACAAAAGAACGCAAGCCTCCTTCCGCTGTCTCTACAACATCTACAAACCAACCTGTTGCCAGGTTGTTGTGCTTTGGCATGTCGATAAAACCACAGCAGGATAAAATAGAATAAAATGAAATAATGGGAAGTTAGCTATTAACAAAAACACTTCTCATGATAAATTATCCTGTGTAATCAACTCTTCCGATTTTGCATTAACTTCTTGGATTAACTCCTGCCTACCTCCCCTTTGTGCCACTGAGAGTTTCTAAGTTTCCTCTTCTTTTTCAAGAACAGTAACTTTAGGGATGCCTGGGCGGCTCAGTTGGTTAAGCATCTGACTCTTGATTTTGGCTCAGGTCATGATCTCACGGTTTGGAAGTCCTAGCCCTTCATCCAGCTCTGCGCGAATAGTGCAGAACCTGCTTGAGATTCTCTCTCCCTCCCTCTCTCTCTCCTTTACCCCATTCATGCTCTCCCTCTCTCTGGAAATAAATAAAATTGAAAAATAATAATAATATTCACTAAAACATCATTAATAAAAGGAGCAGTAACTCTAACGACATTTCTCTCTCTGATAGACAAATTTTACAAGAATCATGTAGAATCATAATTCCTTCACTCAAAATTTCCAAAAATGCTCTCTTCTTTTGTTGCTGTTGTTAAAAATAAAAATAAAATGCATGCTCTTTGTTCAAGTAGATAGTGGTTATATTTCTTATTAGGACTTTTCCAGATAGTACAACAAAGATGACGGACACGGAATAATCGAACAATCTAAGTACTTATCCATCAGCGGCTTTGTTAAAGAATCATCACTGAGGAAGATAAAGTACACATGATGGAAAGGAGATCACGGTTTAATGGGTATAAATTGCAGCCCCCTGCTTATCGGTGCCTGTTGCCCAGAGTTTATCAAACCCCAAACTTTGCTGCTGAGCCCACGTGACCCTCTGATCAGCACGTAAACACCAGTGGCTGCCTCGCCAGCTGGAAGAGCAGGAAAGCATTTCAAATGACAACACGTTCCCCAGATTTAGAGGATTTGGAGAAGCTATTGGGTAATCGATGATTGGTTTTTAAATAGGGAGACATATGCCAAAGGCTTGTGAAAACTACAGAATGGCAGAGTCACCCAAGTTACAGGGTTGAGATCGGGGCATGGTTTTACTTTGGTAAGTAGGGCATACAGCAAGCTGGTGATTCTATACATGTACGTTCACCCTACACATTCAGGGCTAGAACTCATGCGTAGGAAGTTAGAGAAATGTCAACCGATTTCTTATTTCCCTATGTTACATTTTGCTGAGTTTGCACCTTTTTTTGTAAAAGTGATGTTATCTTAGAAATGCTGTTTGGAACCAAATTATTTAGAAATTGAGGGTTACATGACTGTTCTAAAGACCATAGATGGCCATTTACTTTTAATTTTTTTTTAATGTTTATTCTTGAGAGAGAGAGAGAGTCAGAGTGAGCACAGGAGGAGGGGCAGAGAAAGAGGGAGACACAGAATCGGAAGCAGGCTCCAGGCTCTGAGCTGTCATCACAGAGCCTGACGTGGGGCTTGAACTCACCAACTGTGAGATCATGACCTGAGCCAAAGCCAGACACTTAACTGACTGAGCCACCCGGGTGCCCCTGTGACCATTTACTTTAGATTTACTGCTACATGGGAAGATTCTCCAATTACTCATAGGTTGTTTTTTTTTTCCCCCTTTGGGAAGTTAGTATTATTTTTTTAAGATTTTATTTAAAAAAAATTTTTTTAATGTTTACTTATTTTTGAGACAGAGAGAGACAGCATGAGTGGGGCAGAGAGAGAGGGAGACACAGAATCGGAAGCAGGCTCCAGGCTCTGAGCTGCCAGCACAGAGCCTGACACGGGGCTCGAACTCACAGACTGTGAGATCATGACCTGAGCCGAAGTCGGACGCTCAACTGACAGAGCCACCCAGGTGCCCCAAGATTTTATTTTAAAGTAATCTCTATACCCAACGTGGAGCTCGAACCCCCAACCCTGAAATCAAGAGTCACATGCTTTACTGCCTGAGCCCACCGGGTGCCCCTGGGGAGGTGAGATTTTAATAATCAAAAATGTTTTCCCTAATCTTCATTGTCTATGGTTTTCTAAAATTTGTTATGTAACTAAAATGCTTTTAAGTTTAAGAATACTCAAAGGTATGTTTTCTAAAGGAGAGAGAGACGCGAACTGGGAATGGAGAAAGCGTAGATTTGCCGGATCGCAATGACATATTCACTCGGAAGTCTTCCTCTCTGTCACAGTCCCTTTGGATTGAACACGACGGTGTTCGCGGCTACAATTAGTTCCCAAAAATTTATATACACCCTTGCCGGGGCTCATACCTCGCTCGTGTTTTTAATTCCTTTGAGAGAACTAAACAGACTTTGCTTTGCCTGTGATATGGAAGGCTTGGGAAACCACGGCTCTCAAAACAAAAGGCGGCAGAGAAACTTGCTGCTCCTGAGCTTCCAGAATCCCTCAGCAGAAGGTGGGACGGAGCAGCCACTAATGGTGACCGTCACCCCCGGTTTGGGCTCGGGATCTCAGGCGAGCCTGCACGGTTCACTCCCGGCCTGCATTCCCCACCGCGACGATCGCAAAATCGCAGTGTGCTCCGAACACGCGCACGTTTTTGCCCCTAATAACAGTAATCACTTACGTATGACAACCACATTACGGCAAACTTTTTACCTAACCAAGTGTGAAAGAGGAAATCATTGCGTGTCTGTTGATTGTTGTCATATACTATTTTATTTATCAACAACAGGTTCTCCATGAATGATTTAATACGAGGAGGCATAAAATATGCATGTGTTTGGAAATCCAATTATTCAGCTGAAAAGCTCTAGCTTGTTACGACTTCATTTTCTCGGCTGCTCTCCAGTTTCCCTCTGGACGTCCGGAAGGGTGCTGTTTGCGCCGGACTCTTTCTGGAGGTCAGACGTGCCGTGTCGCTCTGAGAACATGGGAGCTATTTGCTCAGGATCCGGGGGGAAATCTCAGTCAGGCTTATCATAAAATCAGGCTTCAACTGTGCTTAGAGACACGGGCAAAAGCTGTTTAGAATACGCCAGCGATGGATTGAATACATATTATGTTCCCGACTCGGTGGCAAACAGCCTGAACAAAACCCAGCCTCTGATTACATCTGGGTGAGGAATACACTCAGTGCCCAGACCGCTGAAGAGCAAGGTTATGAACACCGCGGTAGGAGGGGCCAGATACCCCGGGACAGTGCGGCAGGGGCACAGAGCGGCTGTGAGGGCCGAGGAAAGGCTTCCTTAGACATGTATGTCCGCGCTGAAGAATGAGACTAAAGGAAGTAGGTCCCGCAAAGGAAGTCGAGGGAGGTCTTCAGGCAGGGGGAGCAGTAGGTTCAGAAGACGCTGTAGGTGCCAATCCACACATCTCCTGTGCGCACCTGTCACCTGCCGGCCAGCCCTGTGTGCACGTCTGTACCCCCCTCCTTCTGTCCCGCTGCCAAAAGCTGTAAGGAGACCACAGGGCAGAGAAAGTCATGCTCCCCACTACCAGAAGCCCTCAGTCAGTATTGAACAACCCCTTTAGTTTTTATTTATATTTGAGAGAAGGAGACAGAGTGTGAGCAGGGGAGGAGCAGAGAGAGAGGTAGACTCAGAATCTGAAGCAGGCTCCAGGCTCTGAGCTGTCAGCACAGAGCCCAACGCGGGGCTCGAACCCACAAACTGTGAGATCGAAGTCGGACGCTTAACCGACTGAGCCGCCCAGGCGCCCCCTCGTTTGTTCGTTTTGGCGACTCAGGTAGCAGCTCGGAGTAGAGATGTTTATCACCCGCTGGGACAGATGAAGAGGCTAGAATTCGTCAGTAACCAACGCTGACTCCACGTTTGCACCCCTGCGGGGACGATCTGAATCCAGACAGTGCGAAAACACCTTTCCTGATTCCACTCCACTGCGCCCTTCAAACTGGTGCCATCAATTGTATTGAACTTTCTGCCCGGAGTGCTGTTTGGGTCTGACTGTCTCCTCTCGGTGTCTTTCTAGATCAAAGGAGACACTCAGCCTCCCTCGATTGTAAAGGACGGGCTCGCCAACCCGCACCGAACACACAGAACTTTCGAATCGATCACGCGTGGCAAGTTGGTCCTGTTTGGTTTTCCCGCCCGTGTGATTCTGAAAGAGCTCCTCTGGTGAAGAAAGAGGCTGGAGATGGCTTCCCTGCGGTCCCCTTGGAGAGGCTGGCAATGGGACAGGAACGTGGCCTCCGTGCTGACCACGGCTCCTCGCTGAGGGACTGAAGGACGAGACCGCAGAAAACGTTTGGTTCTGTGATTTCTCTCCTCTTTGATTATCCACACACACCCCGGGGCAGCCAGACTGGCAGCCGATTCTACGGGAGAGTCCAAGAGAAATAATCACCTCCCTTGTCCTGTGATGACTCTGGAAGAAAATGATCGGCTCAGATTCTAGACTACCCGGTCTCGGGATAAAAGAGTGTTTCACTTCAAACGGAATTCCTTTCAAGAGGATAAATCTGAGTTTGTCATTAACATTCAGCAACGTCCATTTTTTTTCTTTGAACAGACCTGTATTTCTCTCTCGCACGCCTAGCCTTCCGTGGGACGCCGGAATCCCGGGGGAATCTTGCGTGGCTCCTGCTCTCGAGGATCCGGGGAGCTTGCAGTGTGCTCTATTTCTGATGTCAGCTTTCATGGGATTTTCTCGTAATGCACAAAAACATTCGTGTTTCCTTCAGGAAAAAGGAGACAACGCGTATTTAATGATTCTATATCCTTCATGCATATTTGGTACCTCTCCTTACACGCCTGCGGTCTGTGGGAAGGTCACAGACCCTTGCGCTCCTGAACTCGCTTGCGACTTGCTTCGGCCACTGTAACGTGAGCACAAAGGACAGTCGTCACTTCCACGAAGAAGCTGGAGAAGTCAGCGTGCGTTTTGCCGCGTTCTCTTTTCCCGTTGGCATGACGACCGGCAGTGGTCCTGGGAGGTGATGCTTCATGAGCTGGGGAGGTGATGCTTCCTGAGCTGGGTCCCAGCAGGAAGAAGAGGAACAGAAAAGCCACAGCCCGCTCCCAACCGATATGCAGAAGGTGTAACAATTGGGCGTCTTGACTGCGGCGGGCGTAGAGATTTTGACGACACTCGTTTCTATCGCGTAACCTAGCGTATCCTCGCTGACATAGAGGATGGGATCACCATACCTCTGCTCCCCAGAGGAGAGCACGGCTTCCATCATGTTCTATTACCTTATAGACGTCTGCGGCTCTCCTTGCTCACCCGGTCCTCTGAATTTCTTCTCTCTGTCATTGCATTGATAACCACGCATTTCTATGACTACAGATCTATAGTTCTTTAAACGTAACTCTATGATAAATGGGTGTGGGTAGAACGTAGCTGTGCGGGGGCCACCGGGGGCTGGGCAGAGAGATGAAAAGACGCACGGGGATCGGACACTTCTGTCCCCGCACGTCCCGTGTGCGCCCCTCCCCCTGACGGACCAACCGTAAATTCGAATTGAATCCTCGTAAGTCAGAAGAGCTGCTCGGGGCTGCGCAAGGGCGAGCTTGCCCCAGGGAAGGGAAAACAGCCTTCTTCCTCCTTCCTGGCACGCGGCCTGCTGACCCTGGAAACTTACTTGGGATTGATGAATATTTATGAAGACTACCACTTCAATTAAAAGATAAATGCTCCCGGCTCAATTAATTGGGCTGAAGAAAAAATACCCCAAAAAAAAAAAAAAAAAAGACTCGCTTGGGTTCCAGATAACAAATGAGGGCAGAGGTTGTCTTTGTGCAGAGCTAGAGATTTAGGGAAGGCACACGCCCTGAGAGCGTTTTTAAACCAACAGACTTTGAAAATGCATTTGCCGTCTTGACTCATTGGCCTGAGTCACCAGGGGATGGGGCTGGGTTTTAATGCGTATCTGTCAAAGTAAGCGGCTGTGTTGCCGCAGGCCATGGAGCCACGTCGCATGGACACACGGGGCGCCACCTCTGCTTCTTTTTCTTTTTTTAACATTTATTTATTTTTGAGAGACATAGAGACAGAGCATGAGCAGGGGAAGGGAAGAGAGAGAGGGAGACACAGCATCCGAAGCAGGCTCCAGGCTCTGAGCCGTCAACCCAGAGCCCGACGCGGGGCTCGAACTCACAGACCGTGAGATCCTGACCTGAGCTGAAGTCGGACGCTTAACCGACTGAGCCCCCCAGGCGCCTCGGCCACCTCTGCTTCTATTCAATCCCCCAAACCCGGGGAAGCACCAGGAGCCGGCTGCCTGACCCCGTCCTATCATTGTCATCTCAGCGCAGAGAACCGCCCAGGTGGACGCCAGCCCTCGGTGACCGGCGAATCTCTTTCAGACTCCCGGTGTCGATGGGGAGACAGGCTGGTGGGTATCCAGGAGGAGTCACTGATCAGGTCACTGAAGAAGACTTGCTTCTTGGGGTGCTTGGGTGGCTCTGTCGGTTAAGCATCTGACTCCAGCCCAGGTTATGATCTCGTGGTTTGTGAGATCGAGCCCCGTGTCGGGCTCTGTGCTGACAGCGTGGACGGAGCCTCCTTGGATTTCTGTCCCTCTCCCCCTCTGTCTCTGCCCCTCCCCTGCTTGTGCATTCTCTCTCAAATACATAGACGTTAAACAAAAAGAGGAGACTTTCTTCTCTTTGATCGGCTGTCCCTGTTGTCTTTATTTTAAATGTGCTTTCACGTTGCACAGGGCGAGTCCTGCAAATAAGTGAAACGGGGCGGATGGAGGTTAGCACTGTCACTGAGACGCCAGGGGCTCAGAGCTCAGGGTGTTTGGTTCATGTTTCACAGTGAATGAAATCGGTTCCCGTTTAGGACCAACCAGGGTGGGCAGCCGCCCCGGGAGGAGGGGCTGAGCTTGTAAAGACGGAAGTTCCCTGCGTGACATCACGAGGGCCCTGGGCCTCCTCTCTGCTCCGCTTTCCAGGGTCCCCAGACGTCGGCCCCCAAGATCGTGCTCACAAGTGCGGGGATGACGGAGCAAAAACAACCCTTCCGACGACTCGATGGCAAGAGACTCCGCGTCCGCTGAGGGGCTCCACTTGGCCATGAGTAAGAGGAAACACACTAACAGCTGATTTTACATTTCAGTTTTTTTTAAAGCAAAGAGAAACAATAAATAATCCTCAAGAGACGCCCTTCAGAGCTGCTGCAGAATATAGACAGAAAGGCTGTGCGTCTGGCTAATATTTGCCCGAAAAGGCTGTGTCTGAGATGCCTGAAGGTGTCCAGCCCCCAGGAGCTCTCTCTGTACGGCATCACCAAAGCCCGTCCTGACGGCACCTGGGTCTCGGTTGCTGTGGGCCCTACGTCCCCGGGCCCTGACTCGGAGAGGGGCCCTGTCTGCCAC
The DNA here is from genome assembly GCA_030068075.1 of Paguma larvata. Classification (NCBI taxonomy): domain Eukaryota; kingdom Metazoa; phylum Chordata; class Mammalia; order Carnivora; family Viverridae; genus Paguma; species Paguma larvata. Next base: position 86,525,845 of record CM057835.1, read on the forward strand.
CCCAGGTTCTCGGGGCCCCGTCTGCATCTTGCTCTGCCCCGTTTCCCGAACCACATGGCATCGCAGCCTGGGCAGGGTCGGCGGGCTGGGGGAGCAGAGCCAGTGAGTCTGAGGGAAAGGCTCCCGGGTTCCCCCGTGTGGACGGATCAGTCTCATAAAGACGGGAAACGGTCTGTAAATAACGTGGTAAAAATTAACATCGTTCCTTCTCTCCCCTGAAATCTTTCAAAGGCAACAAAGAGAACAAGCAGCCAAAGTGCAATTTTCTCTTTTCTGTGAAACCGTTAAAATTTCATGTCACATGAGAGAAGGAATGGCAGCCCCATCAGTGCACAAGGCGGACTGAGCAGGCGAGACACAGAGGAAAAGAAGAGAAAAGAACAATTACGGGTCTGTCGATCGCAGGGAGAGCCAGAGGAAATCAAAGTTTTGAGTATCAAGTCACGGGGGCCCAAACGAAGCACTCAGAGCCCTTCTCGTCAAGGACAGGGACCGGAGACGCCAGGTCGTGATGGGTTTCCTGGAAATGGTTTCATTCCACGATGCAGAAGAGACGGGCCAGAGGACGCTTTTTTTCTGGATAAGCCCTATTGCCGAATGTAGCTGCAGGGATTCGGGTCCTAGAGAAAGTTGTCCGCTACACCTTTGGAGGCTAGAAGATGCTTTTGGCAATACAGAAGGTGTCGTGACGGTATTTTCCTTGTAAAAGAATCTTCACGAGTGGAAGGAGTCCATGTGACATCAAGCTGCTGGGCCTGGAGGCACGCGGGTGTCGTCAGACTCACCGGCGGGACGCGTGTGCTGTGTCATGGCGCTGCGGTACGACCCGGCCGTGGACTCCGCGTGCCCTTGTTTGCTGTGGCCGCACTAAGCATTCCACGCCGTTCCCTCGAGAGAAGGAAAACTCGGCAGGAAGGGAGAGACAAGGAGGGCTTTTCTGAGTGTTGAGTTTTGCAATTTATGCCCCTCGTGGGGTCCAGAAGGTGCTCATATGTGACGACAGAATGCATAGATGACTTAATGGACACAACACCTCGTGCACGCGCGCGCGCACACACACACACACACATACACACACTCACGATCCACCCCAAAGATTAAAAACCCTCTAATAGGTTAGGAGGGACGGGAACATGCCAGGCATTGAGGGTGTGGGTCCCAGAAAACCGAGACCCTTTGTATTGTCCTGTTTCTGCCCAACAGGAGACACCGGCAACATCCCAAACATTTGGCATATTTTAAGGCAGACGGTCAGAAGAGACTTCCTCTGGCCCGTCTCTCCTGCTTCTTGGAATGAAACTATTTCCAGGAAATCCATCACGACCTGGCGTCTCCTGTCCCTGATATCAACAAAAAGGGCCTGCATTTCCTGTCGGAGCCCAAGGTGATAACACAACCCCAAGTTAGAAGATAACTTACGATCTTCCCAGGAGCCAGGCGCAGGAGAGCAGTGCGCAGCCCCGTCCCGTCTGCAGCCCTGGAGAGAGGCTGGCGGTGACGGGGAGGCAGGGCTTGGAGCCTTGTGTCTGGGACCAGGCGGGGGCTCCGCAGCGGCCCTGCACCGGCTGTCACGGCGCACCAGGTGCCAGCCTGAATGGCCACGCCCCCAGGGTCCTCCAAGGTCCTGCCCCCAGGGCTTGGGAATGAACGAACCCCTGCCCCAGAGTTTAGAGAAATAAAGGAACCCTCAAGAGCCTGCGATGTACAGCAGAGGTTAAAACGGACAATGAGCTCATTTATGGAAAATTACACGAGCAACGTTTTTTGAATTTATGGCCCGAAAACTTGGACACATTTTCTACGCGGGTCCGTGAGGTTCGTTGCGCACCTCCGTCTCTCTCGGCAGGAACCGACGGTGACTTCTTTACGAGCTCGCGGAAGTACACGTGGGCAAATCTGTAAAATTGCTCGTGTGAATAAGAGGGAAGGAGGGGAGACGAGAGGGCGTCAGAGGCTAGACGCTCGCACAGAACGTGAGAGGGAACGTCTCTCCCGCACCATTCCGTCGCGGTCTCACAAACCGGGAGCGGACGTGGGGCTCTGCCCGAGGGCGACCGGCCACCAGCTGCTGGGAACACGATTGAGCCGACCCGGAAGCTAAGACCCTGTGTCTGTGCCCGACAGCCCGATTATTCTGCATGTTTTTGTGACGATATAGCCTTTCCTAGCGCTATCCATATTAATAAGAGTCAAGGAGACAGGTTGCAATTTTTTTCCCCAAGCTGGAAGGCCTGCTATTATGTTCAAAGAGAGTTGCTGGCCTCTCTCTTCAGTGGAAACCCCAGCCCACCACTCGCCATTCCCAGGCCTGGTGGTGGAGGAGTGTTTACAGACTGTCGGTTTCCCAGGGAGGAAACGCAGTGAGGTCAGAACGCCTCCCGATGGTGGGTCCCACCACGGAATGAGTCAGCTCTGCGGATCCCCACTGTGTAAACTAAAGGACACTGGAGGAAAACTTTCTGAGTTGAAGGACAGACAAAGAGAGTGATGGGAAACACACACATTTTTTTACTGCCTTTTGGATATGTGTCGGTTGGCGTCCCCAGGAAATGACACACGGGCCCCCCCGGAAGAAAGCCAAGACACAGATTGGGCCACCCTGGGACCCACAAGGGAAGTCAGGTCATGGACATCATGGCGAAGTTACCGAATAAAGTCATCCCTGCATGCTAATTACCCAGGCTGATGGTAAAAACAGTCTCTGATTACAACACGGTGTTTACCGTGAGAGAAAGGGCATCCGACCGTCAAAGACTCCTCATTAAGTGGCTAACGGAGCCTACCAGCCTCTGCCTCCAGCTATAATTTCTAGCCACGCTGGACACCATAGTCGTGCAGGTGCTGAGGACTGTGTGGGAGAGGGGAGGGGGGTTGGGGTGAGGACAGAAAGGAGGTCACTGGATTTCAAACGTGCGTCCTCTTAGAAGTATAAATGGAAACGTCGCTACGTCTGATGAATATCCAATCGATATGGTAGAAACGAGGGGCTGTCGTAGAATGTTCCGACGGGGAACTCATTCCTGAGATCCTTGTTCCCTTCATGAAACAGGGAGTTTAGAAGTGTTACGATGTACCTTCACCTAACACACCACCTGCTTCGTGCATCCAGAGGGGCCAAAGAGAAGCTGCAACAGGGAAGGATTTCTCGCCTTGTGGTTTCATGTCGTTTCATGTCGGGGCAGGTGCCGCCTAGAAGCACCCCTCCCCACATTCCAGCAGAGACACGTGGCCCCACCTGGGGGACACCAACACGGCTTTGTTTATCGTGTAGGCCAAGTGATGTATCTTAGATGTACAGAGCTGGGAACGCATGGCATTAATCTCCGAGCTTATAATCTTTCACCCGTGTTTTCTAGCTTCAAAAACACCAAGACACTAGGAATTCTAAGTCTTGGGACCCAAAATACTAACCACCTGCCGCACGCATGGAAGCTGGGTGCCTCGGTAATGAGTACCTGTTGGCTTCCAGAGTAGCTAGGATACCTGCCATTGGAAATTTAAAACTTTACAGCTGACCTAAAAAGCAACCTATTTCCAAGGCAAAACAGCAGCAAGCCGTTCGATTCGAACTCCGTAGAAATCCACCGATTGCTGAGGAGCGTTCCTGCCTGCATCGATTCGTCCCCCTCGTCGCTGAAAAGATCCCCGCCCTCGGCTGGACGCGCTCGCTCCGAGGTAAAACAGCACCGCGTCTGTTTCGGAGTATGTTTATTGTTTCATCAAACGGGCAGAGGAAAGCAGCGCCTTGCGTTGAAGAAACCGCTGAATAACCACTAAACTGCCTCCTTCCTGCTTACGGAAAAATCAATTTATCTTGAAGTTGAACGTGATTTTCATTGTGTTATACTGCAAGACGCATTTCCGAGAGTCTATTTAGCGTGATGGGACAGGACGTGCGGTACTAAGACGTGGCCGGACTGTGATCGCCCAGCCCGGAGCCCGGCAAGCCATCGACGCGCGCGTGATTTTCAGCAGCTTTTCTTCATCACGCGACAGCGCGGGAGCCTGCCTCCGGTTAGGGGCCAGGCAGCGGGAAGGGTCACGTCGCATCAGTCTTATTTTTTTAATGTTTATTTATATTTGAGAGAGAGAGACCGAGGGAGACAGAGCATGAGAGGGGGAAAAGCAGAGAGAGGGAGACACAGAACCCGAAGCAGGCTCCAGGCTCTGAGCCGTCAGCACAGAGCCCGACGCGGGGCTCGAACCAACGAACTGTGAGATCATGACCTGAGCTGAAGTCAGATGCTGAACCGACTGAGCCACCCAGGCACCTCCACAGTAGCATCAGTCATCAATTCCTCTTGCGGCTGAGACATTACTAGAAACCGGAAAGACATCCATGGTCCCGGATGGACAATGTCATTACCATTTGTGGCCGCTGAGACCGCTGGGACTCACGGGCAGTCATGTCAGGCCGTTCTCCCATGCTGTCAGGTTTAGACACAAAGTCCAGGGGCGCCTGGGTGGCTCAGTCGGTTGAGCGTCCGACTTCGGCTCAGGTCATGATCTCACGGTCCGTGGGTTCGAGCCCCGCGTCGGGCTCTGTGCTGACGACTCAGAGCCTGGAGCCTGCTTTGGATTCCATGTCTCCCTCTCTCTCTGCCCCTCCCCCACTCATGCTCTGTCTCTCTCTGTTTCAAAAATAATAAACATAAAAAAATTTTTAAAAAAATTCACTTAATTGTCAATATTTGAAAAATGGGAGTGGGATGGGAATTCCATATGGAAGTCTGGGTTTTTGCCTTCTCTTGGGAAACAAAAGGAGACTCTCGGTCCACAGGGGCCGTACATTTCTGCCTGGAAACTATTAAGAAAAAACAAGGGAGCAGCATCTCACACCTTTGAACAGGGCTCGGGCTCCTCAAAATCCTAGTCTCCACAGCGTCTGTAAGTCTGGCCAATTTGCCAGTCCCACCTGGCCCTGGTAGGAATGTTAATTCCTCATACCTAACTTAAATAAAATAAATGAAAATACTAAGAACAAACTTAGGGCTGATGGGGGATACGGGAGAGGGGAGAGTGGGTGACAGGCACTGAGGAGGGCTCTTGTTGGGATGAGCACTGGGTGTTGTAGGGAAACCAATTTGACAATAAATTCTAAAATAAAATAAAATAAAATACCGACATGTATATTTATTCATACATCCTTCTTCCATGAGCCATTTTGCTTATTCAATTTATTTTATTTATTCGATCTGAAGTGATCATGCCTCTTTCTATTAAATACCCGTTTTCTCGTTATTTGAATTGTCGACATTCATGTTGGAGTACCGTCGTCATTGCTGAGCACTGCAGGGTTAAGTGTCCTACATGTGGGCTCAGGCTGCCCGAGTCTGAGCCCTGACCTTGATCGTCACCAGTGCGTGACCTTGGGCAAGTCACGACTTTGTGAGCCTCGGTGTCTTCAGCTGTACAAGGAGGTGATGGTGGAACCAGCGTCTTTGGGTCGCCGGGAGTTTAAATGAGATACACAGGACATAAATGGGAAACACGGCCGAGAGAAACCTCTCTGCTGGCGTTGTGGCCACTGCTGCTGGCCCGTTGCCAGTAATTCTGTCCTAAAACAACGGTTTCAGCATAAAGATCCGGCTCACCACGGCCCATCACTCGGCCTCCCCTTCTGGCTTCACTAAGCACAGAGACGGAGACAGTCTGAGCTAGCCACGCCTCATATTTGCCCCCATGAGGTTCTCTCCTGTCACCTGGGCTGTTAACCAGCTGGTGATGAATTCTCCCTCAGGGAGCGGGGGCAGGCCTGGCGGGAGGAAAGAGTTTGGACACCGCAGCGTACAATGGAGCATGTTTGAAGTTTCCCAGGAATGGCGTGCTGAGGGGCTCCGTCCAGTAGGCGTCTGTCTTCGGCTCAGGTCATGATCTCGCAGTTGGTGGGTTCAAGGCCCACATCTGGGCTCTGCGCTGACAACTCAGAGCTTGGAGCCTGCTTCAGTTTCTGTCTGTCTGTCTCTCTTTCTCTCTCTGCCCCTCCCTGCTTGCACTTGTCTCTGTCTCTCTCAAAAATAAAGACAAAAAAAAAACAACAACAAAAAGTTTCCCAGGAATTAAAGCAGAGAAAAGGAAAAGAGAGGCTCTCTATGTAGCCTCCTTTGATATAATTTTCTCCTTTTTGTATCTGCTAATTACTACCTTGCTCCGTATCCTACTGATTGGTCTCATAATAGCGCAAGTGGAATAATTTATTCATTCATTCATGCGTGCTTTTTTATTTTGAGAACCCGCTTTGTGCCAGCACAATTTTCGACACGGGGTTCGCTGAGACGAAGAAGATAAGACACAGCACCCATCCTCAGGAACGTTCAGTCCAGTGGTTCGGAGACGGCAGAGAGCAGCTAATAAAATCATTTCAGACTCTGACAAGTGTGATTACAAATACAAATCTGGGACAGTAGTCGCAGGTTATAAAAGCGCCTCAAGGAAGGAAACCTGACTCATGAGGGGAAGGCAGCCATGGGAAGACCTGGAAGGGCAGCTCTAAGCACATGGAACAGCGAGTGCGAGGGCCATGATGTTCGAACTAGGTCCGTCCGCAGGTCCGACAGCCCACACAGAGGGTGGCGAGTACGTCCTCTCCCTGTTCCAGCAATTCGATAAGATAGCAGTTACCTTTATCCCCATTTTATGGATGAAACAATCGAGGCAGGAACACACGTTCTTCTCATGCACACGTGGGACACGCACCCGATCAACCACATTCTGGGCCATAAGACACAGATGCACGAATTTTAAAGAATGACAATCGTACAATGTCTGCTCGGAAGCCACAATGTGATTAAAGCAGAAATCAATGACAAAGGTAATTGGCAAATCCCCAGATTAGAGACATTAAACAACGCACTTCTGAACAATACCTGAGTCGAAGAAGAAGTCCTAGGAGAAATTAAAAATTATTTTGAGGTACATGAAACTGAAGCCATCAGCACGTGTGGGATTGAGCAAAAGCAGAGATGGAGGGGACTTTATACCATTGAATGCTTATATTAGGAAAGAAAAAAAAGATCTAAGAACAGCAATCTGAGTTTCCCAGCTTAGGAAACTAGAAGGAGACGAGCAAGTTAAATGCCAGGTGAGCAGAAGAAAAAGAAGTGATGTGAAGTAGGAAAGAAATCAGTGAGGGCCGCCTGGGTGGCTCAGTTGGTTAAGCATCTGACTCTTGGTTTTGGCTCAGGTCATATCTCACGGTTCATGGGTTTGAGCCCCACATCAGGCTCTGTGGTGACAGTGCTGAGCCTGCTTGGGATTCTCTCTCCCTCTCAAGCTGTCTCTGTCTCTCTCAAAATAAATAAATTAAAAAAAAAAAAGAACAGATATCGATGAAATAGAAACCAGGAAATCACTAGAGAAAATCATTGAAACCAAAAGTTTGTTATTTGAAAAGATCAATAAAATTGACCAGCCTCTAGTCAGGCTAAGCGAAAAAAAAAGGAGAGCGAGAGAAAACACAAACATTACTGATATCAGAGAATGAAGGAACATCACTACAGATCATATGGCATTTAAAAGGGTCGTAAAGGAATGGAGTGAACTATGGCTAACCAGTTTGGTAACCTGGATGAAATGGACCAATTCCCAGTAAGACACAATTTGCCAAAACTGAAACAGATGAAATAGATCAGGAATAGACTTATAGCTATCGAAGAAATTGAATCAACAGCGCCTGGGCGGCTCAGTCGGCTAAGCATCCAACTCTGGGTTTTGGCTCAGGTCATGATCTCACGGCTCATGAGTTCAAGCCCTGCAACTGACAGTGCGGAGCCTGCTTGGGATTCTCTCTCTCTCTCTCTCTCTCTCTTCTCCTCCCTTGCTCTCTCTCTCTCTCTCAAAAATAAATAAATAAATAAATAACTAACTAACTAACTAACTAAAAAAAAAAAGACATTGAATCAAAATTTATAACCTCTCAAAACAGAAGGCTCCAGACCCAGAAGCAACATGGAGAAACAAACTGTGGTCCATCCAGACAACAGACTAGTCTTCAGCACAAAAAAGAAACACGCTATCAAGCCATGAAAAGACAGAAAACAAAAATGCATATTAAAAATGCATATTACTAAGTGAAAGAGGCCAATCTGGAAAGGCTGCAAGGGTGCCCGTGGAACCACATGGCAGCCGGGAAAAGGTAAGACTACGCACGCAGAAAAAAGGTTGCCAGGGATTGAGGGACAGAAGGATGAACAGGCAGAACACAGAGAATGTTTAGGGCAGTGGATATACCCATCCGTAATGATGGATACACGTCATTACACATTTGTCCAGACTCAGAACGTGCAAACCAGGAGTGAGCCCTAAAGCAAACCATGAATTTGGGGGGATGAAGGCCTGTCAGTGTAATCAATGCACTCGATTGTAATAAATGTGCCATCTGGCGGGGATGTTGATAGTGGAGGAGGCTGTGCATGTGTGGAGGCAGAATATGATGAGAAATCTCTTCACTTTCCCATCAATTTGGCTATGAAACTAAAATTCTAAAAAATAAAGTTGAAAGGAAAAAGGAAGGAAGGAAGGAAGGGAGAAAGAAAGAAAGAAAGAAAGAAAGAAAGGAAGGAAGGAAGGAAGGAAGGAAGGAAGGAAGGAAGAAAGAAAGAAAGAAAAAGGGAGAGAGAGGGAGGGAGGAAGGAAAGAAAAGAAAGGAAGAAGGAAGGAAGGAAGGAAGGAAGGAAAAAAGAAAGAAAGAAAGAAAGAAAGAAAGAAAGAAAGAAAGAAAGAAAGAAAGGGAGAGAGAGAGAGGGAGGGAGGAAGGAAGGAAAAGGAAGGAAGGAATGAAGGAAGGAAGGAAGGAAAAAAGAAAGAAAGAAAGAAAGAAAGGGAGACAGAGGGAGGGAGGGAGAGAAGGAGGGAGGGAGGGAGGGAGGGAAGGAGGGAGGGAGGGAGGGAGGGAAGGAAGGAAGGAAGAAAGAAAAAAAGAAAGAAAGAAAGAAGGAAGACACTGAGGCATGGAGAGTGAGGGAAGTAGGAATTCAGTTGAGATTCTGAGTCTTCCTTCCAGAACCTGGGTGCTCCCTGACCTAGCTGGGCAGGTGGCCCTCCATGTAGCCACCCAATGGTGTGCTTCCAAGCAGGTGTCCCCAGATGACAGACACAGGGTCAGGGCTGCCCCTCCTTTGTCCACCTGAGACTGTCTTGCTCAACGTCTGGCCGCCCCATGAAATTCGCCAGTTATAATGTCCACTAAAATGAACTGGGAAAGCCGAGCAGAATGGAGAATTGATCGGTGGTGGATGCAGAATACAAAAGAAGATGATTCTCACGTTTATGCAAGAAAATTTTAAGGTGGTAAGTAGGCGGGGGCTATTTCTGCTTTTCCACTCAGAATTTTATTATGTTCCTCCCCAACTTTCGTGCGTGGAGACTGCAGAGAGATTTGAAAAATGAACAATGTACTCTATCGACACCAACTTCTTTCTCCCTAAACTTACTGGAAGGCTTACGTGTTAAAACAGCTGTTAAAGCTTTTATTTTCCCCACGACTTCGAAGAGGAGTTCACGCAATCCACTCCGGTTGTGTGTAAATCATCCCCGTCCCGTCCCCGCTTGGTTGTCGGGTCTGGAGAAGAGAAAATCGCCCATTAACAAGCTCACATTAGCTGTGATACAAGGAGTCTGTTAGTGGGCTAATTGCAAGTATTGCTGAGTGGGCTGGAGGATCTCAGCTAATGACTTCGGAAAAGCACTCTAAACAATTAATAGTGATTAATGAAACTACACAGTGTAATAAATACTGCTGTTGATGTTTCCATGGGAAAAGTCGCAAGCCAGAGCAGCCCGGCTCAGCATGTGGAAGAGACACGGGGGCGGGAGGGCATATGGCTGGGACAGCACAACGGTGTCTACCTCTGCCTCACCCCTGCTCCAAGGATGCGGTCTCCAGGGTCCCCCTGTGAAGCACGGGGTGTGCGTCCAGCACCCCAGGCAAGTGGGTCTCTAAATTCTAATCCTCAGCCCCTGTCTTGCAAGTTTGAAAAAAAGCCATGTTTTCTGGCATTGCCTTCCAGGGAAGAGGCCCCACCATCTGTGATGGCCTTCCCTCCCGGAGCCCGGCCTCAAGTTCATTATTAATGCCTCAGTTCTGTGCTCACAGTCGTGGAAGTTTTGGGTTCCGGTTTTGTCTGTGCTTTTCAATTATTCCTGTTTACTTCGTCCACGTATTTCTGTTTTTTTTTTTTTAAAGTTTATTTATTTTTGAGAAAGAGAGAGACAGAGAGACAGAACACAAGTACGGGAGGGGCAGAGAGAGAGGAAGACACAGAATCTGAAGCAGGCTCCAGGCTCTGAGCTGTCAGCACAGAGCCCGATGAGGGGCTTGAACTCAGGGACTGCGAGATCATGACCTGAGCTGAAGTCGGAAGCTTAACCGACTGAGCTACTCAGGCGCCCCGCCCATCTCTTTCTAGCGTCTTCAGTGAGAGTGCCGGCTTCCGCAGAATCACAAGTACAGAGCACACGTGGGTCTTCTACCTAGCATTTCTTGATTTCTTATAAAGTTAATAATTATCCAAACGCTTAGTAGCCGTTTTATCTGTTTTCTGGTAAGTGATTTTTGAAAATGCTACTAAGTGGACATGCATCAGTCCACACGTATTCTTAACGACCTCTGTCCTGACGACCGAGGCAGTGCAGAAACAAATGCTTTATTTTGGCCATGCTGGCGAGTAACGGTTATGAAATACACACCCAAGCTCGTTCTAGAAACGACGGGAAAAATGGCACGGTCAGTCCGTCGTCTGTCCTAAACGCTTCCCTCCCGGGTCCCCGCAGCTGCTATTTCCACAGCGGAAGAGTTCGTTCGTGACAGAGCCGATATTTCTCAGCCGTGCTGGAGCCCTGACTTAGGGGAGGTCATTAAAATCCCCAGATTAAACACAGGGATAGAAGGCTGTTCTCGCGTCCGATACTCTTCAAAGCATCATCAGAAAGTTTGTTTTCCTAGGAACGCCGCCCTCCCTTTCTTTCTCCTTCCCTTTCTGTCACGAGATCACACGGAGGACAAAGATCTTCAGACATTTCAGCACTGATGAGCCTAGACTCGAATCTCGTAATAAGAGCAGCTTTGAATAAGTTCCTTTACCGGTCTGACTCTCGGCTTTTTTTTTGTTGTTCTTCGCTCTGTTTTCAGCTTTCCGGCCGTAAACAAGACCTAACAGTATCCATCTTGCAGGAGTGTTCCCAATATCACAAGTAGATTTTGTTAGAGAGATTCTGGCCCACAGTGGATACTCAAAATGTTAAGATAATTCCGTTTCTAAAGAGACTCAATCGTCTCGCTTAGCATATTTAATAAGGCTAGTTATGCTATGTGAATTTATTGCGGCTTGCTAATTACTGGATTATATCTTCTGGCCTCTGGGACACTCAGTGCCCTCCCCGCACCTGTGCCCCTTCTCGTGCTGTCTCTTCCCAGGACGCTTTTTTCTATTTTTAATTTTGCGAGAGCTGTGCATTTTTTCCCCCAATTTATGGCGTTCTCATCGAAGACTCTAGCTTAACACCGACTCTTTCCATCCTCTGTGCTACTGGATAATTTTGTAGAGACTTTTTTTTTTTTTAAGTTTATTTATTTTTGAGAGACAGAGAAAGGCTGGAGGAGGAGTAGAGCGAGGGAGACAGAGGGTCCAAAGCAGGCTCTGCAACGAGGGCAGAGAGCTTGATGCGGGGCTCGAACTCACGAACCGTGAGTGAGCTCATGACCTGAGCCGAAGTCGGGCACTTAACCGACTGAGCCCCCCAGGCGCCCCTGGAGAGACTTTTTGAGAGCGACTCCTTTACCTGGTATTATTATCACCTACTTCCTCTCGCCCAGGTAGTGAACTCTTGCCAACTGTGGTCATGACTTTGCACCACGGTTTACTAAGCTGTGATGTAATGAAATCCTGGTCCACAATTTAAATATACGAGCGACTGAAACTAAGAGATATGTATTTTACTGTGTACGAATACATGGTATGTGCGATTTTATAGACAGCGTTGCTTCTCAGGTCGCTAAATCGTTAGCAAATGGCAAGTCTCCGTGCCCTGTCTGATGGCTGCAGGTACGGCACACCATGAATATTTCATACCCTAAAGTAGGCTTCCGCGTTAGGGAATTACCAACTACGATTGAAGATACCTATTTGCTTGTTAGACCCTCCGTGTGAATTATGGCGCTAATGTCCTGAGACAACTTGTTCTTCCTGGAGCTTCTATCCATCTTTAAAATGGGCACACGTCACCCCTCCAAGTGATATTTATAAGTCACTGTACGCTGTCAGCACGCATCTTCTGGGAGAATGCATCTTCCTGCTGCATTCATTCATTTAAGTCACCTCCTAAAGTGACATAAATGTGATCGGAACCCCTAGATGTGATTGGAACCCCTAGAAAATTCCACAGATGTTTCAGGTGTGAAAAATGGTAGCCCGATCCGTGCTACAAAGCGGGGCGCGTGGCGGGGAAAAGTAGGGCTTTTGACTAGCGTGTTATGTAACAGATGGCTCTTTCCGGTGTCTTGGCGTCCACCCCCGATCATTCTGCCGAGGCAGACTGGAGGCATAAACAATGGACAGGGCGGGCAGGTGAGACATATCTTCCCGCCGTGCTTTACAGACTGAAGTAATTTCAAGCTCCATTAAATAATGATTCATCTTTGCTTGGTGATGTGCATATTATTCCGGCTTAATACATTTGTTTCCGTGAGCTGATATGCTTCGTTTAGAAGCATGGTTTTACATGGGCATAAGGGCTAGTCAGGACATTCTAGTTACCCCGAGGGTTTTAAACCCGTTGAAAAATGTGTTGGTGGCTAAGAGTGACGTAAATCCTGATATTTTAACTCTAAGCAGGTTACTGAGCCATCACAGTATTTAATTATTTAGCTATTGTAAGGCAAATGTTCCGAGATCTGACATATGAGTTGACTAGACATTCAGAAATATATGCTATATTTTTATAGAGTGACGCTCTGCGGAGGAGGCCAGGACTCCTGTCATTCAGGCTGCCCCCTGCCGGGAGCACCTCTAGGAATGCACCTGCTACAGATATAAAAGGGACTCGTTGACATGTTTCGGGAAGTCATGATCTCACAGTTCGTGGCTTCAAGCCCCGCATCGGGGTCTGTGCTGATAGCTCTGAGCCTGGAGCCTGCTTCGGCTTCTGAGTCTCCCTCTCTCTCTGCCCCTCCCCTGTTCTCTCTTTCTCTCTCTCTCAAAAATAAATAAGCGCTAAAAAATTTTGAGAGGTAGCTCAAGGTCGGAGAAGTTCTAAAGATGCCTGACCCTTTAGAGGAAATTAATCCCATTTTGAGCACAGGTAATCATGGACACACCAGCAAAACTACTTTAATTTTTATTGTATTTCCTTAAGCTCGTAGTTGTCTGTCAGTCAACATACACCCCTCGATAGGTACTCTCTATGAAAGAAAGAAGCCAGAACCGAGGGTCTTGACACGTAACTTCATAAAGCCATAAGCTCTCTTCGAGTTCATGGGTGAATATTTCTTTTTTATAAGAATAACTACATGAATCGGGCATCTCCCAAGGGCTAGGCGGGTCTCTCAGGATATTACACACGCCTCAACACCCCGTTACCGCAGCCGACGCTGAGAGAGAGGGTGCTGCGTGCCAGGCACGGCCCTGCGAAGTAGGCATGAGTCCTTGCTTTCCTTCTTAGAACAATCCACGAGGCGGGGGACTTTTGTTTTAGTTTCCTTTTGCCACTGAAACAAATTACCACCAACACGAAGCTTCAGACAACACAAATTTCTTTTCTCACGATTTTGTACACACAAGTCACCTGACTATAATCAAGGTTTTGGCAGGGCTGAGTTCCTCGAAGCTCTGGGGGATAAGTCAGCCTGGAAGCTCATTGAGGGCGTGGGCAGAGTTAGGAGCCTCGAGGCTGGGAGGTTCCGCTTCCTTGACAGCTGTCTTTGGGGGCTTCCTCAGCTTCTAGAGCCTGCCCACATTTCTGGTGGTGGGTGGTGGCGGCAGGGTCGGGGGTGTGGGGTGGAGTTTTCCCTTCTCCCTTCTAGGTTCTCTGACTAGTTTAATAATTAAGCTGGCATAAGGCAGATTAACAGGACAAAAACGTTTAATTTCAGACTCAACAAAGTGACCAAAGCAGGCAGCTTTTCTACCTTTTTGCAGAGAAACAGTAAATTTGTTTGTTTTAACTTTCACTTATTATTTATTTATTTTAATTGTTTTATTGTTTATTTGTTTTTGAGAGAGACAGAGACAGAGTGCAAGTGGGGAAGAGGCAGAGAGAGAGGGAGACACAGAGCCCAAAGCAGGCTCCAGGCTCTGAGCTGTCAGCACAGACCCTGATGTGGGGCTCGAACCCACGAACTGTGAGATCATGACCTGAGCTGAAATCGGATGCTTAACCCACTGAGCCACCCAGGAGCACCTAACTTTTACTTATTTATTTTTAAATTATTATGTATTTATTTTGAGAGAGAGAGAGAGCATGTGTGCACGTGCACTAGTGGGGGAAGGGCAGAGAGAGAGGGAGAGAGAATCCCAAGCAGGCTCCACACTCAGGACAGAGACCGATGCAGGGCTCTATCCCATGACCCTGGGGTCATGACCTAAGCCGAAATCAAGATTTAGACACTCAGCTGAAGGAGCCACCCAGGCGCCGCAGAAACTGCAAATCTGTGAAGAATTGATGAGACAAAGAACTTTGAGCTTGGGGTAGTCAGTTACTGAAGTCCATGTTCGTCTATTCAGCCTTCTGGATCCGTAAGTTCCCGATTTCTGGTGATAAGAATGCCTCCGGGGCGCCTGGGGGGCTCAGTCGGTGAAGCATCTGACTCTTGGTTTTGGCTCAGGTCATGATCTTGTGGCTTCATGGGTTCAAGCCCCACATCGGGCTCTGTGCTGTAGCGTGGAGTGGAGCCTGCTTGGCTCTTCTCTCCCTCTCTCTGCCTCTCCCCACTTCATGCTGTCTCTGTCTCACTCAAAATAAATAAATAAACTTTAAAAAAAAAAAAGCAAGAATGCCTTCTACCCTACTGGTAGAGGGCGAGGGCCTGGGAGACTTATGTCCTGCTCTCAGGAGGACACAGCACAGTCAGAGTGTCCCGTTCGCACCAGCTGTTTCTTAAGTAACTTTACTTCAAGATAATCCACATGCCAGCATCTCATATCGCGCGCCCCTTCAGCGGGTTCATGGCATGGCCTTCCACCATCCCCGGGGCAGCTCCAGACCTCCTCACACCTGCAATCTCTCTCCTTCCCCCTCTGCTGCATCGCACCTCTCTGTCTTCCTGCTCCGCCCCAGCCCCAGGCTTCCACGGGGGGAAGATCCCCGCTCATGCGGGCTCACTGATCACATCAGCCATCCCCGGGTAACCCAGGTGTCTCCCCATCTCAAGACCCATTACCTCTGTTGCATCTGCACACTCCCCTCTGCCGTGGAACACAACGTATTTCACGGGGCGCGGGTGTCTCTGCTGTTATTTTCCCACCCCCGGCACCAGTTGGCGTGAAGAGCCCAAACTGCAAGAAGTTCATCTGCCCGACAGAGGAGAGCTGATCGATGGCCGCACCAGGACTAACTCAAGCCCTTTTCACCTCCACACCCAAACGCCTCTAACCCGCGGCCCCATGGCTTCCTCCATGCCACACTGCTGCAAATTTATGTTCCCTCCCAAACCTCTCTGCCACCTCTGAAGAACCACCAGTCACGAAGCACACGGACACACGGACAGCCGGGAGAGCGCCTTCAAGTATTTTGTGACATCGGCACAATAGTATTTTCCGGCCACTGTTTCTATCGTCTCAATCCATCCGTAGAGTCTCTTTTCTAATTAGCGTTTGGCACATCTGCCCATCGAAAACGCTGAATCCAGCTCACAGGCGCCAACTGAAGGCAGGGCTCACAGTAACCTCGGCAGCTGTGTTTGCTTACCTTACGTGTGAAAACATAGCTCTGACGTCAGTGGTTTTGCTCTTCACGGGAGGAGAATCACTTTCCTGATCCCGTGGTGAGGACGGGGTTGTGCGTATTGTCGAGAACACCAACAGGGGCCACAGCCAGACCCCCCGGGCTCCAATCCAGATTCCGTCGCTTATTCCATGGGGCTGTGAGGAAGTTACTTCATCTCCCTTGAGCTGATTTGATCCATCCGTATAATGGGTGCAGGGCATAAATTCCGTTTTGAGAATGAATCGGCTTTCGACAGAGAGCATTTATGGCGAAAGTCCCGTATAGGTGTTTTTACTTCAGACAGGACGGGATTATGTTTATAATATTACTTTCCCCCCAACTCTAATTACATACCCTACTGATGATTACTTAACCTTCTAATCACGACTCAATATGACAATTATAAACGTTCCTTTTGATGCTGTGAAGAAACATGGGGGCTAATGTAGGGTTTACTGAGGTCAGTCGGTATCTGTTCCAATACTAAGAGGCCCAAACCGATGCTTTTTTGAGTTTCGCTTCTTCTCTGTGCGAATGTGCCAGTGGGTAAATGTTTGTGTTGTTTATTTTATTGTCTCTATTAGCTACGACATCACCTGTCTGTCGCTTAATCCTATTTCCTAACTTGCCGCTTCTTACCTGTGTGGGTTTAGACACCGAATAATGAACCTCGAGGTGTCAAATGCAAAGTAATTTCTTTGAGGCTCGTTGCCTTCCATCGGTATACAAATGAACTTCACAGGCGTGAGTGGCTGTTTCGACTGCACTGAGTTCTACTTTTGTTTGTGCTCTGATTTGGGCAGGTGTTCTCACACTCGAAAACTGAAGGGAGAGAGGAGATCTGGGAGGATTTTCCTCTGAATTGCATATAACGGATCTTCCTACACTTACAATGGAATTACATCCCAAAATATCAAAGTTGAAAATGCATTTAACACATCTACGCTAGGGAACACCACCGCCTCGCCTGGCCCGCCTTAGACATGCTCAGAACACGGACACGAGCCGCCATTTGGGCACAGTCAACCACCACAAAGCCTGTTTTATAAAGAAGCGTTGACTCTCATGTGTCATTTACCGAATCCTGTACTGAAAGTGACAAACGGAACAGCCGCGTGGGTGCAGGTGGCTGTCCCTGTACTGCCTGCTGACCTTTCCGACCGTGTGGCCGCCTGGGGTCACTGCCCAGCCCCGGGGGAGAGGATGGGGCCGCCGATCGCTAACCTGGGACATGCCAAATTCAAAATCACAAGTATGGTTTCTACTGAATGTATATCGCTTTCGCGCCATCACAAAGTAGAAAATAATTGCAAGTTGCACCATGTCTGCACTGGAAACGGTGACACCACCAATTGCTCTTGGCGTGTTAATGTCCCCTTCACCGCGTGCCGTCCTGAGGTTGCCCTACAGACGCACCAGCACTTCTCAAGTCCGCCTCCCCATCCCACCCCTCTGCCAACAATTGGGATAGTGTTAAGCGGCATTTACCAAGTTATAGCATGTTCAGAGAGCTCATTAACTTCATTGATTCCATTTAAAGTATGACTGATTTATTGACACTTATGTGAGTTAACTAATTAGTCCATAACCAGAGGCCAGGATCCAAATGGAAGAGAAATTATTTCCAGACAACAGACAGCATAGACTAAACTCTGTCTCCGAGACTCCAAAGCTGAAGAATGTCGGAGATCCTGGTTTATAACCTGGTTTATTAACCTCACCTTACCTGAATCCTTTGCAAGGACTCTAAATCAAGATGATAAATAAATTTTTAAATTATGGAATACTTATGGAATGCTTTTTTTCAGTGATTATGTCCTCAGTTCTAAATTTTTTAATTAATTTTTTTCTCTGAGATTCCATGTCCATAGAACTATTCTAGTCCCATTTATCAAATACATTAATCATGATTCTTAAATCCATATCTAAAAACTAAAATATTGCCGTAACTCATGAGTCTGTTTTTCTTGATTGTTGTTGTTGTCGTTTTGAGAGAGAGAGAGAGAGAGTGAGAGCGAGCCCAATGGGGAAAGGGCAGAAAAGAGGGACAGAGGGAGAATCCCAAGCAGGCTCCACAGTGTCAGCACAGAGCCCGAGCGGGGCTCAATCCCATGAACCATGAGATCATAAGCTGAGCTAAAATCAGGAGTCTGACGCTTAACCGACTGAGTCACCCACCTCTTACTGTTTTTGTTTTTGTTTTTGTTTGTTGCTGTTGCTTTTAATTTCCCCTTGGTCTAGTGTATCGGAATTCTCAGGGGATTTTTAAATTTATTTACTTTATTACGTGCTGACCATTTATGTAAAACAAGTTAGAATTCTGGGTAATGTCGTGTTCTTCCATAGTGGTTTTATTTTCGTGGTGGCTCGAAGTCAGATTGGAGGCAGTTAACCTTTATCCAACCATAAAGTGAGTAGATCTGAGGCTGCATTTTGGTCTTTCGAAGGCTTTATTTCAGCTTCACTCTTATCCCTAAGTCATAGACAGCCATGTGGTGCTCCCAGTGGAAAACCTGTGTTTTGTATTAAAGCCCAACTTCTCGGCAGGCTCCAGCCCTGCCTTTTGAGGTCAAAGGGGAGCTCGGCTTCTCCGCCTCTAAGAGACAGCTTTCTGCTTATCTCCTTAGCACGTCACCCGAGCAAACGGAGGCTCGGTTCTGGCTCACACCCTATCTCGCCTTCTTTATGGGACTGCATTTCTCTGAAGTGTTGGCTGCCTCCATCGCTCTGACCTCTGATTTTGTCTCCCAAGCTTGTACAATGTCTCGAAGCTCTACTTAGCTGCCACTTCGGGGTCCCTCTTCTGCTTGGCTTCTCAGGGTGCTGCCTCATCAGTTTCAGGGAGCAAACGTGCCTCAGAGAGAACCGTGGTCTAGAACGTTGAACTTCCGCCAATGAGTTTCCTTTCTCTACAAGACGTCGCTTGAATCTTGACTGTCTTGGTAGCTTTCTGACACCTTCAGAGTTTTCCATCCAGCTTCCCCAGCCGGGTTCAGTGGTGGCTGGTTTCCTGCCACCTTGTCCACCCCTCTGTGAAATACATGTCCTCTCCCAGACTTTCTGTCTCATTCAATCTAGTCCACTGACTTATTTTTATCCCCTCTCCACTTCCCCACATGTCTCCGGTGTAGCTAGACCAATGGTTGAGTCTTCGAGTCTCCCAGAAAGTAATCCTGGGAAGGGAGCTTCACCATGTGTATCAGACCCACTCCTGATGAGGACAAAGATTCTTTTCCCATTTAGCTGACTTCGGTCAGAGTGCCTGAGCCTTATGCTTATTTTGGCTCTTTCAGCGAGTCTACGTGGAGCCAGTTTCTAATTTGATTTTAGGGCAGTAAAACCCATCAAATAGCTTTTTTACATCTCTAAAGGAAGGATTTTCGTTCACAGTCACGAGAAAGATCTCAGCGGAATCGAAGTGGTACTCGAGCCTGGGCACACTGGACAGGAGGAAAGAAAAACGCTACGGGGACTGACATTATTAGCCTGTTGTTCTCAACCGGCAGCATTTCTGGAATCTGGGGAGGCGCCATTTTAGTTTTCAAGGGTTTATTTCTGATAAAATGGTGGAGGAAGAAAAAACCCCAATTTACAATCTTGCGTATCTTGCTAGTCACGTCGCACTGAAGAATCACTGTCTTTGAGCCCGTGCGACCACGACTTCACTCCGTCAACGGAGATCGGAGCGCTGCTTTCCCATCAGGTTTGGTCTGTTCTTCCAAATCCGGAGCCCGGAGTGCGTGCCAACAGCGGCCAACAGAGGGATCAATTACGTATCCCATCCGGAGGCGCTGTTTACAAACTACGGTCCTAGACACATCCATGTGCTCTTGGAAGGTGTCGCAGAGCTCCATTCGGCCTTCGTTTGTTTTATTAAATCTCTTAAAATAACAGAGATGATCTATTTTCGGTTACAGAAAGTATAAAATGCAGATAAGTGAAAAAGAAACAAGCAAAATGCCTCGTATGCCCATTACCATGTTAGTACTTGAGAGTATCCCAATCCAGAGATATATATATATTTATTTTTCGGAGAATGCAAGTGAGGGAAGAGACGAGAGCAGAGGATCAGAAGTGGGCGCTGTGCTGACAGGCCGTCAGCGCAGAGCCCGACGTGGGGCTGGAACTCACAAACCGTGAGATCGTGACCTGAGCCGAAGTCTGACGCTTAACCGACTGAGCCCCCCAAGCGCCCTAATAATTATCTTATTTTAAAAAGCAGACTTTATCATTTAAAACAGGTTTTTAAAAATTTCCTTAGACATGTTAGTGTGTGGTTTTGTTAGGTTTCGATTTAGATTTAATGAAAAATTGGAGGGGTCTCACAGAGATCTTCTATGTACCCACAATCGGCTTTGCCAATTCTAATTTTCCCCCAGTCTAATGACTTAATGATGCTAATTTACGTTATGTCCGCGTTCGCAGCATTTCTTTTTAAAAGGAGAAAGTAAAAGATCCAAACATAATTTTAAGACCAATTTAAATATAAAATACACGATGCCTACCGACCTGAGCTCCTAATACTTGAAGACCTTGCATTATGGGAGTTAACATGGGAAGTGCATGCTGGGTGTGGTCATCACCAAAATTATACGTGTGTCTTAGCTCCTCTTTGCTGGAGCAGATGTGACATTTGCATGCTACCTGGTCAGAGAGACGACAGGTTCCACTTGTCCATTCTGGCCCTTTGAAGTCTTATGAACGACCCCAGAAAAGAACCATGCTCCTCCATTTCCTGGTGGAAAGATCAGTATCAATTTTCAAAAGCACCTTACTAAAGCAACGATAGATTTAAACAGGAGACGAAGGGCGCCTGGGGGGCTCGGTCGTTTGAGTGTCTGACTTCAGCTCAGGTATGACGATCTCACAGTTGGTGAGTTCTAGCCCCGCGTCGGGCTCTGTGCTGACAGCTCAGAGCCTGGAGCCTGCTTCAGATTCTGTGTCTCCCTCTCTCTCTGCCCCTCCCCCACCTGTGCTCTGTCTCTCTCAAAAATAAATCAACATTAAAAAAAAGTCGTCTTTAAAAAAATTTAAAATAAACAGGAGATGAAAGTAGAAGTGGACAGAAAAATCAACACAGATTGCTCTAGGGCAAATTTACCGAAATAACATTCAAAATTCGTGTTATCGGAATGCCCACTCCAGCACTGTATGGTTCGCCAAGGACACACAGTGGCACCCAGCCAGAGCCCCCTGTGCCTCGTACTGTCCCTGCTCATGAAGACTGCTGTCATCCAGCGTCGACTCTGGGACCAGCTCTATCACTTGCTGTGTTTTCTTTGAACTTGAATGCAAAGGAGAAAACATGGGTTCTCCCCCTGATGGACTCTCAGTGTCTACTCTGCAGCCAATAACTCAGGATTCCTGATGCCCAAGTGAGGCTGCCCCCGGCGGCTGCTCCAAAGTAATGGATGGAGGACCCCCGAGGACCCCATCTGCGAGTGTCCCCTGTGCCCGCCCCCACTCACCACCCGTCTTTCTTCTCTTACCTCGAGTTTCGGAACTTCTGCACCTCTACTGAATGTGTGTGTGTGTTTCCATGGCAACCGCATCAGGAAATCAGGGTGGGGGGCAAGAGACTCAGGGTACCTTTGTCTGTGATGAATTTACCCACGTCGCTGAAATGTGGGAACACGAGTGTTTGAGTTTGCCCAAAAAGAAAAAAAAAATCAATAGCATCTTTTCCTTTAAAAAGAATCTTCCAGAGACTTTGCTTGTCGGTCCCGGGGAAACCAATCTGGTGAGCATCTGTTCAGTCGGTCTCAGGACTCACTGCAGTAAGTCTGAGGTAGAGGGCATGAGACGCACGAATAAATTAAGTAACTTAAAGTCTTTAATCTACAATATGGCGTAATTGTTGGGAAAGCCTCAAAGAGCAGTCGCACGCACGGGGAAGAAAATCCTCTCCCCCCCCAGGGAGCTCCTGCCAGCGCTCCAGCGACCCGCCTTCTAGACCCAGGTTAGCAGTTCAAACGAGGGGCAGGTGACCACCAGGCCCGGTCGCACGGGGTCATGCCAACGACGGTAGACACATGTGTGGCCGGCCTTCCCTCTGCCCAGAGAACTTTCTTCTCCTACTGCCCCTTTTCATTCAAGTCTCTGCTGAAATGTTGCTTCCACGAAAAAGACTTTCCTGACTGCCCTGAGTAGCCAGCGGCCACCCCTCAGCCGCCTGTCACCTCTACCTTTCCCGGCTCGGCGTCCCTTCAGGCAGGAGCCCGCCATCTGCGCCGAGATACGGATCCTGGGCTACATTGCAAGGCTGGTGTGCAACATCCATCCACAGTGTTCATGGCCCAAATCCTGCCCATAAAATGGTGTGGGTGTCGTTCTCTTTTCTAACTTTTTTTTTAAGGTTTACTTATTTTTGTAGGAGAGAGAGACAGAGCATGAGCAGGGGAGGGGCAGAGAGAGAGGGAGACACAGAATCCGAAGCAGGCTCCAGGCTCTGAGCTGTCAGCATAGAGCCCGATATGGGGCTCAGACTCACAAACCACGAGATCGTGACCTGAGTCGAAGTCGGACGCTTAACCGACGGAGCCCCCCAGGCGTCCGAGGAATCAGTCTTTACAGAATGAAAATCCGAGGCGGTGAAAGCTGAGACAGGGACAGGTGGTCCTCTGAGAGGAAGGACAACAGCAACAAACGTATTGGTGGTTATGCTCTGTCTCCCGGGGTACGCGGGTGCGGGAGGAGTAACGCTCACTGCGCACGTATGTATCAAAGATTTTGGGAGATTCGTATCCCCGCTACCTCTGTGTCTGTCTCTCTGCCTCGGTCTCCTTACCCCTATCCTGCCTCTCTCCCTCTCCCTCTCCCCTCTCTCTCTCTCTCTCTCTCTCACACACACACACACGCCCCCCCTCACCTGACCACGTGTTTCCATGTCGTCTGGTGCAGCAGTCATGGGACTGAACAGAGCAGTCGTGGAAATCCCACGGGCTCCCGCCCCGTCCCCAGGACCCGCCCTGTCCATTCTCCTGTTTCCCATCACCCACAACCTCTTTCTCTGGCGGACGCGGCGACGGTTCTGAAAGGGCTTGGGGGGCAGATCGTGGGATCATTGATCTTACAAAACTCCACTGGCGAACACTTCCTAGTAACAGTGAAACGGTCCCTGGGTTCGAAAACCCGGCGACATCTTGCTGGCCAGGGCCCGTCTCTTTCTCCGGGGACCTTCCCCGACAGCTAAAAGAGGGACACTGGCTGAGAAAAATCTAAGAAAAAGAGCTAGGTGTTGGGGAATCCTAAATCTCCAGGCTCAACCAAAATCCTCCCACCAGCGAGCAAACCGGACCTGGCAAACTCCCAGTGACAGAAAGGCGGGCTCCTCACCCGTAAACGGGGGAGATTTCTGTGGGTCACTCGGCTGCCTTTATGTGACCTTAGTAACCAGGGCCTGGATCAGATCTTGCTTGGCTGCCGTCTGTGGGCCCTTGGGTTTGCTAAACAGGACAGCGGGGATGCCTGGACGGGTCTCCTTCTATGGGCTCTGCCCCCTTCCCAGAATTGCCTTTAATCCTCTGAGCTGCGGGGCCTGGGTTAGAACTAACATGCAGAGGGAATTTTAACTCTAGTCTGTCTTAAAATATTGTCCCTGATCCTCCAACGCCCGCTCCTGTGAATGAGTTGGCAACAGGAAGGAACATGGCCGTGTCGTGGCTTTGGGCGCGGCGGGTGGGGGACAGGCTCGCGGGCTGTGTGTCCGGAACTCTAGGCCCATCTTCCATCCCAAGAGCGCCCTAACTGGTCCTAACCGGCTGGTGGATTTCAGGGATGTGGGAACGAGGGGTGGGAGACAGGAGAGTGACTGTCGATTCTGCCGGCCGCATGATTGCAGGACACTCGGCCTGTCCCCTTCCTCCTCCAGGCAGCGGGAACGGGGCTTCATCCCCAGTCACCGCCTCCGCAGCTATGTCCAGCCTGCCCACTGGCGAGGAAGCCGGGACAGTGGCTGTGTCTCCCTTTTATGTCTGCAAGAGGACACGGACTGGGGGCGGGGCCATTCCGCTCATTTATTTATCGTAAGAGTCCCTTGCACTCGAAGCGAGCGGAGTGCGCATGAATCAAACACATCTGTGCGATGCCCCCTCTCTGCTTCTGAGTGCCAGGGTACCATTCTCGCTGCTTCATAGCTCGCTCAAAACCCTACACCACGCCTTCCACGGGTGTATGGAGAAACCATCCATACAATGAGATACTATTTAGGAAAAAGAAATGAGCTATCGAGCCATTAAAAGACATGGAGGAAGCTAAAATGCGTATTACTGAGTGAAAGAAGCCAGTCTGAAGGGGCTACACCCCGTATGCTTCCAGAGGTAGGACGTTCTGGAAAAGGCACAGCTGTGAGGACAGTTGAAAGATCAGAGGTGGCCAGGGGCTCGGGGGTGGGAAGAAGGGACAAACGGGTGAAGGACAGTATTTTTAGTGCTGCGATGCTCTCCTGTCCCACACTGCGGTGGACACGTGTCCTTATATATTTGTCAAAACCCATAAAGTGCGCAATGCCAAGAATGAACTCGGGCGTGCACCATGGGCTACCGTGGACACCACCGCATCAATATTCGATCATCTACCGCACCGACGCCAGACGCTGGTGACGGTGAGGCGGCACGGTGGGGCGGGGGGAGGATGTGTGTGGAAACTCTCTATTTCCTGCTCACTTTTTCCATACCTAAAACTGCTCTAAAAATAGTCGATTAATTAAAAAAGAAAACTATGCTGAAAACAGTAAGTGCTCTGTTTGCAATACTGCATTCAGGAGTTAGTCATAACAATATAATTAAATCTCTTCAAGCACGGCATTTGAATCATCCCTCAAGTTCATATTACACCACTCGAAATATTTTTTTCTGATTTTCTGCAACGGCATTAACGAAGTCAGTAGAATGAGGCAGATCCTTGTATTTTAGGTCACGAAGCATATTTGTTGACAAGAAGCACTCCTGGGAATTCCAGCAAATATATCCGGAAATCACTCGGGGTAGAAGGACTGGAAGACGATGTGTTTTCTCCAGGCATCTGCTGTGTTCTCCAGCTCCGTGCGATCCCGGTTCCGATAGCTGGAAGGACCCGGTGCCGTTACCGGCTG
Organism: Paguma larvata; assembly: GCA_030068075.1. Lineage (NCBI taxonomy): Eukaryota > Metazoa > Chordata > Mammalia > Carnivora > Viverridae > Paguma > Paguma larvata. The sequence continues at coordinate 86,550,854 of CM057835.1, forward strand.
CCGTTGACACAGACACGTTGCCTTCTTTGGTTCCTTCTTGCTTCAGGACCCCGTCATTTTTCACACGGTGCGAAAGCTACTTGAAGTAATTGTTCTAGGATCTATTTCCAGTAAAGTATAATTTATCCGAAGCAGAGAGCTGCCTTGAGCTCTGGCAGGAAGCCCTTCTGGAGAGTTGCAAGGTCGGAAATCAGGGAAAGTGGCCGCCTCTGCTGGGAAAATGCGGTCCTTTATCGCGCGAGGACAGTGCCCCCAACCCCGGCTAGGATCGACGTCATCGGGGAGCATTTCCTGAAAATCGGTTTCTGGGGGGGCTCTGCTCCGGTCCACGGAAATCTACAAGATGCTGCCATCAACCAAGTGTGGAGCCACCAGATGCTGGAGGGCATCCGGAAATGTGTTTGGGAAAACCAGCAGGAATTCTACAGGCAGGTGAGGGGAGGCCACGGATCAGAATGTAAGCAAAGGCACAAAAAACCTTATCCTATCCGGTTCTCCCAGTACACATTGTCTAATGGACACCACGGCAAATTTGGGGTGCACTACCTACTCTCACCAGCCTTGTGCACCCCGTTCCATCACTAGGAGATCAAGCATGGGAGCCAAGCGTCTGCGTCTTACTCCATCGTGGTGTTGAATGACACGGTCATCTAAAGCTATTAGGTCATAAGCTCTAAGGGCTTCCCTACAACCGTTTCCCTCCATTTCCCTGCTCACGAATCCTGAAGGGGTTCATTCTGCATGACTCTGAGCAAAAAAAAAAAACTGGAAGGTAGAATTGCAACCTTTAAAATTAACTTTCTGAGAGAAATTTCCATTTTGATGCAGGGAAAAAAAATCACCCCTGTATGTATGAAGTCAAAATCGTTTTGTAATTTATTTTTGTGACATTCTTAGAACAGTCGGGAGGGATGTCTCCAGGTTTTTCTAGACTCAGTTAAGGGTGGAGCAGGTCCCCATAAGAGTGATGACTTGACCCACAAAGACGCCCCAGAGGCCGTCTCGTACCCTCCAACCTCCCCTGTGCACTGTCCAGGCTCTCTGAGCCCAAGGTGGAGACATCTGACCCCGGAAAGACCCGTCGGATTCTCGCCTCGCGGAATCTCAAGATTGGAATGAAGACGTCCAGGCACAAAACATGGGTGGAGCCAAGTCACAGTGACAGTCGCACGAAGGAGACGGGACCTGCGAAGTCCTGTTGTTGCTAACATTTAATGACATTGACCACCTTCGTTGTCATTCCATATTATTTTCATTGTTCGTTGGACCTGTTACCGCAATTTTCCAAATCCTTAAAAGCAGGGCGAGTGACTTTGTTCCTTCCCTGCGGGCTCGGTCCGTGAAACAAACGAAGTTCTGCTGAGCCCGCCGGGCCCCCAAGCCGGGTGCCGCACAGCCCGGCCCTTCTTGGCAGACTTTCTCCGGGAGGGAATTTAACCGACAGTTTTCACGGAATCTCCGGACCCGCATGAGCCTCCCGATCTAAGCCCGCGGGACTCTCCTGGCTACTTCGCCCTCCACAGGAGGGGCGCACGCGGGTCCCCCGGATCCAAATGCGACCAGATTGCCTTCACGTTGTCTCGCGTGAAAGAATTCGGATGACGCCAGCGGAGTGCAAAGGCTGCCGTGGGACGGCTGCGATCTTTTCAGATACCTGCGTGTTTCTCACTCATCACAGTTAGCTGCCGGTCAGGATGGTGGGGACGGGGCGGCGGTGCGTGTAGAACATGCCGGCGTTCGTTGCCTTCTGGGCCTCTGGCCCTGGCACCCTCTCCGCCCACCCTCCCCCGGCTGGGTTGGGGGATGCCGCCGCCCGGCAGTGGCGGACGGATGGATGGAGACGGGGACAGAGGGAGCGAGTCCGTCCGGGCGATGCTTGCGTCTCAGACTTCCTTGTGAGCTACCTCATCGCTGTGGGAGCTTCTCCAGTTATTAGCTGATTGATTCCTAGAAAGCCGTGCGCCTGAGAAACCATTTTTCTTGGGATCAGAGGCCAAGAGGAAGACAGGGTCACTTTTTATGAAACCTGGTCCGCGTGCAGCTTGAACCTAGTTTTCTCAACAAAAGCCACTTGAATTCCAAGTCTGGGGATGTCTAGAGAATTGTGCCCATCACTTCCTCAAAGACGCTTTCCTCGGCCCACAAAGGGGCATCCCAGGCGGAGGAGGAGGCAAGTGGTCCTGTGCGGACACCGAGTCCAGGGAGAAGGTTCCACATGTAACAAGAATAAATCACCGTTTTCCCCTACGGGGGTTGAAAAATAGGTCAGGAAACTAGGTAAAGAAATTCAGAAGTCCCGCTCGTCTCTGGGCCTTGGATTTCAAGAGCATGCAATGGGAGGCAATGGGAGAGTGGCCTCGTGCACGGCGGGGGGCTGAGGGGCCGCGAGGCAGTTACTGCCTCCTCCCTCCTGGTTCACGCGGCTGTGGACAGGTGACCTTTTGTATAAAAAAATCTCAAAGTAGCATGTCCATTACTAACACCTTTCTGCAATAGAAAAAATGATTCTGAAGCTCTGGGCGGGAAAACAGAGTTATTGTGTTCCAAGTTCTTTATTTGCCACCTGAAGGCAGACGGCGGGAACTGGGGGTGTGACGTGTCCATCCGTTTTGATCCATCCTTTCTATCAACGCTGCTGACCAACCAGCCTCCGGCCTAAAAGAATTCCATTCAGACACCTTGGGTAGGGGTCTCAGTTTTCAGGGGGAGAAAAGAGTGACCTCGAGGACCGCAAACCTCAGGAAGAAAAGCCCAAAGCCCTCGGTGACCCGCGATTTTCCGCCGGCTAGACAATGGGACTCCGCTTAACAGCAGGAGCTGGGGTTTTATAAAGCGATAACCAGCCACGTACATTTCCCAGGACGCTTGGAAAGTGATATTGATAAATGCGAGCCAGCCACTGTATCAATTAACCTCATCCTAGCAATGAAAAGACAACGTACTTTGGTTTCATGTAACTTTCAGTAGGAAGGATGCAATATCACGGATATGTCATGTACGACCCTGGTTCATGGACGAAATAAATTGCAACGCTGACGTTTGGTTGTGGAAGCAGAATTAGGACTCTTTCTCTGTGACTCGTTGGGACCACATTGGTATCGGACCAGGCAATGGGGTCTGAGCGGGTTTTCTGAGTTTTGGAACACACCTGCATGAATTCTTTCAGACTCTCTTCCACAATACTCTAGCAGTTAATTACTTGCCCCGGAAACCAGAAAATAATCGTTTATCTTATTTTTTCAATGACATATTACAACCTTGGTAGATCGATTTAACCACTCAGTTAAATTGTGTCAAATTAATTTATCCACGGCCCCAATAAATTGGCATATAAGTAGTAACGGTGTGAGGTCAATATTATTTCTCCTAAATAGACCATGTAGGGAAAGACATTTGTGTAAAAGAAAAAAAGACATTTCAAGCTAAAAGTTTTGCTTTTTGTTTTTGTTTTTTTTAGAAATGACTACCTTGATATGGATTATCGTGGCCTCGGATCAATGATTCCCAAATTCTTTCTTACAAGTGTTCTTACTTTCTTACAAAAACGATAGCCTTCATATGCGTTTTTGAATCAATACAAAACAGAGATATATTCGTTGTATTAAATTTAGGGAAAAAGATAACTTGCAATAAAAAATCAAGATAACTTTATAAAACCCCACCGTATACCCACCAAGAATAACTGTTTCATTGTATGTTCTTACATCTTTATAAATGTGTAAATTTTAGTTTTATAAGTGCGTATATTTCTTTATCATGTTGTGTGTGTAAAATTATAGGCTGCTGTTTCCACTTAACAAGAAATCACAAATATGTTTAACGTATCAAGTACTTTTCTATAAGCGTCTGTTTTAGGGTCTTCATCGGATTCTATCATAAACGATTATTTTTTTTATCATATATTTATTTTTGAAAGACAGAGACAGAGTACGAGCAGAGGAGGGGCAGAGAGAGGGAGACACGGAATCTGAAGCAGGCTCCAGGCTCTGAGCTGTCAGCACAGAGCTCGATGCGGGGCTTGAACCCACGAACCTGAGCTGAAGTCAGATGCCTAACCAGCTAAGCCACCCAGCGCCCCAAATGGGTTCTATATTTCATGTCTAGTCTCCTAATATAGAAATTTTAGACTCCTTCCTGCCTTCAGTATTATGTACGTTTCTTTGATGATTATCTGGTTCACCGTATCTTTGAACGTGTGTCCAATTACATCCTAGGATAGTTTCCGGAAGTGGAATGAGTGGGTTTTGCACGCATTTGCCCTCCAAACGCACCACTCTGTGCATTTCTCCACATTCTCTCATTTTACCCTGGGAGGGCTTGCCCTGAAATCGTCCCCTCGGTTTGCAGATTGACACTCGGGAAACAGATCGAGCTAATGTCTCCCTGCAGAGGGATTCTCGCTCTGCCAGGATGGGCTCCGAGCTGTCTAGTTTGCAGGCAGGCAGCCCGGGGCTCCTGCTGGCGGGCGGGGGACCTGCAGGACCCTCGTGGAGTAGGACACTGTTGGGGGGAAGAAAGCTCCCCCGTCTGTCCCAAGCCAGCCTGATCGGGTGCCCACGCAAAATGTGCACTTCACAGCTATACCAGGAAGGCAAAAAGCAAACAGGCAAACAAACAAAAAGGAATCGGAAGCGGCAAGCACAATATTGAGTTGAGGTCAAATCAATTAACCTCCGGTCCAGTCACTTAGAGCTTGACGGCTACTCACAAATGATCGCAGCTCAAGAAACAGCACCCGGCCGGCCCCCAGAGGCCCCTGCTCCCTTCCCGATGCCGCCCCCTCCCAGACGCCCACTCTCCTCGCTTCTAACCGCAGCAGGGATCGCTACACCTGTGTTCGTACCTTATAGACAAGGAAGCGTATGGTACACGCTTGCATTTTTCTTTGACTTCTTAGCAATGCCGTGATGTCTGCAAGATTCACAGCCTAGATTTTGCACGTGTGTATCTGGCTTCTTTTGCAGAACATCGTGGTACATGTTGTTGCTACCTTAGAATCTGCTGTGATCGAGCAGCTTCTGAGGTTCTAAGGATACTACGCTGGGGGCGCCTGGGTGGCTCAGTCGGTTAAGCAGCCGACTTCGGTTCAGGTCGTGATCTCACGGTCTGTGAGTTCGAGCCCCGCATCGGGCTCTGTGCTGACGGCTCAGAGCCTGGAGCCTGCTTTGGATTCTGTGTCTTCCTCTCTCTCTCTGCCCTTTCTCTGCTCACGCTCTGTCTCTCTGTCTCTCAAAAATAAAATAAAATCGCAAAAAAAAATATTAAAACAACAAAAAAAGAATACTACGCTGGCCTGGACGGAGGAAGCTCACACATTTTCGAAGAGACAGACATAGACGACTGATAACTTTGGGGAAAGATAGGGACTCTGTGGACAATAACGCGGGCGCAGGGGAAGGAGGGCAACGCGCTGGGTAAGATGTATGACAGAGTTGAGTTGAGTTCCAAACGGAGACCAGGGGACAGGTGAAACAATGTGGAGTGCCGGATCCTTCCATGAAAAGGGGACAATGAGCACAGAGGCCTCGGGCCGGGAGCAAACCCAGCCTGTCTGAGGTTCAGAAAGGGGGGCAGCGAGGCTAGAACACCGAGAGGAGGAGAGAGGGGTGTGCGATGGATTTAAGAGGTTGGTGGGACCGAATGATGCAGGCTCCCCAAGGCTGCGATGAAAAGCGGAGGTTTTATTCTAAGGGGAGGGGAGGTCAGCCCATTGCTTTTGAGCAAAGGGGTGACATAATCTTATAGACTACGGAATTCTTTTGTTTCAGGTTTATTTATTTATTTTGAGAGAGAGAGAGAGCCTGTGTGCAAGTGAGGGAGGGAGAGAGAGCATCTTAAACAGGCCCCGTGCTCAGCACACAGCCCGAGGCGGGGCTCCAGCTCAGGAACCGTGAGATCACGACCTGAGCCAAGATCAAGAGTCAGAGGCTTAAGTGACTGAGCCCCCAGGCGCCCCTTAGACTTTGTGGAGATCTGACTCATTTTCTGCACTCTGCCATCGTAACCACTGGCTGCAAATAAATGACAGAAGAAGTAGGAACACCACAGAACACGCAGGGTTTATCGGGGAAGGGGAATTGCAATTTAAATGACATAAGCTCATTTCAAGGATTTGCATTTCTAGCTGAGCAGGGAGACTGAACACAAATTAAATTCACTCGCGGAAGTGCTGGGAGAGTGTACAAAACCCTGCCTCTCTTGTAACAGTCACTTCCCAAATGGGCCAGCCCTCGTAGCTGGGGGAGGGGGGGACGTGAGTCTAAGGTCAAACTAACTGTTACAGTATTTATACCCTTGCTAAGCTACCAAACGCATTTCCGCATTTCCGTGAGATGAGAACAGACTTTTGAATTTCCTTTTGTTTTCAAGGGATGGAGAAGAAGGCTTGTTTAAACCAGAAGTCATCCAGGTTAAAGGATTGCTTTAAAGATGAGTCATAGACACAGATCTTATAGGAAAGAATTATTCACCTCCAGGTAAAGCGGATACATTTTTCCTGGTAGCTAAATCCCAACAACGCTGTTCCAGGCCTTCTGTCTTGTCTAATTCTCAGCACCTTATCCTGATCCCTGTGCATTTCTTCCAGTGATCATGCCCGCCCCTGTTAAGTTCCCCAATTTCGCACTTTTTTGTTTTTATTAACGTGCTGTACTATAAGTCACTTTTAATATTTTTGGGGGCATACTGAGATTTATTTAGGACTAACTTTTTTTTTTAGGATTCTGTTTTTATTTTTTTAAACGTTTATTTATTTTTGAGAAAGAGACAGAGCACAAGGAAGGGAGGGGCAGAGAGAGAGAGGGAGACACAGAATCTGAAGCAGGCTCCAGGCTCCGAGCTGTCAGCACAGAGCCCGACGTGGGGCTCGAACTCATGAGCAGCGAGATCATGCCCTGAGCCGAAGTCGGACACTTAACTGATGGAGCCACCTAGGCACCCCAGGATTCTGGGTTGTTTTTTTAATCAATAAGGAGGTAATATAGGAAAAAGATGTCTCTTCCTCTCCAGAGGAGTTGAAGACACTGCCTGTAACTGGTGATGTTAATGGCTGCCCGCATCTCTGTCGATGGACAGTTACTATTTTCCAGAAATGCTTAAAACAACTTGTCTGACCGGAGTCTACCTGAATTCGTTCATTTATTATCCATTCAGTAAATAAAATCGAGGCTTTTTTTATGGGGTGAAGGCTGACCTGGCCAATAAGGCTACAGAGAGAAATTAGAGAAACCGATGCCTGCCCTTAGAGAACTTAGCAATGAATGAAAACAAGACATCGTGCAATTACTGCAGCTGTTACAAGTGCCATTCGGAAGAAGCAGAGGGTGCTGGAAGCCTGCACCGGAACATCCGCCGGGCGCCCTCCTCACAAGAGGAGACCACCTCGCACTTGGAAACCAGGTCTCTTTCTGCTAGAACCAACATTTTCCTGTGCTGTTTTCAAAATGCAGTCAAGTATTTTATTCACGCCGCTTACTTTGGAGGGCTAGTCCTTTTAATCCCATCCCGGGTGTTAAACATACAGAAAGAATGTTCAAGAAATTTCGAAGGACAGATGCAAGTTTCGTCTTGTGTGCCAGGATAAGCGCGATTAACCAACATCCTGATGACGGTACGCTGTACGCACCTGCCCGTAGGAAGGAATGCAGAAAGCAGCAGGGGGCATGAGCCAGGAAACGTAGGGAAAGAAGTGTGTGTGTGCGTGCGTGTGTGTGCCTGGGTGTGCGTGCGTGTGCGTGTGTGCGTGTGTGTGTGCGTGCGTGCGTGTGCGTGCGTGTGCGTGCGTGTGTGTGTGTGTGTGTGTTCCACAGTGAGTGGTTACTTCCTTTTATTTTTTACAAATCAAATGTAGGTGGGAGCTTCCTCTGCCCGAAGCAGTAGGGAGTGGTTTACACGCCAAAATGATTAAAATACTCGAACAAAGACAAGAAGCAGGGTAAAATACATTAGGTATAGGGGCGCCTGGGGGGCTCAGTCAGTTAGGCGTCTGACTCTTGGTTTCGGCTCAGTTCATGATCTCCCGGTTCGAGCCCTGCGTCGGGCTCTGTGCCGACAGTGTGGAGCCTGCTCGGGATTCTCTCTCTCCCTCTTTCCCTGCCCCTCCCCTGTTTGCACACACTCTCTTTCTCAAAATAAATAAACTTAAAAATATATAATAAAGATAATATAATAGGTGTATGCAAAAAGGGCAGTGATTCTTAGGAGAAGGAAAACTAAAGAGAAAAGCCTTGACATCACCCCTGGGCATTGCTCAGAGCCTCGATGGGGAGCTCAGGAGAGTCCTTGAGACCCCCTCAGTTAAGGAGACAGAACTTAGAGGCCCCGGGTGGGGGTGGGGGCAGGGCGACAGAGACCCCGAGGGAAGCGGGGCACAGAGAGACCCCTGGAGACGGGTGGGAAGGTCCCTCCAAGGGCTCAGCAGAAACCTGATCTGTGTGTGCGTGCAGGAACAGACTGAGGCCAGGGGTAAACACACCTTCCCCACACACGTGCTGGAAAGAACAGTGGGGCCCAGTACCGTGATCACGCATGAAAGTTTGGGGTAATGTCTGTCCCGTCGGATAAACAGAAAAACCTCATTCAACAGGGAATAGGGTAGGGAGCTCAAGAAGATCCTCATTCTTACTGGGCAGTAATTAAGGCTGCTTCAGTGCTGCCTACTAAATCCCAGAAGGCTGGCCCCAAAGGATTGAGCTTGTTCCAAATACTTAGTACTCCAAGAATATCTACAGAATTGAAAAAACAACAAAAAAAATCTAGCCCCTAACAAGATAAATTTCAACCAATCAAAAATTGGCAATCGGGGCGCCTGGGTGGCTCAGTCGGGTAAGCGACCGATTTCAGCTCAGGTCATGATTTCGCCACTAGTGGGTTCAAGCCCAGTGTCGAGCTCTGTGCTGACAGCTCAGAGCCCGGAGCCTGCTTTGGATTCTGTGTCTCCCTCTCTCTCTGCTCCTCCCCCACTCAAGCGCTGTCTCTGTCTTTCAAAAAGAAATAAACATTAAAAAAATTTTTTTTAATTAGCGGCCATGCAAAGAAGCAAGAAGACATAACACACAATGTCACACATCAGTTATCAAAGCTGACCTGAAAGGCGTGAGGCTTAGACACGAAAGGCGTGAAAAATCATTCCGCATGTTCAAAACTCCAGGAGAAAGTTTGCGAACGTTACATGGCAGAGAGAAAGAGAAACAAGGAGTCACAAACTGTATCGATGGTGGAAGCTACCGGAGGAGAGGGAGAAGACAAACATGTCCCAGAAGGAAATGACAGACTTGACAGGGCAGAGGGAGAGACTCCGCGAACTCGGTGAGAAAATACCCGAGTTATTCAAAGTCAACCCCAGAGAAGGGGGAAAAGGCATCTTCAAACACAGACACAGCGAAACCAGAACAGAGATTCACCATCTGTCCTCGGCGTAGCCCCATGAAGGTTTAAGCGGAGTCCCAAAGCAAAGGAACAGAGACAAACATATCTGGAAAAGTAACATGATGAGAACATAAGCTCACACGCCCCCGCAGCTCGGTAAAACCCACGCACAGGCAGCACACCTGACACAGCACAAGAGAATATCATAACCAGATTGCCCACCATTAGTGGCTCTCTCTTAGAAAGAGCTGGAGCAGGAAGAAATGTTACACAGAAACAAAACCGCTAAGAATGACAACATAATCCTTGTTAACAACGATGCAGATGAGAAGGCAGTGGGGTACCCTTTGTCCAGTTACAACTTTAAATCCAGAAATGTGTTTTTTTTTTAATCAAAGGGGAAGTAAGGATGTTTCCAGATTTACAAAAGCTTGGAAGGATTCATTAGCAGACTTCACTACAAGAGGTGGTGAGGGAAACCCACATCGCAGTAGAAAATCTGATACCGGCACGAAACAATGAAATTAAATCAGGAAAAAGAACTCAGCATCGGGATTACACTGGTATAGATTTGAGTTTTATTTCATTATGTCGATCACTTAAAAAGAAGATAAACCCGCATTAATTCGCCCAACAAATCCTTGCTAAGCACCGATTAGGCCTCGGGCGTGTAACACGGATCTTGGGAATACCTCGGTACAGCTGCTGGGAAAAAAATAACTTCGGAGAGCAATGGGTACAAACCGTATGCCAGAATATAAAATAATATGCAATTCTTGGTCTTCACAATGGCTTCTTTTATTAGAAAGACAAATGTATCTTTCTAGAGACACGGAGTGTCACACGGAGACACGGAGTGACACACGGAGTCATAACGAGTACTAATTTCTGATGGCCGTTTACCACAGCCAACTCCACATCCAGTGACTTCCGAATCCTTGAAGAGGCATGAATTAATGTGCGTTGATGGAAGTAGCGAAGGCTTTTGAAATAGTTCTTGGTTTAACGAAACACTGTATTTAGACCGATTTCTCTTGGTGTATGCCTAAAGACCTCCAGTCGCCGAAAATTACAAAGTTATTTTGATCTCCTTGCAAAACTCCTGTGTAGGTATAGACAGAACTGATGTGTTGCTCCATAAGCATTTTCTGGATCTACTGTTCTTTTCCCAGCGGGTTCGTCAGACAGGTTACTTGTCTCGAAAGCCCCACACCCAGCTGTCAGAGTGAGCACATGTGGACGGTCTTGATGGGAGGGTCCCCGACAGGAAGGCGGTGTGTTCAGGGCATGAGGCACGGGCTGTGGGATTAGGAGGACCTGTGTGTCATTTACTTCTCTACCACGTACTAGTTTTATATTTATATAGTTAATATAGAACTATATTAATTAATGTATATTTATATATAACACTATTAATTCCCTAAGCTGCCGTAACAAAGTTTCAAGCCTCAGAGGACTTTATTTATTATTTAAATGTTTATTGATTTTGAGAGAGAAAGAGAGCAAAGGAGGGGTAGAGAGAGAGAGGAAGAGAGAGAATCCCAAGCAGACTCCATGCTGTCAGCGCCGAGCCTGATGCAGGTATTCAAACTCAGGAACCGTGAGATCATGACCTGAGCCGAAATCAAGAGCAGGATGCTCAGCTGAATGAACCACACAGGTGCCGCCCAAACACCAGAGGACTTCAGACAACAGAAACGTATTGTCTCACACATTTAGAGGCTGAAAGTCTGCAAGCAGACCTATGTTGCCTCCGAAAGCTCCAGGGGAAGGTCGTGCCTTGTCTCTTTGGTTTCCGGGGGCCCTGGGACTTCCTTGGCTTGTGGCTCCATTTGTCATCACGGGACCATCTTCCCTCAGTGGGTCTCCATATTGTCTTTTGTGCATCTTTGACCCATATCCAAATTCTCTCTTCTTTTTTTTAAGCTTATTTATTAATAAGAGAGAGCAGAGGAGGAACAGAGAGAGAGGGAGAGAGAGAGAATCCCAAGCAGGTTCCATGCTGTCAGCACAGAGCCCAGTGTGGTACTCAAACTCACAAACTGTGAGATCATGACCTGAGCCAAAACGAACATTTGGATGCTTAACCAACTGGGCCACCCAGGTGCCCCCAAATTCCCTCTTCTTATAAGGACACCAGTCATATGAGATTAGGACCCGTCCTCATTACCTCATCCGAACCTGCGTATACCTCCAAAGGCCTTTTCCAAAGAAGGTCACATTCACGGGTACCGAGGGTCGGGACCTCGATGGGTCTTTTCAACCCATAAGAACGACCATGAACACGATCCTGGCTTCTCTTGGCCTCGGATTCCACATCAGTGAAATAGAAACAGTATCAGCAACAATTTCCGGGTTCCTCTAAGACCTAAATGAGATCAGTGCGGTGTAAACAGTGGGGTTCTGAAACAATGGTGCTCGGAAGCAGAAGGAATTGGGTGACGTTAGATCCCTGTTTTCCTCGTTCGGGGCACCCAGGAGGAGGAAGGTGGTGGGGACAGTGTCGGGCGGCAGGAGGCGGATGCAGGTGAGTTAGGAAAAAACATTTCACTTTTGAAGGCTCTACCGAACGTCTATAATGAAACAGGAATTTAAAAATGGGAAACTCTTCGCCTAATTTGGAAATCTTGGCATTTCAGGTCTTTAAAGAAATTGAAGAGCTGTTGAGTCGGAGGAGAATATGAGAGAATGTTGTATGAAAACAGTCTACCGTCAGGGCGCCCGGGCGGCTCAGTCGGGTGAGTGTCCGACTCCTGACTTCAGCTCAGGTCATGATCCCAGGGTCGTGGGATCGAGCCCATGTTTGGCTCTGTGCCAGGCATGGAGCCTGCTTAAGATTCTCTCTCTCTGTCTCTCTCTCTCTCCTTTGCCTCCTCCCCTGCTCATGTGCTCTCCCTTTCTAAAATAAAGAAGATTTAAAAAAAGAAAATAGTCTAAGGTGTGTAGCTTTATTGCTAAGTGATCCCAGTCTAAACAGGGAAAATCTTACCTATTAATGTGGTCACAACACTCAGCGGATACAACTAAAATCTACGTTAATTTGCCAAACAGGCTGTTTTTTTCTGAATCTGATTCCAAACTCTTATTTTGCTTTGGGATATATCTTCAGGCCCCCGCTCACTTGGTTTTCGCTCAGGGAGAAATCTCTTGGCTGAGCACCTCACTGTGGGAGCACTCACTTCTCCTTGAGAATCTTCTCGGAGTTCCCCGGCTTCAGGTCCTCCATGCACTGAGAGCTCCGTGTGTTCTCATGCCAGACGTCCGAATGGCCCCGGTGGTAATTCCCCACAGGACAGATTAAGGAAATTGCCTAGCTATCAACCCATGTTTTGTTCTAACTCTCCATTTCCAGGTGCAAATTTGCCAGCAATCCACAGGCGTGCCTTGCATGAGTAAACCCAAATGCCCCTCATGAACGATGCAAGACCCTGTCACTCTAATACCTTCAGTCCCAAGATGACCATTTGCACACCTGTTAGAATTCCACGTCCTTCTGCTAACAGCTTGCACCGCTCTGAAACCAATGCCCACCACATGTGGAGGAACGTAGGCAGAGAACACAGACAGAAGCCGAAAATGTGTGATGCCTGCCACGTTTAAATAGCACAGCCTGATGATCCTGTGTAGACTTGACTCACTGAAAGCCACCGTCCAAGGGGCTCACGTTTGGACCTTTGGGACTCATCTGCGCAAATAGCTTACATAGCTTTCTCTCTCGAGCCTTTCTTCCACGGGGAGATATCTCTGGGCATTAGAGTGTGTCACTGAGGTTTAACACCGTGGACTGTTCTGGATCCTCTTTCCAGAACCCCTTGTATGCTTGTGTTGCTTGGAGCGTGCGACAGAAGGTGCAGTAGCTGTGGAATCAGGGCTTATTGTAGTTCCTTCCAATGTCCTTTTTAGAGACGGTCCCTTATTTGGGCAGCAGAAAGGTGGCTAGGAACCAGGCGTTTCCCCTGAGCTGCATTAATCTATCTTTCCTCCCGGGGTCTTGTCGTGAGCCTCACAGCTCCAGAGATTAGCTTCCGGGTATTTCTTTCATACCTGAGAGACTGATTTGCCTGGCAGTCATGTTGCAGGCTTCGAGAGCGACACGTATCCTGCTCCCCCCTTCTACCTGGAGACCCGATTTCGCTCCTACAGCCGATTAGTCTATCTGTCTTCTCGGGACTTGAGTGATTAAAATTCACATCCCTCACAGCTGTTTCCTACTGGCAGCAGCCAACAAAGGGGTGCGGAAGGCAGAGATTAAAAAGAAGCACACGACTTGACTCGAATTCAGGCCGTGTCTCTCACCTGTCTTCCAAGGCTTTCAATTACACCGACCTGCTCCCTGAGATCTAGCTCTCAACCCGCCCTGCACAGGGCAGCCCAGAGATCTACTCAAAACCTCCAGGTGTGGTCTCTCCCGGCGTCAAGCCCTCCACGGATTTCCCCCTCCTGCTTACGCTAAACCTCAAACACCTCCGCGCAATCGGCCGGCCTCCGGTGTGGCCTCACTCTCGTCCCCCTTCCCCTCATCCTCCTCTTCACTGCCTCCCACCGCCCCCGGCCGCACCGACCCCTCCACGGGCATCGCCGAGCCACTTGAGACAAGCGACCGGGATAAAAGTCTCTAAGATGACAACTCCGCTCCCCGTTAGCGCCAAAGTCCTTTCGGATCCAGACACGTTTTACTTCCTTCTTTTCCTCCACTGAGTCTCTTACTCTGGCACAGAGATGGGTCATGTCTTGAACAGGCGCACGATGTCTAAGTTCAGAACGCAAGTGGGAAATCCCCGGAGAAAATGGCTCTTGAAAATCTCTCAAAATGCCTCTAAAATATGCAGTTCACAGTTTTTGTCCTATGTAGAAGTGTTCTCCATCATAATTACTGCCCACAAAGGACAGAAGTCCCCAACACATAACAAAAAAAAGAAACAAAACCAAAGACTATAAGCAAATATTGGAACATCCAAGCCACTCATTTTTTTGAAGGTAAGGGTCAACTCCTTAGTTGTCCATGAGACACGGTGGAGCCGGATTCCCACCTGCCTCAAGATTTATCCATTTTTGGTTAATACTCAGCCTCCATAAACTTAGCACATGTTAATAGATTTCCTTTTGGGAGGATTAAGTGAGATCACAGGTAAGACCTCACCCACCGACTAGGTATGAATCCCAGCAAGTAAGTACCCTTGTGAGGCTGCGTTCTTCTAGAAGATGCCCAACACGTGTGAAGCAGGAAGTGTCGACCGAAAGTCACGACCTCTAAAATACGGTAACAGACCAAAGTGCAAATTCGCAAAGAACTATCTGGAGAATTGTTCGAAGATTCTTAAAGCCTCTCAACCATTTCAAGAGCATAAAAGAGGCAGAAGGGGAGAGATGGGGGTGTGGGGGTGGTTAACCAAGGAAACATGGTCCCAACATGGCAGAGGCACAGCCAAGTTTCGTTTGGATGACACTTGGACAGGAAGTCCCTCGGCATGAGTCGGTCCGGGGCCACTTCCGCCCTTCGGAGCTCTCTGACCCAAGGACTCCTACCTCACTCGACACATAGGCTTCTTCTCTGGGACACTGCTTTGTTCTCCTCTTCTGGGTGGTGTGCGGGCAGGAAAACAGGAGAGTGCCGATCTACACAGACGCTTAACAAGACATTGATGCAACTCAACACACATCCCTAATATAACATGTGGGAAAGGGCACCTGGGTGGCTCAGTCGGTTAAGCATCCAACTTCAACTCAGGTCACGATCTCACGTTTCGTGAGTTCAAGCCCCATATTGGGCTCTGTGCTTATCGTGCAGAACCTGCTTGGGGTTCTCGCTCCCTCTCTCTCTGCACCTCCTCCCCCAAAAATAGATAAGTAAAAGTTTTTTTTTAATTTAAAAAGATAATAAAATGTGGGAAAAACAATAATGGTGGATCTAGACCGCAGCATGAGATCCAGTAACTCTCAGAATGAGAGAATCCTAGAAGGCTTCCCACTGAGATCATGAACAAAACAAGAATGTCCAGCACTGCCCTTAACAAAGTTCCTGAGACACTAGTCAAGGCAGTGACAGTAACAGACACAGTGAGGGGCATAAACATAGGGAAGAAAAAATTACGAATAGTTCCATTTGCAGAGGACCTAATCACATACTTAGCAAGACAGTGATAAATTAACTCGAATTCTAGAAGGATCCAGAGAGCAACATGAAATTAATACAATAATCAAGAGCACTTATATAAACATATAATAACTAGGTAGGAGATAGATGAACCCATGAACCTCGTTTATAACAGTAACAAGGTAGGTACACATTTAAGGATAGACAGGGGCAGGAGTGTTCAAAGCCAAAACACAGAGAACTCTAAAACACCGTAAAGCAAAGCCACTTGAACAGGTATGTTCTCTCTCGTTCTGGATAAGATGCTATGACATCAGCAGCATTTTAATTCTCTTGTCTAATGTGGTCCTAAGAAAAATATTTATGAATTTTTCTTGCAGTGACAAACTGACATTGAGTTTGGTATAGAAAATCAACACGCAAGAAGAGCCAGGGAAATCCTGAAAAGTAAGACCGAAGAAGGAATGAGCCGTATCAGGTGGTTTTGTGGTGGCGGCGGCTTTGTTCGTTTGTTTGCTTGTTTTAGAAGGAGCCGTGAGGGCTGGTGTGTGAGCGGTGAGGTCGATGAGTGGAATAAGAAGCCGAGAACACACTAAACGCACAGCATTACCTAGTACACGGTTAACATCGTGTGTCAAAACAGAGGGGCAAAAATTTGTCTTTATAATAAATGGTGCTGTAGTAAGTGAATAGTCACTTGAAAAAGAGCTATAATTAGGTCCATTCCTGACACCACACCCAAGGAAAACTCCCGTATGGATCCCAACTAAATGATCAGTCAATCAATCAATCATTTGAGGGAAAGACAATGGAATTACAAGGGGATCCCAACATGATTTGAGTCTAGGGAAAACGTTTCCCACCATGACTGGGGCTCATGGTGGAACCCACAGAGAAAGCAGCGTTCAGGACCAAGGCCAGCTCCCTGTTGCCCGCCAACCCCCTCCTGCTGACCCTCCAATACACCTGCTGTGGACCAAGACCCTGATGTCTCCCAAGGGAGCTGAAATACCAGCTGGCTTTCAAGACGGGAATTATTCTTGAATGCCAGGTGAGGCACAAAACCTTCACAAGCTCATTTGCAGGTAAGGCAGGACTAGCATTACCAGCAGCTCCGGTGCAGACAAACCGTTTCCACTCCTGAAACTAAGTCAGCGGAAGAGGCTGCTGCCTGGAATAGCGAATTAGTTGCCGAGTGTTCCCCTGGAGACCTAGAGCAGAAAAGAGCCACTTGCTGCTGGTCTACGCACTTCCTGGGTCCACTTCTCTAATTAAAACCGAATCCCTATTGATGGTTTTTAAAAAGGCAATACAGTAATAGAGGAAAATACAATGTTTCCCCCACAATAGGTAAATGTACTATTCATTTCAAAATGCTTTTTTCTGGTCTAAATTGTAACAGTAAGATCTTAATCATGTATGAACAGAGGTCATTAAAGGAGCTCCTTTCTCGTTTCTGAAGTAAGAATATAAGAGCAAAGACGGGCATCTGGGGGGCTCGGTGGGTGTAGCGTCTGACTCTTGGTTTCAGCTCAGGTCATGACCTCACCATTGCATGAGTTCAAGCCCCGCGTCAGGCTCTGTGCTGACAGTGTGGAGCCTGCTTGGGATTCTCCGTCTCTCTCTGTGTCCTTCCCCTACTCACACGCTCTCTGTCTTGTTCAAAATAAACAAATAAACTGAAAAGAAATAAAAAATAAATAAAGCTCTACAGTTTAAAAAAAGAACATAAGAGCAAATAAAATATAAACAGAGAAAAACATAGTTTGGGTGTTTCTTTTTGTGTGTGTGTGTGTGGCGGGGTGCAAAGGCCAAATCTGTAGGTGAAGTGAGTCTACGTTTGCAAAACCAACCATGGGCGGCTAGTCTCAGCGTGAATACCTGGAATGGAATTTCTGGCTCACAGCCCTGCTCTAGTCAGAGGCTAGAGTTACAGGCAGGTAACAGGTGCACGCCGTCCAGGTAACACGTGTATGCTCTCTTCTTTGCCCAGACCAGGAAGAGGCCTTGTACTTTAATCACTAAACATTTTTTCCTTATTTTAAAAAATTATTTGATTTGGCTGGGGGGCACCTGGGTGCCTCAGTCAGCTGAGCGTCCAACTCTTGGTTTCGGCTCAGGTTATGATCTCATGGTTCTTGGGATCGAGCCCTGAGTCGGGCTTGCACTGACAGCTGGGAGCCTGCTTGGAATTCCGTCTCCCTCCGTCTCTCTCTCTCTGTCTCTCCCCAACTCACATTCACTCTCCGTCTCTCTCAAAATCAATAAGTAAACTTAAAAACAATTATTTGGTTTGATTTTTTTTTCCTTACTCCTAGACCTTCTGGTCAGACCAAACAGGCTGAATGTTTTATAACCAAGAAAATAGGCAGATTATTTTTTTCTCTCTGCAAGAACCTTGTGTTACTCAGCATGGTTGTCTCTGTTCCATGGAAGACAGAGAGAAAAAGGGGGAGACCGCTCTAAGAAATAATCTCACGTGCCCATCGTGTCTCTGGTTACTGTATTTCATACTAAAGTTCAGTGGATTCGCACTGTCCTTTCGTGAAACGTTAACACCACCTCTGAAGACAATATTACGATATCACCCTTCCATTAAGATCAAGAGATGGCCCTGTAGTCTTTCTTTCTCTCAACTCATTTCCTCTGGAAAGTTCTCTGAAAGCCTTGGCCGTGTTTTATAGGCCATGGTGGCTACAGTGCGTCTCGGTGCATTTCACAAATCTTCGTGGTCGCTGGGATCATCATCTCAAGGGGGTGTGGGAATTCCAGCTGCCGCCAGCCTTTTTCTGGAATGCTACGCCAGAAACTTGTCCAGAGAGAGAGTCCTTCCCATCCTAGTCAGGTCGAGTGAGCCCATAGTTGTTTAAAAAGGGACAAAAACGTGGGCATAGGCACCAACGGCCAGGAGGCACGGGACTAAGCGACATTCCCAAGTGTTGATCTGTAGGTCAGGAAGTGGCTGGGGCGGGGAAGGGGTAGTTTTGTTGAATTCTATTATAATGCCCTATATGCTGTGCTTTTTTGGGTTGTCAGTCTTACAGACTTCCTTTAACCTGAAATTCCCCTCTGGTCGGACGTCCCGGTGTCGTGACGTCCTGGAGGCTGATGCGTGCCCTCTGCCGTGCCGAGTGCACGCACCTAGGCAGCCTCCCCCTACCTCTGCGTGGTCCCCTTTGCTCAGCCCCTGGCACTACAAGGCCCCTGGAGGAACGGGACTTCCTCTCGTTAACGCTGACCATTCCCTGTTTGGGACGGTCCCCGTCAGATTGCAAGCCACTGAAAATATGTCTGAAATGAGAGAATCAGAAGACAGCCGGTCTAAAATCCCTGCTATTTCATCGTACTTACGGGCAAAAGGCCATTATTTTTCATTTAAGATGAGTGCCAAACGTCAGGCTGCAGCTCCGGTTGTGTCTACGGCTCAGCTCCCCAGGATAAAAGCTGATAATGATTTATGAAATCTGCCTCTCCCGTGGGGACGTGATTCATCACCCCTTCTCGGGAGCTCGGGAGCCTGTGAGCCGCGAGATCGGCTGTTCTGAAAATGGGCCAGCTTGAATTTCAGGGACCGGGGACTTTCCTCCTCTCTCCCGGACACGGCTGGCCGCCGGGTGGGAAGTCCTCTCCTAGCCCCCCCACTGCCTGCAGAGTTGTCATGTCTACACCGGCTACGGTGAGTGCTCTAGCCTGGATGCTTCTGTCTCCCTCCCAAATTCGCGTGGACATTTTTGCCCTTAAAGTGCCGTTAGGAGTTGGGGCATTTGGGGAGCAATTAGATCACGCAGGGGCAGGCGGAGGCCCCGAGAAAGCCCCCTGCCTTGTGAGGAGACAGCGAGAACACAACCAACAATGAGGAAGGGCCCCCCCGCAGACGCCAAATCTGCCGGCGCCTTCATCTCGGACGTTCCGACCTCCAGAAACACACAGGCAATACGTTTCTCTTGTTTATTAGCTGCCTGCCTTACGGCATTTTGGGATAGCAGCCCAAGCAGCCTGAGACAGCAGGCCTGTGAGAAGTCGTGGGGGAGAGGCTTGCTTTACTAGAGGAATTAATGTCACTTGCTGCAGCTCATAAATTCTGGAGTCTTCTTGGCCTAAAACAGTGAGGTTTTAGCTCTCCTGTAAGTCGGGCATGGCCGCAGCTCTCATACTTCACGGTCAGGTCACTGCGGCCGTGGAGAGAGAATCAGAAGGAACCCGGGGCCCCCAACCACCTCCTCCCTCCCTCAGGCGTCCCTGGGACCTCACTGGAGGTCAACCCGACAGCAGAATGTGCCGGCCCTGGTTCAGCAGAAGGGGAGCCTGCGAGGGGGGGAGGTACGTGGAAAAGTCAGTATTAATCCAGCCCCGCACCTGCCACCAGCTGGGCTGCCCACCCGTACCCGGGGGCGTTAGAACTTTTGTGAGAAGTGTGTATCTTTTCTGTCTTTATGGATTTGGGAATGCTGATGTCCGATTCTTTTTTTTTTTTTTTTTAATGTTTATTTTTGAGATACAGAGAGACAGAGCATCAGGGGAGCGGCAGAGAGAGGGAGACACAGAATCCGAAGCAGGCTCCAGGCTCCGAGCTGTCAGCACAGAGCCCGATGTGGGGCTCGAACCCATGAACCGCGAGATCATGACCTGAACTGAAGTCAGATGCTTGACCGACTGAGCCGCCAGGTGTCCCGGCTGACGTCTGGTTCTTAGAAAGGCTTTTTTTTTTTCCAGTCTGAGGGTTGGATGTGAATGTTCTTGGAGAAAGGACAGACAGAAGCAAAGCAGGGCTCACCGCGCTCCCTGTAACACTGCTGGGAAGGCCAGTGCTCCGAGGGCCCGGAGTGGACACTGTGCTTTGGGCACGACTCTGCTCTCCAGCAAATCCCGACTCCCCCAGAACTGTGGCAGATAGACACCCTCGGCTTTGACACTCTGGAACTCCAGTCCTTCTTCCATCCAGGGCAGAAACGGTTGCGGGAAGTCGGGAAGACGCCAGGGATGGGTCCTCTGACAGCAGGGAGGTGTACCTGCTCTACGCATCGGTGTACATGACTCAGAAATGCCACAGCGGGAGTTTCCGCTGGGCGCAGCACAGAGGGTGAGACATTTCGGAGGGACAGGAGCTGGGGCGAGATCGCACCACTGGCCGCCATCTCCTTACAACGACATGATACTAGCAAATGCATCTCAGCGCACAGAGCCTCAAAGAAGGTTCCTAGGCACCAGCCTCAATGAGGGAAAGTAGATTAGATTCAGTTCACGCGATAAATCCCCAGGGGGTCCCTGGTTCCGGGAGGCAGCGGATCTACCAAAACCTGACATAAAACTGGTTCGAGCTGGCATATTTAATTTGGTAATTATCCTTAACACAAATGAGTACTAATAAAGGAGATTTTTGTAACTTAGGAAGGATGTGGGAAACTTCTTTTTTTTTTTTTTTTTTTTTTTTTTTTTTTGGTACGGCGGACAGTTAACCAAGAAGAGAATAATTCTGGATCTCATGAGTAAAAATCAAATTAAATAATTTTACATGCTCAGGGGACGAGAAAATGTTCTGCTCGTTCGTTTTCATAATTAAGAACAAGAAACAAAAGTGCCCAAGAAGGTAACGATAAACAAGGTAACCTATATTTTGATTCTACAGGCTGGCGGATTCGAAGGAGAGGGAGGAGGGGGAGCCTCGTCGGAGCAGCAGGAAGGGCTGTGGACGAGCGATGAGGCCGGGCACGTGCGGCTGCGGCGTCTGCACTTCGCTGCCAGAGATCACGGCGGGCTTGCTCCTGCCGCAAAGCCGTAGTGCGGGACTCTGGCCTCTCTGCTGTCGCCCAGAACCCCCTGCGAAATGGAGTCAGAGAGAAAAGGAAAAGAGAGAGACAGAGACAGAGACAGAGACAGAGAGAGAAAGCTTCAGCAACTCTCTTCTGAGGACAGACCCAAGTAGAAAACATATGCTTCTCTTTTCTTTTTTAATTTAGTGTTTATTTATTTTTGAGACAGAGAGAGAGAGAGAGAGAGAGAGAGAGAGACAGAGCATGAGTAGGGGAGGGGCAGAGAGAGAGGGAGGAGACACAGCATCCGAAGCAGGCCCCAGGCTCTGAGCTGTCAGCACAGAGCCCGACGCGGGGCTTGAACTCACGAACCATGAGATCATGGCCTGAGCCGAAGTCGGATGCTTAACCGACGAAGCCCCCCAGGCCCCTGAAAACATATTCTTTTCAAGGACTCACTGAACATTTACCAATATAGACCACACTCAGGGTCACAGGGAAATTTCGGGTAATTTAAAAGGATTGAAATTATATGAATTATATTCTCTGATCAAAATGGCACCGACTTAGAAATCAACATGGCCCAGGAAAAATCTATGAAAAACTCGCCGATGTTCGGAGACTACATACCACGATTCTTAAGAATAACTCAAACCAGAAGGTAGAAAGAACTCTCAGTTGAATAAAAACAGAAAGAGAGATGGGGCCGTCGGTGTGACATCGGGAAGACGGTGAATTTGGGAAACATTTGCTGTGATGACGCCTGTGTCGGAAAAGAAAGTCTGTAAATACCGACCTCAGCTTCTGCCTTAAGAGACACACAGAGACAAATAAATAGATAAATAAATAAACAAACAAAAGGAGGAAGGATAAAATGAAACTCAAAGCAAGCAGAGGAAAATAAATAATAAAGATCAGATTAGGAACCTGCAGCCTCGTGAAGGAAAAGCAGACAGAGAAAGCAATTGATGAAACAAAAACTGGCTCTTTGGGCAGATAAAGAAAATGGAAAGTCCTTAGACGGATGCGGAAGAAAGAGAGGGAAGACACACGTTTCCCGTGTAAGCGAGGAGAGCGATGAGCTCCCTGCAGATTCCAAAAAGTGAGGGGATGAGAAGGAAGCACCACGGAGAACCACAAGCCTGTACGCTCAACAACTCCGTTGAAATAAGTTCCTCGAAACGCAAACTCTCGAAGCACAGTCAGAAAGAATCAGAGACGCTAACTCTCCATGTGTTTACTGAAGAAATTGGATACACACTGGAGACCGTCCCCCAAGTCGAGTCCAGGCTCAGAAAGCTTCGCTGGGGAATTCTACCAAATATTGAAAAAAAGAAACGATAGCCATTTTATTTGACAGCTTCTAGAAGATTGAGGAGAGGAGAATATTTCCTTTGCAACTCAAGGTGTAAGGGAGGCGTTATCCTGATACCAAAACCTACCGCACACATCATAAAAACAAGAACTATAAACGAAGAGCTGTCATGAAAATAGACGAAAGGGTTTAAACAAATTTAGCAAATCTAACCCAACGATAAACATACATGATAGTCCATCATCATCGCTGAGGTTTATTCCAGGAATGCAGAGTTATCTTAACTTTTGAAGATTAATCAATGCAATCAATTTATTAACAGATGGGGGGGAGCGGCTTACAATACAAAGTCATTCATCACCCATGTAATGATGTAACGAAATGTTCGGCAGTGGTTATCTGGCTGGGTTAGTGGTGACTGAAAGATGTTACCAGCAACGTAGGCTTCTCCCATTCTTTCTTTCTAGTATACTCAACTTGCTGTCTTCCCCCTCAGGCTTCATACCTCATGGTCCCAAAACGGTTGCCTGAGAGCCACCCATCACATTCTCGCAGACCTCACGACAACCAGTACAGATATCAGGCAGATGAAAAAGATCTCCTTGTGTATCTTTTTTTTTTTTAACCAGATAGAGAATTCTTCCCAGAGCTCACCAGTTCTGACTTCGTACGTCCCATTGTCCAGAAATGAGTCCCATGCAACCCAAGGCCAGTCCCTGGGATAGCAACGGCATTATAGTAACTGGATTAGACTAGTCATGACTGATCCCCGGATTGGGAACGCAGTTAGCCCAACACCATCAGGTCTGGTCAAGCGGAGATGACCAGAAAGCCTGATGGGTGTTGGCCACAGGAGATAACAGTTTTAAGTAATTTTAAACACAGGTAAGTTTCCTGCTGGGGGAGGAGAGAGGAGGAAGGGTTGTGTGGGAGAGCTAACTATCAAAGGGCTTATTAATCAGCACCAATTAAGGTACAAAGTTCCTGGATGTCACACTGCCCTCAGAGGTAAACAGGACAGGTGGAGATTAGCTGCTTTCTTAATCTAAGCCTGCCCTTCATAGAAGTTCCCTTTCTGGGCATATCTCTCCCCAAACACTTGAGCTCTCTGTCCACACGAAACACGATCGCCATGAAGCCACACCCATCCGTTAGCATCTGTCTGAGTTTGTTTGGGTGGCTCTGACAGAACGGCATAGACCAAGTGGCTTAGAACGACAGACACTTCTCTCTGACAGTTCGGGAGGCTAAGTCCAAGATCAGGCGGCCACAAATTCGGTGTGTGTCGAGGCCACTTCCTGGCTCATGTGTGCTCTCCTCTCCCTGTGTCCTCGCGAGGCAGAGGGGGTGAGGGGGCTCTCTGGGGTCTCCTTTCCAAGGGCATTCATCCCATCCCTGACACTCCAACCTCCTCAGTGACCCCACTTCCTGGCTGAGTGGCCTGGCTGAGCCCTCGCAGCTGCAAGAACCCCCCGCGTGAGCCAGATCCTCCGGGGCTGAGAGGAGTCTCCTCCCCACCACCGGCAGGATTCCCTGCCCCGGCCCCCTGATTCAAACACCCGCCAAGCCACGACACGGCTTAAGTGAGTCACCCTCTCGCGGTCACGGGCCAGATGACCAGGGGCATTCACACTGAATTCTCTCCTGTTCCGGACTGTGACAGCCGTGACGCAGCCTGTCGCACTCATTCTATGGCTGATAGTCCCAAGTATGCCTATTTTGAAAAGCGAATAAAGAACTTCCTTCTCCATCATAACCCTGACAGTAACACTCCCAACGCACCTGCATCTTCCTTCATGTTTCCAAGTCCCGCTCCCCGACAACTAATTGCAAAGCCGAACTTGTCCGTCCACCCCGAAGCCGAAAATTATTTGAGAGTTTCCTTTTAAGAAACCAGCAGCCTGTCGAGATTATTAATCCGGTAAACTACAAGGTACGTTAGATTAAGCAAAGCAGTTACTTTTTTAAACTTTTAAATGCTGGTACCTGTGTTTGTCCGAGAAGTCATTCCCGTGTAGTGGTTTATTTCCACACTTACAGGATGTTAAATAATCTTTAAAGATATCTTTTTTTTTCATCCTGTGGATATTACTAAATACTAGAAATAAATTTTAATTTGGCACACCAATTGAATACTGCATTTATACCCAGAGGAGAAAAGGACTCTAGTATAAGAACACGCAAACATTGACCCGGATTGGCGGGGGAGGGTCTCTTTTTAAGACGGGGAAATTGCTACAAGAGTCTTGTATCGAAATGTAAGTTCCAGAAGCACACGTCTGGCACAGTTCTTCTCTCAGGCATCACCGGCCCAGTTTGGTTTTACGCATCCTTGCAATTCCCCAGCTTAATAAAGCCTTCCCAGTCTCGAGGTTGGGTGGTACTCAGCCGGTCCCCTAGATTCTACCACTTCTGACGGGCCGAGGGCTGCTGTTGAGAGTACAGGAAAATAATGGAAAAGGGGTTATTCTGAAATGTGGCATCCTACTAACTCACGTATAAGCTTCCTGACTTCCGTGAACCATGATCTGGAAAACCCCTTAACCTCTGCCAACGCCGGAAAGAACTACTCTAGAAACTAGTAGCTTTCTCAGTGTGTATCTAGTAACTTCTCTGCCGTGAAGTTCACTTTGGTGGACACAGAGCAGATGGAAGCAATCTTCGATCTGTGCAGGTGGTTTGAGGAGGGTTTCTTGGTTTAAAATCAGAGAAAGGGTCAGGTCATTGTGACATTAATGAAATAATAGGAATCATGCTTTATTTCCCTCGGCTGTGCTCTGGATTCTGAGGCACAGGTGTGACAGGCTGCTGGTCGCCACGACCCTCGTGCGTCCTGAGTCTTGTTCTCGCTAACAAAATCCCCCATTTTGGCCGGTGGTGCAGGGTAAACACTGCACTTCCTGCCTCCCTTGCAGCTACCGCTGGTCTCCTGACAAAATTGGGGGCCGTAGGTTGTGGGAAACCATGGGTCGAAGTATTCGAAGGGGCAGACACACCCTCCGCCCCCAGGGGCTGGAATTATGACGCGAGATTCTTCTCCGGGAACCATTTAAATAAGGACAATAGCTAAGGGGCGGTTAAGCAGGAAAACAGAACCGGCCCTGGCATGCCCAGTTATTAAAGCACGCCTAATGATTCCAGAAGCCCAGATACCCCTGGAGTCCTCGTCCAGTCCATGAAGCCGCGGAGCCCGGCAGCCAGAGAGACACACCGAGTGAGCTCTGGAAGTCCGATTTTCCAACGAGGGCTCTCGACAGGGTGGTGACAGGGAGAGATAAGAGTTTTAAAAGCTAACAAAAGCAAATTTCCGGCGAGAGGCAGTATTTCATTTTAAGTGGCAAAGGATTTAATGCAGGAGGTGGGGAGATGATCCATCAGCACTGAGAAAAGGCTTAAATTCCTGAGTCGCAAGTATGGATCTCTGACCCAAACGGTATTACTGGCCATAAAACACCTCCTCTCCTCTCCTCCTGCCTCGTAGGGGCTCGCGCATGGCAGGCAGAATTACGGCCACCCTGTCGCCATCAGAGAGCTCATGCCTGGGTGTTGGGAGCGTTTGGCCAAGGGCCGTGTGTGACAAAAGTAGAGAGAACCGAAGTTACTTAGTTCCGCTCCGTCCGAGGACAGAGGGGTGGCCCCAACGGTCCCCACCGTGAAGCCCTCGCTTGCTCATGGACTTCAATCTCTACACACTGGGTTCCAACCCAGCTGGAGTGGAGCACATACACATTGCTCTGACCAAGGAGAATAAAAAATGGGTTTCCTTTCTGCAAGCAGGAAGCTGAGAGAGACACCCACAGCCACACCGGCCTGACACACACACCGTGCATCATCTTGGCAGCCGAGGCTCTTAATTAGACTGGATGTCGGCCACGAAGTGAGTTATTACTTCTTTCTTTTTAAGTAAGCAAAGGAGAGGTTTCTAGAAGGCTTGAGATCGGCAGATACCCGAGCAGAGGGTCTCAGACGTATACACGGATGCCTAAGGGGAGAAAACTCGCCCATGCGGCCCCGAACGAATCTGGGCCGCCGTGCCTGAAGGTTCAAGCGTGGCATCCTGCCAAGTGGATGAGGCCTTGATGGAGCCGAGACCGATGGCAAGATCTGATTATTCGCAATGAGAGTTTTGCCCCCTGGTACCTCTTATTTAAGAAGATGCTTCCGCGGGCCTTTTAAAAAATGAGAGCGGCCAACCTTTCCTGCCTTTCCTGCCCACGTCTGGCTAGGAGGGCCGCGTACACGGCTAAATTAAATACTGAGAGTGAATACTCAGAATACCATTCCTCTTCCTGAAAAGAAGTCCGAACTTTACATCTGGCCCCTGACACTTGACCCCAAAGGAAAAAGGAATATTTTGCCAACCAACTATTGCTAATACAATTACATAATATAAAATGTAGTTTTATATTATATATTTATATTAGTAAGTGTATATATATATATATTTTTTTTTGACCACGCAAATCCGAATTGGAGACATGGGTAATGTATGATTTCAGAATAATGCTACTCAGTTCCTACCTTCAATACTTTGTGTGGAATCCATTCTCAAATCAATAGCTTTGTTACGACAAAGACCGAGATTCTAGGAATTCAGATTTTTTTAATCGGGACATGAAAGAGCGAAGTTAAAAATGTATTCTAAGAGAACCGGGCCATCTGGGATTTGACTAGGCGTTTCTCTCAAGAACATAGACAAATAGTCAATAAGTCCACGAAAAGACGCCCGGTCCCATTCGTCAACAGGAACACGCAAATCGAAGCCACAATGAGATAGCACCTTCCACCATCAGGATGGTTACAATAAAGAAGGCAGGCAATAAGAAATGCCAGTGACACGGGGGGTAACTGGCGGTGGAAATACAAAAAGGGACAGCCACTGTGACAAAAGAAATCGACGAGGTCTCAAGCACTGAAACATACAGTTACCAAATTATCCAGAAATTTCCCTCCTGGCGATTTATCCAAGACAATTAGAAATATACGTCCACAGCGCCAATGGCGCCAATGCTTACGGCGCATGACTCGTAATCGCCGGGAAGCAGGAATCGCAAGACATTCATCAGCTGACAAAGAAACGGAAGGTTGTATATCCCAACAAGGGGCTCTTACTCAGTCATAAAAATGAGTTAGGGATTCATACGACACGGATGAACCTTGAAAACATTACGTTAAGTCGAAGACGCCAGTCACAAAAAACCGTATGTTATATGGCTCCGTTCTGATGACATGAACAGAAGAGGCAAATCCGCAGAGACGGAAAGCCGATCGGAGGTTTCCAGAAGCGGCAGGGAGGACGGAGAGGCTGCCAATGGGGATGACGTTCCTTTTTGGGGTGACGTAATGTTCTGGAATTACACAGCCGCGATGGTGGCATAGCTTTATGAATATACTAAAAGCATTGAATTACACACTTTAAAAGAGTGCATTTCATAATGTGCTTATTTTACTTCACCTTAAAAAATGATCACAGCATCCTTTACTAAAAAGTTTTTTAATGATTATTTTATTTTTGAGAGACGGACAGAGCAGGAGCGGGGGAGAGGCAGAGAGCCCAGCCGTCAGCACAGAGCCCGACGCGGGGCTCACACTCACGAACCGTGAGGTCATGACCTGAGCTGAAGTCGGATGCTCAACCGACTGAGCCCCCCAGGTGCCCCTCAGGGCAGCCTTTCAGGGCCCCCTGCCCTCCCTGTCTCAGGCCCTGCTCTGCCAGCTTCCTGGGACACTTCCTACATAAACTACTTGTATTTCGTTAACGGTCTCAGGGTTGGATTTTGAAGGACTGCAGATTAAGACAAAATCCACCTCACGTCCAGCTCCAGTAACAGAGGAGAGCAGGGGTCACAACACTCGGACACCCTCCAGAGAAACCCCTCTGGGACCCTCGGTCTGTGCGCCCTCAGGATTCGAGGACGCCATCGTGACCGTGGTGGCCTCACACCTCGCTCTGGAAAGCGGGGCTTCTCACCTCGCCATCGCTCTCCTGAAGCCCGAAGCACCCTCCACGATGTCCTATCACGGTTGTGAAAATAATGCAGCAGCACTCCATAGCGACTTAGGAGTTATTATATACAATATATACAATATATTATATAATGGTTTGTAATATCATACATACATAAACATATATAATTATATACAATATATATTGAAAGACACCACTTCCTAGATATCTATTATGTATGTAAAGATAATTCTTTATACATTCTATAAATTATCATATACATTATATATAAATATATAGATTATATATTAGATATATATATTAGATATTAGATGTGATAGATAATAGTTATAAAGGAAGTGGAAGGAAGCATCTCATAGGAGTTTTGATTTGCATTTCCCTGAGGACTAATGATATTGAGAATCTTTTCATATATAATTATATTATATAATGCATGTTGATGTGTGATATATAATATATATTGAATTATATTGTATTATATTATGTTTATTATCATATTATATTTATTATTATGTCATATCATATTATATTATAATAAATACATTGATAGAAATGTCACATAGATATGCCTTGTGTCTCTCCCCTTGGGAGATCTCCCTGTTCCAAAGTTGGCGCTGGTCATGCTCAGGAGCCCTGTCACCTTGGGGTTCGGGGCACTTCTTGGCATGAGAGCCTAAACACATCGTTCACAATTTGAAATAAAAGTATCCGCCAAGGAGGGATTTCAAATTTAGACGTGCAATGACCAGATCCGTGCGGTTTAATTTTTCCTGGAGAAACGATCTCTCTCACTACGATTGGATTCATTCGACCTAAGGAATCCTTATTCCCGGGCCATGCTGACAGATTGAGGAGGGCCTTATAACCCACTCATCGACGGCCACTGTGTCCTAACTTCACTCCAACTTCAGAAACAAGCCTCAGAGGTACTTGGGTGCTGCTTCTTACAAGTGGTCCACAATTTATAATTCTGTTTTGAGCGTGACAGGTATTTGATTCTGTAAAATGGCAAAGTTTGCTGCCAAACACACACACACACGCACACACGCAGGCACACAGGCTCACACATGCACACACGCATTTCCTTAAAAAATAAAAATACCAGGGACTTCCAAAGGCAGGACGTTACCAGCAACTTATTTAAAGGTACTCGAGGGAAATAAAAGCAGTTTTTAGAGAAAAAAGCAAACAAAACCTGTTCAGAATAAAAGAAAACCCACGAGCCAAATTCCTCTTGCTCCATCTCAGCAAAAAGGTGTGAGTTTAAGTTCTGATCGCTGGTGATATATGACTCGAATAACTTCTTGCGTGTCAAAAGCCGAAATTTATTTCAGATGTTCGGTGGGTAAATTGAAAGCCGTGGAATGTTAGCACCATAAATTTCTGGTGTGGCTTTGGGATAAACGGGGTATATTGACTTTATCCTTCCTTTCAGACTCGAAAACTTATTTATTGGGCCCAGGCGTGGTAAGTAGCGGCACGGGGCTGTGTTCGACGCTGAGAGGGACCACATATGTTATCCCTCCTGGAACCCTTACCCGCCTTCCTACTGTGTAAAAAATAGCTTTCAAAACATTTTTCTGATTTGTGAGCTCAAAAGAAACAACTCACTTAAGCCTCGGAGACCATAACAAGTTCTTCCTTGTTAAGAATGTGACACGGAAACCAATATCCGGCTTCAGATGCGGCGGCTGGAATGTTTTCTCTCCAGAAACGCCGTTCCCCAGTAATTGGGAACAACACAGGAGCCGACGGAAGGGGCTTAAGGGCGCAATTATCTGAATTCAGCAACTGCCCGCTCTCGAGACTGTGTTCCTGTTCCGAGGCAGTTGGATACCCTCCCAATTAATTTCTCAGGCCCTGGGAAAAAAATCATCTTTAAAAACAAAATAAGACAAAAACCTAAGAGGGTTCCCAGCGCTCGGCAACCGATTTCCAGCTCGCTCCTTCTCAGCGAGGCTGACGGCGGATACTCGGAGGCTGCTGCGGTCGATTTCTTATCCTCTGAAACGGACAACCTTTCCACACGGCACGCGCACGCGCGGGGCTCCTTCTACCGAGAACGGAGTTCCCAGCATGTACTGATTCCTGAGTGAGCGCTGTTCCAGGGACCGCTGAGTAAATACGGCCAGGGGACCAGGTGGGGACCGCCGGCTTTGGACAAGGACTGCCTGTATCTACCGCCTGGTAAGAAAACAAATAACAACAACAACAACAAAAACAATGCGTCAACTGAATAAATTTGAAAATCTAACTGGCTTTAATGAGCGATTCACGAATCGGGTGGCATCCCATCTAGCCAGATGCTGGGAGGAGTTGTACGAAATGGAAAGGGGGTGGGGATAGCAGTTATCAGCAAGAGAAAAGGGTTGTTTTAGGCAAGGCCAACCTTCCCTCGTGGGGAAGGGCAGGGGTGTTACCAGGTGAACCACCTTATCTTCCTCTGAGGGATGGAGAGGGCCCCCGTGACACACGGCCTCACTGGTGCTGATCAGAAAATTCCCGAGGACAGGCTGAGACGACCTCTCCGGGAACTCTGGAAGTGCGGTCAGATTAGGCATTTGGAGACGTGGCCAAAGCGATTCCATTTTGGGTCTGCGGTTTTGTTTTTCACAAGACCCGTGTCCAGCAGGTGGCCCGGAGCCTAACGAGCACGGGGCTGTGTGGCTGAACGGTGCCCTTGGAGCGGGCTCTCCTCAGCTCACCGCCGACCGCGAGGAATAGAATCCTGCCCAACCTGCACACAGAAAAGCCACCTCACCACCGGGCACCAAGACACCGCCCCCCCCCACCCCGCCCTGGGGACCGTCTCCTTGTGTGACGTCCAGACATCCGCACGCACAGATACTATCACAGTCGACAGCTGACTCCCCCATCAGGGACTAGAGGTCCGGACCGTCCCCCTTGGAACGTGCCAATACATGCGGTAATATTTGCGATAATTTAGAGATACAAATATTCTCATTTTTCAATGAAGAAATGGCCGCGTAGGGTTTATGATGCCCCGATGCATTTTAAATATACACGTTTCCGAAATCCCTTCCTTCGACACGTAAGATACTCCTCTTGTAGATATGGTCCTCCCGAGACAGTTATGACACCTGAAAATGTGAGTTCGGAGCAGGTGGTAGATCTTTGTAGCTTCGTAATGGCTCATGGCTTTAAGGCAGCTGAATTCGGTTCTCGGCCGGCACTCCCGAGTCCTTCTTCACTGTGGTTCTGTGCGGGTGACACCCAACACGCGCTTAATGATGGCTTAGTGTGTGGCCTTCTTGAAGAGCGTCCACGCAGAGGCGCCTGGGGGGCTCAGTCGGTTAAATATCCGACTTCGGCTCAGGTCATGATCTCACAGTTCGTGAGTTCGAGCCCCGCGTCGGGCTCTGTGCTGACAGCTCAGAGCCTGAAGCCTGCTTCCGATTCTGTGTCTCCCTCTCTCTCTGTTCCTCCCCTGCTCATGCTCTGTCTCTCTGTCTCTCAAAAATATATAAACATTAAAAAAAAAAAAGTGTATCTGTGCAAACAGTCCCTCCTGGGGCTGGTCATTGTGCTCACCCCTCCCCAGGAAAGGACTTCCTGAAAAGTGTCTCCATTAGTGGTTGAAAGAACAGGTCTGGAGAAAAAGGAGAATTTCCCGGAGCTACATCCTTTATTATAAACCCGAAACGTATCGAGCGAAATGATGTCCATTTCTCCAGCTCAGACTTTCAGCCAAATGTGTCCCCATAACGCTGGCCGGCTGGATTTAATGCCCGTTTTCAAGCCGACAGTGTTCCCCTGGTCTCCGGGGCCTTGTTTTCAGCAGAAAATATTTGTGCTGGAAATGGACGATTCTGCCAGAGAGCATAATGCAGTCTCAGCCCCGTTTCCAACTTTTCAGACTATTCCTCGTAAGAACGTGGGAGGAGAAATTCGAATTGGTTTCACTGGCTGCAGAGTAAGACGAGATGAAACTGGAAACCTGTAATGAGGGGAATGACTGCTGATGAAACGTTTCATAAAATAAAAAAACAAAGCAAAACAAACAGAAACAAAAGAAAGCCTGAAGCGACAGGGACGCTGTTTCTGTCCAGGTTTCTGCCCCGTCCGACCACAGGACAGTGTGAGAGGCGTCCGGGGGTCGCCCGGATGTTGGCACTGACCACCCGGAATGGCAGAGATGGAGACGAGAAAATAACTTCCCAGGAGAAGCGGGAAAGAAGGAACGGGAGACGAAGTCACAGGGCCCGTGTGAACCGTGTTGCACTCCCGAGAAAAGAGCCACAAACGAGGAGAAAATTTTTAAAGCTTCTTCAAAGCCTCAGTGTATGCCTGAAACTCTCCAACCGCAGAACAAAGGAAATTCCTTTGGATTCGACCGATGGACTCTTCTGTTACACACAACCGCAGGACATTGGACCATTCCTTCAAAACGCATTTACTAATTAATTCAAAGTGGAGCCCGGGCCCCGTGCAGGTGGGCTGCAGAGGGCTGTCCCCTCGGGAGCTCGCGGTCTGCAGGCCCTGTGGCCTCCGGGCACAGGTGGTTACAAGAAACAAATTGGAGGGTAGAATAATGCCTGACACGGGGGGAAATACAGGCGAAGTGACAGCACGCGGCCGGTGGCAGGGACACCAGACGGACCGGCGGGGAGTCTTCCACCAGCTTGTTCCCTGGGCCGTCTGCAAAGGGGACACGCAGGCTTATACCGTGGACGCAGGGACAGTCACCGCTTTCCACGCTGGTCTCAGCGAGAGCCGAGGCCCACGGGGCGCTTCTCACTCTGCACCGAAAGTGACCCCCATTCTCCCCACTTTAAGATTGTGAGGGCGCAGAAGGCTTTTGGGTCAGTAGACTCTCTGCGGAAACCTAGCTATTATGGAGTTTTTTTTGTTTGTGAGCTTCTGTGGTTTTTTAAAATTTTATTTATTTTTAAGAGAGAGGGAGAGAGTAGGGGAGGGGCACAGGGAGGGAGAGAGAGACTCCCAAGCAGGCTCCGAGCTGTCAGCGCAGAGCCCTACGCGGGGCTCAGTCCCACAAACCGTGAGATCGGGACCCGAGGAAGTTTTGATATTTAAAAGCACGTACTTTTGCCGTGAGAGAGAATCACTCAGTTCTATCCTCGCTGGACACGCGGGATTTCTCGTCATCGTCCGACAACACTTTTGCTCTTCTCATCGCGCCAGCATCCCCTGCGGATGGCTAACTTACCAGGAACACTTTTAATTCCCCCATCCACCTTGGCCGGTGGCCCCGGTACACGATCCCATCCGACCGACTCGGCACCCACAGATGGCACAGCTGAGCAGGCCTTATAATTGAGGAAATGACAAGAGCATTGATATTAAAGTGTTGGAAAGGCTACCACATACAGTTGTACAGGTTGTGCACTGCCCAAATAACGCAATATTCACATACAGGATCATAGAAAAGATGCTTCCTAGTGTCAATGGGGTATAATGGGAACAGTACCCCACGGAGGAAAGCCTGGTATGGGTCGGGGGACTGCAGATGAAATCATCTGTTTCCCTTAATCCCTTTCCCTTCGAGGCGAATCTTGGCCAGTCTCCTCAGGTGGAATCTCTGGTTAATCTCAGCAACCGAAGGTCTTATCAGAACACAGATGGCTCAAAAATGATAAAAAGAACCATAAAACTGAATCATAAAGCCAAGGGGTGTGTTTTCACAACCTGGACTGTATTCAACAGGATTGTTTCAAAACTATCTCAGGCAGTAAAATATTACCGTTTCACATTGAGATATAAATTAATTGCGCAGAAACTCTCATATTAACGCTGGCGCTCCAGAGAGCTGGTAACACAAACAAAGAATATCAGGAACGAGGACACGGTTCTCGAGGCCACGTTCCGACACGGCACGATCTTAGAAGACATCTCTTTACCAGGGATCGCGAGGCACACGGGCAGGCAAAGGAGTGGGATCACTCTCGGCCTCGGAGCTGGCACCTGCGGAGAAGCCATTAAAGGGAGTATTTCTACGAACAGGTTGATGTTTCCCACTCGTGAGTGGGAACTCGTGAATTGAATTGTGTGTTTCGAAGGAAGAGTCCTGATGGAGGGTTTTTTTGTCTGTGAAGCTCGCAGCCAGCAGTGGGCTTTCCGGATGGCGGCTGCCGTGCGCGACGGAGCCCCCAGGACAGGCACAGCTGGGCTCATCGGGGGGCGAGGATAGTGAGTGAACGGAACGCTGAGCATGTGTCTCCGGGACCCAGGGCTCCAGCCCTGAACAGAACGGAAGCCGCGCGCACACACACGCATATGCACACACACACGTGCACACACACGCACACACACGCACGCACAGTCTTCAGTGAGAACCAAACGCGTCCTATCAGAGGAGTCGCCAACTCCTAAATTACACTCGCAAACAGGTTAACGATGAGACATAACCGTCCAAACTCACTGCCATTTGAAGACAGAGAGAGAATCCAAGAAGAGAGAGGGGTCCCTTTGTCCCAAGTGGTCTTCATGCCTCTCTCCATGGTGACTCAGAGGCCAGCGGAGGGCCTTTCCATCCCGCCTCCCCCAGGAGGCCCTCCCACACTGGCGGCGACTCGCTCCCTCTCTGGCGATTGGACGAGCTGACGCTTTCGCTCCACGTAGCATTGGAATAATGGCACTCTGACTGCTCCAGGCGGGGTCCGGGGGGCTCTCAGGAAGTCCCGAGGGGAGGCTCGCCAAGCTGCTTGGTGCCCCGACCGACCCGCCTCATCAGAGATCCGCCAGAGCCGACCCGGGCCAGCCGGCTCGTTCAAACCCAACACTCGAGTTCGGCTTCCGCGTCCCGCTGGCCTTCTTGCGTGACCTTGCTCCGAGGTCCACGTACAAGAGTCTCTTACTCACTCATGTCACATTTTCCCAGCCGACTGGCAAGCGGGGCCGACACCCGGTCTGTGGACAGACACCGCCCCATCCAGACCTAAGAAGGGCTGACCCACCTTCAATCGGCGTGAGCCCCAGAGTGTCGTGGGCGCTCCTGTGCACGCCAGACCCACTGTGTGTGTGTGTGTGTGTGTGTGTGTGTGTGTGTGTCTCACTCGCAAGAGAAACAGAGCTGCTGGATGTATTTCATAAAGTCAGGACCTTGTATCCATCTTGGTCTCTCTGGCTTCCAAAGGTGAGAAACTGCTGACCGAAATGTCTAAAGAAAGAAGGGAAGGGAGAATGGAAGAGAGGAGAAAAAAAGGGAAAAGAGAGAGCCAGGGTGATATTTAGGCTTTCACGGAACAGCCGACCTAAGAAACAGGAAGGACCGACTGTAAGCCGTCGGCCCGATAAACAGCACACACATTCGTTCGAGCCATGAAACAAAACGCGCGTCTCGTGGACTTGCTACCACAGCCCGACGGTGCTCCGCAGCTAAACCTCTTCCTTCAAAACCTCATTTCAGAGAGTCATTTCGGTCGGATTGGAAATTATGCGGATCAGCGGGTTTTGATAAACACGCTTGTTCTAAACTGATACGCCAGAAACACCATTTCTAAAGACAATTAAAAATGAATTGTTTTTCACGCATCCAGAGACGCCTCGCTGGAGGTCGACCTTGGGGTCCGGGCGGGCGGTATCTGTCGTCTCCAACCGCAGCGTGGACGGCCCCCTCCTGAGCCTCCGATGCTGAACGTTTGCTCCTTTGGGGCCACGCAGAGCAAAATGAGATGAAGAATCGTGGGTCTGGATCCAAAGAAAACTTCTTTGTTGTTTATTTTTTTGTTTGTTTGTTTTGTTTGTTTTTCTTTGTTTTTTTGTTTTTGTTTGTTTGTTTTTTAGAAAATTAAGAACCTCTGGGCACGCTTTGTTTTTGAAAGAGGCAATGCGGCTGCGGAAAGGGGGAGAAGACCAGTTTCATAAACCGGAGAATTATTCTATACCCCCTTACGCACTGAGAACAAATGGAATCCAAGATCGTGCTTTAGGACAGCTGGTTTGAAAACTCTGAGTGAACAGCTCAGTTACTCCACGCCTTCGAGGGCTCGGGGATTAGTCCCCCACTCTGGAGAACCCAAGGTCACCTCCCTGTCTTAAGAGGAACTAACTAGTAACCCGCATGGCACCTGCGAAGTCTCCGTCGCCAAAGAACGCAGCGTTTTCACACGGGAGACCTTTCGGGGGACGGACAAGGGGCTGGAATTCTGCCTGCCTCGATGAAGGCACTCGACACCTGCATCTCACATAAAATTTCTGAATTTTTAATCATTAACAACCACTTGGCATTTGTTTTCACATTTTGTTGTTGGCCGAAGACTCGACCTCGCGGGTCTGGCCACGTGCTTCTCAAACACGGCCTCTGCTTCAGCACATCAGGGACGCCCGCAGGATACTAAATAAAAATGCCAGTTGGGCCACCGGAAGCAGAAGTCGGGACTCAGTTCCGCGGGGCCGGGTCGCCCCCGGAGTCGTGAGACGGGACAGCTGGGCGTCTCGACAGGTCGCTGTCCAGGGCAGGGTGGTGAGGGCTCAGTGCCCCACAGGGTCGTTCGGGGCCCAGACGCTCTTCAGCTTGTGTGTCCGCCGTGATCTCGGGACGCATCCCCTGTTCTGAGCAGCCAGTGGATGGATGGAGACGGAGCGTAGACGGGTCAGAGCCATGCTTCGCTGCCTCAGCCCAAAGGACCGGACAGAACTGCCGCTCCCGTCCAGTGACAGGAACCAGTCCTCTGTCCCCGTGGGTGCAGGCAGTCGGGGAACTGTGCCCTGCGGTGCCCACGAGGAGAGGGAGCTGCAGGTGTTTGTGGGCCCGAGAGAATCGGCCACGGAGAAACAAGGCGACCCGAAGTGTGCTCTAGGGGCGCCTGGGCGGCTCAGCCGGGTAAGGGTCTGACTTCTGCTCAGGCCACGATCTCGCAGGTGGTGAGTTCGAGCCCCACTTCGGGGACCGGGGGGGCTCTGTGCCGACAGCTCAGAACCGTCCTTCTATCATCTAATGTGTAACTAAATCTCTATTTTGAGACTTTGATGTTGCTTCAAACTTTTCTTGTTAAAACAAACAGTGCAAATAACCTTTTCCCCACACGTATTCACACGCATCTGTATTTTCTTAACCTGAGTCCAAAGAAACAAAATTACCTCGTCGGAAGGCATACTCGGTTGTTTTTTCTTCTGTTTTGTTCTGATTTCAGTGTTTGTTTATTTTTGAGAAAGAGACAGACTGCGAGCTGGAGAGGAGCAGAGAGAGAGGGAGACTCGGAATCC
The DNA here is from genome assembly GCA_030068075.1 of Paguma larvata. Taxonomy (NCBI): domain Eukaryota; kingdom Metazoa; phylum Chordata; class Mammalia; order Carnivora; family Viverridae; genus Paguma; species Paguma larvata. Next base: position 86,588,533 of record CM057835.1, read on the forward strand.
GAAGCAGGCTCCAGGCTCCGAGCTGTCAGCACAGAGCCCGATGCGGGGCTTGAACTCACGAACCGCGAGATCCTGACCTGAGCTGAAGTCGGACGCCCAGCCGACCTGAGCCACCCAGGCGCCCCAAGGCGTACTCAACTAGAAGCACACAGGTTGTCCGCATTCCTTTCTGGAATTTTCACTTCCCACAGAAAGATCTGGAATGTTCTTTCACGTTTTGTGAAGTTACTGACAATCTTGCTAGCATCAACGGGTATCGAGTCATTACTTTAATTTATGTTTTTAATCGCTATTGAATTTGAACCTGACACAATGCCTCCGTTGGCCGGTTCCCAGCTCACGCTCAGGGATCCCCCATTCCAGGTAGCTGGGATTCGTATTTCATTTTTCAAATCGCGGGATGTATTTTAAATCGTCGAGTTCACGTTCCGATCGCCTTCGGACCCCCGTCGGCAGTGCTGCAGGCCAGGAACGATCTACGGCCCTGAGAGAGGAGGCTGGTGTTTCCGGACGCTCGAATGTCGCATCCCAGGTCGTGTGGGGTGGGGAGCACGGGAGTCTACGACCCCGCGTCTCACGGTTCTCACCAGCAGAACACACGATGCTCTCCCCGCCACTTTTCCTTGCAACATCCATCTGATACCGAGAGATGCGTGGTCGGCTCGCGAGAGGGAGGAGGGAACAGGAAACCCAGTCCTCCTTAGCTGCCGCGCATCCTTGCGGCGTCAGGTCGAGAATCTGCGTGAAGACGGGACGGGGCGGGGGAGGAGCTGCTGACCAGGGCACAGGAAACAGCTTCCATCCCTGCTAGACTCTGACCTGGGCAAGTCACCCTCTAGCCCTACTTCCAGCGCCTGGAAACAGGGGTCACACACACCCCCCCTTTACAACCAGGTAGTAAACTCAGAAGCCCGATGAGACCAATACAAGCACCTGTGACCCCGCTGCCTTGCCAGAAGGAGCCATCTCGAAAAATTAAATATCGCTGATGTTCCGGCAAGTAAGATCACGCATCTAAAAGGGTTTTGAAGGTAGGAGCTGCTCAGTATAAACGTGCAAGCTTGGGACTGAACCTTTACCTCTCCGAAGCAACTCTCCCATAAGTATCAAGCTAAAGGCTCCCAACAAATTTGCAAATCTTAAATTTTATACCCGTGATGAGTTTCTCTTTAGAGGCAAAATTTCTCCGAAGATTGAGTGTCTGCGTGATTTCCATCCACTCATCCATCCACACATACTCTGCGTAACTATCATGATCTATGTATCTATCTAATATTTAAACTCTATTTAGAGACTTAGGAAGTGACATTTCTGCTTGTGTCAGAGTCCTCTCTCCCCTGGGGTAAATCTTTTTTTTTTTTTCTTTTTTTTTTTTTCTTTTTTTTTCTTTTTTTTTTACCCTGGGGTGGATAAAATGGGTAGAATGAGGCTCCAGCGTTTCACAGGGACCCGTGCATGACCTGGCATCCCACAGGACAAAGATATTTGAATCCCGGAAATTTCCCAGCGGCCAGCGCACACCCACCGTCACGACGCCATCCTGCTCGGGTCCATGATGTAGTTTTAAAAACAATCACCCGGGGCGCCTGGGTGGCTCAGTCGGTTAGGCGGCCGACTTCAGCTCAGGTCACGATCTCACGGTCTGTGAGTTCGAGCCCCACATCGGGCTCTGTGCTGACGGCTCATCAGAGCCTGGAGCCTGCTTTGGATTCTGTGTCTCCCTCTCTCTCTGCCCTTCCCCTGCTCATGCTCTATCTCTATGTCTCTCAAAAATAAATAAACGTTAAAAAAATAAAAAATAAAAAAAATAAAATAAAAACAATCACCCGCTAGAAAGAACTGTCGACGTTGAACCTACTTAGGCTGCTTGGTCTTCCCCACAAGATCAAGTTGAGAGGAAGCGGAAGAAGCCAGTCTCCTAACACCTGATCCTAGAAGCCAGGATAGCTCCATTGCCAGAAAATTCTATTTGCCTAGCAAGCACAGAGCCTGCCGACATTCAAGGGAAGGAGACATAGACTCTACCTCTCAGGGCAAGAAAAGCTAAGGAATTGATATCAGGTCTCCTTTAATTTACCACACACAGAGAGTGCTAAATTTTAGTCTCCATTTACTCCTTCGACTGTGTGCACTTATCCAGTGAACAACCTGAACAACCGTGCAGTGCATCACAGCCTTGACCAGGGGACTTCCCCAAACATGCAAATTATTTCTCCTAGACAGATTATGATTAAGGACTCTTTCAAGGGGCGCCTGGATGGCTCGGCTGGTTGAGCATCCGACTTGGGCTCATGATCTCTCCGTTCCTGGGTTAGAGCCCCACACTGGGCTTTGGCTGACAGTACAGAGCCTGCTTTCGATTCTCTATCTCCCTATATCTCTACCCCTCCCCTGCTTGCGTTCTCTCTCTCTTTCACTCTCTTTCTCTCTCAAAAATAAATAAAAAATTTAAAAATTTAAAAGAACTTCTTTCAAAACCAACATTTGCCGATTCCCCAGCTGACACATTTTAGAGGTACTTAGAGTAACAGAAATTGACGCCCAAGGGCTCCTGGGTGGCTCAGTTGGTTAAGCGTCAACTCTTCGTTTTGGCCCAGGTCACAATCTCATGGGTTCGAGCCCCACGTCGGGCTCTGCTCCGGCAGCACAGAGCCTGCTTGGGATTCTTTCTGTCTCCCTCTCTCTCTGCCCTTCCCCCACTCACGCTCTCTCAAAATAAACAGATGATAGATAGATACATGATAGATAGATAGATAAAGAAATTGTTGCCCAACTGTGTGGTAGTACATTCCATATACATTCCATATACATTTCATATACATTCCATATACATTCCATATACATTCCATATACATTCCATATACGTTTCATACACATCATACAAACACCCGCGGCCATCCAGGAAATTATTTCAGGTAAAGTCATCTGGTAAACCTGATGACAGACTTAAGTTCTTGATACCAGCCACTCGCCTCGCCCAACCTCATGAGTCCCGGCGATTCGAAGGTTAGGGAAACCGGTGATGAAATCCCTTTGAAAACTTCCTACGACTGAACTCCTCGTGACTTCGCCGGCCAGTCGGGCGCTGGAAGCCCAGCCTCCGGGCTCAGGCAGAGGGCAGACCCGGGCCTTTCTCCGGATCGGGAAGGGACAGAGCTGGGCCCCGGCTCCCTCGTTCCGAACGGCTAGAGAGGACCCACAGTTCCTCCTCTGTGACTTGATTTTCTCTCTTTGCCTCAGATGAAAGCAAATGGCCTTGCCGCAGGTGACGCGGACGAAAGTAGTCTGAACCGCCGAGCCGAGAGCATCCGGGAATTACGACGAGTCAGGACCTTTGTAAGGAAGGCGTGCAGCGACGACGAGGGGGGAATTCGTTGACCTGATTTGATGGATCGTTTGTTCGCCTCGTCTCCGAATGTGAGGACGAAATTGGCAGCAGACTATCGCCCAACGGTCTGCAACTCCGAAGAGAATGTGATCCAAATTACCCTGGAAAGAACGGCCCTTTCAGTGTCCCCCGCGGCCCGAGCCCCTCCCCGAGGCGCCCCCTCCTCGCTCACACAGGGCTCCGTCCTGCAGGGACGAGGGCGACGGGGTTGAGGGGTTCTGCCCCCGCCCCTGTTTGTCACCGCCCTCGCCTGCGGGGTTAGGCGGGACACAGACGCCAGCCGAGGGGGCGTTCGTGTGACCAAATCCAGGTCAGCGGGACGTTCCCCACGGTGGGGGAGAGGAACGCCAGCTTTGGCCGCGCAGCGTGGGGGGCACGGAGGCCCGGATTCCAGCGGGACTTCCTCCACGCGGTAGGACAGAGCTCGGGAAGTCCCCGCCGAGAGCCACGCACGGGAGCTGAAGCAGCTCCGTGAGCCACCATCGGGACTCGGGCCCGGAGCTGTCCTGTCCTGGGCGCCCACGAGAATTATTAAGTGGGACCGAGTGGGACCTTTCCTACCCAACACCCCAAACCTCCTAACCGAGTCAAGCCCACACCAACACTAGCTGTTTATTCTTTGACTGGAACGGTGACCAACCGTCCTCCGGAATCGACGATGGCTGTCCCGTCCCCCGAGAATGCTGTGCTCTAGCCTTCCGGGTTTTCTCAAATAGGAGAGGAGCCGAAAGAAAAGAGAAGTTAGAACAGGACAAGAGCTCCGCTCGGAGGCAAGAGCCTGCACCTGATATGGGCGGGGTCTCGGGGCGAGACGGGCACGCCGGGAGCTTCCCTGGAGGTGCCTCGGGGACGGACCTCTGCAGAAAGCCGGGGGCGGGGGGAGGCAGCATCTGGGAGAGGCAGGGGGCTGCAACGTGGCGAGGACACCGGCCAGCCCCCCCAGGAGGGTGAGTGGCCTTGGGAGGGCGGCTCTCTCCATCTAGGGACCGTTTCCATGAGGGGGTGGCTGTTAGCCGTGGGCTGCCGTGGAGCATCCAGGGGAGGCACTCCCCCCCCCATCAGCGAGGGGGTCTAGTGGTCCCGCTCAGCAGCCCCCACAAGAAAAGAGGCACTTTCCCGCCGGGGGTCAACTTTCCTGTGTCCCCCCCCTCCATCTGCTGCTTCCTTCTTCCCAGAGACGCCCTCCCCATGCCTACACCCTGCCCGAGTCCCCTTTGCTGGGTCCCCTGCCCGGTGAGGGTGTGTTGAGGCGGGGGACGGGGCACCATCACCGTGACAGCCTCTCTCCAGCATGCTGGACCCGTGGGCTGCTCGGTTTCTATGTCTTCAAATCCAAGCATCTAGAACTTTTCTGAGAATCCTTTGATTCCCTCGTTACCTCAAATACCTTCTGTTTCATGTTTTTTTTAAAGCTTAAAATTGATTCACAGGCTTCAGCAAAACCATCCTTGCCTTCGCGGTTGCAAGAGCACAGACTCAGACAGCGCGCCGCTCGGCGCTGGGCGGGCATCAGAGTCCAAGGCGCCTGTGTTCTCGCCGCCGCAATCTGGTCCCTGGCGTTCCCAAGGCGCTCCGCCCCCGCAGGCAGCAGGGAAGGACACGGCAGCCGCAGCCCACACGGCCGTCTTACCGGAGTCTCAGTCCCAGGACAGCCTCGCCCTCCCCAGAGTGAAATAGAAGCATTCTGCGTGCATGTGCGTCTGGGTGGGCTTTTTCCTCCGGAAGCTTCTCCGCGACGGGGGGAAGGCTCCGTGGTCTTGGATCGACCCCCCAGGGCCTCCTGGATCACGCGGTGCATTTGCAGCCTCTTGCAGGGGTGGGGGGTGCAGGGGTGATGGGGTGAAGGTGACAGGTGGTGGTCTGGAGGGGGAAAGCGCGTGCTCCCCTTGGCTCAGGGACTCCACCCGCCCCTGCAGAGAGGGCCCTCCTCCAGCCCCTACCCTAGGGTGCGACTCAGGGAAGGAAGGCGCATCCTCGCAGCCCTCGCCCAACGGAGTGCGACTCGAGGTAGTGAAGCAGCGCACTAGCTGCGACTGCGGTGCCGATTCCGTCCCCAACACCACGCCCAGGAGCTGGTGGCGAGCGACGCGGACTGAGTCCCTCTCCGACGGCGACAAACACAAGGCGGGCGTATACCTGCTTTTTCTGCAGGCCCCTACGTGTGCGAAAACGCCCAGGTGAAGGTCTGGAATAGTCCATGCCGATATACCGACTACGGGTGCTACAGGAGGTGGACGTTCGATAAGGTCGGGACACATACACAAACCTTAACTGTTTACATTAGATGACGGTGTAATTTTAATTTAATCAAATTTCACATTTTTATTTAATTCAATTTAACTTCATATTTTTAGGATTTTTATATTGAAATCGCTTCCATTAAACTTTCCAATTTCGGGGCGCCTGGGGGGCTCAATCGGTTGGTTGAACATCCAACTTCGGCTCAGGTCATGATCTCATAGTTCATGAGTTTGAGCCCCTGCCGGGCTCTGTGCTGGCAGCTGGGAGCCTGGAGCCTGCTTCAGATTCTGTCTCCCTCTCTCTCTGCCCCTCCCCCACTCGTGCTCTGTCTCTCTCTCTCTCTTTCTCTCTCAAAAATAAATAAACATTAAAAAAATTGTAATTTCCAATTTCAATTCTTGTATGTTCATGGGTGTGCCTTACTGGTATAATAAAAATTGATTTAAACAGATTTTAAAATGAAAACGATTCCCCCTTCTACCCAGGAAAGGTGAAATGCTCTCAATCACCAGACAGGTCACAAGGGCTGCAAAGCCCCCTAGATGCCAAAACCCCAGGTGTCCCATTATCATTCAGTGTTACGACAGCAGCGGGGGATGGGGAGATGGTCCCAAGTCCATATGTTAGATGAACACCATTCCGCTCAGCAATGGTCTTCCCAGATGGGCTGTGAGAAGCAATTCATCTGCCCACAGGCACGTGGCAGGAAAGTCCCCCGCGCGGACCAGAGAGAGAAAAAATCACTAGCATCGTCACCACGGATTTCCAGCGGCTGCAGTTCAGTGAGGCCGCCCTGGCGAAATTGGGTTGCAAGTTGCCTCCCCTCTCCCCACCACCAGTCCCCACGAGCACCCGTCTGCCGTGTCACACTCTCCTAGATAGTCCAGGGCACAGTGTCTGGGAGACACATATCAGGGGTGTGTGTGTGTGTGTGTGTGTGTGTGTGTGTGTGTGTATTCCTGGATGCACAGCCCTATACATACCCCTGTGTGTACATATTCCTGTGTGTATACACGCATGTGTTTCCAGCAAACCAGGTAGAATTGCTCTCAGAGCCCTGAGGGGAGGTTGCTTCCCAGAAGGCACCAGTATCTCTGCTCTGCGCTAGTCAGTATTTTCATTACAAATTAGCCACACGTGGAGCCGCCTGGGGGCTCAGTCGGTGAAGCTTCCGACTCTTGATTTCAGCTCAGGTCACCGTCTCACGGTTTCTGGATCCGAGCCCCGCGTCGGGCTCTGCGCACACAGCGAGGAACCTGCTTGGGATTCTCTGTCTCCCTCTTTCTGCCCCTCCCCTGCTTGCTCACTCTCTCTCTCTCTCTCTCTCTCTCTCTCTGGCTCTCTCTCTCTCTCTCTCAAAAATAAATGAATAAACTTAAAATAATTAGCAAAACCTCAATAATCGTTTTATGCATGAGGACAGGAACTGTTTGCCCGACGGGGCCGCCAGGCTAGGCGCCTGCACCCCATCCCCTCCCGAGCCATCACCCTACGACTCAGCCAACGAGATGCCTCGGCCGAGAGAAACGCCTCCTGGGAAGGAGGTGCTAAGGTGCCATGCGCTGGTCCCGGGACACAGTGAGTCACCTGGTCGGAGTCACAGGGACTGCGGTAGAAAGTCCCCGAGCTCCAACTCTGCTCGTCTACCGAGGCTCCGTGTGTCATTTCGGGCCGTGACATACACACGCGGCTCCCCGATGCGTCACCCAGGGGGACACTTTCCTTCCGGGCACCGGCCACCTGCTCTGCTCTGTGCTGAGGTCTCTCTTCCGGAAATGAGCCGCAAAGGTCGCTCACCGTGGGGCCCTGACGGCAGTGGCTTCAGAGGCTGGAGGGGTGGGAGCAGACGGTGGAGGAGGGCAGCCTGGGAGTCAGGGGTCCTGTCCTCAGTCACCCCTGAGCCGGCAGTGGGTGGGGCACAGCGGAGGCCAGCATTCCCCGGGCAGAGGTGCGCCCTCCTTGGCCTCGACGGACAGGAAGGAGAGGTCTGCGGCCGACTCTGTGGAGCCGGCCGTCCCTCCCAGCGGCGTCCCGAGGATGAACGGAGACACCGTGTGTCATCTGGCCGCACAGAGCCCAGGACACGGAGGCTCCCTCGCCGCGAGGCCCAGGGCACACTGGCGGGCGGCTCTGGGCCGAGCGCACCTCCCCTGGGTCCCCTGGGACCCGTTCTTCCCCAGATTCCCAGCGGCTCTCATGACCTTTGTCAGTCTCAGAGCCGAGAGGAAGAGGCGAACGAAGGGGAGCCAGCGGCCACCGGGAACGCGGACCAGGGTCCCCCAGCTGACCGGGGCCCCAGCTGGCGCCCCTGTCCCCGGCTCCTGCCATGCTCTGCTCTGCTTCTAAGTCCGCTTTAACCCTTAATTTATGGATGCCATTAACAGAAGCCGATCGAGCGAGGCTCCGCGCACAGCGCCATGGTCAACAACAGATGTTTCCAGTAGCGATTATGTTAGAATGATAACACGGGGAAGCACCTGGCCGTCGGTACCGGGCCGCGGGCTACCCAGACTGAACCGCGTCACCAGAGCGCGGCCGAGGGCGGAGCCGAGAGGCGAGAATGACGTGAAATCCTGCAGGTGCTCCCCGGCGTCTTGGGCACAGAGTAAATCCTCAACTAACATCCGTTTACCGTCATGAATACTACTATTGCGCCGTATTCCTGCTGCTGTGCGATTTCTGGCGCTCTCACTGCATCCGGACCCAGGGCCGCAGTCTGGCCGGTCTGGGCCGGGCTGGAAAGAACAGCTTCTTCGGTTCGGACACGTGGCTCAGACTTTGAAATCTCAGGAATGCTTTGCCTTCGTAAGAGTTCGTCCGGAGACCTACGGTCCGTCTGTGTAGGTGGGTTTCCTCCCGTGCCGGGGACGGCACCCCCATCTAGCTCCATCTGGTAAAAATGCCCGGGTGGGCAGAGCATTCAGATAAAGACAGGCCTGCCAGCCTGAACGATGGAGGCTGGCTTCCTGCCGGAAAGAAAAGGCAAAGCCAAGCTCCTCGGTGGCTGCCCCCGAGAGCCGCGGGCTGGGGGGCAGCAGGCTTGAGCTCAGCTTCCGGCTGGGTCCTGAACTCCCAGGCGACCTTGCCGGGGAGCTCCCCTCTGGCTCAGCTGTACCACAAGGAGGTCGGTGGAGAGCATCTGTTTCCTCCCACTGAGATGACTCGGTGGCCAGGTCTTCCCTCCCCAGCTGTTAGAAAGTCCGGTGTTCACACGGATGCCGGGGTCTCAAGGAAGAAGGACCAATTTGCCAGCCCAAGGGCACCTCCAAGGATGGGGTTTGGATTCAGGAGCCCTGGGTGTGACTCCTTGGTGCCACCATTCACTGCCCACTGCGTGACCTTGGGCCAGTCATTCCCTATCCCCCCTGGGACACCATGACCCCACTTTCAGCTGGAGGCCCGGTCTGCAGTCCTGCAGAGAGAGGGGCGGCCAGAGGCGTCTGCCCGCTGGAAGGCCAGGATCTTTCCTGCTCACCAGGGGCCACGCCCTGCCAGGAAGACTCGCAGGGCTGTGCGGCCTCAGGTCCCCATCAGCGGGAAGTCGTCCCTTCGTTCCCGCAGCAAGGCCACAGTGCCTCTTGGAAGGGCTCTGGGTAAGTGAAGACGAGGCTCCTGTCCTAGCCCTGGTGCTCCCTAGTTCAAAGGCAAGAGGAGGGTGTAGATTCCCCAGACGGACCCCAGGGCGTCACTGACTGGACGTCCACCAGGCTCGCTCCCTGTGCCAGGGCTGAGGGCTTCAGTCTTCATTTTGTTCTGGGCGATCAAGAGAACTATACCCTCTGCCCAGCGTCAAAGTCCCACAGCAGGAGTTACATCGTGAACCGAGCACCACACCGTCAACGCGCGTCCCTTCCCCTCCCACGGAACACACAATAAACATGTCTCCAGCAGCCCTACGCCCTGCCTGATATCTGAGACGCATGCACAGACCCCAGGCTCCCGCGCACCCCCAAGCTTGGACCTGAGGGGGGCAGGATGGAGGAGAGCAGAGGGGAGGCACCGAGAGAGGAGGGCGGGGAGCACGCACGGCCGCGTGGACTGAGGAAGCGAGGCCGGGAGGCCCACAGGCTGACTCTGGCTCATTCTAAGACTTCTCCGCATTACGCAGAAACGGTTCCAGAATGTTAGCTCTTCATTAGAGATGCCAAAGCCAGAAATGAACAAAAGAGCTCATTAATACTGAAATCGCAGCGGCGTCGATGGGAACGAAGCATTGGGAATGCGGCGGGACCCATCCTCTGGCCAGCAGGAGATCCGTGCCCCGTCCCCAATTAGGAAGGAGCGGTGGAAGTCCAAGATCACCAGCACAAAGAAGGACGAAATTAGGCAACAACATCCAAGCTGCCTGACAACTTATTCTTAGCTGCCTGGCTCCTGGCGATGGGCAGAGGAAGGAAATTCACGCCCAGAAATAGAATCGCAGTGTTCTCTGCAGGAACTCTGGCCAAGCTTTGCTGAGAGAGAGAGAGACCGCCTTCGGCCTCCTTCGGATTTCTCTGTGTCTCCCGCTAAATAAAAATCGGACCAGTCTGAGAGCTTCTTGGAAGCCCGTGGTGACCCAGAGCCAACAAGGACCCTTTCAAGAGAAGTCGGAGCAGACCGTTCTGAGCCCACCGCCTCCTCTTCACCGGCACCCGGGGGTGCGGACAGCATCCCCGTCGCGCTCCCACCTGCGACCTGGGGCGGGGGGTGGGGGGCATCTTCCTCTCATCCACCTGCTGTCCCCGGGCGGGAGGGCCGGACTGACAGCCCCCGGCAAGATGGTGCTCATGGAGCTCTTTCAACGGAATGACTTGCTGACATTAGAAAATCAAAACTCTTACCCGAAAGTCTGGATTTCCAGACACGTCTGTCTTTAAGTCTGTCTACAGATGAGCGAAGAAACGGGAAGAAATGTTTGTCCGCTTTTTGGTGCGATGGATTTGGACATGCAGCGGACTGCTGTTCAGTCGGAACCCACCAAGCACCTCGGTTTCCTGAGCTGTAAGACGCGGGGACACCCGCACCCACCGTGTGGGGTCGTGCGGGCCAGACGCTGTGCCGTCTCTGAAACCAGCAGAATGGCGTCAGGCGTGGCGTCGCGGGCGCCTAAGCTGTGTGCTGGGTGGCTGTTCTCTCTGCTAGACCCTGGGGACAGGGACACCCGTGGGACACGGACCCCTGCCCTCAACATGCACGAGGACATACAGTGTGCAGAGTCCCGAATCCGTATATCTACGCAGGGACACGTGGAGGTGAGGAGCCGTGGGGGCGCACAATGGCAGGAAGGAGGTGGCCGCCCAGAGTCGGGGCTCCTGAGCGAGGACCCGAGGACCCCGGGATGCGCACAGGGTGCAGGGCCTGGGGAGGGGGCGCCGGGTGCAGGGAACAGTAGGAGCGCAGAGGACGATCAGACTCAGCCTATCTGGGGACTCACGTGGGGTCTGGCGCTCTTGGCATCCGGGAGGTGGACATGTCCCCTGCAGCTCTGCCCTCCCCTCCTCCCCGATTCCTCCACCTCGTACTTCAGGTTAAATTCGTCCCATCACGCGGTGGACGCGTGACCCAGGCAAGACGGCAGCTCATCTTCCATTCTTTGCCCACAGAACCGCTGGACCGAGAACGGACACTAGACCCAACTCCATTCAAACTTGGGACTCTTCTCGACAGCGTTCGAGACGAGAAGTTTCATTTTTCTGGCTCGAATACGAAGGGGCAGAAAGCTCCGAGCGGCCGGGAGATGCCGTATAGAAGGAGTCTCTCTGAGAATACACACAAGACAGAGGGTGTCAGAACCAAGCGACCGAGAGACACCAAATCCTCAGGAGCTTCTGATCCAATCTGGCTCGAAGCCACCTTGGACACCGTTAGCTACTGGAGCCAAGACATTTTCTGTGGGGGGGTCCAGCAAGGGGGCTCTGGGCTTCTGTGACTTGCGAACGCACACACACAAAATGCCCCAAAATAACTAACGAGCTAATTCGAGTTGTCACTGCCAGACCAAGCAGCTACCACCCCCGTCCAAGCCCCACCCGTCGGAAGGACGGTATTCTCAGCTCGATGGTGGCAGTTCGAGCCCGCCTGTCTAGAGCATCGATTCTAAGAAACACGTGCCCTTCTATCACACCTTGGAAGAGTCAAACTTGAGGAAAACTTAGCCACGGAGCCCGTTCATAGCTGCAGAACATTAGCCCTGGAAATGCAGCCGGTGTCTCAAAGCTGATGGTTTTCTCCAGGGGTGACACGGGGCTCTGTGTGGTGGCCACGGACCTCCACGCAAGGGGATCACATCCTATGAAGATGCTCTGCCTTGCGCACCGGCACGCCAAGTTAACGATCGCCCTGCTTTCCTGGCGATGGAAAGGCTTTAGCAAGTTCATGCCCTTGGATTAGCCCTTTGGCTTCTCATTATTGCGAGTCCGGCTGATAGCAGAGGCTGAGAGACTGAATGTTTGCAGGCATGAGGTACGTGGGCACCACCCCTGAGGTCAGCAGGGTCCTATCCTGATGCCTCTCCAAGGGCACAGGGTCCTTCTCTGTCGGTGACGCGTGCACGGCTTCTGGGGCTCAGGGGACCTCAATTAATCGATCAGCAGCACAATTATTCATCAAATTAAGACCACGAGTCCACGGGCATGAGTGGACTAGAAAGACGCTCAAAGGCGACAGTACCTGGTCACACTCAAAAATCCGATTTTCCGTCCCGCGAAGACTTCCGAAGACGCTTGACGAAAGGAGCAGAACGTGTCTTCCTGGGGACGCGGCATCTTCACCGTCTGGAAAAGTGCACCGCCCGCTGATATCCCTGATGGGCCAGCTGTAGGAATGGCCTTTTGCTACCAGCCCGTAAGGACCTCCCCCAACGCCCAGAGGTCACGTCCACAGGCCCTGATGCCAGCCGGTCACCTCGGAAGTCCGGTTGTTACACTGCCCCGTTGGGAGACCTTAGGGAAGACATTCCACCTCTCTGTGCCTCCATTCCCGTGTCTATACAGCGTGAGTGGTAGTATTACCTACCTCGAGGGCTTGCTGTGAGGATTTAATACGTCGACACTGGGGATGCCTTTATTGCAAGAGGACCGTCCCATAAGGGCCCAGGTCAATGTTAGCCCCTAATGCGCACTAACTACCACGTAAGCTCCTACTCACGGAAGTACGTCCTCTCCATCTTGGCGTGTCCTACGGCTCTGTGTGTTTCCCTCCACGCTGCGCGCGCACAGCAAGGACTCCTAGAATAGCAGCATTCCCCATGAAGGGAAGACCTGTGATCGTTGGATCTAAGGACTCAGGTTCAAGGCTGCACCCAACGTCCATCCCTTGGACCGGAGCCCATCCACACCTCCTTGAGGATTTTCCTCGATAACAGTCGCGATGGAGAGTCCGACACACCGGGAGGCGTCCATGAAATAGCTTCTTTCATCTCTGAATCGCTGTATCATTTATTCATTCGTGCACTCAACACATATTCCTCGGGGACCATATGGGGACCAGACACGGGGGGGGGGGCACTTGGGACACATCCTTAGTGAAGGGACAGAACCCGGACTGCGGGGATCTTCCAGTCAACTACAGGTTCAACTGTAGAGACATAACAATACAGATGTGGACACCATATAGATACAGGTAGAATATTTGCCGAAATAACGCAGGCCCGGCGCTGTGAGACCCCTCGACAAACAGCATCTTAGTTCACCTTCCCTCCTCACTGGTTGGTTTCCTATACCAGTTTTACCAGTTAACGACAACCCGAGTCCTTATGCTGAGAATAGGTGTAGATTTCCTTCTGATAACGCACCCATCAGAAGATGCAGAGGAGAAAAGAAGATGATAGAGAGAGAAAATTTTAACTTATTTTCAACTTCTCCCTCATCTTACTCATTTGGGACTCCACTCAACCCCTCCTGCACGTCTAACCCTGGCCGTATATTGCCACAGGAAATCTGCCCCTGCCTCAAATGCAGGAAATTAAGGAGACAAGAAAAATAAACAAACACACCAACTGTCTGGGTGTGGGGGGGGCACTTCTAAAAGGCAAGGTGTCCTTGAAAGGATTGTCAAGGATTACTTTGACTATTGGTAATTTTGCCTTACCTTCTGGTGCTGGAACAAGCCTTTCCACGGTACAATTATCATCCCATTTTACGGATGAGAACACCGAGCTCAGAGATGTTAAGGGGTCTGTCCAAGGACAAAGAGCAAGGAAGGCGGGGTCAGGATTGGAGGGGACAGCGTCCGCCTGAGGTCTGAAGCGAAGGGATTCACTCCCTCTGCATTCTCGTCTCTACAGTGAACTGAACGCGACTGCTTCTTCGGTTCCACTGTTGGGGTCTGCAAAGGCACGGACGAGCTCCGTCTCCCGAACGGCGGCCCCTGGAAGGCTCCGAGAGAGCTGTCTTGGGTCCCTCTTCACCCTGCCCCTGCGCCTTTTCTTCTCACCAGTCTCCACGCTCACGAGGGCCCGACCACTCCTCTGTCACTGACTCCGCGTCCCGCCGCACCCCCAACACCCTTGAGCAGAACACAGTCCGGTGTCCACGGCTGCCCCCCAGCCTAGAAAGACGCAGGATTCCTGGTCGGGGTGACTGAGCGAGACCAGCATTCGGTGCTGACTTTTTGTAGAAACCAGGGCACGAGAAATACCTCCCTTTCCTCTGAAAAGTACTTTCAGAAAGCCAGCAGCAAGAGGGTGACGAGAAACGACAAACGCCCCTCGAGCCTCCGTGTGGGAGCCAGAGGGGATGGGGGAGAGGGTGGAGCCTGCGTCTGTCTACACGTGGCTTTGACCCAGCAGCCCCAGAGGATGCTGACGGGCAGAGGTAGGGACCCGGGGTGGCCCAGACATGGCGTTTTTACATGGTGGTTTTAAAATTGCAGAACAGGCACCCACGTACACACGCGTGCACGCACACACACACAGCCTCTGCACTAGACCGGGGCTGTGGTCAGCGTGTGTGTGACCTCTACCCTGGGGTCGTGCACTGATTAACGGCCGTGAAGATCGAGTCCACCTCATGGCAACCTCCTCACACAGCTGACTCAGTGGGCCCCATCACTACTCGTAAAAATGAACCAGCTGACTCAGTGGGCCCCATCACTACTCGTAAAAATGAACCAGGCTTTTTCACGCAGATGTGGCTACTAAGCTGTGTCTCCCAAAGTCTGTGCTAGCGGGTGGCTCAGTCGGTTAAGCGTCCCACTTCGGCTCAAGTCACAATCTCGAGTTTGTGGGTTCAAGCCCCAGGTCAGGCAGGCTCTGCGCTGACAGCTCGGAGCCTGGAGCCTGCTTCGGATTCTGTCTCCCTCTCTCCACCCCTCCCCTATTCCTGCTCTCTCTTTCTCTCAAAAACAAAACATTAAAATAAATAAATAAGGACTTTCCTCGCCTTGTTAGATTAGGTCAAGGTTCCAGTCTCTGCAAATCTCTGTATTCCTTACAGAGTCTGGACTCCGCGATTGCCCCCAGGGCCCCTCCCACCTCACCTTGGTCCCGGTCCTGAGATCAAAAGCCAAGTTCGCTTTCATAATGTCACGGTTTACCTTTTCCCAAGTGCACACTTTCTCCCTGCTGCCGAAACCTCACTGCACAGAATGCAGCCCCCTCTGGAACCTTCTGCTGCAGAATTTCTAGGAGACCCTGGCAATCCCCACAAGACCGTACCCTGGGGATGGCCCGGCCGTCCCCGCACTTGCACGGGACTGAAAATACCAGGGACGGGGAAGGTGGGGGCGGGGAGGGGGGCGGACAGAGATGGCTTCTCCACGCGGTGCTGATGAGGGTCTACTGTTGGAGGACCCCCGGGAGGCACCGCGTCGGCGGGAGGAGGCTCGGCTCCGTGGACACTGCCAGTCCCCTAGAGGTAGCGGCGAAATGCGTCACCAGGCCTGGCATCACGGCTCCGGAAAATGCCACACGGCTAATGAATTAAACCCTCTCGGCTTCCCCAAAGGTTTGGAGCAGAAGCCAGCCCGGTCCCCAAGCGTGATAAGGCCCCTGAGTCTGGTGACCGGCTGACTCGGTACATTCCCCTGAAGATCAGGCTGTACTTTTCTGGAAAGAAAGCCCCGTCTCCGTGCACACGTGGTTTGTGTCGAGTCGGGGCAGAGTCTGCTGAACGCGCTCCTGGGGATACAGGGCAGGAATGGAGCCCAGCCGTCGGGGGTTTGGCCTTGCCTCTGGAGGGTGGAGTCCTCCAGGGCGGGAGCGTGGGGACCCCACCCTGGGGGGCCTCGGGAGGGGGCGCAGGTTTGGGGAGCCACACAGGTGAGCCACCCGTTTGGGCCCTGTCGGGCTTAGCGCACAGATGCGGCTTCTGTCCAAACCCTGCCCTTCCTGTCACCCTCCAGTGACAATGACACGGGAGCGATAAGTACTGCGCTTTGTCAAGGGTGACAGAAGGAAATGAGTCATCGCCCTTTTGTTGTTGTTGTTCTGGAACAGACGGGTGGTGCTGGGGCGGAATTTTCTAGACTCTGAATATTCAAGGCTTCAGGTTGCTTGGATCAAAGGTGCCCAGGGGGGCGGGGCTGCTCGCTTGGGCTTTAAGCAGCATCCTGTCCTGTCTCCAGGGAGAAGTCACGTTCAACACCAGGAATGGGCTGGACCGAATTTGGGTTTCCAAAGCTTTCACTTGTAAATAAGCAGATATGTAAATAAGCAGGTATGTAAATATGCAGATATGTAAATAAGTGGGTATGTAAACAAGCAGGTATATAAATAAGCAGGTATGTAAATAAGTAGGTATGTAAATGTGCAGACATGTAAATAAGCAGGTATGTAAATATGCAGATATGTAAATAAGTGGGTATATAAACAAGCAGGTATATAAATATGCAGATATGTAAATAAGCAGGTATGTAAATGTGCAGACATGTAAATAAGCAGGTATGTAAATAAGCAGACATGTAAATGTGCAGACATGTAAATAAGCAAGTATGTAAATAAGCCGACATGTAAATAAGCAGGTATGTAAATGTGCAGGTATGTAAGTAAGCAGATATGTAAATAAGCAGGTATGTAAATGTGCAGGTATGTAAATAAGCAGGTATGTAAATAAGCAGTTATGTAAATGTGCAGAAGCCTCGCTGCTCTTTCCCCAAAGCTCTCCGGCTTAAGGCTCAGGCTCCATCGAAGCCTCGTGTAAAATGTATCCGAATCGGCCCCTCCCAGGCCTTCACAGCAAGAGAACACCCTCCGGGTGAGGCTCTTAAGCCCGAGACCAAGTTTCCTTCAGCCCCTGAGCCGGAGGCGTCGGGAGGTGGCAGGAGGTCAGGAAGGACGAGCACTCCGCCTTGTGGGGCTTCCGGAAGTGAACGAAAGGAGCCCCCCCCCCCCCGGGGGGCGCCCTTAGCAACTTAGGAGAGAAAAGACTTCTGGAGCTTCCAGTCTTTTCTCCATCAAGTGTCTGCTGCAAAACGAAACGGCCAACCGGGTGCCCAGACCGAGGAGGCAGAAACTCGGCATCCGACGCGGCAGACGGAGCCTTGCGGAGAAACCGCGGGCCGCTGCCCCGCTGGACGCGCGGTCTCGGAGCGACGGGGCCCGCAGACAGCCCCCGCGCTGGGCCGCCCACCCTGGGAGCTGGTCATGCTCGCCGCAGGCGGCCCGTCGCTAAACGTTCGGGCATCGGTCATCGAATCTAATGCAAACCAAAAACAAGATTCTCTCGTCCCGCGGTGCGGTGAGGCTGAAATTGACCTCGTGGTTTAAGCGCGTGAATCACGTAGAGAAAACATCCTAGGAAATCGGACGTGACGTGGGGAGCCGGCGCAATGTGAGAAGAAGGTACGTGGAGAGAGAGATGGAACTACTTCTGCCCAAGATTCCCAGGGTCCCCGCTCCGGCGGGAAGTAGAGCACCCGCACGGCCCCCCTGGAGCCGGTCAGGCCCCGCTGCTCAGTGCGGTCGCCCTGGTGCCAGCCCAGCGAGGCCCTGGGACAGGGGGAGGGGTCCCGAGAGGATGGGACCCTTGGGAGGCCCAGCGGTGAGGCCCCGAGTACCTTGATGACGTCTTCGTCCGCAGACCTGCACTCCACAGCCTCGGGCACGTCCACCACGGAGCCGTCCTCCCGAATGGCCACGACCTTGACGGGAACCGAGACGGCCTTCCCGGTGAGGATGGCCGTGTTCAGCACGTCCGTGTCCTGCGCGGGAGAGCAGAGGGCGCGGGTCACACACAGGTCAGCCCGAGAGCGGGCAGGGGCTGCCGACCGGGCCACTCCCCCCTTCCCTCTCCCCCTGCCGGTGACACTCCTTCTGCGTCGACCAAGTCCCGAGGCCCCGCGATACGGCGCTTCCGGGTGTCGGGGACAAGCCATCCCAGACTCAGCTCCTGGAGCCCGACAGCCACACTTCCTTCTCCGGCCCTGGGGACAGGGGCATCGTCACCCCCCTCCACCCCGGACCTCCCCCGTCACCACCCCCACGCCCCAGCGTGCCGCCGGGCTCACACACCACCCGGGGCACTTTTCAGCGTTCCGCAGATCTCCACTCCAGGGTCCCTTGGTAAGCGACCGCCTGTGCCCCGAGCTCATTAGCACCGTGAACGTGGCCCTCACCGTAGTTTCAAATTAAGAAGATGAGTAACCGGTGGCTCAGCTGGTTAAACAACCGACTTCGGCTCAGGTCACGATCTCACAGCTCACGGGTTCGAGCCTCACATCGGGCTCTGTGCTGTCAGCATAGAGTCTGCTTTGGATCCCTCTCTCCCTCTCTCTCTGCCCCTATCCCACCAAGTCTCTCTCTCAAAAATAAACATAAAAAAAGGTTCTTCAAAAAAAAAAAAAAGAAGACAAGTAACAGGACAAAGAACAGAGGAGAACTCGTCACGGAAAATCAGCCTCTGCCAACCAGAGCCGACTACCAGCACCCTTCCTCCCCCAGGCCGCCCCAGGCACCCGGGTCCCCTCAAAGCCCGGGGGTATGTGAGCGCCGTGTCAGTGTCCGTCTCCCCTTGCTGATCCCCCGGGGCCCGCGGGGTCCACCTTCGTGACTTATCTCCCACCCGCCACAGGCCTCCTGCCCCCACGACCAGCGCCGCGCAGAGACCGTCCTGTCACGTGGACAGCCACGACGGCCCCCCCACCTCCCGTGTCCACTCTCCCACGACGGTTGAAGAGCCTTTTAATTTCAGTAGAATCCACGTGTTTTCTCTCCTAGACTGCGACTCTCTGAAAGCGTCCTGCTGTCTGTTTTCAAGACAAAGTCCACGCTCTCCGCCCGCAGTGATCTGGCCCTGACCCCCCCATCCCCGCTCTGGCTCTCTCCCCCTCCCACGGCCCCTCCCCACGGGGCCCCCCAGACTCCTCCCAGTCCTCGCCGTCACCGTGCCTCCTGCCGGCACCCACGCGGAGCCTCCCCCACACCCGCCTCCGTTCCTGCCACCCGCCCGGCTCAGCCCCCATGCCCACTTCTCCGGGGGGACGGGGCTTCTCTGCCGTGGCCTGGTCTGCCCTGCAGGGGAGCACCCCAAACGCTCACCTCGCGTTCACCTGGTGTTTATGTTCCCGTCTCGAACCCACTCATGAGACTAAACTCCCCAAGGTCTCAGCCGCCTCTGTCCTGACCTGCGTCACGTCCCCGGAAGGGGGGACGGTCCCTGGTGGGCGAGGAGCCGTGCAGGACGGAGGTCTCGGGCACAGGCTCTGGGACCGGATGGTCTGGCTCTGAAACCGGCTCGGCCTCCGTTTCCGGGGACCCGAAGCCCCAGGAAATCCGACTCGAGTGAAATGACCCATCTCGGGTGTGACCGCGCCTCACACAACCAGTCTGGAGGGCCTGCGACTCGGGGCCGGCGACTCCAGGAGGTCACAGGGTCACTTCTCTGCCGTCCTCCTGGCCGCTTCCTCAAGCCAGCAAGACGGCGCCCATCACGCCGGCCATCTGCCCGCTGTCTCAGCAGGGGGAAGGCGGGATGGGGAAAGAGTGCACCTGCTCCTTCTCCTCAGGAAGTCCCAGGCTTGTCACACAGCCAAGCCACCCGCGGAGGAGGCTGGGAGAGCGGGTGTCTGCAAGGAGCCGGCCGTGGAGTGCCAAGAGGAATCCTCGAAACCTCAAAGCTGGGATTCTGTTTCTGCCTCAAGCACACACTGTAGGTCTAACTTTTTTTCTTTTTTTAATGGAAGCATTCCAAATATAAAGATAAGAAAAACAAAATAACGCTCCCTGGTCCCCGTAAGATTAAAGTCCTACAGCCTCACACGTACTAAAATCAAAAGACGAAGTCTGTAACTTTCTAGAATGTCCGTCGTCATGATGGTTTGCACCTCTTTGTGCAAAAACATCCATCTCCCTGCACCAAACGTCCCTTCCCGGACCACTCTCTTCCTGGGAGAATTATAGATCCCAGGCAGCTGTCTTGACTTGGGCTCGAATAAAACTCTTTTCCTTTCTCTTTGAAATTGCAAAGGCGCCTGGGGGGCTCAGTCAGCTAAGCACCCGACTCTGGCTCAGGTCATGATCTCGCGGTCTGTGAGTTCGAGCCCCGCGTCAGGCTCTGTGCGGACAGCTCAGAGCCTGCACCCTGCTTCAGATCCTGTGTCTCCCTCCCTCTCTGCCCCTCCCCCAGTTGCGGTCTGTCTCTCTCACACACATAAATAAACATTTAAGAAATAAAATTTTAAAAAGAGGGGCGGCCCGTGTGATTCAGTCGGTTGTGCGTCCAACTTTGGCTCAGGTCATGACCTCGAGGTTCGTGAGTTCAAGCCCTGTGCCGTTCTCTCTGCTGTCACCGTGGAGCCTGCTTGGGATTCTCTCTCTCTCTCTCTCTCTCTCTCTCTCTCTCTCTCGCTCCCTCTCTCTCTCTCTCTCTCTCTGCCCCTGCCCTGGTCATGCTCTCTCTCTCTCAAAAATAAATAAACATTAAAAAAACTTTTTAAATAAAATTTTAAGAAGGATTTGTTCAGTTTGTGTTGACAAAACGCACACACTTTGTGAATTCATGCACGCGCTTTTGGGGATAAACCCGAGAGTGTGTAAGAGGCGGCCTAGGTCTCCAAGAGTTCCATTCTTCCCGGGGGCAGGAAATACACGCACAGGAATATTTAGGGAGTGCGGCATGAATAAAAATAATCGTAGGAATTGATATTTCCACTTACCAAGCGCAGGGTAAAGGTGCCTCCGTAGGAAAGATCAGATCGCACTGTCTACAGAGACGACTGCTACCTTGTTTCCACAGGAAAGGGCCAAATCCAACTTGTTTGCAAGTCAGGAGCCTCGGGGTGAAATCTGAAACCCGCGGGCTCGGAGGGTGGGGAGAGGGGGAGGAAGGAGGCAGCGCCCCCTCCCCCAGGGGCAGGCGGCAGGTGCAACAAACAAGAACTTCACTCAGCCCCCGGGGAGACCGCTGTCTGGCCCCCCGCCTGCATCCTGGGGTTCCCGGAGAGGCCGCTGTGGGCGTCACCGCGGTGTCCACACGGTCACCACACGCCCCTCAAGGCCGCGGCCCGGAAACCCTCTCCCACCGCGGGAACGGCGGGCAGGGCCCCCTCCTGAGGACGGGAGCGTGCGGGGCCTCCCACAGCCCCGGGGTCAGCCGAGGGCCAGCCGGGGGTCATGTCCCGTGACCTCCTTCATTCCACCGCCACGCAGTCAGTCAATTGCAAGCGTCGCCTGTAGATTTTCTGTGCACACAGGGCGACCAGCAGATTCCGCGCCCGCTCCGGTCCCCCCGCTGCGTTCTGCCTGCTCCCGCCTCTCTCTTCCGCCCCTTAATGGCAAGCTGACAGTTTCAGTCTCCAGGCGGGCACACCCACCCCTGCTTCGGGTGCCTGTACCTGCGGTGCCACTGACACGTCCTGCCGGGCGGGCCCATGACCCTCACCTGGCCAGTCCGGTCCCTCGAGTGACCCTATCAAGGGGAATTCATGGACGGAAGAACCAGATTCCTGAAGATAATGGCAGGGCTCCTGGTTCCAGCTGTGCCTGAAGCCTGTCGGCCCTGGAAATTTTAGCTACAGAAACTGTTTCCTTAGTGCAAATCGGTGTTTGCTCTTTGCACATTTCGGTTTGTTCTGCTTTGATGCTTGTAGCTGAAAGCAATCTTATTAACCCAGAGCGGGTCCAGGCAAGCCCCTGCCAGCACCAGACCAGTACCGGTCTGCTCGCTGGATGCTCATGGCCTTCAGACGGGGCCTGCGGTGGTATTCCCAGGCACACTTTCAGAGGGAAGTGACGATGAGCCAAAAAACAACAAAAAAATCCCAACACAACTGACCCAGGCGTATGCTTTCCTTACGAATGTCTTTGCAACCGGGTTCACCTATTTCTACTTTCTCTTGAGTGACTCAGGTGTCTATACCCTTTCTTCCAAACGTCCCCGAACGGCCCCTCAAGAATCCCAAAGGGGATTCCTGCCTACTTTGGGCACCATAATAAAGCTCTCTCTCCATTTAAATATCTCCCTTAAGTCATCCCGTAAAGCCAGAGACTTCAAATAATTCGCCATCGATCACAAGACACGTCTTTGCCTCTGCTCTCGTTTGTGCAAGCTCTGAGGCTTCTGCCTGGAAAGCATGTTTACGCTCCTGGATGGGGATCGATTCCCATTACGGCCGCACGTTATTCTGAACGGAAGGACGATATAGGTCTTGGCATTTCACGCATTGGGGGCGTGAATGCGGCGGGCACGGGGGCCTGCAGCAAACCTCAGCATCAGCCGTGAGGAAGCGGACGGTACAAGTTCTGTGCCGAGAAAAAGCGACCCGGAGGTCCCAGAAACGCCAGGGAGTAGATCGAGCACATCTCGGGCCAGCTGACCCTTTTTCCAGAGGGAGAAAGAACATCAGACACTCGGGTCACAGGAAGGAAGTGCAGACGCTCAGATCGGAGGGCGTCCGGGGAGTATGACAACCCCTCCATCTCTCTGTGTCGTTCAGATAGACGGTCACAATTTCTTTTTTTTTTAATTAATCTTTGTTTATTTTTCAGAGAGAGAGAGAGACAGAGCATGAGCAGGGGAAGGGTAGAGAGAAGGAGGCACAGAATCCGAAGCAGGCTCCAGGCTCTGAGCCGTCAGCACAGAGCCCGACGCGGGCTCGAACTCACAGACCGTGAGATCATGAACTGACCAAAGCTGGAGCTCAACCAACCAAGCCAGCCAGGTGCCCTCGACGGTCACAATTTCTTAAGTGACACTGTGGACGCTGTTGGCGCCTCATCCAGGGAGACGACTGACACTAAGCAGGACCTCGGAGCTGGAAAGAATATGTTGGCTCCAGACACCTCCCTTCGAGAAGGGAAGGGAGCCGCGTTCCTTCCTCCCTGTGCAGAAACTGGCGCCCCAGCGGGTGGAGGACGGAAACAAAGGCGAGAGAATGTAGCATGAATTAAATCTCCTTACAGCGTGACAAACGCTGACACCCGTGGCGTCTGACCTCGCTCAAGGAACCCACGGCTTCCTTCCTTCCTTAATGTGTTTCTTTTATTAAAGACCAAAAGTAGCCTCATCTTCACCGCAGCTAGCTCCTCAAGCTCCCAAAAGCCTTGCTTTCAAATTCCTTAGAGACAGACCGACGCTCTCTCTAGCCCCCACTAGCCAGAAAGTATACACTCGGTCGCCCCTCACAACCCCGGGGCAGTGCTTTCTGCCCACAGTCCTGGCCCCGTGCTGTAATAAAACCGCCCTTTGGCACCAACGGTGTCTACAGAATTCTCTCTTGGCCGTTGGCTCAAGACCCCCAGCAGGTTCGAGAATGCCCCATGGCCAACCAAAAGTTGTGCGCCGGCACCACACACTCCGGAGAAAAGCAAAGCCTGGCCCTGAGGGAAGCGGGCATCGGGCATTTGCCAGGAGTCGTGATAACGGTGTGCCCGCCCATAGAACCTCATCGACAAATTAATTTAGGGTGTCGGTTCTAGTTCCATCTTCATCTTACACAGGTCTCTATGTGGAACTTCCGGAATGCCGGGAGGATGGACTGCCCAGCACGTCACCACCCGGGGATTCACTTCGAAAGGAAGCCTGGTCAGGAGGCTGCCCGGAGCACCGGTTCTAACGGGAAGACGCGAGAAACAACCTCTAAATGTCCCTGAGTGAGGGGCTGCCCAATGAACGGGTGTGGGTGTGCACACGTGCGTGTGCCCCTGTGTGTGCGCGTGTGCACCCCGAGTGTACGTGTGCCCGTGTGTGCAAGTATGCATGTGTACATGTGTGTGCACCCTGAGTGTGTGTGCCCGTGTGTGTGCGTGTGTGCACCCCGAGTGTGCGTGTGCCCGTGTGTGTGCGTGTGTGCACCCCGAGTGTGCGTGTGCCCGTGTGTGCAAGTATGCATGTGTACATGTGTGTGCACCCTGAGTGTGTGTGCCCGTGTGTGTGCGTGTGTGCACCCCGAGTGTGCGTGTGCCCCTGTGTGTGCGCGTGTGCACCCCGAGTGTGCATGTGCCCGTGTGTGCAAGTATGCATGTGTACATGTGTGTGCACCCCGAGTGTGCGTGTGCCCGTGTGTGCGTGTGTGCACCCCGAATGTGCGTGTGCCCGTGTGTGTGCGTGTGTGCAAGTATGCATGTGTACATGTGTGTGCACCCCGAGTGTGTGTGCCCGTGTGTGTGTGTTCACCCCGAATGTGCGTGTGCCCGTGTGTGTGCGTGTGTGCACCCCGAGTGTGCGTGTGCCCGTGCGTGTGCGCGTGTGCACCCCGAGTGTGCGTGTGCCTGTGTGTGTGCAAGTATGCATGTGTACATGTGTGTGCACCCCGAGTGTGTGTGCCCGTGTGTGCATGTGTGCACCCCAAGTGTGCCCGTGTGTGCGTGTTGCACCCCGAATGTGCGTGTGCCCGTGTGTATGCATGTATACATATGTGTGCACCCCCAAGTGTGCATGTGCCCGTGTGTGTGTCCAAGTGTGTGTGTGCACATGCAAGGGCACGTGTCCATGTGCGTTTCATGTGCACGTGTGTGTGCACGCACGAGTGTGAGTGAGTGCACGTGTGCACATATTAAATCCCATTAGTAGGGCTTTGTCCCAGATAGGAACTAGCAATTCCAAAACCGGGGTTGTGCGTGCCGGGGTCGAACGAGTCCCTGCGCACGAGAGACGGAGGAGAGTGGGGTTTCTGGCTGGCGGAGAGGCGGCGTGCGGAGCGGACCCGAGGCCGTGAGCACCGGCCCCTGGTGCGGGGTCGGAGCTGGGCGGAGAGGGAGGGGCGCCGTCGCTTCCGCAGAACGAGAGAGACATCGAGACACAGACAGACAGCCAAGAAAACATACCTTCTTTTTTTTGGCATTTTTGCATTTCATTTTTAACGTTATTGGGGTGTGATTGTTATGCATGTTTTTGAGCCAGGTTAGATGGCCAGAGAAAGCCCCGTGCGGGCAGGCAGGTAGAGAGACAGAACAATGAAGCC
Organism: Paguma larvata; assembly: GCA_030068075.1. Taxonomy (NCBI): domain Eukaryota; kingdom Metazoa; phylum Chordata; class Mammalia; order Carnivora; family Viverridae; genus Paguma; species Paguma larvata. Next base: position 86,613,479 of record CM057835.1, read on the forward strand.
TGGAGACGTAGAGAAGTGGAGAGAAAGACAGTCATGGAGACCAGAGAAAGAGAATCAGAGAGAGAGAGAGAGTACTTACTAGGGGACATCTTAGTCTGCATCCCCTGCCTTCCGACATCCTTCACTCCTGATTCAGCAGGGGTCCGTGGATAGACTCACCTCGAAGCTCTGACAGCAAATAATAATTCTGGAACTATCTCTCTAACGTCCTCTCGGGCCTTCCTGCTACCCCTTTGACAAAGCTCTGCTTAATTACAACGGTTACTCTGTTGTGTGAAATAAATCTCCTTCTACATCTTGGGCTAAATTAAAATTTAATCAAACCTCGGATTGCCACAGAATCAGCAAGCCAACGACAGCTGCTCGGCGAAAACCCAAACCCAGTTAGATGCGCCCCGGAGAGGAATCCTCCCGAGGGAAGGTGTGGAGCTACCGAAACTCTCGTCCGCGATAATGACTTTATTTAAATATGAATAAACCCTTCTGTGTGTGTTTTCTGAGGACTGGCTGGGGCCAGGGGACTGGGGTGGGCAGGGGAGCCTTGGCTGCGGGCCCTGGCGGATCCCAGTCCTACTGCGGGGCCCACGGACGGACGCACACCGGGAGGGAGAGAGAGACGAGGGGCGTGGGGGGGAGAAGAGGGAGGAGAGGACGTGGGCGCAAAGAAAGAAAGAGAACACGCAGGCTTAAACGAGGTCAGAAAGAGAAAAGAATGTCTGTGTGACAGATGGGGACACAAGGGAGAAGTAAACAGAACCAGGCCAAGAGCTATGAGTCAAGGGCATGAAGGCAGCCAGAAAGAGATGGGCAGACGGAAAGACCAACACGGGCAGCAAGAAAGACTGAGCAAAGAGACACACAGACACGCAGGTCTTACGGCTACCCAGGACAAGGGCTCTCCACTCTCAACAAAATGAACAGGCTCCCTGGTGCCTCCGTGGCAGGGGACGCGGTGTCATCAGGGCACCTGTGACCATCCAGCCGAGGCCAAGTGAGCTCTGGCACATCGCTGTGACATAATCACAAAGCCGGCACGCCAGGGAGAGCTTCCTTCAAAGTGCGTGGCACGCCAGGGTCACGTCCAGGGGTGACCTTCCAGATGTGTGGCCCCCGCCGGTGCAAGAGGCCCCTGGAAAGACACGAACGCCAAGGATTAGAGAGAGCGGCAGAGAGCTTACGATGTGTAGGCACCGTTCACACCTTGCGTGGTTTATTCACAGGCTGCCCACAACAGACTTAGGAGGAGACGCTCCTAGTATATCCCACGTTACGAACGAAGGTATGAAGACAGACGGTACTTGTCCAAGGTCAAGGGGTGAGATTCTAGACCTGGTTCTCAAGTCCAGGAGATCATGCTCTTAAACGCTATGCTATTTGGCTTTTCAATATAACAACACACTAGCGATCCCCGAAACCCATTCCGTATTTCATCCTTGCAGCCACTGGGCCAGGTGCTTTGCACGCACCGTCTCGTCGCTCCACAGAGAGGGAGCCTTTCTTGACTGTTTGCTTCCCTCCATTATCTTCACGCATAACTCATGCTATCTTTTTGTGCACTTACAGCCATTTCAAAATTATTTATTCGGTTATTTGTTTACGGTCTGTGTTATCCAGTAAAATAAATCCCCAGCTTCCTGCTTTCCCGCAAAGCCAATCCCCTGAGGGACTCGCCGCCCCCAGAATTTCCCTACCCACCCCCTCCCCCTCCATGGGTGGAAAACCAGACAAAATATACGACATACCTGTGTTCTGATATAGCACCGGAGGTAACGCGAGACCATGGTCATCGAGAGATAGGGACAGCGCGACGTGAGCCTCACAGTCGTCACAGCCGAGTGTCCGCAGGCATCCTCCAGGCAGCAGCTGGGGGAGGAAGAAACCACCCAGGAGTCAGGCTGACCCGAGAGACAGAGAGTAAAGGTAAAGGTAGTCACGGCAACTGGGCTGGAAGGAAAGTGTCTGGAGAAAGATCGGAACCCCTGCAGGGAGGCCCCCTTTCTTCTCGGGCTGTGTGCTATCTGCGCGTGCACGGGTCCAAGTTCCCCAGGTCGAGAAAAGCGTCACCCAAAGCCACAAGCTGAACTGCTTCCCTGACTCACACGTGACTGGGTCCAGTCCCTGTTCCCAGCAGCCAGACGGAGGGACTGTATCATACTCTGCATTGGCTACAGTTGTCAGATGGGTCATACCTTTCAAATTGGACTAAATTAGGGGTGCCTGGGTGGCCCAGTCAGTTAGGGTCCAATCTAGGCTCAGGTCATGATCTCACGGTTCGTGAGACTCTGTGCTGACAGCTCAGAGCCCAGAGCCTGCCTCGGATTCTATGTCTCCCTCTCTCTCTGCCCCTCCCCTCTCACTCTCTCTCTCTCAAAAAATAGGTACACATTAAAAAAAAATCTGAAATTGGACTAAATTAGCCCTAGCATAGAGACCACTCTGACCTGAACGAAGCTTAAAAACAAATCTCAAAAGAGTCGAATGATCTGCAAGGAACCTAACGTCGTGCCAAAAAAGAGTCCAGTGCTGATAAAAGAAAATACAACGGCATCTATGTCTCAAAAAGGCAAAATTCACAATGTCCGGGAGCCGGCGAAAAGTTACCGAGCTTAATAAAAAGCGTAAAACTGTGCCCATGGCCAGAGGAGAAAATCAGCCGATAGAAATGGATCCAAGGATGATGGAGATGACTGAGTTAGCAAACAAGGACCTTAAATTAGTTTCTATTAATATCAACGACATGTTGTGGAATATAAAGGAAAGCGTGGATATGACGAGGCGAGACATAGAAGGTATAATAAGACTCAAGGGGAACGCCCAGAGATGGAAAATGCCGTCTCTGAATCGAAAAATGCACCAGACGGGGTGAACAGCAGATTACACACTTCGAGGGAAAATAATTTGAAGACACCCTAATAGAAAAAGACTAAAAATGAATATTCCAATCTGCTGTTGTAGCTTAAAAGCGGCCGCAGTTAATACACAAACAAATAGGCATGGGTATGTTCCAATAAAACTTTATTTATGACACCAAGCAGTGGGCCAGATTTGGCCTGACGTCACGGTTCACCGACGCCCAGCTTTCGACGATTGCCCTGTCAGACTCGTCGAAAATACTTCTCAAAGCTTTCCAGTCTCAGTCAGCTGCAGCTCGGTCCTTTCTGTTTTTCTGGGTACAAATATCCTGGCGTCCTCATGCTCTCGTACCCAATATGAAGGTCACGAACAAACCGTCTCAGATCTTCCTTCTGGGTTATGGCCACTTTGTACCAACTCCACCTCCAGGAGTAGATCCTGGGCCGAAGTCGCCATCAACTCTTGGCTCCATGATTGCTCTACTCCCCCGAGGAGCCCTGAGTTCTGCTCTGGGTCTTTGTCGGTCTTTGCAGCAGTCACAGCGAGCTCGCGGAAACGTCTAGTGGACCTTACTCTTCTCGACGCCCATCTTGCTTATCCACAATATGTGATTCTGGATGAAGTCTTTACAGAAAAGGAAGGGCCTTTAGATTGGCCCACAATGTCCGAGGCCGTCTTACTCATTCACCGACTCTCCCCTTTGCCTGCTTATTCTCGCTGGCCTTGCGCGTCTAGTTAGCTAGTTAATGTTTTCCATTTTCTCATTCAGCGCCTGTCTCCTGGGCACCGATTCTGTATATGATCATAGGTTTACTTAGATGAGTCTATAGCAAAAGCCCCTTCCCACACACTCTCTGCTATATCTTTCCGGGGAAGGTTAAATTAACCTTGTTCCTTAACACCCACTGACCAACCTGAAATGCAGCTGTCATTGGAGAGAGGGGAGGGTGGTAAAGAGGAGAGGAAAAGGGGGAAAGAGCAGAAGAAAACAGAAATGGAATGAGGGAGAAAGGACTCAGGCTGGAGACACGCTCCTCGGAAGACGGCATGGCTTGGAAAGACGCGTGACTGAACTCGGCTATCCCTGTCCCTCCTTCTGCTGCTCTTTTGTCTACAGCTATTTCCTGAATACCCCCCAGATGCCAGCTGGTCTTCTAGGTCAGGAGGGTGGACGATACGGACCAATATGAGCCACCATCTTGGAACTAACAAACGTTCATAAGGTTATAACTGTCACGAGGCGACTGTGGTGCGTGCCAAGTGCCATGAAGGGGTGACAGGCAGGCAGGGGGCTGAGCGCAGAGGGCGTCACCTAGTCCTGGCAGGAGATGGGGCGCTCGGCTCGGGTGCTGGCTGTGTAGTTGGAAGGCAGTGGTTGGATTCTGGAGATCAGCGGCACCGCAACTCCCTGATGGCCTGGACGCGTGCCGTTGTTAGAACGTAGAAGCATCGTGGACGACTCCTAGATTAGCATTCCAAGCAGCAGCCAGGACGGGGGTGCTGCCTGCGGAGCCAGGGAAGATTCGGTCTGCCCACACGAGGAACACAGCTGGGAGAGCCTCCTGATCCCAGCAATTACCAAGAGCTTAACTTAGCGGCCCCTTTACAAATCAGATCTCCAAAGCCACGCGTGCTGGAGGAGGCAAGTGAGAGGAGTTTCACTCCAGGAGAGGTTTGTTCTCACGGTTACAAATGACGCCCTTTGAACCGGAGCTCTCTTCGGAATCACTGAGTAATCGCTCCCGGACCGGGAATCAAATACTTAATCAGTTGGCAAAGGAAGGAGAAGGAGCCTCCGGTGAAACGCCGATGCCTCTGTCCAGATGACTGTGTGACGGGTGATTAATGACTCAAGAGGCACTTGCTGGTCTGACACTACCGAAGGGCTGCATGTCCACGCTGGGATGGCGACATCCGGCAGCCGTGCCACTAAAGTCCGTGGCGGCCACCTAATGGAGGCCACGGTCATCTTCACAGGTGGCTCTCTGCATAGTGGTTCCTCATCCCAGGAGAGAGCTGGGACTCGGGAGACGGGAGGTTTAGGTCGGTGCAGCCCCCTCCCTGGCCGGGTCTCATAAACGAATATTGTCTCTGAGTCTGCAGAACTGAAAAAAAAAAAAATGAGCTGGACAAAGTCGCCTCTGCCGTGCCTCGGTTTCCCTCGGAGGCTGAGTTTGACCGGATGACCTGCAGTGTTGCCATCCAAATCGAATGTCGTCTCTGAACTCTCGGTCACTGGAACGCATCTGGCCGAGACAAGGACACAAACCCCCGTGGCAACCAGAGAGATGTTTGGGGCAGCGGTCGGGTGTGGATTCTGGAGCCAAGCTGACTCTAGGGAACATCCCCGCCCCATGTGGCAGATGGGGGGACACGCAAGCCCAGGGATGTCTGGGGTCTTGTCCCTGGTCACCCATTCCTGGAGTCATCACAAGAGCAATCGTCCCCCCGCTCCCACCCTGGCTGGCTTGGAAGGCCCTAGGGCAGCAACAAGGCCCTGGAGGTCCTCGGGAAGACCCCCCAGGGGCAGCGGAAGTGGAGCAGAAGTGGTGCCAGCGAGGCCGGTTCCGGCGTTAGAAAGACTTAGACGAGCCTTGTGCTTGGTGAGTTGGTTTGTTTGGTTTTTATGGAATAATTGTAATACAAGTGTCTTATGGGTTTTTTTAATTTAAATATATCTTTGGAAGATGACATTAAAGAAGGAAAAGTAAAAGAAAAAACCATCAAAGAACAGCAAAAAATACCGTAATAGTCAACCACTTCTTAGGCATTCTAAAGAAGTACATACGTGCACGAATACTGTCTGGTGATGCGTCCCTGCTGACATCTGTATCTGTGGCTGTCTTATTGCCACATGGACTGTTAAGTGCATGTTGCCACCGTCTCCCCAGCGACCTGGAGGCCGACGGAGCCTCTTTGTTTCCTTAGCATTCCTCCAAGGCACATGGTGTAACCCTTTCGGGATCTGGAGAGCTTGGCTAAGGGGTTAAAAATGTAAACTATTTTGGAGCGTCTGGGCGGCTCAGTCAGTAGAGTGTCTGACGTCAGCTTGGGTCACCATCTCGTGGTTCATGAATTTGAGCCCCACGTCTGGCTCGCTGCCGTCAATGCGGAACCCTCTTCAGAGCCTCGGTCCCCCTGTCTTTCTCTCTCTGCCTCTCCCCTCCCCAAATAAACATTAAAAAAAATTTAATGTAAACTGATTTATTCGCCTTTATTTTTTCACCTTCTATAGTACTTGCTCTTCAAAACACGTCTTCAGTCCGTGCCTTTTTAGGGGATGGTGGGTGGGGTTATAGAAGGAGAAGAAATAGCAGCTGTCAAAGAAACTCGGGCCTGAGCTCACGGTCTTCCTTGGGCTATTCTGGTAGAACTTAGCCGACCTCGCCTGTGCTCAACCACAGGGATAGACAAGAACCCCCCGCCAGCCGGTAAGCCACACTGGAAGGGCTCAAGAGCCTGCCAGTCATTCCCTTGCCCCATACGCTGTCTGTTGGATGCGCTTTGGGAATCCGTGCATTGTAGGAGCGCACGAACAGAGGAGACGGTGAATGACGCAAGCCACAGGAAATCCGGCAACAGAACCCTCCTGAAGAGGACATCATCGGGCACCTGGATCTGAAGACAGACTTGACCTTGCTTTAAGTCAGTTACAGGGGCACCTGGGTGGCTCAGTGGTTAAGCGTCCAACTCTTGGTTTCGGCTCAGGTCATGATCGCACAGTTTGTGGGTTCGAGCCCCACATAGGGCTCTGTGCTGACAGGGCAGAGCCTGCTTGGGATTCCCTCTCTCTCTGCCCCTCCCTCTCTCATGTGCTCCTTTTTTCGAAAAATAAATAAAGGGGTGCCTGGGTGGCTCAGTCGGTTGGGTGGCTGACTTCGGCTCAGGTCATGATCTCACGGTCTGTGAGTTCAAGCCCCACGTCGGGCTCTGCGCTGACAGCTCGGAGCATGGAGCCTGCTTCCGATTCTGTGTCTCCCTCTCTCTCTGCCCCTCCCCTGCTCACACACTGTCTCTGTCTCTCTCAAAAATAAAATGAAACGAAAATAAATAAATAAACTTAAAAATTTTTTAAATCGGTTATATAAGCTTAATGATTCCTTTGATATCTTAAACCAGTTTATTTTAGACTTTTTCTGTCAGTTGAAACCTAACCATTCATGATCGATGAGACGGTAATTTGAGAAATTTGAGAAACGGGTTTACGACTTTATCTGCAGTATGATTTGGTGAGTTTCGAACATCTCCGTTTTTTGTAATAACCTGTCTTCGGATGACGGTGGCGATAATAAATACACCACATATGGGGCGTTCACTATGCATCAGGCAACGTTCTCAACACTGGACACGTGTATGAACTTGTATCAGCCTCACAGCCAGCATGGCGGGTGGAGACAGTCACTGTCCCCGCTCTGACGGCGAGAAAGCCAAGCACCAGAACTGAGCGGACGGTTCAGGGTGAGTGCATGGTAGAGCCTGACTCCGGGCTGTCTGGCGGTAGGCTTACTATATTTGCTGAAGTAAAAAGGCATGGCCCAGTTAGACACACAGGACCAGGGGACCAGCGTGGTCCTCAATGCCTCTGCCAACGAGGGTCCCCACTGTCCCTCACTGTCCCCACCAGCCTCCGGCTCCAGTTGCAAGGATTTTATAAGTGCTGGGGCCAGTCTGCACGTTCACTAAGCCTGCGAGAGCACGGCCTGCCACCCCACAGGGACAGCCAAACACAGTCCTCGCTGGTCCCTCTGTGGTGCAGACAGAACGGAAAGGCGGACAGTCCCGCCCTCGATGCTGTGCCATCCAAGCTCAGCCGCCTGCCTGGAAATGTGGCCAGTTGCTCGTGCTGTGCTTTGCTTCCTTTTATTTATTATTATTATTAATTTTTTAACATTTAGTTATTTTTGAGATAGAGAGAGAGAGAGAGAGAAAGAAAACAAGTGAGCAGGGGAGGGGCACAGAGAGGGAGACAGAGGATCTGAAGCAGGCTCTATACTGTGAGGGCAGAGCCTGATGTGGGGCTCAAACCCACAAACTTCGAGGTTAGGACCTGAGCTGAAATTAAGAGTCGGCTGCTTCACTGACTGAGCCGCCCAGGCGCCCCGTCTTTGCTTCCATTTAAAGATTTGAGACAACAGGGGCACCTGGGTGACTCAGTCGGTTGAGCATCTGACTCTTGATTTTGGCTCAAGTTGTGATCTCACAGTTTGTGGGTTCAAGCCCCACATCTGGCTCTGTGCTGACAACATGGAACCTGCTTGGGGTTCTCTCTCTCTCCCTCTCTCTCTGCCCCTCCCACTCAGCTCTCTCTGTCTCTCTCAAAATAAATAAATAAACTAAAAAAAAAAAGATTTGAGATAACAATTGAAAATTAGAAAACAAAATTCATCTTAAAATTTAGGGCCTGTCACGGAAACGTGGAACAGTGAGCAATCGCGGGCTGTGACTGTCTCCTGGAGACACTGGAGACTAATGGCGTCCCCGTAGGTGGAAATGAGCCCCGGTCGACGGCCTCCCTTCCTCACTTTCCTCCTACCTCCTTCGCTCCCCTGAGTCTGAACCCAGTTCCTGGAGAAATTTGACTTTAAGTCCCTCGCCCAGGCATCGGTGGTGGTGGCGGGGGTTTATATACATGTGATGTCTGGGGGTCCTGTCCCCAGCAGGCTTGTGATCAGAAAGGCTGCGGGAACACCCCGCCCCTTTGCACCTGGGAAACACGGCTCGATGGCACTGATGGCAGCTGTGACCAATAAGCACCCTGGACAGCAGCCTGACGTGTGTGGAGGACCTGGGGAGACTCAGTCCTGCCACAGGCGAGGCTCAGAGCACCTGCCACCTCGCCTCCTGGCCGGTCAGAGGGACAGGAAGGTCAAGGCCAGCCCGACATGTGGACGGGAAATAGGGGCCCCCTTGCCAAGGTCTCCGTGGCTGCCCTCAGGTGGTGACTCAGAGCAGCCCCGGGGGACTCACAGGGAGCTCAGGGGAAGGTGACTCCCCTCCTCCCCAGACTCAAGAGCGTCCTGTGTCTGCTGCCCGCAGCGTCTAGTGCTGGTTTCTTCCTCCTCTGTGAGCTCCCCTCCAGGGACGGTAGGACTGCATGAGCGTCACCAGCCACGGTGACATCTCCCAGGGTCAAAGGCGGTCCTAGGGAAGGGGGAGAGGTGGCAGCCCCCTCTCCCCCCCGAGTCCCACAGAGGCCCTTCCTGGGTCTTCTCTAAAGGCCTGGCTCCTTGTCTCAGAAGAGAACCTGCAGCTTCTCCAGCTGGGTCTCAGTCAGTAAGTGAAGGACGGGTTACTCACCCAAGGATGTCCGTGGTTTCGCCTGCTCTTTGACTGCGGGATGGAATACTGCCTCCTCCACGGAACCGTCTTGCCCCAAAGGCAGGGGAATTCTGCTCCCGGATGGGGTGTCCCTGCTGCCTTCACCGAGGCCAAGATCTGAGACTCCCTCATCCGTCCCGGCCCCCACCTGGAGTCCGGCACACGGGCCCTCCGTCAGGTGTGCGGAAGGAATGACCAGCCGCCTGTCCCCGAAGTCTGAACGGACTCCCCAGTTCACCAAGCATTTCGGGACTTCCGGTCCGACCCAGCGGCCAGCCACTTGGTTTATCTCATGTCTCCCCCCGGGACCTCATTAAAATGAGAAGAAAGGAATAAAAAAGTGGAAAGCCCTCAACAAAAAGGGGCCTTCGGTGCTCAAAGATCAGACCAGTCCTCCCTGGAACCGAGGCGCCCGAGGCAGTAAGGGGGGTGCTTGTTGGAGGAAGGATCGAAGTGAGGCGTCAGCTTCTGCAACGGAACACAGATGTGACAACTTCGAGCATAAAAATATACGTAAAACTAATAAATGTCTAAGCAGAGGAAGCGGGGAGGAGTCCACGGTGCTGACCGCGCATCTGACAGAGAAGGGTCCGCTAGCACCAGCACCGTCTCCGGTGACAGAAAATTCTGTATCTGTGCTAATAAGGTCACCACCGGCTACACGTGGGTTCTGGCGCCTGAAATACGGACGGTGCAGCTGAGGAACCGAGTCGTAACGGTGTCTAAAGTCCATTTTAATTTAAAGAACCGCGTGTAGCCAGTGGCCGCCGTATTGGACAGCTCAGGCGCCGACCCGTCTCACGCAGGTGCGTGCAGGCCCGTGTCCGCAGCGGCTTGTTCACGGCCGCTCGGGGAAGGGGACGACCCGGATGGTCTGCGGGCGAGCGGACAAATAGAACGTGATTTACAGGAACAGATGCACGAGTTTCGTCGTCTTTTAGAAAGAAGGAAACCCCGCTCTCGGGGGCCACACGGGTGAATCTGGAGGACGCTACAGTAAGTGGAGTCAGCCGGACACAGAAGGACAAACTGACCTCATTTTTACGTGGAATCTAAAAGAGTTGAAACATAGAGTCGAGTGGGGTCTGCCGGGGGCGGGGCTGCAGGAAACGGGGAGATGTTGTTCTAGGGTAGGAAGTGTCGGTTCCCAGTGAGATGGATAAATTCTGGGGACCCAGCAGACACCGCGGTGACTGCGTTAGCGATACCGTGTTGTATACTTGAATGCTGCTAAGAGGGTAGATCTTAAGTGTTCTCACCACACACGCACACCACACACACACGCACACGTGTGCACACACAGAAAACGGTAACTACTGAGGTCGTTGGTATTAACCAGCTTGACCGTGGTAACCATTTCACAACGTATGTGGACATCAAAACATCACCCCGCATCGCATAAAAACACAATTTTTATTTCTCAATTATACCCCAATAAATCTGAGAACAATATTTATAAATAAATAAGTAAATACCTAAACGAAAAGAAAGCCTGCTACCCTGGAATTAAATGCCGGCCTCTGAGAGCGACAACGGTGAGGGGGGAGGTCAGGGCAGTAAGAATAATAATAGAAACAAGACGGGGCTCCAGGCACTGACTTGTTTCGCCTGGAACCTTCCCCCTGATCACAGCGAGGTGTGTCAGTGATCGGCGTATCTCGTAGTGACTGGTTTTTCTGAAGTCAGAAATTTCACATTAAATTCATTGTCTTCTGTTCAATAGAAGTAAAAAGGGAAATCTGGCACTTGGAAAAATAGCAGCGCGCGGGGTATGACGTCATCGTTATGCAGTATGACGTCATCTGCTGTCTGCTTGCTGGGCCATCTCTGCGCGTGGCTGTGGACTTAGACGCGGCGAGCGACGCAGGTGTCGCATCCCCGATGGCCCTGCGGGCGCCGCCGCGGTTCTGACTTTTCTGCGGGCCGTCTGGAATGTTTACAGTGAGCACACGTCTGTCCCATACAAACAGTGGACCGCGGCCCTCATCCAGCGGCAGGGCGGGCGGCGGTTCTGGGGAGGCAGGCGACACTTTCCGGGCTGACAGGTGCGGTGCGCCAGGTGCCCGCGTCAGGTGCCCCACGGCAGGTGCCGCGCCGAGCGCGGGGTGGGGCCGCCGGGGGCGCCTACGTTGCTCACACTTGGGGAAACCGGGGCGCCCCGGGGCCCAAGGGCTTGAGGAGGCAGGTAGGTAGGTGCGTGGGGGAAGGCTGGAGGGGGCAGGGGTGCAGGGCCCTCCCAGGGGGCGGGGAGCGGGGGCGGGTGTGGCCGCAAGCTGGTCTGCGCGCGCCATCTAGCGGGCGCCCCGGGGACCGTCGCCCGCGGCGCCCTCCGTTTGGGCAGGAGCGGCACCAGCCAATCAGAATCGCCGTCGGGCAGTTTGCAAACTTGAGGCCCTTTGGGAAGAGGCCGCGGGGCCTGCACTGCGCTGTGCAAACCGGCGGGGCGCCCTGCGACCTTGACTCCTCCTGCGCGGTTCTCTGTGGCGGCGCGGGGAGCCAGGGGCGTGAGGGTTCCTTACCCGCCGCACCTAATCCAGTCGCTCAGTGACCTTGCCACCGGTCAGGGAGCATTTTCAATTTCGCCACTACTCTTGAGTGTCCCCCCTTCAAGCACACTGGCCTGCGGATGAGAAGCGGCTGCTAATGTTTACTGGGCCCGTGTGATGGGACAGACACGGTGCACGCACTGTTGCTTTATGTCACCTACAAGGGAACCTGGAATTACATGATTGTAGAGTAAGACCTAGGTTCCACTGGGCACAGGAGTGTCTCTTATGTTGTGGGCTTCAGGAGGTGTAGGAGCTGGCGTAAAAAAAGGATCTTAACCCATTCCCCCCACTGTGGAAGAGGGTGATTTTTCTTTTCAAAAAGAACATTATGTCCTCAGAACCCGGCCTCCTGATGATCTTACCATCTTGAAGGGTGTGTGTGAAACAGACGCAAATAAAACCCTTTATATAATAACGCTCGATTTTGTCATTTGGGACTCATCAGCCAACAAAACAAAACAATTCCCGAACAGGAGCCTCTGATGGACGTGCCGCTCGGCGGAGGTTTTCGCGAGATAGGTCATAAATATCAATGGTATTGACAGAGCCTTAAAACCGTGTCCTGTCACGTTCCGACGGCAACAGAAACACTCAGGGTCCTCCTGCTTGGTTTCTCTGAGTGACAGCCACGAGTTTCTTTCATGAACTCGTTTAGCTGGGCCTATGCTTCCCTTTCATCTTCAGAAATTACCCATCGGTAAAGGTTTTCCCGAGTAGACTCGGGTCAACTGAACCAAACGTCTTAATGGGTTTTCCCTTCACCTTTTCTCCCTTCCCCGCTACGGCGTGCGTTCCAGCATCCATCCTTCTGCCCCTCGGTGTTTATTGTGCCCCAGGAAATGGCGTCACCTCAGAATGCTGAGTAAACATTGGTGTGCCGGTTCGCTGGCCGTGCTCACTCGTGTCCATGTGCCGGGTTGTTACTGGTGGGTGGTCGAATGGCCCTGGGCCCATTGGAAGGGAGGCTGTCCGCTGCGTGGAAACTTCGTGCTGCTGAATAGGGTTCACTGCTTTCCTGTCCCCCAACAGGGATGGTTATCGCCGGTCACTTGCACCGCGTGTTGACTGAGTGACCTGGGGCCAAGGAGGAAAGAAACGAGCAAGCGTCAATATGGCAGGCTGAAGTCCTAAAATAAGTTTGTAGGTGAAAAACCACATGACACGGCGCCACCTACAGGCTGTCCTCCGTGCTCTACTCAGGACTCGAGTGCTCCCGGGGTTTCTCACATTTTGGGGGGAGGCCAGGGCGCTGTCGTGCACACACAGAATTGTGCATTTCTGGCACATTTAGGGCTCATCTTTATTTAGGGAGCACTCTTACAGGGGTGTTGGGATTGCTTAAGGTTTTAATTACCTACTGCTGGGGCGCCTGGGTGGCTCAGTCGGTTAAGCGACTGACTTCAGCTCAGGTCATGATCTCACGGTCTGTGAGTTCGAGCCCCGCGTCAGGCTCTGTGCTGATGGCTCAGAGCCTGGAGCCTGCTTCAGATTCTGTACCTCCTTCTCTCTCTGCCCTTCACCTGCTCATGCTCTGTCTCTGTGTCTCTCAAAAATAATAAAAAAAAATTTTTTAATTACCTACTGCTGGAGATGGCGAGGCCGAAGCGTGTTACGGCGCCTTTCCTGTTCACGTGAAAACTGACTCTGAATTCATGGTCAGCGACTGGAAGCTCTGGGATGAAGCATGACCAAAGCGGGTAGTCTCTCTTTTTAGTGAATTCGATTTTTCATCAGCACTTCAGCCGTCTCCAAACCCCCTGACCTGCTGAAAGGTGGTCTTTCTGGGCCAGTCGTCCGGCTCTTAGTTAAGTGGCTTCTATACACTTATTTTATTTTACTTTTTTTTACATGTAGGCTTTTAATTTTGCAGTAAGTTTTGGCTTGTGGGAAGTTGTAAAAATAGGACAAAGAATCTCATGGATGCTGCCCACAACGGTACATCTGATGGCTGAAGTACAAGACCAAGACCAAGAAGTTAATATTAATACATTATCCTTAACTCGACTATAAACCTTATTCAGTCATCAGCCTTTTTTTTTTTAACCCGAATTCATGTTTGTGTAGCTCTCTACGATTGAATGCCCTATTTAGATTCGTGGAACCCACAGTAAATTAGATGCAGAATCCCGCCAGGGATACAGAAGATGGTTCTGGCACCCCCGCCAACCACACCCCCTCCTGCCTGTTTCCCCGCTGACCTCAGATCTGACCATCTCTGCTGTTCTGTCATGTCAAACACAGACCCTAAACGGAATCGTAGAGGATGTAACATTTTCCCATCAGTATTTGTTTTTCACTAAGCGCCGTCCTTTGTGCCCTTCCGGAAGGTTCTGCACGTCCAGCTGTTCCTTTGCGCCGCTGAGTGGTACTCTGCACTACGGCCGGGCCAGCGTCCCCCCAAGCGTCCAGCTGCCATCAGGGGTCCAATCCCTCCACATCCTCACCAGCGTTCGGCGGTGTCCCTGGTTTTCGTTTTAGCCGTCCTAACAGGCGTACGGCGGTATCTCCCGTGGCTGGGTGTGCGTGTCCCTAGTGGTTGACGATGCGAGCGTGTGTTTGCGTGCTTCTCATCCGCGTCTCCTCCGCGGGGAAATATCTGTGTTCACCCATCTTCCTATCGGAGTTGCTGTTGTTGTTTTCCGTTGGGTCTTGTGAGTCCTTTAGGTCTAAGTCCTCTTGACCCAGGATGCTCCGCTTGGCTGATTTTCTTTTTCTTTTTTGTCTCTTACAGGCCGACTTTTAGAGAGGCCTCTCCTGGTGGCGCTGCCTAAGTGAGCTCTCTCCTTTCTGTTCTCATTAACTTGTAATTGTTTAGTTGGTTGGTTTTGTGTTCCGTTTCTTCCCTTCCACATTGTGATCGTACACGTTTGAGATATTGTTGGGTTCGTTTGTTCATTTTACGCTCGGGCATGTGATTATTTTAGTCCTTATCTTTTTGGCACTTTTCCCGCATCCGCGAGTGAAGCCTCTTCAAGAAGGCGTGGAAGCGGTGAACTCCTCTGCCCACGCGCCCCCTCTCAGGCCCACCAGCTTCGGGTAAACCTTGGTGTCGGCTGCCTTAGATTCCGGGTGTTATCTTTTTGTAAAGATAAGCAGACAAATGTATGTTTTTGTATTTTCTCTTCTCTCTGACACAAAAGGTAGAATATTTACTTAGCAGTATCTTCTGGAAACCACAGTTCCCAGAAATTCTCTTCCTTCCTGTTTCCAGCAGCAACGGGGCCTGCTGGGTGATGCCCGCCAGGTCATACACCGTCCTGAGCTTGGACGGCATGGTCGCTTGCTCCCAGGACGTCCTGGTGGCCCTCGCCTCCTGCTGCTCGGCAGCCCCCTCCCAAGCTGTACCAGGGCCCATCTGTGCGATCGATGGCAGAAGGGAAACATCGGGAGATAAAAAACATAGTTCCATCCTGACCCCGCTCTTCCTCGGCTGCTGTCTCCGGTTCCGCTCACTCTGCGGAAAGCCGGCTGCTGTGTTGTGAAGACACAGAGGTCTGACGGGAACCCACGTGGTAGAGAACGGAGTCCCCGGCAGGCAGACAGCAAGGAGGTGAGGCTGTCAATGCCCGACGAGTGAGCTTGAAGCGAACCCTCTGTTCCTGGGCAAGCTTGTGACGACCTGCACCCCATCTGACAGCTTGACCACAGCGTCACGAGAGACCCGGAACCAGAACCAGAACCATCCAGCGAAGCCATCGTGGGTACGTGACTGACCCACGCAAGCTGGGAGACAAAAATTACTGGTTGTTTCAAGTGGCTAAGTGGCGGCATTACTTGTTACACGGCAGTAGAGGACTAAGGCGGGCGTGTACATCTTTTCCGATGATCAGCGAGTGTGCTGGGTAGCACGGGGCACTTGTATTCTTCAGATCGTTTGAACATTTTACCCGCGGTCTAGACCAGAGAGGACATACAGAATGCAGCACGTCAAGTACACGTACACACACGTTAAAAACAAACAAACGTGTCACGTAATTTGAGACCTTGGTTCTTGTCGTTGTTCCTCCTGGCAGAAAATCCAGTGTTCATTTCACGATGGGGAGAAGCTATAAATCTCGACGCAGACCGGGAGAAATAAAACCCCATGAACTTTACAGCAGAGGCAGGGCCGTGCATTAGGATGCACTGGCCTTCAAGTAAGATAATAAAACGTACACTGTTCTAAACAATAAAGCAAGTTATTATGTTTTGTAACCAGGAGTCTGGAGACAGCGTCATGGGACTCAAGTAGGGCAAGAATGCATGGAATAAAGACACGGATGGGAGAAGAACAAAATATTAATAGTGGTTCTTTATAATTTATGCTTCCCAATTTTTCACCAATGAAACATATATTATTATTGTTGTTATTGTTATTATTATTATTACTTATTTTGAGGGTATTGCAGATAGACCTGCAGCTATAGGATACAAAGCACAGGGACCCTACGTTCCACTCATCAAGCTCCTGCCAGTGGTACCATCTTGTATAATTATAGCACAATATCACAACCAGGAAGTAGACATCTATACAATCCACTGACAGTGTTCAAATTCGGGGGGTTTTCCATACATCCATTCGCGTCTTTGTGTATTTAGTTCTACGTAATTTTCTCACCGTGCTAATGTGTCTGGTGACCACCACGCGTGAGAATCGCTTTGTCATCACACGGCGTCCTCCTTAGTTCCAGTGCCCATCCTTCCAAACCTCCCTGCGCCCTTGCCAGCCCCTAACTCCCGGCCACCGCACATCTGTTCTCCTTCCCTATGATTTTGTCCCTTCAAGATTGTTCTGTTAAGGAGGTCGAATAGATGAAACATTTGGGGATCCCATTTGAGGTCTGGGATGTGCCAAATGTAACCATGTATCCATTGAAGATATTTGACTTGTTTCTACTTTTTGCCTGTTACAAATAAAGCTGCTAGGAGGATTCGTAGGCAGATCTGTGTGAGTGTGTGTGCGCGTGCACATGTGTGTGTGTGGGAGAGAAAGAGAGAGAGAGAGAGAGAGAGAGAGAGAGAATCCCAAGCAGGCTCCACTACAATGTCACCACAGAGCCCGATGTAAGACTTGATCCCTCGAACCTCGAGATCATGACCTGAGCCCAAATCAAGAGTCGGACACTTAACCACCGGAGCCACCCAGGCGCCCCCAAATTGCATCTTTAAAGGAAATGGTTGAGAGGATTCGTATGGAAGAAAGGGTATTTCCCCAAACCAGCAAACACCATAAATAGAGGAAACTTTTCTTGACTCATGAAAAGACGATTCGACAAAAATCCACAGGGGAGAATGCCTTTCACGGACCCTCCACTTTCCCACTCGGCTCCATTTCCCGGCCCTCAGTCGTCTTCTCTGCTGTCACTAAGGCTCCCAGGAAAACAGACGGGATCGCGACCACCGTGGCTAACAGGTCATAGACGCCCCTCTTGCAGTTTCGGTGGTATATTTAGCTTCGGCGGTATCTGTTCAAAATGGAAGGTGGGACCACCTTAGCGATAAATGTGCTGTTGCTGCAAATGTTTAATTATACGCTGTCTCCATTTCGATTTAAAATAACTTCACTTCTTATCTTAAGAAAGGACTGTTACCAAGAAAACAGAGTGAAAAATAGCCACAGCGGCGATCGTCACTCAGCTCGCTGAAACTCTCTCAAAGCCGAGAGTCCAGGCGGCGCTTCTCGGCAGGGGGCCCAGAACTGCCACTTTGGAGTCTTTCAGGGACGACAGGGAGTCGCAGAGGAGATCAAATCGGGGTCCTGTCCCCATCCTCAGGAAGTCCTCTGGCTCCACTGGAGTCCAAGGAGGGACAGGTTGGCCCCAGCCCCTCCTGGCACCGAATACAGAAGGTTTGCGGCCACGGGGGCTCACGAATGTTCCCACAGACCCAGACGTTACCGACCAGCCCCGTCTCCCCACCAGCTGGACCACGGTGGCTTCTCCCGAGCCAAGGACCCCGTCCCGCGCCGCACCCCTGGGTCTCCTGCTACGGAGAGGGGGAGAGGACAGCCAGCGAAGCCCACTCTCGCCCTTGAAGAAGAAAAATAACAGAAGCCCCTCGGGGGGCATCACCCAAGGCAGACACGGCTCCCTGAAATGCCTCTCGGACCCCGGTTCCCTGCGTGGGCTCTCAGCCAGCAGGGTCCCCTGCGGTGAGGGTCACAGTGACAATCGGAAGTGAAAATCTGCACGTAACCCAGGATAGGGGAGACCGGAGAGCCACGCTCGTCACCACGTGGCCTTCACCTAGGGTTAGGCAAACTGCAAACTTTAAAGTAATCAAATGTAGGGGGTACGTACCCCTCCCAGGACCACCCTCAC
Source organism: Paguma larvata (assembly GCA_030068075.1). Lineage (NCBI taxonomy): Eukaryota > Metazoa > Chordata > Mammalia > Carnivora > Viverridae > Paguma > Paguma larvata. Next base: position 86,631,498 of record CM057835.1, read on the forward strand.
TTGTGACCCCAACTGTCCCGTTAGGGGGGTCCCCAGACCACCACCAGAGTCAACAGTTTGCTCAAAAGATTCACAGAATTCAAGACGCTCTTCGGTTCGTGGCTGTGGCTTATTGAAGGGAGGGGATCCAGACCAGCCCCGTTGTCCTTTCCGGGGGCAACCTGTCGTGTGCACAGTCTGTAGATTGGAATATTCTTCGCTGTTACAAAGAAATATGCTTTCACGTTTATCTCAAACTCTCTTCCCCCTCACTTGTGATACAAACGTGGTCAACGGAAGCATTTAGTTAATACTTACCAGCCACTCTCTCAGACACCGTTGCAAGCCCTTCACACGGAAAAAACGATTTCAACCCCACAACACTCCTGCTGGATGATGGGATAGTGGCTGGCAACGGTCCCCAACGCCGTGTTCGTACCTACTTCCAATAACCTGTGAATGTGACCTTCTTTGGAAATGGGGTCTTTACAAATGTAATCAAATTAAGGATCTCGAGAGGAGGCGAATGCCCTAGACTCCCTGGGTGGCCCTGTAGTGGGTTGAATGGTGGTTTTTCCAAAAGATACGTCTCTCTGGAACCTGTGAATGTGAGTTTGTTTGGAAAGACTCTTTGCAGATGTATCTGAGTTAGCCATCTTGGGGTACGCTCATCCCAGATTAGCCAGGAAGACCCCCAATCCCATAGCAGGTGTCTTTGAAGGAGAAGATAAGACAGAGCAGAGACCAAGTCCAGGTGGGGATCTAGGCGGAGACCGAGTGACCCACAGCCGGGGAACGATAGAAGCCACCAGAAACCGGAAAAGGCAAGGGAAGATTCCTGTCCCTGAGCCAGTGGGACTGGTTCTACGGAGGCCTCTGTCTTCACACGGTCTTCCCTGTCACGTTGGCTTAGGGCCCATCCGCCTGACCTCGCGGTACCTTCATGTCTCCTTCACAGCCCCTGGCTCCAAGTACAGACGCATCGTCAGGTGCCGGGGGTTGGGACTTCCTTCGGCAGGAGTTTGAGCGGACGCGAGCCCATCCCCGTGTTTGAGTCCGCGATTATTTAAACTTTTGGGAGACCTCGCAGGCTCTTGAAAGCAATGGCTTTTCTCTACACCGTGTACTTTGTTTTCTTTCCGTCAACGGGAAAAGAACAGTCAGCTGTAATGCGTCACTCAGAGTCCAAGTACACCGAATCCCTCACCGCTGTTTTTGTTTTTTTGCAAATGATTAAATATTACTTTCTTTCAGTTTATAGCATAATCTAAGTGACAGCCGATCCATCAGCGTATCTGCTGATGTTTAACTACAGTGTTTTGCATTCATTATTCCCTACTTATATCATTCTTTTAAAAAGAGGAATAACTTAATTCTGCCTCTTGACAGCAGGGAAATTAAATGGTGAGGCAGAAAGATGAGTGTTTCGCTGGAAAACGAAACAGCAACTGCGGATCTATAAAACCCAGCCAGAAGTCTGTCACCTCAAAAGGAGATAAACAAAGACAAGCTTCTGGAAAAGCCTCTCATCTCAGAAAGGAAAGAAACCTTCAAACCACAAACACAACTTGCCAAGTGGTGCAGCCAATTTGGGGAGCAGTTTGGCCAGCGAGAAAGATACATATACCCAGGCACGCGGGGATTCTCCGGTTATGTCTAGACGCCAAAAGGTTGGCATCACACTTTTGACTGTAACCCACACTATTAACTATATTGTGCGTGATACGTCAGTCAGAAAAAGACAGAAAACATATGCGTTCACTCATAGGTGGGATTCGAGAAACTTAACAGAAGATCACAGGGGAAGGGAAGGAAAAGTATGTTTCAAACAGAGAGGGAGGGAGACAAACTGAGGGTGACTGGAGGGGACGTGCGGGGCCTGGGGGGGGGAGGGGAAGGGGATGGGCTAAATGGGGGATGGGCATTGAGGAGGGCACTCGCTGGGATGAGCACTGGGTGTTGTATGTAAATAATGAATTACCGAATCTGTTCCCAAAGCCAAGACTACACTGTATATACACTGTATGGTAGCTAATGTGACAATAAATTATTAAAAAAAAATCTTTTTCATGGCATCTCAGAACATATACGTGTACATGGACGGGCCTGTGTACACACACACACACACACACACACACACACACACACACATCTTTGCATGCTTGCTGATGGACAATGTTGGGGAGGAAGAATTTCCTCTGCCTTTCGTGGTCCTTCTAGATGGGCTAAGAATCAAATAGATACGAGACAGGTGAACAGGAGAAAATCAAATTTAGTTTCATTTGTCCGGGAAGCCAGAGAGGAAACTCCAGAGCCAACAATGAGGCTTGTAAGAGCTAAGGGGAGGGCAGCTTTAGGATCTGAAGGAAGACCTTCGGCAGGAAGCTAAGAGGTATTTGGAAAACAAAGCTCGCCTTACTATGCAGACAAGTTTCTTGTAAAGAGCAATCTTTGTTAACAGCTTTCTTCCCGGTGCAGGCCGGAGGCTAAAGGGGAGGTACTGTTGCTTTTTCCTCGATCCGATCGGCTTGGTTTGGATTGTCTTTAACACAAAGTAACTTTTACAACAAAGTGGCCCATCTCGGGGTGGCCTGCTCTTGTCCCTTAGAATGATATTAATTTACAGGGTCTGGTCTCAGGACCGGACTAACTCCTTCTCACGGCCAAGTGCAGCCCACACAGATCTGGCCTGCTGGGACACCCCCGGCGAGACCACACCGATGCATTACATTAGTGACACCATGCCGACTGGACAGAACAGGTAAAAGGGGGCCCATTCAGTGGAGGTCTTGGAAAGACACACGTGCTCCAGAGGACAGGAAGCCCCGCAGACCTGCACTGCAGTGGGCACAGGCGACAGGACGGCCTCTCGGAAGTGCAAGGCAAAGGGTGCAAGGGGCCATCTCCGTCTCCGTCGCTGAGTGTCTGGGTCGAAATCTCAGGGCTGCGACTCAGAGCACGAGGAGAGGAGTTGCCACAGTGAAGTTTCTGGGTCCAAGGACGGGATCCCTCAGCAGGCGCCGCGCTCTCCCCTCCCAGTCTTCCTCCCGCCTGGGACCCCCATGGATGCTCCACCCCGCGCGTTCACCCCCGGTTCCCGGCGCTCACCACCCAACCTGGTGGCGCATCGAGGCCTGGGCGGTGGGACCCGGCCCTCGGGGACTGAAAGGGGCGCAGTGGAGAGGGAGCAGTTCTGGAAAGAAAAGGGGCCGGAGGTGAGCGGTGGGTGTCGTCTTGAGGCTGTGGGAACACGGAGCGGCAGGTGGGGGTGGGCCAGGGTTGGGGGCGTGGCCAGGGGCGGTGCTCAGGTGGATGGGTGGGGCTTGGAGCGGGGCCAGGGACGGACCGGGGTGGGCGGGGCTGGGGGCGGAGCTCAGGTGGGATGGGTGGGGCGGGGCGTGGCCGGAGAGGAACTTAACCTGGACCTGAGCCGGGAAGGGCCAGGGGCGGAGCTCAGGTGGATGGGTGGGGCTGTGGGCGGGGCCATGGACGGACCGGGGTGGGTGGGGCTGGGGGCGGAGCTCGGGTGGGCTGGGTCCGCGGGGACCGCGGCGGGAGGGACGGGGCGCCCGGACCGAAGCTCCGGGGCTGTCTGTTGGGGGTTAGCGCCTGCCGAGCGCGATCCGGAGCCACCGCGGGGAGGACCGGCCGGGGCGGGGCGCAGACTGGGGACGCCGAGCGCGCTCCGGGGCGCCGTCGGGTGGAGGTAAGGCCGGAGCGGGTGGCCGCCGCGCAGGCCCGCGGGAGATTGCCCCTGGTCTCCAGGTGTTTCCAGAGGAGGGAGCCCGAACCTGGAGTTGGGCGATCCCGCGAGAGGGCCAGCACCCCGAGGGCGCCTGTGCGGGGCCGGTGCGGCCGGGATGGCGGGTCCCGCGGGAGCGGTGGGGTGCTGGAAGCCAGCCAGAGATGCCCAGGTGCCGCCCCGCAGTAGGGAAGGGCGCGTGCCCAAGGGGAAAGTTCCGTCGATGCCCCGGCTTCCTATCCCCCTCCAAGTCGGACTGCGGTTCTGCGGCTGGGAGTCCCAGCCCTAAACACTGGGGGCCCTACTCTGCCCCCAGCTCCGTCCATCAGTGGGGACGGAGGATGGAGCGAACCGTCCACTAGTGCGAACTGTGCGTCCGGCCACCCAGGACGAGGACACCCAGATTCTTGCGCCCCCGTGTCCCCAACCAAGAGGTCCCACGAGATCTTGGCCCACGAAGGGAGGCAAGCCCACAGTGCTCGTCTCTTGCTAGAAATCTGGACTCTCTCCGCGGGCCCCCGAGATGGATTTCAAAGCAATTTGGGGTTTCTGGTAGAGACTGGGATTCAGAGGGGCTGGCGTCTGGGGGAGGTGGGTGCGAGCTCTCCTGGACAGAACGGAACTTAACCTTCTCCAGAGCACAAATGCACAGACTGTTGGAGTGGAGGGAATTCAATTGGCACATAGCACGGCGCCTAGAAAGTTCCAGAAGGGATCAGCTGGTATTAACTTGCTAGTTTTACTCCGTGCACATGATGTTGGGTGGCCGTGTGGATTCTGCGACTGCAGGGCGGGTGGTGAGAGGATGGGGGGAGGTCCAGCCTCTGGGTCCTGGGAGCTTCCTGCAGGACACAGGCTACGGGGGAGGTCTGCAGGTCAGGTAGTATCTCTGGGCCTGCGGAGCCCTGGTGGCTCAGCCCACTGTAGGTGCAGAGCCTCTGTGCCTCCTGCCCCCTCGGGTGGCATTCGGTTCCCTGTCCCAGGATGAGCCGACTTCCCAAAGTCTAGGGCACATCCTAAGAACCACTTCCTCCCATGAGCCTCTCCGCCTAAAGCTGGCCTCTGAGCGCAATGGAAGGGGCATTGCTAAGTGACATGTGAAGGTTGGTTTGCGTGGGAGCCTGGGGGACTCAGTCGATTTAGCTGGAACTTCGGCTCAGGTCATGATCTCATGGTTGGTGAATTCCAACCCCTGTGGGGCTCTGTGCTGACAGCTCAGAGCCTGGAGCCTGCTTCAGATTCTGTCTCTCTCTCTCTCTCTGCCCTTCCCCTGTTCACACGCTGACTCTCTGTCTCTCAAAAATAAATAAAACATTAAAAAAAAATAGATCCCCAGGGTCAGCGCAGAAGGCTGGTGGGTCGTGAATAGTGGATGAGCTTGGGCTCTTTTAGGGGGGGTGGCCCCGAAGGTCCTTGGGAAAGCCGACTTTGGAATAGGAGCAGGCGTGAGGAGGAGGAGAGCGTGGGTACATGGGGGAGCCCCACGCTGATGGACACCTGAGGCTGGGGTCCTCCCCTGGAATCTGTTCTCCCTTACCTTTCTCACCGCAGAAACCCTTGTATTTTCTAACTTCTTTGCATCAGATCGGTATGACCCTGTGAGTAACTTCTGCGTCAGCGGTTGTGGTGCCTGAAATTTCCCTGATGTGATTTTAATGGAAGGAGGTGTGCCTTTCTGTTTTCTGGTGGCCAGAACATGGATGTAATGGCTGGAGCCCCAGCATGTATCTTGGACCATGAGGTGACCGCAGGAACGGAAACTTCGCAGAGTAGAGTAACAAGAGGGCTGCCCGGTCTCCGACGCCAGCCCTGGGCCGGTCGCCTCTACGTTTCGCTGCCATGACAGAGAAATACATTTCTTTCCGATTTAAGGCTCTGCACTGTGGGGGTCCTCCTGTGATTCACAGCTGAACCTAACCCTGGGTGATAAACCAAGAAAAAAAATAAAAACTCTTCAAATTAGCATTTTGGAGAAATAATTTATATGCAGTAAAGCACACCCATGTCCAATGTATAGTTTGAATCATTTAAATAAATATAAATACATAGGTAACAGTGAAGATATAGAGGGGTGCCTGGGTGGCTCAGTTGGTAGAATGTCTAACTCTTGCTTTCAACTCAGGTTGTAGTCTCACAGCTAGTGAGTTTGAGCCCCGTGCCAGGCTCTGCGCCATCAGCTTGGGATTCTCTTTCTCTCTCAAAATAAATAAAGAACATTTTTTTAATAATTTTTTTAAATTTTTTTTAATGTTTATTTATTTTTGAGACAGAGAGAGAGCATGAGTGGGGGAGGGGCAGAGAAAGGGGGAGACACAGAATGTGAAGCAGGCTCCAGGCTCTGAGCTGTCTGCACAGAGCCCGATGCGGGGCTCGAACTCAGTACGGTGAGATCATGACCTGAGCCGAAGTTGGACGCTTAACCGACTGAGCCACCCAGGCGCCCCAAGAAAAATTTTTAAAAAGATCTAGAACATTCCAAAAGAAAAAGATCTAGAACATTCATGCCCCCCCAAATTTGTGCTTTTCCCTTCCTAGTCAGTACATGTGGGAACTCTGTGCCCTGGCAAACACTAGTGTTTTGTGTTTTTTTTTTTCCCATTACAAACTGGATTTGTCCTTTCTAGAATATTCTATCAGTATTTTCATGCATCGTGATGGGTCTGGTTTCTTGCAAATGCTCATGAGATTCATGCACGACTACATGACTCGGTAGTTTAGTCCCTTTTTCTTGCTTGGTGCTGTTTTACTGCTGGGGTGGAGGTAGCCCCACTTGTCTGTTTCCTCACGTGGTGGTTGACCCTGGAATTGTTTCCAGGCTTTGACTGTTGGGAGCAAAGCTTCTACCGACACTCCTGTGCAGGTCTCTGTGCTAAGAGCAGAATCGCTGGGTCAGGGTAGGTTTCAGCTTTGAAGGAGCCATCAGCTTTTTTTTGCAAGTGGTCTTACGATTTTACCTTCCCGCTGGTGATCTTTGAGACATCTTCCTCCTTCGCCTTTGGTATTATCAGTCTTGTAAATTCAGCTCCTTGGTTACGGAATCCTGATCGTGTCCCCCCCCCAGCCGATGCACCTGGCGAAAAAGCCAGGTTTACCAGCAGACAGGGCGACCCCGTGACAAGAGCCGAGATGCAAGGAGGGGCTCTTGAGTGGGATTTCTGGGGAAGCTCTTAGGCTGGGCATGGTCTCCTCACCCCAAGAAGGCAGCACAGGAGAAAGTGCCCCGTGGAAGAGGGTCCCCCTCAACGACACAGCCGGTGAGCGCCCCTGCCCCCGCCCCAGCTATGGGATGGGCTTCCCACCATCCAGGCGGTTTGAAGTCCTCTGTCGATGTCTCCCGGGGCTCCTGGCTCCTGGTCCCCTCAGCCTCGTGGTTCATTTTCAGAGCACATTTTCCTTTTTTCATTATTTTTTAAAAATTTATTTATTTCGAGAGAGAGAGTGCACAGGCGGGGGAGGGGCAGAGAGAGAAGGAGAGAGAATCCCAGATCCCAACAGCACAGAGCCCGATGCGGGGCTCAAACTCACAAACTGTGAGCATGACCTGAGATCAAGAGTCAGACGCTTAACTGACTGCCTTTTCATTTTCTGCTTTTTGCTTTTCAGTTTTTGAAGCTCCCTGTGAGGGTCTGGGAATGAATTCCTTTGGGACAGGGAGCCAATCTCGCCCAAAGAGTTTTTGTAGTCAGGTTTTGGTGGATCCTGTAGCCGCAGCCCCGAGGCTGAGAGGCCCGTGTGGGGCATAGATTCAGATTCCTCAGCCTGATCTGTCCAACCTTGGCGAAGACCCGAGAAGGGAAGGGTCCCCTGTGCATCCCCTGAGTTGTGGCGGCTCAGAGAAAGCAAAGTCTGAGGGGGGGGAAGAGGAAATGCAAATCCATCCAAAGGCACCCGAACTGTCACCAAACACCGAAGTACACTGTGGCTTGCCGGCTCTCCCCAGAGATCATTCATTATATACGGATCTTGTGATTCGTTGGCAGTTCCCGGGAGGAATGTGACAGCTCAGGGGCGAAGTGTGTGTTGACCTGACTCGGTTTCCAAGGGTTCCAGGAATCATTTCATCTTTTGTCTTTTTCTTCCCTTCTGCTTTCGTGGTGGAGAACCCGGAGGTTGTCGACAGAGACTCTCCTCCCCACGACCGTCTCTACCTGGGACCCCTCACGTGAGATGCCCAGAGACTTAGACCAGGGGTCGGAAAAACGACAGCTGGGGGCCGAATCCGGCCCATCATCTAGTTCGTGCATGAAGTTTTATTGAAACACAGCCTCGCGTTTTCATTCAGTGTCTTCTATAGCCGCTTTCCCGCCGTGTGGCTATGACAGAGCCTTAAGGTTCTTTTTCTTCTTTTCCATTCCTTAAAGGATTTGGGCTCTACGGCGTCAAGCACGCGGTAAGCGCTGACGAGTACTTGTTTGATGAGAGACTCGGTGCGTGTGTGAGTGCGGGAGGGACCGGCCGGAACCCCACCCGTGGGGTTGTGCGGTGAGGGCTGTGTTCTCGCCGACCCCAGGAAATCTCGTCTGGGGCTGTGTTCCGTCTGCCCTAGAAGATCTCTTCCAGTGACTAAGAAGCGACTGAGGTCCAGTGCTCAAAACTGTCTCAGTTGACAGCCACTGGTTAAGAACTGGATCGTGGGGGCGCCTGGGGGGCTCAGTCAGTTGAGCGTCTGACTTCAGCTCAGGTCATGATCTCACCGTTTGTGGGTTCGAGCCCCGAGACGGGCTGTGTGCTGACGGCTCAGGGCCTGGAGCCTGCTTCGGATTCTGTGTCTCCTGCTCTCTCTGCCCCTCCCCTCCTTGCGCTCTGTCTCTCTCTCTCTCTCTCTCAAAAATAAATAAACATTAAAAATTAAAAAAAAAAAAAAAGAACTGGATCGTGACAAGATCAGTATTCTCATTCTCAGTCCCAACGCTCCACCGCGATCACCGAGAAAGGATGTCCTTATGCCCCCTTGTTAGACCCGGGGGCTTTTGGAAACCTGCCCACTCCTGCCGAACATCCCCGAAGCCTCAGGTGCAAACCCATGGAGAAGGCACGAGATTTTGTCTTCTTGAGGGTGGCGTCTGCAGTTAGTAGAACGCCACCCGGAAGTGGCTGAAATGGTAGGGCTTAATTCCTTTTCGTCACAAAAATGCCGGAGGTCGTTGGTCCCTTGGTTTGCTAACCCAGGGGCACAGCGGTGTCATCCGGGATGTTTCCACACTTCCACTGCACGGTGCCCAGGCCCCTGGCTGTCATTCCCAACGTTGTTTCCTCGTGATCACAAGACGGCTGCGACTCCTCCAGACATCACAGACTCACGCGGCTCGTCCAAAGGCAGGAAGGCAGATGTTTCTTGTCATGTCTGTCTCTACCAGGGAGGGACCACCTCTCCACAAACCCTCCACCGGCCCTCTCCTCGGACCTCGACTGCTGCACAGTGGGTCCCAGCTTCAGAGGGTTTTGGTCAGGTGCGTATTTGGCATTTTTCGGATTCACAGTTGGGGGCGTTGGGGAGCAGGCCGGCTGCCAAGGGTGAGGTGTAAGATAGTAGCCAGTAGCCTTCCTCTCTCTCCGAAGGTTGTATCTGTTTGGTTCTCCGTTTCGCACCAGGGCGCTGTGTGTGTGTGTCCCCGCCGGAAGACTCCCTCTGGGTTGCTGGGGCGTCGGCCAGGTGGCGGACCGCTCAGTGCTGCACTGATGAAGCTCAAGCAAAAAGGGGACTCAGGCTCCTCACGCAGATGGAGACGCGCAGGGGGGACTGGTACGAGGGACGTCAGGACGCAGGTGCCCAGGCAGCGTCCCTAGCAGCCTGTCTCCTGTCCTTCCTCTGGGTTGGCACCATCTCTTGAAGGACCTTCCCTCCTGGTGGGAAATTGGCCACCAGCAGCTCCCAGGGTCCATCATGCCGTTGTGGTCCCTTCGGAGAGGACACGGCTCTTCCCCGTCCAGTCCACTGGCTCCGTTTGGCCTGCCTTGCATCACCAACCCACCAGAACCCATCGCTGTGGCCAGCCCACCTGAACGACGCAGGCTTAGAGGACGGAAGACGTTCTGGGGGGTGGATGCTGGGGGAGGGGAGAACCGAGAGAAGCCAGACTGTCCCCATAATCTTTCTGTTCCCGATATCGTGCCTCGGGAGTCTCCACGTGAGATTGTCTATCTCTACGCCCTCAGGGAATACTGTCTGGGCACACGATAATAATGTCTGTGGATTTTGCATGGGGCATAGATTTTCTTCTTCAACTCTTTGATCAAGTAGTGATGTTTTCAAACCCAGAGAACAACACAGATGGTGTTTGCCACATTCGCGAGGATAATTTTGCATTCTTTTTGGAAAAGACTGGAAAGATCGCAGGAGAAAAAAGGCATTATACAACCAGAGTTACATCATGAGGAGAAGTTCTCACGCGGCCTGCCTCTTCCTCCTTTCCTGCCTTTCTCCCCGTTCCCTCATTTTGTCTTGCTGGCGGTGCTAGAAATGCAGAAACGCGTGCTTCAGGATGACAGCGCGCACCCATCTAATACCCCTGTAAGACCCATTCCATAATATTAATAAATATTGCTTCTTTTATCCCCTTTGTCGAATTATGCTATCAAATGAGATGTTCAATGCAGGCTCGTGGGAAGTATTTGATGGCTGACAAAGTGAATCTATGAATACATTCCCCCCCAAAAAAGCCATCCTGCAGAAGCCGTAATCTCTGAATTGTGACAACCTTGGGTAGAATCGTGTTAATAGAATGTAACACACAAACTGCCTGAAATACTGTGATAAGAATTTTAAAAGCCGTTCGGGGCAAAGACCCAATGCACGGGGTTAGAAAAGCAGAAAAAGTCTCCATTTAAAACATTTTAATGAACGCTCGTCGTGAGGAAATGTGAGTAAACGAAGATGAAAACCACATGATTGTAAAGAAAAAGAAGCAAAAAAATAAAGAAAAATAAGCAATAAAAAAATAAGTGTTCTAACAGCTAATGCCAAGGAGATGGAAGTCGGCTAGCAGGTTTCTTGCACGGGAACTAGATACACATCCAGGTAGCGTGGCAGCGGAGTGTTCCCTTAAATGAACAGTGCTGACTCGTATCCTTTGTACGTGTGGCTGTCCCTAGGGATGATGCTCCTGGGTCTAAGTGTGCATGCGTCGTCGGCTGACCCACAGGTGCACAGACCTGCGGTTTCGAGAACCGCTTAGTCGATGCACAGACCAGCGAGCGTCACCAGAGATGCTTCTCATTTATCTATGCTGCCTGCTTGGGGTGATTTGTTACTCAGCGAGAGCTGACTGACACCCCTCCCTGGAGCTGTACCTTCTCTTCAGTCGTTTGACCTTTCGCTAGAGACACCAAATGTTCTAGACACAGCTTATATATTACATCATACTGTTTTCCTGCTTCATTAGTGTATGATTTAAGTCCACGTCACTAATGACTTGGGAGATATAAAAAGTCTCAAATCAATTGTAAGCATGGAAACCGCAATGAGTGGGATGCAAAGTCCACTGCGTGGCTTTGATGGCAAATTAGATACTAGTAGGGGCATCTGGGGGGCTCAGTCGGTAAGCATCCGACTTCAGCTCACGTCATGATCTCGCGGTTCTTGAGTTCGAGCCCCGCATCGGGCTCTGTGCTGACAGCTCGGAGCCTGGAGCCTGCTTTGGGTTCCGTGTCTCCTCTCTTGCTACCCTTCCTCCGCTCACACTCTGTGTGTCTCTCTCTCAAAAATAAACATACATTTAAAAAATAAAAAAAAACATACTAGTAAATTTGAACACTTGGCGATAGAAAGTTTTGAAAATAAAACAGAAAGCATGCATATGTATAAAATGTTTTATATATATTTATATTTTACATATATATTTTATACACACACACTTTTTCTGTTTTATTTGGGTATATATACACATATATATGTGTGTATGTGCATATATATATATGTGTGTGTGTATATATATATATATATGTAAATGTCCTATATATAAACTAAGTTATGCAACGCTGGAAAACTTCCTGAATATGATTACCGCCAGTACAGTCGTGCATTCTGTCTCTGCACGAAAGGCGCAGATAACTGTAGCGCGCCATCAACAGCTTGTGTAATCCAAATAGGATGTCCCGTGATGGTGGGGATTCTTTCTGGAGCTCTCTGCATCTTCTTGTCCAAGACCTAGTGCCCTTTGCTGTTTAACGAACCAGCCAAGGTTCGGAGTGGAATTTGCGTTTCCGAATTGGGTTTTTCCTCTGTAAAGCTAATTGCCCCCCTTGGTGATTTCAAGGAGTGTCATATCCCTCCTGCCTCGCAGATAGTAAGGTGAGAACTTAGCTCTTCTATATGGAGAATGGCAGAACATAATTGACTTATTATTGTGAGTTAAAGAAAGCGTGCATTTGATAGCTTTTCAAACCTACCCTGACCCAGAATAGTCGACTCACGTCTTACTTGGGTAACAAGCAGGTCCTCATTGGTGGAAAAATATTTTTTTTAATGTATATCCACAATCCACCAATAGTCATGAACTTGGAGTCTGAGTGGCTTCGTTGGCTCATCAGTGTTACCATCATGGGCGCAGATGGTGATGGGGTGTGTTTCTAATATGATGGGCATCTCAGAACCCTGTTTCTGAGACAGGGACCCTCTCGATTGTTTATCGATAGTCCTTTCTTCCGCCTGCATACATTTCACGTTCCTGATGATTGGTCTTCTCTGTTTGTTATTGTGATTATCTAGTCTTGGGGGACTTATGACTGGGCATCCATGGGATAATCAATAGGAGAAACACAGTTCCGATAAGCAGACACACTAACATCCCAGCTCTTCCTTATTGGAAAGAAAAATTTTTTGTCATATCCTGCCGAAAACTTCTGGAGGGACTTAATTAGAAGGGATAATGAATGCTGGGCTGTTTATCTCTTTCCCCTTTGGTCACAGATAAACACTGTTCAATACCCATTCATTAAAATGTCCCAATGTCAAAACCTGTATATATTTAAGGTGTACAACGTGATTGCAATTATATATACACTATATGTATTATATTTGTGGTGAACTGGTTCCTACAGTTGAGCTAATTGACGCGTCTCCTCATGTCATTTCCAGTTTCGTGTGCGTGCTGAGGCCGTCTGCAGTCTGCTCTTAGAAAACTCCCAGTATTCAGCGCGGAATTACTGACTCTAGTCATCATGCTATACATTAGGTCTCTAGGCTTACCCATCTTGGAGGACTGAACGGGTCAAGAGCTAGATTTGACTTCCTTTGTGTGCGCCATATCTGCTTTAAACATTGGAGTTAAATTTTCTCTTTGAGTTTTGACCCGTTTTAATACCCTGATGCAGCGAGCTTGCCTTGTGGACTCATGCCACCCACAAAGCCTGTGTTCCTCTCAGGCCTGATGGGTCGGCGTTATTTAGTCCCCGCATGTCGAATTAAAAGCAGTGTGCCGTTCGCAGTCAGCAACAATCGGAGTCTACGTCAGTTGTCAGTTTGCCGTGTGACCTCAAGTTCACCGGCAGTGTTGCTGGGGCACTACTGTGTTCTCGTGGGAGGCAGTCCATTGCCCCGAGCGTGGTCCCGGACATCAGATTACCAAGTTCAATTCCAGGCAAGACCTCGAGAGTGTTAGCTCAATGCACCCAATTAGCGATACATCTCAAGGGCATAGTGTAATTACTTATTTTTCTAAATAACACGGACACGCTCTGACTTAATTACAATAGTTACACTGGGAAAGAGAATCGTGGTAATTTCCAAGTTAGTATATCTCATTAATGAGATTTGCTAAGTCTTATTGGCATTTCTGTGAAACGCTTTTGTGTTTCAAATCATTTTCTAAATTGCTAATGTCATCTGTAGAAGAGAAAATTTCCAGATTTTCTTCTGGAGGTGAAATCTGCGTGCCGGAGAAAAGTCTCAGGGCTGAGCCATCCGAGTGCCAAAGCTTTCCTGAGCAAACAAAAGAAAACAAGAAATAAGTATACTCTTCCCCAGGTACGTATCTCCAGAACATCAGCATTCAGTTTGACCGCCACCATTAAACATCAATAGAATAGGAATTGTTTTCACCAGGAGTCTGGAAAGCAGAACCTCCCAAGAGCCGAGAGTCTTAAATTTGAGACCTAGCTCTGCCCCTGGGAATGTCCATGACCTTCGAAGTTACTTCATTGCTTTTCTCCAGCCTATTCACTTGTAAGATAAATGGGCCATCCATTTATTGAGGGACTACTATGTGTCAAGCACATTAGGAAAACAGCAGCTCATGTGGGAGGCAAGATTCCTAATTTCCAGGACTTTATATTCAGCAGAAAAGACAACAGACACACAGATGAATAAATAAACAAATAATTAAGCTAAGGGTAATTCGATGGTGCCAAACAATCAGATAAGGTCATTGAAGTAGCCTGGAGGAAGCGAGGTGGCTTTGGGAGGGAATTCAGGCAGAGCTTCTCTTGAGTGGCCATTTGAATGGCAAGGAGTCAGCTGTAGAAATTTTGGAGTAAGAACATAGCAGGCAGGCAGGGTGACAGAATTCCCTGAGGTGGAAACTAATTGATTCTTAAAACATCTTTAGCCATAAATTGCAATGATGTCTGCCCTTTCCACTTCCAAACAGTGAGCAGAATGTGGCGTCCGAAGTTCTTTACCGTCATTGGCTGGATTTAATTGCCCTTGTTTAATTGAGCTTATTTAATTGATACTCGTGGTATCTCGTCATTCACTGAATATGTCTAACTAGCTACACGTGTCTCTGACCCCTCCCGAGAATCTCGGAACATTTTTCCGCCATCCCTAGTCCAGCGTAACCCCTTCCTTGCTTCCCGATGTGACCAGCCAGTTGATAGGAAGCACGGAGGAACAGGAAAGTCCTGCTGCTCAGACCTCATGGGTTGCCGTATGCCCATGTACTCCAGGTCACCAGCAGGGGTCTGGAAAACATCCTGTTTAAATTTTGTCATTCATCTAGTATTCGTAGCCAGGTATGACCATGACATGCCCCAGCACTTCTCAAATGCTCCCAGCATCTTCTGAGAGGATGACTAGAACAAGACAGACAATGCCTATATCGCACACTGATCTGGTGAAGCATCGCTCTGATGGAGTGCAGGAAGTGATGGGGGATCGTCCTGGTATCTAGACATACATCCACCAGTGACGATGCCCTTTCAGCTCCGTGCACTCCTCAGCGGTCAGCTAGAACGAGTCACGGCGTCTGGTTGCCATCAGCTCCAGACCAGATGCCAGCAGGTCCATGATTTAAAAAAAAAAAAATGCTTCAGTGGCAACACAGTTACTATGCGGTGACCTTGAAAAAGGTAATTCACCTTGTGGTCCCCTTAAAATAAGAGTCCGTAACAGAATCTGCTCTGCAGAGTTGTAAGATTCAGATGCGGCGTGCCAAGGGGTGAACACAACCACAGCAGGGGACACCTGTGGTCATCACCAATGTCATTGTCATCATGCATGTCGGTTGTCACCTCCACTGGAGGCTTTTCAGTAAAGCATTCTGTGATCACCCTATTTAAAATAACAACCCTCATCTTCACTCTTTTTTAAAAATTTTTAAAATGTTTTTTATTATTGAGAGACAGAGCATGAGCATGGGGGAGCAGAGAGAGGGGGAGACACGGAATCTGAAGCAGGCTCCAGGCTCCGAGCCATCAGCACAGAGCCCGACACAGGGCTTGAACTCACAAACTGCGAGATCGTGACCTGAGCCGAAGTCAGATGCTCAACCGACTGAGCCCCCCAGGCGCCCCCGGATCACTATTTTAGACTGCCATCTCACGGACAAGCCAGCTTCCGTCTCGACGTGCTAAGCACTCTGTAGATAGAGTGTGTTACATTATTGCATGACAAGACCTGGAGTGACATACGGTGACATCGGGGAGGTCTACCACCTCCTTGGTCTCTGCCGAGCTCAGATTAAACAAAAACCCAGTAGGCGCAGGCAGGAGAGAAGCAGCCTTCGTGAGATAATGAACTTCCTCTCTTCGGCGCGAAGGGGCATGTTAGGAATCACCTAGAATCTTTAATTCCACACTCGGCAGCTGATAAATCATCATTGAAAATGGAGAAAGAGGAACAGGCAAGTGATGGATTGAAGCGGTGTTTAATACGAGTTTGGGAAGCCTTGGTATGCGAGTCCGTAATCTGTGTCCTAAAGAGGGTGATTAATCAAAATCCCAAGCAATTAAAAATAAGACTAAGTTTCTGGGTTTAATTTAATAATCATCGGCTGAATTTTGCCTGGTCATGGATTCTCCTTGGAAGCCTTTTGTTGTTCTTACTTCAATCCGTGAAATATACTGTCTTCTTAAGCCTGAGTTTATTTTCTTATAAATGACCTTATTAGAAGGCAACAAAAAAGAAATAAGCCTAATTAATTTAACTTTTAAAAAGTAATATTCTTATGGAGTAACTGAGGGGAGTATCATCTAACACATTCACACTAATTTGTTTCCGTTGTGTGCTTCACGAGTGTTAAGTGACTAGGTTCAAGTTCCCTGGGCGGATTAATACTTGTGTTTTAATGGAAAACGGAGTTAATCAGAAAATTCCTTCTAGCAGCAAGGGATGTGTGGGTCACGGGAGACTGTCTTTGTAGATAATTAAAGTTCAGGTTTAGCCTTTTTTTTTTTTTCCCCTGGAAATGTCTGATTGGATCATTTTTAATTTACAGTAAATATTAGAAGACGTGGCGGCTGGATTTCCCCTTTCTTTCCTATCCTGTTTGCATGGGGGCCTCTTGGGCTTGCGGCTTTGTTAGGCAACCTGAGGAACGCTAGCAATAATAATGCTAGTAATTTTATAGAACTCTTACGACGTTCCATCTATATGAGACGTCATGGGACATTTGTAGTGCTTTGGGCACTGTGCAAAGGGCTTCATAAGGGCATTCGGTACCCATTTTATGGATGAGTAAACTGAGGCACCGAAAGATGAAGTTACAGAGGCTGAGAGCTACGAAGTAGCTGAGCTGGGGTTTATATTTTCACTAATAAACCATTATACACATTTGCCATGAGTAGACACAGTGGGGATAGATAGAGAATGGCTATTTGATCAAACCCTAAGCAGCAAAATTCAGACACCCTGACTAAAAGAGAGAGAACACCTTTTCCAGGTAAGTGCTCTGGGATTCCAGGTAGAGGTGTTGCTGAGTTGGTGCCTTGTGGCCGTTGGCTCTAGCGCCTCGTCGTGTCTTTGGATCCAGATATTCAAGGACTAGTGCCCCGCGGCAGGGGCTTGTGGACAGACACACGTCATGGAGAGTATCTCCAGCAGGAGCCCCCCACCTCCCAGAGGCTGGAATCCTTGCCGTAAGGACGTGATCAGGACTTGGAAAAAGTCGAATGAGGATTGGCTTTTTAAGTACCAGTAGTGCGTGGGTGTGAAGATGTCGATGGCTGTTTTGGGGCTTGGGTGGTTTTGTTCTTGGGGCAGGAAATACACAGTCAAGTTATTTAAAGGATTGAGGCGTTAGATTGGCAATTTGCTCTCGTTTAGTTCAGAGGAAAAATAATTTTTTTAATATCTTTATTTTAAGTTAATTCTTTACATTGAGAGAGACAGAGACAGCGCAAGTGGGAAGGAGCAGAGAGAGAGGGAGAGAGAGAATCCCAAGCAGACTCCAGCGCAGAGTCCAACGTGGGACTTGAACCTATGAAACCGTGAGATCGTGACCTGAGCCGAAACCAAGAGTCGGACGCTGAACCCACTGAGCCACCCAGGCGTCCCTGATTTCTTGCACTGTACTTTGTGATTGTTTCAAACTTAGGAAAAAAAAAAGATACGTTAAAATTACTCATTTATTTTCCCTCCAGCATCTGTGAGGTGGCCGAGCACCCTCCGGAGATGCTGTCCCCCATGCGTCTCTGTCCTTAGGCCCCTGACGCCAGTGGCTGGCACAGGCACGCTCTTCTCCAGGGGATGGCCGAGGCCCGCAGGAGCCCAGCAGAACAGTGAGAACACCGATAGTTTTCTTTCTTTTCTTTTTTTTAAATGAGGCAATATGTGACAGAAATGAGCATGCACGTACTGAGAAGTCTGAGGCTCCGACGTGGCTCGCCAGCACTTACGTCTCTTTCTTTTGGCCACGGCAAGGCTCGCGTTGATTTCCAAGTCAAAGGGGCCTTTGATGGGACGAATTGGCATCTTCCCATGACAGCAGGTGTAAAAGTCGAGGCTAAGGATGCAATCCGTCATAACGCTATAAATAGAAAGAGACGGGTGCCTGGGGAAGCTGGAGAGATGGCCACACCCCCCGTCCAACAAACCCAGGGGAAAAGCTCGTTAAAAAAGGCGAGTGTGCCCAACGCCCCGCACAACGTTTGATCCATCCTTAGCAACTAATATGTTAGGTCCTTTATTTTAATAACTTCCGATCGGCAAAATGCATATTTCTTTCAACAGACGTTGGACCAAGAAGAAAGTCTGAAAAACTATCTTCATTCTCCCTATACCTTTCCTTGTGATGATGAGAAGAAATTAATCTGTGTGCGTGTCTGTGCCAAGCAGATGGTTGGAGTTAAATGTCCCCAGAGCACGATGGTGTTGTTTGCATCATTAATTAAGCTTTACTCAATATTGCTTTCATAAATCTTGAGCATAGCATACCTGCGAGGTGACTTAGCTCTGGTTTGGAGATTTGGTTACGGAAACTTGCCATGTATCTGCATACCTTCTAATTCAACCACGATGCGGTTGAGTTAGGAGTTGGAGAGGGTGAGTAAGAAAACGAGTGGAGACATATGATCATAGGAGCCTATTTTGAAAAAGTAAAAGAAGAAAGGAATAGTATTTGAAAAATAGTTATAAAATTCGATAGCTCGATAATGCCGGCCTAGCTCCCAGTGGAGACCTCTCCCTTCTGGGCACCCCTGCTGATTATAGCTCTATTTTTCTCACTCCGGCCCAGCTGATAGAAAGGAATCTGAAAATTCAGTCTAATTACATGCACCATTTTAGGACTTGGAAATGATTTGTATGAAGCGTAGTAAAATTTAATCTTCTTCTTTAGCCAAATTTATTGTCGTTGGTGGATGGGAACTTATCCTATGTGAAGGGCTGGGTATATTTCAGAAGACAGGACCTGCCCACTTACAATGGGACTCAAGAAACCACGGCTTTAGCTCCAGTTTCCTGCCCCTGTCTACCAAACCCTCTGCAGCCTCATGCAGATGCTAATTTATGGCCTGATGGTTTGATCCCTTTATTGCCCATTGAGTTTTGGGTCAACCGTGAATTCATAACCAACTTTTTAGAATTATATACGTGTGTGTGTGTATACACACATATATATGTTATATGTATATATATGTTTATCTTATCTAAATATATATATATATATATTATAAATTATATATGATGTGGGAAACAAAGGCAATCTTAGCTTAACCTTATCCCGACCTCCAGGATCCCATGAGTCTACTTTACCATATAAAAATTCCTCTGGAAACTTCCTTTAACTCTACACCCCAAAATATATGTTAGCAATCATCCTCCAAGTGTATGGCCCCCTGAGAGACATCTGAAGGGTCTCATGACTGAGGGTTTATTAACGGTGATAAATGACCTCTTCCCAACAACACCTGGCCCCCTAAGGTCCTGGAATCCTTGTTTCCAAGACTCCTTGGAGGTATGTGCTATCCCTAACCGCCCCCCTCCCGGCTTGAAAGTATATAATCAGTCACGCCTCACAACCCTTGCCACAGGTCCTTTCCCTGTGCTTTAATAAAACCACCTTGGTCTTTTTGCACCAAAGGCATCTCAAGAATCCTTTCTTGGCCCTCAGCTCTGGACCTCAACATTTTCACGTTAATATAGATTTAAAATTACCTATACATATATCAGTAATTATATGGGACTAGAGAGAGAGAGTTGGATAGAATAGACATAGCCCTTATTTGCAGGCGGCTGACTGTATTATAAAATGTTTTAAATGTAAAAAATGGTCTTCCAATTTAAAAAATTTTGTCGGGAGAAAAAGTGAGCCGCCGAGATAGTGAAATCAGGCAATTATTCTGATTTATGGGGTTTGTTGTCTCTATCTCACCCAATCCAATCTCTCGCCTTCGGAGAGAGAATTCTGAAAAATTATTTTGCTCAAATAAGTAACTCTTCTAGCTCACCTGATTTATGCTTCTCAATAAAACCCATAGATTCCTCTACCAGGACCTGAATTTATTATTTCTTTTATTGAGGCAAAATTTACTTGGGGGTCTTAAATTTCCTCAGCTTAAGTCGGTATTGGTCGGTGCTGAACACTGGGTGGAAATTCAAACGTGGTCATCGGGACGTCCTGGGTGTTTTAATTTGCTTCCGTTCAAAGCGAGTATGACGGGAACTTGCTCTCCTGGATTTGTATCGAATGGGGAGTCCGGCTAGCACTTTCGTGCAGGTGGAGACTGGGGTCGATTCTTGGGAAGAGTCGAGAATGATCCATGCTATCTCGAGAGGGGAGGGGTAGCTTTTCCTGAGCCCACCCCAGGAGAAGCAGCCCAGTGCGGTAAGCAGACCACATTAAAGCATGTGGATGGAAGGAGAGATCTCCTTCTGGGAAACGGGGACAGCAGGAGGGGAGAACTCTAAAGACAGCTGTGCCGACGGCAATCAATCCAAGTCTAAAAGAAAAACGAAGTGACACAAAGTTACAAGAAAGGCAGAGGGATCATTGGGCCCGTTACAGGGAGTCTGGAGCCCATGGTTAGGACAGTGGCTGGCTCCCTCCCCACACCCCTGCAATTTCCTTCAGCACATTTGTCAGGACTGTGATCTGCCAGAGGCAGTGATGGGAGCTCAGTCTTCTGTCTCCAACATCCCCTCAAAGGCTCCTCTTTAAAGTGTATCAGCCTGTTCTTTGCTGCGTCCTCCAAATACCGCTTCCCGGCTCTTAGGGGGTACCTGAGACACATCTGATGTTGGCAGGCATCCTGCGAATTCCTCTTTCCTCTTTCCAAGCCCGCCTCCCCCCTTGTGATACGGGCCAGGACTTGAGCTGGAGACATAGGGGACTGGCGCCTGCCTGTCTGGCTTTAGACTTGGCTGGGGTCTGTTTACTGTTTTGAGTGTGAAACAGCCCATTCAGGGACCTGCAGGGGGCGGGACCTTAGAGGCCAGGGACTTGCTGGAGGCCCGTTAAGTCTGGAGGGATGGAGCTTTGTCATTTGCTCAGCTACCGTGGGAGCATTTACTGTGACAGGCCACGGGGCGGAAGGGACTCCTTGTCCCCAAATGCTGACTGCCTCTGTCTGCTCTCCGAGGAGAGGAAGGACTGAGATGACTTATCCTGTGATTTTGCTTGTTTTTTTTTTTTTTTGTTTTTTGTTTTTTTAATGGAATCAACAGTCACTATGGACTGAATTGTGTTCTCCTCTCCTCAAATCCATAGGTTGAAATCCTAACCCCAATGTGACTGTGTTTGAAGATAGTGCCTATGGGGAGGCAATTGGGATGAAGTCACAGGGCAGAGCCCCATCTGATAGAATTATAGGAAAAACCAGAGTGTGTGCTTTCTCTGTGTCTCTGTCTCTCTCTGCCCCCTGCCCCCGTGTCAGAACTTGGGAAGAAGGCAGCCCTCCGCAAGCCAGGAAGTGGGCCCCACCAGGACCTGAAACCTGCCAGCACCTTGATCTTGGACAGTCCCCTCCAGAACTGTGAGAAATACATTTCTGATGTTTAAGCAGCCCAGTCTGTGGTGTTTTGTTATAATAACCAGAACAGACTAAGACACTCAGAAAGGACATGTCTGAATAGATAGCTGGAAACGACATCTGTGAGAAAAGAGGTGTGGCCTTTGGCAAGTCAGAGTCAGTCTCTAGGCCTGAGTTCCCATCCTTCGCATGGAAGGATCAGACCATTGGTTAACCCACCCACCCATCCATCCATCCATCCAACCATCCACCCATCCATCCATCCATCCACCTACCCCCCACCCATTCATCCATCCATCCATCCATCCATTCATCCACTCCCTGCCCATCCATCCATCCACCTACCCCCCCACCCATCCATCCATCTATCCATCCAACCATCCATCCATCCATACCTCCATCTATCCATCCATCCATCCAACCATCCATCCATCCATCTAACCCTTTATCCATCCAACCACCCACATATCTGTCCATTCATCTATCCACCCATCTGTCCATCCATCCATCCATCCATCCATCCATCCATCCAATCACCCACACATCCACGCATCTATCTATCCGTCCATCTATCCATCCGTCCATCTATCCATCCGTCCATCTATCCATCCATCCATCTGTCCATCTATCCATCCATCCATCCCTCCATCCATCCATCCACCTCTCCATCCGTCCATCCATCCACCTCTCCATCCGTCCATCCATCCATCCATCCATCCATCCATCCATCCATCCATTCATCCATCCATCTATCCATCCACCTCTCCAACCGTCCATCCATCCATCCATCCACCCATCCGTCCATCCCTCCCTCCCTCCCTCCATCCATCCATCCATCCATCCATCCATCCACCCATCCATCCATCCTTCCATCCATCCATCCATCCCTCCTTCCATCCATCCATCCATCCATCCATCCATCCCTCCATCCATCCCTCCATCCATCCATCCATCCATTTTCTCTACAGATCACACTTAGTCCCCAGTACATACTGGTCACAGGGTTAGTTACTGAGAATACTGACTGTTGTATACTGCATATAGCAAAAATTCTGACTCTAATTAGTTTTAATGGCTTTTGTGGTGATCACGAACAATAAAGATTTACATTATGTAGTATGATTAGTTCCTGTTTTATTAGAACAAGAAGTAGGTTCTTCTATCTTCAAAAGTTATCTTCGATTAACTCTTACCTCCTAAGCTTTGTAGGTGTCAATCCCAAAGTAAATTTATACATATTTGTTTGAGCCTGTCACCCTACGAGAGTCTATAGTATGGCTGTTAGTTTGCAGAATAAACCTGGGCCAAGTTAGCCTTCATGCTTTGGCATAAACTAAAGTGAGCAGCGCCTTTCGTAAGCACTGAGGA
Organism: Paguma larvata; assembly: GCA_030068075.1. NCBI lineage: Eukaryota > Metazoa > Chordata > Mammalia > Carnivora > Viverridae > Paguma > Paguma larvata. Next base: position 86,654,212 of record CM057835.1, read on the forward strand.
CGTAGGGTCCCAGCAGAGTGGGGGCCACCCTGCCAGCACCCCCCGCGCTAGCCAGCTGCCCCCATCTGCGCCTCCCTATAGCACAGGGACGCCAACAAGCGTCTTGTCAGCGCATGGCCGTGGTGGCCCTATCACAGGGTTTATATGTGAAGTCATTTCTTAGCACACACTCGACAACAAAGAAATACAAAATGATTGATTCCAGGGAGCGACTGGAGCCAGCTAAATGTAAGAGAAGAGGGAAAATAAACTCGAAAGGTGTTTGGTTCAGTTGACCCGCGTCTGTTCAGGACAACCTTCACAGATGTGCAGTTTCTTAAGGTCAGTTGGAAACAACAGACCCAGAGAAACGAGCCCATAAGAGAAATGGCTGTTCGGGCAGCCGGGAATAGAATTCAGGGGGTTTCTGGGGCAAGAACGGGACGTGACAAGTTCTTAAAGGTGCTGCCACGATCTCTGTCTTTATGATCTGCTTCGAAGCAGCCCCTGCGGCCACGCGCTGGGCGACTGTACTTGGTCTGTGTTGTGCGTGGTGAGTGACCAGGGGAGACAGGGTGTGAAGGGCTGAGCTCCTGTTTCATGTGACGTTCTCTTTGAAGAAATAAGCCTGTCACTGTGGAGAGGGGGACCGGCGTCTCACCACGACGTGGAGTCCTGACTGCCAAGTCCTCTGAGAGAGTCCGCTCCTCCCAGAATCTTCCGCCTCCGTCTCCTCCCAGTCCGAGATCCCTGCTTGAGAAGCCGGAGCGACCTCCGCCTCCTGTTGTGACTCACCCACGCCTTTGGAGCCATTGTCGTAATATGATATGTTCAGACGCCCTGAGTTCAAATCCCACTTCTCCCTTTCCAGAAACGTGTCTTAGGATTATAGGAACTTAATGCCTTTATCTATAAAAGGGTAAACTAATTCCTACCAGAAGCAGCTCATGTGACCACATTGAAGAGGACAATATATAATAATAAAGGATAGACAATACAGAAATATAAAATAGAAATCTAATTTTCAAATATAAATATAAAATAATACAAAGAATAATAAAATGCTTAGCCTGTGGTCAGCAAATGAAAATCAATCATACAGGTCATTTTAGGTCTGTATGCTTTAAAAACAAACACAGAAAGACAGAGAGGAGAAGGGAGAGAGTTCAAAAGTTTAACAGAAACAAGCCACAGGCCCTGGCCAGTTCTAGGCGTGTGGTCCGGCCGTGACCGTGCCTGCGGCTGCCTGGGACACAGGGCAGATTGGCTGCTCCACTCATTCCTACACAGTCTGGTCCTGATTCTAGCATCTTTAGTGGCTTTTATTTTACCTCCTCTCAAGATGATATATTTTTTTAACGTTTTTATTTATTTTTGAGAGACATAGAGACAGAGCATGAGCGGGGGCGGGGGCAGAGAGAGAGGGAGACACAGAATCTGAAGCAGGCTCCGGGCTCCAAGCTGTCAGCACAGAGCCCGACGCGGGGCTTGAACCCACAGACCGTGAGATCATGACCTGAGCCGAAGTCGGACGCTCAACCGACTGAGCCACCCAGGCGCCCCTAGTAAATGGTTTGAAATAGAAAAAAAAATCCCGAGAAGGGACAACGTGACAGTAGGGTAAAGTCTTGGAAGCAAAAGGAGATCGATGAAGTCAACTCCAAAAATGGGTTTTTCCAAACTGCACCGTGGCTGACGCGTGATTCGAACCCACGTGTCTCCAGGACCAAGGTCGGCGTTGCCTCCACTGCCTCCTGTTGCATCGGCGATGAGCCCGCATGCTTCGTTGTTGGCCGGCGGCCTTCCAAACGTCCTGGGGCAGATATCCTGCCACCGAGATGCCCCCCGGGGTTGGGCCTGATCGCCGACGAAGAGACCCCTCTCTGTGGCTGCCCGGGGCTCACGTAGGCCAGCGGCGTATTCGCTCCATCTGGTTCCGCCCGTAGCCCTGAGTCCAGGTCCGCTTGCGAGGGAGACGGAGACCGGGGAGGAGATGGTACGAAGTCCTAGATTCTCAAACACTGAGGATCCCCCCTCGGAAGGAGCAAACTCTGGTCAATGCCTGCCTGGGTCTTGGCAGCGGGAATACTGAAGATGGAAAATCGGATGCTTACAGCCCCTGGGAATATTTTGAGCCAGGCTGCAATGTTTCAATTGAGTGCGATTTCTAAACATAGCACAGAGATGTACCCAGACCAACGCGGCCCCATCTGGAGCAGAAGCTGCAGCTTCCACTTAATGACGCTGAAGCAGGAGTGGCGCCAGAATGAGCTGCCCCAAGCTCACAGCCACTTCCTCGCCGGCTGCTTCCAAACACTGCAGGCGGAGGGCGGCCGAGGGGAGCAGCAGACTGTCCTGCCCCGGGGTGGTGTCTGTCAACCCCGGCCGTTCCATCCTGAATGGAGACATCTGGTCCGGTGTTAACCTGATCATCATCTGTCCCCAGACAGGGTGGTTTGAAGAGGTAGACGTGACCGAGAGCAGACGGGAGCAGAGGCGCCAGGGCGCGGTGCGTATGGACGGTGTCCCCGGTGTGGGCAGACCTGGGTTCAAATCCCTGCATTACTGCTTCCCGGCTGTGCGACCTGGGCCAAGTCTCCGAGCCTCTCTGAGCCTCCGTTTCCCCAGCTGCCGAGTGGAGGTGATTCCGCTGGGAGAATAAAGGGGGAGCGGACCCCTGCATTTAGTCAACTCGAGATAGTAAGAGTTACAGCGGCGGCAGCTGCGGTCGCACTAGAGGGTTAAAGACGTGTGTGCCTCCTTCCCAAACACGTGTCACTGCCACCCGCGGGCTGGACACACACGATGTTTTGGCTCCCAAAATATTTTCTACATTTTTGTGCTTCATTTTAAACATTTGCCTTTAGGAATTTTCCTTCACGTCAACATTTTTGGCTTCTCTCAGGGGAAAAATAAATGAATATCTGGCAAAAGTAGATCCACACCGTCCTCTGGGGAAAACTAACCGAATCCCAGCCGCTGCCGCGTCGTGCGGGTGCGACGGTGGCCTCCGGGGGTCCTCGCGATGATGGCTCACCTCCTGAACAGGTGCTGGTGTGGCCCCGTCTCCTCGCTGTGGACACGGAGGCTCGGAGTTTAAAGGGCTTGCCAAGGTCAGAGAGCGAGTCAGCGAAGTGGGTACCGGCATACGCATCCCGGCCGTGCTGTGGTCCCCAACACTCCAGCTGGGACCTCGCGCCCCTCCCTGTCCTCCACATGTCCCCCCTGCGCCCCCAGCAATTGCAGTTCAAAAGCTGAGAGTTCAGACTGTATCTGGTTGGGATGGAGACCGTCTAAGCGATTTTAACCTCCGGGTCCTGGCTCATTATCTTGCTCTTCCCAGAGCTGGGAGGGGATTTGCTGACCGCCACTAGGCCAGCCAGGATCGCTCCTGTCGCCAGGGTCCTGCCTCTTCCCTGCATCCCGTTCGCCTCCCGGCGGAGAGGGGGGGACCTCTATTAGAAAGTCTTCACCGCATTTAGTGCCACGGGCAGTTGTCCTCGCGGGCAGGGCGCACACCTCACCGTCGGTGGCAGAGCTCGGTCATCTCACTCGAGGAACAATTAGGCATCGTTTGGACGGAGGCCACTTGCCTTTTCTCCAGAAGGCTATTCTCATTTTACTGCCGAAAGATTCAGCTCGCTCCTCCCAGGCGGCCGCTGATGGCTCTGTCGCTTCTCCGTGAGTTCCAGCTGGAAGGACACCGTTTGCAGCTCTGATGACAAACGGCTAACATGACAAAACGGACGGATGGCGAGCGGATGCGTGAACAAAGACGGTCAGCGTCCTTAGTCGCCAGAACCATGGAAGGTAAAACTGCAAAGAGATACCACTACGCACCCATCAGAATGGATGTAATTTAAGAAAAAAAAAATCCACCTTTTCAAGCGTAGGAGAGGGTGTAGGAACTTTCTTCCTGTGGGGGGTAAAATGGAGGGCGCTTTGTTTTTTTTTTTTTAAGTTTATTTATTTGTTTTTGAGAGAGGAAGAGCACGCATGAGTGGGGGAGGGGCAGAGACAGGGAGAGGGAGGATCCCCCCGCACGGTCAGCCCAGAGCCCAGTGGGGGCTCGAACGCATGAACAGTGAGATCACGGTCTGAGCCTAAATCAAGAGTAGGATGCTTAACCGCCCGAGCCGCCCGGGTGCCCCGGACGGCCATTTTATAAAGCAGTTGACTTAAAAACAAATTAAACTTATACCTTCCCCGTGACCCAGGCTCTCCACTTCTCAGGATTTACCAGTATTTACTAGCCTGGTTCCTGAACGTTGGTAGCAGCCTTATTGGTACCCACCCACGCCTGGAAGGAGTACGAATGCCCACCGACAGGTGACTGGACAACCGTGTGTCTGTACAAGGAAACGGCAGTGAGTGGTCACAGGAAATTGACTACTGATACCTGCTCCAACATCGGTGGGTCCAAAAACTATCGTCCCAAATGAAAAAAACCACGCAGAACACGGGGGATTCCATTCTTAGGAAATCACAGGATGAGCAACAAACTATAACGTCGGAAATCAGACCAGTGGTTGTGTGCAGATTGGGGTAGGGGCACAGGGGGTGTGTGTGGAGGGATGACAGTCATTCTTTGCTTTCCGTCCTGGTTTCCCAGCTTAACACCTAGCTCAAAACTTAGAAAATATTATTTTTTTAAAAAATATGCATTCTGTTTTTATAAGAAGTGTATTTCGTAAAATTCTTTAAAATCGTGCTTGGCGCCTGGTAGATACCTGATAAATACATTCGGTGAAGAAATCAAGCAGAATTGTAGCAGGAGAATGCTTTCACTCCCCTCCAGCTTTTGTTCTTCTTTTCTTTCCCTTTGGCTCTCAAAGGATAGAAATCCTTGGGGAGGTCGTGGCTGCGGGGACATCTGTCAGTGGTGACCGTAGACACCGGGTGTCCTGTGTGAAAAGGGGAGAAAGGTCCCGGGGCCATTCGCTGTACCTCTACTCGGCACACAGTCTACTTCTTTTTTTTTTTTTTAATTTTTAAATGTTTTTTATTTATTTTTGAGAGACAGAGAGTGAGCAGGGGAGGGGCAGAGAGAGAGGGAGATACAGAATCTGAAGCAGGCTCCAAGCTCTGAGCCGTCGACACAGAGCCCAACACGGGGCTCAAACCCACAAACTGTGAGCTCATGACCTGAGCCGAAGTCAGGCATGGGACCTTTAACCGACTGAGTCACCCAGGTGTCCCCAATTTTTTTAATCCTATAAGCAGTGTTACAGGCAATGTTTTCTTATATGTCTTTGTCTAGCCCTCTTGTTATTTTTTTCAGATTGTTCCTTAAAATGAAATGATTAATATTTTAACAAACATTTTTAAGTTTGTTGCTGCACATTGCCAATGTGTTTTGCAGAGAAGTTGTAAGATTAATAGTGTGAGAGACGGTTACCCATCTTGATACTGGGCACTGTCAATTTGTTTTTAAAACATGCTTGCAATTTGACAGAGAAAATGTCATATCGTTTTTATTTGCATTTCTTTCCTAATTTGTAAGGGAGAGATTCTTGTGCTTATTGATTTCTGATATTTGTGTATTCGATTGGTGAGTGAGACACATATATTATCATCACTTTGAGCTTTTTAGAAGTAGTATGTGTCTAAAGGCTTCGTAGTTAGTAATTCTCCTATTTGTGTCTCATTAATTCATTCAAGAAATAGTTCCCAAGAGCCTCCTGTGTACGGCAGACAGGATTCTAGGCACTGGCGATTTTGTAATGACCAAAACATAAAAAATCTCTGTTCTCTGGGCGCCTGGGTGGCTCAGTCGGTTGACCCTTGATTTTGACTCAGGTCATCATCTCATGGTTCATGAGATCGAGCCTCAGGTTGGGCTCTGTGCTGGAGCCCCTCCCACCACCTCAAACAAATAAATAAACTTTAAAAAAATCTCTGTTCTCATAGGACTTAGCCTCTTCTGGGGCAGACAGAGGTACAATACATGAGTAATATAAGTGGTATGTTAGATCGTGGAAAGTGTTCAGAAAAGAAAGACGAGACATAGCATCTACAGCGTTAAAAGGAAGGCTTGCAATTTTAGAGCGAGTCTAGGAGAATTCTCTCCAAAAAATGAACATTCTTTCCATCTGAGTAAAGACGAAAGGAAATGCCACAAAGATACCTAGGGATTCCAGGTAGAGGGGACAGCAAGTGCGAAGGCCCTGGGGCAGGAATGTGTCTGTGTTGGATTGAGGAAAACACGATGGGTCTTCTTGGCCATTGAAGGACTGAGGCTTTTTCTTTGCTGGAATCAGGGAGCCGCCGGAGAATTTGAGCAGGGAAGGGATTTGTTTTGTTACACGTTTTTATGGGCTCACCCTGGGTGCTGTTTTGAGGACATTCCAAAGAGGAGCAAAGGCAAGATTGAACGGGTCAGGTAGGAGGCTGCTGGAGTAATCCAGGCGCCGGACGGTGGAGGTGGCTTGATCCAGGACCTGGCAATGCGACCAATGGGCAGGACTCAGGTTTTCGGTGTTAGAAGGCAGAGCCCACGGACTGGCTGACAGATGCATGTGAGGTTCGTGTTTGGTTTGCTTTCTTGTTTGTTTGCGTTTTTTTTAGGCGATTATTATTTTTAAAATTTTATTTAAATCTAAGCTAGTTACCATAGTGTAATAAATGGATTCGTGAGTAGAATTTAGTGATTCATCACTTACACAGAACACCTGGGGCTCATCCCAACAAGTACCCTTCTTAATGCGCGTCCCCGACCTGACCCATCCCCCACCCCCCTCCGCACCCCTCAGTTTGTTCTCTGTATTTAAGAGTCTCGCAGGGTTTGCCCCCCTCTCTGTTTGTATCTTATCTTTCCTTCCCTTCCCTGTGTTCCTCTGTTGTTTCTTACATTCCACATACGAGTGAAATCATATATTTGTCTTTCACTGACTAATTTCGCTTAGCATAATACCCTCTAGTTCCTCCCGTGTTGTTGCAAGTGGCGAAATTTCATTCTTTGTCATCACCGAGGAATGTTCCATCGTGTGCGCGCGTGTGTGCACATGTGTGCGTGCGTGCGTGCACGTGTGTGCGTGTACGTGTGCCTGTACATGTATGTGTGTATACCACCTCTCCTTTCTCCACTCGTCAGTCCGTGGACATCTGGCTCTTCCCATACTTCGTTCGGCTCTGGTCGTTAGCGCCCCCATAAACACTGGGGTGCACGTGCCCCTTCGGGTCAGCTTTCTTGTTTTTGCCCGAGATTCCGGAGAGACGAGATCACCGCCGACTGAGATAAGGAGGACTGAGGGAGGAGTGTCCTGCCCCAAATTATGATTATTATTAAAATCACTAAGTGATTTTAAGTAAAAACCAGGGTCAGTTTCAAACCTCAAAAGCCCACCTACTATGTGCGTGTGAACACTTACAACTGTCGCAGGACACCGCACGAGTGTGTGTGAGCCGGGACGTGACTGCGGACAACGCTCCCCGTCCAGCGGGCGGGGGAGGGGGAGCGTATCCGCCTGCACACGCGGCCTCGTGTAGGGTTCTCCGTGCGGTGCTGGGGGCCGTGTCTTGACGTAGGGAAAAGGTTGCTCCTCTCAAAGGGGTGAAATACCCCTTTCTGGGTGTTTCCCCCAGTCCCCTCCTTTCGCGAGTAACACACAACCTCGTTTCTCTCCCCGTTGGCGTCAGTGATGGTCCCCGTGGCATGACGTCATGTGAACCCCAGAGTCACGCACAGCACCGTCGGACAAGGACGACCTTGGAGATGGTCTCCCCAGAGAGGAACAGGAACGTTCGGGACTCCGTAGTAGAGAGCACCGCTGTCTCGGGGCGGAAGTCCCCCCCACGGCAGGCAGGGGCCGCGACGGGGACGCCCCGCTGACACTCGGTGACCGCAGGCAGGACACCGTCCCTTCTTCTGCTGCGTGCCGTCACTTCCATCCATTCAGAGCCACCGTCTTGACCTCAGAGCTTCCCCGCATCAGCGAGGCCGCCGTTTTGTGCTGGATGAATCTTTGCCCAGAGAAGCTGCTCCGTACCGTGTGGGACATTCAGCAGCGTCGCTGGATTCTACCTGCCGGGTGCCAAAGACGTTCCAGACGCTGCCGGTGTGCCCTGGGAGACACGCTCGCCCACGCTGTGTCCCCGAGTCGCGGAATCCTGATCTGTTGTAGCCCGACGAGAGAGAGAGAGAGAGAGAGAGAGAGAGAGAGAAACTTCCGGCTCCTCACAGCAGCAAGCCAGCCGCCCTTTCCCCGCCTGGGCCCGAGGCCCCGAAAAACGGGCTCTTCCTGCTTCCCGCTCCCTCCCCAGTCCAACCCTCCTTCTCAAGGTCCCCGTTGTCCCTGTAGTTGGATCAGGGCATACTCCCAGGACGTGGGACAACTCGGTAACTTCACTGTCGTTTCTCTTGACTCCTTTTTAAAACGGCCCAGGATCCGAAGTCCTAGGATCTGGCATTTGTCTGGGTATTGCCAAGGTCACGATGGGGTTCCCATCACCTACAGGGTCAGGAAAGGCCGCGCTGAGGGTCCAAGCTGGCTGGGGCGAGGGGTCTTAATTTTTTAAATGTTTAGTTTTGAGAGGCAGTGAGAGAGCACAAGCAAGGGACAGGCAGAGAGAGAGAGGGAGACACAGAATCCGAAGCAGGCTCCAGGCTCCGAACCATCAGCACAGAGCCTGACACGGGGCTCGAACTCATGAACCTCGAGATCATGACCTGAGCCGAAGCCAGAGCCTAACCGCCTGAGCCGCCCAGGGGCCCCTGGAGCCAGGGGTCTTCGGGAGGTGGTCCCTAGGTGGGAGGGAGACGGAAGACCACCGATCCCAACCCACTCCAGCCGCAGCGTCCCCTCCCCCTGGTGGCCCCCGGCCCTTGGAGGTGGGAACACTCCCAGGTGTGCAGGTCTGAGGCCGCTGATGGCGCTCGACCCGGGGCACGTCCCCCACGTGGTGTGGCTTTGACGGTCAAGCCGGGCACTGCCGATCTTCAGACAATCGGGTTCCAGTTCTGACACTTACTACTTCAGCTGAATGACGCTGAATAACTCCTTTCTCTTCCGGGGGCTCAACTCCTGAGTAAAATGAGTCATTTCAGTAAGATTCGTGTTTGTCAAAGTGCGACCTGCTTGTCACTGACGGTTTTTAATTGCGCAGGTGAGGGTGTGCGTGCATCTGCTCGAATGTGTATCTCCACGCGCGCATGTGTGTGTGTACGTGGACCCCATGCACGCGTGTTGCCGTAATTAAAACGCAGTAGGGGGCAGCGAGGTGACGCTGGCCGCGCGGACGGGATTCTGCAAAGCCTGTTGCTTGCCGCAAGGCTTGTGAGTGTCGCCTGAGCCGGTTTAAAGAAAAGTATCAAACTGGTAACATTTTGAAGAGACGCGGATAGGGCGGAGGGTGTGTAGGCGGGGTAGTGCGGTGGGGGAGCACGGTGGGGGGTGAGCACTCCCCGTGCCCCCTCAGACCGGAGGCCGAGCCCACCTGCCCCTGCTGTGCCCCCGGGGCGCGAGCACATGCGTGCAGGAGGAGCCGAGTCCCACAGGGGACGTGGTGCACTGAGGCCCCTCCGAGGGGAGCAGACGGCCTTGCCTCGGGCTTCCGGGTTCCTCTTGTGACCCCACTGCAAACACACCCCTTTTCCTTGTCATCAGTGTATTTTCATCTTCAGCCACCCAGACAGCGGAATTTGTCACTTACAGACGCAAACGTGGCGGCGTTTTGGTCGGAGGCGCCGAAGCCTTTAAAACTTGTGCCTGCGGGTTCTTGAGCCGCTGAAAGACTAGGAGGAAAGGGCCCCTTTACTGTGGAAACTGTCTCTTTTAACTTTTGCACAAACGGAGGGGGGAAGCAATTAGCACGGTCCTTTGAAGAATTAAGCAGCAGTAATGCTAGCGGCGCAGAGAGCGAGCGAGGACCCCTTGATGAATTACGATTCAAGCTGAGACACCATCAAGGGCACATGCAGTGATAACTTGGCGGGCGCCTGTTTCTTTCAAATCCGGGGCGTCGGGAGAAGTTCTGGTCGGGGCGGGGAGGGGAAGGAAGGAGGATCCAGGCGCAAGACAAGATGCCTGCGATTGTGAACACGGCGAGGCAGAGGGCGCAGACCGAGGTTTGGACATGTGTACACTCTCTCTGCATTTCTTCTTCTCTCTTTGGCCTAGTTTCTGCGACGCGGTCTGTCTGGGAGCCTCTGGGACCCATCTCTGTGCCTCTCGGTCCATCTCGCAGTCGCCGGCCGTCTTTCCGGCTACGTGGACACTGCGTGTGCCCTTCTGCCTCTCTCTGTTGTCTTCGAGCGTGGGGATTCGCCGACATTCTCTTCCCGCCTCAGTTTCCCTCCCTCTCTGACTGCCTGCCTGTCCCTCGTTCCTGTCCCTCCCCCTCACTCAGACGACGATGCCATTCACAGGGCCTCTGCTGTTTCTCCTCGGCTCAGAACCAGGAGACCGCTGTCGCCTACCCGCCCGCAGACGCCTGGCAGACCCCTGTCTCCCGGTTCAGACGCTGCGGCAGGAGGGGCCCCTGAGCGGCGACAGGACATCAGGCTTCGCCTCGCCTGTTTTTCGTTGTCTGTCCGGTGCAGGGGGAGGCTCAGTGCAGGGGGAGGCTCAGTGCAGGGGGAGGCTCAGTGCAGGGGCAGGCTCAGTGCAGGGGGAGGCTCAGTGCAGGGGCAGGCTCAGTGCAGGGGCAGGCTCAGTGCAGGGGCAGGCTCAATCGCAAGTTGAATCCTCTCCGTTTCTCATATTTGCTTACTCACCGTGACCTGGCACACTTCTGCTCAGCCACCGACACAGTGAACACAGCACACTTCACCCCCTGCCTTGGTCACAGCGGCACGTGCAGCCTTTCCCCACGTGATTCTGCAAGAGCTGGCGCGCCCCGGCTCGGCATCTGAGCCGCCGTGGGATCTGGGAAGTGATTCTGAGCCCCGGCCCCTCTTTGGTAAGATGCGCGTCCCAATACTTCCCCCGGTGGGAGGCATTCAGTGTCCGCCCGGGTCGTTCTGTCCTCTCCATCCCCATCTTGAGCTTTGGAGGTCTTTCTCTCGGAGACTCTTACTCTCTCCAGGGTCCCAGCTTGCCAGTATAATGATTCTCTCTTCTCCCTGCCTTCCCTCCTTCCCTTGCTCATTGTTGTCCAATCACTGCCCATCCCTGGGAACCGCAATAAGTGAGACTCCGACTCCCGGTTTGGCAGACAGGGCTGGGATCCCCCCGAAAACTTGCAGCACGGCGGAGGCGAGCCCACACCCGTGACCTTGAGTGCACGGCCTCTCGTGCCCACTCATCTTCCCTTTCCCGCGGCGAGGCCAAGATGTGTGGCTGGGAGTGTCGGAGCTGGCGTCTGTCTCCGAACGGTAAGTGAAAACGGGGTACGGGGGGACGGCCTTACATGCTTTAGGATGATGGGGGAGATGTAGAGACTGTCGGCCGGCACCCCCACAGTGGACTCACGGTGGAAAGGGCATTGATGTTTGTTGCCATGGTGACAGAGTGCTTCGTGGACACCAAGGGCGGGAGACTCACCCCCTCCCCCACCATCTTGCTTAAGGACATCTGGGGACCAACCCTGGAGCCCTTATTTCTGCTTCTTTCTACAAAGGTGCTTCCTCATTGCTCTTCCTACAGGACCACCTTCTCTGCTTTTCGTGCAGGTGGCATGGCGTGGCCACTCGCTGCTCCCGGGTTTATGTCCCTCCCTCTCAAGACAAGAGCTAAGACAGAGACTTAACCCCTCAATCCCTTGGCTGTCCCTCGAGACCCAGTTTGGGTCAAGTTCACCAATGGACCAATCGGTGGTGGCCCGGGCAGGTGGGTCACGCTTCCCAGCTTCCCAGAATGGCTCCTTGGGTCCCTGTGGCTGTTCCCAGGCAGAAGGATATCAGGAAGAGAGAAATTTCTAACGAGAGTTTAGAACATCATTACTTCGCATTTATGTAACAAACACAGGGCGGCCCCTCATTCACCAGGTGCCAGACATGAAAGTTGGTCTTCTCTCTCATTGGCTTTCCAGTCCCTTCTTGGTTTAGATGCCCCCACTGTCTACGGAAGGGGCATCTGTCTTTCTTGCTGCGTCCCCAGCTTCAAGCTTTCCGTGCAGAGGTTACAAACTCACCTGTTTTATATTCTGCCGGCAAGTTGTACAGACGCATTTAATCGAGAAAACTTGGTGAACGAGACATAAAGCCCAGGGGCCGGTTGCTTCCTCGCAGTGACCCCGGGGGGGAAGGCAGGTGGATGCTATTATCTAGTTAGTCTGGGCTACTGATGGACATTCTCCGTCCGCAGGGACGGGGATAATGGGAGTTTCCTCCAGCTTTGCCGTCTCCCCGTATTAGCTGTTGCCCCCTGGACACGGCAAGTGCGCTTTGAGCTGAACTGAATTTTTATTGAATTTTTCTCTAAGTGCTATCTTATTTGAAATGTCTCTCCTCATTTTCTTCAGGGACCAACAGGTAGCTGGATTTTGAAAGTGAATACCAGCAGGAGAGCCTATTATCAGAGGCCACAAACCACAGTTTAAACGGTAAGCTAGGCAAACTTCAGAGTTATCGGGTGCCCGGCACGCGGATTGAAAATCACGATTTAAGTTATAGCGAAAACCCGGGTTCTCCTCTGCCGGAAGTTTACAGCTGTCTCGAAGTTTTATAAATCATAACTCAAGGCATGTGAGGGCAAAGGGAGAAAAATGGAATGAAATCGCCTCCAGAAGCTGGCGTCGGACCTCAGGGCTCGCTGCTACTCCTGGGGCTTTCTGGACAGAGGCGGGTCGAGTATATAATAAGCCACAGCCTTGTGGCCAATATTCATGAGCCTTGGGGCTCCTTGATATTTCTCTACTGGCAGAACTTCGCGTTGTGCAAAACACGATTTGTTCTTGTCGGGCGTCTTTCTCATTTGTTTTAACCCAAGTTTTAGGAGTTCAGTCTTTATCCTCAAAGGTCCCATTTAGTTAGATAAGATTATGACTCTGTGACTGCACTTATTGGAGGAGGTGACTTGGCCGAGGAAGTGCCGCGGTGGCTCTCTAGGCCAGTGGATGTCGACCCGAAGTGCCTCTCTTCTGATCTTGGCCGTGCCCCTCGGCAGCCGCCGTGTTAACCCCCCCAGCCAGCGGGGGAGGGACAGAAGCTGTGGCACGTGCATCCGCTCAGAGAAACACTGCACAGAATTGGTCTGCACCGTGGTGGGAGTGGCGGGCTCGTCAGAGACCCTCAGGGCGGGCCGTTGGGACGAGGAACTAGAAACTCGGACAGCAGCCGCGGTCAGCATGCACACGTGGGATTCTTCTTTCTTCAGGAAAACCTCAGTTCTGCTTCTAAGGACACGTCTTCACGTGTGTACTTTCGTCCAAACTGTAGTGACACCTTTTCATCCCCAATTCCTCGGGGCTTTCCTAGTGGACATCTTAAATATTTATTTGTGTTCGTTTAATCCTTCTGGTGCAGATGGATTCTTCCAAGGGATAATCTGTAATATTTGGTTGTTCGTTTATTGATTATGTTAATGTACAGAATAGAAAAATGACAGATGTGTGTAACACTTGGTGCACAAATGGATGAAGGCCTGAATGGATGAATGGGTGGGCGAGTGATTGGGTGAATGGATGAATGGATGAATGAATGGATGAATGAATGATTGGATGAATGGATGGGTGAATGGATGAATGAGTGAGAGAATGGATAGATGGATGAATTCACAAATGAGTGGATGGATGGATGAATGGATGAGTAAATGGGTGGATGAGTGGATGGGTGAATGACTGGGTGGATGGGTGGATGAATGAATGGGTGTATGAATGGATGGATGGGTGAATGGATGAGTGATAAATGGATGAACGGATGGATGGATGGATGGGTGAATGACTGGGTGGATGGGTGGATGAATGAATGGGTGTATGAATGGATGGATGAATGATTATAATTGTATCCAGAAGGAGAAAAACGCCCCCCACATGTATAACATGCCAATGCTTCACCTTCCTTAGCTCAATTACCATGTTTTCAAATTTTCACGCCAAATTTTGTGTTTTCTCGCCCAGTAGTTGTTAGTTCCAAATTTTTCTCCAAGAAAAGCACATCATCTATGTGTAGAAGAGAAGAAAAATAGTGCTTTCCATATAGATGGCTGAGAAGGTCAAGTTGAGCTCCGTGATTGCGTGTGCCACATCCCTTCCCACCTGTTCTTTCTAAACCCTGTGCCCTGGTATCTCTCAGGAGTGGGCTCTGAAGAGATTGGATGAGGAGGACCAGAATTTCAAGAAAGAACTGCGTCTTTTTGGATAGAAAGAATGTGCCTAAATAGTTCATTGGCAAAGTAAGCGTTCTCTCTGTCAAAAATATCCAGCCTGAGACCCATGGAATTAGACTCCACGTTTGCTTTTGTTTTTGCCAATCTGGGAGTAAATTTACGTGTCCCTTTAGGAACTGAGCTTGTGTGTCGGTATGTCTGTATAATTTTTAACCTCCGCTTGAGTAAAAGCTCCATGGGATAAGAACTCTATCTTATTCACCGATGTTTATCACACAGAAGTACTAATGTGTATGTAGGATGGATGGCTATAGGGAAATCTGTATGAGTCAGCTAGAGCTGTCATAACAAAACACCATGGGCTGGGTGACTTAAACAATAGAAATTCATTTTCTCAGAAAGGTCCAAAAGCAAGACTCTCTCAGGGATGGTGTCTGGTGAGGCCTCTCTTGCTGGCTTGCAGACAGCTGCCTCCTAGCTATGGCCTCTTCTCTGTGCACATGCTCAAAGGAGAAGGTCCCTGACGTCTGTCCCTCTTCTTTTAAGGACACCGGTTCTGTTGAATTGCACCCTAATCACCTCATTGGTTCTTCACGACCCCCCTAGAGTCCCTCTCTCCAAACACAACCACACTGGGATTAGGGCTTCAACATGTGAATTTGGGAAGACACACTTCAGTCCAGAGCGCTATCCCAAGATGCAGTGGGCTCCTCTCCCCGTGATCCCAGAGTCTTTGCTAGAACATCCCCAGGGAAGACCCTGCTGTTGGAAATCTTCAAAGAGAGGTGGACTGGTGTCTGGAGCGTCTCTGTCGAAGTGATCGGACTCGGGCTTGAGACCTTGGGGGGACTACGATCCAAGCGTGGTTTTGCTTCATGGAAAGTCTTGTCCCAGCAGGGATACCGATGGCCTACTCTGAGCACGGCAACACGCAGGGGACTTGGCGGGCTACCGGATGGGACCGGGACATGTGTCCTGCCCATGGAGGGTGATAGCCGGCCTTAGGGAAGGAGCTAGCTGGCACTTTCTGGAGCTCTCGCTGTGTGCTAGGCACTACTATAAGCAAGGTGGATGTACTGACTCATTTAACTCACACGTGTTTTTGAGGCAGGTAATACTATTTATCACGTGATGTTATAGACATGTAATCAGAGGCGCAGGGATGTTCAGAAAGTCGCCCAGGTGGCCCAGTGGGCAAGTACTCACAGGTGCCTGCGGGCCCCAGAGCTGCTCCTCCTCACACCGAATTTTCAGGATGAATGTGTAGACAGAGGCCATTCTCAGAAAGCAAAGTCCCGTTCCGCATCATTCTCCATCAAAGGGGTCTGTTAGTCGGAGCGAGCTTTTTCGAGTTCGCAAGAACACTTCTATGTTTAACCACATCACCTCTAAACCTTGTATTATTTCTTGTTTCGCTTTTCCTTTTTTTTCAGTTTCTTTGAAGGTCTTTCGAGGAAGGAAGAAAAATGTGATTTCCAGGGCGTGATTACAGCGTAACCTTTGAGAACCTCTCTCTCTGACTGAAGGCTGGGCTCCTGTTTTTCTGTTCCTGATAACTGTATTGTTTGTCAATGAACCTTGGCTTCTAGAACAACAGAAGCCAGTCACACGTCATCAGCAAGGGTCTGGGTTGTTTTTTCATTCTTGGAGAGAAATCGCTAAAAACGCTCTTGCTGCTGTGGAAGGTAGTGTCTGCCAACTTGACTCCCCGATAATAAAGTCTTCAGGTTCCCGATATCCACTGGACTGGACACTAATGAGACGCCAGAAGACTCCCCAAAAGTTGCATTAACATTTTAAGGGCTTTCCTGCCCCAGAGAAGCATCTTCTTTTCAAACTTAGTTCACCACGGGTAAGGTAAGGCTCGTGTTTCCTGGTAGAACATTACCTGCTGTTTGCTCAGAAATGCAAAGGAAATCTGTCACTGAGTAGAAGCCGATGTCATCTCTGGAGCTCATTGGTAGCCTGAAATTCCTGGGTTAACTGCGGAAGAAGTCCAAATGGGCTCTCCTACCTAGGTCTCCTTAAATGGTTAACCAATGAGTGAATTTGCAGGAAGGTTAAAGAGATCAGTGATACCCCTCTTGAATGCAGGCCTGTAGAGGGGCATGCTAGAGCCTTCGTAACGGAGGTGACGACCTTTCGGAAGACTCTGCCTGGAGGGACCTGCACCCAGGTGACAGGCAGCGGCTACCGGCAAGTCTACCGTAAGTCCTCAGGTGAATTACGGTATTTTGGTTGCCCGTAGTAGAAATACAATCACACCGGCTCAAGCATGCTCTCTTCACAGAGGAAGTGTCCTGGCTTATACAACTGAACACCTCATGACGGCTCTGTGCAAAGTTGGGTCAAGGTCTCTCCGGTTGAACCAGACTTTTTCTAGAACTTTCCTTTCCAGAGAGAGGCTCTCTGTTCGTGGGGACCCTGGGCCACACCTGGGTCCCCAGCTGGCTCGGGACCCCCGCTCTGCCTAGGCTTTTCCTCCTGAGCTCTCTCACTCCACGGCTGCCCTGCCCTGTCCTGGGACCAGCCTGTTGGCTTCCTGGACTGGTTTTATGAGGAAGTGCCTGGGACAGGTTGGTCCTTCCCTGAGAGTCCAGCTCCCCGAAGGCAGGGACCCTGTCTTAGTGACCTCTGCATTGTTGGGGTCTATATTGACGGGGTTTCAGAGTGGTGGGGGTCCAGAGCTGACGGCCACGAAAGAATTTTTGAGCCATCTCTGTACAAAAGGGTGGTTTTATTAAGGCATAGAGACAGGAGCCTGGGCAGAAAGAGCTGCGCTGGGGTTGTGACAAGTGACTAGTTATACACTATGGAGTTGGGGGAGGTACAGACAAGAGGGAGGCCTCCAGAAGGACTTTGATATGCTAGAGAAGACTCTGGAGAGACCGAGGCCTTGCTCTTGTCAAGCTCAGGCTGTTTCCCTCTAGCGAGGCACTAGCATCAGGCAGTAGGGGGTTCCCGGAGAAGCGTTCTACTCTGTGTTTGCCTCGAGTGTTTGCCAACGGGCTGCGGTTATAAGGAAATGTAATTGCACCTGCCGCTTCCTTCTTGCCTCTGTTCCCACATCACCGCGGAGGGAGGGCGATGCTGGGGCTCCGGGAAACTGGGTCTGCGGGTTTCTGGGGACTAGGGTATTGAGAAGATTGCCTTTTCTCGCCATTTACTAAGATATTTGTAAACTGATGGAGGCTCATGTTGTACGTGATCGTGACCTCCGTCAGTTAACCATTTCTTTTCCCCTTTCCTTTGTTCTCGGGCGGCCGGGGGTGTCCAAGGAATGTCACACACATCCCACCTGTGTGTGGGGGGGGGCTGTCGTTAGCTGCTGCTTTGCCCTCAGCCTGCCTTATGCTCCCTCGTCAATACTACTACTACTACTACTACTAACAGTAATAGAATTACTACAACCAGGAGCTCATACTAGGTCGTACAATAAGCATTTTGCCGTGCTCACTCGCGTACTCAGGTGTATACGGAGCGCACACATACGGAGAATCTCATTTCATAATGGCAACCATAGGGCGTTAGCACTGGTTTTAGCCTTGGCCGTGGAATCACAGAAAGTAAGTACATGGTTCTTAGCTGGGTTTTGAGACATAAGATGGATGCCTCTTCCTTGGCCGTAGGGGCCAAGGCTTCCTGCAAAGTACCGGGCGTGCGTTTCCTTCCCATGGGCCGTCCCTGGGAGCCAAGATTTTAAATATAAACTGCCAGGCGCTTCGGAGTTCCCACCCAGTTGGGTTTTCCCTTCTCTCAGGAACGTCGCCATCTGTCATTCCTCTCTGGTTGGAGACGGGGTCTCTATTTCCTGGTTTTGGCACTGGAGAGAACACCTTATTCTTAGCCTCCTGCTCCCGCTGCGTAGATTCTGATTTCAGTATTAATTACACAGGTTTTTCTCCCCACTACTGTTTTGGCAGCCTCCATGAAGAACGAGCTTTCTTAAATCCTTTACTGTGGCAGCTCCAAGCCGCGAGCTCCCCGGCTTCTCTGCTGGCCCAGAACGTCTCCGGAACGTCTCCCTCCTCCCAGGCGAGGCTGCCCCAGGCTGGCTGCAGCCCCCTGCAGCCACCTGCGTCCGCAGGAACTCGGGGTTCTCTGAGCTTTGGGGCCCTTCGTGGACTGCGGGTCTCAGACGCTGCCTGACCCTGGCTCTTAACTGCCTCGTTCCTTTCGGAGATGCATTCGCTTTGTGCTCAGTGAGAGAAAAGAACACCTTCATTTCTGTGGCACGTCGGGGGGGGGGGGGTTGGGCGTGGCTCAGTTGGTGGAGCGTCCGACTCTTGATTGTAGCTCAGGCCATAATCCCGGGGTCGTGAGATCGAACCAGACGTCTGGCTGCATGCTCACAGCGTGGAACCTGCTTGGAATTCTCTCTCTCTCTCTCTCTCTCTCTCTCTCTCGGCCCCTCCTCTGCTCATGCCCAGCGCAAAGGGAATTTCATTTTCCTAAGAGTCTCAGCAGAAGCCCTGGGATCGACTTGACGGGAATTCACAACACATCCTGTCTCCAGCCTGGCCGCTTTGCTCAGGGGACGGGAACGTGATGACTGTCACATGTGGGTCACCGGCCTCTCCTGGATCCAGCTCTATGCAGTCGGCATGGACTGAGGTCTACGCGGTCGGTCGGCATGGGGAGGTAAGGTCTCCCCAGGGAAAATCAGAGCTCTGTCACTCAGAGAAACAGGAACGACTATCAGGCCGTCAACAATAATCACAGAGTTCCACTCCGACTTGCCTGGCCTCTTAAAAATCCCACAAAGCACGGGGGAAATGGCATTCGAGCAGTGACAGCGGCTAATATCGACGCGATGCTGATTACAGACTAGCTGCCGTTCTGAGGAACTCTGTGTCTAGTTCACTTAGGCTCTTCAGTCCTGAGGGAAATTATGTCACTGTCCCCACTTTATAGAGGGGGAAACTGAGACAGCAAAGGCAAGTAACAGCCAAGATTTCACAAGTCCTAGTAGGGGCCTGGCTTTGAGCCCAGGCCTGTGCTGTTTTGTGGTTCATGCTCATAACCACCACTGTTTCCCTGCTGCTGCCGAAAACCAACATTCCTCTCCTGACTACTGACCGCAAGGCTCAGCAAGTCAGTTCCACTCCAAGAACCTCAGTTTCTTCCTCTTAACAGAAAAGATTAGCTTAGCCTGCCTCTCCAGCCCTGTACGTGTCTATGATCCAATATTATTCATTAGTCAATCAACAAACATCGATGTTTCCAGGTGCTTCTCGAGGCAAAACGCACAGCAGCAGTGAGTAAGGCATTTCCCATCATTGAGAATTTGTAAAATGCACTTAAATGCATGAAACAAGTACGAGTTTATTATGACCATTACAGCCGCTCCTGGGAATAACTCAGTGGGCTTGTGGGTGGTGTCTCCGCAAATTGAAACAATTTTTTTTAATGTTTATTTGTTTTTGGAGAGAGAAACAGAAGGCAAGTGAGGGAGGGGCAGAGAGAGACGGGAACACAGAATCTGAAGCAGGCTCCAGGCTCCGAGCTGTCAGCACAGAGCCCGATGCTGGGCTCAAACTCACGAACCGTGAGATCACGACCTGAGCCTAGGTCAGACACTGAACCGACTGAGCCACCGAGACGCCCATGTCTCTGCAAGTTTAAAACCCTAAGTGTGAGAGCATTTTCCAGACGTGTTGACGATGGAAGAGACTGTAGCTTAGCTGTGTTCAGCCCTCAGTGGAGCCCTTTTACTAAACTTTGTAAGATGCTATTAGTCACAGCACTGAGGCTGTCAGATCCTCCCTTTGTGACTGTCGTTCTAATGCAAAGTGACGCTGAGAAGCCCCCGAGGCGAGGGACGGGCAGGCACTTGGTGACACCTGTCAGCTCGCCTCAGCCGGAGCGGACGATGCCAGCTGGCCCCGGAGGGCACCTGCTTCGGTCGCTCCCTTGGCTTCGCTTCACGAAGCTGATCTTTCCATTAAAAGCCTTCACAGTGGAATGTTTGCCTTTGCCAAAGAGAGAGCACGGTGCGTTCAGAGCTGCGTGCCGGCAGCTGACGTCTCGCTGCCTGAGAAGCCCCCGCCCCGGCTGACCCTGAGCAAAGCAGAGGCCTGGCCGTTGCTCGGCGTGGCTGAGGGATGTCGGGACCCATCAGGTGACACTGCTCCCTGGTGTGGGCCCGAGCGCCGTGGGGCATGCTTCCACTCCTGGCCAGCTCCGGGAGGGACCCTGTCCCCCCTCTGCTCTGCCTGCTCACCTGGGGCCCAGGGGACTGTGTACCCGCTCCCTACTGCCCTTGGACCTGCCGTTTCCCTCTTAAGTCAGGTCGTGTCGACATCCAAAGCCTGCCTCCCACCGTCTGTCCGCCGCCCTTCCCTCTGTCTCTCCGTGTCTTCCCTAGCTCTGTGCACATGTTTTAACCTCACCATTGAAATAAAATTCTTCATTCCTTTCTATTTCATATTGCCTGATGATACGTTTGAGGCAGTCCTTAGAATCATGATTATCTGTGGGCAGATACCGCGTGGATGTCTACACTGCAGAGTGCGGAGCCTGGCCATATGGCGTTGGTTTGGGTCCTGGTGCTATTACACCTGACATTACCTGGGCCAAGGCGTTCCGAGTTTCCAGGCCCATAATCTCCTCCAAATACCCACATCCTACTCAATACAAGTGTCTTCTTTTTTGTTCCAGGACCAGTATGAGAGGATTTTCTGGTTTTCCGCAGTTTCTCCAGACCGGCCTTCCTTTACGGCAACCAGGAAGGTAGAGAGTGGAGAATTATTTTAGTTGCTTTTTAAAAATGTATCGACGGGGGGGCGCCTGGGTGGCTCAGTTGGTTGGGTGGCCAACTTCGGCTCAGGTCATGATCTCACGGTCTGTGGGTTCGAGCCCCGTGTCAGGCTCTGTGCTGATGGCTCAGAGCCTGGAACCTCCTACGGATTCTGCGTCTGCCTCTCTCTCTCTGCCCTTCCTCTGCTCATGCTGTCTCTCAAAAATAAATAAACGTTAAAAAAAAAAAGAATCCTTTAAAAAAAAATGTATCGATGGGGCGCCTGAGTGGCTCAGTCAGTGAAGCATCCAACTGCAGCTCAGGTCATGATCTCGCGGTTCGTGAGTTCAAGCCCCGCGTCGGGCTCTGTGCTGACAGCTCAGAGCCTGGAGCCTGCTTCGGATTCTGTGTCTCCCTCTCTCTGACCCTCCCCTGCTCACTCGCACTCTGCCTCTCTCTTTCTCTCTCTCTCTCTCTCTCTCTCTCTCTCAAAATAATAATAAACATGAAAAAAATTTTAAAAATTACTGATTAATTTGGGGAATGATTCTCAGGTGCCTGGTTCTCTCCTCTAGTCTTTTTCATCGGTTACTTAGAGTGGTGGATCCAATAGGCCTTTAAGATACAAGTGATACAGTCTCCGTTTCACAGTAGCTAAGGCTCTGGGAAGTTTATGTGCCCACATCCTTTGGGTACCAAATAAGGAAAATGAGGTTTAAGCCCCAAGTCGTCCTGCTCCAGGGTCTCTGGTTGGTCGGCTCTGAGCTACCTCCCAGGATGACACAAACTCAGAAACACTTGGTGAATCTCCAGGAGTTTTTCATGGGGCGGTGTGTTTGTGAGGGCCCCGTGGACCCGGACGGCACACCAGCATCGCAGCGGATGCTGAGGATTCCTCTGGGCACGGGAAGAGCAATCAGAGTCTTGGACCCTCTGGGGAAGCACTTGGAAAAGCCAGTACTTCTGCACAGAGCCGGGCTGATGGTATTCACGCAGGGTGGCGTGTCATTTCTGTGTGAGCTGAAGAGAAGGGGTACCACAAAATGAGACAGAAATGAAACAAGACAAGAGTACAGTCCAGTGGGAAACGTTTAGGGAGGGTCTTTCCCCGTAAAGGAGCATCCCTCGAGACCGAGTCCACACACGGCTCTCATATTCTGCGTTATCCACGGGCTCATCGAAAAATCAGTGGCCACACCAATCGATGCGACTTCAGGGACTGAGACCTGTCAGCACAGAGGCCACACACTGCAGAGAGGTAGACACGTACTCTCCGGGAAGAAGGCGTTCTTCCGGGTCCCATCAACAGGTGACATCTGCAGCCTGCACACCCCACGGAATGCTGATAGAGCTGTTTGAAAAAGCTGGGGCTAATCGGTTCTGTTGGTACCTGATTCACCGTCGAGAAATGCCCTGTTTCATTGACGGAAAGGGAGCGAGATCTAGAGGGAAAGGAAAGTGGTTTACGTATGCGATCCGGGGAAGACAACGTGCAGATGGAAATCGACTAATTTAACACGGAACGCCCCCTTTGTAGGAAGGGGGGTTTGGGGGGCTGACTTGTAGATGGAAGCGGCCAGGTCCGCCTGGCAGGCTGGGGGGCAGGAGTCAGCTTCAGGCACAGCCTTTGCAAGTCCCCGATACGAGTGTGTTGCCAGGATCCTGTGAGTGATGGGTTTGAACTAACTCAAGCTTTCTTAACCCTGACAGTTGAAGACTGAGGCTTCTTCCTCCTGAGGGTCTGGCTGTGCCTCGTACGGGGTTTATCAGCATCCCGAGCGTTTGCTCACTAGATGCCAGCGGCAACCACCTGCCTGGATCGTGACAACCAAAAAGGTCTCCGGACCTTGCTAAATGGCCCCCGGAACACCTCTTACATTAGAGGTAAAACTGTCCCTGGGTGAGAACTACCGAATTCTACCTCCAGAAAACAGATGGGACAGAGGGGAATATATTGGACCTTGCAAGCCCCTATTTAGAAGACTGGGGCTTCGGTGTTGATTGTCGAGCAACCAGAGACAGAACTATTGCCAGATATTTTCTACGCATCTCTTATTTCTCTGCACCAGTTTTGCTTCTCCTAACAAGCTTGTCCATAATATAGGGACTGTGGCCACAAGTACCTTCAAGCTCATATCTGTGCAGCTCTATAATAAGGAAGGAAAAGAATCTTTTCCAACCAAGTTCAGTCCAAAAATTCCTGTGAAGGGCTCTGGTCCAGCTTGGGTAACACATCTGACTGCAAGGGACTTCTGAGCTGTCTGTGTTGGGTGAGAGCCGAGGGACTCTGTTGGCTCACGTGCTCTCCTGTTGTGCAGGCCTCCTGCCAAGGAGAAAGGAGGAAGTTTTTCTCATTGGTTCGTTCATTCATTCATTCATTCATTCATTCATCTACCTGTCTGTCCATCCATCCATCCATCCATTTTTCCATCCATCCAAACATGCGCCCATCCAATCATCCATCCATCCACCCACCTATCCATCCAACCATCCATCCATCCATCCATCCATCCATTGACACATCTGTCCATCCATCCATCTCTCCGTCCATCTCTCCATCCATCCATCCATCCATCCATCCATCCATCCATCCATCCATCCACGCATCTGTCCATCCATCCATCTCTCCATCCATCTCTCCATTCATCCATCCATCCATCCATCCATCCATCCATTTTTCCATACTTACATACATATGTACATACATACATACATTTTTCCATCCATCCATCCATCCATCCACGCATCTGTCCATCCATCCATCTCTCCATCCATCTCTCCATCCACCCACCCATCCATCCATCCATCCATCCATTTTTCCATACTTACATACATATGTACATACATACATACATTTTTCCATCCATCCATCCATCCATCCACGCATCTGTCCATCCATCCATCTCTCCATCCATCTCTCCATCCACCCACCCATCCATCCATCCATCCATCCATTTTTCCATACTTACATACATATGTACATACATACATACATTTTTCCATCCATCCATCCATCCATCCATCCATCCATCCATCCATCCATGCATCTGTCCATCCATCCATCTCTCCATCCACCCATCCATCCATCCATCCATCCATCTATTTTTCCATACTTACATACATATGTACATACATACATACATTTTTCCATCCATCCATCCATCCATCCAACCAACCGTCTGTCCATCCATCCATCCATCCATTGGTCTGTTTTTCCATCCATCCATCCATGCATCCATCCATCATCACTCATATACTCTGTGCCATTCCTTGTCCTGTGTGTGGAGGATATGACGATGAATAGAATACTTGTGTTCTGCCTCTGACAGGTTTCTGGTATGCTTTTCCTAGATGTTCAGCTAAAACTGAGACCGAGGACTAAGTTATCTCGACAGGTGGTGACAGTACACTCTTTAGTGATTTGGGGAATGACTGAAATTGGTTTACTGGTAGATATAGGAGGCTGGAGGGAACAGAAGGAATCTGATTAGGAAGACAATGAGAAATAAGGCATTCTCAGCACCAAGAAAGCATCTGCTAATTATTATTTTTTAATGCCCGATGTGCTTGGGCAAATAGGGAGATACCAGTTTTCTTGAGGCATGGAGAGCGGGAGAGACGCTGGGGCACAGTGCAGGAGGACAGGTCTGAAGCCGAGCAAAGGAGTTTCGAGTTCACCCCCTGGTCAGAGAGGAGCCATGGAACGATGGCCATTGGGCGATAGAGTCTTTGAAAATGAGCTTTGGAAAGAATGAAATTCGGGCAGTCACGTAGGAGGTGAGTAGGAGAGAGGGAAGAACATTTCTGAAGTCCTCTTGCCAGGATGGAAACGATCCACCAGAGGGCTCGAGAGGAGACCAGAGAGAAACACTGGTGACAGCTGTGTCAAAGAGTTAAAGACTCAGGGCAACAAGAGCTGTGATATCCTCAAAACTTCTCTTCCCTCCATCTCATGACCATGACCGCAAGGTCCTGCCCGGCCCCTACACTCCGTGATCCCCCTTGGCTTCCTTTACAGCACCTGTCTGTAGCCGACCTTCTCCTTCAACTGGTCGATTTGCTTGGTCTCGTCCGTCTCCCACAACAGAACCCGATGTTCCTGAGCTGTCACGTGTCTCTGGGGTTCGTGTCTGCCTCCACCTCTAGCACAGCGTCTGGTCCCTCCGAGGCGTTCAGTAAATATTCACTGAGCTGGCTCATTCGTCCAGCCATTAATCATTTATCCAGTCGTTACTCAATCATGCATATACCCAGTCACACGTTCAATGCGCCATTCAGTGCCTGCCTTCTCCAGCTCTTTCGTGCAGACGAACATTCTTAGTGGATACGTGGGTGTCTGAAAGGAAATACTGTCTAGGTCGACAAGCAGAAACTGGTAGATAGTTCAGTCGGTGCTTCTGTGGCACAGGTTAGACCTGGCAAGAGGGGCTTTATGTGGAGTGAATCATCCTCAGTGGAGAATTCTTCCTTTTGACAGGCAACCTAAAGAAAGAAGAGCTTCTTGAAGTGTTTCCTTGTGGACGAGTAGAGGAGTCTGGAATGTAGCAGCTCGTGCTTTGTGTGGAGGGTCTGTCCTCAAAATCATGGCTCTCCAAGATGTAGTACCTGGGATACCCAGGTGTTGCTGGTGGGAATGTACGTTGGTACCACTGCTTTGGAAAACGGTTGAGCGAATCCTCAAAAGGTTAAACGTGGAGTTCTCTCGTGACCCAGATCCCACTCGTAGGCATATATTGAAGAGACATGAAAATAGAATTCCACAGAGGCAGCGACTGGTACCTGAATGCTCATGGCGACAGTATTCATAATATCAAAAAAGTAGAAATAGCCCAAGTGCCCGTTTTCCAATGGTGGGATAAACACACGTGGTCTATCGGGAGAAGAGGCTATTCCTCAGCCGTAGAGAGGACTGAAGCCCTGTTGTATGCTGCAACAGGAAGGAGCTTGACACCACGATGCTGGGTAAAGAAGCCAGGCACAAACGGGCGCATCATGGGGGATTCCATTTACATGAAAGGTCTAGAACAGAAAAATTCACAGAAACAGGAAGTAGATTCGGGGTTGCCAGGAGCCGGTGGGGGAGGGGAGCGAGGAACGAAGTAATGTCTGAGGAATATCGGTTTATTTTGTGGGTGACGAAAATATTCTAAAAGCAGGTAGCGATTCTTGCCGACCGAGAATCCACCAGAAACTCATCGGCTTGTCCGCTTTACAAGGTGAATTTAATGATAGGTGGATTTTATCTTAATTTTTAGAAAGCACGGCTGGATTCTCATGGGCCACATAAGCAGGCTCCACGAGAGGAGAACTACAGAGATTCTCAAGCTACAGGTCTCATCCTGTCCACAAAGGAGAGAGTTTGTGTGGACAACTACATGGGCAAGAGTCCTAAAGGTTATTACCTGAGAAGAGGGAGTTGGATTTACAGAGAAGTATGGATACTAAATTATTTATCTGAAATGCTACTTATGTGATTTTTGGCACTCACGCAAAAGAGCTGGAGCAGCCACGGGCGCCTGGGTGGCTCAGCTGGTTGAGCGTCAGATATCGGCCTGGGTCACGCCCTCACAGTCTGTGAGTTTGAGCCCCGCGTTGGGCTTGCTGCTGTCAGCACAGAGCCCGCTTCACATCTTCTGTTCCCCTCTCTCTGTGTCTGTCCCCTGCCCACATCTCACACTCAAAAATAAATAAAACATTAAAAAGAATTCAAAAAAAAAAAAAAGAGAGAGAGAGCCGAGGCAGTCAATCCTTGCTGCCAAGAAGCTTTTGGAAACTTTGTTGTTATTAGTATTTGAAGAGCCTTCGGAACCTTCTAAAGAATCTGGATGTGAATTTATAGCAAAAATGGCAGAGGTAAGACACGTGTACCGCAGCTCCCTGGCACCTGTCCGAGGAAGACATCACTAATCAATCCTCACAGGCCTCTCCCCAGAGTCCAGGCTCCTTCTCAGGACAAGCCCCCCTCCGCGCCCACCCCCAGATCCTGCGAGGGTCTTTCTACATCCACAAGTGGGATGAGACCTCTCCCACTTACGGTCTGGTCCAGTCTGTGGGAGCCGGGAGCAGCATCGAAGAAGGGTCGCAGCACTACGTCAGCGAGGTGCGTCTTCGTCCCAGGTGGTGGCGCGCACTGAGAGAGCGGAATAAACCGACCTCGGTTTCCGTCGCCGGGCGTCGGAGGCAGGCCGTCAGGGAAAGCATCGCACCCGAGGCTGGAAGTGCCAGTCCTTGGGGCAGATACAGTTCCGAGGCTTGCTTTGTTTGGCCAGTATCCTTCTCTCCAGTCTTCCCATCGTAGCCACTGTCGGAATTTGATACATTTTGCTCCAAACCTGGATTTACCACTTCTTTGAAAAAAAAAAAATCAGACTCCCCTATTCCTGCGTGAAAGCAATTCGTTTTGGTGGCTGCCTCCCTTCAGTTTGCTCCTTCCAGTTCCTTTGTCCCAGTACCCCCAGACCGTGACCCCCACCCAACACTGTGCTGCTGCTTCGGGCCACGCAGGGCTGTGCTGCGTTATGTTGTGCCGTGCTGTGTTGTGCTGTGTTGTGTTGTGTTCTGTGTGTGTTGTGCTGGTTGTGCTGTGCTGTGTTGTGTGTGTTCTGTCTGCGTTGTGTTGTGTGTGTTGTGTTGTACCGTGTGCATTGTGCTATGTTGTGTTGTGTGTGTTGTGTTATGTTGTGCTGTGTTGTGTTGTGTTCTGTGTGTGTTGTGCTGGTTGTGCTGTACTGTGTTGTGTGTGTTGTGTTGTGTGTGTTCTGTCTGCGTTGTGTGTGTTGTGTTGTGTTGTGTGTGTTGTGCTGTGTTGTGTTGTGTGTATTGTGTTATGTTGTGTTGTGTTGTGCGGTGTGTGTTGTGTGTGTTGTGTTGTGTGTTGTGCCGTTCTGCGTTGTGCAGTGTGTGTCGTGTTGTGTCGTGTTTGCTGACCTAGTCTGAACGGTATTTCATGCCTCTCTGTTCTTTATGAGAATTTATGGGTAAATTACCTTCTTGCCGGTTGAATGCTGCCATGGACGTCCAGGGCGATCGGACGATGAGTTTGTGTTCTTTCACAGTATAAACTAGCTGTTGGACCCCGTGAGGACCGGTGGCCTCTCGCCCCGGCGGCAGGTCGGAGGCCACCTGGCCGAGGGTTATTGCCGCTGCTGAGCTCAGTGCTCGGGGACGGCGTTTTCTCAGGCAGCTCGGAAAAAGTCTCTTACAGACAAGGATTTCGTTACCCTCCATTCGCGGCGGAGAGAACGCAGCTCCCTCAATGGGCCCGCGGTTCGCGATGCCGAGCGCGTGGCTCGGGCGCCTAGAATTCCCCCACGGAGGGCCAGGGCTGGGCTCGAGTGTGGACTTCCAGTTCCCGTGAGAGCTCCTCACTCAGTGAGAGTGTGAGTGTGGAGGGCCGGCCGTCTCTTGGCAGCGGGGATCACCCCTTGCGTCTGCCGGGCCCTGTCCCCTTGGGACTTTCAAAGCCCCTCCTTCAGTTTCTCTTTGTGGAGCAGGGGGTCGAGAGGCCACTGCTTGCGTGTCCCTCTGTCTCTTCCTGGGCATCCCAGAAACCAACTCTTCGCCGTTGACGCCTCATGCCTCAAGTTCCTCCTTTTTCCCTTATTTATAGATAAGTTCCCTTATTTTCCAAGTGATTTAGTTTCCTAATGGACATTTCCTAAGTAGCTTTCATAGAAATTGGAACAATTCTGTAGAACTTTCTCTTATGTTTCCCCTTGAAAACCTGTTTATCCTGCCAAAATACCTTATGAGTGTGTGCGCGTGACTAATTTATGTGCAAGCCCCGAACACCTAAGCCTCCGCTTCAACATCTGTGCCAACGGAGCCTCATTCACCGCGCGGCTCTCCAGCAGGCCCCGTGCGCGCAGTCAGGGCGGGCGCGGGAAGCCGGGCACAGCCATATGCTGGGCCCTCGCCAGATAAACACCTCCTAATCCCTTCTGGGGCGCCGTTTGATGACTATGGAGCGCTTGGATCTTTTCTCCTAAGCCAACAAGCGTTGGCGGTGCTTTTAAAACCCCCCAATGTCAAGGGATGAGATTTGAAAATGAAAGCACCCTACAAATAAGGGTAAGCTGAACCTCGTACTGAGCCGTAGTCTGGCCTCGGGTGCTCGGAGGTTTTGATAAGGAATAATTTTTGGAAGATCCTGATCTAGAAATAACAAAATATTATTGAACGTGTTTTGGGGCAGGGGCACCTCGGGTCGCTCAGTCGACTGAGCATCTCACTCTTGATTTGGGCTCGGGTCATGATCTCACAGTTCGTGGGTTCGAGCCCTGAGTCAGGCTCTGTGCTGACGGTATGGAGCCTGCTTGGGATTCTCCCTCTCTCCCTCTCTCTCTCTCTGTCAAAATAAATAAATAAACATTAAAAAACGAGACGGTGTTTGGAGGCAGAGCTTTCTCCCTAGAGGAAAAAAGCTAATGTGTCCTGGATTTCCCATAGTGATGGCCCGTCAAATAGAGTCCAGGACTGTCCTGTCCCACCTCAGGGAGCTCGGCTGACAGCAGTATCAGAGAGTCCCTTGGCGCAGATGCCGTGTGTGTCTCTAATTAAGGTGGACAGCGGGCCCTTCTTGCAGGTCCGAGATGGATGGACAGCCAGCGAATACGTTCAGACCCCAGCTTTAGGAGCTTTAGGGAAATATGATTGAAAACAACATCTTCCGCCAACTCTGAAAACCTCGCCAAAAAAGCAGAGGAGAAAGAAGACGGTTTCGTTATTGAGTCCGTATTAAGCCAGAATGTGACGTGCACCACGGGCAGTTTGCTGAGAGATTGCAAAGACAGAAATGTCACCGTTTTGCAGAGCCAAGCAGACATAATCCACTTCATACGTGTTCTCATAAGAAGTCAGTTTTCCTCACTGTTGAATTGGATTGGCCCCTAGAGAACCCTGATTAGTTTACCAATTACTACATACTGTTTGTAGTGCTTGGGAGACGGAGCGTCAGACCTGGGGACACGGGCAGGCAGGAGAAGGGACAGGTGGGCTCAGATCCCCCTGGTTCAAGTCCCTGCACGAAGCCGGCAATCCTGCTCCCCTCCCCGGGAGGGAATTGTACCTATACTATGTAACATTAATATACACAGTGAGTATATAGTGCATACAATATAACATATTTGTATGTTCTGTAAATATAAGATATGCATGAAATTGCACAATAATCCATTAATATAATTACAATACATATATACTCTGTATAGTAGAACACGGATAATACACTATACTATACTATAATATAATGCACATAGTGTATATGTATAGGTATAGTGTATATTCGTATTCTACTGCACATAGCATATATGCATAGTCATACACTATCCGTAGTATATATGTATAGCCGTATACTCTTACTATACATAATATATATCATTATATATCATGCTTTATATTTATATATATGCTGACTATACATGTATATTAAACACACACAGAGGCTCTCTAACCAGTACCACCCCCCTTCTCATGATGACCTGAGGTGCTTTGCCCTGTGGTAAGATGAAGGCCTCGGGCACTGGGACCTGGTGTCGGGGGACTAGTGACACATGAGGATAAGTCAGGAGGACCGTCTGCTCCGACCGCAGATGATCACAGGCGAATGAGACTTTGGATCGGGGGGACGACTGTACTGTCTGCCCCAGTCCAGAATCATCCACGCCTCTAAGAGGCCTGGCTCCTTGGAATGGCGAATGCTATTAGGGACCAAAAGAGCCTGGAGAAGTACGAGAAAAGCAATGAGTGGGGTTAGAAACGTGCAGCAAAGGGCAGAGGACCTCGGCGGGAGGCCCACGTTACACGTATGAACACACATGGACACATCTGTCCTTGCCGGGCAGGGGAGGGGCGGGCAGAGACGCACGTCTGGGAGGCAACGGAGAGAAGCCCAGGATGCTCCTCCAGTGGGGGTGAGGCCTGCCCTCCGCCTGCAGTGTGCGTGCGCACCCCCAGGGCCCCGCACCTGAGCTCCGGCCGGAGGGGGCTGCCCTTGACCTCAGGAAGAACACGGCTGCCTGTAGATTTCTGCTGAAACACCACCTTCCTGGAGACCAACCTCTCGCCCTGAGTGAAACTGCCGGGCGGTGGGGGCGGGGGGAGGGCGGGCAGAACTTCTTGAGAAAAATCATGACCCACACTCACTATCTTCCAGGAAATGGAGGACGTGTTTCGTTTTCCGCCCGGTTTACTTTTTCCTTTCCACCTGTCACTAAGGGAACATTGAGGAGTCCACCTGGGAATCCTTGCTCAGATCCTGGACCGAACTCAGATCCAGGGACCAGCTCGAAACCTGCGGAGAATGCTTCCCGTCTGCCCGGCGGACCTCAGCAGGTGGCGCCCCTGTCTGCCCCGCGGATTGCTGGGGGGCAGGGGGGTGTATAAGCATATCTCCCCCATGGAAAGTGGGGACCTACGTAGTCTAGAGAATGGCCACGGGGGAGTCTATTTATTTATTTATTTATTTTTGTTTTTTTTTTAATTTTTTTTAACGTTTTTTTATTTTATGTTTGAGACACAGAGACAGAGCAGGAGCAAGGGAAGGGCAGAGAGAGGGGGAGACACAGAATCCGAAGCAGGCTCCAGGCTCTAAGCCGTCAGCACAGAGCCCGACGCGGGGCTCGAACTCACAGACGGTGAGATCCTGACCTGAGCCGAAGTCGGCCGCTTAACCGACTGAGCCCCCCAGGCGCCCCTATTTATTTATTTATTTATTTATTTATTTATAATTTGAGGGGGTGACTTTTAAAACCAAATTCCCCAACACCTTGCTCCTGCGGCAGAACCTTCTCCATAATTATGTTTCGTGTGATCTGGAAAGCATACGTATATATTACACTAAAAAATTTGTTAGGAGGTTTAAATCTCCTATGTTAGGTGTTCTTAGCGCAATTATTATTATTATTATTATTATTACTATTATTATTATTATTATTATTTAAAAGGTCAGGTTTCTGACGAACTGGGTGCCCTGGCTTCCCCCGGGGAATAGAGGTTGGGAATCCGTGAGCAAGATTCAGAGCAAGACTCGTTTTCCCGGCTGCTCCCCTTCCCCGCCGTGAGCCTGCGTTCCCTTTCTCCGAACCCTTGATCAAGAGACACGGGGGCCCACGTCTGAGCCGCGGCCTTACCGCTTTTGGTTGCTCACAAACCAAACCAAACGACACAGAAAGCAGCAACATAAATTGGTTTTCAAAATAGCTTTTCCGCAGCAGGTGTAGCCGAGTCTGTAAAGAGACACCCTGTATATACACCCTGGAGGGGGAAAGAAGGAAAGGAAACTTTCCCAAAGATCTTCGCAAATAAGGGATTGTTGTTGTTTGGCTCTGACTTCAGAAATAGCTCTCGGCTCGCGGGAGCCGGCGTTTCTGAGGCGATGAATCCTGCAGCATGCGGGCGTAACGAGGGAGCTGATAAGTGCCTGGGGGTGAGCGTCTGATTTTTCAGGCAGGAGCGAAGCCGCGATGAGCGGATGAAGTGCCTACTCCGTGTGTAAACAGAAAGCGGGTTAGAGAGGAAAGCGTTTATGTCCTATGAAGTCTAATAGCCGCTTAAGTGGATGCTATTATTTGAGAAGGCAGTGCGGGCGGCCGATGGCCTCTCCGCCTCTCTCCCCGCCCGGCAGCTGTGCGGACCGAAATGCTAGAAGAGGGGTCCCTCCGAGTGACGGGAGGATGCCCGGGCCGTGCACGCCAGGGGCCCTCTGCGAGACCGTGGGCGAAGGGGTCGCGGCGACCGTGCCGTCTCGTGCTGCCCCCGGAGCCGATGGCGTGCTGGACACAGCCTGTGACTCTGGGAACCCAAAGAGATTTGGAGTTGGGTCTTTGTCTGTGGTTCCAGGCTCGCAGCCTCCGAAACCCTGGGGATTTTCTAAGCGGGAAGAGCGATTCCGAGCATCTTTTGTTATAAGGGTTGATTTGGCCTCGGTTGAGAGTCACAAGGGCAGAGTGGGTGTTTGTTACTCACAACGAGCCCCTTTCGACCACATGGGTTCCCAGGCCGTCCTCTCTCCCACCTCTCCTGGCGCCCCAGCTGAACGCCATGAGGCCCCTGCTCGCACCTGTCCTCGCGACGTCAGTGACGCCATCGCTCTTAAACTCTACTGCTCGCGTCAGGTGCCGGCGTCGGGTCGGACAACGCAACGTGTGCTGTTCCCCTTCCCGCTATGACCAGGCGGACGTGGGCACCCCCAATTTCCCGGGTGAGGAAAACGAGGGTCAGGGTGTTCACACGCCTTGCCTGAGTTAGCGTGGAACAGGGCGTGGGGCGAGTGTCGGTACATTCTGGAGCCCCAACGACCGGACTGGGGCAGATCCCCAAACTGCTGCTCGTGGGAATCGCTGGGGGCTCTTTGCTTTGAAATACGTGGATGCCTGGCTAAGACTCTGATTACGTGGCTCTGGGCTGAAACTGGGGAGCGGGGTGACCCCCCGGGCGAGTCCCCAGTGCCGCAAAGCTCTGGAACCGCCCCCCACCCTCTTCATCCTGGGACTGTCTCTCCGGCCGGCTGGATCCTGCCCTTGGGCGGAAACAAGTTGGAGGCAAGAGACAATGTCTTCGTCTCCCGGGTTCTGGGCTTGAAGCCGCAGTTCTGGCAAAGGTTAAGCACCCCTCGTGCCTGATGGCTGAAGATATCGTAGGCGACCCTGCGGACACACGCGTCTGGCCACAGGGGAGGGCCACGTCCCGACGTTTCGTGACCACAATTGCTGGAAATCTGAGGATACCTCGAACATCCCTAATGATGACCACATTCATCCCGGTTCAATTGTGCTCCCAGGCCCGCCCGGGGGAGCGAGGACGAGGAGGACGAGGAGGAGAAGGGGCGAGGCTGCTCCCTGCAGTACCAGCAAGCCACGGTGCGCGTCCTCACCCGGTTCGTGGCCGAGGCGCCCGACGCGGGTCAGCTGAGCTACATGCTGGGCCCCGACTGGCAGTCTGACATCACCGACCCGGTGACGGAGTTCATGACGGTGGGGGAGCCGAGGGTCGCGCAGTTACAGGCGGCAGGACCCTGGTGGGCCGGGAGCCGGGAATGACCACCGTGCGGTTCTAGTTCACCGCCTGACGCTTTTCCCAAATACCCAACCCACTCTTTGCTCGTGTCCAGCTATGCTAGTGCGAGGCTGCGCTGTGCACGCGAGGGTTTGTCTGCGAGAGGGAATCACGGAAACCACACACGGAGTTCGTCAGTGCGTACCGCATATTCAGGATTCATTTCTGATGAACCACAAAAAGCTTTTGCAAATTACAGACCCCCCTCTTTTTTAATATTTTTTTTTCAGATTTGTATTTACATCCTAGTTAGTTAACGGACCGGGCGATACTGGTTTCGGGAGTAGAATTCGGTGATTCTTCACTTATATCCAAACCCAGTGCTCGTCACAAGTGCCCTCCGTGGTGCCCGCCACCACCTAGCCCATCCCCCACCCACTTCCCTCCATCAACCTCCAGTTCGTTCTCTGTCTTTCAGAGTCTCTTGTGGCTTGCTTCCCTCTCTTCTGTCCCCTCCTCCTCATATGTTCATCTGTTTTGTTTCTTAAATCCAACGTGGTGAAGTCATATGGTACTTACCTTTCTCTGATTGACTTACCTCGCTTAGCAGAATACATTCTAGCTCCATCCAGGTCATTGCGAATAGCGAGATCTCATTCGTTTTGATGGCTGAGTAATACTCCATTGTGTGTGTAAATATATATATATATATATACCACATCTTCTTTATCCATTCATCCATTGACGGACACTTGGGCGCTCTCCATAGTTTGTCTATTGTTGATAGCGCTGCTGTAAACATCAGGGTGCATGTGCCCCCTTCGTTCTGTATTTCTGTAGCCTTTGGGTAAATACCTAGCATTTGTACCCAGTAAATACCTTGCTGGATGATAGGCTGGTTCTGTTTTCAGTGTTGGAAGAACCTCCGTACTGTTCCAGAGACACTCCTGAGACCCACAGTCTCGCCCTCTCACCAGCGGATGCTAAACTAAGCCACGAATTCACGGAAGCAAGTTTATTTCCCTGGAATTTGCAGCTCTCCACCACGGGACACTGGCGAGGTCTGGACCCATTTGGCTTGTCGCCTGTATTGGCAGGTACCACATGTTCCACAATGTTAGGCTTTCTCTTTTGTTAGACTGCTATCGAAAATATTTGATAGTTATTTAAGTAGGATGGCTGCGAAGGGATTATACAGTGGGTCATTATCCTTACAAAAGCATTTAGGTATTCGTTATCACACCACAATTTAGGGTTTGCCCAAACGTGATTTTGCAAAAGCCGGTTTATTGATACTCCATTAGTCCAGGTCTGAAACGCTCTGATTGCAGATTGATGCTTTATGAGGCGAAATGACTTTTTAAGGCCATTAAGATTCCTTTTTCCACGGAATTTTCTCAGCAAGCACGGCGATGCCACAAGGCTCTGCAGTTATTGTCTGATAAACATCTAACTACCCAAAGAGAAAGAATTAAACGGGGGAAGAAAGCGAGACACCGTTTCTCTAAATATTTTTAGTAAAAGGATTGTCAAAATGTAACTATCCGTTTTGAGCAAAAATGTCACATTTTCTGTGCTTTAATGGGCCAACACCAGCAGGGAGATACTATTCTTTAATTTTGGGGGAATCGTCACTAAATTAAATCAAGCTCTTTGGAGAAAATAACCAACTAACATTGTATAAATCAAAGGAAATAAAAGGTATTAGGTTGTCTATTTGTAATTCCTTGTTTTTCAATGAGGGGAACGCAATCGAATATTAAAAACCGTTCTTCTAAACCACATGCATTTCAGCAAGCTGTCCTAACCCGAGACCGCCTGTCCTTAGACCATCAGGTAGAAATCTCTTGTCTGACAAAGTCAGGACTTTGAGACTTACTGCTCTTAGGGAGACCACACGCAGAGAAAGTGTGGGAAGACTTATTGAACAAAAGAGAGTCTGAAAGAAAGGGCTGAGGGCAGGGGAGTTTCTAATCAAGCAGAGAGCGGGCAGCTCCGGACACACAGGGCTGCCGGCATCAGAACGGACCACGTAACGGACACAGGGTCCCGGTTGCTAACGAAACGCAGACCTCGTGTACGTGGGGAACGTTGTGTTCTGAAACCCCTTATCTGAAAGCCTGCACCCGAGTTGGAAATCAGACTCCCTTCTGTGTGTGTCAGAGTGACTTAGGGCCTCAAGGCAAGACAGGGATTCATCCTGCCCGAAGACAGGATTTCAAAGGGCAAAGTTTCTGATAATCCTTGCGTTTAGAGAACAGTGTTTCTCGGGGGTCAAAAAAGATAGAAGTCACCCCAAACAGGGGTTGTTCTGATGCTGCAGCTGTAATCTGGTCCTGGGAGGACTGTTTCCTGTGACTTTACTCTCTCTGTCATGGCAGCCGGATAAAGGGAAGGGCGGGGTTTTGCTTTCTTGGTCTGAGCTAGTCTCTAGTTTCCAGAGGCTCATTTAGCACTGAGAACACACTTTGGGGGTTAAAGGATGGTGACGAAGAAATGACTGACCTACGGCATCCACCTGCTTCCAAAACCTCACTTTCTTTTGCAGGTATTTTACCAATTCCTTTCCTTTTTTCCCCCTCATTTGTGATGTGTGGGGCAGACACTGGAGCTCGCTCGCTTCCTTTGAAGGTGCTCTTGCCGCTCTCTGACTCCATCCTGGCCGAGAAGACGGTGACCGTCCTGGATGACCGCGTCACCATCGCCGACCTGGGCGTGCAGCTGGTGGCTGGCTTGTCTCTTGCCCTGAAGCCTCACAGAGCGGACAAAAGAGCCATCGTCTCGATGGTGGCCGCCCAGGACGTTCTCCAAGCCCCGCAGCAGGTGGGACCCCAGAGTCCTTTTGTCCCCGGTCATTTGCGACCACTTCCGTCCCCCTCGCACCTGCAGAGGACATCAGGAGAGCACTTGTAGCTTAGGACAGGTCTTGAAGCTCCTTCCTGCTTTCTCTCCAGTCTGTCTCATCGCTGAGAAACGTGCTCAGGACTTTGGATAAATTGTCCTCTTCTATTTTACACCCTGACCGTGTGTCCGAATACCACTCGGAAGCTGGTTTTCTGTGACGGCTGTGGACGGGGAGGCACTACTGATAGACCATAACCGAAGGATCACATGTATCGCTTTTCCAAAATAAGTCACCATCGATCCTCGCAAATTCTATTTCTGCCCCTTCAACAAGTATGGCTAATGGCGCCAGACATCTGTTGGTTTATATTAATTATGGGCAACTTTGAACCTCTGCTCCATCTTTAAACTTGCGGCAAATCCGGTTGGATTAAACCAAGGTCATCGTGTCTTTCAAGCCTGCCAGTCCCCACACTACCTCGTTTCTCAGATACTTCAAATGAGCACATCTTCCTAATAAAGAATGCTTGAAGTGATATTATCTTGAGCCTGATTAGCTGCACCTGAAATTGATTCAGACGCATCATGTGATCTTTCAAACTCTTTGGAGAATTCAAAGTCAAGTTCTGTTGTATGACACTCAGTACGTTAATAGACACAGCGCTGCGTTCACCGCAGTCTACAAACTCGCTCCTCACACCCGTACGGTTACAGCCCATTATTTATGCTGCTTTGACATATGACAGCAACTGATCCAGATTTTAAAACATATTTATTCTTCTCTGCCTGCGGATTGAAAACACCTCTCATAGGAAAGCACGCGTGCGCCTTATAAATTCGTGTACATGTTTACATACTTGAAGGAAACGAATTATAACATAATGCTTTAATTTCATTTTTCTTAGTCATTGGATTGTGTGATGGCTCGGTGACACTCTGAGACATTTATGACCCCAAGGGTTTTTCAGTTGCTGTGTCATCATTGGATGAAATGGTGGTGTCTGTCCAGGCAGATCTGGCCGGTCGTGGTTGCACAGGGTGAAGGGCAAGGTCCCTTGATTAAATTAGAAATGATGATTAGTGAGCCCTGTCAGAAGACCAAGAGGAAGAGTGTTCTGGCCGTGGGTAAAGGAAATGTCAAGGTCAAATTCGAGCCCAATGTCGATGAGCACCTAGGAGGCACCAACGATATCGAGGGCATCAGGTCGGGAATACAAAGACCACCTCAGTAATTCCATAGAGCGTGAAGGAAACCAGGAGAGAGCAGTTCAGGAGTGGTTCCAACATGGCGCCTCTGTTGGCCAAGAGGAACGCAGCAACAAAAGCACAACCCCACAGTTCCCGCTGGAAGGAAAGGATAAGAAGTTACTCAAGAGTGGCGGCCCAGACGCCTTCACGAGCTTCCCCACTCAAGGGAAGTTACCAGAACCCAATAATCCGAGTGACCTTACGGTGACCTCAAGGGGGTTAACCGACTTGGAGATCGGCATGTACGCTCTGCTCTGTGTCTTCTGCCTGGCCATTTTGGTCTTCTTAATCAACTGTGTGGCGTTCGCTTGGAAATACAGACACAAAAGATTCGCCGTGAGTGAACAAAGGCAACATCCCCCATTCCCATGACTGGGTCTGGCTTGGGAATGAAGTAGAACTTCTGGAAAACCCCGTGGACATCACCCTCCCGTCAGAGGAGTGCACAACCATGATAGACAGGGGGCTGCAGTTCGAGGAGAGGAACTTCCTTCTCAACGGCGGCTCCCAGAAGACTTTCCATAGTCAACTACTCTTTTACAAACGTGACTAGGGAAAAATCTAGTCCTCCTTTCAGAATCTGTTTGATCGTCGTACGAGTTTTATTACCTGGGACTTGTCACATCTTGCCATTGACTCAGTGTCCACGCTGGACTTCGGTTTTCTCCATCTGCCCTTTCGTCGGTGTTCAGGGGCAGTGTATAAATTCAGATCCCTACTTTATCTTTTCCACTTTTCCCTGATTTGAAATATCTTAAATCTGAATTATATAAAAGGCTTCTCTTAATATAGGAGTGTCAATAAAAGAGTGCTATTTAACGAATAAGTTTTCCATGAAGTTTTTTTTCCTCACAGGAATTTGGAGGGAATGTTGACATCACAAGCATGTTTATCGTGTCTCCTCCGGTCGCTGTAGCTTCATGGGGGGACTCCTGGGGCTCCCTTCTTGGGGAGTCCAATCTCTCATGCTAGTTTTAGCTGTAGTTATGAAGCACTATGAGCATCAAGGTTTTGCCCCATGTGAAGTCTAAAAATAGCGTTTATATGCACAGAGAAGGAATTGCCAAGGAAACAGCGGCAGATGAGGCTTGCCGTTTGATGTGAATAGGAGTGGAGAGAAATAAATAGATGATATTCCAATGCAACAGTAGGTAGACGTCCATCCATATGATGACCTGTGAGATGTTCACGATTGTTTTGTGGTAGAAACGAAATATCCAGCCCCCCCGCCCCCGCCCCGGGGCGGCTCCGTCGGTTAAGCTTTTGACTTTAACTCAGGTCGTGATCTCTGGGTTCGTGAGCTGGAGCCCTGCATCAGGCTCTGTGCTGACAGCTCGGAGCCTAGAGGCTGCTTCAGATTCGGTGTCCCTCTCTCTCTGCCCTTCCCCTGCTCTCTCTCTCTCTCAAAAATAAATAAACATTAAAAAAATTTCAAAACACCCCCAGGATGCACAGTGGAGGGAGGAAAGTAACAGGCCTGGATCCAAACACACATGCACACACAAACACACACACACAAATCACGAAAGGAAATGGCAATGCCAAAAGTGAGCTGTTTTAGGGAAAACACCGCAGGTATAAATCTGTGGCAAAAAAGAAAGAAATTGCATATTGCATGATTCTTACATAACTTCTAAAATATAAAATATTACTGGATAAACCACAGGAATGGTCAGAAGCAAAATAATTCGGGGAAGGAAGATTAAGTACAATTTTTTAATGTTTATTTATTTTGAGAGAGAGAGGGTGGGTGAGAGAAAGGGAGGGGCAGAGAGAGGGGGAGAGAGAGAGAATCCTAAGCAGGCTCCACGCTGTCAGCACAGAGCCTGATGCGGGGCTCGATCTCAGGAACCATGAGATCACGACCTGAGCCGAGATCAAGAGTCAGACGCCTAACCGACTGAGCCCCCCAGGCGCCCCGGTATCTGTCTATCTTAATCATTGTTTTCACGATTATCAAGGAAATGGGTGTCTATTGTAAAATACGTAGAAGCGTCTACATGTATAAAAGAAAAAGTAAAATGTCAGAAGTAACCACTAACAATAATGACAAAGGTTATTTAAAAAGTAGCTGACACTTTCAGGGAGAGCTTTTTTGTTAGCCTTGGGACAGTTCCGAGGTTTCCCACAGTATCCCCTGGAGGGCTGGCCTCACGATGCGGAGAGAACATGCTAATTCCAACATAATTATTCAAATGAAGTCTGCTCCTTCTCGCTTGCCTTCTCTCCATTCGGATACTTGACATTTGGCTCAAGCATAATGGGAATTCGCTTCTGAAATAGAAGCGTCTAAACTCAGTTACAGGATGAGTCATGCCCAGTCAGCCAGGCACGTCCCCTGGAAAGGAACTTGGTAGGGTTGGGGATGAGGGGGGCTTGCGTGCTGGGTGGGGACACAACGGATGTCACCTCCCGGGCCAGGAGCCTGTCGAGAGCAGTCTGCAAACCACGCCACGTGCCCCAGCGAGCTGGCTCGGCTTCGGAGCAGGACTCACAATGTGGACACGCGGCGGAGGTGGCCGTCAGAACTGGGAAATGCACCGCGTCCCTGAGGAGGTGTTTGTGGAGAGAGATGACGTGGGCCCGCTCAGTGAGATACAGTCGCTCCTGGGCAGCCCATCTGCTCCTTGGGCTGAAACTCAGCATAAAGTCGAAAACTGGCCGAAGGCTGGGATCCCCATTTCCAAACTGCCCCCCTTTCCCATATGTCTGCAGGGCGTGTGCTATTCGTTAAGAAGCAAAAGAATAAACATTTTGGTATGACACCACGGGGACTCTAAATTTCGCCCAACGCTGGCACCGGCTCCCATCCACTTAGCAAAGTTTCCCCGGCTCTGGAAGTCTCTTTGCTAATTAGAAGCCACGGGCTGTCTCCAAGCTTGTTGTCCGTCTGTGTGAGGACCGTAACCCAGCGTGGAAAACTGGACCTGAGTGGTTGGTTCTGAGACGCAGCTCCCTGGGGCCTTAGGCCGTTTGCCCAAATTGAGCAGGGTTTTCGTGGATGAGATACTCACATCGTGGGTCGGGATAAACAGTGCCATCCGACGCGAGCTGTAGACACGGGCCCTTGCTGCAGGATGGAGTGGTTCCGATGAACCTTGGTCAAGTCGTCTCGGGAGCACCCCAGTGGAAGGTACAGGTGCTTCTGTGGAATTCACCTAAAACACTGCGGTCGTGCGAGTCCGTCCCCTGGGTCCGGATGGGGGTGCCATTTTGGAGACCCGGAGATGGGGGCGGGGAAGCAGCGACCTCAGAGACGGTGGGTTGAAATCCAGCGGCATGCTAAGTCTGGAGTCAGCAACAACAGAAGACACTGGACATCTCCCCTGGGGATAAACAGCGCCCCGCAACCCCCAGGAAACACCATGTGTACAGAGCGAAACTGACTTCCTCGCTGTTATTTTGCAAACAGGCCGGGTTTATCCCAGACCTGAAAGCACACGGAAGTCTCTCCAGATCACTTAGGAAACAGAACACGGAGGCAAGTGGGAAGGAGCGTTCTTGGTTTCACGGTCACGTGCGCAGCCAAGTTTTACTGAGATACTATTAGGTGACCGCTGTCTGTGTGTTCTGAGCGGAACGCTGGGTTCGCCCCATTTCGTGAGCAGAATGTGGGGGTGGTGGTGCAGGTGGGGCCGCCCGGGTACGACCCCGGCCAACAGCGGCAGCGGCAGCAGAGGAAATTGCCTCCCATCTCAAAACAGCAGTGAAACCCGTTTTTCTCCCCTCGAAAGCCTCAGCCCACTTCTCTGTCTGTGCAAACACGATGCGAGTGCTTCTGAACTAACCACCGTCTCCCGGGTCAAAACTATCCTGACTCATAGCACGTGTATTCTCTATTTTACGAAGAACGCTAATTGAAAAGGGTGCTGGGGAGGCACGCTAAAATACCGACTTTGGAGTCTAAATCCGGGATGAACTCAGGGCTCAGTAGAAGGGGTCAGTGATCAGGCTCAAAGCTCCGACGGAGAGAGGTGGCTGGTTCTGCTCCGTGTGCTGGTTCCCAGACCAGGTTCCACGATCCCTCCAGGTCCCTGCCGTTGCCGTCCACGCACCCAGTTTGCCCCAGGCTGATGACAAACAGGACTGGCCACACTGGGTGGCTGTGTGTCGTCTGAGTTACTCGACTGGTCCTGCCGTCCTAGGGATTTAGGTGGTTGGCAAACATCGCCATGATTTGACAATATTCCCATCTGAACACCTGGTGACTTTTTGCAAATCAGTAAAGGTAGGTGTGAATTTAAAGTCTTAAAAACACTAGGAAACTTCACCTTTAAGAAACATTTTAGGGGCGCCCGGGTGGCTCAGTTGGTTGAGTTCGACTTTTGATTTCGGCTCAGGTCATGATCTCACAGTTGATGTGTTCGAGCCCTACATTGGGCTCTGTGCTGACAGCATGGAGTCGGCCCCTATCCTGCTCACAGTTTCTCTTTCTCTCTCTCCCTCAAAATAAATAAATAAACTTTAAAAAAGAAACATTTTATTTATTCCTGCAGCCACCCAGACAAAAATTTTCTGTAGATCGTTGCCCCTGTGTACTAAAGACAGGAAGCGGTCGGGTATTTTTCACATCCCATTCAGGTCAAACCAAATTAAAGTTCAGAAGAAGGGAATATTCGAGGTCTAGCTGATGGTTCTCTTTGTTCCTCTTTTGAGCTATATTTGTGAACCGTTTGGATGTGGGCATATATGTGTGTGTTCATGTATGTGAATTTGTGTGCATGTGTGTGTGGTGTGTCTTGTGTGGTGTGTCTGTGGGTGTCCGTATGTGTTTCTGCACGTGTTTGTGTGTGCATATGTGTTTGTTTTTGTTTATGTGTGTGCACATGCACATGTACCTGTACATGTGTGGTTGTTTGTGTGTGTTGCATGCATGTATGTGTTTGTACGTGTCTTTGTGTGTGCACGCTCATGTGTGTATGTGTTTGTGATGGGGGCAGGGAATGGATCCACGGCCGCCAGGGTGCTGGCGCTGCACAGCAGACGGAGCTCTAGAGACGTAAAAAAAAAAAAACAAAAAACGCAAAACAGCTGGGGATCCTGGTTGGCTCTCCGAGGATTTGTGCAGACGTCTCAGCTGAAAGACTGGCAGGTGCCTTTGCCAAGTTCTCTCAGCCGTATGTGCACTTTTCAAAACTGCCAGCATCGCCCCGGCCATTTTGGCAAATGCCACTCTTTGCTTTCAGGATGAAAAGAGAGATCTCCCTGGAAAGCCAGTGCTTGAATCGCTTGATAAGTCTTAATCAATCCCCTCAGCCAAGCCCGCTCTTTGTCCGTGCCCCACGGGAACCGCCGAGTAAGTGGGCACCACTGGGAAAGGGTCTTTGTGAAAGAGTCGATGAAGCACCGTGCCTGCCTGCTTCGAAAGGGCTGGCGGAACATGAATCAGAATGCTCTCCCAAATTCCCCATCAGCATAATTTCCGAGCTATAAAAATTATTTTTCACTAAGAGTTTCATCCAGTTCGTTTTCTAATGGAAAACAGAGTGCAGCCCCTGACCGCTGGCAGTTCCTGCTTCTCCCCACACCTCAGCGTGCACGGAGGCTTTGTCATCGCATTCCCAGATGGAAGAAAGTTTGAAACGCAACTCAGAAAAGAACGAGCACTTGACTCAGAAGTTTCTGTGCAAAGTACAAATCCTTCGTTTGAGATTGTTTTTTGGTATTAAAGCTCCTAATACCTGCTGAAGATTTCTTACTGAATCTGTATAATTTATATGCATTTTGGTGGTAGGGGTGTTGTTTGCTTTCAGAAATATTAAAATACACAGGAAAGTGTGGGGAAGAGTTGGAGGCCCGTGGGTGGGAATAAGCCATGGGCTTTAAACTCTACCAGGGAAATAAAAGCTTTTCTCAACCTTAGAAGGCTGGGATGTGATCAACGGATAAAACCAGCCGATGTCCGTGTTTTAAGAGAAGCACAAAAATGACTCTGGTTTTAATCGTTGACCTGGGTCATTGGTTTAGATGAGATGTATGTATTTTATTTTAGGTTGAGGATTGTCTCTCTGGAGACAGCAGATGCTGGGAGTAGAAACCACCCTTCTGTTCATTAGGATACATTGCACTTTATGGTGAGCTGGGCGTGGTTTTGAAATCCGGGCTCTGCGTGAGGCTCGCTTTTCCACCCATTAAAACACGTTGTTTAATGGGATGGCTTCGGTCACTCCCGACTTGCCGCTGCCCCTGTTATTTCT
This sequence comes from Paguma larvata, assembly GCA_030068075.1. NCBI lineage: Eukaryota > Metazoa > Chordata > Mammalia > Carnivora > Viverridae > Paguma > Paguma larvata. Next base: position 86,698,419 of record CM057835.1, read on the forward strand.
TTTGGCCCCAAATCACATAAAAATAGGGGTCCCTCACAATTCTCAGGTCGCATTATAAGTCTGAAACTCAACAGCCCATTCCTTTTATGATAAAGTCTGACCCAGGGGCACCCGGGTCACCCAGGCATTTGAGAGTCCAACTCTCGATTTCAGCTCAGGTCACGACGTCACGGGTTGTGGGTTTGAGTCCTGCATTAGGTTCCCGCACTGAGCATGGAGCCTGCTTGGGATTCTCTCTCCCCCCTCCCCACCCCACTCCCTGCCCCTGTGGCTCTCTCTTTAAATATGTAAACTTCAAAAACGAAAAATAAAAAAATAGATTATAAACAAGTCTGACCCAGTGAATGAAATATACAAACATGACAGAGGTAGGCACGGCTTATAAAGTATGCTTACTCCATACCTCTCCTGCTTCCCCTTGCAGTTCCGTTTTAGAATGTTCTTGTCACTCTGATTCCACGGCTCTCCCTCCAGGGCAAGTGTTCGCCAACTGTGAGAACGCCGTAGGAGGGTGCGGGCGGACCTCAGCCGGCGTCTGCGAGCACACGCCCCCCCCCCCCGTACAGGACTTCGAGTTCTTTCTAATGTTCGAAGATTCCGCCAGCATGTCCGTGCCATGGGGCCGGACCCCCCACCCCGCAGCTGCACTGGCGCTGGATTAGGCAAAACCCCGACAGCCAAACCACGCCCAGAGAGGTGCCAGTGTGTGCACATGGAAGGTTTCGGTCGCTCCTTCGTGGCACAGGACACGGAACCACAGTGTGGCTTTTGCTGACTTCTCCGACTTCCACCATTTTTAAAGATGTTTATTTATTTATTTCGAGAGAGAGAGAGAGAGAGGGAGTAGGTGAGCAGGAGAGGGGGGCAGAAGGGAAGAGAGACAGAGGATCCCAAGCAGGCTCCATGCCGTGAGCACAGAGCCCGACGGGGGCTCGATCCCACCGACCATGAGGTCATGACCTGAGCCGAAATCAAGAGTCGGATGCTTCAGCGAGCGAGCCGCCCAGGCGCCGCCTCCACACCCTTTCTCGTACTTACCCTCCGTGGGGAGCCTGGTCTGACTTCTGGAGGTTTCACACCGTGGAAACAGATTAAAGGACCCCCACTCCCTACGGGTGAGGTCCCGGGCGAGCCTCACCGCCTCCGAGGTTTGGACGCACCCCAAGACGCAGCAGAGGCCGGCGAGGGGAGCAGAGGATCCCAGAACCCAGAAACGACCAGACCCCCGGGGAAGCGCTGTTTCTAACGCACCAGGAACCGTACCTGGTCCTCCACGGACGACCTGTGCTCTCGGCGCGAGAGGGGTGGACCCCGTTCCCGCGGCACCTTCACCCCGGTGTCATCGCTTCTCTGTGGTCTGTGTTGACACAACACGCTGGCTTAATCGCACGTTCGAGTGCGTGCCGGACTTTAGTCCCCGCCGCTGGGCTCCGAGCGAGAGTCGGGGCAGGTCCTCCGGGGGACTGTCCGATGAAGGGTCTGTGGCAGACGCCAGGAGGATGGGGATTGGGGCTTCTGCAGGCAGCGAGGAGGGGCAGGTGGCCGAGGGACAGTGACGCGGCCACTCGGCCCGGAGGCTGCAGGGGAGGGGAGCCCGGCAGAGAACTTTCTCGGGATTAGAGGCGGGAGGCGGGGCAGGTGTGTGCTCGGCCCAGAGCAGGGGCCTCTGCTCCCGAGTTACCGGTTCAAGGAAGACTGTCCCCAACTCCTTCTCTGCCTTCAGGATCCCCTGCTCAGACCCCAGGAGGTCCCAGGACGGCTAGGAGGCTGAGGAGGAGGAAGGGACCCTCCCGTCTTCGGCTTGCGGCCGAGGCAGACCCAGGCTGGGGGAGGGGAGGGGAGGGGATGGGACACCCAGGGACGGCTCTGATCTGTGCCTCGGCCAGGACATTTTAGTGAATGAAGCAAGCTTTTGCGCATTCCCTGCGCCGGCCTGGGCTGGTCGTAGAGTCCGAGACGGACTGCCAAGTCAGAGAGAAGGGTCCCCACTGGACACCCGTGACCCCGACTCCAGCGCGGGGGCCTCTGAGTACCACCCTCGGTTCTGGTCCCTCACTAGGGTGACTCGCAGGTCCCGGAAGGTGCTACCCTGGTGACTGCTATTTTATTAGAGGGGAAGGGTACAGTTAGAACCCCTCCAAGGAAGGGGTGCCTGGGGAGGGGTCCGAACAGGAGCTCCCGCCGCCTCCACCCTGGGGAGTCCTGGACAGAGCGCCCCTCCCTGCTGTGACATGTGACGATTCACGCCCAGCATCGCCCACGAGGAGGTTCACCCGAGCTTTGCATCGGAGTCCGTGGGGGCGTCGGTACACGGGGAAGAAGGATGGAACTCTTCCCACGTGGTTGAACTCAACTTCGGGCTCGTCCCTGGCTCGAGGCGGGGCTGGTGTCACCGCTCGAATCCCTCCACCTTTGAGCAACTGGTTGGCCCCTCCGGCCTGGCCGAGCCCCGCCCCTGCCATCTGATTAGCATAAACTATCAGCCGTGACCGAGGAGCCCTGTGCAACACAAAGACAGGGCCACCCCCGGGGAAGCGGCAGGGCTCGCGGCTCCCCTCCCGGGGCGGAGGACGGACCTCACCCCTGGACGAAGTTAATCCTTCGGCACACGGTGGTCTATAACGCAAACGTGAACAGAAGAGCAAATTCGTGTAGGGTCAGGGGAACCGTGACTTCTGGGAATAATACACTCGAACGAGGCAATGGGAGACAGATATTGGCGTCATGGTCCCATGTCACGTGAGCGCGTTCCGGTCAGTCAGACGAGGACTCGGGGCAGGGGTAGGTGCGGGGGTTGGGGTGGACACGGTGGACAGTGTCACAGCTATGACCTCATTATTGTGCTTTCTTCTCTCCTCCCCTGTGACCCCGGGGAGGTCGGAGAGCCCCGCAGGGTGTGGCCTCTGTCTCCCCGAGTGACATCCCAGCCCCGGGGCCACCCCAGCCACAAGGAGGAGAACGTGGCCGGAGAAGCGGAAGCCTGGAGGCAGACAGGTTAGAATATTCGGGTTTTGTTTCGCAGCTGGGAAGCCTTCCGCTCAGGCATGGCCCACCAGCCCCCTGCTCTGGGGGAGGAGGTGAAGCTGAGATTCGGGGCCTCCTCCCGTCCCACGGCTCACTCCCCAGCTCCCTGATCAGAAGCCACCACCGCCCTGTGGGACATCGAGGCCCCCATGGTTTCAGCCTGTGACCCTCTGGCGTTGAGGGCAGGAGACCCCTGGGCCTCTCTGTCCCCGTCGCCGGGCACCGGCCGGGAGTACGGGCTCCGGTCACTTCCACGCGTGTGGCGCAAACTGTACGTCAGTCCCTCGAGCTGAGAACCCCTCCTCGTCGCAGCGCCAGGAGCCTGCCATGCTTACCGCCACCCGAAGACAAATGTGAGGACAGGGCTGGGTTTGCGGGTGAGCCGGGGATGCCGCCGCCGGGTCCCGAGACGCGGGATCGAGCCACCACCCGGCTCTAGGAAACATCCTTCCGGCAAGCGTAGCCCGTTAGCAGCAGGTCGCGAGCCGGCAGACGGACACCAGGGGCCCGCACGGAAAGTTTGGAGCAAGTAATTAAGACTGCATTGAATAAAGTGATGAACACATTTATTTATTGTCGAGCCGTTTCGAGACCCCCCAGCCTCAACCCCTCCCTCGCAGCACCAGCACAGGGGACCGCGGATCCGCATCTGGAGGAATTAGGGATGTTATTTTTAACTCCCCGTTATTAGAGGAAACACACATCTGTAGCCTCGTGAGGAGTGATTATTCGCCGTTCGGCTGAGAAACAGCCTGGTGTCCACCATGCATCGTTTTCCAATTATTTTGTTATTTTTCAACGCCTTAAATGCTACGGGCACATAAACTCCAGCTCATTTAATCTCTCTAAATTACGGTTTCTCCATCTGCCATGGTCTTACAGTTTAGCAAAATCATTACTCTTTATAAGCCCGGTAAAGTCATACAAACAGTTGAGGGGGGCTTGGATTCGACTTAGAAAAAAAATTTAAAGAGGAACAATAAACATATTGGAACCAGAAAATAATTTTCGGATTTGTCTGTAAAGGGAGTTAGGGGATTTTTTTACTGGGCCGCTCATGGAGCAAACAAAAAGAAATGTGCTTTTGCATTTTTCTTATGAGATATTCGGGGAGACTCTGATATCGGGGAGTAGTGCTTTCACCGGAAACAGAAAACTAGCAAGAGTTCCTGACCCCGTACGTCAGTTCTTCATCCCCGCGGCTTTGACTGCAGCTAGCGACCTTCCTTTACTGACCCCGTCTGCCTCGCCTAGCCACCTCGGGGCCTCTGAAACGTTGACTGGAGGCATGGGAGGGGTCTCTGTGTACTTTGCTAAGTTTCTGTCACGAAGTCAGTCAGTTCTTACACGCGCGTGGAAAAGCGTGGGACACCGGGACTGGCAGAACGAAGGTAGCGGCCTTAAGGTCAGTGTCACGATAAAGCAATCCAAAATGCTGTGTTAATTTTTACTTTTAGGGTCTGTGGGAAAGTAGCATGGAAACCTAGAAAATGCTCTTCCTCGACATGTAAGAGATTCCCCCGTGTGTTTCTAGAATTTTGCCATCAGGATCTCAGGGTCACTGGGAGTCCTCCAATGCAACTCTGTATCGGTGCCCACCCATGAATACTCAAGAAGAGGGATTTACAGAGTAGGGTTTTCTGATTTCCTAGAACAGGAGGTCTAAAGCTGAGTGGTCACATGGTTGGTTCAGAAGCTCTCAGGTGTCTTCAGACACCCTGCAGGTTCCCAGGCTTGCCCTCCAGTTTCTTTAGTCTATGGGCTCCGTTGTCTCCTCCTGTCTCAAAATAGCTGCCAGAGCCCCTAGCATCACGTCATCATACAACCATATATATATATATTTTTATTTCAGAGAGAGAGTGTGTGTGAGCAGGGGAGGAGGGCAGAGGGAGAGAGAGAGAATCTTAACCAGGCTCCATGCTCAGCACAGAGCCTGACATGGAGCTCGATCCCACCACCCTGGGCTCATGACCAGAGCCAAAATCCAGAGTCAGACACTCAACGGACTGAGCCACACGGGCATCCCCTCATACACCCATATTTAAAGGCAGGACAGGGGCTCTTGGGTGGCTCAGTCTGCTAAGCGTCTGACTCTTGATCTCGGCTCAGGTCGTGATCTCACGGCTCCTGAGAGCGAGGCCCGACGGTGCAGAGCCTGCTCGGGATTCTGTGTCTCCTTCTCTCTGCCCCTCCCCTGCACGAGCTCCTCTCATTCTCTCTCAAAATAAATAAATAAACTTAAAAATAATAAAAAGCGTTAAAAGCAGGACAAAGTCAAGTGTCTCTGTAATTAATGCCAAATATCTCCCCACCCCCAGTCAGACTTCCTCTCAAGTGACTTTGTCAAGGATTCGGTCACGTGCCATCGGAAGGACAAAGGAAGGACACGTAGGTAGCGATTTCTATCAGCAAAATCGGGGAGTAGAGTAGCTGGGGACAGGCAGTAGAGAGAGCCTTCTGTATTTTTCAAGACCTGATTCAAGCCTCGTTTGGTCTAAATCCTTTGACCCGTAGCCCTCAGTCATTCAAAGGCCTTTAATTTGAAATTCTGGGTCATTTGGACAAGTAAAAGTTACAAATTAAGAAAATTTGTGGGAAGCAAAGAAAAGGTGCCTAAAAAGTAGTCCAAAGTAACAAAAATACGGAAACGCCACAACCTCTCCCGAGGGGCGGACAGTACCTCCTGGTCGGATTGTGGCCGCGTGGTCTATCCCAGGCGTTTTTAAAAAGGTCTGAGAAAAAATAAAATTGCAGTTTAAGGCTTTGCAACCTTCTTTGAAATGCCGTAGGTACCCTATCGACAATAATTATATTTGATTTCAAAGCTTTAAGAATTCAAATCGAACCTGACGAGGGGTTCCTGTGTCTTCAGTTGGAGTCGTGAGGAACCGTGTGCTGCTGGATTGGATTCTCATCAGAATTGTCACTGAGAAGGAAGGAACCAAAAATCTCTAAAACGGGAAATTCGACCTCGTTTTCCCTAATTGGCGCCTGCTCCCCCCCCACCCCCACGCCTGACCCGAGGCTCGTCGGCGCTGCAGGAACGACAGATGGACGGCCTTTTCCATGAAACCTCAAAAGCAAGAAGAGGAAAAGGAGCCGGAAGCTGGGAGGGAAAGGCGTGGGCCGGCCTCCCCCACCCAGAAGACTGAGCAGCTGCGGGGTGCTCTCCCCGGGGACGCGGCCCTGCGGTGCGCCCTCTGCTCCCCGAGCGCCTCTCGGACCCGCAGCGCGGCATCTACCAGGACTCTGCACCTGGGGTGAATTAGGCACCCTTCCGGGGAAGACGGGGTACAGACTAAGGAAAACACTTAGTCTGACTCTAGTGACTCTTCTGGGTCCTAGCATCTCTCTAACGGATTCTCTGACCTTGAACAAATTACGCACCAAACGCAATCATTTAAGTTAATTTATTTATTTTGAGAGAGAGAATCCCAAGGAGCCTCCGCACTGTCGGCGCAGAGCCCGACCTGGGACTGGAACTCACGAACCACGAGATCAGGACCTGAGCCCAAATCAAGAGTTGGACGCTCGACGGACTGGGCCACCCAGGAGCCCTGAAAATGTAATTTTTTTTAATGTTTATTTATTTTTGAGAGTCATAGAGACAGAGTGTGAGCAGGGGAAGGGCAGAGAGAGAGGGAGACACAGAATCCGAAGCAGGCTGCAGGCTCTTCAGAGCCGTCAGCACAGAGCCCGACGCGGGACTCAAACCCACAGACCGTGAGATCATGACCTGAGCTGAAATCGGCCGTTTAACCGACTGAGCCACCCAGGCGCCCCGAAAATGTAATTTTATACACACACACACACACACACACACACACACACCCCATCTCCCAAGTGTCAGGCATTCGAGAACCCTACAGAGATCTTTGCCAGAACCACTCATTACCGCGTGTCCCCCCACCACCTCGGTACCACGTAACGCTTCTTCAGACCACCTCGCTCCCCCTGTTCTATGTCGCCGTCACAAGCGGAAGTTAAACAGGAAAATACACAGCAACGGTGTGGCCCTCTCTACTCACTGCTGACCAAAAGCCGTTTTTCCTCGTTGCCCGTGAACCAATCCCAGTCTCCTACCGAGGGGGCAGGACTTCGGCCCCCATCCCGAGGAAGGGGGCCAGTGCGGCCGAGCCAGGCAGGTGCCATCACCCACGTTGGCTGTGATCTGTCTCAGGACGGCCATGTGACCCAGGAGCGTACAGAGAGGCAGAGAGGGAAGTCAGAGGAACAATGTTTCAGAAAACAAATAAACAAAAGTAGAAAAGAAAGAAAACTTCCCGGCAGGGGGGCGGGGGGAGAGGTTTTCAAAAAGGAAGGCTCTTCTCTTCTTGCTCCCTCCTTCCTGCTCGGGAGGCTGATGCTGGAACGTTCCACGTGGGAAGCCCAGACACCCACGTGTGTCCGAGGCAGGAAAACCATGCCAGCACGTGCACCTGCTGAGAGCTGGTCCCCTGGGACCCGCCGTCCTCCGCCTGCTGTGCGAGCTGATTCTTCATCCGTGTCTCTCGGATGTGAATTGTAGCCCAGCCTTCCGACTGGTACAAGGGAACGTCCATTTCCGGTCAGATCCTGACCCTCTCCGAGGTGCTGGTGGGGGAGGGGAGTGATGCTAGGCTGTCTTAGATTAACGGGAGAACCAGTAGGTGCTGGGAACGTCAAAGAGATGCCCTCCTCGGGGCGCCCGGGGGGGCTCAGTCGGTTGAGCGGCCGACTTCGGCTCAGGTCACGATCTCATGGTTTGTGGGTTTGAGCCCCGCATCGGGCTCTGTGCTGACAGCCCAGAACCTGGAGCCTGCTTCGGATTCTGTGTCTCCCTCTCTCTCTGCTTCTCGCCCCCCACTCACAATCCGTCTCTCCCTCTCTGTCTCAAAAATAAACATTAAAAAAAAAAAAGAAAAATATAGGACGAAGCCGAATTTTCTAGGTAGGACTGTTGATGTCACTCACCATGGGTTTTGAAATAGTTTTCGTTTGGATGCACCAGAGATCGAGAAACACTCTTAAAACGCTGCGTGTACGTGGGTGCATGTGCGTGTGTTGTCCGCACATACGCACCTGCTCCTGCATCCTGTCATTTTAGTTCCGAAGTTAAGGACCAGAAGTCAGTAATGGTTCATGGCGGCCTGGAACCTATCGGGCTGTTTCCAGAAACAGTGGTAACAGTGGCAGCTGTTAGGGGCAAGGGCCATGTTTGGCTCAGATGGATCTTGAAAGGACGCAGTGTTTTGATGCTGAAATCTGCGAGGGTCTCCGTGTTTGGAGATTTACCGGGGAGTACTGAGGCGCCGTCAGAGGAGGAAAGGCTTGGCACAGAGTCTATGTTTTTTGTAAGTTTTGCTTTAGAAATTAATCTAGAGGCGGCGTTCAGGTTTTCCTGCTGGGTCTAGCTGCACCCTGGACCTATTTCTCATCCAAACCTTCCTTTCTGCGAATCTTTAAACAACACTTTCCAATTTTTAGTCTTCTGTTGAGCATTCCTACAATGTTTCCATACGTGATTATGTGTAATATTTACTTTTGAAGTCTCATTTTACTTATGCAAATGTATTTTAAAAGGAAATTTTAAATGCAGGAAACTGTGTGAATGGGAGGCAAGAATGGAAACCATCCACTTATCAGAAAGAGGAGGTGACTCTGGAAATAAATAAAATAAATACGAAACACTGTGACTTAGATGCTGCTGCCCACATTAGGGTTTCAGCCTGAGGTCTGCTTCTTCTACGTCTGAAAGGAAGATTCCAGAGAATCAGGAGGATTTACAGATATACACACACCAAACAGACAGCCTCCCCTTGAGAAGGCCAGCAGGACACGGAGTCTCGGAAAGGGAATCATGGAGCCACCAAGACACTGGTTGTCACCTCCCCTAGAAAGATGCCTGGGTCTCTGGAGTAGAGGGACGTGTCTCTTTTTAGGGCAGGCCGGGTCAGCAGCCCACAGGGTGGGCAGCTAGCCCCTCGCCCACCCCAGGGGATGGGCCCTCATTGGCCTCATCCCATGCAGGTAATCCCTTCCTCCTGCCAGGGAACGGGCCAGAGCCCAGCGCTCTGGGACCCAGAGTGGGCCAATCAGACGTTAGGAGGTGTCTCCTGGGGACTCTCTTCCTCTTGATGATAATTGTCCTGCAAGAAAGCCCTGCCGATCTCTGTCTTCCCATCCCGATGCAGAGTTTCGAAAGGAGCATAGAAAGACGGCAGGAGTCTAGGACCTTGGTGACGAAACCACTTCTGAACTCACCTCCAGACTTCTAAAGGACAACATACGTGGTCTGGGGGTGCCTGGGGGGCTCAGTCGGCTGAGCATCGGACTCTTGATTTCTGCTCCGGTCATGATCTCTTTCATGATTTCGAGCCCCGTGTTGAGCTCTGCGTTGCCAGCACGGAGCTTGCTTGGGATCCACTCTCTTTCCCTCTCTCTCTGCCCCTCCTCCACTCACTCTCTGTCTCTCTCAAAATAAATAAACAAACTTTAAAAAAAAAGGCCTTTTGGACCATTTACATGCAAAATCCTATGTGATCCCAGGCTAGGCGGAGGCTTGGAAGGAATGAGTTTTTTGTTGTTGTTTTTTTTTTAAAGAAAAAGTAACATAAAAGAAACAAAACACTATACATCTTTGTTTGTTTTTTTTTCCACTTTCTTAATTTTTTCCTTAGAAGTTAGAATTCTGTGGCATCAGTTTCTCTCTAGATTCAGGAAAGCCCCACCAAAATACGAGCGGTGCGTGGTGGTCAGCAGATCGTCAATGTTTATGGGTCAAACGTGACGGAATTTGGAGGCATCACCTGAGAGGTGCGATCTCCATTCTCACAGTGTTATTGCCACTGGCAAGGCGTTCGCTGGGTCGAGGGAGCCCTGGCATCCAGCTTCACTGCAAATTAACTGAGCGAAAACGCACACTGCTTTCAAAACCAAAGCCGCGGATCAGGCTCCGGCACCCCTCCCAGAGCTCAGGAGAAGGAACTCGAACGCGATTCTCGAGCAGGATTTCCGAGATCGCTTAGACAATTTTACATCTTCACGTTACAGACACCTGCACCCGAAACCCGTATTTAGGCTCCGATGGACCAGACGGAGGGGAGACGGCCACAGCTGCAAACCGTGTGCTCTCAGGGAGCAACACAGCCCGTGAATCACAGGCTCTTTGCGGCTTCTGTCTCCGCGCATTCCTGACACAAAGAACGGGGGGATCCTAAACGAGAATGGCTGAGGACGGGAGGCCCCCGCCACTTACCGGATTTGTTACAGAACTTTCCACGAGCCTGTAATATCTGTCTTGCTGCGGTCTGTCTCATGCCATAAATAAGAGGTCTGTCGTGGGGGGCGCTTGGCAGACCTTCCTCCGATTTCTTCCATCTTTTTATACTGCCCAGAGGGTTCTGCCAGTCAGAGCTGGAAACGGAGGGCACGCTCAGACGAGGAGCCAAAATTAAGGACGGGAGATGGAGGCGCTTCGGCCTCAGAGCAATAACTTCGCTGATTGAGTTAAACGTGTTGGACTCAGGCAGGAAGATGCCCCATGTGAAATCGTCACAGCCCCTCGCTGCAAAGGGGAACACGTTTAGCAGCTAAGCTCGAGGTGGGAAGGGGGAGCCGGAGGGAGAGAGAGAGAGAGAGAGAGAGAGAGACATACTGGTAAACCAGATGTCCCAAGCTCCTGGGTCTGTGTATTTTTAGCGTCCTGGAAGGCCGCGTGGGTATTGACAGATTGAAACGCATCGATGTCTCCAGCTTACAGATATTGTGACGTACGTCCCAAGTCCCCGAGTCAATTTATAACCGAAGACAGAATTTGCAGCCGCTCCTTCGACACCGTTGGAAAGCCAGCGAGCGCGTCCATCTGTGATCCCGCGGGGGGCGTCTGGAGGACGGTGGGTGAGGATTCCAAATACCTCCCGTGCTGTTCGTCTGCACACCTCCAAGCGTGTTAGGGGGAGGCCTCTGGGGTCCAGCCTGCTCCCCCTCATCTGACGGCATCCCCTGAAACGCCACGGACCCCCGGCCCTCAGACGGGATTGTGGGACTCTGGGTAGATCCAAGTCACTATTTTGGCTACGAGGGAGCTGAAGCAGGAAACGCGTATGGTGGGTCTTCGACCCAAGGAGCCTAGTCTGCCTCACAGAGAAGAGAAATTGGGACTTGTACGCTGGAGAAACTCAGAACGCAGGCCAGTGCATGGGGACCCTCCTCTTCTCCTTCCCCGTCACCGGGCAGCCACCTCACCCCTGCCGGTGTCACACTGCCCTTCCCCCTGCCGTGCCCGTGCGGCGTGGAGAGTTTCCAGCGGTTTGGGGATGCAGTAGTTGCTAAGAAAAGAGCATGGTCACCACGCTCGGAAAAGTGAAACAAAGACTATTTGCCTGGGCGGCAAAACGAATGTTGCTGTGGTCTTTTTGTGATACAAAGAAAGCTGACGGGCTTCTAGAATTCTCTCCCATTCGAGGCTGGCTGCTTCCTCCCCTCGTGTGCCAAACCGCCCCATGTGGGAGCTGAAGAGAGGGGAGATTCTGGCAAACTTTAGAACCAGCCGCCGCGCGGCCCCCTCCCTTAAGAGAAATCACTCGGAGGAGCATGCCTCTCCTGCTAACGATATGGCTTCTGTTGGTTTTTTCCAGCTCTTAAGACTCGCACGCCGGATGGGAGAAGGGCAGTTACCTGGTGCAGGCCGCGAGTGCTACCAGCCTGGGGGATGAGGCCAGGGCTGGCGGCGTCCCAGGGGCCTGGGGGCCACGGCGGTGGATTCCGTTCTGGGCCGTGGGGCCCGCTCTCCCGCCGGAGAAGGGGGGCCGTAGAAGACCACCGCAGGCGGCTAATCCGCTCTGGGCCAGAGCCAGCCATTTCCGACAGACCCCCGGAGCCCCTCAGGAAAGGAGGGACGGAGGGAAGGTGCGTTCACCTCTGTGGGGCAAGGACTCAACTCTTGGCATCCGTTAAACCCGATCGGCCCGTGGAAATGACACAACGGTGACTAATCCTTGGTTTTCCCATGTGCTGGGTCTTTCCCTCTTGCTCTCAGATGCATTCCCTGCTCCGGTCTGCACGGCAGGGGCCGAGCTTCGCAGACTCCGGGCCGAGGCTTCTGCTCCCACGTCCGCGTGGGTTTGACCGGCAGGGTCAATATGGGAGGCCGAAAGGTTAGGATAGGGGAGCAATCGAGGCATTTCCCCTGGCACCCTGTCTTACGCTGGGGGTGTTTCCAGCACTGGCTTTGTTCTGTCTCTGGTCCAGGTCCCCCGCAGGGGAACACCTCCTCATGGTCCTGACTCCGGCCGGGAGATTCCCCACGCTGGCTCTGGCCCTGGGAATGCCTCCTTCTTTGAGGGTTTAGACTTTTCCCCAAAGTCCCGGACCCTGGGCCTGGCCAGCCCTGAGGGTACGGACAGTTTCCCGACATCATTCATTTCCAGATTGCCTCACTTTCCTCCAGCCGAGCTCTGACAGAGCTTCTGTAATCAGCATCTATTATCTGTAAAAGGGTATTATATACATATATAAATAGCTTAGAAAAATATCTCTTTTGAACTCGATGGACAGGTTCTGTTCTTTTTTTTTTTTTTAAGTTTATTTTTGAGCGAGAGAAATAGAGCATAAGTGGAGCAGGGGCAGAGAGAGAGGCAGACACAGAATCCGAAGCAGGCTCCAGGCTCCGAGCCGTCAGCACAGAGCCCAACGCGGGGGCCCGAACTCACGAACTGTGAGATCATGACCTGAGCCGAAGTCGGATGCTTCACCGACTGAGCCCCCCAGGCGCCCCTGGTTCTGTTCTCCCGATGGGACCCCACGACCACATCGCTAGCTGGGATGAGAACTTCATTGCGAACAGTAGGGACACTTGCAAAAACAAGTATGAAATGGCTTATTTGGTTTTTCATCCAACGAATATTCCTTGTTCATTCACTTTGGTTCAGCCACACGACAGAAAGGTGAGGGAGACCCTGTCCCAGACACTTTTGGTCAGGTGACAAATGCAGTCATGAACAAATAACGTGTCGACAGCAGCCACCAGTGACAGGAGCCAAAGCCAGCCTTCCCTGACCGGCCCAACATCTAAGGTGTCTTGTGAACAAGAGAGAAATCACGCTCGCAGAGTGGGATTGGAGAGGCCCATGCAAACCGTCTCATTCCAGCCGCTGGATCCGTGACAATCTTTCAGCCTCTTTAATGATCAGTATCGGGACGGCACGAAAGCATGTGGCATATTCTCAGCAGACAAGGTCACCCTGGGCAGCCGGAACAGAGGACGTGCAGGGAACAAGGGGGCGTGAGGAGGCGGGCTCCTGGGGGCTTCTGGGTGATTGCTAAGCTCTTGGTCGTTCTCCGGTGGCTCCTGGGAGCTAGAAAGGGTTTCGAGAAGACGAGTGACAGGAATGCATCAGGGATACAGAAGGCGTCCACTGTGGCTTCAGAGCCTGGACACACGGGCTTCCCTCCTGGCCAGGCCAGGAGGCCCAACGTGGGGACACAGCGCTTCTGACAGCGTGACCGCGAGTCAGGGTCTCACCCAGGCCCTGACACCTGCCAGTGCCCCCCACGCTCCCACCCCAAATATTTGGACGTGTCTATCCAAGCTGCCTGTGTGCACACCCGTGACTCCAGAGTACACACGCGCCCTCGGAATGCACATGCCACCCCCGGACGCACGCCCTGGCCCCACACAGGGAAGCGTCCAAACACACACCGGCAGCACAACGGACGGACATATTGGGGTCTCTTCCCCTCAGGGGAGGAGCGCGTGGCGCCAAGGAGGACCAAGACCGTCGTGTGCAGTAAATGGTGGATTTTGTGGGCATCTGAACAAAGGAGGCTGGGTGCCAATGAAAACACGGTACAGGTGGGGCGCCGGGATGGCTCAGTCCGTTAGGCGTCCGACTTCGGCTCAGGTCATGAGCTCAGGGTTTGCGGGTTCGAGCCCCACGTCAGGCTCTGTGCTGACGGCTCAGAGCCTGGAGCCTGCTTCGGATCTGCATCCCTCTCTCTCCCTGCCCCTCCCCCACTCATGCTCTGTCTCTCTCTCTCTCTCTCAAAAATAAACATAAAAGAAAAAAAGAAAACACGATACGGGGTTGTGCTTAAATGAACACACTGCGTGTCTCTACCAGACGCGGAACTAGGAATCACCTGTCACGCACGAAACAATTCCTCTCCAAGTACGTCATGGGTGCAAAATGTCGTCCCCAAACTCCAGGTTGACTGGCTGACAAAGACTCCGACCTGAGACCAGTTTTTTCCTCATTAAGCGAGTTCCCTGGTGTTGGAGACGCGTGCGGAACGTATTAGCCTCACGCTGAGAACGTGTTTTAATGTAATGAAAGGGATGGTTCTTCTTCAAGCCCGGGGTGGTGACGGCACCAGTGGTGTGAGCCCGCGTCTGTGAAGCGTGGCCCCCGGGGAACCCCGTCGTGTCGCTGTTACCGCCCAGGGACAGCGATGGCCCTGGGGTCCGAGGGCCTCTGTCTCGGATGAGAATGCGTGCTCCCGACAGGAGACACACCTGAAACGCTCACAAATTACTTCCGGCCGTCGTGCGACCCTCCCACAAACCTTTATTTCCGAAAACGCAAACTGACGAGGCCGTTTCAAAGCGGTTAGAAGAAAGCCTTGTCTCTGGAAAAAGAGAATGGATCCAGCTCACACCGGACGCCGCAGGAGGCTCCTTCCCGACACTCAGTTTCCCCCTAAACCCCGTCCTAAAACAAGGAACCTCTCTTGCAGGACACGCACGCCCGGGAGCCTGCGAGGCGGCGGCCACACGCGGCATGGGGTCACGACCACACCGTCCTCCCAGCTCCGCCGGCCTGTTGCGTTGCTGTTGCAGGTCTTCCCGCCTCCGACAAAAGGGAGAGTTAATAACATTAATCACACTGTACTTTTCCCCTTCAATCTTCGGTCGATCTTTTCCCCTTTTTTTGTGGGGCTTCCCCCTGTGTTTGAACCCCTAGAATACACTGAGGGAAAGGTTAAAATTTCAGTTCGAAGCCATTTCTAAAAAGGAGGCCTTTTAAAGTCTCCTCCAATAAAAGAGCAAGCCGTTTCCAGAACTCTCCTCACTGTTTATACTCGGGGTGGGGTGGGGGTGGGGGCCCCCCCTCGGGAGCCCCCTTTGCTGTGTTATATGGAGGCGTCGGTAATGGGAGGAGGAGCGGAAAGGTGTAATTTTCAGCTTCAGGAACAGGAGCAAAGAGGAGAGTAACCTTCAGTTCAATGAAATCTGCTAGGAATACACTGTTTTGTAGAGAAAGCTCAAACATCACACATCGACCCCCAGACAAACAGACTTGGGTCCACTACTTAAAAAATAAAACCAATCCCGTCACCCTGTGGGGCTCCCATCAAGGTGGGTGGGTGGCTTATTGTGCAAGCGTTCAAAGAAATTAATAAAAGAAAGCACGATGACAGGAGAAAGAATCTCAGTGGCCATAGCAGGACGCCCCCCCTCCAAAGACGGGTCACGAAAGGGCAGCCCTGTCTGGTTCCTGTGGCCCCGCAGCAGGTCCCAGGCCCCCAGAGTCACCCCTGCCATGGAATGAGGTTACAGGCACCCGGCTTCTCCCCATGGGACCAGCCTGGGCCATCGGGGTTTCACTCCCCGTCCTCCTGTGAGCACGTGGCCTCAATCCCTGATGATGGCTGGGGGACGGGGGACCAGGAAGGCGGCTGGGGTGGAGGAAAAGGCCGGAAACGAACACACAGACAGATACTCCTGAGACCCTTCACGGCCCCGGCGGGGAAACGGTTCCTGACTTTCTCTCCGGCGAGGACGAGGTTGATTCTTCCCCGCGTCTTAGCTGTGATTCAAAAGGCGCCCCTCGTGACGGCGACACGAGTAAGAATAACGGGTCTCCTTGGCTGAGCACTTGCTTGTGTCCGCGACTCTTCTTAGAGCTTTGTACGCCCGTGAACGTCACCTCCGGCCGGCGGATCGGTCCTGGCAGGACCCTGAGGCCCTGCCGTGGAGGCAGGACGCTGGAGCCGTCTACGCGGTTACAGACCGACGGCTGTATCCCCTCCTCCACTCTCCAGGGACGGCACGAGGACACCGCATCCGAGCCCAGGGCACCGCCGGTCCCTCCGGCTCACAGCCGGCGTGACTGGGACAAGCTTCCTGACTCTCAGCTCCTCCGTCACCTCGTCCGTAAAACGCGGACTCAGTCCGGGGGATCCCGACCACCGGCCCCGGTGCACAGTAGGGCCTTTATGAGTGGGGTTCACCGCCGCTCCATTCCGCGGTGCTGCTCTTCGGTGGCCGCACGGAGCTCCCCCGGCGGGATTCCTTCTCACCCAGGGATTCCACCTCTTTCCCTGGAGCTGTGCCCCCACCCGCCAGCCGCACTCCCTGCCCCTCGCTTCACGCTCCCCTGCGGTCCTTCCGTTCCTGATGCCGGTGCTGCGAATGCTACTAATACACCTGACCCTTGTCTATCCCCCCGCCAAGAACGTAAGCCCCCGGCAGTGGGGACTTTCCTCTGAGTTTTTTTCATGTTTTATCCCCAGGCCCGAGGCCGTACTCGAGACACAGGAGATATTCAGGGAAGCTGTTGCTGTCTTCTCCATTGATGTAACTCACTGTCAAGCTCGGGCTGAACCGTCCGCAGCCCCAGGAGGGGGACCCTCCCGCACAATGCATCCTCCCGCACGCGAAAAGCTCCGCGGTGGACAAACGGACGTCCCTTTGTTGCGTCCAGCAGATGACTCCCATGGGGGCTGCGCTCGGCTGCGGCCGGTCTTCCGTCTCACCCGCCTTCCCCTCTGGGGAAGGTTCCCAGCATCACCGTCAGTGCAAGTGACGGCGTCTGCCTGGGGTGACGTGTCTTCAATTCCTGGGCTGCCAGCTGGCGACTCGGGGATCCTGGAGAAATAAAGGGTGGCCGTGAAAAAAATCCAGTAAGATGGCTTCACACACAGGAGGAGAGGAGACCCAGCCACGTCTGTAGGTGTGGACCGTGCTCGGCGCCCGGCTGGGCAGCGGGAGGTCTGTCCATCCGGCAGCTGACGCGGTCACAAGGTGAGGCCGCAGGGGTGGGGGACGGGGGCCTGCGTCTTCTCCTAGCTTCCGTGGGGGCCACCGTGGGAGGCCACGTGTGCCTTCTCCTCCACAAGCGTCTATCCCGCTGGGTTTGGGGGGGCTGGAAGCCAGCCCCTTGGATCCCGTCCCTGGAGACAAAGGCAATCTAACCCAGCTTCTCTCTGTGTCTCTCCTTCATGTTCAAACTTCGTTTCCTCGTTTATGAAACAGAGACAATAATAACATTGTTAATATTAGGAACTGCTATTAAATATCTGACCAGCTCCTGCTTGGATTGGGGTTTGGTTTAGAACTAAGCATCCAAGAGCAGGCTTTTATCTTTAGGATTTATTTCCAGCTTTCGGCTCTGTTACCCCCTTCCTCCATCTGGCTTCTCTCCTTGCCGTGGCGTTGGGGTCTCACGTATAACCTCTGACCCCACACCCTCTTGATTTTGGCCGTCCGCTCCCTACAGCTCACAGCCACAGGGTTCCAGAGGAGGAAGGATCTGCTCCTCTGGCCCTGGGTCCCACCTGAACACAGAAGGAGAGCCATCGTGGTGGTCAGCTCCGGGGTTTAGATGGATGGTGCGCGTGTCCGTTGTAACCCCCCCTATCTCCAGTAATCCAGTGATAGCCATCAGGAAGACCAGAGGGACAGACTGGCTTTGCAGGACCCGGACGGTTGGCTGGGTCCCGCGAGGCCGGTGCCAACCTCTCCACGGCACCCCCCATGGCACACCCCAGCGCCCTGTGAATACGGCCCCGCCAGCGCCGTCCCACGGTGCGGAGGCCTGGCCAGTGGCCTGACTGTCCCTGCAGAGTGGCCCCTTACAAGGCGTGATCTGCTCCCTGGCATGGGGCTGGAGAAGAGATGTCACCCTGCAAATACCCGGTAAATGAGCAGCGAGGTCGATGAGCGGGCAGCTGTGCGGATAAATCTGCTTCTCCAGTAAAGACTGCGGAGTAACAAGCCCAGCTCGGGAGCCGAAGCGGGTCCATCGCAGGGGCCTGGTCGTGGCTGTCATGGCGGGCGCCGTCTGGGTTTCCAGAGAGGGCCACTCAGCAGCAACGGTCCAGTCGGCCGACCGTCCCCACCTGTTGTCTTCTGGGTCCACTTTGGTGTTCCGTCTTCCCGGGCAGCCCACCAACGACACTGCAGCAGGGACCCCCTGACTGGCCAGCTCCGCCCGGAGCAGGAGTCCGCTAACAGGCAAGCTCTGCTCCGGGCTTCCCTCTGTGCTGGCTGCATCGCTCTCAGATCCTTTTCCCGAACCCTCTCTGCCCGACCCGCCTCCTCCCGTGTGTATCTTCCACAGGCTTTGTCCCCAATGGACCGCGTGTACTCCCGACTCCCTCTCAGCATCCGCTGCCCGGAGAACCAAACTAACAAGGGGCCTTTCCCGTCAGCACACTGGAGTTTCCAAACTAGCAAGGACATTTGGAAAAAAACAGAAATATTTGGCAACACATACTATTTGGAAGACCAGAAGCGGCAGCGTCCTCGGGGCCGGTGGCCTCACCACATGCCTGTGCCCTTCTGGCTCTGATAATCGCATCAAAGAGGACTGGATGCATGTCAGGGTTTGCTTAGCCTCTGCTGCTGGAGAGAAGGAAAATTCACACTCTCTGGACACGACGGATGTAGCGGCCGCCAAGCCCAACCCGTCTCTCTGCTCTGGACTTCAGCGTGAGGGTCTCGCATTCCCACGTTGGACTCTCCGATGAGCCGGGAAACTTGACACCTTTGCCAAAAGCCTCATAAGAAGAATGACTCACAGTGCGATGAAGTAATCAAAGATGAAAAGAAGAAGGTTCTGGAAAACTTTCTTGCCAACCAAGCTGACTTCATCACTTGGAATGAGACATAGCCAAAGATCCTGCCAGGCAGCCACGGGGAGCGTGGTGGACACAGTCACAGCAGCCGGCACGATCGAGACCGACACAGAGCCACCACGGGTCACCTACGACGCTCTGGAGACGCGGGGTACGAGAGCTGAGGAAAACCTCTCCCAGCCCCTGAATGTATCGCACGCAGAGGAGGCTTTGTGTTGGATTCCAAGCATCCTATCAGACTTCCGGCCGCGGTTCTCAAACCGAAGGACGCACAGTGACAAAACACCCAGCGAGTCCATCCGGACATGGTGGCCCCTTGGTCCCAGACTACTCGCCGAGGGTGAGACAGCCTCTTCATGGCGACTCTGTTGTGAAAAGCAACTGATGACGATTCTAAGGTCAAAGTCAACGAAGATAAGTACATCGTCTCTGAATTTTAACTAGGACTAAATGTTAAAAGGGAGAGAGAGGAAGCAACAGTGTCAACCTTCCTGCAGTGCCCTCACGCAGGGACCCGCGCACCTGCTCGGAGCACCGCGTGAAGGGCGCCCCGCCACCCGGCTCCAGGCGAGCCTCAGCGAAGCCTTCACTGGGTGCCCACAGAGGCCCGGAGAGTGTCTGTCCAGCTCACACGCTGGGACGGGCAGCCAGTGGTTTTCAGACGATCCTCACAGCCTCCTGGAAGTGACCCCCCAAACCCGGAGAGGTCCTAACCTCCATCCTCAGACATTCGGATGAAGCAACGGCTGTAAGTCTACTGGACGCCTCCGTGGAGATCTCTCAATAACCCGGACTACGGTCCTCGTGTTTGTTTCCGCCTTGACCTTGGTCTTCTGGGCAGAGAGGTCAGCGGCCCCACGAAGCGTCCGTATCCATGCGGGCTGCCATGCGTGCTTCTTTCTCTGAGCCAGAGAGTAACTTCGAGGCCCTGAAGAATTCAGATGGTCACAGAAATTGTTCACGAAAGTTAGCTACAGATGCGCGGATATATGCGTGTGTGTGTGTGCATGTGTGTGTGTGTGTGTTTATAATAACAAATGCTGTCAGTCCTTTGGGGAAAAAATGGGAAGACCGCATGTAAAAACAAACAGTTCCCAGTGTGTAAACATGGATGAGCTGGTAACACTGACCTCACGTTCCTGCCGGGCAGCAGCAAGTGGATTGTGTGGGGAGGCGGGGTCCCCTTGGCGAGCGGCACCTTCCGTGTGCGCCCAAGTCCCCACTCGTCACTGTTCACCGCTGACGTCGAGGGGGAGTGGGAACGCGCTCCCCACGCCGCTCACGCCGTTCCTTCTTGCGGAAGGGTGAAGAGGAAAGTCAGGCTTGTTTTGGAAGCCGCGTGTTTATCGGAAGTGGAAAAGGAAAGACAGATGAGGAGGGCACGTGATTTCCAGACAGGTGAGAGGCCCCGCGCTGGGTTCCATGCCAACCAGGAGCGCCCCCAGCGAGCTCTGCTCCTCGCCCCCCTCCTGGACTTCGTGACGCCTGGTCACCCAAGTTTTCAGACCCCATCTCCGGGCCGGCGATGAGACGGGTCATTCCAAATTCCCTGAGCACAGAGGCCAGGCACAGATATGGTGGTGGATGCAAGGTCAGCTCAAGGTCAATGCGTTCCCAGCCTTGTTCTTTGTTCCTCTTCTGATCCAGGAAGGATCAATCCTTTCGGGAGACTGTTTTGTTTGAACACAGCGTTGGAACAGGATCTCGGAACAAGTTAAAGTTGGTTGTCGTCTCCTCGTCCAGCATCTAGCCGCGCTGGTGTGTCCTTTGCCTCAACTTCATGGAGTCCCTCCTGCCTGGAAACTTGTGAAACCGAGTATTTGGCTGAAGGCTTTATTCCATAGCGTCTCTGATGAGCGTTAAGGAAGAAGATTAAAGTTGGATACATTATTTCGCTAATGAGAGACATCTGTTTATTGCTTTTTTTGGTAAATGTACATTTGCTTAATAGGTACTTTTTTTTTTAAACACCAAGCAAAGGGGTGCCGTGACTTTGAAACATTTATCAGAATCGCGGCCGTTTTTTGTCATTTAACATACATTTAGTGAAGCCGCTGCTGTTGGCAGGCTGAGGAGGGCCGAGGCAGGAGCAGGCTTAGGAGAAATCCGGGGCTTAGGCAGGTGTGTCTCTGTGAGAGAGGCTCACGGCACCCCCAGCAGACAGCCACGTCCCGTCCCCGGGACCCGTGGATGCGCTACTTACGTGGCAAATGGGACTTCACAGGTGTGACCACGAAACTGGAGAGGGGACCATTGTCGAGGTTTGTCCCCATGGGACCAATGTAATCACAAAGGTCTTAGAAGAGGGAGCCAGAGGAGATGCGATTGAAACAGAGGTGGCAGAGGTGACAGAGCGAGGGCCCAGGAAGGCCGCTGGTCTCTAAAAGCTGGAAGAGACGCCCCCAAACCCCAGTCCTCCCCCGGAGCCTCCGGAAGGAATGTAGGCCTGCCGGCGCACGGCTCTCAGGCGTCTGGTTTCCAGAACTGTCCATGCGTTTCTTAAAACTGCAGAGTTTATGGGGGTTTGTGACAGCGGCTGTCGGGTGTGAATCCTGCGCCTGGCACGTGGCTCCCTGGAAGCAAGCAGGGAGAGCCGGGATTAGCACGGTTCCGGCAGGAAGGACCCGGAAGCCAGCCGTAGCCAGCGTGCCCGGCAACAGGAGACTCGCGACACAGCTTACGTCCACACGGTCCTCCCTGAGAACGCGGGCGCTGCTAGCTGCTGTGCTCACAGCGCCATGCAGTAGTCCTCCCTGCTAATGAGGGAGGCGTGATCGTCGGCCCCACTTAACGAAGGGACAGACTGAGGCCCAGAGACTCAGAACCTGCCCTCGTCCCCTCTTTGAAGGGGCTACAGCTACACCAGGGCTGAGCAAAGACCCGGATTAAAAATTCAAAGCCTCGGGGCGCCTGGGAGTGTCGGTCAGTTGAACGTCCGACTTCGGCTCAGGTCATGATCTCACAGTTTGTGGTTCGAGTCCCACATCGGGCTCTGTGCTCACAGCTCGGAGCCTGGAGCCTGCTTCGGATTCTGTGTCTCCCTCTGTCTCTCTGCTCCCCTGCCCTCACTCACGCTCGGTCTTTCTCTCTCTCTCAAAACTAAATAAACATTAAAAAGAAAAATCAAAGTCTAAATAAAATGCACCTCCCCATTGCCAAGAAGGTTGTCATTCGGTCCAAACAGTTGAGAGTGGCCCTCCCTAGAATTCTACAGTTAATTCGCATGGTACAGAGGTGGCATTTCCAACGCGTTCTCGAGTTCAAGCTTGCATGCGTTCGGGAAACAGAGGGGATACCCCAGGCTCTGGGGGGGCCTGAGCACGCTGGGCAAACACACTGCCTTCGCTGCTCTCCTCCTACAAATAACTGCAGGTTTGCTGGAAGACTTTCTTTTTTTTTTTTTTTAAGTTTTTTTTCTTTTAACGTTTATTTATTCTTAAGAGACATAGAGACAGAGCGTGAGCAGGAGAAGGGCAGAGAGAGAGGGAGACACAGAATCCGAAGCAGGCTCCAGGCCCTGAGCTGTCAGCACAAAGCCGGACGCGGGGCTCGAACTCATAGACCTGTGAGATGATGACCTGAGCCGGAGTCGGCCACTTAACCATCTGAGCCCCCCGGGCGCCCCTGCTGGAAGACTTTCAGAGGAAAGTGACATCCTATCAGACGAATCTTTGTTTTGTGCATCAAAAGCCCGTGAAAAGCCCCGTCCCTCTCTTGCCGCCCTAATTCTGCAACAGGCATGGGCTCTTTGGGAAACCCAGTTCTCCGTGTAATCTGTGCCCTGGGCTCCACATACCCACCTGCTTCCTCAGCATCACGGAAGCATCTGGTCACCTGGGAACTGGGGACGGTTCCTGTCCACTCAGGATTTAGGCACATCGGCCTCCTGTTGCTTTTCCCAGAATTGTATTGTATTCTGTTTTACTCAGTTCGATTCAGACCATTTCCCAAAAATGATGGCGTGGCACCACGCCTGTGCCCAACTTTGTGTTTGGTGCTAGGGACACAGGGACACTCACGGTCTAGGCGAAGGGGTGGCCACGGAGGGAGGGAAGCCCTTCAGACTTGCAACATCCACTCCGAAATTGTCGCTGGCTCTTCATTTCCCTGGGTGGGGTGGGGAGATGAGTTTTCCAGAAGTTGTTCTGTATTTCTAGTAATTTATCTTCGGAGGCTCAATTGGGTAAGACCTAACGTCTAATGAGTTAGCCAACCTCAGGATGACAAGACAGGGCTGAAACCCAAGACACCCTTTAGAGAGATGATAAGTGACAGGAGACTTTCCGATGGATTCTCTGTTTCTGTGTGAGTGTGAATTCCCTTCCGATCCAGGAATGGGTCTCTGTGTGGAAATTCTAATCGTCTTGTTTTTTTAAATTGATTTTTAAAAAAAATGTTTTGTAATTGATCTTGATTTTTACTTTAATTTTTATTAAAAAAATGTTCTTAAGCTTATTTATTTTGAGAGAGAGAGAGAGAGACAGAGAGAGTGAGCAGGAAGGGACAGAGAGAGAGAGGGAGAGAGAGAATCCCCAGCAGGCTCCGCACTGTCAGCGCAGAGCCCAACTCGGAGCTCGAACTCACGAACTGTGAAATCTCCACCTGAACTGAAACCGAGAGTTCGACGTTTAACCAACTGAGCCATAAAAAATTGTGGCCAAACTCGATACATTAGAACTCTCCTAGGGGTGCCTGGGTGGCTCAGTCGGCTGAGCGTCTTCGGCTCAGGTCATGATCTCACGGTCTGTGAGTTCCAGCCCCGCGTCGGGCTCTGTGCTGACGGCTCAGAGCCTGGAGCCTGCTTCGGATTCTGTGTCTCCCTCTCTCTCTGCCCCTCCCCTGCTCATGCTCTGTCTCTATGTCTCTCAAAAATAAATAAATGTTAGAACTCTTCTCAAAGTTCTTTCTCAGGCAATAGGTCTGGGTTAGTCTCTGCAATCACTTTTTCCATCTTTGGGATCGGAAAAAAAACCAAGTGTCTTCTTCATCCCTCTCTGGGATTTTAGGGACCACATCCTTTTAAGACAAAATCCTAATTCAGGTATCTCCTCAATAAGGAATGTGGTATTCTGGTTTTTGTTTTTTGTTTTTTTCTTTTCTTTCTTCTTCTTCTTCTTTTTTTTCTTTAAAGGGGCATCCTATTAACATCAAAACTGTGTGTATTTGAGTGGAATCCTCTTTTCTGTCTTCACGGGTCTCCTCTGTCCCTCATCCCTTGGGTCCCTCAGGAATGATTTAGCCGTGTGGGACCCAATATTCAGCCCCGGGTTCTGTAGCACTTCTTTTCCGTCTGTTATCACGTCTAGAAACGTAATAATGAAACTGTCCTTCGAACGCCAACCTCTACCGGATTCTGACGGCGCGAGCAATGACCCGACCCAGCCATCATCTCCCAGGAGTGAGTGGGTCGAGCCCGCGTGTGGCTCCTGATGATGAATTTATGTTCCTGAGCACGGAGTCATAAAAAGTCTCAGCTGCACTGTTTTATCACAGAAGTGTTTCTTTATTGGTCTCTCACGAGCGATTAAACTTTAGACTGGTATGGACTCAAGGGGCCAACGGGGTGGGCCGCTCGGTCACTGGGACTTAGTTATATCACCCGGTCCGTTAGACGGCATTGCCTGGAGTGGTTTCCAGGAAGCATTGAAGGCATGCACCAAGTGGAACGCTACCGTCGTACATTTGGGAAACCACTTAAACAACTCGGAATATCTCTAGATCTTGTCAACTGGGAAATCAGAGTGTTTCATGGCCAAACAGCCGTGCTTCCCGTTCTGCCGTTAAGAAATCATTGGCAGAAGATGAATCTTCAATTAGAACCAGAGACTTCCTTTTGGGGATCTCTCCTGGCCAGGCTGCCATGTACGGGAGTTGGGGTTGTTCACTGAGTAAGAGAATCCAGGCAAAGGGACAAGGAAGGGCTTAGAGTTAGTCCTCGTTCTATATGATTGAATGCAAGCTGGTTTCAAATTCCTTCCCCCGCCTCCTATTGAGAGGTGGGGTCTATGTCCCTGAGGTTTAAATCTTGACCAACTCTAGCTCTCTGACCACTGGTCATGGGGGAAGTGACTCTGTCATCAGTCTCCTGGCCTAGGCAGGAAGCGACGGCATGGCAGTTGACAATGAGCTTCATCTATGTCTTGCCTGAAACCCTTGCTCTTGCTGTTTGAAGGCCGTTCGTGCCCGACACAGCCTGCTTCGTCTAGGCCATGAGTCAGCAAGCATCGCCTCTCAAGAGCCACAAAGTATATATTTTAGGCTTTGGGAACCACACACATTTTTGTTGCTTCTTGTCCTCTCTGCCTGCCCCCTTCTTCCTCTCCCCTGTAATCAGAGAGGTTTCCTGCTGTTCTCTCCCCCTCCCCCTCCTCCTCCTCCCTTTCCCCTCCTCCCCTCCCCCTCCCCCTCCTCCATCCGCCGAGCACTTAAAAATGTAAAGAAACAGTTAGACACATAAGTAACTAAATCTGCGTGGGCAGCTTCATTCACACAAACAGAGGTGTTGAAATGCAGGGCGGTGTCCCATAGTCACTGATTACCGGAATAATAACAAAACCTGCTATTTTTAAAATTTATTTTTGAGAGAGAGAGAGAGAGCAGGGGAAGGGCAGAGAGAGAGGGAGAGGGAGAGACACAGAATCCGAAGCAGGCTCCAGGCTCCGAGCCGTCAGCACAGAGCCCGACGCGGGGCTCGAACCCACAAACCACGAATTCTTGACCTGAGCTGAAGTCGAACGCTTAACTGACTGAGCCCCCCAGGCGCCCCCAAAACTGCTATTTCTAACCATTGGGCACGTTACGGTTTGATCGTTTCATGTCACCGAGAACAGCCGCTAGCCCTTGGGAGTCAGGTAGTGTCACTAGGCCCATTTTGCAGGTGGGCAAACTCAGGCCGAGAGGGAGGGGGGGAGTTCCAGCCTAGGACGGGCGCCCACCTCATTCAGACCCGCAGCCTGTGAAACCCAGGCACCAGCCGACAGCGGTCCCAACGGCGCGGTCGACGTCCCCCCACCGGACACATAGTCAGGGAATAGAAGCTGAAGTCAGTCGATCTGGTGGTTTCCGAGACCGTATTTAATCCCGTTTTAGAAAACGCTATTATCACCTAGGCGGGCGACGCTTTTATAGCTTTTCGACCTCCTGTGCCGATTCTCAGCGCACGAGGGGTAGCGAGGGATTCGTATGTGGAGAACATTAGTGAGAACAATTGAACTAATAGTTTCAATCAGAGGAAGGGGCAATGACGGAGAGCCGGAGATTGTCGGGAGAGAAACATTTGGCGCTCACACATTCTGGGCTAATGCGACCGAATTTGCTCTTTATGGCTTAACAGAGAGTGAAGTAAATTACCCATAAAAGCAAAGAAAAGATTTTCTCTAACAAGGAATGTATTAAATATGCAAATATTTGAGTACATAATAGAGCAGACAATAAAATGAGTTTGGTGCGTTTCCTTGACGGAGGGGGTACGAGGCTGTCAGCGTGATTTGGGCTGGCGTTTGCTTTAAAGGTTTTGTTTCATCAAATTCCGCAACTTCTGGTTTTTAGAGATTCGCACCACGTAACATTGGCCTCTTCTAAGTGGACGTCCTGATCGCACTTAAACTTTGATGGTCAGATTTGAGGGCTTGCTGGAGTCATCTTTTTTTTTTTTTTTAAGTTTATGTGTTTATTTCTACAGAGAGAGTGGAGGGGGAGTGGTGGAGAGAGAGAGAAGGAGAGAGAGAAGTCCAAGCAGGCTCTGCACCGGCAGCGCAGAACCCGATTCAGGGCTCGAACTCACAAACCGTGAGGTCATGACCGGAGCCGAAATCAAGACTCAGACGCTTAACTGACTCTAAACTGGAATGATCTTTTTAAAGAAAACACATCTGGACCTTCCTTCCTCCCTCCCAGCCCCTTCCTTTCTTCCTTCCATGAGATTTATTTATTTAAATGAGCTTTACACCCAACGCAGGGCTCGAACTCAAGACCCAGTATCAAGAGTCGCATGCTCCACTGACTGAGCCCTCCAGGCGCCCCGAAGTTGCTCTCTACCCCCCTCTTCCGTACTGGTGTGGAAACTTCACATTCCGTTTCTATTATTTTAGCTGTTGAAATTTTCCCTTGTTAGACCTAAGTGTTCATTGATTTCCTACATGTAGTTGACTGGTGATTGGTCTCACGGCCACGGACTGTGACATTTCTGGGGAAACGGGGGCGGAGAGGGGGAGCACCAGGGGACCCATAACCCAGGAGACCCACTGTCTCCAGCAGCCCCTCCTGGGCTGTCGCCGTTTGTTTCGCGATTAGGCCCCACTGGGCAAAGCCCCACACCTGCCACAAGACCGTCCCGTCACCCGGAGCGGGAGCCCCTCAGGTTCACGTGCCCCAGGCCTCACCTGGACCCGCACTCACCAGCCACGTCCCCCCGTTTCTGACCCAGAGGCCCCGGGGCAGGGCCCGAAGAGCTGTCTTCTAGTACATTCTCCAGAGATTCCTCTCGCTCTGAGGACCGCACTCCCAGAACCGCTGCATCAGAGAAGGGCCTTCCACATTCTTGCTCGAGACCATAAGCCTTAAAGATGCTTCTGAAAACGCCTGCACGGAGACACTGTATGCTAACACTGCCCTTCAGGACTTCAAATAAACAGTGGAAAACCTAAAACAGACGGACTCTCCGGATGCCTCGAATGGCCTCTTACCTGGGAACCGAGCGTCTTATAATTTTTTACTTTGAGAGAGAGAGCAAGCTGAGTGGGGGGGAGAGAGAGAGAGAGAGAGAGAGAATCCCAAGCAGGCTCCACACTGCCAGCACAGAGCCCGACACGGGGCTCGAACTCATGAACCGTGAGAACACGACCTGAGCCCAAATCAAGAGTCGGAGGCTTAACTGACTGAGCCCCCCAGGCGCCCCTGGGAATCAAGCACCTTAAATCATCCCCCCTGCAGAGCCGGCTGGGACTGCTGATTCGGGAGTCGGGGTGAGGCCACAGGGCTGTGGACTAAAGGGCGCGGGCTGGACACGTCCTGCACTTGCCGGCCAGCGGTCCCCACCCCACCCCCCTCGCTCCCTTTTCTCCTCGACCCTTTATTTGCTCTTGCTCAGCGATACTTTAAAAATAAAACCGGATTCCTGCTATTTTAGTGGCGCTCGAGGAACAAGTAGAAAACACTCCCATCCTCACCAAACACGGGTGTCCTGAAGTCAAAAAAAAAAAAAGAAATCTGAATTAATTTCACTTCCGTAGGCAGCATGATAATTTAGTGCAAAATTCAAAACGTTGCTATCAATCCATTCACTTCGGAGTTATTTTCAGGCCCCGGGAACTTATTGTCAGTCTCCTGATTAGTCCCCGGTGCTGAATCCTGCACGGTGGCACCTTCGACTCGGTAACACAAAGACATAAAAAGTCAGCCCTGTCTACTGGGGATGATGAAGTCGCTTCCCCTGCAACCTCCCGGCCCCCGGAGTTGGGCACGCTGGAAAGAAAGCCAAGGTGTATGTAAAAAAAAAAAAAAAAGAAAATAAAAAAATTTTAAGAGCAAGCAAGAAAGTAATGGTATGTTACTTTTTCAGGGGAGGCTGGGGCAGGAATGTTTTTCCCTGTTTATCAATCTGCACATAAACTTTTAACATTGTTTCCTGCGGTCCCTGCGGCAGCAACAAGGTCCAAGTAGGCGTTAAGTCAGTTCCACCCCTTCTGAATTTCTGGTGATGGAACCAGCTCCCGGGCCACCCTCATGCTAATTAATCCTGGGTCTCAACATGCTACGTCTCGTAATGATTGAGGGCCCAGACTGGAAAATGGGTAAAATTTGCATTTTTTATACAGAACCAACTCGGCAGGGAAATAAGAACACGGGATGTGTGGTCTGGCAAACAAGTAACTCTTTGTGCCTTGACATTTCAAAGGATGACGTGGACTATAATCCCCTTCATCTTTTTTCTGCCTTGCTCTTTTTCTGCTCAAGGACGACTGTATTCCTCTTAGCCCTCAGTTTGTAGACGAACTCTCCCTGCACGACGGTGGACTTCTGCTGGAATGTAAAGGGTTAACGCGCCGAGAATCCCACGTGACACGGGAGATCAGGAAGTGTACTTTAGGAAAAAGTTTCTTTGTTGCATTTTTAAAATAGACTCTTTGCTTGTTGGTGTGTTTCAGAAAACGATGAAGAGGGAGAGATTTCAAAATACACCCTTGGCTTGTCGGCGCCTTTTAGAAAACGATGAAGAGGGAGAGACAAAGCAGGGAAAAGTTATCATCAGAGCGAGAGAATTCACCTTGGCGAATGCCAAGGTAGACATGTTTAATTTCATGCTCCGTGTTGGATTTTCCCAGTCACGTTGTTTCTCTCCGTCACCTTCACCCATTCCTAATGCTGTAACTTTAATTTTTTTTCTAAGAATTACCTTTTTGTATTGTACTGGAGAGACAAAATGTTACCTTAACTTTAGAGTGATTGCTCGTTTGGAGTTCAAGGAAATCTCAGATGACCAAGATGCGTAATAAAATCACAGAGAAGGAAGACCGATTGGCCCCTAGTGTGGACGACAGGAGCCCAGTCTGGGTGAGAAGAGCTCCTCTCAGCATGCAGGGGCTCCCAGAGCGACCGTGTTTATGACGTCAAACGTCCCAGTGTTTGCAAGCATCCTCACTCGGGGACGGGGAAAGTAGAGCAACCATCTGGCTGTTTGGACAGAGTTTACACCATTCACATGTACGCGTTTTAAGGGTGTCCTAAAGACATCGCCAACCGTGCTCAGTTTCCGGGTTTGTAGAAGCAGCAAGAATTGACACAGGACATGAGATAGTATTTTCATTTTTTTTCTAGAAGGAGACAGAGAGTGAGTAGGGGAAGGGGCAGAGAGAGAGAGGGAGACGCAGAATCCGAAGCAGGTTCCAGGCTCTGAGCCGTCAGCACAGAGCCCGACGCGGGGCTTGAACCCACAGACCATGAGATCATGATCTGAGCCGAAGTCGGATGCTTAACCGACGGAGCCCCCCAGGCGCCCGACAGTAGTTTTGAAACGACCTCTCTCTGCCCTGGAGACGTCTTGCTTATAATCCCAGAGCTCTTTTCCGGATCTCATCTTGGGCATTTAACCCCCTTGGGCTGCAGGATTTTCCCCCTAACGTTCTCATGTGGTAAATTAACAGCTGTATTCTTGTAATCCTCGAGTTCTGCGTGGGGTTTCTGTGTCCTGGATTGTTAGCTTCCCTCTAAGTTTTCTTCCGCTGGGAATCTGTTCCTGGAGACAAGTCCTCCAGTTTCTGAGAAGGTTCTCCATCCACAGACATGTCCAGAAATGCCGTCGGATCCCGAGTCACCCTTTCAAACACTTCTTCCTCTGGTTTCAAGAAAGGGGGTAGAGGAGGCAGGGGACGCCAAGGCCACGGCGGATGGGCACTGAGACAAGATGTGGCCAACGGACTCACAGCCGGAGCGGCTGTTCTTTGCAGCATAGAGTACTTCCTTTGAGTGTGGGGCTGAGGTTGGAGCGATGCCTCTTGCACTTTGTCCCCGGGAATGAAACATTGTTTCTTTGTCAGTTACTCTGCGGGCTCCCGTGTTGCCCCTTGTTGCCGATTTTCCTGATTTTTCAGCCAGGCTTCCCATGTGCTGGCGAGTGAGTGGCGAGGTCTTTGCACATGTTAGATGGTATTAGAGAAGCTTGTGCCTTCTTCACGGCTGCACACGGGCGGTTCCTTGATGCATCTAACCTCGTCTTGTGTTCTCTTGGGACGTTGCAACTTTGTTTCGCATGCTCTCCTTCCAAAAGGAGTTCTGCATTTTTGGTACCTGAAGCAGAGCTCAATGGAGACCTGTGCGCGGCGTGCGCCTGCGAAACAGAGAGATGTCACCACGCGGGGAGCACTGTTTCTTCTATTACCTAAGTCTGTGTGTGTGCGCGGTGTCGGTCTGCGGGGCTACTTTCTCCACCACTTGTTCCCTTTTCGCATGATTGCCTCCTGAAAAGCTTTAAAAACAGGTTGTTGAAAAATGCTTTTTCCCGTCATACTTCCCTGCTCCGTGCTGTGTCGCTGGGCTCCGGGCTCCTTCCGTGTCTCCCAGGCCGCGGCAGCTGGCTTTTCGAGAAGCTCTGGCCTAGGAAACAGGTGCTCTCTTATTGAAGGAGGGAGTCAGACTCGCTGCCTGGGCTCGTCCGGGCCGAGCGCCCCGCCGTGCCCCTGAAAATGCCTGTTCACAAGGCATTGGCCTTGTGAGTAACTAACGTCAGCGCGGTCAGTGTAAAGTCGGAGGAAACGGTTCCTAGAGTCCAGTGTGCATCCGTTTTCCTAACGGGCAGGGATGTGAACGTGTGGGCTCAGTGGGTCTGTTATGCCTTCCAAGGGACTTTAAAAGCACCCCTCCTGGGCGCCTGGGGGGCTCAGCCAGCGAAGCGTTTGCCTTCAGCTCAGGTCATGATCTCACGGCTCATGAGTTCGAGCCCCGAGTCAGGCTGTGTGCTGACAGCTCAGAGCCTCAAGCCTGCTTTGGATTCTGCATCTCCCTCCCTCTCTCTGCCCCTCCCCTGCTCACGCTCTCTCGCTGCCTAAAAAACAAAATAAATAAATAAATAAATAAACATTAACGAAAACAACCCACTCCTCCTGATTGTTGGCCTTGTCATTTGTGAATGCACCACAGGACATCTGTTTGGTTTGCTCAGAAATTCTTATCCACCTGTTCTGGGGAACTCTCCAGCCCTCTTCTTCTAGGTGGGTCTTCTAGACAGATGTGTGTTGGCCACCGCGTGGGAAATCTGCGGTCAGGCAGGCCACGTGGGGTTTGCCGCGTGGCCACGGTGCCGAGAATCCCGTGAGGACGCGCTCTGCCCTGACTTCCCACACGCCTCGCTCTATAGCATGTTCTTGGCTTCAGGCTCCTTCGCAAACGTTTGACTTCATTTCCGTCTCCAAGTTGACAGGGGCCACCTCTCATGTCTCTGGTCAGTGACAGACGCAGGCGTGACGGCTGTGCTAGGCCTTGAGAGTCGAGTGCTGGCTTCCTCGGTGTCCTTTCTTGGCTGAACAAAGGACTTACGTTATGAGGAGGAAGCCGATGGGTTGTTTTGCTCGGTCTTTTCCATTCGTTGGAGAACGACTCTGTCATAGGAATAATCGCATTATGGAAAGTAGACCCGGGTAACCCACAGCTAGACTGCGGTGATAAAACACGTTAGGAGAGCAATTTGCGTCGCCGAAAGGAAGGCTCTTGTTCAAATATTTTTGCCTAATGAAATTCCGATGATTTATTTTGCTCAATTTCATTTGGCAACCTTCAGAAATCTCCTTAAAGTTACCGAATGACCCCATGCCCACCCCAAAAGTCTTCGCCTTCGGAAATGCATAATGAGTAGCTTAATATCTTTTATTTGAAGGGAAGTTCTCTCTCGCAATAAATGCCTCCGACGGTTTCGTTCTCCCGATGTGTGCTACCCTATTTTTACATCTTATAAGATATTCACTGGAAACATTTGAAAATATAAAACCCTTCACAGGCAGCTCAGGTTATTAATATTACCTCCTTATAAATTCTAGTTTCCCAAACTGGCATTTATTAAATACCTTAAATACGATTTTACTCGGCAGTTCGGATTATGCATAAGCTTCGTGTTTGATTTATTTTTCTTGGAGATTAAAGGTGACAGATGACAGTTATGAGCTGCTGTTATTTAAAATATCTTTTCTCTCTGTGGCTCAGTCGCTGTCACTCGGCCAAGTCTAAGAACCGAGAGGAACGTCGAGTCGAAAGGGACGTTTGTGCAGAGACGAACAGGCGCAGCCCAGAATGAGAAGCAAGACCCACGGCGAGGCAAGGAGTGGCTGGAAATGCCGGCAGGGGCCGGGCTGCTGTCGGGTCCCGGGGCCACCAGCAACCCCCACCCGATGTGGGGGAGGGGGAAAGAGAGAAATAGTTACTCTGCATTGCGTATGTTTTCATCATTGAGTTACTTCAGCTGCCGTGGCTTGTGGGCTGCATTGTCTGTCTGGTTTAAGACCAGGCGGTCCTGGCCCCATCCGGGGAGCCGTGTCCGCTCTGGGCTCGGTCGGCACCGCCGTTCTGCAGGGGTGAGGAGGAGCGAGGTGCCGTCTCTGGCGTGGTCGCCTGCTCAGGCTGTGCACCCGGGACGGGGTTAGTGACGCCAGCCTCCAGAGACCCACAGGAGAACTGTGGGAAACAACGGGGGGTTGATGAAAACAGAAATGGTTAATAATAGTAATAGCTAATTGTAAAGGTGACTCAGACTCCTCGAGGGTTCTGTCAACGCAAGTTGTGACTTTTCGCAAAGCTCGTCCGTCTCCCCGTGGCTCCTAGGAGATGCTCAGGAACTCTTTGTAAATTTTAATACTTTTTAAAATAAATTTATAAAATTTAGGGTTTATTTTTTAAATGAAATAAATGATTTAAAACATAAAAGCTATTTTTACCAACGTACGAAATGTGTAAATATTTGTTGAGTAAGGAAATATATGGATATGTATGTGCATACGTAAATAGATCATCAGACATTCCGAGTTTTATGAAATACAGAAGTGTCTGCTGCACGCGTGTGTGTGTACGCGTGTGTGCGTGTGCATGCGCGTTAGAGAAGACGACACTGTAACAAACAATCCTGAGCCGCAGAATGGCTCCAACAGGATAGAAGTATATTTCTCGCTCCTGGAAAGCCAAAGGCAGCCGTGGCCCACAATCACGTGGCTCTCCTCTGAGTGGTATGAGCTCTGCCATCTTTTTTTAATGGTTATTTATTTATTTTGAGAGAGAGAGAGATGAATTTTGAGAGTGAATGCGTGAGTTGGGGAGGAGCAGAGAGAGAGAGAGGCAGAGGGAGTGAACCCCAAGCAGGCTCCATACTGTGTCAGCACAGAGCCAGACACGAGGCTCAATCCCACGAACTGTGAGATCCTGACCTGAGCTGGGCTGGGTCGGAAGCTTAACTGACTGAGCCACCCAAGCGTCCGTCTGCCATCTCTGATCACCTTTCCATCTAAGGGTCCAGAGAACTGGCCCTTCCAGGGACAGCACTACTCTGTAAGGGGGGCCACAGTACCTGGAGGACAGCCCGCCACCTTGGCCACCACGTGGTGTGTTCTTTGAGCTCCGGGTCAGGTCATGAGCGCTGTTCCGTCTGCGTTTGTGTGTGTGTGTTTGTGATGCAATAGGGTCCCTATTTTTCAAACTTAAAAATATGCAGGTAGCCTTGCCCTCTCCTTTCAAGGATAGAAAATTACTTCTTCTTCACTGATCTTTATCCGTCTCTGAATATATAGAACGTTCACATTAAGCAATCGATTGTGTTCCCGATTTGTAATATTTTGAGTATTTATTAGAATTATTTTTAAAAATCGAAAGTATATAGCCATAGTAAATACTTTTTGGGGAGAGGCATTCTTTTTTTATTTTTTAAAAATGTTTTTATTTATTTTAGAGAGAGCGAGGGAGCAGGGGAGGGGCAGAGAGACGGGGACAGAGGGTCCGAAGCGGGCTCTGCGCTGACAGCAGCGAGCCGGAGGTGGGGCTCCAAGTCACAAACGGTGAGATTGACCTGAGCCAAAGTCGGACACTCAAGCGACCAAGCCGCCCAGGTGCCCCTGGGGAGAGACATTCTTGGGAATTTCAATGAAAACTTTTCCTTAAGATCTCCAGCCAGGTTCCAGGCAACTCACTGGTTTTATTATTATCTATCGTACACTTAATTATTGTAATTTATTAAATTACAATAAATGCATTTTCCAGGGTGCCCTATTGGTTGAAATTCTTAGCGGGAAGCCGCACAGGGTGTCACTTTTTTCTGTTCTCGACTCGAAGCTCAGAGGCTCCTCTGCGATGGGCACTTTTCCCACAACGAGGCTCCGCCCCTCGGAGGAGAGCACGCCCACGGAGCGCACCTGGGTTGGCTGAGTCGCTGGCGAGTGGCGGCATCACCACCGTGGCCTAGACCAATTCCACCCCGGTGTTAGTTCAAAGAAGGAACACCGCTAATTCGCCAATACTATTGATTTGCGATCTGTTGTCATTCTTAGCAAATTAAAGCAGAGACCTATCAGATGACAGCAATTACCAGGGAGAGCGGACGGTATTGATTCCACTTATTAAAAATACCATAATTTTAGACCTAATAAAAAACTCCAAACCTGAGCGAAGCCTCTGTTTTTTACTCTTTAAAAAAATTTCTTAATGTTTATTTTTGAGAGAGAGAGAGATTGTGGGAGGGGCAGAGAGAGAGAGAGAGAGGGAGACACAGAATCCGAAGCAGGCTCCAGGCTCCGAGCTGTCAGCACAGAGCCCGACGCGGGGCTGGAACTCATGAACCGTGAGATCATGACCTGAGCCGAAGTCGGCCGCTTCACTGACGGAGCCCCCCGGGTGCCCCCTGTTTTTTACTCTTTTAGACATCACACTTTTAGCATCCAAAGCCTCCACTAGACACAGGACCCTAGGGAGAGTTTCAGGCTTACACCCATCAGTGTTTCTCCGGCACGCGAGCTGAGAATAGGAGCAGAAGATAACGTATGTGCTTAGTTCTACAGGTTTCCACCCAGTAACAAAGGGCACGCGCCTGGAAGCCTTCTGCCCTCACTCTTCCGGGTTAGGGTCACCCATCCTGTGTCGGCTTTTCCACTCAGAGAAGAAACCAAAGCCCAGCTGCTCGCACAGGCCGCTCCTGCCCCGGCTCATTCTCGTTCTCCAGCCACCCCCCCCCATGCCCCCCAGGTCACCGCCTCCTCGGATTCAGAGGCACAGTCTGCACAGAAGTGACCCATCCCTTCCTTTCCTTCCGGAGCCCCCGCCCGCAGCTGGAGCCTGCGCAGTCACGACCCCTCCCCTCCCCCTGCCGACGTTCATCGTGCATACGCTCGCTCTAATCCATCTCGGGTTCATCCATCGGCAAATTGATTCCCCGCCGTGTAGTGGGCACATCTGACGACGCCTGCCTGTCATTTACGTGTGGACAGTGATCAGATCACGTACAAACAACGAGAATGAGGTGTGAAGAAGACTAAGAAACGTAGAATCTTTGAAAACCAAATGAATCCATTGGAAAAACTGGATAAAAGACAAACGGCTGAAAAGGTAGCCCGTCGAATTCGGTATGCTAGACGGCCATCATTTAAAAAAATCATACAAATGCTGAAGGAATCTTAAAGTTCTCTTAGTCTCTTGCCACGCTGAAGAAATGGAAGCGGGAATTACATTAGGTGGTAGCGCTGACCCTCAGGCAGCGTGGAGGTGAGAAGTGACAACCCCCCGACCGTCCACCCCGGCGCCCTTAAAATCCACGTATAACTTCTGACTCCCCAGAAACATAACTGCTAAAAGCCTACTGTCGACCGGAAGCCTTACTGACAACACGACAGTCAGTCAACACGCAGTTTCTGTGTTCCACGTATCACGTGCTGTATTTTTACAATAAAGGAAGCTAGAGGAAAGAAAATGTCACTAAAGAAAATCACAAGGAAGAGAGAAGACATGGATAGTATTTACTGTTTATATTTGCAGTGTTTACGGTTCATACTGTACTGTTTTTACTGAAAGAATGGTGTATAAGCGGCCCTGTGCATGTCAGACCTGGGTTAGTCAAGGGTCGACTGTATTCCATTCTGGCTGTCACAAAATCAACCATTTATAATTTATGTAAATAAGTGGGCCTAGCTCTGTTCGAATAAAACTTTATTGACAAAAATAGGCTGTGGGCAGAATTCGGCCCCCGGGCCGCCGCGTACCATCCCGTGTGTAAATAGCAGCTCCCATCGAGGTAAGAGGGTGGTTGCATGACTTGGTCGTCGGGGCCGGCCACAACCAAGGCAGATCCTACCCAAATTTCCCGATGCGGCCACAGACTCCCGAGGGGACCCCAGATGTCCACAGGTCCTGCCATTGTCACAAATGAGTCCTCGAGCCCCTGGACAGTAGGAACGGCTGCATGGACAGAAGTCTGTCCCGAGAGGGTGTGTGGGAGAGGGACTGGGGCTGGTCTTCTGACACCAACACCTCCCGAGGACGGAAGCCCGACCGCAAGCGTGGGTGACTGGGATGGCCTGGAACCAGACTCTAGATGACGTCGAAGGCAGTTTTCGAGTGTGACATCGTGGAACCATCACCCCGAGTCGGGGACAAGACGCTGGTCTACAAAGGCGCTGGCTGGCCCATGGCAGTGAGTGTCGGATTGTCCTTTGGAGAATTATGTCACAAAAGTACTGCGGGTAATTTAACAAAACCTGTGTTCGAACAGCCTGGCTTTTACAAGTCTTTATTTTGCAGAATTGCCTTTGGAAAAAAAAGAAAAGAAAAATACGCGTGCATTAGTAACGTTTATTTTTTTCGTAATTCAAAAGTAGAGCCCAACTGATGGTTTGATTTAAATCAGAGGAATAACATGCCTAAAAGTTTGTATGTATTTTGATTAGGTAATTGCTACTCTCGCTTTGAGCCACCTGACTCTTCTTAAAAAAAAAAAAACACAGGTACTAAGTGTGTGGTTATTTTTTTTTTATTCAATAAATGTAAATTACAAATATTCTTTCAACCACGTCTCCATAATCCAAGGCTGTGTCAGGACGTTTGCGTCACGCGAGGTCAGTCCTCGTCTTCAGAAACGCGAGGCAGAGATGTGGCTGCTGACACAGAAGGCCTCGCGCTCCGTCACGACGTCGCTAACACAGGGCTAATTCCATCACACTCCGTCTCATTTGCTCCCCCGACGATCCAGCGAAGAATGGAGTCTGACAAGTCCGCGCTCTTCGAACGAGGAAAAACGAGTTTCGTAAAAATTAAATTTCATACCTAGAGATTCGTGGGGCTGGGAGGGGAGTCCCGGCCTCTCTGACTCCAGGGCTGTACTCTTGACGGGGCCCCCCGGACTCGGCCCCGCTGCCTCTTCACGGGCTGGGTGCCCAGTCGTGCCACTTCGAGTCAGCGCCAGTGTGGGGTCCGCGTGGCCCTTTGCCTGCGTCCCCCTGCATGCCCGTCACAGAGCCGCACCCGACGCCCAGCAGGACTGATGGCCTTTAAGCAACCCTAACTGGACAAATAGTTTTACCGACGCTCTAACTATCCTGAGATAACGATGCATTACAAACAGCATATGCGAGGTTTTGTCGAGTGTGAAGAGCACCTTTGGATTTGGAAAGTACAGATTTGGCAAATGTAAACACTGGAAATGTTGAAAACATTTAAACCATTCTCTATGTTTCAATAATCTATGCTGGGATTGTCAGATGATAGATGACTAGAGACACACACGCATGTGTGCATACAGTACAAAATATATGCACATGTATACACACATGTATATATGCATACGTGTACAATGCACACGAGTACGTATACATATGGTACAAAATATATGCACGTGTATGCACACATTTGTATATATGCATACATGTACAACACACGCATGTATATATACACATGTATATAGGCGTATGCATAAATATTTATAACATATGGAAATTTATATACAATGTATCAATAAATATATAAAGTACATATTTGGTATGTATTTATAAATATATTTTTTATACATTTCTTAATATATAAATAATAAATATATGATATATAAATTAATACTTTCATATTTGTATGCAGGTATGTATATATATACATATAACATATACATATATATATACACACACGTGTGTGTGCATATTTTATATACTTAAGGACATATAGCCAGGTATAGACTCTGTATATATAGCCAAAAATGGAGTTTACCCTTTTGTTAAGACTTATTCTCACAGAATTTGCGACGGTGTACTGGAAGCCTCGTGTCTCAAGGACAAGGGGTGTTAATGAGACAAGAATATCTCCACAGCGTGGAGTCAATCCTGTCGATGCTTGTACATCCAACCTTCCCTTGAGTTCATAAGCCTGGACGCACAGGAGCCCGGGAGAGGGCGCGGGGAGGTCCTCAGAGCAGAGCAGGGGTGGAGAGGGCTAAGGAAAGGGGGCGCCCCATCTGCGCTGGGCAGGGGGTGGCCCAGAGAGGGGCCAGGAACCCTGGCAGGAGGGCTGGGCCTCCGCATCCCCCGGGGAAGGTCCCCTCCCGCGGCTACAGGTCAGAACACGTGCGGGGCGCTGCCCATGGACGTCGCTCCTGCAGACCCAGGCCCGTGACAAAGACCCCTACCCCTATTTTGTGCCGTCTGTCCTTCTGAAACCAATCTGACTGGCAAGCCCCACTTAGATTCCAGGGAGGCCTGTCCCTGTCCCGGTCACAATGGCCATTTCCAAATAAACGCCTGAGCCCAGCAGCGCGTGGGCAGAATCCAGCACGTTGCCGGGCTCCAGGGGGAGACGCCTGAGTCATTCACAGTTAAGGACTGCACGGCTTTTATGGGCTTAAAAAAGGATATTATTTTCTGGGGCTGAGCATTCTGGCAAAGTATCGCATGGTTTCCGAACATGGAGAGCATTTTAAAAGTTTAGTGTTTGAATCAAATATTGCCAAAATAAAACATTTTTCTGTCTCTCAATGACTGAAAAGTGGTGTTTCTCCGAACGACGTATCCTAGCAGTCCGCATTCTGTTTTCTAAAGAATATTGGCTTTGGTTTCAAATGTTTTCCGCAGGAAACGCTGCGAGAACGTTCTCTGAGGATTAAGCACATATTTTTTTCAGAGCTCAAGTGTAACAGCCAAATACGGGAGACTCTGGCGGGACTTCAAAGGCGGGCAGCGCCCCCTGGTGGGACGGCCGGGCCAGCCTTGGTCGGCACAGCCCCAGGAAGGTCGGATTCCTGATGGCGGGGCGTCTCTCCTGCAGGTGGCTTGAAGGAACTGTCACAGCCCCTGATCCCCCAAGACGTGCCAAGAAACCTCGAATAACCATGCACCCAGAGTGAATATGAAACAAAGTGTTCGCCTAAGGGGTGTTATTGTATGAGGCTCGTGCCACCCAAAATAGAAGGAATGTATTTTCTTTCTTTTGCCGAATGCAACAAGGTAACTTCTTGCACTTCCTGCGACCCCAACGTGCAGGCTACTCATTGCTCTAAACTCTGCTCGTTTCCCTATAGCGTTAATTCTCCGATCACATCCAAAGGGTTGCTGGCAACGCCCAGGCCCTGGAGAGTGGTGAATGAAGTCAGGATTCTTAAAACCAGTAATTAGAGGCAAATTCATTTTTATGTGTTTGGCGAAGCTCGCCATTCGATGGCATGAAACACCTTGTCACATCCGAAATCAATGATAATTAGAAATGATGGATTATTTGCAAGAAAGCTTCGCAGAAGTCGGTACCGCAGGCCTGCTTCCACGCTCAGAAAAAAATGCATGAGCGATCTGATATCGGCCAATTAGGTATGAAACCTGTGCGGGTGTCAGCACTGCCGGCGGTGCGGGATGTATCAGACTAAGTAACATAAGATAAGATGAAGCAGATTACATCTTTCTTATGAAACAAGGGGGCCCGTTCGACGGGGGTGCCTGCAGTCCTAACCATACATCGTCCCCTTTATGGACACTCGCTTCGAGCTTGCGGGGTGCGTTTAAACCCTTATGTCGCAGACAGCCCTGCACCCCGCATTGGAACATCCACCAGGAACGATAAACCAAGTTCGGAAAAGTGGTTATTGTGCGTGCATGCAGAGAAAGGGCTCTGGGGTTTGGGGAGGGGCACTTAGTAATGTCCAATATTGGGGTGCTAGTTGGGGTCTTCTGAGAGTACAGGGGTGTTATCAGTAAACGCCTTCCCTCTCAGAGCGTTTGTAATAAAATAATAATAAAATGTCAGGGAAGAGGATGTCCAGCCACTAACTCACGCAGTGACCGACGGTGTGACAGGGGACCTCATGGTGGCAGACAGAGTGTGCCTGTTAGGCAACAGAGTTCCAGAGACACCCGAGTGCCCGGCCAAGGCAGGCGCGTTGTGCCGAGGCCAGGACGCTGCTGCGAGCTCTGAGCCCTGAGCATGGGGTGGGGACATCTGGGCGCATGCTAAGTGTCTCCCCTAATCAGCCCCCCGCCTGTGTCACCGGACCTTGGTTGCTGCGCTCAGAGCCGGCCATCCTTTCCCTAAGATTCACTCACAGCTGCACAACCTGCACAAATCCCATGGGTGACCTGACGCTCACTAGATTTTGCGGACTGTCTGCATCCGCGTGAGCAAGCTCTCGTCTGGACACAGAAGCTGGGCCTCACCCCAGGAAGCGCCCTCGGGGACTGGGGAGGAGGTGGCAGGGTGGCAGGGGGAGCTGCAGGCCGGTGGGCGCCTGGTGCAGGCGTGCGGCTGCCCGGGCAGGGCCCTCGGACGACCTGGGGGACCAGTGGTCTGCAGGGATGGGTGTGTCTCTGAGGAGCCAGTGGGCGGCCGGCACAGGTGCGTGGGTCAGGGCACCGCTTCCCAGGAAGGAGAAACGTGGGTTGCATCAAGGAGGCTGGAGGCTGGAGGGATTCTCAGATTCGAGATCACAAGCCGGGGATTGGGCTCTGCCCCAAGCAAGATCTAAGCCAGTCATCGGAGGGGACTCACCCCCCAGCGGCCAGATTGGGGTGCTGGGCGGGGTGGGCAGCTAACCAGCAGGAGATGGGAAGGATGTGGCCAGGGAGTGGATTCCGAGGCGCTTAGTGGATTCTGTTAGATTTTCTAGATAGTTTGTGGAATCCTGGTGGTTACTCTACCAGATTTAAGAAATTTATATCATTTCTGGACTATTGAAGATACATGACTTCTGTTTATGCTTGCTTGTATATGATTTTATTTGTTTCGGGGGAAATGTTTTGAGTTTAAACAGCGGCTCGTCTGTAATCTCGCGACGCGAGTATGTGGTTTCTCACCTTCAGTGTCTGTTACACCGACCGCCTTCCTTCCGTCGTGACGCCCCGAGAGGAGTCCCCTTCCGTCACAGTGAATAACTTTTAATCCACAACAGGACTGATTTCCTGATAGGATTTAACCCTGGTCACCTGTTTTATAGATAAAAAGGATTACACTTGGACATTCTTTGGACAGCATTGATTTTCCACACTTGGTCGAGCACAGTTTGTAATCGGTGTCGGCGCAGGAAATGCTTCAGTCTCGGCTTCTCTGAAACAACTCCTTTGCCCTTGGCATCCCCAAAATTCCCTCGGAGGAATCCTTCTCCCCCGGGGGCAGGGTTTTCTCTGAAGGCTTTAGGTGGCTGCCTGGTCCATCTCCTGTGCACGTGGACCTGGCGGCTTGCAGATAAGGGCACGCTTTGCTTGTTGCTTGGCGTTCTTTCTGGAACCTCGCTTTCTGCCCTCCTAAAATGCTCCAACTTTGAAACCCCAGTTATACCACTCCGTCCCCTCCCGTGTTTCAGTCGCCGGTAGACCCCCGGATCATGCCTTCCACATTTTTTGAAATTTTAGCTCTTGGCCAGTGATATAAATGGTGCATCTCTGCGAGGAGACTTGGCACTGCGGTTCGTGTGTGGAGTGACGTGGGGACCTATGCGCAGGAATGCTGATGGATAGAAAGCCAACCTGTTTATTAAATTGCTATTATTTTCCAATTAAGCACCACGGTTAATGCCATCGAATATCAAATTCCCATCCGTGTCTGAGCAGTTGGATCACTGCGTTGGTCAGTTTGGGTACCGTCGTCCCCACACCGTGATCCTAA
Source organism: Paguma larvata (assembly GCA_030068075.1). Classification (NCBI taxonomy): domain Eukaryota; kingdom Metazoa; phylum Chordata; class Mammalia; order Carnivora; family Viverridae; genus Paguma; species Paguma larvata. Next base: position 86,740,857 of record CM057835.1, read on the forward strand.
TTACCACAAAGAAATAATGCATCTCGATAATGGGCAAAAAGTCACCTCTTAAAAAAAATTTTTTATGTTTATTTCTTTTTGAGAGAGAGAGAGAAACAGAATGTAAGTGGGGGAGAGGCAGAAAGAGAGGGAGACACAGAATCCGAAGCAGGCTCCAGGCTCTGAGGTGTCAGCACAGAGCCCGACGCAGGGCTCAAACTCACCAACTGCAAGATCATGACCTGAGCCGAAGTTAGATGCTTAACCAACTAAACCACCTAGGTGCTCCAATAAATTATTTTTAAAAATTAAAACGCCACACATAAGGACAGAGCCATATTTTATATTTCTGCATTTCTCTCTGTAACTGATCCTCCATTTTAAAGCTTCCAGAATCTCAGGAGCATTAAACAAACCTTTAAGAGGAAAGTCAGGTCAATGGGAGCTACATGGTTGGCTTATTTCCCAAGGAAGTGTGAGGGGCTACCCGGGGGCCCCGTGGTGTTGCATATGGCAGCGTCCTTGTCGATATTTCAGTCTTTATAAAAACATGAAACGGGAGGAAGGGCGAGGTGTGCCGGGAGCGCCGTGTTAAGTGTCTGACATTCATGCACGCGCCCACGCCGCGTGCGTGTGCGTGTGTAACTAAGAGTGTGTGCGTTTCCAATCCTGTACGGACGGCAAGGTCACCTTGCTGAAAGACGGAGCCCCCCTGGCATGAAACTAATTTGGGGAGACTCAAACCTCAAGCTGAGCTCCAGATGTCACCCCTAATGTAAGTGGATGAATTTCAGGTGTGCTAAGAACAGACTTGATTGCCAGGAAAGTTAATCACGACTAAGCAGGAGAGCCGTTTGCTGCACAAACTGTGTACGGACGTTAAGGAACGACTGCCAGCCGCTCATAGCCCACGACTCTGTGGTTTCTAGAATTTGCTGTGATTTTTTAATCCTCGTAGGGAGTTGGTTTTTAAAAAATAAATCTAAATTTTATGGGTACATTCGTTTTAATTTTATTCGTCTTCCTAGATCTACAGGAATTTCTGTTTCTGGCCAAGATAAAATAGCAAAGCTTGAATTTACCTTTCTGGCTTGGACAGTGTGGACAAGGGGAGACCATCTATGAAATGGGAGTTTCGGACATCGGGTGTCAGATGGTGCGGGACAGCGGTCCCGGAGAAGGGGCAAGTGACAGAAGGGAGCATCCGTGCTGCCCGAGGGGATTTCCAGGCTGCGAGGCTGGAAAGCATCGCCAGGCAGAGCCCACGCACCTCTCCGCGGAGGAGCCCGATGAGACCCAGGCCTGGGAGGCTGAGCAGGGACAGCCGCAAGAATTCGATGTCCTTCCTCATTCCCCGTCGTACGGGCCTCGATCTCAACATCGGTCGCAGACCTGTGCCACTCCGGAAATTGAGGAGAAAACTCTGTAAGCCGACACGAAAGTCAGAGTGTCCTTACCGCACACAACACACTGACACAATCATGCATGTGACTTAAAAGAATTAAGACCTGCAGTTCAAAAGTAGGACCCCCCTCCAAGTAATATGAAGTCAGGTAAGCTAACAAAAAACATTTTTAAAGGATGGAAGATGGGGACGCCTAGGTGGCTCAGTCAGTTAAGTGTCTGACTCTTGATTTCAGCTCAGGTCATGATCTCCTGGTTCATGGGATCGAGTCCAGCTCTATGCCAACAGGGTGGAGCCTGCTTGGGATTCTCCCCCTCTCTCTGCCTCTCCCTACTTGTGCTCTCTTTCAAAATAAACAAATACATATTTTAAAAGTAAGATGCAAAATAAAGTCTGTAAAGATGCCAAACATCATTAACCACCATAGAAATGCAAATTGAAACCAAGAGACAGTGCTCTGCTCCTGTGACTATTAGAAGCCCCCAAGTGAGGGGAACCTGGGTGGCTCAGTAGCTTGAGTGTCTGACTCTTGACTTCAGCTCAGGTTGTGATACCAAGGTTCGGGGCTGTTAGCACAGAGCCTGCTTGGAATTCCCTGTCTCCTCTCTGTCTTCCCCTTCCTTGCTCACTCTCTCTCTCTGTCTCTCAAAATAAGTAAATAAATAAACTTAGTGGGGAAAAAAAAGGATTTTAAAGAAGAATACCCAAAATTAAAACCAGCGACCACGTGAGCTCTCGGCGAGGTTGCAGGACAACTGGGACCCTTACACCTTCCTGTGGGGGTGTAAAAATGCACTTTGTTTGGAGGGTGTGGAATTAGCTTGGCAGTTTCTTTTCAACAAGTGATATATGCTCTTACCTTACGAGTTGACTCTTTTTTTTAAAAATATTTTTAAATATTTATTCATTTTTGAGAGAGAGACAGAGCAGAGCATTAGCAGGGGAAGGGCAGAGAGAGAGGGAGACACAGAATCCAAAGCAGACTCCAGGCTCCGAGCTGTCAGCACAGAGCCTGATGCGGGGCTCGAACCCACGAACCGTGAGATCATGACTGGAGCCGAAGTTGGACGCTTAACCGACTGAATCACCCAGGCGCCCCTTACGAGTCGACTCTTACACCCCAAAGTATTTACTCAAGAAAAATAAAAGTAAGTGGCCACACCGCACATTTTTTGTGACTGCGTATAGATAACTGGAAACACCTGGAAGGTCCATCATCGGGTACAGATACGTGGTGGCGCCCCCTAGGAGGAAGTTTCCCTTGGCGGTGAGGAGTATAGACGATTGCTCCCCCCCACCCCCCCGCCACGGGAATGGATATCCAAACAAACCCACTGAATGGACGGAGGCAGACAAAACGGGCCGTGTACTATACCTTTCCATTGGTATAAACCTTAAAATACGTCAACGAATCTCTTGGAACAGAAGGCCAATCGGTGGCCGCCTGGGGCAGAAGGAAAGAGTCCAGAAGGGACGTGGAGAAACGTTGGGAGTGACGGACGCGTGTGTCTTCTCGATCGTAGAAATGCTTCTGTGGACCTAAATGTGGAAACCGATCCACTTGTACGCTTTAAATATACAGAATCTAATGCAAGTCGATGATCAGCCAATAACGCTCTACAAAGGGATAATTTCGAAGGATGCTACAACACCATTTAGAGGGGAGAAAATAAATTACTCTGTGTAAAAGCAGCCCTAACTAGTGACTAAATGGCTTATCTGCTGTGCAATTGTGGTAAAACATGTAAGATTGGAAGCACTGCTTTCCTGGGACAATTCCTTTGGGAGGCAATCAGGTTCATGTTTTCGAGCGTCTATCTGTTGCCTAAAGGAAAACAGAGGAGGGATTAATCATGTAATTTTTAGCGTAGGGTTGAGATGATGAGTTTAATTTCCCAATTTATTTTCTGGAAACATGATTTGCATCTATGAATACACGTTCGGTGGCGTTTTTAATATTCCTTTCAGTGTCACTTATGCAGAGGTAATGAGAGAGACGCCCTTCGCGTCTAGGGCTTCCTCCGGTCTCTGCGACCTGGTGCCGCTTACTAGGGCTCTAAGCGTCAGGCGTTAGACTCAGGGTGGTGAGGATTTTATGGTAGAAGGAGAGTCGCACTACCCGCTTCCTATGTATTCTGTTAACATGGAGTTTCTTCTGTGAAACAAAAATGATTTAGGTCGACTCCTACGATGTCCGTAAAGATGCATAATCCTTCTTGTCTTTGCTCGGGGCTGTAAATTTGGGGCAGTAACATGGCTCACACCTCCTGTGTCATAGCCGACGTCAATGATCGATCCTAACACTCTGCCACCAAGCTCTGCTCTCTGACGCCCTCTCACCACATAACCTGAGACAAACCCCACCCCTGGGGAATGTGCATGGAAGCTGAGCTCAGGTTACCGACTCAGCTCTGGAGAATTCTGCAGACACCGACCCGTGCAGTTGGTGTGAAATGTAACACGTGCCCAAGAATGAAAGGACTTATTTAAAATGGTGATAGCAATGGGCTTCCTTTCATATAAATTCCATTTTTAGTACCAGTGTAATACACATTCGTTAGAGAAAATTTGTAAGACACCAAAAACTACTTAGAAAAGTGATTATTAGGGGTGCCTTGGTGGCTCAGTCAGTTATGTGTCCGACTTCGGCTCAGGTCATGATCTCACAGTTTGTGGGTTCAAGCCCCACATCGGGCTCTGTGCTGACAGCTCAGAGCCTGGAGCCTGCTTCGGATTCTGTGTCTCCCTCTCTCTCTGCCCCTCCCCAACTCGTGCTCTGTCTCTCTCTCTCTCTCTCTCTCTCTCTCAAAAATAAACATTAAAAAATTAAAAAAGAAAAGAAAAGTGTTTACTGTCACCATCCAGATAAAAACACTAACACCATCTTGAAATGAAGTTCTTTAGATATTTTGGAATTCACACACGGGGGGTAATAAGATTATCGGAATGCGTGTCTGCATCCTGAAGAGTACACATTTCTTCCCAACCCAGTGGTGCCTTAGGAGGCTACTTCCAAAGGACTCAAGAAATCAAATTTGTCTGCTGGTTAGTGGACGGATCTTGGATCCTGTCTGTGGAGGGAGAACGGGGCCTAAAGACATAAACATGCCGTGCACACAGGCGGCACAGTCACCTTGCTGGTGGACAGGACCCGGGGCTGCTCCCATATTCACTTTTAGGGATGGGTGACATAAAATGCAGCAGAAGCATGGGAAGGCGAGAAGTTGTATTCCGTCGTGAATGAGAGGTTATTACAACCATGCAGTGTGTTGGGGACAAAGCGCGTATTGAGCGAAGACACTGTTGAGTAGAATAATCCGTGACCCCAGGCGACAGCTTCCATCAGCTACTTCAAGGGCACTGGGGTCCGCCCTTCAGCGTTTCATATCCATTCTTACCAGACACCAGTGCCTTGAGGTCAGAGACCACCTTGCTCGTCATCACGTCTGTGTACCTGGTAACGTTCCACGGAAGGGCAGTGCTTGTGTCTATCGAGATGGGGGAGGTGATGCTGCGTTTCCGGTCCTCAGATGTCCGAGGCTCGAAGAGGGTCTCGCAAACTCTGTCCCGAGAGCCGACTCGAATCCACCTACTGTTTGTAGAAGCAGAGTTTTATGGGCACGCGGCCATTCCCACGGCTTCGCTTATCGTCCCAGATTGCTCGCCCACGGCGAGGGCGGAGGTGATCGGCTGCGGCAGAGACCTTCTGGCCTGAAAGTCTACAGTATGTATCTGGCCTGTAGAGGGCTCTCTGTCTATCTATCTTCGCTTCACTTCTAGACATTTACTTTGGGTCTTTCTTTCCATATCTCTACTGGAGCTCACACATTCCTGCATCACCTCGGGCTTAGGGAATATGTTTCTTTTTTTTAATTTTTTTTAAATTTTTTATTTATTTTTGAGAGACATAGAGGCACAGCATGAACAGGGGAAGGGCAGAGAGAGAGGGAGACACAGAATCGGAAGCAGGCTCCAGGCTCCGAGCCTTCAGCACAGAGCCCGATGCGGGGCTCGAACTCACAGACCTCGAGATCGTGACCTGAGCCGAAGCCGGCCGCCCAACCCACTGAGCCACCCAGGCGCCCCGGGAATACGTTTCTAACAGCTATTTTAATAGCTTCTTCTGATTCTCTTCTGTCTCAGCTCTGTGTCTGTTTCTACTGATTTTCTCCTCTTTATGGATCATATTTTTCTCCACATCCTGAGCGACACATGAGTATGGCCAGTTGACAGCAGACGTGAGCGTGTGCCTGTTAACAGCCCATGCCACAGGAAGCGTGGGCGAGCTGCCCAAGCCACTAACCTACAGAGTTGTGAGCAATCCTCACAGAATTGTGAGCTAGTTAATGATTGCTGTTTTCAGCCACTTAGGGTTTGGTTGGTGATCAAAAGCTAATTGAGACACCCGGCAATTATCGATGAAAATAGTGAATGAGTATCTCACAACTTTGAAAGCAAATTTTATTTTTTTAATGTTTGTTTATTTATTTTGAGAGAGAGATCAGGGAGGGGCAGTAAGCGAGGAAGAGAGAGAATACCCAGCAGGTTCCGCGCTGTCAGTGCAGAGCCCGATGTGGGGCGTGAACCCACGAACCATGAGATCATGACCTGAGCCGAAATCAATTGCAAACTGTTATCCAGCTGAGCCACCCGGGTGCCTCCAAAAGGAAATTTTAGAGTGGCGTCCCTCTATATTACTTGTGTTTGTGCGTACACCTGTAACGTGGGGTCGATTTTTACATATATCTCCCCGTGTCTCACAGAAGTATAATTCTTCCTGCTGAGGCTGCCAGGTAGCCTTCAGGTATTTTATAAATATCACCTCAGCAAAGTCTGAGTACAGATGTTTCTAGCTGGAAGAAACCCCAAGTATCACCTACTCCGGGATCCCGAATTGAGAGTTGGGACACCTGAGAGGCCGGAATGGACACGGTGACCTCCTGGAAGCCACACGGTCACTTGGAGCAAAGTCAGGATTCAATCCAAGAGGTGGAGTGACAGGGTTATTCCTGTGAGCAGATCCTTGGGGGAAACCTGGGGACAGAGACAGGTGCGAAACTCGGTGGTGACGGTGGACGCGATGATGACAGAGGCAGTGATGTCTGTGTTCCCGCACAGCCGAGACAGCAGAAAACTCCAGTAAAACTACGAGGAGCCAAGATGCGGGGGGGGGATTATCCTATGGAAGTGGGTGCCTGTGCGTTGCTCATGTCCACAGAAGTGCAGGTAAGGGCACCCATTTCATTCCTTAGATATCGAAACAAAATGTGTACACATCCCAACTCATTGCCAGAGACCCTTCCAGGCATCTCTTTAATGAGTGGAAAAAAAAAAAAAACCAGGAGCAAAAGAAAAATGAAAACTTTTCATTACTAGAAAACAGCATCCCTCGTCACTATTTAATAGAATTATTTCCTTCTTGGGACTGACTCCGTTTTGCATCGACATCTGATACCATCTGTCTTCTTTCTACTTCCTTTAGGGTCTTAGATTTCATCTTTTCTTTTTTTCCAGGGGAATGTATGTTTGTTGCTGTGATCGCATAAAGATGAGCGAGAAGGAGGTGACACAGGCCTGCAGTGGGAAAGCACATTTCGTCTGTCCCCATAATTTCCACAAATGCCGTGTGTGTGTGTGTGTGTGCGCGCGCGACAAATGAGTTCATGTTTTTGCTCATTATATTTCTTGCAAATAGGGAAGCAGTGGCTTCGTTTCTCCCTAAATCTCCCCATATTAAAGACTGACAGAGAAACCTCACACAATATAAATAATTGTGCATCAAAGTTTTGTTAAAAAGGTACCAATGAGGAAGGAAAAATACGGAAGCCACAGCGACAGGTTCACAATGTGACTGATAAAAAAAATTGCAGCCACCCGCTCGCTTATTTCAATGAAAAGGCTTTTGTATGTGCTGTGAATTAATTTGGAGGGGGAGGGGAAACAACTCAAGTCTTAATGTTTAGGCTTTTACCAAAACCCGCTCCAGCCCAGCCGTGTGCCTGTTGTCCTGAACCGACTGGGAGTGAGGGGCAACAAATACCGTTGTTCGAGAAGATGCAGGGAATTCAAGGAACACATGGAGTATTGCTTTCAGTAGAGGAGACGTGGCTAAAAGGTAGTGGCTCGGCCTGCGAGAGTTCTCACGCGCCGTGTAAACCTGAGCATGGAAGAGCCCCGCAATGAGACGAACACTTGAACACCGCTTCCAGCCGGTGTAGACCAGCCCAGGCACTGAAGGCCGTGACCAGGCTGCAGCGGAGTTCGGTCTGTGAGACACAGGTGCAGTACCGAGATTCATCCCAACACCCGTATCTCTAGTCATAAATCAGAGAAACACAGTAACTTTTTCATGTTAAAATTGGTTTGGGATCATATTTTTTACATGTGCGACATCCAGTAGCAATGTTATTTGAAACCGAAATTATCGAACGAGTTAAAGCAACACTGTTGTAATTCTTCCATCTCACGGGACTCTGTATAGACAGGTCTATGTGTGCGTAGAAATAACAGGAAGATATTTAAATGTTTGTTTTTAATTTTTTTTGTTTATTTATTTTTGAGAGAGAGGAAGAGAACACAATGGAGGGAGGGGCAGAGAGAGAGGGAGACAGAGAATCCGAAGCAGACTCCAGGCTCCGAGCTGTCAGCACAGAGCCCAACATGGGGCTTGAACTCACAATCCGTCAGATCATGACTTAAGCTGAAGTCGGACACTCAACCGACTGAGCCACCCAGAGGCCCCAGAGGCCAGTTGTCACCTGTGCACCGGCACAGCACAGCCAGGGTGTGTGCCCAGCCATGTCACTCAAGTGGAGACCTGTCCCCAGAGGGGTGTCTGTGCACAGGGGCCCCAGCCGGGCTGGTCAGTCGTCCATCAGCACCGCTCTTGAGTCTGGGGTCTTCCCACCCGACCCTCTCCTGGGGCAGGAGTCACACCTGCACACGGTAAGTCTCTCCCTTCCCACCGAGGCTCCCTTTCCCTCCCGTTCACAGACTTCACTCACAAGGGACGTCCTCTCTGCCCTGGAGTCTGTGTCCTGGAGGAACGAAGGCGACGTGGGGGATGGACCACATCCGCTTCAAGGGGACACGCCCAAGGCTTGTCATCTACGGTCCTGTGCCGTCCTCTCTGCTGTCCCGGTTGTAAGTCAGTCTGATGGAAGAAAGAATGGACTTCATGGCGGTGATCAGCTCATGTCCACTGATATTCAGCCCTCCCGGGACTCATCACTCACTTGGTCTCACATTCTTTTATTCCCTCAAAAGTCTGGAAAACATGAATTGCTCCTGAGCGACCCTGGAATAGAGGACGCATTTGCAGTGGGATTGGACGGAGAGTGTGGTCACTTCCTCCTGAACCCCTTCCTTTGTCAGCCAGAAACCTTCCTGGTGACTCACCCTGGGACGTCTGTCGTGCACACCCATGACCTGCAGGTGCGGTCCCTGGGGGCGCGGACAGGAGCGGTCGGTCCCTGGGAGTGCAGAGCCCCCTCAGCGTGTGAACACTGGGCATGAACCTGTGAGGCTGTCCACCTGTGAGTGTGCATCCCCACTGGGGACTTTGCAGGGACAAGTCACAGAGCAAGAGCGAAGTGACGGGGAAGGAAGAGGGAAAGGAGACCTGGCCTCTGATAGGGGTCACGGAGCTGCTGATCCGTCCCGAGAATCGTTGCCCCCGACGCCTGAGAGCAGGTGGCGCTATGGCCTGAGTCAGTGTGTTCATCACCGGACACCATCTGGAAGACCCGCCTTCTCGCCTCTATGTTGGATTCGTGTTTCGTTTCATGTTTTTGCTGTTGCTGTTATCATCACCTGTTCATCCAGAACCTAAAATGATAAATGGGCCGTAAGAGTCAGGAACTCACGGACTTGACCCCAAATCACCTCTCCCCTCGACTCCCCCCCACCTCACCGCCCGACACAGAAGTCACTGCTTCGAAACCTGAAGTTCTACGGTGTATGAAGGCAAAAACTACTGATTTACAAGAGGAGAGAACGGGGAAGTTAGACCGCGGGGTGGCCATTCCTTCAGAATAGCTATTCAAGCATTAACACAAACACGGCGGCCTCTGGTGAAGGTTCCCATTTGTTTCCATGCCTCAGACTTCGTTCTTTTTAATAGCGGTGATGCTTTCTTGGCAGCATAAAAATCGCAAACTTTTATTCTGATTCTTGCACTGTTATTTAGCGGTGTTTTGTAGACCAGTGTGGTGTTTTTCACTCCGTACCTTCAATCTTTAAGTGTGGTGCTAATTGTCTGTACATTGGATTACGTTAATACACAATTAGATTCTCTTCAACTGCAGATACATTCTAATTAATTTTGTAATAACTTCTGTTATAGAGATCATATTTTCTATTTTTGCTTAATACCTAGTGATTTATTATCTGTAACAGAATTTCACAAACAGATTTGAGAAATTAGAATGCATGTCCAGAACAATATACAATTACAATGTATTTCTAGAACACCTAAAAAAGCTGATAGGATTTAATAAGCAATTGCATTAAAAAAGAATTAGTTTTTGAGACATGAATATTTAGTACATGACTAGGATCACGACTGCGTATAGAAATTATGAGAAAAAATACAGAACATAAATTAATAGCCATGCATGGAAAACATTTCAAAAGATTAAAAAAAATTTTTTAACATTTATTTATTTTTGAGAGACAGAGACAGAGCATGAGCAGGGGAAGGGCAGAGAGAGAGAGACAGACACAGAATCCAAAGGAGGCTTCAGGCTCTGAGCTGTCAGCACAGGGCCCAACTCGGGGCTTGAACTCACAGACCGTAAGATCATGACCTGAGCTGAAGTTGGCCACTTAACCCACTGAGCCACCCAGGCGCCCCATTTCAAAAGATTTTTATGTTCTCTATGAAATCATGGTCTTTTTAAAAATTTAAATGTTTATTTATTTATTTTGAGAGAGAGAGGGAGCATGATCGGGGGAGGGGCACATAGAGAGGGAGAGAGAGAATCCCAAGCAGGGTCCCCACTGTCAGTATAGAGCTGGACATGGGGCTTGAACTCACAAGGTTCAAGATCATGATTTAGGCCAAAATCAAGAGTTGGACGCTTAACCCACTGAGCCACACAGGTGCCCCTAGTCATGGCCTTCCTAATTAGAGAACATCATTTCTTAACTGCAGTGTAACAACTGTAGTGAGAATATGTGTGCACACATATACATACACTCGCATACGAATATTTATTTGCATATGTGTACAGAATACACTTATTATACACATTTCTCTAAATATTCTTCTGTGTGTGTTCATACACACGCTCATGTCGATGGTTTATATCGTACACACACATATTCACGTGTAAAACTTCTCCTTTCTATTTGTTTATTTATTTATTTTTTATTTATTTATTTTGAGAGAGGGAGGGGCAGAGAGAAAGGGAGACACAGCATCCCAAGCAGGCTTCGTGGGGTCAGCTCAGAGCCCGACGTGGGGCTCGAACTCATGAACCATGAGATCCTGACCTGAGCCGAAATCAAGAGTCAGATGCTTAATCGACTGAGCCACCCAGGTGCCCCTAAACTTTTCCTTTTTAAACAAAATTTATTATTATTATTATTATTATTATTATTATTATTATTATACCAACCTTCCCTAGAACACATCTGGAAAACTCTGATCTCTGATTTCTACAAGCATCTCTCATCTATACACACATCACTCAGCGATACAATAAAACCTACGAGAGCAGTTTTACCGTTTTGTTTGTATAAATCGGAATGAAAGAAACAAACCGTCTCTGTTAGCGGAGGGTACAGTCATCTATGCAGGAAATCCCAAAGAGTCTTCAAAAACATGAAATAAATGCGCTCAGCAAGGTTACAGGATCTAAGATCAATGCACACACCTTAATCGAATTTTTAGATATTAGCAATAAAAGAGAGGAAGCGGAGATTGAAAGCATACTACCGTTTACAGTCACTCCAAAGAAACGCAACACAGGCGTACGCTTTCCCAAACGTAGGCAGTGTTTGTGCGCTGACAGCGGTGAGACGCCAAGGAGAGCGATCACACGAGACCCAAACAAATAGAACGTGTTACTGTCTTGGAAGCCCCGACACAGGGAAGATGTCAGCCTTCCCTAGATCGATTTGAAGATCGAAGGCTATCCCTGTCAGAATCGCAGACAAGCTCATTCTAAAATTTACGTGGAACGGGCATATGCCCTGGCATCATTTAAAGAATCTGAAAAAGAGGAAGAGAGAGGGAAACACCTCTGTCCCTAATGTTAAGGTTATAATATAGCTGCAGTATTCAAACTGCAGAATCGGCAGAAGGCTAAATACAAGGATCGATGGAATTGAACAGGAAAAAACAAAAACAGGCCCACACAAATCTGCTCATCTGACTTTTGTCGAGGTGCAAAAGCAACTCAGTTGAGGAAGAATATGGTTTTGAATAAATGGTGTTGGAGCATTTGAACAAACACGCAGAAATTCTTGGCTGAAACCTCTCCCTATACAATTTTTTATTCTGTTCTATTCTATTCTACTCGTCTCTACTCTATTCTATTCTATTTTTAAGTAAAATATTAAATGTTTAATGCTTATTTATTTTTAAGAGAGGGAGACAGAGTTCAATCAGGAGAGGAGCAGACAGAGAGGGAGACACAGAATCTGAAGCAGGCTCCAGGCTCCATGCTGTCAGCACAGAGTCTGTTGTGGGGCTCGAACTCTCAAGCCGTGAGATCATGACCTGAGCCAAAATCAGACATTAACCGACTGAGTGCCCCTAAAAAATTTATTTTCAATGATTCATAGACTTCAGCATAAGATGTAAAACTATTAAAAGTTTAGAGAAAACACAATAGGAAGGAACCTTCAACATCTAGGGCTAGAGGAGGAATTCCTCGCTTGACACCAAAGGTTTGACCAAAGACAGGAAAAAAACCGCTAAATTTGATCTTACCCAAATTACAAATATTTGCTCCATAACAATTCACATGAAGAAATAGAAGACAAGCTACAGACGGGGAAAAAATATTTGCAAACTGCATTCTTGGTAAAGACCCAGAATATATCAAGATCTTTCAAAACCCAGAAGTAAAATAAAATGGAATGGAATGGAATAATAAAATAAAATAAAATAAAATAAAATAAAATAAAATAAACCAAAATAAAATAAAATAAACTAAGTAAAATAAAATCATCCAATTTAAAACCAGCTTAAATACATGGACAGACACGCCGCCAAAGAAGGTCTACGGACGGCGAATAAATGTGTGACAATACGTACAACATCACTAGCCGTTAGAAGAACAGAAACTAAAACTACAGTGAGATATTATGAGACAGGCATCGATGGCTAAAATAAAGCAGTAACAGTGTGACCACCCCACGCTGGTGTGAATGCAGAGATACCAGCACTCACACCTTGCTGGCGGGAAGGCGAAACGGTAGTCCCTGTGAAAACAGATTCTTCTAAACCTAAACAGGCAAGAGCCACGCGGACCAGCCAGTATCGCTTTTATCCCTGAGAAGTGAAAACGTGTGTTCACACAAACACCTGCACACACGATTTCATCGCAGCTTTTGGGAGGAATAGCCCCCCAGCTGGAACCAGCCTCCATGTCCTTAAGGGAGGGAAGGGCTCCCGTTGGTGGTCCGTCCAGGCCGTGGGAGGAATACTCAGCAATAAAACAGAACAAAGTACTGATCCCCACAAGGGCTTGGAGAGTCCCCAGGGAGTCCTGCCGGGTGGCAGCAGCAGTTTCCAGAAGGTGCACGGCGTCTGATTTCGTCTGCAGAGCGCTTTGCGGGGGCAGAAGCGTAGAAATGAAAGAACGGAGGAATGCTGGTCCGGGAGGAGCGGTGGCCCACGGGGGGAGGGGGCGGGGATGTGTGGCGTCCACACAGGAGTGTGGTGGGCGTGCGCACGCAGCGCCCCGACTGTGGTGCTGGTTACCTGAATCTATACACGTGATACACCTCACACACGCACACACGCACACACACGCACACGTACACACACGTGCACGCATGCCCACATGCGCGCACACACGCACACAGCACACACATGCACACACAGCACACACACATGCACACACAGCACACACACATGCACACACAGCACAGCGCACACACATGCACGCACACACGCCCATATACCCACACACGCACACACACGCGCACACACGCGCACACACGCACACATACACACGCACAAACATGCGCACATGAACGTGCACATGCACACACCCACACACACGCAAGGCACGCACACACACAGGCACATGCACACACATGCAATGCACACACGCACACGAACACACATGCACGCGCACACATGTACACACATGCACACGTGCACACGCACACACATACGTACACACAGGCACACACGTACACACATGCACACACACACAAACGGACATGGAAAAACTAGGTAATCTGAATCGGATGGCTGGATTGAACAGTTGTACGGAACTTTGATGCCATATCGCTGTAGTTTTGCCAAATGTTACCCTTGGGAGAAACTGGGTACCGTGCTGAGAGCATTTCTCTGCATTATTTCTTACTCCTTCATGTAAATTTTAAATGACCTCAATAGCAGATATATCCACTAAGGAAGAATTTTAAAAGGCACTAATCCAAAGTATTTGAGAAACAATTCTGCAGGGCGCCTGGGGGGCTCAGTCGGTTAAGCATTGGACTTCGGCTGAGGTCATGATCTCACGGTTCGTGGGTTCGAGCCCCATGTCAGGCTCTGTGCTGAAAGCCCAGAGCCTGGACCCTGCTTCGGATTCCAAGTCTCCCTCTCTCTCTGCCCCTCTCCACCTCGCTGTCTTTCAAAAACGAATGAACGTTAAAAAAAAAAAAAGAAAAACAATTCTGTAAACTCCTCGACAATCCCTTCCACAAGTTGGAACCCCCTCCACCCTCCGGGCGCCTTCCCCAGGTGTGTCTCCCGGGGTCTCTCTCTTCTGTTTTCCTTGGTCCCCGATTCTCCCGTCTCTGACCGATTCACGGATGAAGCAGGATGAGACCACTCAGCTCCTCTGTCTCCCTTTGCAGCAGGAGTGAATGTGCCTTCTGGGATGCACGCGGACCAGACAGACCGGGGCTCACGATTCTCGCCTGTGGCTGTCAGTCTGTCCTTTTCCGTGGGCTGCTTCTGCCTCCCCTAGCTCTCACCCTTAATTGGCTGTAATACAGAACCGAAAAGAAAATTATTTATCATTAGTAAATGGCTTCATATTTCTTGTCCTTAGGTACGTAAACAGAATATTTTGTGCTTCGCTAAGGCTGTGCTAAATTAGTATTATTTTACTTATGAGACCCATCATTTTCTTTTCTCATAGTGAGCGATCCTAGAAGCACAGGAAAAACATAGATTTTGAATGTCGTCACTAAGTATTCCCTCTAGATATTTTCTTGCAAAAAAAAAAAAAAAAGAAAAAAAGGAATCACAATTTCTGTTACCGTTAACCGCATATAGTAAGATTTCCGCAGTGAAACATGACGGCTCTGGGAAGTTTATACCCAGCCCTGGAGACTGAGTTTCTTTGTTCCCCCAAATCAGATACACAATGGATTTTGTCAAATATTTACTTAATTTTAGATCAATAAATGCAATTTGGCTTCACAGAATGACTTACTTGAGGCAAATGTCACTGCTCCAAGCTGAACTTTACCAGGGAAATTTGCAAGCAATTACTTAATGCTATGCACTTTGTCATCAGGCAATTCACTCAAAAGCGGTAACATGACTCCAGAAATTAGCTCCCGTGGAAAACAAAACTGCCATTTTTTAAAAATTAATTTCAGCAGTTTGGAAAAATGAATAAGGTTTCCTTCTTTGGTTATCGGTATCGAAAAAAGTTAGAACACAGAATAAGTTTGAGGTGCTTAAGCGCCAATGAAAACTTTCCTCCTGGAAGTTATCCTAAATCGACAGCCCCGTTTTCCTTGAAACAACATTTAAAACACTAGAGACGTGGACTCCTGGGTCAGGAGCATGCGCACGCGAGACGGAGCCCAGAGTCTGTTTGAAATGGAGAGTTCGGAGCCCAGCGGTCAGCAGGCGGTGTGGACAGATAGCACGCGGTATCTGTGTATCCGCAGGTAACTGTTGAAGCCCCCAGCCTCCGTTTTTCAATCCGTAAAATGGGACTATTTAATAGGTCCCTTCCCTGGGGCAATGTCATACATTTTAAAAGAAACGACACGGAATAAGTCCTCAGGCTAACGCAAGGCACGCAAGAGAGCAACGTTTTGTAAAATCCACGTTGTTACTGTGATTTAAGCAGGGGACCATAAAACTAATCCATGGCTACACGTGATTAAAAAAATATGATGTCCGTGATAAAAGTAAATTAAGCAGTACAAAGGAGCAGGGAGAAATTACAATTTTTTAATTTTCGTCACCTCTCTTACGGCTTCTCCGGAGACGAGGGGTCTCCGCGGAGAGTCGTTATTAAGCCGTGTGTGTTTTTCCTGCGCCAAACTCATCATCTTTCTCTTTCAGAGAGTGCGAACGCTCCTGTCTCCAGTCCTCACGATAACCGTCGGTGTGCGCACCCCCGTCTCTCCAGTCCGTGAACAGGGGAGTAAGGAAACGAAAGTTCCCTAACTCATCCAAGGCCGGCCAGCAGCAAGAGTCACGGCCCACGCGCCCTGGTCCCAGAATTGTCCTGTTAAGTGTAGCCTAATAGTGCTTCCCTGCAGGGCCGGGTGCTCGCAAAATTCTTGGAAGTTCCTTCCGCGTCTCTGCTCTGACACTCTTGCCCGCGTGTGGGTCCTCGACACATGCAGAGTGGCTTTGGGGACGGGAACGTTCAATTTCTAAACAGCAGAGGCACTGAGGATCTACCACGACGGCAGGACCCGGGAGGGTTTGAAAATGAGCATTCACGCTTCCGAGATGTCTCATTCCCAAGATGCGTGGAAAAAAACGGGCACGAAAGACGCTAGAGAGAAAAAGACAGTATGTTTCCGGTCCGACCGCAGCGGCCAAAGCGAAGAGTTAGGAAAAACTCTAGCTCTCTCTCTGCTTTGCACTTAACAAATGCAAACCCCGGAAGTTCCGGAGACTCGGTCGGTTGCTCGTTGGTGAATGAAGGTTCCTGTTGAATCCGCTTCGCAATATTGTTACGAGCAGGCCCTGAGATAAATGCTAGGAACGCACCCGCTGGTTAGGAAAACAAACTCGGCTGAGGGGCTACAGTTCACACACAAAATGTTCTTTGCTTTGACACATGCGGAAACACGTTGATGCGTAAATGGATTACAGGACCTCACGAGCGACAGGCCCGTTCCCGCTTGATAGAAGTTACTTTTCCTGCTTGGCTCCAATCAAACCACCCACAGAACGCAGAGAAGGAGTATAGACAGCAGAGAAAAATTCGGAGCCAGGCGGGGATTTAAACTCCAGCCGTGGCATGGAGGACGCCTGCTTCCTCGGACCGACTTGAGGACCCTGTGTCCTGGCACTACTTCTGCCTCTGATCTTGGACCCGGAAACGCAGCGGGGGGGGGGCCCTCGAGGGGCCGAGACGACTCCCCGTCATCCTTGGTAGGATGGGGCTCGGAGGAGAAGCGGCATGGAGAAGCAGAACAGAAAATAAAGTTATTATTTTGGAAAATTCTCCCGAACCCGAGTTTGTACAGGGAGATCCAAACCCACTCACCAAAGGTGAGGTCTTGTAATGGCGTCTGAGATCCCGGGGGGCTTGAAGAGTCTGGTTTTCTTAAGAAGCAGGATGAAGTTTTTCTTTGTTGCTCTGCCATCAGCGTGTGGCCCGGTCTAGAACAATCCAGCAAGCTGATTGTCTGCAGGCAGGAGACGCGAAGCTCAGCTGTCGACTACATGAAGAAGAACGCGTGTGTGGAAATAAATCTTCCTTTCACCGGCCTCTTTCCTCGTGTCTGCTGGTAAGAACCTTCGAAGCTGACAGCGTGGAGCCTGCTTGGGATTCTCTCTGTCCCCTTCTCTCTGCCCCTCCCATACTTGTTTTCTCTCTCTCTCTCTCTCTCTCTCAAAAGATAAATAAATAAACTTAAAAAAATTATAAATGTTAAGAACCTTGCTGGGGCCTCAGCCCCAGCCCCTGTCGACACCTCTTTGTGTAGCTAACTCCAAGGTAGGGTAGGGTCAGCCGCAGCCGCGTAACCGTGGTTTCCTTATCGTTACGATCGCTGCCTCCGTGAAGCCAGCCGAAGTGCCCTGTTATAATTATAGCATCGTAATAAAAGAGCAACTTAAATGAGCAAAGCCGTCGCCCGCCTCTGCTCAGATGGGACTTGACGTCAGGAATTAGCAGTGACCAGCCTTTATCTCCCCTCGAACTCTGGGAGAGCCCAGCGTTCAAAGACCGAATCCAAGCATGAATCCACCTCTCTCTGTCCTCTTTCTGAAAACATAGGTATTTTGGACGGTCGGTTAATTAAAAGGCCCCAAGGCCGCGCAGGGCTGATGTTTCGTTTGACTTGAAGCAGGAGGAACTCAGGGACCTCCAGGTAGAAGAGATGCCTGGGGCGAGATGGGGGGCCCGGGGCACAGCGGTTCCATGCTCTCCGGGTCCACCCCTCGCCCCATCTCCACCTGCTTGACAATCCAGAAGCTCTCCAAGCCCTTCCTTCCGGGGTTTTATGGAGGCTTCATCATGTATGAATGATTGGCGAAGCCATCGGTCATCGGTGATGGATTCTCTCCCCTCCCCTCCCCGGAGGCGGAGGCGCAGATGGGGCTGAAAGTTCCAACCCAAATACTCTAAACAAGATGGTCCTATTTCTCTAATCAAATCGGGAATGGCAGGAGTTTGGGGAGCTCCGTCCAGCAACGGGGGTGAAGAGCAAATATCAATTTCTAACCATAAATCGTGGTACCACAGTCCATCGTGGGGACTCCGGCAAGCTTCTACTGGGAACATGCCGTCAACAACCACGACCAGAGCTGCAGATGCTAACGTCTCATAAAGCCAGAGAACGCTGCGTCTCCTGAGCTCCTGCTCTGTGTCAAATGTCGATCCGACACCGGACGGGACGCGGTGAGACAGTCTGTCCTCAGCCTGCTGCAGGAGGGGAGACGGAGTTCAGCATAAACTGAGTTCAACCATCCCGAAGCAAAAGGTGGGGGAGGCGGCTTCTAAACACCGGGTCTGCTCCAGTGCCAGGCGATGGGGCCTCCGGCCGTTGCTACGTGGTCTGGAAATGAGGCTCCTCCCCTCCCACACGGACTGGGCCACAGGGTCCCTGTCCTTCTAGATGCCTACACTTCATTTTGCTTAATGCTTACTTATTTTTGAGAGACAGAGAGACAGACAGACAGAGAGACAGAGCCCAAGCTGGGGAGAGGCAGAGAGAGAGGGAGTCACAGAATCTGAAGCAGGCTCCAGGCTCTGAGCTGTCAGCACAGAGCCCGACGCGGGGCTCGAACTCGTGAACCACGAAGCCATGACCTGAGCTGAAGGCAGACGCTTAGCGGACTGAGCCCCCCGGGCGCCCCTACTCGTGTATGTTATTAATCACCAGTTGGAACGAACCGAATGCCCGCAACTCACCAGTAAACAGGTTGTGAGTCGTCACTGGGGGAAAACCGTAAGTCACCCCGAGTGGCAACCGTTTCCTTTCTACGCTTCACTGCCCCTTTCGAGCCGGCGACATCAGTGGGTATCAGGATTCCCTCTGAACGGACGCGCAGTTTCTCCACCCGCTGGCCCCATCCAGAACAGTGGAGCGGCGGCCTCCCTTGATTGCGAACAGCGGGGTGGCGGACTCACGCGGGACACTCTGTCCTTTCTGATCAGCCGTTCCGACGGGATTCTGCTCGGGTCCTCGGCAGGGCCACCGCGCCGTACCTTTGAGGCTCCGGAAGGAAGCTGAGCGCAGCTTCAAAGCGGTACTTCAGAGAGGCCGGGAATGAGACGGGGGCGAACCCTTGATATTCCCTCTTGTTCCGTGCTGGGGCGGGAACGATCGGTTGATGGAGACCGTCTGACGGGGACTGTAATTCCTCTTCTCTCTGATGCTTCAGAGACGCCGGGGGGATTTCTCAGCGTCTCTCTGTCTTCTTCCCCTCCTTCCCTCCCTCTCTCCCTTTTTTCTCTCCTTTCTTCGTTTTTACACAGTTGATGACATCTGTTTCTCGGTGAGCTCTCTGCCGGGTGCCGGGTTCAGGGCCGTCAGTCTGGCACACCCCTGCGCCCCAGGGACCTACGGCTCCAGTAACGCACCATGCACTCTACCTGATATTAATTTAAATTCCCTTATTGCTTACTACACAAGCGATCGGTGTACCTTTGAGATAAACCATACAATGCATCGCGGATTCTTTTCGCGGCCTGTGTCCCATCTTGCATGGCTTTGCCCTGTGGGCCGATCATATAGCCTTGCCTTCTGGAACTCAGCTGTGATCGGTGGAATAGGAGCCTGGGGGAGGGAGATGACTGTGTATGGATGTGTGTCTGCGTGGATACCCGTCGAGGGAGAGGTAGAGCTATGGATGCAAAGGGAGGTGTAACGGACAGTAAGCAGGTGGGTAGCTAGAAAGGTAAGCAGGTAGATGGAGAAGCTCAGTCTACATTCTCAGGTCCCTCCGCACTGACACCCATCGGCCCCAAGGAATCCTTACTGAGCAAACACAGGACCGTGGGGCTCCCAGGTACACGCAGCTGCTTAAGCATTCACGGGGTGACCTTGCTCCAGGGGAGCGGAAGTATCCTATCCGTGTCTCTCTTCCCGGCCCCACAGCCTGCTGACCCTGGCAACTTATTTATGTTTGATGAATATTTATGAAAACTGCCACTTTAATTAAAATATAAAAGCCTCGAGCTAAATTAATTGGGCTCAGGGAAGAAAAAAAAACCAAAACACCGCAACGCTTGCATTCGCGAAGGTTAGCAAATGAGGGCAGAGGTTGCTTTTGTGCAGAGCCGCGGAAAATAACTCAGGAGCTAGAGATTTAGGGAAGGCACACGCCCTGCGAGCATTTCTAAACCAACAGGCTTCGAAAACGCATTTGCCGTCTTGACTCGTTGGCCTGAGTCCCCAGGGGATGGGGCTGCGTTTAAACGAACGTTCTTAGAGGCTCTCGCTAAACAGGACTGTTGCCAAACGCCAAAGGGTCACATCCCGTGGGCACGGATGGTGTTACCTTTGCTTTTGTTCAAGGATTCAGGCATCTTCGTCTCAGTGTAGACCCCCGATACTTGCACCAACGCCCCCCGCTATCTGTAGTTGGGGAAAGGGCATGTAAGTATTCACACAGGATTACCAAAAGCAGATTCGGGGGCGATCTGGTTTTCTCCGACGCCTGTGGCCATCATGCTGATTTTCTCAGATCTTGTTCCTCGTCAGAGTACCTGACCGGACCTCCCTCCACAAAGTAGCACAAAGCCCCCGATGTCCTGGGTGCTGAAGAGGGGGCGCCAGCCACGTGGAGCTTCCTGGACGTTCCCTCGTGGATCACGGCTCTGAGAAGGTGAACGTGACCGCAGAGTCCCCTGTCACCCCCGTCCAAGTTTACATTTCAAGACGGCAGCTCGGGTCCCCTGCACCTCGCTGAGCTGGGGGATTCTTCCATCCGTGTTTCAACCATCCCCCACCCATTTCCTGTGCAGCGTCTGCGTCCCTTCCTGGAGCACCTGGGTCCCTTCCTGGAGCACCTGGATCCCCTTCCTGGAGCACCTGCATCCCCTTCCTGGAGCACCTGAATCCCCTTCCTGGAGCACCTACATCCCTTCCTGGAGCACCTGCGTCCCTTCCTGGAGCACCTACATCCCTTCCTGGAGCACCTGCGCCCCTTCCTGGAGCACCTACGTCCCTTCCTGGAGCACCTGAATCCCCTTCCTGGAGCACCTGAATCCCCTTCCTGGAGCACCTACATCCCTTCCTGGAGCACCTGCGCCCCTTCCTGGAGCACCTACGTCCCTTCCTGGAGCACCTGCATCCCCTTCCTGGAGCACCTGAATCCCCTTCCTGGAGCACCTACATCCCTTCCTGGAGCACCTGCGTCCCTTCCTGGAGCACCTGCATCCCCTTCCTGGAGCACCTGCGTCCCTTCCTGGAGCACCTGCGCCCCTTCCTGGAGCACCTACGTCCCTTCTTGGAGCACCTGCGTCCCTTCCTGGAGCACCTGCATCCCCTTCCTGGAGCACATGCGTCCCTTCCTGGAGCACCTACATCCCTTCCTGGAGCATCTGCACCCCCTTCCTGGAGCACCTGTGTCCCTTCCTGGAGCACCTATATCCCTTCCTGGAGCACCTGCATCCCCTTCCTGGAGCACCTGCATCCCCTTCCTGGAGCACTTGGGTCCCTTCCTGGAGCACCTACATCCCTTCCTGGAGCACCTGCACCCCCTTCCTGGAGCACCTGCGTCCCTTCCTGGAGCACCTATATCCCTTCCTGGAGCACCTGCGTCCCTTCCTGGAGCACCTATATCCCTTCCTGGAGCACCTACATCCCTTTCTGGAGCACCTATATCCCTTCCTGGAGCACCTGCGTCCCTTCCTGGAGCACCTATATCCCTTCCTGGAGCACCTGCGTCCCTTCCTGGAGCACCTACACCCCTTCCTGGAGCACCGGCATCCCCTTCCTGGAGCATCTTTGTCCCCTTCCTGCCATTCTCAGCTCATGAGGGCGCCGGGAGGGGGGTGGGATGTACGTGGAGACTGGCA
The DNA here is from genome assembly GCA_030068075.1 of Paguma larvata. Lineage (NCBI taxonomy): Eukaryota > Metazoa > Chordata > Mammalia > Carnivora > Viverridae > Paguma > Paguma larvata. The sequence continues at coordinate 86,762,886 of CM057835.1, forward strand.
TCGAGGGCACCCACTTACTCATGGGGCGGCCCCACGGCCCCACTGGAAAGGTCTCGCCTCTCATTCCAGTGAAGACGAGCCTCATATTTCGTGGCTCAATTATTTATCTTTATTGAATTTGAGGCTTCATGTACATAGAAAATTCACCCCTTTGTTGCAACGTTTGAGGATAATTAGAAGGCACTAAACCAAATGAATGAATCATCACAATATTTTTAATTAAATATTACCATGTGGAGACACTTGAGAGGATTTTCATTATTTGGAGACACAAACGGGCAGAGATTTCAATTATGTCTAACAGTATCTCCTACTTTCGACATTAAAAGTGCCATTGAGATAAAAATGCAATTCACCCCATTGATGCGATTCTGAGAACAATTCGTTCGCTTTTCAGTGACTTTATTGTAATCAGTTCAACATTCATTGTTGGCGGTTGATTAAAAGCATTAAAGGACCAAAATCTAGGTAAAAAAAACCCTAACCGCGGTGGCTAAACACAATCATTCCAATCATGGAGGAGAAAACGTTGCTTAAAATCTGAAAGACAAGATAAATAAAAATATACGGCCAACAAAATCTGTACCCAAGTGTTCACTGCATCACTCACAGCAGCCAAAAAGTGGAAACCACGCAGACGTCCGTCGAGGGAGGAACGGGTCGACAACACAGCGTGCGTCCCCATGAGGCAAACCCATAGATTAGAAAACAGGTAACAGTTGTCAGGAAATGGGGCCAGGAGGGGTTCGGGGGTGACCGGCCATGGTTACAAGGGTGAGGCTAATGGTTTTCTTCCGGGGTGGTGGAAATAGTCTAAAGGGTGTGGTCTTGGTGGCACAACTTGGTAAATTTACTAAAAACCGAAAAACAGAGAACATTGATTTGTGTTTTCATTAGGTGAATTTTATGGTAATTGCCTTATATCTCAAGAAAGCCGCTTAAAATCGCAAGGCAGGCCATGTAATAATCATGGTTTCCCCGAAGGTCACGTACAACTTCGGAGAGCTCATTGCCATATTTACTTTTTTTTAGTAAAAACAAATCCAATCATATCTCTTTCTTTATACTCAAAATGAAATAAAGTCTTACCTACTGGTGTATTTGGTACTGTTGTGTGTATATATGTGTGTGTGTGTGTGTGTGTGTGTGTGTGTGTGTGTATGTAGATATATATATACACACACATAGCTTTCATTTCTCCTTTTTGTCAAGGACTCCCTTGATGAAAAGACTATCAGGAGATACATTTCCGTGGAGTATTTGTGGCTCAACAGACATCAAGGTAATACTTCTTGCCTACTGCATTTTTTCCGTGGCTTCGATATCAGAATCGCAATGGGCATAACCTTCACGGACTGAAAATAAGGAATACAACTCTCCACAGGTGCTAACACCTTAGTGTTAATGTCACAGCCTCATTGAATTATTTCTAGGTTCTCCTAAAAATACCCCGGCCGTGAGAACTTTCCAAGAGTTCAGAGCAACTTGATTCTGGGGCGCCTGGGTGACTCAGTAGGTGGAGTGTCCAACTCTTGATTTGGGCTGAGGTCATGATCTCATGGTTCGTGGGATTGAGCCCCCCATTGGGCTCTGTGCTGATACTAGGAAGCTTGCTTGGGATTCTCTCTCTCTGCCCCTCCCTTCTCTCTCTCTTTCTCTCAAAATAAATAAATATTTAAAAAGAGCAAGTTGATGCTGAACTTCACAACAGAAATTAAAATAACTTATTAATAATAGCCTTCACTTATAGAGCACTTGTAAAGCACAGGCAGTTGAATAAATACTCATTTAATTTCTAAAACAACTCTTATTAGTTTTATTCTGTTATTATGCCTAGTTAAGTGGAGATAATTTGGTTTAAATTAATTTTTGAAAATTCAAAGCATTACATGTAATTGTGATTAACTTGATGGAAAGATTTGAACAGAAAATTCATCGTTTTTAACACTGCTACTTAACTTTGTTCGGTTTGGATGATTTTAGTGGGTTTCTTTAAACCAAATTTTCTTTAAGGGCGCCATCTGGTAAACATAGCTTTAGGACAGAGATGTTGATTTTTCTATCACTTGAAACAAAATGACTCTCCACTCATTCAGTCCAATGAGAAATTGTGTTTGCGGTTCCGAGTGGGGATTTTTCTTCGATCACTCTTCTCTCTGAAGAAAGCTCACTTGCCCTGTACACATACTGTCTATCGTGTATGCATATTGTCTATGGGAGTTTGACCTCAGAAGACTTCAAACTAGCAGATACATGTTTGTCCCATGGCGGTACATGCTTTCTGTCCCCACACGCCCTTGGAAAGAACCAGTCCCATGTCCCCCCTCGGCCCCCAAACGGACTGGATGTAATCTTACTTTACCCCAGAGCAGGTGGCAGGCAGGAAATACTTCATGTACAGAATTAGCAACTATCGCAAAGCTCAAGACACAGCCGAGGGATGGGTGACCAGGAGAGTCTTCATCCAGCCAGTGCGTCAGCTCTGACCAGCCAGTTACTGACTCGCTGTCGCCTGGGGAAGAGAGACCACGGCGAGCGGGGCCGCTGAGCGTGTCATGACTCACGACTGCGGGGAACAGCCTTTGCACACGCCCTTTTGCTGCCTGGGTCTCCGTCTGTCACAGCTCTTTCCCCGAAAGAAAGCCCTTTGTCCCACGTGGTTCGCATGCTCTGATGTCTGGTCCACTCTTCAGAGGATTCTCGGTGAGAAGCGCGGAGGGTTCAGAGACTCAAAGAGGTAAGGACACTGCTGGAGAATTGTATGTCACAGCCGCTTCTTTTTTCTTTTTAAGGATTTTTAAAAAAGTTTATTTATTTACTTTTGAAAGAGAGAGAGAGAGTATGAGTGGGAGCGGGGCAGGGAGAGAAAAAGAGAATCCCAAACAGTCTCTGAGCTGTCAGCGCAGAGCCCAATGCGGGCTTGAACCCACAAATGGCGAGATCCTGATCGTGACCTGAGCCAGAACCATGAGCCGGATGCTTAACCGACCGAGCCATCCGGGCGCCCCTCAAAGAAATGACAGACGCCACAACCCCCTGGCCGGTCAATCTTCACGAAATCAAACAATAGAACTGTAGTTTTTCTCATAAATATACTTTTGCATTCCAACATTAGTCTGTGAAAATAGGGGCGCCGGGCAGCTCAGTCAGTTGAGCATCTGACCTCGGCTCAGGTCATGACCGTGAGTTCGAGCCCCGCATCGGGCTCTGTGCTGACAGCTCGGAGCCTGGAGCCTGCTTCAGATTCTGTGTCTCCCTCTCTCTCTGCTCCTCCCCGCTCACACTCTGTCTCTCTCTCTCTCCAAAATAAATAAAAGCATTAAAAATTTAAAAAGAAAAGAAAATACCAAACAGAAAATCAAAAGCCGCGTAGCGATATTCCAGGGAGGGAGGGAGAGAATGAAGAATTCCCCCCAGAGACAACCAAACAGCTCACCTTGCATTTCAGAAGGCTCTTAGGTCAACTGCAGCCATTCCGAGGTAAATTCACGAAAGACAGACGTGAGGACTCGCGTGGGGCAGGGGACACGACGAGGCGAGAGCTGGCTGACCCGGGAAAGAAATAAAAACTAAACAATGAAACCCACGTTGCTCAAACCTACTTCTCCTCCCTGACATCGCACGAGCCTTTTTCCTGCTTTCCCCCAAAGCTCCCAAAGCCACGCAGACTCGGGGTGCAGGGCCAGCGTCTCTGCCCCACGAGAGCTCTGACCTTGTGTCTGTTTCCAGCCCCGCTGTGCCCCCTAGCTACCGTGCTTGGTTTGAGATGCAGCACGGTCCCTCCGTGTTGTCAGAACACCTGAAGTGTCGTCTGCAGACTTAAACATTTCATTGAAAAAAAGAAAAAAAATCTCTCCTCCTCCAGACCGTTTATTGTAAAATCCGAAATAACACTAATGCAGAGACTCACGTCTGTTCGCAATCCATTATCCTTTCCAGGATAATTTAGCATTCCTTTTCTCTCTGCCAAATAAGTGAATTGCTTCCTGCTGACAAAACGTTCTTTCTGATCCCAAAATTGTCAATGAATTCAGCGTGTTCGAGTGTCAATCATTGTCAGAGGGTTTTGGAGTAAAGGCTAAGGTAATTGGCTACGCTCGCTCTCGATTTTCTACGTGCTTTTTTTCTTTTTCTGGAACAAATGAAGAGTTTGCTTGTGATATTGAATAAAAGCAAATGTCACTTTGTTAAGCGGTGCCATCTGTCCCATCAATCAACATAACGCGGGGCGCGTGGGCAGCTGGATGTGTGTGTTCTGGGCCTTTCCTGGGCCGGGTGGTCGCTCACCTGGAAATACAGGCACCGGGAGATAGAGTTGGTAGACGTCGCTCTAGTGACTGAATGTGTTTGGACAACACATCTCTGCGTGGCTGGCGTTTCAGCCCCGCGTTCCCCGATGTCCCTAAGGTGGAAGGGGTTCCAAGCTGCTGTGCACCTGC